>CM050422.1:10788805-12186305 GCA_027564155.1 Gymnocypris eckloni scoliostomus | reverse complement strand
TGTGAAAAGCACTGAATCACCTCATCCATCAGCACATTGCACTCATGTGTTGGCTGCACAAGTCCCACAGATATTCCAACAGTCTGCTCGGCTCATCATGAACAGCATGATTGAATTCAGTGGGGTGCATGTGGAGATGCTGATGAATAAGTTTAGGAAAGGCTGGAAGCAAGGGTTTAGTCTTAATGGGGTGGATAGATTTTCTTTTGGCATTGGCTTTGAGATTGAAGCGAGACTCAATAAGGAATAGTAGCTGGCGGTATTGCTGTTTCCTGGGGTACTGATGTTTTTGTCTTCTTCAAACAATCGTTACAGAGGAAACTCCATAGGGGACACATTTTTTTAAAAGAGACTTAGGTATAGTTCTGTAAATTGGAGCGCTCTGGCAGCTTCCATCTCACCTACGGAGAGGAAAAACACAACAGAGGGATACAAATATTATAAAGGGGTTTGTGTACATTTGCAGAGCTGTGTTAATAAAGATTGGCCCAGATCATATATACTTGGAGCGGTTGCTCAGTGACCATGATGGCCATAATTTATACACCTATATTAAGCAACAGATTTAATTTGTGCCCTTCCAGTCCTTCAGTGCTGTGTTTCATGTATTTAACACAGTAAGCTCATGTACTAGACAAAGAGAAGTCCAAAGGCCAAGACATTAAATACATAATCAAGTTACGTTACAAAAGATTTATATTCAAATAAATTATCTGTTGAACTTGAGAACCCTGAGAACTGTTGAACTGAGAATCCTGAAAGAAAAAAAATGTATCACAGGTTCCACAAACATATTAAACAGCACAACTTTTTTCAAAATTAGGTATAATTATAAATGTTTCTTAAGCACCAAATTCAGCATATTAGATGATTTCTGAAGTATCGTGTGAAACTGAAGACTGGAGTAATGGCTGAAGAAAATTGAGTTTTGCATCACAGAAATAGGCCTATATTTTAAAGTATATTAAAATAGAAAACCATTATGTTGTAATAATATTTCACATCTCAATATTATAGTTTTTTTCTGTATTGTATTTATCAAATATGCTAAAGCCACGCTTGATGAGCATAAGAGACTAATTTTTGTACTATATAAGTAATAATAATAAAAAAAATGTAATGTTAAATGTTGAATAAAAAAGGTTAGAATCATATTTGTTTCAAGTGATTTTTATTGGGGGTGGGGGGCCTCCAACATGAATTTTGCCTAGGGCCTTCTAATGTCTAGAATCGGCCCTCAATGATTTGGCCCTCAATTAATTTAGTTAATGTGTATTACCTTTGAGGCCATCTGCGTAAATAGAATACTAAATATAGAAAAAGTAGTTGTATGCAGATATACACTTTCAAATTAACATTGTAAATAGCCTTTAGGAATTAGCTTTGTTCGCTTCAGTTACCACTATGCAAATATTTGTCATCCTATCAGTACCAACACATAAAATGAAAAAGTTGTGGCGCATCAATTACTTTCCCCCTCAGTTTTCTTAATTGTTTTGTCCATGAACCATGACCACACGACAAATTGAAAGCAAACCAATCCCATGCAAAGTCTTAGCTAAGTGACTTCCTTCCAGCATCTGTGCCATGCCAGGCGATCTGCAGCATGGAGAAATGATATATAGTGTTTATGCAATGGCACTAAGCAGAATGGAGAGTTTCTGTATTTCCACAGCTGTTATATCCCCTGGCACATTTGAGATTAGATTCCACTGCCAGGATGCGACTATTGACTGAGAAAAGGTCAGAGCAATGCTCTTTCCCACAAAGGTTAAAAATAAAAGCAAAAAATCTAAAATATAATGCCCATGTGCTAGATAATTAGATTTTAAAGTGTGTTTTGGGCGCATTTCCAGCCTTAGGCTCTGCTCTGTATGTGCTCATATGCTATCTTTGATATTTTTTAACGTCTTGTTTGCTGCAGGACATACATATTTTATGACTGGATAGCTAAAAACTGTATCGATGCAGCCAAGACTTTGCCAATTATTTCTATGCTCAAGTACTTACAAATAATAAACTCCATCCCTGCGGAGAAACAGATCCACTGTGCCATGTTGAAGCTTTGTGAACATGGCCCGTCACCATGACACATTTGAATCTGAGCTGTCCGGTACTTCTGAATGCTGAGCTGAAGCAGGCCTCGGTCTCCAGAGACTTGGAGAATGCCAGCGGCAGAATACAAATTTATGGTTTCCTACGACCTTCAAAACCACTAGACAGGCATACTAAGTTTTAAAGCTTGAATGTTCAACTAAACCTCTTGTGCTGTTAGGTGTACCATTCTGCCATGTTCAGTTCAAGAGCGATTAAAGTATTAATTGACTGATCACATGAATGATTCATTTGATTTTCATTGCGAGTCAGGTGTGCTTGGTAAAGGTTTCAGAAAAATATGTGCTGTGAAACCCTATAAGCTATCTAATCTGACTGAGCAGTTTTTTTTTTTTTTTTTCGGATTCTGTAGATGCCAAAATGGGAAGTTGGATGAGTCATGACAATGTGAAACATGGGGGTGAACAAGTCTGTTGCAAGAGGTATGAATGATTTAGCAAATTTGTTTACATTTCCAGTTTCTTATTTCAGTAATATAAGGCCCTATGCACAAAGCAGCTGATGTAAAGTTAATCACTCACATTTCACGGTTTGCTTTATGCAAAATAATTGTTTTTAATAAATACCATGCATACCGTACATAATGAAATGTGATGAAATTAAGAAAATAAGGCAAGGCAAGTTTATTTATATAGCACATTTTATACACAGTGGTAATTCAAAGTGCTTTACATAAAAGGAAGTAAAATAATAATAATAATAATAATAATATTTACAATAATAAAAACAGAAATTTTAAAACGTTTAAAATAATACAATAATTGATTTAAAATGAATTTAGAACAGTTACAAATAAAAATGATTATACATAAAATACAGCGCAGTCAGTTCAGACGTAGCACCGTGCTCATTCAACAAATGCACAGCTAAACAGTTGAGTTTTGAGTCTGGATTTAAATGTGGCTAATGTTTTAGCACATCTGATCTCTTCTGGAAGCTTATTGCAACTGTGGCTGGCATACTAGCTAAAAGCAGATTCCCCTTGTTTTGTGTGAACCCTTGGTATTTCTAACTGACTTGATCCTACTGATCTGAGGGGTCTGTTAGGTTTATATTCAGTGAGCATATCTGCAATGTGTTTAGGTCCTAGGCCATTGAGTGATTTATAAACAGGTAAATAAGGCAAGGTCAATAGGCAAGGATATGCAATTTGGATATATAATAGTAACAATATAAAAATATAGCAAAAGTTATCTTTTTTTTTGAATGTGTGAAGTATTGTAAAATCAAATGCTCAATGTGGATGCTTCCTAAACAGGTTAAACCATTGTACACAGACTTAAAAAGGTGCAAATGTACATTCTGAAACTGCCAGTAAATTTCTCAAATTATCAATCAAACAAACAAATAAACAAACAAACAATAACACATTGAATTAAACACATTTAAATTTTCAATGAGAAAAACTCAAATAGTATTTTCTTGTAAAATGTAGAATAGTATTCTTTGTTTTATTTACAACTTAAAAAAAAGTGTGATTTTAAAGTGTGAAAGATGCAATCAGCTGGTCATTATCACTAACAAGTTTAACACAATTAGATTATATTTCAGTGGATGATGCCGATGTACCTTTTCTGCAAAAAAATTACTAAATAAATCGATTTTTAAACTCTGCCTCTACAACCCGAATTCCGGAAATGTTAGGATGTTTTTTAAATTTGAATAAAATAAACAATGAAAAGATTTTCAAATCACATGAGCCAATATTTTATTCACAATAGAACATAGATAACATGACAAATGTTTAAACTGATACATTTGACAAATTTATGCACAAAATGAGCTCATTTCAAATTTGATGCCTTCAATAGGTCTCAAAATAGTTGGGACGGGGGCATGTTTATAGCATCTCATCTTCTTTTCAAAACAGTTTGAAGACATCTGTTCTATCGAGGTTATGATTTTCGGTGTTGGAATTTGGTCCCATTCTTTCGTTTAATGATATGGCAAATATTCTCTATAGGTGATAGACCTTTATATACCTTTCAGCATTCATAGTGCCTTCCAAAACATGCAAGCTCCTCATACCGTATGCACTTATGCACCCCATACCATCAGAGATGCTGGCTTTTGAACTGAACGCTGATAACACGCTGGAGGGTCTCCTTCCTCTTTAGCCTGGAGGACACAGCATCCGTGATTTCCAAGAAGAATGTCAAATTTGGACTCGTCTGACCATAGAACACTTTTCCACTTTGAAACATTTTAAATGAGCCTTGACCCACAGGACACGAAGGCACTTTTGGACCATGTTCACATATGGCTTCCTTTTTGCATGATAGAGCTTTAGTTGGCATCTGCAGATGACACGGCAGATTGTGTTTACCGACAGTGTTTTCTGGAAGTATTCCTGGGCCCATTTAGTAATGTCAATGACAGAATCATGCCGATGAGTGATGCAGTGTCGTATGAGGACCCGAAGACCACAGGCATCCAACAAAGGTCTTCGGTCTTGTCCCTTTTGCACAAAAATTTCTCCAGTTTCTCTGAATCTTTGATGTTATGCACTGTAGATGATGATATTTGCAAAGATTTTGCAGTTTGATGCTGGGGAATGTTATTTTAAAAGTGTTCCACAATCTTATTACACACTCTTTCACAGATTGGAAAGCCTCAGCCCATCTTTGCTTCTGAGAGACTCTGCCTCTCTAAGACATCTTTTATAGCAAATCATGTTACAGACCTGATGTGAATTAACTTAATTAGTTGCTAGATGTTCTCCCAGCTGAATCTTATCTAAATGTATTTTGTTGATCCCGTGCCAACTTTTTTGAGACCTGTAGCAGGCATCAAATTTGAAATGAGCTCATTTATTGAATAACAGTGTACTATTTCTCCGTTTAAACATTTGTTATGTTATCCATGTTCTATTGTGAATAAAATATTGACTCATGTGATTTGCAAGTCTTTTAGTTTTCATTTAATTCAAATTTTAAAAACATTCCAACATTTATAGAATTTGGGTTGTAGAAAATGAAAATGAGTGTTTTTGCTTTTTATATATTTTTATCCAATTTATGAAGGTGCTGTAAATTGTTATATATTTTCTACTGTATAATCCTACAGTACATCATCATATTTTGTCCATGGCAACTTAGACTTATTTCAAAAATTTTACAGATGCTGCATCCATTGTGTCTGACATGTTTTCTCACCAACTCAGAAACTCTGGGTTTAAAGAAAGCTCTTTTATTCTTGTAATCATGACTTATGATGCCGTTAATGTACTTTGAATTCATAAATACAACCATTCTGATAATGAATGCACTATTAATGCATACAAGACATTAAGAAAATGAATGATAAACTTTTCCAAACAAACAAAATGTTTATAATGATTATAACAACCTTTTTTGTGCATTAAATGTGTGCAATTAAAGCCTTCATTACACAGGAGTCAAAGAATGCAATGAAGAGCAGGTAAACTGAAGCATTGAATTTTATTGAATAGAAATTGTGAGAGTGTTCGGTCTCTATGTCTTCACAGTGAGACCACTGTACTCTCATCAGAGCAGTTAGTGTGTGATTTAACCATGATTTTGAGCTCATTATCCTAGACCTTAGGTCTGATTGAATTGCTCATTCATAGTCTGAATTCAGATCGATTTGCTCCAAGAGTGCATATATAGCCTTCAGTAAGAAAAAAGTAACCTGGACTCAGCAAAGAAGATCCCATATGGCAATTTGGCAGGATGAAAAGTGCACAGTCCAGATAAGTGGTAATTGTCTTTTTCCATTCTGTGGCCGATAATTTCTAGGTTAGAAATATGAGGTGTTGTAGTAGAACAAATTGAAACACATTGATCTCGTTGGTTGCAAACGATTGCGTACCTTTAGGCTATGTGAATATTGCAGGGTAAATACCACATTTATATTTTGCTCTCTCTGCACACACAGAGCGGAGGAATGAGAGAGCGAGAGAGCCCTAAAATTGTTGCTAGGCGACCTGACATCAGTTCTTCATTCTACAATCATTCTGTTGCCCACGTGTGTGCAGGCTGCATATAAAGCCAATGGCAGCGAATCCACTCTGCCTTTGAGTGGATACTGCACGCAGGGCTCCTTTTTCAAAGAGTTGAAGAGAAATTGTGGCAGTCGTCTCCTTCAAATACCCGTCCATCTGAAAAACTGCTTAAGAGACTAGCTTGAAGTTTATGAAAAGACACAAGATTGTAATGGCTTTTTCTGAAAATTTATTGGATTGGTGGGCATGAGGATTTTGTCACTGCCAGAAAGAAGAAACGTAACTTTTTTCATCTTGTTTCAAGGTCTTTCCCAAGTCTAAAATTATGTTTCCAAGTGAAGACTGTAACTCAAGTGAGCTGCTTAACAGCTCCATTGAAAACTCCTCGATGGAGGATACGGAGGACGAGGAGCACCCCTTCCTGACAGATGCTTGGCTGGTGCCCCTTTTCTTCTCTCTCATCATGCTAGTGGGTCTGATCGGAAACTCACTGGTGATCTATGTCATCTCCAAACACAGACAGATGAGGACCGCCACTAACTTTTACATTGGTGAGTTGCTGGCAATTCCCCTTTTTCTGCACAAAAGGTTTGGAACCTCACATTAGACAAGCTCTTTTAAAAAGCTTCTAAAACATTTAATGGCATTTGAATAATACATTTTAGTCTCTTTTGTCAATGTACATTGTCATGAGTCAGATAAATCTAATTTTGCACAGGAATTGCAGCGACAGGAAGCAAACTGGAGTTCGACCTCTTATTAACTGTGTCGGCATATTTGTGGTGAATGATTCATTAGTCACAGAATAATGTACTGTCATGTTACTGTACAAATTATTGCATTCCCTCAAGGAACGTTGCACAAGGACCTCTTGAGCAAGATTGTAAGGTTAGGAAATGCCATATAATTGATGGAACTTGATTGAAGTACTCAATCAAAAAAATTCATAGTCACTATTTGACTACATTTTGCCATTTTCGTATTTGTAATTTTACCTTATTTGTACTTTTAGAAAATCAGTCTGTGCATGGAAGAGAATAAAGTCAGTGCGTCCACAGTGTCTCAAATTGATTTTTTTAGTGTCGCTGTCAGAGCTTTATTTAACTCACTACATTTTCACCTCACATATCCACCATTATTTTTGACTTCACAATATTTCAAGCACCGACAGAATCCCTGTAGCCCTTGGAGATAACAGTAATACGAACAGTGTCACCTCACATTACACATTCACTTTTCCCATATCTTCTTATCAAAAGAAACCGATCACTCATTTCATATATATTTAATTCCTCAGCTAACTTGGCTGCCACTGATATTATTTTCCTGCTGTGCTGCGTGCCGTTCACTGCAACCCTCTACCCTCTGCCTGGCTGGATATTTGGGGACTTCATGTGCAAATTTGTTGCTTTTCTCCAACAGGTAAGCAGAGCACCTCAGGGAACAACACTGCACAAGATGGATTGTTAAAAATAAGCTATTTTTTCTTTTGTGTAGTGTAAATGTGTCATCTCAGATTGTGTTGAGGACAATGGTTATACCGACAAAGTCGCTGTGAAATGTAAAGTAAGAGGAATAAATGTGTAGAGATCAATGCTGATGGGATTCTGGGCTCCAGTACAGTACCCAACAGTGTCACTCGGTAGTAATAAATGTTTTTTTTACACTAATTAAGACCTATAATATAACCCCCTTTTTAGTTTTGGTACTGATGACAGAATGAGAATGAGTCGAGGGCAGCTCAAGATGTGCACATTGTGACATCGCTATATGGCTATGAAATGAATTTTCTCAAGTCATGCTACCTAATTAATATTCAAGACCAAATGTTTGAGACTACTTGGGTTGTATTGCCCTGCATAAGTGTATCCAATATCCAAAAAGTTACATTAATAATACAAATAAAAATGATTATTAGATTGAATTTGTAGAGAAACAAATTATAAATACACATTACAAATTATAAAGTATAAATTCAAAACCAATACAGTTGCTTTGGTATGAGAGGTGCATATTTAGTCAGTGCGCATTTTCATATTTCTACACCTATTTCACAATCAATGTTCCTCTCTGGACAAGCACGTCCTGATGGTCTGGAAGATACAATGTTGCTCCTGGAACTGTGATTAGAAAAAAAGCTAAAAAGCAACCTAGGCTCATTGTAAAAACAAGCATTTGCCAAAAAAATGTCTAAACTCCAAAAAAGTACATTTACTTATAATTGTCTGCAGTTTCTACATGTATTCATTTACACACATTTTGATTTCAGTAGCAGATTATTATTATTATTGATTATTAAAGATTTATTTTACCACACATAACGACCTCAAAACACTTTACCATAGTGCATGATTTGTAAACAAATATGCCTACATTTTGCAGCACATAACAAGCTCCATATGTATGGCGTGCTAATGACTCGGTACATTTTCTTGATAGCTCACCTGGAACATTCAGCAAATTCATTTTTAAATTATAATTGTTTTAACACTATAGGTGATGTGTAGTGTAGGTTGTACTTCATTTGTTAAAGATTTCTTTTTGGAATTTTCACCTTTTTATATTATGATAGGACAAATAAGAACTGACAGTAAGTAAAGTGGGAGAGAGATAGGGGCGGGATCGGGAAAGGTCGGGTTTCAATCTCAGGACCACTGTAGCGCAACGGCGCTGTATATCAGTGAACTGCCCACAAGGCTATCAGCGCCGACAGGTGGCACTTAATTTTAAACGCAAAATAGCATTAACCTAAAAAAAATGATATGGGCTAAGAATGCTAGTGCCTCTAGTGTTTCAAGACAGGTAACTAAAAGAGACAAAACTACTTTTTTTTAGCATGACAGTAGTCATTACATTGTTTAGCATCTTTTTAAAGTGAAATGTTAATTCAAACACCGTAAACACTGAATAAATATGTTTTCAACTGAGATATTCTACACTGTAATTAATAAAGCTGTGGTTGCCAGAATAATTTTGTAAAAAAAAAAAACTGTAAAGTCATCTAGAGAACAAACTGTAGATTTTACGGTATAAAACTGTAATTTACAAAAAAATATATTTGTGTACTACTTTGTGTAAAAAAAAAATTGTACTGCTACTGAAAGCACCATAACTGACCAATGCAGGTGGTAAAAGGGAAAGCCCCATGAAGAATCAAAGTTCATCACAGCTTTTCCACAAGCTGAAATATACTACTATATAGAAGGTGCACAGGGTCATTCACGCAAACACAAAACACCATCATGGTAACACACATGGCACTTAAATAATGCAATACACTTTCATTAAACAACAGAAAATGTTAAATAAATCCCTAATATACATAACAGATAACAAAAACTATTAAGAAACATGATTATTCGAACAAAAAACTTTCAAATGTGGAGTGTTGCATAAAGGGAACTCTTTTTTCTTTTTTTACTTCTAAAAACTGTACAATTAACAGCATTTTACTTTAAAATGAAATGAAATGTCTGGTTAGATCTTTTCCCTGTATATAGTATGGGAACATACTGCTAACACTTACATAGCATTTTTACAGTATATTGCAGTTAAAATTACACTAATTTTTACAGTGTAGTACAGTATTAGTTATAATACCTATAAATAGTATAAATCACACTAATTGAGATTCATTCTAAAGTCCTTGATTTTTGTCTGGAAAAAGTTTGCTCTGATTAAATTATACTTAACATGATATACAGTATTTGTTCTGAATTTCAATATAGTAATCTAACTACTTTTTCCAAAATGATAACAAGCTACTATACTATAGTATAGCTATACTTAAACTTGTACTATACTTTTACAACTATATTATACTTTAACTACACTTTTACAACTGTAACTTGTAGCTTGACAAGCTTCAAAAAGCTTTCCCAACAACAGCGTCCTCTCTGCAGCAATACAAAAGAGTAATCCTCTGAGAACTCAAACAGTTCCATTTAAAACAACCATACAAAATACACATCAAAACAGAAAACCACCACTGAACAGAAATGCTCTGAGGAAAACCATTTTTTTTTTTTTTTACATTTGGGTGTACATGAAGGAAGAACTTATTTTTATATGGCATTTCAACATTATGATTCATCCCTCATTTCATGTAGATAATAGAAGATGTGAGTCAATCTTTATTCACTGCCTTGTGAGAGACTGCATCGGCCAAACAAAAAAGTAGGACACGGTATGTTTATAAAAGCTAGCATTAAAAACACAGGAAAAGGAAAAGAATGCTACCTATGTGACTAAAGGGATATGCCAGCCCATCAAACATATGACTAGACATTCGATTCAGCTATTCTTTGAAGTAAATTCACTTAAATAAGCAATGTTTCAGGGCAATTGGAACTAAATAAAATGTTAAATTGTGGTATTTACTTGTATGTGGTATTCTTGTACAGTGCCAGTCTGCTGTTAATATACAAGTCTTCCTTCATAGTTATATTTAATTACTGCACAAATGACCAGTTTACACAAACACCAAACAATTGCTGTGGGAGGTATAACTGCATCAATTCAGCTGTGTTTTTGCTCTTTCCTACTCCTGTATTCTTCATAAAGGTTTGGTCAAAAAGCGCTGTGAAGCTTATCTTGTCAGACACACAGGCCTCCTCAGATTGAGCACACATTTTTTGTTTAATCATTAAATACCTTGCACAAAAGACGATGGGATGGAACGGCTCTTTGTTCACACCTGTTGCATCAAAGAGCTAAGGGATAGTTAAGCTTGCATAAAAACACTCGGCACAATGATTTACTTTATTCTCGAAAGCCTCTCCTCCTACCTGATTCTTTTAATTTAAGATGAGCAATCACGCACTTCAGTTCAATTAATTCACCAGACAAAACCACAAGTGAATGGGGCTATTTTTTTGTGTGTCTAGAATTAATTCAAAAGGCGATGAGCAAAAGACCGGCCTGTACTGAATGCATTATCTGGATGTGTCTTTGATGTGTTAGATTTTAGATTAGTTAAATCCAATTTTCATGTTTACTCTAGTGCTCTGGAGCATGTCTGTCTTGCATGTCCTGATAATGATATGAACACATGATAACAAAGTGTTTGGCAATGTGTAGGTGACCGTACAGGCGACATGCATCACTCTTACGGCGATGAGTGGAGACCGTTGCTATGTGACTGTGTATCCTCTGAAATCCCTGCACCATCGAACCCCTCGTGTCGCAATGATTGTTAGCATCTGTATCTGGATCGGTAAGTCATTTAGTACAATTATATATCACATACACAAAACATAAAGAAAGATACATTTGATATATTGTCATTAATGGATAGTTCACCTAAAAATGAAAATTACCCCATGATTTACTCACCCTTAAGGCATTCTAGGTGTATATGACATTCTTCGTTCAGATGAATACAATCACAGTTGTATTACGCTATGCTGACGTCCTACATTATCCGTGGGAATGGCATTGTATTGTGAAAGCACGTACAACAGTTAGCGGAAGCCAGAGATTACTGTTTATAAATTGTAAATATGGATTTGTATTTTTTTAAACGCATCATTTCACTTTAGGAGGCCTTTATTCACATCCAACCCATCCAATTTTCAGTTTTGGGTGAACTATCCCTTTAAAAATTGTCATGGCTCTTCCCCATAATGACAGTGAATTGCGTTCGAGATTTTGAAGGCCAATAAAGGGCATCCATTCATCATAAAAGTACTCCACGTGGCTCCAGGGGGTTAACAAAGGCCTTCTGAAGTGAAGAAAAATATCCATATTTAAAACTTTTGAAACTAATCTCTATAGCTTCATGTTCACGACCGCTGACGTTCAGCATATGACATGAACATGTTAATTTTCCATAGTTTATTTTTTTTTTAAATGTAAACTTGCACTAGACCAGGGGTAGGCAAGCCGCGGCTCTTTCATCCCTCTGCGGTGGCTCCCTGTAGCGTGGTTGTAAAATACGCGAGGGAGGTGTCCCCCGACTTTTAATAAAACCCAAACTCTTCCCCTGCACTTTTTTCGGTATGTTAAAGTATGTTAAATTAGAGTTTTTCAAGGGCCACGTGAATAAATCTAGATTTAAATTAAAAGAGAAAATATAGTCACGATGTGAACATCACGGAGCTGAACAGTCTCACGCGCTGTATGTTTCATTCACTCTCAAAGCCGGAGGGTGCTCTCACCCAGAAATCCAAAACAGACTCATATGAGAAGTAATAATAACTTGTGACAGGCATCCCACTATTGCTGTATCTAAGCTGAATAACAAGCATAAAACTTAGATGATGAAACGTGAAGACGATATTGTTTGCGTGTTTTTCAAGTCATCTCCAGATAATAAATATTAATTATACGGTTTTAAACAGCATTAATTACAGTACAGAAGCTATAAAATATATGATCTGCCTTATTCTGTTATAAAATGGACAAAGAGTTTGTAGTATATATACTGATTGTACAATCATAACCATAAAATTGTCATAAGTAAAATATTTATCAAACATATTATAGAAGACAAATGATTGGTTATTGTCCAGCAGTGTATTTTATTTCTTAGCCAGTTAAAAGTAAGATGTAATAATTTAGAACTCAAAATAAACGGTTTCCTATATATTATATATTTTTAATAATTTATATTTGTATTAAATATTGTATTATTTTGTATTGTAATGTCAAAAAATGCAATTACCAGAGGTCCATCCACGTAGAAAAGTTGTCCCACTATTAACGTTTTTCCCTGAAGAATGTAAATGCTTTAGTAGAAATTCATGCTTTGCATTTATTCTTTTAAACATGTCTCTACTTCCATGTAAGCGCATGACAGTAGGCTACCTAACTGCATTACATTTTTCATCATCCCTTTTCTTATGCAACAAGGTTCCTTCGTGCTTTCCATACCAATCTTCCTGTACCAGAGGCTCGAGGACGGCTATTGGTATGGACCAAGAAAATACTGCATGGAGAGGTTTCCATCAAAGACCCACGAGAAAGCTTTCATCCTCTATCAGTTCATAGCCGTATATCTACTGCCTGTCATTACCATCTCCTTCTGTTATTCCTTCATGCTGAAGAGAGTGGGACAAGCATCCGTGGAACCAGTGGATAATAATCATCAGGTATGATCGTGGGTATACATCAGTAAACACTCCTAGACACTCCTCTGATATGAAAGGCTATATGTGCTTTAATCTATTATTCAGGTGTATATCCTCCCGAGAGGTTGTGAAACATCTTGGTTTCTTTTCTTCTCTTCAAAAGTAAAGAAATTGTAGTCGTAACCTTTATTTAACAAGGTAAAAAATTTAATTAAAATGAAGGTCAAAAAATAATATATGCAGCGCCTTGTAAAAAAAATACAAAATAAACACAGAATTTAATTTTGTACATGCTACACTTAAATATGAATAAAACTAACTATATTAATATGAAATATTTGTTATAATAAATATTTTTTATAATTTTAAATAAAATAAATTATAGTTTATTCCTGTCTTTTAATATTTTGTAAAGATAACTTTCACAGCATTTAGTCATCTGGTGTAGGTGTGGTCCAGTTTCACATAGGTGGTGTCCGAAACCTAAAGTCATGACTTTACAGGCAGCGTTTTGGGTATGAAGTTTCCCCCGTAAGGAAAAAAATTTAATTCAATAATTGATAATTATAAAGAATAGCAATTGCCTTGGACACGGCAGACATCTGAAACATTCACATTTGATTTGGACCCAATTGTTTGTTTTTTTAGACAGATTTGCGACAGGGTTTAGGCTTAAACCTATGCTTCATAATTTTCAAGCAGTGGCACAAATTCTTTATTAGACTGAGATTTGCAGTATTTTCGCTTTGACATGAAAACCAGTCCCTCATAATGAAAAGTCACCTCACAGCTTTATGCTGCCACCACCCAGAGCCGATCCTCCCTATACGCAGAATACACAAGCTGCTTTGGGCCCCCGAAACACCAGGGCCCCTCTTGCTCTCAAATATGTTTTAATATTAGTTTAGTTTTTGAATAAAAAACGAGTTGGACGGAGTGAAAGACGGACAAATGCATTTCATCCATTCTTTCATCCCAACACCACCACCACCACCACCCAGTTCTGCGTAGGGCCCCCAGATGTCTAGGTTCGGCACTGCCACCACCACACTTCTCTGTAGATATAGTGGCTTTTTGACACATGGGCAGTATAGCTTTGCTACACATTCGCTTTGAATTCCAGACTAAAAGCTGCTAAAAGCTCTATCTTATCTGAGAAAAAAGAGTGACCTCTCACTCACTCAGAGCTTCTGAGTCACCATTCTGCTTTTGGCCAGCAGATGTTTACACAGTCTTCTTATTTTTTCCTTCTAGTGAGTTTTGAGGAATGAAACACTGTTCCAGTGGTTAGATATAATTGAAGCAGCAGTGCCTGATGCAGAATCACATTTGGATTTTGTTTTGTACCCTTTTTCCTAATTAATGCTTTAGCTCCATATTATCTTCTTCGCTACTTTATCTTGACTGTAAATTCTTTGCAATGGTCTTTGGTCTTTATTTTCAAAGCCAACAGATTCACAACATGAATAATGATGGAGCAGTGGGATCTTAATCCAGAAAATATGATGGTTGATTTATTAATTCAGAGATAAAACTCAACTGTTTTTACAACAGAAATTGTGAGTGTTTTATTTATATGGGTATAGTTATAACAGCATATTGTGGTTTTGTATTGTAGGAATATATTATGGGTTAGTGATAAATAACGATATCTAAAATGATGAAATATAATAATTGTATCTTTTAAAACAAATTAACAACAGATAAATAGTCTAACCATCAGGTTAAAACTTTTCTGTATACCTTAAATATTCTTATATATATACATCTTAATCATTATTTAGTAAATGTATTAAAATATCTAAAAAAAAATTTACCATGATTATCAGGGCATATGAAATTTCAAGTTTTCTTGACATTACTTAACCTAACTTGCCTTAATTTTTCATAAAAAAATAAAATAAAAAACTGTTGTTATCAAACGGTGATACAGGGAACTTTCTTTTCTGTCACAATTATTCTATCAGTTTTTAAAATAATAATCATATTTTAAAACAAAACTGTAAATGTTTTAAATATATACATTTGAATGAAAGATTATGCAAACTACTTATGTCAACATTACTTTTTATGAGACTTTTAATTGCAGTGTACCTAGACATTTTATTTAATTGACTTTAAACCCCATGAAACATATCAGTTCATTTTAATTTAGAAATATTTTCATCAAGAAGAGGTGTATTCAATTAATTGTCTATAAAAGTATTTTCATAGGCTATATATTTCTTAATAACATACAGACATATCTTTTCAGATTTCAGTACATTAAAATTACAAAGAACTGCATTTTAGTGTATAACTTCATTATAATGACTGAAATGATGTATATTTTGCAGAGTGCTATCACTAAATATAAAACAATGTGTACTTTCTTTAAAATATCATTGATCAGTTGTTTTGTTTTTGTAAAATCACAAATCCGACCCATTTGCCTGCTATAATCATATCAAAACCTTGTTTATTTCAGGTCCACCTGCTCTCAGAGAGAACTATCTCCATTAGGAGTAAGATTTCCAAAATGGTAGTGGTCATTGTTGCTCTCTTCACCATCTGCTGGGGTCCCATTCAGATCTTTGTCCTGTTCCAGTCTTTCTATCCCAACTTCAAAGCCAACTACACAACATATAAGATCAAGACATGGGCCAACTGCATGTCCTATGCCAACTCCTCTATCAACCCTATTGTCTACGGTTTTATGGGCGCCAGCTTCCGCAAGTCCTTCAGGAAGACCTTTCCCTTCCTCTTCAGACACAAAGTGAGAGACAGCAGTGTCGCCTCCCGCACGGCCAATGCAGAAATAAAGTTCGTAGCAACGGAGGAGAGCAACACTGAGAGGAAATGAGAGCAGATGATACCTCAACCATGAATCCATGCCAACTGTCTAGTCGCTGAAGCGCAGTCTTTCCCATAAACAGGGGTTATATTCAGTTCACTGAGTTATGAAAAAATTCTAATGTGGTGCAAAAGGCCATTTAGAAGGCAAAGAACCACAGAAGTGCACATAAATAATTACAATTATAATTACAGCTGGAGTTGAGTAGTATTATTTGATGTTGACATCCAACAACTCTTATGATTGGCCTTGCTGTGTTACAAAGTTGAATGGAAAGCTCATTTTACAGGGTGTACGTTCGCGGATTGGGAACCAAACGGATGTTCTGCCAGCGGAGATGTGTAGGAGCTTGCCTGAGAGGATGTTGACTAAATCAAACATGGCAACTGTTGACTCATCTATTGTGTTTGACATATACACGACACCTCCCTGTGCACACTTCCTCATGAAACACCACTCCAAACTGCTCTTCATCAGTTGTATTTATATATTCTACGACATGGCTCAACCTGAAGAGGTGTACTCACAATGTATGGACTCTCTCAAAGCAGACCACTTCTCAAGATTGAACGAATGTTGCACAAAGCACAGAATCAAAAATTATGCTGCACCTGACAGCAAGGCAACTGAGATTATCATAAGATAGACACTGAGGGTTGACAAACATGTGTGAATAGAATTGAATTGAAGACAATTTCATTAATGTTATAATAAATGTACAATTTAGATTTTTTTTTTTTTTTAAGAACAGGATTTAGCATAATACATCTCAAATAACAGTTTTCAACGAGTAATTCAGACAGATTGTGTTTTGGGATTTAATAATGCGAGAGCTAGAGCAATGGAATGGGAAAAACATGCAAGGACTAGAAACATGTTTTTCTTAGAAAAAACAAAAAAAATTGTTAGTGCTTTTAACCTGAGCAGCACATTTATAGTATACTGTGGCATGCGCAAGATGCTTCTAAAATGCTGGATGTGAGCGCAATGGTCCAACACGTCCATCAAGTGCATGTTCACTCAGAAAAACAATGGAAAGTGCATTGGAATGCAATACCGTTTTCTCTGTGAACTTTCTAAGTTGTCTGTATCTTGACAGTGTTGTAAAAAAGCAACATTCATGTAAAGAACCCTGAAAAGGCAGTGTGACGCAATGGTCAAAGATGTTTGTCTGGGAGTTTGTCTAACAGTTTTAAAGTGATAAAGCATGAAAAAGGAAAGCGGTGAAATGAAAAAAATGCTTTCTGTGTGAACAGCCCCCAAGCTGTCTGTATTTTGACACAGTGTCTTAAAACCACTGAAAAAGTGGCACAATGCAATGGTCAGTGATGGTTTCTTAAGGGGCCATTAAAAAAAATGTGTGTTGAACTGAAAACTCATCTCTTTCAACACTACTTGACTTCATCTTAAAAAAAATACTTTACCTTTTTCTATATCTTCATCTTTCTCTTTATCTTTCTCTCCTTCTCTTGCTAGCTTGTACTTATTTGAACAATGCCTGAGACTTGGTGTTAGGGGCACTTCCTCTGTCTGTTTGCCTCTTCAAGATTAATCGCTTTATGTAGTCCACAATTGTAAGTCGCTTTGGATAAAAGTGTCCGCAAAACGACTAAATGTAAATGTACTGAAAAATACAAGATGCAACCAGTGGATTTGGGACACACACACACACACACACACACACACACACACACACACACACACACACACACACAAACATACACACAAACACACAGTACAAATTCATTTTTGTAAGTTCTTTTAAAATGCTGTCATGTGCTCGACAGTACAAAAGATGCCAGATGTGAATACAATGGTTAAACACGTCAATCTAGTGCATGTTTACAAAAGCAATAGAAAAATAGCACAGTGGAATGCCAAAAAATAACATTCTGTTAGAATGGCCCCAAGTTATCTCTACCTTGTCCCTTAAGGACATCTTAAAAAACAAGACACTGACAAAAGCAATGGTCAAAGATTTCTTCGAATGTAAGTGTACATTTAAAAATGAGCAGCGCAAAAACACATCCTGAGCGAACTGGCCCTAAACTGGCCCTAACATATTCAGTGTTCTGAATTTAAATGAATAGCATTCTCAGAAGCTTACCAAATGTGCCCATCATTTTGAAATAATAATTAAGGTAAATTGGCTCTTTCATGCACAAGGGCAATATAACATGTCGACAGGGTGGATTTATTTACCATGCTATGTGAGAAGGAATTCAAAGGGGAATTAAGTGTCATGCTGTTGTGCTAGCGTGTGCTACTGCAAAGCTTGCTTAATTACTTTTGTCTTGTAAGCAGAAATATACGTCTTATCATTAGCATTTGTGAAATGTTTTGACAAGCAGAGCTAAGTAGCTAAAAGCTTTTATTGAAGTGCTGTCGGTTTAACCTTGGCATTAATACATTATTCAGCATGGTCCTCTCTATAAATGCCTTAATGAATTCAAATCTGACTGGACTTGAGTAGCTTTGCTTGTCTTCTTCCTTTTTTGCCTTTTTATTTCCATATTTCTTTGTCTTGTTTCGGAAGGATCTATTAATTTATGGTTTTGTAGAATACACAACTAGAAGAGACTAAACAGAATGAAAATGTCCTGCCTATTGAAAAATATTATAATCAATTCCAGTGCATATACTGTCTGCGTTTAGAAATGTTTTATCTACAAGTGTATGATCAGAGTTTTCAAATGGATCATCATTGAACTTTATGTATTTACCAAGTGAATGTGTATTTGCATAAATCATTTTGCCAAATCTATTCATAATTCTTCAACTTGTTCCAGTGACATCAAAGAGATATTTGATATTCACTGCATAATACGTTTTTAATTACCATGCAGAGTGCATTGCTCTGAGAAATGGCAAGGCGAAATCAAGCAGTTGGACTGATGGACTAATAGCATGGAAATAACCCCATGATGCCACCTACACAGGCAGCCAATTATTATCTTGGTCAGTGGAAAAGGGGCCGGAAGAGCGTAATCAGTCCTGCTATTTCAAAGCGCTAAACTAGCATCTGTCCTCTTCTTGGCCTAAAGTCGGTAAACAGAGCAGAGGCACTGCAATAGTTCAATTCCCTTTAAAACTGTGAGATGCAATGAGTCACTCTATTCATTATCTTACACTCATAAAGAAACTATCTAGCTAATTTATTCAGAAAATAATTAGCCTAAAGCATTGACATTTCGCCTCAGAAATCTTTAAAATGTTAGTAGCAGTTTACAGTGTTAATTTGAATCATGTTGAATACAATTAAACTAAAGTAAAATACATGAAGGCTGATGTTATATTCCTAACACAGATTGTGTAAAATTGACAGTGCGTGACATAAATACAACAATCAATGAAAACATTTTATCAAGTGAATATTACAGTATATTATATATAAAAGACTACATGAAATACAAGGCCTCTGACACTAGCTTTCTAGTGTTTTTCTTTTTATTATATAATAATACAAATAAAAACTTTGCTACTGCATTAAGCTAACTGAGACTCGTTATAGCACTTGCATATTATTGCTCTTGATTGCTTCAATTGACCTTATTAGTAAGTTGCTTTGGATAAAAGCGTCTGCTAAATAACTAAGTATAAATACATCATTTAACAGATTTAAAAAATACTTTGCAAATGGATAAGAATATTTGGAACAAATATTACACTAGGCTAATTTTAAACTATCATTCACACTTAATGTAACAGTTACAGCAAGTAAAAAAGAAAACAACACGAAACATTTGTATCTTTTAAATGCTTGTTTTAATAAATCTAAATGAAATAAACAGTTTAAATTGATGTAAGATTTTATTTATTGGCAATAAAATATGATGACATATATAAAAGCATAAAAAAATATATATTCAGATGATCAGGTCTTGATCGTTACTGAGGTTGTCCACTTCCACGGGGTAAACACTTATTTGAATTTCTCTTTTTCAGTGCATAAATTCAGAGGTTTGACAGCTCAATGGGCACAGAGAGACTCTGTAATCACGCTCCGGTGCACTCACTTGTCACTGAAGTGTGTTTGAGTGTGTTTGGCATTGATTCATTTGCATTGCAGAAGAAATCAAAACATAATGCTTGCAGAGAATAATATTGCTCTGCTGAGAAAATATTGCTTGCAAACTTTTCTTCAGTTTTGTACACAGTATTTATGATGAGCAATTACATTTTAATTATTAAATCATAAATTATTATCACTGAATGGATGTACTGGATTTCAACACTCCGATGCCAACTCCACAGCACACTCAACATCACTGTCAGCAGTGTCCTTCAGGTTTCTGGATTCAGTCTCCCAGAGCCGGTGGGAGACTTATATTGATGTAAAAAGCTTCAACATTGCATGTACATCCTTCAGCAGCTGAGGAAGTTAAACCTGCCACAGGAGCTTCTCATACAGTTCTACTCAGCAGGCACTGAGTCTGTGCACGTCTATAGCTGTCTCATCTGTCTCAGTGACCAATTCAAACAAAAATAGGCTACAACAGACAGACAGTCAAGACGACTGAGAAAAAAGATCATTAGTGCTCCCCTGCCTGTCCTTGTTTACTTCCAGAGTGAGAAACGGCAGGCAAAATCATCTCTTTCCCATCGACCGAGTCTCTTTTACAAGCATTTACAGTCCCACTAAGATTTCCTCACAGCATAACATATTCATTTCCTGTAAAATATGTCAATTCATTTTAGACATTTACTAACTATCTGTGTGATATCCACAATTTTGTATATCTTATTTTATACTGAAATTTCCGTTTTACTTCTATTGTACCATTATGAATATACTTATTCTTCTTAGCACACAGCTCTAAACATAATTGAGTTTGTATTATTATGAAAATGGCCCAGTAATCAGTTATTGCAGTAATCAGTTACATTAAAATAAACTCCAGAAATAAGGAGTTTTAGAAGGAGTTTAAATTTTGTTTTTGTAAAATCATTTAGATGTCCATCGTAAAGATTATATAAAATCCTTTAAAATGAGGAACAATCTAGTTTGTTTTGATCAATACAGTTTAAAACATTTCAGTGCACATTTCTATAATAATCAATATAAATTTTTATACAAGTATCATAAATCTAACTTGAAAAAAATTGAATAACAGAAATGACCTCTATGAGCATGGTTGACCAATAAAACTGGTGCAAAACCACTCAAGCAGTAGGTAAACATTAATAGATTATGCATTTTATGAATATATGAATATGTCTATAATCTACCACATTTCAAATTCTGTGAACGTCCACATTCTATTTCAATCTATTTAACTATTTGCTCTATTCTCAAGCATTACGACAGCTGTTCACTGGCAGAGATCTGTTAGCAGCAATGACTTGCAAATGAACTGAAGAATCAGCTCTGCAATTCCATTCTGTTCCCTAGGAGGGGAGCAGAGAGCCAGAGACACCTAAAAATAAGACAAGCAATACTGAGGGAGATAGATAAACGAGAACAAACGTCTACATGGAGGAGCTTTTCATCTTTATTTACTTATTAATGCTTTCACCCAGTAGGGAATATTTTTTTAAACGGTGGTATAGGGCAAGAACGTTTAAGATGTCTAATTTTCCAAGCTTTAAGCAGCAATCAGAGACGCAGTACTCGGCTGGTCTGGAAAACCTCTAACCCGTACCTGACACCCGTGGGGACTCGTGTGTATTAGAACACCCTGTGGTGTCTAATCACAGCTACTGTTTTGGCAGAGTAGACAATTTGAAGTAAAAGAACGGCGCGGTTCTCCCTCACTCCTGACCCCTTTTTCGCCTGCTCGAACAGACAGACGGAGTGAGCTGGGGCAGCTGGAGTCGTGTTGGATTTGGGCTTTGAAGGGAAAAAATTTGTCAGCACAGAGACATGGCACCACAGCAGCACAAAGAACCCATTCTAAATGCTCTTTGTGTATGTAAGCATGTGTGCTCCACCGCTCTGCGTCACAACACGGGCAGGAAACCGCTCTTGGCCTCTGGCACTGCGTGGTCTTTACAGAGGCGGGCCGTCTGGGACCCTCACAGCAGCCTTAATGAAACCCAATAGTGCACCCCAACTAAAAATAAATTTGCCCATATGGTCTCAAACACAACAATATGTACATATGGCGAGAGGGAGGTTTGTTTTTCTTTCTGCAGGTTTATTTGAGGTAAAATTAATAGTGCACCCCTGAAGGTACAATTCCATTATACTGTCTAACTTACTGTATTAAGTACTTTCTTTGTTGTTATTAGTAGCATTAAAAAGTTACTGGAGGATGCGCATTTACCTGTATGAGAAATAACTCATAAAAAAAATCTGTAGAAAAACGGAAAAGGTACTGGTATTTTTCCGCTTGCAGTTTACAGACATTTCCTTTAACCTTAAAACACATAATTCACCCAAAATAGAGTTAAAACACCTGTGAAAATTCAATGCGAAAAATTGCTTCACGTTAATGCAGTACTTTGAGCCCTATTTTTATAGTGAGCGTTTAATATAGCATTCTCCTCAAGTAAACAGTGGGATGTTACTAACTGAACTCTGCCCTTGAATTTGTTAATCAACTGCAGTAAACATAACAATTTAGTATATTACATGTAATGTTTTCGTAATGAGTTCCAGAAGCAGTATTGTCTTTTTCCTACTGTGGAAAACGACTTCTCGCAATCTTCCTACAGTGTGCTTGCAATGGCCGTCTAAACGTGAAATTAATTGTGCATAGAGTCCATCGATAATAAAAATAATGACAAATTTCCTAATCGATAAATTAGGTTTGTGCGCATGGAAAATGTCCATCAGTCACTTTTGAGTAAAAAACTATTTTTTATGGGGAAAAAAAATGGTTTAATCCAATAAATTTACATCTGTAAATGTTAGAAATTCACACAAGCATTTATAGTGGATAAAGTTTCTTTAGAATACTAAAATGTTCTTCACATTAAGGAAAAATAGTTCTTTTAAGAACTGTTGACTGTAGGATCTTAAATGTTTTTCTATGGCATCGCTTCACCAAAAACCCTTTTGGAATCTTCGAGCGTGGAATAAACAGAGCTTGAACATTCCGTCTAAAATATTTAGTGCTTCAGTGCAAAAAAATTATTAGCTGCAACCCTATTCTAACCCTATAGGCTATTATTCCCTTTCCATACTGACCGTTTTAGGAAATCTAGGGCTTGCAGTGGCACCTGAACTGCACGTGCGTGTGTGTTGGGGTTGCCGATCCACCTGGCGCAGGTATTTGCTATGTGTCTGCCAAGAGACACTTAAAGTGCAGTCATTCAGTCTAGCACAAATACGCTTGTCTAGGCACTCGTCAGACACGGACAACTGCCTGCCACAGAAAAGAATGGGGGATGGATGAGGCTGTTGAGTGGGCGTTGGATTTTCAGGTTATCATCTTTTACGACACTCCCTTTGAAAAAGATGACATAAAAATGGCTGTCTATCACAATCGAAAGAAGTTAACCTTGGATGCTAATTCACAAAAGCAAATCTCACACTCATTGCCAAGCATCTGTAGGAGTAGAGTAATTATAGTAGTCTGCTGCAAATTTCACATTTCCTTGCCAGCAGAATTTTCTCGACAGAAGTTTTTCGAGTCGTGAAATTAAACAGCGCTCTAAAAGATGTGACAAAGCTGCTGGATTCGTACCGAGGCCAGATTTAACAGGGAATGGTGAACAGATTTACTATGGCAGTGGATTTCCTCTCAAAGCGGGAGAGATGTTCTCCAGTGACCCCTTCCATTCAGCTTAAACTGTGTCTGACTGCCTTCTCAGAACACCGCCACCACCATCCAGTAAAAACAAACATGGCTTTGGAATACAGGTAGAGCGTGGAAACAAACTCTCTGCTATGGGTACAGCCTAGGTAGAGATATTTCGTGAAGCTTTATTCTGTGCTCAAAGTCACTAAGAGCACACCAGAGACCATTTATAAAAGAACAAAGACATAATCACGAGAGAAAACGTCAAATAAATAATACAGCTAAATTACCATGTTTGATTACTTGTTGAGAGGACAAATAGCACTGCAGCACTTCAGCCATTATTTTTGATAATTGTATCTGGGGTACTAAGAACAAAGGCACACACCTGTTTTTGTGGACTTAAATTTATATTAATCCCTAAGAATTTACTACTTGTCAAAAAAAATGAAAAACTGAGATGCAAATTTTTTTTTTTTTAATTTTGGGCATTTTATATTGAAAAAGTCTACATTGGCATATACTATAAACTGAGAAAGCTTTAAATTAATAAAGACTAAAGGCTTCTTGATTTAAACAAAGGCACACATAAAACACACATAATATATATATATTCATTTTCATAAAGTTTAATCATTTTCATCTGGTATTTTTATTGTATGAAACCAAAAGGGGGAAAAGTCATTCAGCTTTTGTGATTACATCAAATAATTATATCTGAAAAACAATCCAACAAACAGCACTTTCTTAAATTAGGTTTTAGTTATGGCCTGAATTTACCTGAAAATAAGAAAAGGGAAGAGAACTGCAGATTGGACGTCTTTATTTTTCAATAATAACCAGATGCTTTGAGGGTCCCTTTTCTATATCCTCTTCCAAGAAATCAAATTAACATAATTTACATTTCAAAAGCAGGACAAATATATCTTCAATCAAAACTGCTTCTCTTGCAGGGGCAGGATGGAGCAAAAGCTACTTTTGTACGGTTATGAGTCATTAAACACAGAAGCAATAAATTCAGTAAACTCAAATCGAGGTTAAGCCAACAACACAAATGTTACGTGTTTGCTCGATGAAAGTACCTTCTAAATTACCGTTGACATTTCAAGCCTCATTTAAATCATATATTTTGATAAGATCTAGTTTTGCAGAATATAAAGATTTCTAAAGAACTGATTTCTATAAAAATGTATTAATGAAAAACATTAATAATCTAAACACAAACTGCTGATTTATAATAGAATTTCAGACAATATATACAATTAAAAAATAATTATTATTATGTATTAATTTCCTATTTATTTGCCTCCAAAAGCTTTTTACATACACTATTATATAAAGCCATTTTTTTCTAGAGTAAGGATTAAAATAGCTTTTGATTTGTTTACACACTTTTAATTAATTTCATATGGCTCTGAAGTGGATATTATTAGCTCCTTCAGTATGCATATAGATATTAGCGCTCGTTCATTAAATGTTTTGTAGATTTTTGTACATGCTGAGCACCTAGTCAGTATTGAGCGGGAAGAGAGACAGCTGCCTGACATGCACATACAACCGATTTATTCAACCAGTACATATATTATTCTAGTAAGTCTTAAACAGACTATTTAAAAGTGCCACGACGGCTGACATTTAACAGCCTCCAACGGTTTCACATGCTAAGGACAATAGGTTTTAAATGCAGGGAATGATTGATAACGTTTGTCAGGCAGACTTAAGAAAGGCAAGTCTCACATCGCTGAAAACGACACTCCTCTTCACATCAATAACGAGCGCTGCCTCAGCTCTCGCACAGACACATTTTCATGTAATCGAGTTTATTATGGCAGTGGAGATCAAATTCATGTATAACTTCATATAAAGATTTGTATTTTGCACAGCCTCCTCCTGAGCCCAGCTTGGTGAAATCAGAGCTACTGCTGCTTCTTGCTTTTGCATGATAGTCTAGAGATTGTTGCTTTTATGCATTTGCTGGTTGAATTCATGCTGTGGAATGGAAGGGAGTCATACTTCATGGATCATTGTTTGTTCCTTCCTGTGTGAGTCATTGTTCAGAATTATTGTACTTCACGATGGAGTCTCATTATGAGCTGCGTGACTTGTGCCCTCTGGATTAAGTGAATCACAATGATTTTTGCCCAGTTGATGCATTATTTAGTTTCCCACCAAGCATTCGGTTTTAATGTGTATGGAACTGACTGAATTGCACTTTAGGCATCATGCACAAGCTAAGGTTTTCATATACAAAGGCATTGTAGAAATGCCCCATTCACAGACATTATGATTAATTTATTGCGTTCTGTTATGACGGCCCTCATATGGTGAGGTGACCCACTTCATCTAAGAAAAAATATTAAATAATTATATACAAATATATGTATACTGACTGGAGCCTCTTGGGTCCTTTTTTAATATTCAATCAATTGTAGTTTATTATTAAAAGATAAGAAATGCACATACAAAAAAATATTTTTTTGAAGTTGTATTCAAGAAAACATTTCACTGTAAAAATTATAAAATCAATGATTACTGAAGTATATATATATAAAAAAAATCAGACTTTTAAAATCACATTTTCATGTTTAATTCAATGTTACTGTTTTGTTATTACTGTGAAAGTTTTTTTTTTTTGGCATCATTGCTTCAGCTTATTTCAGTCTTTCTACTTCAAGATTTCACATTAAGTCAATATGTTTTGTTGCAATTATTTGTGCAATTTCTGTCCTAAATAATTTTTCAGTGTATGAAATGCATAAAATATGAAGTAGGGGAAACCGGGGGCAATTGTAACACACTCAATTCCTCCAATCAGAATCAAGCGTGAGTGATGAAACAATCTGCAAGTGCTCAGTAGGATTATCTCTCTGTCTGTGGAAAAGGAGCACAATTATTTCACCTCCGCACAATTCTTTAACAAAATACACATTTTGTGGTATGGAAATACATTTTTGGATGTACATTATTTTTTCTGCTGCTGTCTAAAGTTTAGATGATCGCAAATTTAAACTACATATATTTCATCTCTAGGTATTGATAGAAAATTAACATGAACAAACTATGCTAATATAGGTGTGGCTAGCTAACGTATGAGATTTTATCATGGCTGCAGCATCGGGGGCAACTGTACACTGTTACAATTGCCCCTATAGCCACAGGGCCCAATTGACATGTAATGTACTTGAGCTTTGTTCCTTCAGTGATTAATCACATAAACAGTAATAAGATGATCTAAGGGGTGGTGTTTGTTTTTACTGTGTAACGATGTCTTGCAGTGTGGTTTTTTGTACTGTTATTTTATTTGCATCTGTGAGAAAGTGCCTGAACTTATTCATTGGAAACTAATTTACCTTCGGGGACGAAATAAATAAACTCTGAACTCTGAAACACCTTGTTTTTCTGCGTTTTTCTTCTTTTCTGTTAGAAAATAAAGATATTTTAAATGTAAAACTACATTTAAAATTATTAGTGTTGCTTTTAAATCTTAAAAAAAATAAAAAGACTATTATCTCCACATGATCTCATGGAGTTCTTCTGTTAATATGTTGATCTTGTACCATTTCATTAAAGACTGTTCTTGACTCATCAGTTAAATAATGTACTTGAGTAAAATATATTTAAATAATTAATATCTAATTTTTCAGTTTTACGACTATTTAGCACTCTGAATTCTTGCATTTAATTTAATATTATAGTCTTGTCCTTATTAGTGAAAATGCAGCAGTTGCATTATTAATTAGTGCACCTATATCTGTTTCTTGTATCAAAAGATGACTAGTGTATTTCAAGTAGTCTGTGAGTTATGAAGAAAATTAAAAAATGCTACAATTGCCCCCAGTCTCCCCTACCTTTTAAAAAGTAGTGCTGTGCTTAAAAAACACACCTGAATGCCTTGCTTTCTATTTACTGCTCTGATAGTTTCATCACTCACGCAGCTGCACACATTGTTCAATATATAATCATTTCAGCTTCACAGCAGCACACTATTTTCTTACACACATTCTGCATATTTGTTTAGGCAGATGAAAACCTATTTATAAATAAATTAAAAAAGAAATCCATACTGCAATATTTTGGCCTAAAGCTCCATAAATAATTAGTTCTCGTTTGAAACCTCACGTTAGCATAAAAAAGCATGGGAGAATAGAGCCGTGCTCACTTAAGGAGGAGTATTCTTGTTACCCAGTGACTCATTCACCTTGAATGGGAACATACTTCACATCTGAGTCACTGAGGTTACACCCCTTGACATGTCATCAAGATTGCACCCTCGGCAACAGTAACCAGTTTCTCTGCAGAAGTTTGATGCTACTGCCGCTACAAATTCCACACCCAATCTATCTTTTTCTCTAGAACCCATTTTCTCAGGGAATAAAACAACATTTAGAAAATGAGAAGTCAAATCCTGTTAGTTGTGTACACAAAGAAAACTGGTTCGAGCTAAAAGTGGTTTCAACTCACTGGCTGCGCTTGCAGACAAACCCACTTTTTCCAAGAACGAACATCTAATACAATACATCCTCTTTATGCTCTAAGATGAAGGGCTATTATGCAGAAAACAGCAAGATTTTGAGGGGAAATGGACGTGAGAGAAAATAGCACTCATCACCTTGTACCTTAGCGAGATTCAGCGATATGAATCACCAGAAACATGCATCTGAAAACACCCTCACCTCTCACATAGACAGGCGCTGATCCCACTGATAATGCTTTTAGTCCGGGTGTAGTAAATGCACTTGCCTAGGCATACATTATGTATATAATGTCAAGCCTAATTTTTCTGTGCTCTAAAAGAAGAGTCATTAAAATAAAGATGATGCCTTTTAATCCAATCACTGATGGGTAAATTACGTTTCATAAGACCTGATGATATAAATAATCAGTTAATTGTTTGCGATTACATGTCTGTGAAGACTTTGCAGGTGCTGAGTTACATGGCTTTGTAGGAATAGACGGATATTTAGAGGGAAGGGTCACAATGGCTGACTAATAACCTAGTTGTTAAATACTGCAGACAGCTGGTCTCTCGTCTTTTAATTTCTGAAGGATCGCGTGACACTGAAGACTGGAGTAATAGCTGCTGAAATATGTATATGTGTGTGTGTGTGTGTGTGTGTGTGTGTGTGTGTGTGTGTGTGTGTGTGTGTTTTGAAGGAAAAAAATGTCAAACACTCCAAAAAAATTTTACTAGATTTTTTTATTTATAACGCTATGTGTACAGTTTTGCTTTCCCTGTTTAATAAAGACATACAAACAGCATTTGATTGTAATGATTCTCAGAAACCTGTAACTGATGACAAAAACAACAAGAAAGGGTACAATTTATATCATGTGGTTTTCATCCTTGTTCTAATAAATTTTTCCACAAACAGAAGAATGCATATCTAAATCTAAATTGGAATGAACACTGCATCTAAACACATGATTCAACATCACTTTAAAATCACGTTGATAAAAAAAACCTAATCCCAAAGCATTACATTTCATTCTCTAAACAAAGTCATTTTTAAACAAATACAAACTTTTGTCAATAAACACCCATAAAATCTGGGAAACTAAAACTATTTTTCTCCAGAGACACATTCATCCGGTCAGTGACTAATATCAAAGGTTCTCAGAGCGGGAAGCCAAGCCTGCAACATGATGCAGCGTCGCCTTGATCATCCCTGCCTTCAAATATCCCATTATGACTAAAAGTGCTGGGAATGGGAATGCTAAACTTGGTTGGGTTTGTAAACCCTAAAAGGTACAGCGGGTTGTTCACTTCATTCTCAGTTCAGTTGGACATTAAAAAACAAAACTTACGCCCTGCAGTCTGGACCAAACATGCAGTCTGATGGCTTTTCCAGCCCAACACTGGCATCCCAGTCGCATTGTCGTCTTGAGGGTTGTGTGGGGAAATGGCCAAGTGATGAAGAAACTATGTGTGCGGATGGCGCCTGACAAATGCGTTGATTTCATTTTGTTAACCGCACTTCTGATTACATAGCAAAATTGTAAAGAGTTCATAAATCTGTACACTGGTCAACTGACTATTTAATGTTCACGGGTATTCATACAACAGGATTTACAGCTGTCATAAATCTGAGTGGAATATGACATTTTTAATAACATGTGACTTCTAAACGGATTTACATTCACTAGCATTGATTTACTACATGGAGAGGGAAATAATAGACAAAATATAGACACAAAAACTCGCTGTTCATGAAGTGGGGTTGCCTGTTGAAACAATGTAGCTCTTGTGATATTTTTACATTTTGAAATCACAAGCTTATGATTCATCAGGACTGGGTAACCCATACCAAAGCTGAACATAATTTATTCCACATAGGCCAGAGAGAAGGAAGAGAAAACGCAAGAGAGAGAGAGAGAGAGAGACATGAGTGCTGCCAAAGCCTAATATTGAGGGCTGATTCCAACTTTCCTCTCTTCCTTGCACGCACTGACACAGTTATTCCCTAATGTTCTGGGAACAATTACCGTTTCCGAGGTTTAAATGAGGACAGAGTGTCCCCATATGCGTCAGTGACACCTGTTTGAAGTGGTTACCACAACCATACAGTAGTACTGGGCCAAAACAAAACAAAGCAAAACAAAACAAAACAAAACAAAGCCAAACAAAACAAAACAAAGCCAAACAAAACAAAACAAAACAAAACAAAGCAAAGCAAAACAAAACAAAACAAAACAAAACAAAACAAAACAAAACAAAACAAAGCCAATCACGTTGCTTTAAATTATTAATATTTCATTATTATAATATAAAATATAATAAAATATATATATTTGTAATATTTAATATTGTTTAATATTTTAATACTTAGGTCATTGTCATTATTAAATACAATTAAATATAATATAATAAAATAAAATTAAAATTAAAAATGTAAATTATAAAATAAAAATATTAAATAAAAGTAATTAATACAATTATATTTTATAAATATATTTGTATTATTTTAGAAAAATAATAAAATTTAATAAATAAATAAAATAAAATAAAATAAAATGCAGCTTGTGCAGATTAAAAACCTCAGACATTATCATATTCTAAAGAATCTGCTATTTAGTATGGTATATATGATTTTTACCATAATCTAAAACAATTGTCATCATGCTGTGTCTCTGCACAAAACAAGAATGCAATTACAAGGGGAGTCTGGAGAGGCTCTAGTGAACGTACAGTAATGATCACTGGCATAGAAAGTAGCATCACGTTCTGGTTTCTGTTAGCTGGCTATATTGTATGAGGGAGTGTTTATTGATGCACATGAAAAAACTAAACAAAAAAACAGTACCCTGCATCTCCACAGCTGGCACCTACCTTGGATCCCCAATTAGGAGTAAATGAATGAGCCGCCTGAGTGCAGTGGCTGCCAGGACTGCATGGTAATGATGACAGTGATCCATCCCAGATAAAGCAGCTTACTAGACCACCGTATACCACTCAGCCTGAGGGTAATAAGAAAAGGCACTTTTGAAAACCAAAAAAATAAACAATGCCCAAGAAAAAATCCTTTAGTTCACATTGATTATAATAATATATTTGATTATATTTTGCTTATAGATTTTAATGTTCATATTTATATAATTTTTTATATGAATGTCTCTTTGCTACTCGAAACTGAAACTTCTCCTTAATGGTTTGTGACGATTACCTGATGTCCATTTGCAATGGATCTTTTTCTTAGAATTGTTTTCTTAGATGATCAAAGATTAATGATCATATTCTAGAACAACAAATGCTTCTTAGAGGAGAGCAGTGGCTGGAAAAGCGGAGCTTGATAAATCCAGCTCTCAGCAAAAGGGCAAATGAGGCTATCATTCACCTGAAACAGGCTCTCTTGTTTTTTTTTTTGCTATCTATCATCACATACACCCAAGCACCCCAACCGGGATCACGCGGGAACCACCCCTGAGTTCAGCCGTGAGCGCAGATGCATCAAGGCTACTGTGTGCACTCCCCTCTGCCCACCCATAACCCGCCAGTCTCTACCCTAACTCTATTCCCACTCTCTAGTTTCCAAACCACAAAATGACTCATGTGGAAATCATAGGAGGACATTAACCCAAATGAAGTGAAGGGAGGAGGGAATCAGAAAGACTTAAGCAGCCTAAAATAATAAACCATGCACCGTTGTCAAATGCGCATGGTGGTCTGACAGAACTTGTCTTTTTAATGTTGTTTTTTCCCATTGCTTAAAGAAATAGTTCACCCAGAAATTCTAATCCTGTCAGTGTTTACTTTCATGTCGGCCCAAAGCCTGTATGACTTTTCCTCTATTGTGAAAGACAAAAAGTGAATTTTTGAATTATATCCTTGCCACTCTTTTCAACATGAAAGTGAATGCGAATAGATGCTGTCTAGCTTCAAATTTGCACACTAAAGCACTGTTAAAGTTACATTAAAGTAGTACATTTTACTTGTGTGTGTGTTTCAAACATATGATAATCTGAGCTTTTTGAAGCTTGACATCACCAGACCTCATTTACTTGTATCATATTGAAAAGAGAAGATTTCTAAAAACATTTTCAATTGATTCAAAAAATATGTATTTATAATAATTATAATAATATTAATTCTGTAATAATAATTCATCATTAAATAATTCTGACATCATTAACTAACTCTCGTGTTGTTCCAAACCCTTTCTTTCTTTCTTTCTTTCTTTCTTTCTTTCTTTCTTTCTTTCTTTCTTTCTTTCTTTCTTTCTTTCTTTTTGGTATTGTGATGTGGGATTTAGTTGTTACTAACAATGAGTCATTTCAAAATAAACCTAAAGACTGTCAAAATGAAATAAAATAAATATTTATTATATATAACCAATATATACCAATATATATATATATATATATATATATATATACAGACACACATACTCTAAAAGAAATGTAAAAATGGCACAATGTACTATATTAATATCAAGGACGTTTCTGTATTTATTTATTTATTTTACAGGTGTTTTCACCTGTATACTGAATTATAAACTTCACTGCATTTTGTTTTAGGGAATGGAAATGTCTGTAAATTTAGTGGATAAAGTCCAAAGCAGGACCCAAATAATTATTAAAGCACCATGTATTACAACAAATTAACTTTTAATTTAAAAATACTTCTAATTGACTAAATGTACTTTTAATTAATAATTTTAATTGACCTTTTTCAAATTAATCAAAAATATGGATATCACTTTGTGCAAAACTACCAGAATCATACTATAAACATATACAATTTAATCAAACATAATATGACATCAGATTAAAAGATATGCAGGTATACAGTCCTCAAACTAACAGGTCTCTCTGTGGCACAAAGGGCATGGCAGGTTTTTTTTTGTGAATGACAGTCTTTAGGTTCATTTTGAAATGACTCATTGTTATTAGCAACTATCAAAACCCCATATTGCTAAACACACAAACAGGAAATGGAGGAACCACATCACCCTCCATGTGAGCTAAATCCATAGTCTCAATCACTACCCACTCCATCACTCACAATGCATAGGATGTGAAAACTAATGAGGTCAGTTCCAGAGCTGTGGACAGAGGTGCGGAGAGCCTGAACACAACACACCAGAAGTTTTCAACACCAGTCAGGCAGCCATTATTACAAAAGAAAGGGAGGAAAACAGACGGGTACTGAAAATGGAGCTGTTTTCACACTTAGGTCCTACAGCTCCATTTAGTCCCTCAGCACATCGCTACTGGAGAGAGAGAGAGAGAGAGAACCCAAACACAACTGAAACAAAACAGCAACGGCACCAGGGTCCGGTCTACACAAATTTGAGTATTAAATGTTACTGGTTTAGTTCAACCTAACAAATGCTTTTCAAAAGCCATTATGTACAGTAAAACAGGGGGAAGGGAGTTATTTAAAAAAATGTAGTGAACACTTGTTATCGAACTGAGATAGTTCATCCAGAAATAAAGTGTCATCATTTGCACCCTGATGGTGTTCCAAACCTGCATGACTTACTTTCTTTTTAATCAAGGACAAAAAGAGAGATTAAATTAAACTTTTTTACACAATTAAGCCTTTTCAACCAAAATAATTACCTTGAATATATTTGTTCTAATTGGTGTTCTAACTTAAAAGCATTTAGCTATGCAATGAAAATGAGAACACAAGCGTGCACACACACACACACACACACACACACACACACACACACACACACACACACTGCCTAAATTCTGCTGACGAAGTCTCTCTAATTTAATACATTTAAAAAAGCACAGTTAAAACATTAACCACAATATTTTTCTACATATTACATTACAATTTTAATGCATTCATACAATTGTACGATTTCTACAAAATAGCATTATTTTGTCTTTGTTTTTTGGATATAACAAGTCATGTCATTTCGTATTGCGATTTCACCAGAAAATCATTCATTATGCATTTTTTAAGTCTTAAAGCCTTAAATAAATTGCCGTATCTTAATTTGGAGTACTTAGTTAAATAAATCATGTAAATGGACAATGTTAGATAAAAAAATTACGCTCAAACCATTTCCAACACGTCTGGAATTTTTTATTTTTTTGCACAACCAGTTAGGACAAGCACAAATGATTCTTGTAGTCTCATATAAATGGAGTAATAAACAGCTTAAGCGCACAATTAAATAAATGTTAACGAACTGTGTTGCATTATCTCAATTTAATTAATTGTTTTGGGTAAAGACATGGATTGGATAAGACGTGAGCGAAATAAATGAGTAGTTTCAATTCTTTAAATCCTCATCATTAATAATTAAAAGATAAGTTAATACAAAAATAAACAAAGTAAATTGGCACTGAACTGTTTTTTTTTCATTCTATGGAAAATATGTTGACTCCCTCTGTGTTCCATGGAAAAATACAAGCTTCTCTCAACATAAGGGAGGGTAAATTTAGACAGATTAGTCAGTTTGAAGTAAATGAGCTGCAGAAGGACTTAGACATGTGAATGGGTGTGAGATAGATGGACATTTCTGCAACAGCATTATAGACAAACAGTTTTAATGCGCAGTAATTGCAAAAATAATATATCAAAGACATTAATTTAAATGGCCATGAGACATCTGTGTAGTCATTGATATTAATAAAAAAATGTTTAAAGGTCTTAAAAGTAAATTAACTGGCTATGTATTTATATTTAGTTTACATTAAATAACCTCTTCAATTAGAACCATTTAATTTATAAGTTAATTTGCAAGTTACCATTTAATTTATAAGACAAGTTATTTTAAATACCCCCCCTCCACCCAAAAAAAAAAACATTTACTGCAAATCATTTTCTTTGGCATCATATACTCACTCCCATGTTGTGCAAACCCTGTATGACTTTCTCTCTTCTGTGGAAAACGATATGATCAGTATGAGTCACAATTTCGAATCACAATCTACATAATTTTAATTTTTTAAAGCAATGACCTTCCTTATAACACATAAATGATAGCCTCACCCTCACGTAAAGGCAGGCAGCTCAATAAATACTTTCCACTATATGTAACTGGCATCTGAAAAGTGTTCTGAGTGCTCCTTAAAATACATCAGAGCACCTCTGGAGAGGACAAATGAGGTAAAGACCAAGAGTGGATCCTAGACTTACTATCGACCATCTGGTGATTATCAGCGCACGAGAGCGAAAGAGAGAGAGAGAGAGAGAGAGGCCTGTTAACAGTAAGCTCCAGCTGTCTGTCTCACCCAAGCCAGACTGAGGAGTCTCATGGTGGTGCAAGTGTGGGAAAGAGACACGGCCCCAACCTTAGGCCAGTTCTTGGGTTTGTGTTCAGAGGAGAGGAGATTACAATGGCTGGCTTTACAACTGGTTCCCGTGTACACGGCTAGCCACCGAGCAAAGTGCCTCCGGGCAGTGACTCATGGCATAAGCTTCCCTTTGCTTTTGCGACAGAACGAAAGGCGGAAATTGGATCCAGATGCTGCAAGATAGCCAGAAACGCATGGTTTGATGGCACTCATGTTGACTGCTCCCCCATCAGGGTCTGACCCAGACAAATCCATTTGTATTGAGTTTTGAAGTGTCAACCTGAGATTACTTGATTCGCTTAAGGAGTCCTGAAAAACCTGCTTGAACATCAACAAATTACACACACACACAAAGCTCAGTGCTGAAATAAATATGCAAATAATTACCTCCTTTTACAGTTACTGAAAAAGAACTATGAGAACAAGAAAAGCAATTTATATCCTTGTGCTTTGAAAGCCTATCAGCATTGTTACTTAAAAACCAACCTCAATGCAACTACCACGTTCAGTGGGGTTCAAAAGTTCACAATTAAAATCTTCAAAATATAATTTAAACCTGCAAATAACCAGAACGTTTTTAGATGTTTAGATACATCAATAAAAATGTGAATAACATATTCTGCACTATTTCTTGTTTACTAAGCAAATAAATAAAATGTTGTGACATTGACCAAGAGTTTCTTTGTATAAAACATCTGGTTTCTTTCCATTGATGCACAAGATTATCTCAAATCATGTTGAATTGCATGATAATTAGGTTTTACTTAAACCTGGAGTTTAGGTCAGCTTGAATGGCTAAAGAGGGAAAACATAAAATACTGTAGTAAGGCATTCTGAAATGTATATTCAGTAAAAATTAAAAATAAATCATGCTGATAAATTAAGCATACAAATTAATTGTTTTAAATTAGAAAAATACTAAAAATAAAAATTTCACTAATTAAATTAGAATTTTGAACACCATTGTATATTCGTATTCTTTTCTTCTTCTTTATAATTCAGACATATGTGACAAAAACAAGCAAGAAAATGCATGAAATCTTAAAAGCAGGTCATGAAAAATATGCCATCATGAGACAGAAAAAAACAATTATAATCATGTCATTATGTAAAATGTTGAGAATACAAGGTGTTCTTTTACGAAGATTAAAGGCATATTTCATCAAGCGGCTCTCTAATACTGCAGCTATGGGACATGCCCTCACTGGTAAAGCACAGCAAACGCGTGCTAGACTTGAAACAAATCACAATTTCAACAATTTAGGCTAAATAAAACATTGAACATCTGCCGCCAATAAGGACAAAGCTAACGGAGATGCTTTTGTTATTGCATTTAAATTCTATCTAAATTCAATTTAGCTTAAAGATGTATCAAAGAACAGCAAAATTAATACTCATAACCAGTGACAAATGACACTCATCACAGCTCATTAAATTACAGTGTTTAAATGTAAATTGTCGTAACCTGGGGAAATTAAAGTTAAGTCATCAAACATTATAACCATTATAATTCCAACCATAACCAAGTACATATTTAATGCTATTTTTGATGATTTAATTCATTTAATAACTAATGTAAAAGCACTTTTGAAAAGAAAACAATTGATAAATATAGCTACTTAAATATAATCAGTACAAATACACAATGATTCTAGGTTTTGTATTTAATAAATACAATTGTATTTGTATGTACTTGAATATGCTCATACAGGAAGACTATCTGATAAGCATTAATTGTATTAACAGACAGATTTAATCTTTTCATTTGTAAATTGAATTTGAAGTTAAGTAGGAATATTTGTCATGCATGTACACCTAATTTTATCTTGTGATGTTATCAGTAGCACACGTGGTTGTTGTAATTTACACTCTGAGAGTTCAGGGGACCAAAGAAGATGCATTACAAATGAATGTGTGCTCTAACTATCTCTGCCTTTTGCCCTGAAATTAGAACCAGTGGATCAAAAGTTCATCTGGAGATCAGAGCTAAACCGAATATGAGCAGTGAAATATGATTTCATCTAAATGAAAACAAACAGGTCTGGTCATAATATTAGGTTGACTAGTCTCAGACTGTAGCATTCTTCTGTAGCATGTCCTGCAAAGTGTCATATTTAAAAGAGAAGTATAAAAATGATAAATAAGAAAGAGTAAAATTAAATAATTACAAATGAACAAATTTAACTTTGAAAAGAAAACAAAATAGAATTAGCCTTTTCTCTTCAATGTTTTTTAAAAATAACTTCTATAGCTCTGCAATGTTATTTTGTTTTTTTTGTTCAAGCCACTGCATGTGTTTTAGTCCTCAAGTCTTCGATCTGTGAGGTCACAGTGATTAGAGGACTGAAGACACAGGGTGCTGAGAAAAGCACTTTCTGCCGCTTTCCCAATCAGCCACAAATATGCACAACAAAATGATAGAGTATCTCATTCTTCACGTCTTATGGTTTTAATTATGATGCACACTTTTCTGGGTGTAACTTTGAGCAGAGGCATGCATGTGTGCAAGGTGCTTAAACCCTTATATCAATATAATCGCAATCAATATTTCACAATAACACAAACAGAGTTACAGTGAGTGCCAGACAATGTGAAGAGAAGCTACACTAGATTAAAGGTTCTTTATTAGCATTGATATTTCCACAAAGAACCTTTAACATCCATGGAACATTTTCATTGCATAAACGTTTCCTTATAGAATTCTAAAACAAAACGGTTATTTTAAAGGCCAGTTCACACCAAGGATGATACATATTATGATAATGATGTTTTTACAGAAGTTATAGCTTTAAAAATCATTATAGGGGACGGAGTTACTAAACAGGGCAAATTAGCGCTGGGAGCAGAACATTCTGCGGGTGATTTACTGAAAATGCACACATTAAATATCACAGATACAGCCAGATCATTTCCATAATGACCAGTGCAATCTACCAAGAGCAGAGCAAATTACCGCCTGCTTTAAGACATGCTTTTTATGGGCGTTAAATAATGGCACAAATACCAGTAATTTAACAGGCGCCAATGTTAGTAAATCCACACCTTTTAAACAAATTCTTCACTGCGTGTCTTTATTAAATCCTGACAGTACTATTTTAACGCCAAAAGACGGTTTGCGCCGTTAGTTAATCTGACCTGAAATCATTGGAATCACTTTCAGAGCATTTTTTTTCCAGCTGATGATCGATAAAAACAATAACAGCCAATTCTGTCAGTCCTTCCATTCTGGTTTTAAGCGCTCAAGCAGTGAGTTTATAATGAGCAGAACATTACCGTCCATTAGTGTGGATGCTAATATAGTTATCGTTCTAGGTGTGAACAGGCTTTAGGAACTGTTCACTAAAAGGTCCTTTAGGGAATCCAAAATAGCTCTTCTATGGCATCGATGTGAAAACACCCTTTTTTAACATACACTAGCACATGTCTTGTTGCTCTGTAAGTCACTTCCTCTGGAGGTTGCCTTTGATGTACTACTAAAGCATATATATTAAATTACAATGCGGGCATTTTATCAACTAGACAAAACCAAATGGCTCACTGCAGCTGACCTTTGCTGGAGTTCATTTGACTTGGCTTGACTTTCTTTTCTTTAGCAGCTTGACGTGTACTGTTTGCACGTTTCTGAAGCAGTTTTTTCTTCTCCCACTAAATGAAAGAAACACCAGCAACTGAACAGATAAAGAGACTAACATTGGGTGTGTCCAAATCCATCTGAACCTACATTTCATTGTCAGACTGTCAGAACTTGCCAGAGATAGCAATGTACATACCTATTATATGAAGTCGTACAGTCAGATCTTGTTAAATGAAGGAATTAAATCCCTTAATGGATGCCTCTAGGTGCTAGTTTTGCATGTACGAGGGCAAAACTGCTCTATAAAGTGGGTCGATTTATTCACTAATACAGGTGTGGTGATAGGCAAGCTTTAGGTAATAGTTAACCTATTTCCAACCGACCAATATGAATAATGAATCACTCTTCAATAGCTATACAATGATGACTGGTCTTCAGGACTCATAAAGCAACAAAATTGCCATTTCAAAAGCAAGTATAATGCACTTCACAAGGTTAAATAAGACAAAGGTTGCAATACAACGTTCGGAGGGTATAAACGGCGGGTGCACATATGAATGAGATGTAGCATAATCACCTGCTTCTAGGCCGGAGTGATTAGTTAATTGCCGTGCAGTCTGCTAAATAAAACTACAGAGCGCACATGCAGTCTCTCCCCGGCATAATCAGTCAGGCCCCCGGATAAGTGCTTCCAGACCCCATACTTTACAGTTCCCTTCAAAACAAAACCCCCTTGTTCCCACACCCAACTGTAATACATCAATGAGCTGGAATGTCAATCAATGATTAATTAAAGGTAATGTATAAATAGTTTGTTTGCATGTTATATGCATGTTGTATGAATTATATGTTTCAAAATGTTACGTATCATAACCGGATCAAAAAACCCAAGAGCCGCATTGGATGAAATGGCGAGCAGATTTCAACACGATTCTTAATTGGTGCAAACAATGGGAAACTGTGGGAAACTGATGCAGGCGGCAAGGCAAAGACATGCTTTATTTAGAGCAGCAACCAAACAAAAATTAAATTTTGGCTTTCTAGCCAGCAGGCATATTACTTCTGCAAAACCCAATGTCCCTTATTAAGTGGCACACATGACCACATGGGCCTTATTTTCTTTCGCCGCAGCTCAGCACTAACGTTACCTGGTGTTCAGAGACTTCAAAGCAAATATCAGAATATTACTTCCCTCAGATTCATTTTAAATTGAGAACAGGGTCAATTTTTATTTGTGCACTCAACAGATCCACAGAGATTGAGAGGAACAGGGGTAATTTAGGGACCAAGGCACCATTTTGAAAGTAGTAGGATTGAAAATGACACATTTGTGGTTGTTTTTTGTTTTGTTTACAAAAGATAAGTGTAAAATCATAATTGTAAAATGTAATCTCATAATTCAGAGAAAAAAGTCAGAATTGCAAGATGCAAACTCAGAATTAAGAAACAAAAAGTAATTAACGTGAAATATAAACTCTCATAATTGCAAGAAAAAAAGTCTGAAGTGTAAGACAAAAATTGTGAGAAACAAAGTCTGAACTGCGAGATAAAAAAAACATTCAGGGGCAAAAACAGGCTTTCATATTGGAACTATAAAAATAAATGTAATCAAATTATTTTTTATATTTAATTTTGTATAAATTAATACAAATAATATTAAAGATGTCTTGTAAAAGTTCACGATCATGTTACTGATTTGATCTCAAGAACGTTTGGAGCTTCAATGGAAGCAAGAACATCCGTCCTTTTGTGCAGAGGAATTAACATGGACAAAGTCACACATTTGCTTACATTTGGTTAGTGAAGTAGTGCTCTGCTAAACTTTGCCTTGCTCATAGACACAATCAGACATGATGGTGATCCCAGAAACGTTCCATGTCCTGGATTCCCTTCTACTCCAAAATTAGGCAACACACATAAACACACATTCACAAACCAAAATAATGACATTTCTTACGACTGTAATGTAAGGTTACGTGACTGCAAAGGGAAGCTATAAATGTGTTCAAATTGAGAAGTTACAGGTAAGAATTAAAGTGACATTTTAAAGAGCAGTTTCAAAATATCTCTTGATATTTTTTTGGGTTGAATTAGTTTCTGTAATTCTAATTTAAAAAAGGAGAAGAAGAAAAAAGATAAAAAAACAAAAGGGATACACATTCAATAATCGGAGTGTGATATACTTTTACGGCATTGGTCAATTTGTATAAAGCAAGCGAAATAGCTTTGGGATTGGACAGCTGGAAAGATCTCATCATTACCCAAGTTTAACTGACATTTGAACAAAGAGAGCTGTTGTCTGGGCAGTTCTTCCCAGGACAGAGTAAGTGACAGGCTCAATTGCCCTCCTACGCAGGGTGGAGTCTCCCATACAGTATGACTCATGCAAACTTAATAGATGCGCGCGCACACACACACACACACACACACACACACACACACACACACACACACACACACACACACACACACACACACACACACACACACACACACACACACACACACACACACACACACACACACACACACACACACACACACACCCACACACTTTCTTTTTATACTTTGTTTCTAGACTTCTCCTTTGTAAGCAGGTCCACACAGGGCTGTTAATTGTGTCATTTCCTCTTCCACAGTATAGTGCTCTGATTAGTCAAAGCCATAACCTGCAAGAATGTCTCTGAAGGCAGCCTCAAGTAGCCCCTGGTAACTAAACAAGAGTCCAGACAGTGATTAAAATGGTCAAAAATGCAACACAAAAATATTTACAACAATCAAGTTGCGATAACTTTTACTTTGAAATGCGAGAATAGTTCTTCTTTAATGCATCAACAAATAACAGAATGAGCCATAAGTTACTTTTATGAATGAGCTCTTTTTAATTTGTTAGTCCAAAAGATTTATGAATCAGTCATGAACTCATTCGTTAGTTAGAAGTTTGAATAAGACTCAGTCAGTCGAAATTAGAATATGTTTAGAGTCAGAGTTTGCAAATGCTTCCCTTAATGAACCGTGAAGCATTTTTGTCATAACACTTAAGGGACAAGTATAGGGACCAATTCTCACTTTAAATAGTTGCTTAACATGCCTATTATTAACATATGGGTTGTTTATTAGTACATATAAAGCTTATATTCTGCAAAACCATATTCTACACCCCAATACCTAAACCTAACAACTACCTTACTAACTATTAATACGCAGCAAACTAGTAGCTTGTGAAGGCAACAGTCATAGTTAATGGTTTGTTAATAGCAAGAATTGGACCTCAAAATAAAGTGTGACCAAACATATTGTTTGTTGTTTAGATATGCGAGGTGCAATCGACTGCAAACTTTCTTGGTAAAAATAGTAAGTGACAAGTAGAAACCAAAATAAACACAATATCTGACTTTATCCAAACAGGCAGAAATATTCTTATAAAACAGATTGAGTATATGGCAGAAACACTATCAGGCTCAATAACAGATACAATACAATAAATACAATAACAGTATTATTGACTCTATTATATAAGCTTCTACATGTTTAATTTTAGCCATGCTCTAAACTATATCCACTATAGATATGCGCTAGAATGCAAATATTGTTTTAATACCTACATTATGAGAGGTTCACTGCAGTCTCAGGTCTTTTCTGGGAAAAGCAAAGATAGATGCAAATAATAAAATAAGCTTATCAGCTTTTAACGGAGGTGAAAAGGTGTCCCTTGTTGTTGTGTATCCAATCAAACTACTGTGTTTTTCTGCAAATTCATCTGTCACTAGGCAAATTAGGCAGATGTCAACGTGGACAGGTTGCGTGACATCCTACTCCTTGAACAGTGGAAAAAAAGAAAATATAACCCAGAATGCATAAAACATGGGTTAATTTGCAATGGCAGCATGGTTTTGTGCCAACCAAAATGAGTTTTATGCAGTGAATAAATGTCTGCCAAGAGCATAAAACACAGAAATTTAATTTAGGTAAATTGTTGGGTCGCCACATGATGTCGATGTAAAAATCTGGGTCCAGTTGTGAACCGCTGCTATAGATGACTCGAGCCATCATTTACACAGCTAAACAACAAGTATTGATGTGGATACGTGGTATCTAGTTTCAGTGCAAGTGGGCTGTGATTGAGACTGATTGGATTAAGATGATAACGTAGAAGCCAGTTACCTAGCAACACAAACATTTATGCTGTAAACACAAGTCAGTCATCAAACATAAAGAACATTGCTCATGCGTGTTTAAAACCATGCTTTCGTTTTGGATAACAAGGTATGATTTAAGACAGAATAATTAGAGATGATCATAATACGCTGTCAATCCTGGGAGATTAATAGCTTGAGCACTTTTGCACGTAAAACCTATGGCACGTGGAACACCTTTGTGAGTAAATCGTCAAACGCAGCCTCATTTTAGACGGTTCTTCTTCTCATAAAAATAAACTTCCTGCTTGACCTCAGATATCACTAGCTTTCTGTTTCCTTTTTATTTTCCAAACACAGTCTCCTGCCTGATCCTTTGAGGCTGAAAACATAAGTTTCCTCCCCTCTCTGGTGTTATTTAAGGAAAAGGCAGCCTCTCCCCTCCTCTCTCTGCTCTGGGATGGGTGTGGTTTTCAAAGACAAACTTCTGAATGATGTTTACGCCTCCGTTTCAGTTTCTGAGTCTGACTAGAGGAGGAGTGTAGAGCAGAGCTTTGCTCAGGACTCTTACAGTGGAGATCAGTCTCTGCATGTATGGACGCTCTGTATGGCCCTGGCGAACGCTTGGCTGTGAGGATCACCACGGTCATGGCCACAACAGTGCCAGCCTTGGTTTATTTCAACTCGGAGAGTGCAAGTCATCCGGACTTAATTGTGAGTAAAAAAAATAAAGTTGGTTTTCTTTTTATTAATTGTGGGATGCAGCAACGTGGTAGCTTTCAACAGAACCGCTGCATTAATAGTTTGTCAAATTAACATATTCAGCTGACTCTGGATTTGCTTGACCCAAACCTTTGGATTATATACAACAGGCTTGAACCTTGAGGTTTATTCCCTTTGTCTGCATATGGTATTGTTTCTACGATTATTCGCCTGCTTGAGTTTTTTTGGCGTGAAATCTTGGGATATACAAAATTAAACTAAAGGAATAGTAAAGAAAAATAATCCAGTGTTATTGATTGCCAATTTTGTAACAGCAGATCAGTATTGTTGAAAAATCATAAACAATGGCATTCATTGTCGGACATGAAAATTGCAGACTGAAATCTCTAGTATATATCTGTGAACCGAGATCCAATAAAGAGGAAGAAATATAAAATAAGTTCAAATTTTATTCCAAATGTTAAAAAATATAATTTGAATTATTATTCATAGAAACTATTTAAATCTACATTATCGCTTTTAAATGTTTTCATATTCAAAGAGAATAAGTGTAAATTTGGCATTTTCCCCTCATAAATGGCTGTTTAAATATCAGAAATTGGCTCTCATTATAATGTGGCTGGAGATTTTATGGGCCTGTGTTTATCGAGCTTGGAATGAGATTTTAATACTGGAACCTGTATTTAACCCCGCATATTGCTAGAAACCACAGTTCGGACATAAATTTTCCCTGTAAACATACATCAAACGAGCTTTAGACATAAAATAAGAACAATAATTGAATATGATCCTCATATTCACACTTCATAGTTTAGCAATGCATGTATATGTCTCCATTTAGACTCCCAACGCATGGGAAACTGGATTTATATTGGGTTTAATAGCCGCCGGATTCTGTTGATACTCCGAACAATTTGAGGCTTCATGGTTTAGTAAAACATAAAGCAGATATTTCATTTTTCCCACTACCAAACATATTATTAGTGAGACTATATCTAAAAACAGTGCTTTGAAGTGAACAATTAATCAAGTAATAAATAAATAAACAAATGTTACATACATAAAAAAATAATTGTGTTTACAGACAAATAAAGACAGCAGAAGACATGAATGCGTATTTTAATTCCGGGCCTTTCATGATTAAGAGGTCCTGAGCATGTGCTTTGTCTTGCTACTTTGCCTCTCTCAATTGGGTTCTGGCAGAGAGAGAGGAAGTAAGCCATCTTTTCCCCCTGACATCACTGACGTGATTAGAACAACACGAGGTTCTGTGCGCTGGGCCTTTAGCTGCACTCACATACGCCAATGAGCCTCGATGTACAGCCAGCACCAAATCCATAAATACTACACGTGTCTAATCTTAAAAGAAAAAATAACAAACAAGACCACAGTATTTCTGTGCATTTGTTGATTAAGATTTTAAAAAGATGAGACGTGCTATATATATTTAAAGACTGTAAATGTACAGAACATTATTCGGTTACTGTATTTTAAGTTGTCCTTAATTAATTAACTGTAGCCTATGTACTAACTATGCGGTTAGGGTTAGGATTAAGGTAACTTGCACGTAATTATGAATATTTTATTGTTATTATAATAGTAAGTACATGTAATGTGTAACAAGAACACCTTAAAATAAAGTGTTACCCATTATTCTGTTCTATAAATGTGCATGTATGCCAATAGATATGAGTTTAAGATTATATGGGCTTCAGAGTTTTTCTTTTTAACAAATTGTTGATCTAAGAAAAAAAGTTAACTCAATAAATACATTCACATTAGTTTTTAATTAGAAATTAATTTCAGACTCTAAATAAAAACACTAAATGTGTTTGCAACGCAAATGTGTTTATAATTACATTTTACTATAAATTTCCAATTTAGTGCATTTCGTATTTCTCAATAGATATTACGCCTATTAAATAAAAAAGATATACTCAAATGTATAAATATATTTAAATATATATTTTTCTAATAATGATAAATAAGCCTTTTCGAAATAATGATTGCAAACTTGAAATCAATCTAAAAAAGTATGAAAGATAAAGTAATGACTCAAGTAAACTAATTTTTAAAGCTTTGTTTTTAAATAAAATGATGTATAAAATTAAGTTATGTATAAATTAAGTGTTCTGTCTGTGAGAGCTTTTACAGTTAAAACAGCCACATTCAAGCATATTTTTCTATCTAATGAGATGTTTCTTGTTTCCGAGAGACTAAACAATCTGAGCATGCCTAGCAAACTATTGAGTCATGCACTTCAACAACTGCGTCATAGGTTTAATTTTCAGAATAATTCAACCTAACAGAAAGTCAAATCAAATTAAGGATGCAAACCCTGAAATCCTGCAGCTACATTTCTCTGAGGTAAATGGCAAGCAACAGGGGTGATCTGGAAGAATTCAAGTTACACACAACGGTCTGTGTGGCGTTGCTATCAGTAAATGGGTAACTGTATGAAAAAGTCCCTTCCTGGCAGCTGAAAGACTACTAGACGAGAGCAGGGGAAAGGAAATGGCACATGATGCATGCAAACAAATTATGAGGAGGGGGAAGGGAAATTACATCATAACGGCCCATATCTGAACAAATCAGGTTAGGATTCATTACTAATTTCCTCTACAATGGCAGCCCGAGAAAGTAACAATGTTAATTAGTAGCTAAATGTAAGGAGAAAAAAACGCAAGGAACACAGCCGTTACTCACATAAACATGCATCACAATAATTTCATTGTTCAAGAGGGAAACAAGCACAATAAAGACAATTCTTAAGTAGTCACATTTTATAAAATAAACTAGATACTATCCGAGATATGACGTGGCTAACTGCTTAGATATACAAATTTGACAAGTAAAATATCAGTATTCGAGATAAATCCATGAAATTAAGCACCATCATCATCATAATAATAAATCTTCAGCATGTCAAGAAAGATCCCTGGTAAGTGTCACAGTGATAATGTGAGTAAGAGCAGAAGATAGCAGGCAGACAGCAGGCTAAAAAGAAAAGAGGAAAAGAAAGATGAAAGGGTAATTATGGGCAAAGACCTGGTGTGAGAGGTTTTGTTCTCTACGACTTGTTTACAGGAAGTCTTCTAAGGTTCCACAGAGAGAGAGATTTTATAGCATTTTTCCAAGTCCAATAAAGTCCCCAAATTTTCCCTTCCTTTATTTATGCGTGGGAAAGCAGTGCAGAAGCTACTTGTCTCAATGCAGTTGGCAAGAGTAATCTTGCTTAATTAGCCTAAATCAGCGATTATCTATTATTTTAATAATCTGTATCCCAGTGTTCTTTTGAGTCAAGAGAGAAGAAAAAAAACAGGACACCGCACTCTGGAATATTATGTACAATTTAAGAGCCATATCATGGAACGCATTAGGCTCAAAGCAGAATCTCACAGTCTCTTGTAGTGTTGAGCCGGTCTATTGAAACCTTCAGTGTTTCGTTGTCCTTTCATATGACATTGTGCATTTATTTAAGGGCTGTACTAAGCTTATGAAACCGAGCTTTCATTTAGTCTGAGTCTTATTAAGCTCATCCTCTTGTGTCCTCAGAGAGCGGTTTTTGAAGTTATGCAGCATGCACTCTCTGCTGTGTAATAAATAATTGTCTGAGTTATTACACCTCCAGACAGCTCCTTCGACTGAAGGCCTGTTAGATATTTAGTTAATGAAGAGTGTCTTTAAAAAGTACTTTGGTAAATGTGGTTCAACCTCGGCGAGATCATTTTTTTGATGTGGTCCCTCTGGAGGAAAATGTAAACCATCCGTGACAGACTGTGATAAATTCCTCTGAGTGTGTTATTCCATGTTTCTAAGATTACCTTTTGATTCAATATGATTACATAAACTGGATAAAAGGAGTAACATTGTTCTCATTAATAATTCAATCATGCGTGATGTTGTTATTTTTATGTATAATAAAAAAGTACAAGTGGTTTTATTTATTATAGATCAAAACCTTGACCTTTTGATTCAATGTGATTAAACAGGAAATAAAATAAGTATTTTCAAGATTTACGATTATATCAAATTTTGGAGGAATAATATTGTTCTTGTTAATATTTAAATCGAGCGCAATAATGTTTTTTATTAACCAAATACTTGATTTAAAAACAGAAAAAACAAAAAGACATTTGATTCAATGTAATTTTTTCAAGATTTACAATAACAAGGAAAAATGTTCTCATAAGTAATTTAATCATGCGTAGTAATATTATTAGTAAAATACTTGATTTAAAAAAAAAACTGCACAACAAAATCATCACATGGTTTCATAGACAGTAAATGAAACCCTTGACCTTTTCTGTTTCATATATCATTAAAATGATGGTTAATGACACCACAAATCAGTTACAGTTACAGTCACAAACAATTACTTCACATACACTTAAAGTAATTACAATGTGCAATTTCTGTGGTAACAAAATCCTGGAAGGGAGGTGACCCTCTAGAAACCAGCAAATCTCATTTTGGATGCGTAATCACTGATATCCCTGATTATTTCCAGAATGTGTTCATCATCTGAAACTAGAGCCACATTTACCAAAGAATTAAATAACAGATTTGATGTCCAAAGCTTCAGGGGACATTTAATCTCTTACTGAACGCTTTTTCTGCTAGCTTACTATGCGTGAGCTTGTGTGCTTATTGATTATCATGCAGGCTGTTGTTATCACGAGCCCTGCACCTTTGCCTTTGGTTTCGATCTGCATCACGGTTCCCTTCTCTAAACCCCAGCTCCCTGCCAAAGGGCCTTTTCCATACGCACCGGGCACACAGTCAACTTTATTTGCAGCATCAGTTTGGGAAGCCCGCCCACCCACTTCCCAGCATGCAATGCCTCCCTTTGTCCACATAAGTGTTTCCTCCCCACCAGGACAAGGCAATGGCATCAGAGCAGCCAAACCAATCACGTGTGTCCTGGGCTGCCCCTGAGGCCGTCTAGCCATAACAGCTGAGACTGTGAAAATCATGTGTAATCATGGGGAGAGGGGCGCTGGCGTTATTTCAGACATCCAGCACAAGTCCTGTGATTGTCTGCCAGGGGCATAACAGAGTGTCAAATAGATGCAGGCAGAAAATACAAGGTGTCAGAGCTGGTCTCAATTGCCGTAATTTCAGAGGCATGCTGCAGCAGCTCAAGGCGAGTAGAATGATAGACATTATGACAGTGAGCGAACCTGTCACTAAAAGCCAAAAGCATGTTTTTTCAACAACATTGTTGGAAATGTATATCTTAATTCATGCTCCTGAGGGGTGATAGGAAAAAGATAGCAAAAATAATGTTTTTTTTTTTGGACACTAGGCAAGTCAGAGGAAATTATATGTGCATTAATCTTGCAATACGAGAACAATAAATTGAAAGAGCAAAAAGCATGCCAAAGGTTCCTTGCTTTTTCCAAATTCACTGCAATGTGACTTTTTGTTCACATGGCCATCGATGAAACTACTTTATGTTATGAGTCATTGTATCAAACAAGCCCACGTTCAGTGCCTTTATATTAAAATAGTCTTGAGCGAGGTTAATGCTTTTACATACATTTATAATTTTGAAATATTTACGTTTTATTGCTTAACAGAGTTTTATTCACATGCTTTCATTTAATAGCATTTACTCTTTTAGACTTGAATTGAACAAGTCCTTAATTGTCTGGAACTGACGAGGCTTCTGAAAGGTGTTTTAGTCATTTCTCAAGTGATGTGACAATTCTTTGGTTTCAGTGAGCTTTCTTCGTGGAACTGAACTAAGTAACACATATTAAGCTGTCAGGGAGAAATGGAAAACACAGTTCATCACTTGAATCCATTGCTTTCTCAATGAATGCTCAGTAACAGGGCTCTACTAAACTTAGTCTGACTAATAGCTTGCACTTGATTGACAAATAAGACAATTACAAGACTTGCAGATGTCATCTAATGACACTAAGTGTTTCATCAAAGCAATGAACCACTAAGGATGATTCTAATTCATGTAGAAAACTAATTAGAATTGTACAATATGTCTTTTTTTATAAAGAATAAAAAATAACATGACAGACGAACACAAAAGTGAAAATGTTTGCATGTCAATTTTTATGTTATATCAAATACTAATTTCAAATAAAATACATAAAAATTTCTTTATTTAATATTTTTGCCCATGAATAAGAAGAGTAATATATTCAGCATGTTTTATTAAAAAACAACATGTTTAAATATGAGTCCAAGCTTGGAAATAAGCGGATCTGAAGCTAGCTTAAAATTGTTGAGATTTTTTTTGTGAAATGAAATGAAATGAAGAGAACATAACGTGTACAATGAACAGAAAGTTCAACATGAGTGTATATAGGTGCTTTGCAGAAAACCGAAGAAAAAACATTAAATTAATACTTTTAATATATTATAATACAATACATTCTGAAGGTTCCTCAAATATCAGATTCTGCACTTAATATGATACTTGAAGCAAGGGTATTGAAGATGATATATTCAACATCTTAGTTTCATTTTTTGTCATGTTTGGCCATTGTGATTTTTATGTACATCCCTTTTAGGTGCACTAGTAGTATCAGAAATGTGCTTTATAAATAAACTCAACCAATAAAAAAATGTAGCTGCTTAAAGTCTAATATTCTGGTGAAAGGCACTAAGCTTGGTCTATAAAAAGACCTGTTGGAAAGAATTCTGTGCACGTAGCACAAGAGACATTTTCACAGCCTGTTTCATAACATCTATGTATTATTCAGAGATAATGAAAGACATTCAAAGAACTTTCAAACTGAACAAAAAGACTCTCTCACTCTTTTTTTTCAGACCCTTTCCATTATGCCTGTCTGGAGATAATCTCAAATAAGCAGACTTGGGTGAGTTTACCATCATAAGAAAATGTCATGCTTACAAAGCAGAGATTCACAGACATGTCCATTAAAAGAAATATCAAAAGACAATTGTCTAGAGACAGAGCAACACGTCCTCTTTCATTTGAAGTCACCCAGTGAATTTCACACGCAGTCACCAATATGACACACACCCTCATAATAGAAACCCATAACCCAGTAATAAAGGCTACAACTAAGCACTACAAGAGAAAACAGCTCTTTGTAAAAACATCCATTTGCATTTAGCTCAGACAACCAGCTTCTGGCTTTTAATGTGGCCTCTAATGCAATTCATTTTTGGCTACAGTCACAGTGATGAAAAATCGCAACATCTCCACGGACATGAGAGGAGGAGCAGAGGCCGATCGCAATCACGGCCCCATGTCGTGAGCCATCGCACAAAACAACATCCCAATGATTCATGCGGAAAATGAACTCTATTATGTAGCCATTGCACTGACCCTGACAATTTTCTGTGTTTCTCATTATGTCAGTCACTTGATATGATACACTCATTCCACATGATGAGCACCATTTAACAGGGTAAATCCATTGATGTGTGGATCATACTTGGCTAAAGATGGTAACAATTTGCTGGCGAGAGGACAAATCTTGTCAACAGGATCTAATGGCAAGGTGCACACACACACACACACACACACACACACACACACACACACACACACACACACACACACACACACACTAAAAGAAGACCCAGGGTCATACAAACAGAAGACACTATGGCTCCATTCAAAGTCTGTTTTCTCAAGAGTGTGCGTGAGCCTGGGCAAATTATTCCCATGAGCGGAGTGTGAAACAAGAGACGTGCGATATCACAGCGTGTGTCACCAGTGCTTACTGGCAGCCTATTACATTAGCTGCTGGTTTTCTTCCTCACTTTCTCCTGGTCATCTCATCATCAATGGGCCAGCTGGAGGGATTCCTGGCAGAGTGATTTGGATTATTTCATAAAATCACATTGCCAGGGATTTCCAACCAGCTGTGAACTGTTTACTCCAGGAAAGTCTACTTTGAGTCTACCCTGCTTAGACCCTGATGAATAAAGCCGTCAAATCCGAATCCAAGAGAACGGACCAAACCTATTTCCCCGCCATGGCCCGAGGACTGATTAATCTACCCTCAGAATGAACCATAACTGATGACTGAAATAGAATGCTCATATTTATAGGCTCCACATATGTTTTGTTTGCCACTTTTTGTTCATTAAATAAACACTGGTTCTCGTCTTATGACTGTGGTTTTGGAAACTGGAAATGTGATACTATAGGCTATCGTGCCATACAGACATATGTGGCCCAACGTAATGTTGATATAAAAAGCTGTGGCTTCGACAGCTGAGGCCGTCTCAGAAATGGGGGGTGCAAGTGGTAGGTTCTGGAAATGGTGCCACACCGCTTTGTTAAATAACTGGATGTGTGAGTAAAAATGTGATAATGGATTCATTAAGTAGAGGATGTAGCGTTTTTATATATATATATGCGTTTATCTGAAATGAAAAGAAACCGATTTAAGAAAACTTTGAGAATTTTACGATTTACTACAACCACCTTTAATCGATGTAACCAAATATAATCTTTTTCTTTAGCTATGGGCACTTTTGACTATGGTTGCTTTTGAAAAATAGATGCTTTCTACACTCATAATCATGCATCAAAAAAAATGTTTTGCTTCTTTTCAAATCGTATTTAAATACCCTTTTGAAAAATGCTGTTATTTTGAGTTGTCCATTTCTTTTTCTTTTCAGAAGATCACAAATATTTCCCAGTGTCATTTTCACAACATCACAAATTATATTTAGTTTTTATATTTACATACAATTTTGCTGACACTTTTATTTAAATGTTTAATAGCATAATTAGGGATAAATAACTTTTTTTTAAATATTGTTACAAACCATTTTTAAGGCTAACTTTATCATTTTTAAGCACATATAATTACATATCATATTGCATGAACGTCTTGATCTGGGACAAGTGTAAAACATAAAATCTATAAATAACGTTTAAAAAAATCAGCACAAATAACTGATGAAGGAATGACAAAACATTTCAAGACAGCTCTAATGTTCTGTTTATAAAACAAGTCAAAAATAAAAGTAAAAATCAACCACATGGATATAGAAGCGCCCAAAGCTTAAGGAACACCAATGTATCTTTGTGTATGATGCGGTTTTCTGAAAATACAATACATGTCAGTACATATTAAAAATAAAAATAAGAAATTATAATTTTTACAGTCTTAATGTTTAAACAATGATTTTTGTTGTCGAATTTAATGATCATTTTGTGAACATCTGGATTTTATGTCTGATGAAGTTTCGTGAGGTGCAGGACTTAGCTCACTCTGTGAACAGATCTCGGATATCCTATGTTCACAGTGGCTAAGTTCCGCTCCTCTGAGGCCCACACTCAAAATCAGCCAAGAGGTGAGAACACAAACATGACGGCTGGCCATGCTATAGCAGACCGGAAAAAGGACACAAACTTGATCAAGAGGAACTACGGGAAATGACCCGCCAGGGAAAGAAGTCACAGTGTAATCCTCAGTCCCACCCGCCCGGTCAGACGGGGTGGTCTGGTCAAGCTGGCGATCAGCCAGAGCACTATTCAACATAAATGAATGGAGCAAAGACAGTGCTGAACTTCCCGAAGCCCCCTTATGTTTCTGTCAGTTAATGTACTGTATATAATATATACTGTGATTTTTTTTACTGATAATTCTATGCCAGAATATTAGACGTTAATTTTATGATTATTTCCATTAAAACCCTAAAACACTGAGCAATGGAGTGCAAAATTCCAAATATAGGTGAAACACCTGTAAAAAAAATCTTTTTTTTATTTTAACATCATTTTTTATACAGTACGTTGTGCCATATGATTTACAGATTTTTTTACAGTGTATAAACAAACTCCAAAAGTCTGAGACAACAATCAAACCTAGGATTTAAAAAGTCCTAATAAACAGAAATTTGGCCAAAATTTAAATACATTTTTAAATAATACATAATTATATATATTTTTTTCAATAATAAACTATAGAAATTAATACAATTATAAATATTATTATAAATAAACTTGCAAATGCAACTATGATTTATTTTGTATGATATATCTTTTTGTTAAAAAATTAATTCGATAAATGAATTTGAATTCAATAAATTTGAAAAATGATAAAAAACTATTAAGAAAATAGAAGCATTTTAACTAGTGTGCTCAGACATTCGGACGCCACTGTCCACTATATTGTTCTTTTGGGCTTTTATTTAATGTGTGTGTGTGTGTTGTGTGTGTGTTTGAGTTTGTTTGTTTTTTAATCAAATGGTTTCTGAATTTACAAAATGAAAATATAAAGCACGTCTTTTTAAAATTGTGTATTGAGCCAATACTTGACTCTGATGCAATACTTTCTATGTTTTATATTCGTAATAAATCTGCTATCCAGCTGTGATCATGATATGGACTTATGATCAATCAGAAGAGAAACATGGAGCTTTAGAGAACCTTGTAATTGGCAGAGGCCAGTGTGAGGTACAGCACTGGGTTCAACCTCCTGTGCCTACTGAGCTGATAACAGTTGATGTATTTAGCACTGGCTCAGTTCAGCAGGAACCGGAGTTAAGCCCCTTAAGACCAAGAGCGCCTTCGAAGACTCTGCGGCTTGCAGAAAAAGCAGTCATCTGTGCGGATCACACTCCTAAGAACGATTTTCATTATCTGGCAACATCTAAAGACTATGGAGGAAAGCTGCTCCTGTAATTTGAGCTTTAAACAAATAATAGGAGCAGAGGTTTTCCAGATACATTTCCAACTCGATCATCTGTGCCAGACAAAATGTAATAATTCAGCTAATTGACTCCTAATATGTCAATCTTACTCTGCTCAAATACTCGATCATATTTCAATTCCACAAGGGAGTGAGTATCATGAACTGGAAGATGGAAAAATAACAGAAATAATAAAATGACATTTTAAACTGCCACTTGCTTCCATTTATTTGTTGTATGAATAAATGCAAAAGGTGTTAAATGAGAAAAAACATCACACTTTGGCATTGCAGAAAGGCTCTATTTCCAAAGTTTCATAACAGATCAATTGATGAGATGTGAAGAGGGACATTCAGGTTTACAGAGCACACAGATTCATTGCAGCTGTGGACCCTCCACAGTTACATAATACGCATTTCAGCGGCTCGCGTGTGACGAGATCATCTTCTCTTCATCCTCTCATGCTCAGAGAGGGAGCACCGACAGATGCCTCTTTGTTAACAATACATCGTTTGTGAGCTTAAGCCAAACTTTGAGTCAGGATTCAGGAAGAGGTAACAGGCTGTCACAACTATCCGTAGCTGAACCCTGAAATGTAAATCTATTTGTTGCTTTTTCCCTGCTCTAAGCATCTCACCAGCCTGAAGTCAATTAACCGGCCGTCGAGGGGTTGCGGTAGACTGTGCCACGTGTAACCGGATGAAATTGGATTCAGATACAGCACAGGATCGAAAGACAGATCTGGGGGAAGGTAGAAAGTGTGTATTCACACTGCGAAGCTGTACTTGTTATGCTATATTGAGCACAAAGGGATGCTATTCTCCTTAATGAAAGCGAAAACGTTTTTTTTTGTTTTATTACTAACATGACTAACATGACAAGTCTTAAAATTAAGCCTCTAATAATTGTCATGAAGCTATGCCGTACTGGTTTGCTGTTTTACTGAAAAGGAAACCGTTGATGTTCTAGCCATTAGATTATCTGGCTGGTAACATGGTCCTGCTGAATAATGTAGAAAACAAAAACCAGAGGCCCTGTATAATTTATCAGCAATGACATGCTGTCCTTCTCATTATGTGGACTAAATGAGATAAAGAAATAAATCTGTGTAGTTTCTCTGTACTATAAAATGAGGCAACATGAATATACATCAGCTGAGACATGTTAACAAGCAACTCAACAATACACATAGGCCTATATAAAAAGTACCAAGGCTTTAAAAAAAAACAATACAGTAAAAATGTTAAATTTAATAGAATTGAATATATCTTAAAATGTAATTTATTCATGTAATGGCAAAGCTGATCCTTCAAAATTCATTCTAATATGCTGATTTGGTGCTCAAGAAACATTTGTTATTATAATTATCATAATCTCTGATTAATATCTTTGTAGATACATTGGTTTCAGGATTGTTTAAAGAATAGAACGTTCAAACGAACAGTACTTTTAATCAATTTAATGCTTCCTTGTTGAATGAAAGTGTAGCTCTAGTATTATATATCTAGGGCTAAATTTTGGGTCAGTCCAATATCTTTACTAGTGTCAAGAACATTAAACAAATATTTCACACAAAATTTTAATATATGAAGAGCAGATCAAGATTTGTTATTTATAGACAACCTCCCTCTTCAGTAAGTTGTTACCATAACAACTCTGCCGAGTGAACTGACGAGTCACTGAATTGTGAACAAATCAGCCGATATATGAATCAGATCAACTGGTTCCACCAAAAGAACAAGTTCAACTCACTGACTCACTAATCATGCTGCAGGAGTTCTGAGGTTAACAGCTCGCTGTAGGGTACGATTAACAGTGAATACAAACTATGAGGAATGTGAATCAAAGCTTTTGTGTTCCAAAGGAAAAAAAGGGTTTGGAATGACATAAGGGTGAACAAATAATGTCAGTTCAAATTTTTGGGTGAATTGTTTCTTTAACTCAATAATGATTAAAACCTACAGAAAACATTTGGTGTTTCTCTTAATTTTGCTGGTAAACCAAAAACTTCCAGAGAAGGATGTAACTGCATAAACATTTATTTTCTTAGAAAATGAAAATGTTATGTAGACCTAATGAATAAAAAAAATGTCAGCATCAAACATCAGCATGACTCAGTACAATCTTATGCAGTTTAAGAAACTAAAAATGAAAACAGGACCAAAACACTAGTATGCTGGATTTAAAAAATGATTAACATTATGTCAGGATGTCAATATAACCTTGAAGATAACAAGAATTCATTTACATTCTCTTCAGATGCTTTTGAGAACAATTTTAAATCCCATGCCACTCAACTGCTACTTTTATATCAGGCATATCAAAGTGGACAAAAAATGCTGAACAAGCATAATATTGTGTCAAATCATTTAAGATTACCCAGAAAAATAATATGCTGCAAGTAGACCTTGCCGCACAAATTTATGATCGTATAAAATGTTGTGATCTTTCGTAAGTCATTATGAATGATCCATTAAATGGTGTTTTCAAGCTGTTTCAAGCTGTTTCAAGTTTCCTTCAGGTGGTTTTGGTGGTGGGTGGTATATGTAATATATTTGGACTCCAATTTGGCCAAACATCTAAGCCTACTGCATTATGGCACTAAAAGTAGATAGAGAGAAGAACAAGAAGCCATGATGCAGGTTGTATTTATGAAAATGACTTTTGTATGGAGCTTAACTAACTGAATGACCGCTATTAAATTAACTTTTGGATGCACAATGCAGATATTTATTTGTTTTTTCCAATTGAATAATGAGTGCTCTGCACACAGTTAAGTTAAGTAATGGCTAAAACAAACACTAATTCTCAGTCGTTAAAAAAAGCACAGAGAAACAAAATGTGCAGTGAGAAGACAATGCAAGTGATGATGAATTTGATAATTGTATTTATTTTATGAATTTGATAATTTTATTGTCACACAAACATGTTGACACTAGGACTGCTTAAATCACTCTACCAGATTTCTAATATTATATGTATATATATATATATATATATATAAGCATATATAAATGTGTATATATATACACATACACTCACACCTGCCACTTTATACACCCGTTCAATTGCTTGGTAACACAAATTGCTTATCAGTCAATCACATGGCAGAAACTCAATGCATTTAGGCATCTAGATGCGGAGAAGTTCAAACCGAGCATCAGAATGGGGAAGAAAGGGGATTTAAGTGACTTTGAACGTGGAATGGTTGTTGGTGCCAGATGGGCTGGTCTGAGTATTTCAAAAACTGCTGATCTACTGGGATTTTCACGCACAACTATCTCCAGGGTTTACAGAAAATGGTCCAAAAAAGAGAAAATATCCAGTGAGCAGCAGTTGTGTGGACGAAAATGCCTTGTTGATGTCAGAGGAGAATGGGTAGACTGGTTAGAGATGATAGAAAGGCAACAGTAACTCAAATAACCACTCGTTACAAAGGTATGCAGAATACCATCTCTGTAACGCACAACACGTCGAACCCTGAAGCAGATGGGCTACAGCAGCAGAAGACCACACCGGGTGCTGCTCCTGTCAGCTAAGAACAGGAAACGGAGGCTACAATTCGCACAGGCTCACCAAGATTGGACAATAGATTGGAAAAAGATTGGAAAAAGGTTGCCTGGTCTGATGAGTCTCAATTTCTGATACTTCAAGTGGCTATTGAGTGTATATGTAAACCAGGACTCTCTCTTCTTAAAAAAATTACATATTTCAAGCTTGTTGCATTATTTTGTATGAGTGTAAACACCAACTCCCTGTATATTGTGATGTTGTATATGAATATTCCATGGCTGGTTAGCTCTCATTTTATTTGCTGCTGAAATACATTAAAAGGTTTTGAAAATGGGGTGCATTTTGTTACTCAGTAAGCATTTAGTACACAAATTTGAATCTTTTAAAGCTGCAATTTGGTAAGAAATTATTAGTTATCATTCATCTTAAGTAAAAGTGTCATTTAGAAGCATATTGGCTCATCTATGGTAGTCATATACGGCACTTCTAATGGTTCTGTGGAACACATTTTGACAAATGTGCTATTAAGCTTCTTATCTTTAATTATATGTGCCATATAGTACCAAACGAGGTGTATTAAAAGCCAAATAACCACTGTTGAACACCATTTTTGAGAAAAAGTGCTATATGGCATGTCTTATGTTTCTGCATAGCACCATTAGACAAAGGTGCTATATAGCGCCTGTAAAAATGGGTGCTAAATAGCACAAAAAGTGGTTACCCTATGATTATGAGCCAAAGAACTGCTTTTAGTGCTATATAGCAAAACATTTTTAGAGAGTATATATATATTTAATATAATTACACACTTTAGCTTTAAGTACAGGAAACCATAATGTCTGCTGATGAAGTAATGAAACTTAATCCCAAAAAAACTCAAACATGCAGTGACTACATGATCTTTCCCATGTTGAATGCAATTATGAATGCAAAAAACACAACCACACATTTATGTAACTCAAATATAAAGCAGGCTGTTCAAATGATTCAATTACATTAATGAAATGACCAGCTTGAACTTCTTTTGTGCCAACTTTTCCTCTTTGCCACCCACCAATCGTCTTCACGGTGTTTTTTGTGAATGTTTCAAACAAAACTGTGACAGAACTTCTGTTTCATCTGTCAGTGTGGTTCCCATTTAAAAAATGTAGAACAATCACGGCCTTTCATGATTACAGAAAGGGACTAAAATGAGATTAAGATGCATTACATCACTCGATTCAGTCCAGCGGTTAAGGAGAGTTCTTCTCTGTGTATGTCTAAGTTCATGAGCAGCTCTGGCTCAAGCCCCAGTGATTTTCACTGAACTCCGACTGATGAGTGGGTGGAGGAGATGGCAATGTCATTTCATGAACAATGTTTGATTTGACAAAACTCAGATGGATAACTACCAAACACACCACAAAAGACGCCAGGCCTCCTGCTAAGCTTACACCAATGTGCCATTTTGTAAAACAAATGACTTCATATTTCAGCTATACATTACAAGTTAAATAAACATGATGACAGACTAGTCGATAGACAGACAGATAGACAGACAGACAGACAGACAGACAGATAGACAGATAGACAGATAGACAGATAGATAGATAGATAGATAGATAGATAGATAGATAGATAGATAGATAGATAGATAGATAGATAGATAGATATTTTACTAATATTTACTCACCCTCATCATTTAAAACATTTTCTTTTTTTCATCAGAATGAAAATGAAAGATTTTTTGTAATGACATGAGGGTGAGTAAATGATTATTCTTTATTCTTATAAAGAAACTATTGCTGGCTCTCTTCCAAGTCCATCTATCAAATACAGAAAACCTTAACCGTTTTCTTGACAACAGCTATGCTTTGCCATTGAGTGAGACTTCTGAATAAGCAACAGGAATCATAGCCACTGTAATGAAAACCATGCACATCTCAAGCTTAGTGTGTTTGTATCGGCACACAGCGTGTGAGTGTATGTGATGTTTATGTGTGTGAGACGGGAGGGTAATTATCCAGCATGCATGCATTCTGTGGTGAAGGAGGGTGGGACGGCTCAAATGTTGCCTTGTAATCAGGCGGTACGTCTATGTTTTAGGTTACCTCATTGTCATCTCAAAATAGGCGAGCACGCGGATGGGCAATTGCAGAGGTGGAACCTCAAATAACAAGATTCTGTTTCTTTCAAGCTCAAATATGAACTTTTTCCAAGCTCAGAGCTTGCCTGTTATTTTCCTCTGATTTATGAATCGTGAAAATGTACAGCCCTCCTGTGAACACAGCAGAAGATATACATTTAAAGAACAGTTTATATATACAGCGGGGTCTGTATGTCTGAGATATGTATTTAGGGAAATAAACATGATGTCAATTTCTTTTTCCCATTATTTTAGGTCACTAATCAAACTCCTTTGTACAACAAGTGAGATTTCCTTCCAATAAAGCACAAATAATTCTCAAATCATGCTGAAAAACATGATCATCATGTTTTACACAATTCAGTCCATGCAGCTCGATGGTTGCTTGCTGTCATTAAAACAAAAGGGAGCCAAACCCAATACTATGACATTTACTGTATATTAACATTTTAATTCAACTTTCCACTCAAATTGTTATGCTTCTAATATCTGTAATGGAAGAAAATGCATTAAAAATCTTAGAGTTTTGGACCCCACTGACACTGACTTTTGAAACCAGACATTTCTTAATGAAGGAAGGAGGGAAGGCACATACATGTTCCCCCTATTTATTTATTGTAAGATTGTGAGAAACAGCAAATTTAAGCACTGAAATTACTTCAAAGGCGCTTGCTTTGCTGATTACGGAGATCCATCAGTCTGTGTTATTAATTCATGCATTGGTTTATTTAGTTTTCATGAGCGTATGTTCTATTTTCATCAATGTTCACATGCAATCCCCACAGGGGCCAACCACTCCTTATCCTGTGCCACCGTCCTGATATGAGCAGCATATGGTCCCGTAACCGCCCACCCCACAAATGGAAAATCTAAGCAAGATTCACGTTGGCAACTGCAATAAAACATCTCTTACTCATTCACTGATTCCACGATAGTTATGCTACATTGGTGTTATTATATCAAGGCCCTCACCCCTGTCTTCAAATGTCTGTTCTATCTTTGGTATCTTTATTGCAGTCACTGCCTCTACTTGCAAATGTCGAAACATGTTCATCTGTTTCTCATCAATGTGAGCAAATGGCTCTTCTCTTCTGAGCTAGTTTTCATGAAATTTTCATGAAAGTACATGTTTTTCTAAACGTTACTATTCGTTTTGTCACATAAATGTGCTTCTAGTGACAGACATTGCACATATGTCAAGCAATTATGAAATGTGAACTGCTATTTAAAGGATTTATTTCATACTGAGGATATTTTGTAGAGTGTATTTAAAGGAAAACTGACTTCAATGCAAGATAAGCTCAATCAACAGCTTTTGTAGCATAGTGTTGATTACCAACAAGAACTAAAGGTTACCGTGAGGCCATTTCTGGAGGATTGAAAAGCAGAAATTAGAAGCTTATAATCACATTCATTTGTACATAAATTATTCTGCTAACATGTGTTTATTAAAACCTTAACTTTCACAGCTGTTTCATGGCAACGGTTGTAAAATTGGACATAACTTCACAATGTTAGTAAGTGATTTTGTTTTAAAATAAAATCATGCTAACATGCATGTTGATTAAATCTCATGGCTACACTTATAAAAATAATAAGCATTTTAACCTTTATGGACTGACCCAATTAACTTCCATTATAGAAACCACACAGTAACCCTGATGTTGGCTTTTTTTAACAAGAGAAAGTGGAAATTACCTTGTACTGAAGCTAGAATATTTCTTTAAACATTCATTTATTCCTTTTAGTTTCTTTACACATAAACATAACATAAACCTAAAACCTAAGTAGCCTATAGTAAATTTCCCAGTGTTAAATCAACACTGCTTAGTGTTATATGTACACAAAGCAGTGTTGATTTAACACTGGGGAATTTACTGTATACAAAGTGTCAAATTTTAATGATTTCATATTATAATGAAACTAAAAAGACGTCATTCAGATTTTAAGTTTCACTTTTTGACCAACTGTAAATGATTTTGTTCTCATATCAATCAAACTGTAACTGAACTGGAAATCCCTTCAAAACAAATCAAGTCTGAAGCACATATTCCAAAATGAGCTATGATCTTCAGCCGCTGGGAACCACCCTTCTGTCTAAAAGCATGATGGCGCAGAATACAGAAGCTACGAGTCAAACATATCTGCTATATGACGTAAGAGCCACATTCTGTGTTGAAGGGTCAGTACATCTGCAGTCTAAAATAAACTGATCTTCTGATATTGTAACCCTTTATTATATTTCAGCAGCTTGACAACAGAAAGAACCTAATGAAAATAGTACTTTTCTTTGAAATGGTAACCTTAATGTTTTATGCAGCTAAAAATCCTCTATGATAAAGATATCTGTTTTGCTATCACAAAGAGTCGTGAATGTGCATTTCAGATCCCTTACAGAATGTTGAGGCCAGATTCCTGCATGATTTTGGTTCTAACGTGAAAGACTTTATTTGTCTAGTACAGTAGGCTACACAAATGTTCAAATCTGCCGAGTCCCCCTTGTGTTTGCTTTTACTACAGTTGTTAACAGTGCTGTCGTTTTGGAAATATTAAATGTGCACTGTGATGACAGCTCCCTCAGGATAATATTCAAAACAGCAGGATCAAATTATCCAAGCGATTAAAATGCTTGCAGCTTTTGTGTGTAGGCGTAAATACTACAATTTTGTACAATGCTTCTTTGAGCAGGTGGGTTCAGCTTTTTTGTGATGTTAGTTGATATATTCTGAGAATTCCCAAAACATACACAAAACTAATAACATCCTTTCTTTTTCTTTAAAATGCTAAATTCATTGGTGTGGGACAGAAGAGAGGAACAACTTACCTGAAGACTCACAGCAGATTGAATGTGCAAGGAAATAAAAGAGATTAAATAAAGGGAACTGAATATATCATGTCGGAACAAACTTATAATTTAAGGAAATTACTGATTGTCTACATGAAAGGACAGACTTACTATGGAAGTGAAGAGCTAAGCAGAGGGTGTGTGCCAGGATAAGTGCAGTCATTTCACTATTATTCTAGATAAAAACGACTTATTATGAGGTGAAAGTCATGTGAAAGAACAACCTGATTTCCTCCGTGGCCTGGGATAATATGAAAGGGCATGGCCAGGCTTTTATCCCTGCCACATAACATTTAACACGAGCAGGCTTGAAACAGTGATCACAGGAATATGGGAAGGATAAATCATTTTGAGTGTTTGCCATGATCTCATCAGGGATGGGTTGTGAACACACCCTGAAAACAATACGCAAATCTAAGAATCCTTATTCTTTTGTGCCTGGGTAGAACACCGTCTTCCCTCCCAGTCCGGGAATTTTCAGGAAAGGTATACCGCCATGGCAGGAGGTGGTTTACCGGTCACTTTATTTTATGGGATAAATTTGGTTCGGTTTAGCTCAACAGTCCCTCTAGTGTTTTTTACGGGTAATAAGTAAAAAAATATGTATGCAATAACTGTGAATGGACACGATTAACTATTTACGTGTAAATGAACACCAATCAAAATCTACACAAATATTGGTAAAAAGAGACTATTTTTTATTTTGTGACTTTTTAATTGCTTTGATTGTAAGAAAACAATATTTTCACTTTATATTTGTATTTATTCTATTAATGATATACACATTATTTACATAAATATTTATGTAAAACTACCCCATTATTATTTTTTACCTACCTATTTTCAGAAAATTAAGTTATTAAAAATGAAATCTGATCAATATTCCGTATATTGCACAGGTGCCTGTTAATTTGTTTTATTTTAACAGTTCAAGGTACAAATAAATAATATAATCATCTTTATTCTTATATGTCCTTTCCTACTAGGTGACCTCTCAATTTTAGTGTAGTGAATTTGTTTAATTTTCTAGTCATTTGCAAGCAAATGTGGATGACTGATAATACATATTGATTTTATTTATATCGGTGTATCTAAAATATTTCTCAAACTAGCATTTGCATTTACTGTTTGGTAATACAAATATTATTTAATTCGTGCTGTCAAAGATTAAGTGTGATTAATTGCATCCAAAATAAAAGTTTTTGTTTACATAATATATGTGTGTACTGTCTATATTTATTATGAATATAATGTAATATAATTATATAAATACAAACACATACATGTACATATTTAAGAAAAATATGTTAAGTTTATATATTAAATATATGTATATATATTATATAATATATATAAATGTATATACATGTAAATATTTTCAAAATACATACTGAATGTGTGTGTATTTATCAGAATCAGAAAAACAATATACAAAATAGATAATTTAGTATGTACAGGTATGTTAGGTGCAAATATAAAATGTAATATGAATGTGTGTTAAATAAATACATGTATGATAGTGTTGTGTGTTTCATGTTTATTGATAAGTGTTCAAGTGTTCATGAGATGGATTGCCTGAGGGAAGAAACTGTTTCTGTGCCGTTCTGTATATTTATATATATACATGATAAATAAACACAGTACACATACATATATTATGTAAACAAAAACTATTATTTTTGGATGCGACTAATTGAGATTAATCATTTGACAGCACTATATTTCATTTAATTAATGGAAAATGATCAAGTACAACAAAGAAGGTAGCACAAAAATAATTGTTTTTTTCTTTTTCTTAAGGACCAAATATTATTTCTTATTAAGTCATGGCTTTACAGAGGGTCACAATTTCAAAACCACAAAATGAAATATTGGGTGGCATAATAGCAGAAGACTCTGCTGATCATTTGTAACATTTTCTTTTCATATATACGATTAATGTGTCTCTCGTAAATGTTTCCTGGCACAGATTGTGTTTGCTCATTCACTTTTGTGTCCTATTTCTTTGTGAGTTACAAAATCTTTTATGAACTCTAACAGTCAGAATGTATTTACAAATCTAGTGCTAGTCTAAGCCACAAACAGAGAATAACAATTATATAAAGGAATCCAGAATAAGAGCCAAAAAAATGTAATCCATCAAGTAGGCTTCAATGTAATGTTGGAACTACTCACGGTGGCTCAGCAACAAACTCTGACATGACTTTGTGTTTTCCATCCATTCACACCTGTCACCTGAAACCACAATGTTTAAATGATTTAACAATTTACAATTTTATATAATGTTTAAACACTGAAGAACAAATGTTTCACTTACACTTTCAGTTGGATGTGCACTTGTATTATTTATTTTATTGTACTGTGTGATATGGCAATATCTCTTTCAGGTTTCAAAGTTATTGTAGAATTATTTTTCAAAATCTCACATGATGTACACATACATTTTAAAAGTACTATTCATTTATTTATGTGTTTAATTTTGTAAAGAGGAAAAATAGTGTAACTACGTTGAGTTTTAATTTTAATAAATTACAACAGAAGAAAAAAATAACTTATTAATTGTCAAAAAATAAATAAATATTGAGCTTAATAACATTTATTTTCCAACTATAATAAAAACCTGTAAGCACAGTATTTTTAAGCAAAAGTTTATATTATCTTAAAAATCACAAATAATTTAATGGACAACTGTTGCATGACAGCTGAACTTAACCTAATAATCCCGCATAGCTTGTAGAATAATCTTATTATAAATATTGAATAACAGTTAATACAATATGTACGTTTCGTTTTAACGTGTCATATTGTATTGATAGCAAAAAAATAAGTATTGATTTGTTGGGTTTAGTATTCAGTGCATCAGGTAATAATAATAAACGAAATACTCTTATAAATGTTGCATTGCGTTGTTGCTCTGTATCACTGGCCCGCGGTGAAAACTGCTTTGTTATTTTTTATAATTCAATGTCTTTCCTCAGTGACGTTACTGGATTTGTAATACTTACTTGACACCATTTCCCCTCTACGAAACTGGTTTTAAATGATCATTTCCATAATTTTACCAGTAACGTTAAATTAAGTTGGCTGTTTAGTTTGACGTTTTTTGAAGAAGATTCGCGTGGTGCCAGAGCGTGTGACGAAAGACGGCTGTAAATTCCGGATGACAGTCATTTTTTACAGTACTCTGATTGGTTCAAACGAAGTACCGCCTACTTAAATAATCCAATAACTTCCGCTGACGATTTTTGAATGCAGAGCGGTTAATGTTGGTTTACGACTCATAAGGGCAAAGTAGCAGAAAAATATTAGTCTCAATTTTGAGATAGAAACGTTCGCAAAAATTAACAGTTAACAGACTATAATCTGAGATGGATCCTGCGTTGTCGAAGCTTCTTATCGGGCTCGCTGTCAATATAAGCCGTAGTGATGGTAAGATGCTTGTTTGCTAGCTGCTAACGTTAATCTTTTACAGACACGAATTAACGTCATGAAATCAGTTGATGTTAAAAGTAAAGTTATCGCAAATGAAACCTAATACGTTACGTACAATACAACATATGGTAACGTTAGTGATTGCTGGCATTGGAAACTTTCTCAAGTTTGAACACTGCACGAAAAGAAACCCACTCAAAGAGAAAATCATAATTGTGCGCATCTAAATTTAAAATACGTAAATAATGCATAAACAATATGTAATTTCTTCTTGTGATCCCTTGTCTTGTAGGATTCCTAGTTAATACTTGTGTATGTTGCTAGTTAAACATATACAACATAGTTTGCAGGGATCGTTTTAAAAGGATAATTTACCTATTAAATTAAATATTATAATTCGCACTTAACGTTAATGTCCTAACTCATGTTCTTCCCATATTATTTAGCTTTTTATTTAAACAAATGGAGATGTTAGGCTGAATGACATTCACAATTTATTGTAAGGAAAACAAAGATGCAATAAAAGTGAATAACACTGCCTGTTTTGCACCACTGAAGAAGTCAGTTATGAATCATCTCAAAGTTCAACCAAGAGAATGTTGTTTGTTTATGCCACTCTTTCCCGTCAACGCAGGAAGAATACACAGTGCCACTGTGAAAACGGCCAATGTCATTAAATCTACATTGAACGTGGAATGGGCTGAGAGGGGCATCACTAAAGGAAAAGAGGTTGGTAACAGTTACTGAATTTGTTGTAACAAGACCCCCCCACACACATAAAGCAGTTATTAGAATATTGACTACAGGTTTTGTTGGTATTTGCACTTGTACTGCCAAAGCTCTAGGATGGCATGCTTAACTAGATTAATAAACCGATTCTCCTCTAGGTTGACATGGATGAGCTTAAGCAACTCAATTCTGACCTCATGCTACACCTTCAACCAGGCCGCCAAGAGGAGCCCGAGTCCGCCCCTAGCCCTTTCGCTGCACCCGTGTCAAAACCAGCAAAAGTGAGTCCTGCACTTCTTTTCTAAAAACATATTTTTATTTTAAATTTGATTCAAGTATTGACTATATCCACACTGTCGTTTCGCAATGGATTAAATTGGATCCATTTGTTCAGACAGTGTTGTCAATATCTGGTATGTGCATGTTAGTTACCATGGTAATGTTATAGGCACATCAGCACAATGTCTAGACACCTTCTTCTACAAAAACTGAGAGAAGCTATCACTGTGGGAGAATAGGAAGACCAGTGGTGCTGAATGAAAAAGGCATATGAGAATTCATAAGCAGTACTTATTTTTGTCATGCATATTGATGCACTGTATCTGAAATCACGGACTCATTCATTATTATATACCTACACCACTGCTCCAAAAGTCAGATTTCATTGTAGCATAGTCATTCATAACGTTTTTTTTCATTTGTTTCAGAACATCAGAGCATCAGAGCTTCCTTTAAGGTTATCAAGAATACCTGCTTCTTCAGAACGTAAGTTATATTTGTTGTACCAATTCATAGTTGGTCTCCTGACCTGCACCAGTGTGAACTTATGGTGTGTCTCCCATTTGAAGCTGCTCCTCTGGATGTTTCATCTGAAGAGTCAGGTTTGCATTAAATGTGCCTGCTTTCTTCATGTTCTCCAATCACAGATGTCATGGTTGAATTATAACACTTTATCAGGGTGTCTTTTCCCACTTCTGTCCACATGATCTTTTCTACAAATGATCTGCTTATAGAAATCTAAAAAAGTCTTTAAAATAAATTACTGTTTCTGTCAGTCCAGTGATGTCTCATATGGCAGAGATAGTCATTAGTTCTTGCAGCGATCAAAGCACTGTGGATAATGGTTTCTCACTTTTGGTTTATGTAGCAGCAATTTCTATTTTAATCCATTTAGAAGTTACTTTCTGTACTGTTTCTGCACATTGTCAGATACTCTAAGGGTGAGGAGATCTTACTGTTGTCAATTATATTGCTGATTGAAACAGTCATGAAAAACATTTTTGGAGATTCTTGTACTGGCCATACGATCACCTTTGGATTTATTGGCAATGTTGACCACGGAAAGCTCTTTATTCTACTCTGTTTTGAATAATAATACAGTAATAATAAATCGCACTGTATTGCAGAGAGTTCACATAACGTAATTTGTCCCCTTTCAGCTTCTAGAAGGATGACCACACGTCAGACTTGCTCGTTCCGACAGCCTGCCCCTCCACCTGTGGTCTCGGCAATGGCTGCAGAGGACGTTCTCTCTCACGATCTTCCCTCAGCTATGATCCCTAAAACTTTAGGTCTGTCTGTACATCAGCATGATATTAAGATATGCAGTGTAGTATCAAGTTGTTTTGCATTGGAATGAACTGATATTGATTAGTAACCTGTTTGAGGAGAATGGACTTCCAGGAGACAGCAGAAAATCATTGTCAAAACATCTTGCATATTTCATTAAGTTGCTATCTGGATTAGTAGGCTACCAGAGGAGACTTGTTTCGAAGCCAGCTTCTCCTTTGCTACCAACCCCTGAGGCTATTTGTGAGAGTGAAGCTTCCAAATGTGCCCCCATGGGTCCACCAAGTATGGACTGTTTTGGTTTTGTCATGCATGCTTTCATATTATTGATGTGGTGGTTAATATCATCTACAACACTTAACTTTTTTACTTGTAGGCCATCGCATGCCTCAGGTCTCAGAAACAAACAAGATTGCAAACAAGCGGATGTCGCTAGCAAAAAATCCTGAAGCACAGAAGAGAGGAAAGGTACCTTAAATAATTATTATTGTTGTACAGTTACTGAACCATTCAGGTACGGTTACACAACAACAATTGCATTAAAAAGGGGAAAGGGTTTCCTTTGCATTTTTAAAAATGTTTCGTATGCTTTTCTGTTTTGTTATTTTACTGTTATCGCAGAGAAAATAACAGTATTGTTTATAAACCTATTTTCAGATGTTTGCTTTTTCAAGCTCCTAAAATCTTGGCATGTAAATAAATGGCTAAAGCACAGTTTTCCATTTTTAATTGAAGACGTTATTGTGTTACTTCACGATTTTGTTTTTATAAAGGGTTTTTCTTAATCATTAATTATTTAGTTTTCTTCTGTTTGGTCACAATTGTTCTTGAAGTCTGCAATTTGCTAAAATGTATATATTTTTCTATTTTCGTTCCTAGTTTGGAGATACAAGTCGACCCAATAAGCAGTTTTACCAGATGATAGAGGATTACAGAGAGACACTGGATAAAATACCCATGTCCTTGTCTGATCCTGTGAGTTAACGAGCATAATATTAATATCGTCATGTATTAATTTCATATTTTAACACAAGCTGTATCTTTTAGGTCAAACCTCACCGAATATGTGTCTGCGTTCGCAAACGTCCGCTGAATAAAAAAGGTAGTTTGCTAATTTGACCTCTTAATGGAAGCAAATTGATTCTTTGTGAGTTTCTTACACCTTTCTCATTTATTTGTGTTTAGAGTTGGCAAAGAAAGAGATTGATGTGGTCACAATCCCTGGTAATGGAGCCATGCTGTTGCATGAGCCCAAGCAGAAAGTGGATCTGACCAAGTACCTAGAGAATCAGACCTTCCATTTTGATTACTCGTTCGATGAAGACGCCACTAATGACTTGGTTTACAGGTAGATGCATATCTAGAGTTTCTGTTTGGTATTTATTGTCATTTATCATGTTAATTACCATCTGTGAACATGACAAGTGTTGTTTATTCAAGGATCAGTTTATTATCTAATCTGCCGTTTCAAACTTTTTTTGTTTAATTTCTTATTTTTTGGAGAAACTGAAACAATGCTTTATTATTTGCGTGGAATTATAACTGATGACTGAATTTACATTTTTTTGATCTTTTCCTAAATGGAATATTTAGTTATAAACATAGCAGTTTATTCAGTATTAATGTTTAATACAGAAAATAATCAAATGGTTATGAATTGAACTTTTAGGTTCACTGCTAAACCTCTGGTTAAGACCGTTTTCGAAGGTGGTATGGCGACATGCTTCGCATATGGCCAAACAGGCAGTGGAAAGACCCATGTAAGTTCTATTGTTTGTGCTTCAAAAACAAAATTCAATACCCTTGTTCCATGTTGTTCATCTGAGGCGTTATTTACAGACTATGGGTGGAGACTTTTCTGGAAAGAGCCAAAACAGCTCTAAAGGGATTTACGCCCTGGCAGGTGATTGTAACTGTCAAATGTACTTTACATAGTGGCCTGTTACATTTATCTGTGTTCCCTTATGTATTAATCTTTTTGCATAACTCACAGCACAGGATGTATTTACCCTCCTAAGGCAAAAGAGATATGCTGATATGGACCTTTGCCCATATGTCACCTTTTTTGAGATCTACAATGGCAAGGTTTGCACATATTGTATTACATGTTTCCAAAACAATTCTGTGATGTCTTGTCAAACGGATGGCTGAGTTTTAGCTTTTCTGTCATTTAAGTGCAAACAAGCTCAAATTTCCAAATGCTTAGTGTACTCTATATGCTCAAGTAAACAAGTGTGGTATTAGTATTTGGTTTTATGCTGATTTGATTTTTGATTGGGGTTGCAAGCATAAAGTACTTGTTCAGGCACGATGGTGAACTGTTTGTGTGCTGCAGGTGTTTGACTTGCTGAATAAGAAAGCAAAGCTGCGTGTTTTGGAGGATGAGAAGCAGCAGGTCAATGTTGTTGGCCTGCAGGAAGTGCCCGTGTCATCTGTTGATGATGTCATCAAGATGATTGAGAGGGGAAGTGCATGCAGGTAAATGTTAATTCATATTTTTAAAGGGTCATATGATGTTGCTAAAAATAACATTTATTTGGTGTAATGCAATGCGTTTACACAGTCCGAGGTTCAAAAAACACATTCTTTTCCACATACTGTACATCATTGTTGCTCCTATGCCCCCCCCCGCCCCCCCCCCATTCTGAGAAGTGAGGTGTGCTCTGATTGGCCAGCTATCCAGTTCAATTCAAGATTATTTGTTCAGGAAATAGTCTTCCATAAAAAGCGCTACACACTCGAATATTTGGGTTGAACTGTTCTGAAACAATGTTGTAAACACAACTTAGTCAATGATTTCAACAAGTTGTGTACTCATTTGGAAGGTCAAAAAAAGTAGTTTCACTTTCGCAACGAAACGCACAGTGTCTAAATGACATGGCGGCGGGAATAAAATACTACAGGAGAATAAAAGTTACACCACCTTTCTTTGCGTAAACATTTTGGGCGGTGTTATGCAAATCTTCCTACACCGTGATGTAGACATGTGGGGGCATGTTTGAATGAGCCGTTTTAGGGGGGTGTGGACAAGACTTAACTTTTATAAAGAATATTTCTTTGTGTTTGAGACTTAAGTCTTTGTGCATAATAAGATCCCTAAAATTACAATCAGTTTGTAACACTCCAAGGTGAAAGGAAAACTTGAAATCACATCATATGACACCTTTAAGTGAACCCTTTAAATGTCATTTGTCTTAAATGACTGTTTATGCTATAGCTCTGTTATTTTAGAATTATGTATATGCTTTTATAGTGTTTTGTAATATTTAGATAAAAAAATATATATATATAAAAATGTAGCTTTACATTTTTTTAGTACTCTTAAGTGCTTTTGTCATGATATCTGTATAACTTTACTTATTTTATATTTAGTTAATTTTAGTCATTTCCGTTAGTTGACTAGTTAACATTTATTCTTGTTTTTCATTTAATATTTATTTTATTAACAACTGCATCTCACCTTATAACAGAACGTCTGGCCAAACGTTTGCCAATGCCAGCTCATCGCGTTCACATGCGGTTTTGCAAGTGATTCTAAGGCGGCGAAATTTCATCCATGGGAAGTTCTCTCTGGTGGACCTTGCTGGGAATGAGCGTGGCACTGACGTCAGCAGTAACGATCGGCACACCATAGTGGAGACCGCAGAGATCAACCGCAGCCTGCTGGCTTTGAAGGTGCTTTGTCTAGTGTCTACTGCACCAAATAGGTCATCGGTTTGTTTAGTTTTTAAGCGCACATTCATTTTTCAGCATTTGATCAAATTATGTTATTTATATTTGGCTTAATATCCGAGGTGGACATTAGTACATATATTGATTATAGCTTTTGTTTGCTGCTCAGTTATATTGAAAGAAATCGGTCTTTACCCTTTTTGTAAACACAAAAGTACTTGGCAGTTTTTAAGCAATAGGTTGTTCATGTCTTAACCTGACTCCTCAGGAATGTATCCGGTCTCTGGGTCAGAACAGCGAGCACATCCCGTTCAGGATGAGTAAACTCACCCAGGTGCTTCGGGATTCCTTCATTGGAGAAAACTCTAGGACCTGTATGGTAAGCGTGAGCTAGGGTGATTATTAATTTTTACCGGTATGTGTGTTTTAATAACCCTTTATCAGGGCTTGAATTGAATGCTATTATTTATTTTAAAATGAATCTCCTTCTGCATTTTGCCTGTTTCAGATCGCAATGATCTCGCCGGGTATGAGCTCTTGTGAATACACTCTGAATACACTACGTTATGCAAACAGGTGCTTTTTATCTTCCTCGATTTGAACTAATGTTGCTCTGATTGACTGAGAAGGCCCTCTGGTGGTGCGATTTAGGTATAACAATCATTTGTGGGTGTTTCTGACAGGGCAAAAGAACTGAATGGTGTGTCTAAGGGAGCTTCAGTGGAGAATGGTTCAAAACTAGAGCTTTCTGAGGAAGGAAACTCCTCAGAGGAGGTGAGTGAATCAGGCGGTGCATATTACATTTAAGTGCCAGGACTTTCTTCTACAACTCTTAAGGCCTGGAATCACAGACAGGACTTGGACTAAGCCAGGATTAGAACAATTAATTTTTAATAACATGCCTTAGAAAAAAAAAACATTGAGACAAAACAAAGGCACTGACGTTTTAAGATCAGTCAGTGCAAGTTTCTTTCAGTTGAAACGGCTCAGAATTTGATTTTAAGCCTAGTCTGTGAAACCGGGGGTAAATTAATTTTTTGTTTTTGTATTTAAAAGTGGTTAAATAGAGCTTTTGTTTGAATTCCAATTACTGAATTAGACAAATTTTAACCAGTTGCTTTTATTTCTTTAATTTTTAGAAATTAAATTAAGAATGTATAGCAATTTATTATAACATAATAGTGTCTAGTGTGGGTTTATTAATTAATCCAATTTAAATAACGGTCTTGAAATTGTGTACATTTTTATTTATTTACAGAAATGTACAAAACCGCTAAAATATATGTATTTTTTTAGGAGTCTGTACTCCCAGCGTTTGAGGCTATATCCCAAGTGTCTGAGCTGGAGGAGAAGTTTTATGAAGAACTAAAGGTTTGTAGCTTTCTGTCTTTCCTGAGGTTTGTGTAAACACACCTGCTCTGAGTGGGTGGCTTTGTTTTAAACCTCATTATCACTCAAAAAGTTACAAAACTCCCTGTAGCAATCAAGTTACAAAACGCCTTTTGCTATTTGTTTACCCCTGAATGCATTTTCTCAGACAAGCTATTTTATTTTATTTTTACTGCTCGGAGACCTTGGTTGAGTCATAGGATAAGTGGGTTTTGTGTTCATCTGTTTCTCATTCCTTTTCCAGGGGTGCAGTGAGTTTGCAAGCACCATGGAATATCCCTCATTTGAAATCGTAGCAAATTTACCAGAGATTGACACATTCATGAGGAAACTGCAAGGTATTTCATTGTAAACATTGTAATTTCATGGGTCAGTAAACCATCATTCAAAAGTTCTGGGTCAGAAAGTGGTTTTTGAAAGATGTTTCTCATGCACATACATTAATATTGTGTAACTATATTACAATTCTAAATAGCTGTTTTCTGTATTAATACATTCTCGAATGTAATTCATTCCTGTGATGGTATTGCTGAACGTTTAGCAGCCATTACTCCAGTCTGCACTCTGCAGTGTGACATGAACCTTCAGAAATCAATTTGAAATGCTAATGTTAAAAACATTTAAGCTGCTTAATATTTTTGTGTAAACGGTGATACTTTGTTTTAATAAGAGCAGCCCTTATATGAAATGGAAGCCTTTTGTAACATTAGAAATGTCTTTACTGTCACTTATGATCAATTTAATGAATCCTTGCTGAATAATGTTCATTAGAAGGAAATGTAAATTTTATTTAGGGAAGATTATTTCTCTGAATATCCGCAGAGCAGATCTTGCACCTGCTCACAGAATATGTAACATGCATATTTACCTCTATATTACTTCTCCCTTTCCCCATACACCTCTCTAAGTTTATGTAATAACTTAGTTGAGTTTCAATACACGTTGAAGTGACACAAATTGTATGGAGTGTGTTGAGAAAAAGCCTGCATTTCCTGCTGAGCATTGAAATAGTTTTTCTTCTCCTTGTAGAGACTTACCAGGCTTTGAGATCAGCTATTGAAGCAGAACAGAGGGTCGGATGTCACCAAACTAATCTAAGATGAGATTCAGCTGCGAACAACTGCAAAGAAACCTCTTAAAAAAGCGAATGCAATTTCAATTTGTTCTTTTAATAATCTTATCTACTATCTGGCTAGAGATATATCAAGTGTTTGTTTTTGTGTACTGAATAAAGGTTCCCTCATCTTGAATCTTTTGTTTCAATGCTGCATCCTGGTTAATCGAGGCCGTCTTCATGAATCATCAGCTGTTTGTGCTTCATTTACATGCATTTGGATTCTTACTCTTTTCACGGTTCAGCCTTGGAACTGCGCATGTTTTTTTTTTGTTTTTTTTTTTTTCTTTTTTCTGATGACGCCAAAATGAGAGGCGGTTTGAGCACCACTTCATACCACACACCCTTCCCATAACCCCCAAGCCTTGACCTCCAAACCGCCACTATATACAAGCCACAACCAGTGTATTCACTTGCCCTGCTAGCACAAGCTAACACATGACAAATCAAAGGCCTAATAAACAGCTCACACTGAACAGTTTACCTCAAAGGATGAAAATAAACAAAATCGGTCTGTGAGTGGGTGGCCCCAGATCTCCGTGTGAGGCCTAAAAGCTCAACTGCTTCCTCTGAGCTCTTTGGGTGGCATCCCCCCACACACACACACTCTGTAAATGCATATAGCTGTGCTACATATATTGCACTAAACTTGGAAATGTGTATCTTGTTTTAGCACTACATTTGATTTACAGATACAACTGTATTCGTTTTTACAAAACTCCTTAATTTGTCATACGTAAAATCTCATTTTCATTGTAGAGTTGCTGTCCAGTGTCATTTTGGTTAGGTTCATGTGTTGTTAAACATTTCAATGTAAAATAATTGTTCAAAATGTGCATTTTAACATGTCAGTCATGTTGTAAACGGACTAACATTTTCTGTTAAATAAACTTTTTTTTCAAAATCTTTTAGTCTGATTTAAAATGATCCTCACTCGTATGATTAGGGATTTGGAGGTTCACCTCAGACAAACCTTAACCTTAATCGTGAGAACTTGAGTGTTGATTCTAATTGAATCCTTCAGTGGTTTTAAGAGACTTAAATCATTTTGATTCAGTGTTGCGTTGTAGTTTCGTTATCTCCTTGGGATGTAACTCGGCTTCGCTTCTGAAACAACACTTAGAATAGCTAAAAAGGACTGCTGGCTTGTTATAAAAATGGTTTCTTCAGTTATCCACCATGCATTTTAAAGAAGACGAGAGAGCTGAAGGAGCTTTTGCTGGGCTTTTTGATTTGGAAATGTGCTTCATGCGAGCCGAGTCTTGTATCTGTTGGCCCCGAGTCTGTTTGACTCTGCTCTCTGGATTCCAGCTGTCCACATGAATATTTTCTCAGTGTGGAGAAAATTGGCAGTGGCCGATGCTCAGTTCCCATCACCTCCACAGACTAAATAAACAGACAAACCACCCAGCAAGCCCATTGGAGGAGCATGCAGAACAACCTCTGTTTTTCTTTTCCTTCTGACCCCTTTCTTTCTTCTCTGTCATTCTGTGGCTCTGGATTGTCTGTGAAAGGATCTGCAAGGGGAAAGTGTCCTGCCAGACCTGTGGCAGGCCTGCCTAAATGGTCTTATGGTGTTTGGAGGAGCCTTTTATAAACATGCTACACATTACTCGAAAAAATGTTTCTTTAGCATACTAAATAATAGTAATCATAATCTATGATGTGATTTACTGTATATATGTATTTTACAAGACATATATGTCTCTCTAAACATAAAAAAGCTTTCTGTGTAAGAACAATGGTAAACTTCACACTAACAGGATTTCCATCCAGTTAGTTCTTTTTTGTTATTATACTTTAAACAACAAAACATTACAACCATAATGCCATGGGAGCAAGAGAAGGAAAAAATGAAAAGACGACAATCAGAAAATACATAAATTTAAGAAAAAAGACAGTCACACATTTTGGAGACATAACCTTTGAACTATATAAAGATTTGATATAGCTACATGCCATTCCCAGCCGGCATATTACCGACCTTCAACATTGAAATATGGCTAAAATAAGGTCAGTTCTTGTTTCAACATTGATACAACGTTTAATGCTGAACGGTTGTGATGAAACAATTTCAAAGCGTTTCTATTAGCACTAGTTTTAATAGCATAAATACTATATTTTTTCAAGACTACTGATAAATTGGTCATTTCTAGATAGCCATTTATTCGAAAACTTTTGCCACCTGAACATTGAGTCAGTTGAGTGCTGATTTGTGAGTCGCTGAGTCCATTTAAAGCCAAACAATCGGTTCATTACAAAGAACTGGTTCTAAAGCGATTCATTTAATTCACGAATCCGGTTCTCGATTTTAGTTCACTCGATGATCCGATTGCAGTAGTTCTTCAGCTACCAAATACTTAAAATAACCAGTGAATAATGACTTCATTTTAATGTGTTCCTCACACAAAACTCATTTAAAATATAGTGCACGAGTATAGACTCTACTTAAATTGTGTTTTTATTATTATTGTTGTTGTTGCAACTTATGCCACGTAACCTCCATAAAAGACCTGCATGATGATTCTTCAGAAATAATGATTTAATGTTGAACTGGAACATTAAGAGCATGCTATGGGTTCGTCACTGTTTTTATACACTATGGTTTGGTGAGTCGTCTAAACATTTTGTTGAAATAAAAACCCGTTGCCGGTGACGCACGTGTTTAGTCTTCATCTTGAACATCCGTATTTTTTATTGACCCGCGTGCAATTAAATTGATTGGAAAACTTGTGATTAATGACTGTATTTTATTCAGCTTCACAATTTGATAAACTATACAAACAGATGTTGCCATTCTTCTGGTTATTAACTTTCTGGATTAGTTTGTTCATGGATGTCACAAGGGTGCAGTGTTTTAATGCTAAATGTGTTGTCATGCACATAACATGTAGTTACCAATAGAGGGCAGTCAAACTATGCCCACAGAACTCACCCATGAATGTTGCATTAAAATCCTACTGTTGTGTTGTGGCGTTCATTTGCATTTCTATTTATTTGCTTTAGCATGTTTACTCATTTAAAAATCAGTGTAGCACACTAGGAAATTCCCAGCATCTTATTTGGCCCTGAAGCATCAGAATAGTTTCAGAGTCAGCCACATTGGAGCTTGCTTATATTTCATGCAGTTTGGCATCGTCTGGCACGCTCATTGGCACTGGGCATCAGAATTTAATATATTCACAGAGGTGTTTTAATATTTGATTTTGTTCATGAATGCTTCACTGTTTTCTAGGAATTGTTGAATATTCCAAATGCTAATTTAGAATGTTTCCTATGTCTTTTGAGATCCTTTTGCTATTATTTTCCAGATGGAATGATCAAATATGCGTGTCTGTGTGAAAAGATACAGGCGCTGGCGGCAGGCCTGTCTGCTGGGCTGTGGTGAGTCTGGGTTTCCCCAGCTGGATATGCTTGTTTATGCTTCCATTTCAAGGCAGCTAGAAGACAGCGTGCCCATCAACACAGGTGTGCAAACCACAGAGTCTGACAAAGAGGGTGTATTATTAAAACTAATGCAGACGTTCATTTTTAGACCATTATATAAATACACTCAGCAAAGAATAGAAATTGTAACATGTTATTCGATTTTGCTTGTGAAACGAAAAAACTAATCACATACAAGGGAGGTTTCTATTATCTGAATACAACATATTCTTTAGTCTTCCTGCTTTACAGTTCAGTTTTGTTGTTCTGTGGTCAATATGTATTATTACACAGCTCGCTGGAATACTTAATTCTAAATAATATTGTTAAAGACTTTAAAAAAATAACTGGTTCTCTGTGGATCATCCCAGAGGCCAGAAAGGCTGCTCAGGACCAGTCAACACATACATGCTTACACTCTCTCATTTAAACATCCAGAGAAAGAGGGAGTCGCCTGTCTCCGCTGCAGTGATGAATTTAGGCGATGAGAGGCATTTTGTTTGGAATATTGGGCCTCATTGTGCCTTGGCCCCGTCCCTTTGGGCCGAACATGCCAGACTGAATACATTGCTCTGAATGAGGGCGAGAACTCCCTTGTAGCCTACGAGAACACCATTTATAGTATCTTACCATGTTATTTTACAAGTGGCCACATTTACAATACTTTTTAGTGCATTTATCCAATTTAATATGTCTATAAATAAAGTTTAAAACACAGTTCCTTTTTTTGAAATTGTATGATAGCTGAATTTGACTGTTGTGGGTTGCTGTTTTTCCTATTTCAGTCTTTATTATAGTCTGAACAGCACCTCCTAGTGATTAAACACCTGCATTACTCGAGATTCGACACTTCTACATCCAAGTTAATGCACGTGCTTGTAAATTCTTGCAGTTTTTGCAGGAGAACATGAACTATTTTAAACTCTCATTAACATTACACTTCAAATCTTGCTGCAAAACAACACTGCAATTACAGAAAGTGGTTTAATACCAACACTCATTCTGTTTACTGGTAAAAAAAATATATATATTTTTTGAATAAAGCTTTTTGTTTTTTTAAATCACACAAGTTTGCTTGACCTTGAGTCAAGCTGTAAGAAGCTACAAAGAATGTCATTTACCAGAAACATTTGTTTTGCTTTCAAAGTTCAAACCTATCATTTACAGTACATTTTTTATATATAAATCTTGGTAATAAGCAAATTCGTGTTTTAACTCTCTCAGTGTTGCAAACATGACACATAACCCTAATATTTTACACAAATAAATAAATTGAACAGCAATGTAACTTGCCCTGCAAAAAAAGCTTGAGCACACATCTTTGGATTGTCTTCATTACCCACAAGGCCACTTCCATGTCAGTACTGTGAATGCGTTTCAAAAAAGTGCTACAGCTACCATATATGGAAAGATGTTTAAACCCAGAGCACCCGAGGACACATATGGCGCGGCTTTCAGCGCTACACAACATGTTGTGCTGGCCACATAAAATGGCTCTGCCAGTCTCCTCACTACGTTCATTACGTTTTATTGCCTCTCACATGTGTTTAATTATAATCTGATGGTCTTTTACCCAGAGTGCCATACCGTGCACAACTGCTTTATGATTATTCCCTTTCCTATTTCGAAAGTAGACAGCTCTGCCCTGCGAATTGCAGTACAATTTGTAGAGCAGTCTAGAAAGATTTACATCCCCAAATAAAGCCCTTGAAGCACACAATGCAACTCTAACGTGGCTGGCATTCAAACTGTTATTGTTTTAACCAAACAAACCACTTCTAAACGCTGGATTTGCATTACAAGTGCATATTTAGGCCCTTCTGTAAACATTGCTGGGCAGAATGAATCAATTAAAAGAGCATTACGTTAGTTCCTGTTTATTTAAAACATGTTTACACTGCTGGGGCCGTCTTGAAAATGCATATTGTTCCTGCGTTGGAGCAGGACCTAGAAATTGCGAACACATTTGTTAGTTTGAAGCAATTTCTTTAAATATTGATCTGTGTTCTGTATGATGAGGTCAGTGAACTAATGATGACAGTTAGCGATTATCAAGACCTATAAACAAGACCTATAGATGGACACAGGCTGAGAGACTACAGAGCACTTCCTGTGGTACCATTATATGAAGGACTTTCGTTTAGGTTCTTTAATACCCAGAAATTCTGCAATGGTTTAATACTGGACTTGTTTAGACATAATGATATTGCATTGATTCTTGAGAAGTAGTACCAGGACAAAATAACTGGAAATGTTGACTAAATTATTTTACTTTCATTATATATTTGTTTTAAATGCAGGAGCCATATTGGTTTTCTGGTGTTACTAGCTACTATTTTAATAGTGACGTTAAAGAGAGAAATTAAGAGCAGAAAAAAATTATAAAACTCACCACTGCCAGTGTTACCTAACTGATGCAGGTAAAATAAGGAACGAGGACCTTCAGGATGAAGGCTGTCTGGGATATTGCCTGATTTTAAATGTTTTCATAAATGTGTTGAAAATATCTTAAAATAACGATTAAGATGTTCACAATGAATGTGCGATTATGAATGTGAAAAATATTTAATTATTAAAAAACACTACTGTGTTTTAATATACATTACTGATGTACGCTTTGGGGTCATAAGATCTCTTATGCTCAACAAGGCTGACATTTATTTGATCAAACATTTATTTGATCAAAAATACAGTAAAAAAAATAATATTGTGAAATATTATTCAAATGTAATATGTTTTCTATTTTAATGTATTTTAAAATGTAATATATTCATGTGACATTATGCAATCATTAATGCTCATTTGGTACTTAAGAAACATTGTTATTATTATTATTATCAGTGTTGAAAAATGTGCAGCTTAATACTTTTTAGGAAACTGTGATTTTTGGGGGGAATCCTGGATGAATGAAAAGTTCAAAATAACAGCATTTATTTGAAATAGAAATGTTTTGGAGCAATAAAGTATTGCTCCAAACTTTTAAACAGTGTTTTGATCATCTCTAATTTCAGTCTTCTGGTAAAATTGTAGGAGTTGTTTTTGTCCCATATCTAAAGAAACAAGCCAGCCTTTTTATGAAGTTTTCATCACCAGCACCTCCACATTCCAGCCACATCAACCATCCAAAAACCATAATACTGGTTAAAACAGATAAACAGTGAATATAAATGTAATCTTTTTACCCATTTTAGTCATGCCGAGAGAGAGACCCGTGCCAGTCCCCATAAATGTAAAACACACACACACACACACACACACACACACACACACACACACACACACACACACACACACACACACACACACACACACACACACACACACACACACACACACACACACACTTCTAACTAATCAGCCCTATTGAATTCAACCAACAATGAGCGCTCATCCTCTGGCCACCCAAGCAGCACAGCAGATCATGTGTTCCTTCTTTTGTTCTCACCCAATTTTTTCCTCCCCTTTTTGCCTGCCCCATATAAACACTGCTTTGCTCCAATTGTTGCCATCCAGATGCAGCTATCTGTTGTTAAAGGTGTTAGCTGTTATCTCACCCGTACATTACAGACTATTTAAAAGATTATTTCAGTTTGTGCCAGATGCTGCCCTCCATTTCTGCAGCGGCTCTCTCTAAACTGTTCTAACAGCTCTAACACACAGCTCTAATACACACACACACACACACACACACACACACACACACACACACACACACACACACACACACACACACACACACACACACACACACAGCTCTCTCTTTAAATCTCAGTCTCAATCTGCTCTGATAAAGTTTAATAGAATGGAATGGGAGGGAGAGAGTCAGACCCCCCATTTTGAATCACACAGTGCCAGTGCCGTTTGGCTCCCGCAGCTCACGATATGCTGCCAAAGCCAGACATGAATGAGAGACAGCCCTATCGCTCCTACGATCAGCTCTCTCTCTAGTTTCCTCACTCTGAGAATGTTCAGTACGTCACAGAGCTCCTCAGGAAGATGTAGTTAAACTACGTCATCTGTCCTAAACTCAGTGCTTCCCAACGGAAGCTGTTGGAAGCTCTGGACCTCCAGTGAAGATATTTAGTGTATTTTATCTAAATACTGCTCTTTTTTAAAATATATATTGCAATTTTTGTATGGTCACAAGATGCTCTGCGTCTTGGCACGTACATCAATAATTTTTCTACCTTGCATTGGTGTTTATACCTGTTAAGTGCCAGAAGATACAGTTTAAAGTATTCCACTAAATCCTGTTATATTTACATTAATGCAGAAGCCACCTAAACTTAACATTTGAATGATAGCTGAGTATATTTAAACTTTGATTTGCTTGTTGGCCCATAAACTTCTATTGTAAAAGCATTTCTCAGTAGGTACACTTACTGGCACTAATTTTCATCAAGCTAAATCAATCCAGAAATGCTGCAAAAAATTTCAGAAGAGTTTTAATATGTTGAAAATAAACATAGGAATATTAGAAATAAGTAAAATGTATGTGAACATCAGAGATCTTATAATAAACGAACTGCAACGCACATGTGATCAATCTGATTGAGAAGATGGTTGGATTCAAGCATTTACAGGTGCATCTCAATACATTAGAATGTCACAGAAAAGTTCATTTATTTCAGCAATATAACTCAAATTGTGAAACTCGTGTATTAAATAAATTCAATGCACACAGACTGAAGTAGTTTAAGTCGTTGGTTCTTTTAATTGTGATGATTTTGGCTCACATTTAACAAAAATCCACCAATTCACTATCTCATCAAATTAGAATACTTCATAAGACCAATAAAAAAAACCATTTTTAGTGAACTGTTGGCCTTCTGGAAAGTATGTGTGCATTGAATTTATTTAATACACGAGTTTCAGAATTTGAGTTGAATTACTGAAATAAATGAACTTTTCCATGACATTCTAATTTATTGAGATGCACCTGTACATACTTATTTACATAACTATTGACTGGATTATTTAAGGTTTACACTCTTTTTATTGAAATTTAATTCAGATCAAGCTCAATCAGATCAATTAAGATGTTTACATGAAGGCTTTTAATGTGATTGATCCATCTATTCGATTACTATAGATTATTTGTGTGCATGTAAACATAGCTATTGTAAATACATTGCAAGGTATTGTAGTTTCACATCAGCAGTTTTGACAAGGAAGCAGCTTTCAGCATGTTCCTTTTGAGAAACCAAAACTGTAACATGTAGAACGTGTTCATGCCCCACGGCTTCAATCGCTGCTCTCTGACTCCACAAGGCAAAGCCCTTGACCCGCTCTCTGTTTTTCTGATACCAAGGGGCCTCGACAGTCACTTCAAAAGCCAGAGGTGTATCAGATTCAGACAGGCCCGAGGTAGCTGACAGATGAGCCCGTGTTGTGGGAAGCCGAGGAATTTATAGCACACGCCTTTCATCTCCATTGGTGGGCTTATTGTACTGAGGACACTAGCCTGTGGAGTCACAACAATAAAACAGGAAGTGTGGAGCTGATACATCTTAACTGCCTTCCCTCCCCGTTCACCTAATCACCTCTCACATCTTTTTAGTATTTAGTCACCCAAAATAGTGTGGCTTTTTGTTTTGAGTGACAAAATTTATTTGGTATAACATATACAAACAACATCATAATATGATAATGTTTCAAACAAAAAGCAGCCATTGAAGAAATACAATAAGAGTCTGAAATATTTGTATTTATTTATTTTGTTAGTTGCGTTCCTATAAAGGGTGAAGGAAATGATGGTCACAAATGTTTTTCTTTTCTTTTTTCCTCAAAAGTTTTCTGAAGTCACAGTGTTTTAGACAACAACAAAGACAGAAACTCTTCAAATCTTTACATGAAGAAGGAAAGGCAAAGAGTCTACACAAGGTGGACAATCGTAGCCACCCCTTTCCTTCATTTTTCCAACAGCAATATGAAGATTCACCCAAACACCCCCCACCCCCAAAATAAAAAACAATCTCAGAAACAAATATATATAATTATATATTTATATTTATAATATATTTACTCTTTAAAAATATAACTTCAGTCTATTGACTAACATCTGTACAAACTACAAAAATAAAAATTTAATTTAAATAATTTATATGGCATGACATACATTTGAAACAAAACCCCTATGCAGGACCCCCATCCTCTACCCTTATCTCCTGTCTGCTCAAGCCACTTCTGTCCTTAAGCTGTACATGTGCTTTAGATTGCTTATTTTGTGTTGCTTTGTTTTCGAGATACAGTAGCTACTTGGTTTGTTTCTGTTAAAAAAAACATATTTTGTTAAATAAAGAGAGAGAAAGGAAAGGAGAGTGAGAGAAGCTGCCACTTACATTAACACTTTTATTCCCTGCATTTAATCTGGCAGTGACATGACCAATACTGTATGAGTGAGCTTTTATCGGAAATTGGACCTAAGAAAAAGAACTGAATTGCAGACAGAATACTAGGAAGACTAGCACCAGAGCTGTTTATCTGTCCCTACACTGGCCTTGTGGGAGAAGCCCAGAGGGCAACTACCAGGTCAACAATTGCGCAGGGCTTTTGCTATTTACAAAGCAGCCAACAAGATGGACAAAGAAGAGAAAACAAACAAGCAAACAAAAATCTCCTTTTGCACTCATGCAAAATTCCCTTTCTGAATTATATTTTGGTAAACAACATGTTTGCCTGATGTCTCCCAAACTTTAGCAGGGGCATATATAGTGACAAACTGAAGCTTACTCATGTATGGCTAAAATAACCATAAAGTAAAATCAAAAAAGTGTCATTTAACCACCCCTTCAAGTATATAAACGTAGACTGCAAATGAGTATATAATGGAACAATGTAACAGGAAACACTAGACCCATATTCCTTCTGTTCATTGCAAACTGTACTAGACATAGACCATTTCACACTTAAAAGGATGTGTAAAACCATGAGAAGTCATAAAACAGATGATAACATTACACTGATAGTCCATTTCGGTGACAATGTTGACCCTTAACAGTATAGCAATGTATTACTGAACAGTTTGACAAATTAATTTTGTAAGAAAATAAAAGTTAAGAAGGCACAATGGTTGCTGTCAGTAAAATGTAAAATAAATAGGCTAAAGGAAAAAAATAATTTTAGCTGAGAAAACAGAAAAACTGTTCTCTATACGGGTCTTGATTTTGTACAGTGCAATCAAAGATAAGTCTACATCTTTGAACAATACAGATAAGCTTCCTATTGGCTGCAGTTTAAAAACTTGTTAATATAAAGGTAAATATTGGCTTATGTTGGGGAAAGGGGTACTGCATATTTTCAAGACACGTCATCTTAAATGTGAAGTGTAGCAGCAAAAAAAGGAAAAAAGAGAACACTGACCTTGCATTTCAATAACCTAATATCATTTCACTTATTTTACATATATCACATTTTATAATCTATACAATGGAGGGAACAAGGCCTCCAAATCCTCTTAAACATCTTACTTTTACGCAAGAGAATACACAAGTTATACAGCACATATTAAAATAGTTTCCCTCTTTTTAGTATTAATATATATATATATATATATATATATATATATTTATAAATGTCTAAGAAGACCTTTTTAATCATTTTAAAATAAATCCTCTTGTCTGTGTGAGGTCTATGTACAGTTCAAAGAGATAAAAGACACCGGGCTGGGGTTGGGAAGTTCCCAAAACAGCCAGAGATTCCAGACAAAGGGATGTGGGGGCTGGGAGCAGTCTAGCAATCTTTGGTTGCTTGGATCCATGCACCACCTGTAACACATGCAAAAGATAGAACATTGTTATGACCGGTACAGACAGCTGTCTGCATTTTCTTAATCTAAACTATGTAATTCTCTAGTATTGAGATTTGAAATTTGAAAGCTATGAGAAGGTCTTTACCTTGCGCCTGGTTAGCTTGATGCTGGTTTTTCTCTGTGGATTCCAGATCTTGAAGTTCCAAAGAGTCCCTCTTATAATGTGTAGCCTTCCCATACGTTTGAGAAGTCCTCTTAGAGTCATCAAAACAGTCTGACTCGTTATCCTCAAACCCCTCATGCATGTAACCCTGGTACGACCCCGGCAAACTGGGGTGCACTGCCACTGTCACAGAGGCTGTTGCTGTAACCATAGTGATTGCATTGCTAGGGTGCTGCAATGCCCCAGGGCTGTGGGCTGGGGCTGTAGTCCTGTTTTGCTGCTGCCCTCTCCCTGGTTGTGACCCTGGGCCACACTGAGTAGTCCTACGAGGACAGTGGGTCCTGTCGCTAGGTAAATGCTGTCTCCTCTGCCCTTGGTACTCGTGTTTGTTGTCCCACCGTGTGATCTGCGAACTGACCGAGTTGACTGCATTGTGCTTGGACTCGCTGTTCTGTCCTTTAGAGCCATTTTCATTAAAAGGTTTCACCACCTTGGAAGCAAGAACAAGCATAAACACGTTACAAAAATTCTCAAGCGCTACATCGCAAACATTTTGATTAATATTTTTTTTCTGTCAAGTCGACTCACTGTGAGCTTAGGAAAGCTGGGGTTCTTGCTGGCTTCAAGCAGGATATGAGAGGCTGGTGGTGGAGCTGGAGACGTGATGTATGCGCTCCTGTCACAGTACTTGTACTCCTCCTCGCCGATGCCAGAGGTGGTTGTGGTTTCAGAATAGTATTCGGAATCAGAGGTCTCGGAGAACGCCTGACGTGGTCCCTTGGGGATGTGCCCAGCATAATACTCATGGTGGTTCATAGGAGGAGGCATGGGCTCAGGAGAGGGACTTTGCAAATGATTGCCATTGTTAGCGGGTATGACCTCAGCTGGGGGGCCCATGAGCGAAAGCAGTACCGGAAGTAGCACCAAACCATTAAGGATCCCCAACAATGTCAGTATGGCCAAAACTGCAAAGAAGTATCTGCAGGCAAGAACACAAATGAAGAGAATGTTAACATTTAAGCAGCCACCAAACATCCACAGCATGTTTAAGCATGATATGAGATACTAGGGTCATCATCTGAGAGGAAGGTGATATCCAAGAGTTCCTGTAGGATGTAGCTTCCCCTCTTATCCATAATTGATTTCCCTAAATGTCCTCTCTCCTGGCGACCTAACAAAGCTGGAGAGAAATTCCTGGGTTCCATCTTCGTAGTGAGTACTAGCTCTCTCTCCCACTGGGAGCCCTCATCTATCACCACTGCCCTGCCACTTCCTGAGGAGATGTGTTTACATTAGTGAACAGATTCTACATGTCAGAAACACTTACCCCTCTCAATTGCTTTTCCCTCTGCTTTCTTCCCTCACTCTGTCCTAAAAGCTGCCATTGCCGTTAATGTAATTTTCTCCTCAGAAACTTAATACCCCCTCTTATTGTGATCTTATTTCACCCTGGCCAGGGCACGCCACCTTTATGTTTACACTGAGCAGGCCAGGCCAGAGCTTTGCTTTCTACCTTTTTCTTCCTCCTATTTTCTTCCTCCTCTCCCTCCTCCTGGCCCTAAACAGCCATACTGGCTCGAGAGCTAATCAAGAAACACTAGTGTGGAGATCTGCTGAAAGGTATATCTTTCATGTGCAATAAAATCTTATTTGCAAAACTGTAAAACTGACCCTAGAATCCATCAACAACACTTTCTAAGGTCAACTAGTATTCCGTGTGCAAAAGGGATTTGTTCTGACAAAAATATCTCTGAAACCAGTCTGATTAAGACTAATACTAAGACCAGCTATTTTCTCAGTGGAGGTGACTAAAGCAGGAATCTCAAACCAGCGCTGAAGACTAGCAGGAAACACAGCCCTCCACCTCCAGAGCCAAGAACATGGAGGTCTGGTTGGCAGAGGCGCTAGCGGGTCTGGTGGAGCAGTGTGAAGTGGTGCAGAGTTGCTTAAGGCTGGAAGCAGCACCGAAAACGTATGTTTGAATGAAGGGGCCAAGGGAGAGTGGTGAATGAGGTTTCCCAGGCTTTAGCTCATGGGTGAGCGCTAGCAGTAAAGGCAAGTGATATGAGGCTTAGAAGAGCTGTAGCAGTTTTGCCCTGTATAATGACTTGCGTGCTGACATCCAGTGCTCACTAATAGGCTGCAGGGCTGTGAGGGTGTCTGCGCCTCTGTGCTTCAGCTTAGAGCATTGAGGGAGGGCTCTGATTCACCACAAGAAAGACGAGAAAATTAGAGAGCACTCCAGTTAAATGGTTACACTAAAAAGAGACAATTCAGCTGTGGTTCAGACTTCTGGAGGTAAGAAAAAGAGGAACAGAATCTGGAAAAAAGTCTGGAATGTTCTTTTAACCTCCCACCCTCTGACCATTTTTGCTTCTGTCACATCTACAAGAACTTTGGGTTTAAGAAAGAAAGAGGGGAAAAAGTTCATCTTTGGCATATCTGCTTGGAGCATTCCAGACGTACAGTGGAAACTGCTGTCCATTGACCCGTCTCCTCCAATGAGGCCATGTGTTTACTTTGGCTCTCTGAGAACCGTCAAACAAATGAATAAAAAACCCTGTTAAAAAGATTACAGGCTTGACGTTCATCGCACCACTGAACCTCCATTTTGGATCTATTTTGGTTTTGTCTCTATCGCAGCTCCCCGAGGAACCAAGACCTGTAATGTATTACAGAACCTCTGGTTTTAAAAGACTATAATTACCTATCTTCAGTTATTATGCACAGTCAGGGAGAGGTAATATTTAAATTGACCTCTAAAACCCAAATTTCCAAGGTGGACCATCCAAGACGTGTGTAAAACGCAGCACTACCGGAGACTCTGGTCAGAATTATATGCCACATTTAGACCAGAGACTGAGCTATGATATGGGTTTCTCAGACGGAGACAAGCAAGCCTGCTTTCATTCCCTCCACTCGTTCCTCCCACTTCTCTCATGTCTGTGTCATTAACATGGATGAATCAGACAGCTTAAGTGTGAACCGTTTTCTTTTTCAGTCATCTCTCTCTACGAAATGTTTAGAAACATTTAGAAGAATCATATAGTTTGAGTGACTCTTTGATATGAGTTCAAGAAAGACAATCATCCTTTTCAACACAGTTTGTAATGTTCATTGAAAACATGAAGACTGCTTAAGAATGGGAAAAAACAGACAAAGCAGCCAACCATCTCTGGCTGCACTTACATCCACCTTTTGTTAGTTAAAAGCACTCATTCTGTCTGACGGTCCTGTATACATGAAAAGATTGGAAAAAGGGTGCATGTTTATTTTACTAAGTCAACATTCCGAAAGTGGAGCGTGATTTAAGGAGTAAAAAAAAAAAGAAAAGAAAAAAAAAATATGGGGGGGGGGGGGGACTAAACCATCCATGAGCCCCGCCTGGGTTAGACCTCCAGAGTAGACATAGTGTTAGGAATTCTGTTGTTTATATAAACTGTAATCTTTTCCATTCCAAGTCAGGGGTTGGAAAGGGTGGCTCATTCTAAAAGGGGCCGCTGAGCTTGTTCTCCTGTTTATTCAGTGTCCCACAGCCAGGAGATGTTTACAGCAATGTATTTATGCTACTCCCCAGCTAGAGGGCCAGACCTCTCTCTCCTTCTAAACAGGACCTCCCACCGTGAATGCCCCAATGCTGGCACACAGCTTGCACCAAATGGTTTGCTCCAATCCCCAACCCCCAATCTTTCCTCCAGGCTTTACCACTATCCTAAGGCAATCTGCTATAACAACACCCTGAAGTTTCCTGGAGACCCAAACCACACTGCTCTTCCTCATTTCCAAATTACTCTTTAGTGCAAAAAGTGGGTGCTTTAAAAATTATCAAGAGGCATATATTTAATTTTCAACATGCAGCTATGTTGTACAGACCTCATGGGTCTAGTACCTCATGGGTCTGTTTGAGGTGGATCTCAAGGTTGGGGTTTGCTTTCAGCAGAGCCTAGATCCAGTTGAAAAAAGTGCTTTTTGAAATTTTTTCTTTTTGTGAAGCAGGCATTAAACCAGACAGAAAAGCTGCCCAAATGCAGTGGCTAGAGGGAGTTCACAACCAAATGATTGGACAGTTGACATCCTCCCCGCAATCAGGGTGGGAAAAACTGTGAGCAAGTGTGTGCATGTTGAGTCACTTCGCAGTGGGTTGTATATTTACATGTTTACAAGCAGCTGCTGCACTCCCTTGATGTTTCCTCAATTTGTTGTGCATTCAAGCGGCTCAAGGATGTTAGTAAGAGTGCTGTGGTGGTCTAAGGGGAGTTAACATCCAGACTGACAACACCAGGTGATGGGGAGGCAAACATTACCACCTGTACCCTACAGCCACATGTACAACTGTCTCCTTGCCTAAGGCCCACCACCATTTTGAAAGTCAGCATATGGGCTGGCCTCACAGACCCGCTTGGAGAAGTGCCAATCACTCACCTCATGATGAAGTCAAACTCCGAGCCGGCAAGCATGAGCACTCCCAGCAGAGTAGAGATGGCGCCATCAATCACAGGAGCAAACATATGCTCCATAGCCACGGTTGAACGAGTGTTCCTGTCCCCAATGGCAGTCAGGAAACCCTACAATGTGGAAAATAGAGAGAATGAAAATAGTCTATTTTATTTTATTGGCAGAAATACAAATACTGATGAATGACTGTGCAAGATGGCCTTACCAATGCAATGTGCACAGTAAACTCCACTCCAATACCAACGGAGGCTATTAGGATGACGACAGGAATGGCACTCAGTTTGATACCAATTAGGCCCATGATGCCAAAAAGTTCCACTGTCATCATGGCCAAAATAAAAACCTGTCGAGTAGAAGACAAAAAATAGCATGTTAGCAGTTAAATCACAATGAACTATGTATATGCAAAATAGCATCAAAAACGGGCCTTACTGGACCAATATCCTCTACATTTCACTGTCATCAGCCCCGACTATCAGATTACATTATGACTATATCCTGACCCCTCCCCATATTTTCTCAATTGCAGGGCTAGGAAAATGAGTGACAATAAGATAAAAGAGCGTAAGGACCATTCGGCTCTCACTTTCCTGGTGCAGTGTAGTCCTCACTGCTTTCCTACTCAGGAGAAACACTTTGTCTATAAATTAAATAGGTCGCTTTGTTAAGTATTTGCCCTGAAAACCTTTGATGTTGGCAGGGGTTCCAATTTGGTCATGCTTAAATTGGAGATAGTAAAAACATTTTACTGCATCCACATATAATGTGAAACTGAAGAGGACAGAGCTGGTCTTTAGTAAAAAAAAAGCAAGTGCAGTAAACTTTACTTTATCATTTAAATAAATGCCATAGGCTTTTACACATAAATGAGTCTGACATATTACAGCTAAACCAGAAATACATGTCAACCAAAGCCAATGGCCACTTCTAGTTCCTTGCTTCTTCATGATGACCTGCGAACCCCACCAGCCTGTGTGAAACACCTCCTAGCCCATGAATCCACCCACAACCCCCACTACACACAGTCCCTGATGGATGGGTTTAGCAGGCCAAGGTCGTGACTGGGCAGATCTGTCCTGTCCCCAAATTTCTGGACAAAGGCAGTTGGAGCTAAAAGCCTTCAGGAGAGCTTTGCATTTCTTCTTTAGAAAGTCTTGCTGCACCCATTTGAATGACAAAAGAGATGAGGGGGAGAGTCCGTATGTGTGTGACTGTGTGTATATATGTGTGTATGCAAGCAGCACCCTCTAGACAAGCCGCCAAGGCCCTCCCCAGAAAACTGCCCTGGTGGCAAAGTTATTGAGCTGTGTTGAGGGGATCAAGGGGAGCAAGAGAAATAAGATAATAGGGGAAGGGGCTAGAAAAAAGGAGTTAGAAATGGATTAGGGTGAGAGGAAGGCAGACTTACAATGATGCCTGCGGTCCAGGGGTTGAGCAGGAGGATGGCGCACACCAGGAAGGTGCAGGCAAGGACAACACTGATGGACAGCAAGAACCAGTGGCGCAGACCAATGTACTGTTCCCAGAACAAAAAGGGGTAGCCATTGGGATAGTTCTTGATTCCCTGACGCATAAATTCCTCGCAAACTGTGCGCACACTCTCAATGGCTTCAACGAAGTCTGAGGCTTGTCTGAGGCCATTTAGGTAGAAAGGAAACTGAGCGAACTCTAGAGGCTCTGCCGCAGAAACTGAAAGAGAGAAGATGTAATACTTTTGAAACATGCATCCATAAATATAACTTTGACCACCTTTCTAATGTCATTGTCTTTGGTTTACTTACTGCGAAGGTTCTCCCCAGTGGTGTCGTACTTATCATGGATCCACTCTCGAGGATGGGGGTAAAAGTTGGCTTGGGAGGCAGCGTAGCCTAACGGATCATTACTGACCCATACTGTCAGGTAGATGTAAAAAACCTCTGGTGGAATGAGACCCTCGTCGTCCACCAGGCGACGAGAAGTGAGCTTTACAAGAAACAAAATGTGTAAATGTAAGTTTTGGGATAGATGCAAAGTTTTGGATGGGTATTTAAGCTGAATGCTCCAATAGTTGACCACACACCTGGCTGTAGTTAAAAGGTTCTTTTTTAGAGCCAGTTTGAATGAGGAGCTTGTAGGCCAGTGCTCCATCCTCTGTGCCATTACGATAGCTGTCATGTGTAATTCTGCCAGCTTCCCAATCAGCATCAAATGTAGCCTGCAGACCTATATGGAGCATGGATGGGTATAATTAGACCTACAGTGAGAAAACTGTTCAAACCTTCCTACATTTCTTTTCACAATTCAGTAAGCTATGACAGAGGATTGTTAAAATCGCTCCTCCCTTAGAGAGGGGGGTAAAAACTTGGGTTAGATTTAATGCCAATCCACACACACAAACAGGCTTATAAACCAAAAGTCCCCATCCCCTTGCTGGGTTCTCCATCTTTCTGCCTGGTGCTGAATAAATGTGTGTGGGCTGAATAAACTAACCAGAGAAAGCCTTTCGTGCTCTCCAAATTACAAAGTCTGGCAACAGCTGAAAAACAGTTTCCACAACCATTCTGTAATTACAGAGATCTCCTCACAAGAAAAGGAAATAGCATAGGGGAGAAAGAGAGAGTCTTTCAACTACCTCCAGTTTCCACAGACTTTCAAAATAAATAGCTTCTTTTTAATTCGCTGGGTTTTAGTTATTGTGTATTTACCTCACCGTTAAGCTCTCAATACAAACTAATGTGAGCAGAGAGGTCACAAAAAGTCTGAGATAACCCCTGACCCTCCCGTAATCTTCTCTATGCTCAGGTGGGTGAAACACAAAAGCAGATGACAGAAGTGAACTTTCACTGAACTGCTTTCTTTCACCTTTAGATATAAGAGCATTTCCCACACAATGAATGATCGCAACAAAAAATATATAGTTTGTTGCATTTTTCACCATAGCTGTTTCATATTTACTGATAATTTGTAGATACATATATATCCTTATCTATAAACAACACAATAGTGCAAGACAAGTTATGGGCTGATTTTTCACACATAGTGCTAGGCATTGTGAAAATAGTGGTAGTAGTAAAAGTCGTAGCCTTTGCAAGCTCTGCTAAAAAAAATAATTACCTTTGAGCCAGTCCTGGAAGTAGTGCAGCCACATTCTGGGAAGTTTGTGATTGCTGTCCTTAACTACATATTTTACAGAGTTGAAGGCATTGTGAAGCTGAAGAAGCTGTCTCTGAGAATGGGCATAGTCAAAGCCATCCATGGTAACCAGGTACATGTTATAGAAGGAGAAGTATTTAAACTGGGCAGTGATAAAGTCATACTCCTTTGTGTCTCTGGGGACAATATCAGTCAAATAGAGTCCATCATGAACCATTGTGGTACCATAGAGGCTGAGACTCAGAAGAGCCACAAAAACGACGACCACCACAGTCTTCGTTTCAGGCTTTAACAACAGAGGAGCATACTTTTCCCGTGCAAAGTTTGACAGATTCCAGCGAAAGAAGGGCAAAGGCACACACTCGCGGCCCTCTTTGGGCTCCTCCACCTGGGCTAGAAGGTCTCGGGTGGAGCTGGAGGTGGTGAACAGCTGGGAGCCATAAGGGTCAGTGGTCGGACTGGGTGTGGATAGGACCATGGATGGAGGACTGGTGGAGATCTGGGAAGTGGGTGGCAGAATGGTGACAATATGCTGACCAGCTGCATCACACTGGGTGAATGCCTGCACAGTGGTGGTGATGTGGGTGCTGGTGGTTATAGTGGAACCAGTGTAGGTGTGGGTGGCTGGAGTGTGCTGGTGGTTGTCGTTAGCATCTGAGAACTCCTGAGGCTGGATCTGGATCACCCGAGATGAACAGGGGCTGGAAGAAAAGAAGCATATAAGTCCACATTTTGAGTAACAAAGGCTTTGGGATAATAAAAAAGGGCTGATATTAAGTAAGGGCAGTGCATCTTAGTTACCTGTAGAAACAGCACAGGATGTCCAGTCTTTTGTCCTCCCGCCTGTGCAGGTCCAAGCTCAGAATGGCAGGGAAGATCAGCAGAACCATGGCAAAGTTAAAGACAACCACAATAGCTGCCTGAATAAAGAGTAAGAGAAAAAGAGAGACTTCAGGATAAAGGCCAAGTCTTTTCGTTCATGAGTTCTACGCTGCCACCCGACTCCACAGCTGCTGTCTGAACTTGAGAAAAAACACTCTGCATTCGGGATCCCTTGCTGTTTTAGTGCCTCGGATTGAATCCCAAAAAGTAAAATATGCACCCTAAATCAACCAGCAACCCCCTCCCCCATCACTCCACAAATAGACAACAATCCAAGGAAAGGGGACTCCCAAGGTCACAGCGAGTCTGAGCAGAACCCCCCCCCCACACACACACACACACAACTCCGCCAGCCTCAGACAGACATTATATTCTGTATCATTACAGTGCAGACCAACCAGGGTTAGCCTGGGGAGATCAGAGAAGCACAGTCTGATGGCTTGGTGATATACTGATATATTCCCTCATCTCATTACCTCGCTCTCTCTTGGTATCCACTCCCCACCTGAAAACCAGGGCTGTGACTTTAGTTGGATGAGGGGGTTTGACCATAAAATAAAGAGAGAACGCAAGAAAGAGCAACAACAAAGGCCATCCTCATTTTGAATTAACTTTGACTGCTTGTTTTTAAAAGCCAAATTTCACTGCCCTTTTTAGATAGTCAACGCCCCTGCCAGTCTTTCTCAAAGGGCATCACAGGGTGCAGTGGTTGATGACATGTACTCACACACAAAATACAAACTCCTACCTGAAGTGAGAAGGCCCGGAGAGCAGGAATAGGCACTAGAGCAGCCATGAAAAAAGCAAGCATGTTATTAATAGAGGTGAGAGCCACACTGGTGCCAGTTCTTCTTAGGCAGTCGCCTGTCCTCTCCTATGGAGAGACATGGCAAATAATGAGCTGTGATCTTCAAAAACAACAACAGGAAGCCTAAGCAACGTTTTCATCCCCCAGAAGTCACGATCCAAAGCTTATTTATGATATGCGTACCTTGAACGGGATGTTGGATCTGGTCTCTGTGAAGGAATGAGCCAGCAAAAACATGTCATCAACTCCAACGCCCAGGGCCAGGAATGGCAGCACCTGTGGAGGAATGCACAGCTATGAGTTACAGCCAAACCCTGAGGCTGAGTGTGAATTTAAGATGTTTAGGTGTGTATTTACCTGTGTGGTGGCGGCATTGAAGGACAGCCCCAGCAGCGAGCACAGACCAAGTCCTGCAGCCACAGACAGAGCAACTAGAAGCACTCCGGCCAGCCCTACAGCACCCTGAGACTTAGCACAGTCCCAGCGCAGCATGGTCACACATGCGTATGCCAGCTGTGCATAGAGAGAGACACATGTAAGGGAATAGCTCCACACATATGGAGATACGCTCATCACATTTCCATTAGCCTTAACTAGAGTTGCCACAGTAATGGATGTCTTACCATGAGCAGATAACCACCTGCCACCCTGATTACACTGACGTCGGAGAAGGACTTCATGATGTCATTAAGAGTAGTGGTAGAGAAGGCATAAACGTTGGAGGAAGAGTTCTGAGGAATGCTCCCATGGACAACCTACACACAAAATCACAGTTTTAAAAATCAATCCAGAGAATACAATAATATTTGCAATATTTGGATTGGAAAGAGCATATATCCAATAAACATTGTGTGTTTTGAATGAACTTGTGCACTTATTGCGGAACAGAACAAATCTTGAATTACTTTTTCTGACAAGCCACACAAACATTCATTCTTCTGTGGGCCGCACCCTCATCCACCTCGTATTTTATCCTAATAACACACAAACAAGATAACACGAGACCCTATGAAGCTTGAAAAGCAAGAAATAATGAGCACAGATGCCAGAGGGCAGAGGTCAGATGGATCAGATGAGATCACATGGTCTCTCAGGCTACTCCATCAGCACCATGAATGGCCGACAACCTTAAGGGGAAAGGAATACCTTTGCACTTTGTTTTTACAGTGCCCTATCCCCCCAACCTCCCCTGACTCCACTTCCCTCGCTCTTGCTCTCTTTTTGAGGCAGCAGACATTACTAAAGGCTCTTCTCACTCTGTAACCCCCCTCCCCTTTCTCTCTTTCTATGAGTATGCTGGGTGTCAGTTATCACAAAAACAGCTTGTTCCTATAACTGGGAGTCTGTCAGTGGCCTCCTAGGAGGACTCCGTTTACTAGGCAGCTGAGGATTGATGGAATTCAGGCAGACGTTGCCATCCTCTGGTCTAAGGAAAACAGCCCTCTTGCACCACTTGTGACCTCCTGTGCTCTTTTTACCTTTACACCCCAGTTGGGCATCCTCCACAGTCACTGAAACTATTCAGACCTCACAAAGTGATGTGTGGGTGTGTTATGAAACAGGAAATTACCTCAACGAATTTCCTCTGCCAGGACTCCAAGATGGCAGTAGCCTTTTCCTCGTTCCAGTTGATGTCATGGATCTCATAGTCGTCTTTAAAGTGCTCATAGAGCTGTTTGGGACTCATGAGGAGGAACATGGTCTGAAGAGCCTCCGCACTATACAGGACAATACAGAGGGCTGAGTGAGATCTGAACGTACAAACACACATGTGCATATACCATTGTGTTGCAAAGTGATAAGGAAACATTAATAGAGAGACACATTTATATTAAAGACTAGAATAATGCACGTGGTCCCATCTTGGGCTTCTATAAATCACTCTAACACTTCCACTGAGATTAGAACAATGCTTAAAAACTGGGCAAAAGGCCAATATACCGCTCTCTGCAGAGACTTTCATTTATTGCAGATTAAACTGTGCATTGAAAATACACACATATGAGATTAAATTACTGGTGTCAAATATTTGTGTTCTTGCTTTTAGTTTACCTATAGTTTGTTTACTTTGTATCATATGTTCTTTTTTCTGTTTCTGTGTGTTTTCATTTTCCTCCACTTTGCATTTCAGATCTGCTCATAGGTTATGTGGCTGTCCATCATGTTTAATTGGTCTTTCCTATACTGGGGTCAGAGGTGGAAACTGATCCCTCTTCATGTAAGGAATTCCTTGGATGTGTGAGGTTATTAGGAGTCAGAAAGATTCCTCCCTCTCTCCATCTCTGTCTCTTTCGGGTTTTCTCTCTTACTTTCTCTCTTGTCAGGGCCTCCTAAGAGAGGCCCACCCACATACCCCCTCTTCTTGCCTCTCCTTCTTTCTTTCACCCTCTTTCTCACCTCTGCAAGGCATTCTGGGAGTCCTTTACTCTTTCACCCAGGATCAACTCCTCCTGCCAGTGCATGAACTTCTTGGAGAAACCATGGCAACCACCCTGAAGTTCAGCAGCAATGTAGGGGACCTAAATAAAACACAGATCAAACAATTAATGCAAAGGTATAAATTCTACAGACTCATATTAATAAGATATAATCATTTTCATTACAAAACTGTACTAACCTGCCGTGGGTCCTTATTAGGGGCACTGTGAGGGCAGTCTGTGTCATTGGGATCCAAGCATGGGCGGTTCATGTAGGCGTGGCCCACCTGAGCCTTATCTAGCATCTCTCGGAAACCCTCTAGAGATGTAAACTGGCTCAACTCCTCCATTAGCTTGAGGGGGTCCAGATTCATCCACTGAATGTCAGGCATGCCCCTATGACAAGAATCACAAAAGACATTTAAAGTAAGTTAGCAGAATAAATGTGTCAATTGTATGACTTTTTTCAAACGATAGCACACTTTTTCCAAAACAAACCCCTTTCCCCTTCCCTGCTGCTACTTCTCCGAGCCTGCCGGCACCAGTCCCTCCCTGGTGGTGGTGGACTAGAGATGCCGCATAAAGTAGCGTTAATTATCCTGTTACACGGAGGGGCATAATGTGCCGGCGGTCTACAGGCTGCTGTCTCTTAACTTTGTGCATCGAGTCATAACGATTACCTCTGCCTCTAAAACATCTTGATAAGGATGAAGGTGGGCAGTGGGAAAGCTGAGAAGGGCTGTGCTGACTGTCTTGAATGCTGCTTTGAGTCCAGTATTCTCAACCCCTTAGCCTGCAGATTTTAATCCATCTTCTCTCACTCAGTGGGTATTGAGAAAATGGACTGTTGTTTATAGATGTGCCAAAGACTAATTCTCTAGGTTTAGTGGAGTAACCGTTGGATTCTTTTTAACGTTCTGATTTACAAAGAAAGGGTGATTCTGGGAACACTGACAATCTCTAACTTGTAACATTATTTCATTATTATAGCATTGAAGATTATTATATATCACGAGGAAAACAAATGTCAAAATCAACACCAAGTAAACCCAAGTAAAAATGCCATAGAGCCCAGAGTGATACCCCCTGAGTGAAAGAGGGGCCTTTCACCACGATGAGTATTTGTGGGTAAAGAATAATAAAAGTGAATAGTGTCCTAACTCCAGGCCCAATCTCACTCTAATAACTCATGAAGAGCAGCTTCAAATAAAGCTGGTCCTCTCCCATTCCCACATACCAAGCGCCTTTGCTCCTGCTTGCAAAGAGAGTCTCCTTTATCTCCTATTTTTTGCTTGAGTGAACCGGCCTGGGTCCTTTTGTTTTTCCATAGATTGCTGCTCTTTGTTCCCTCAAGTTTTTTTCTCCCTCACTCACTCTCTCCCTCCCTTTCTCTCTGTCTCTCTCGCTCTTTTCGCTTTAGATGAAAAAAAAACAGCTGAACTGAAGCGGAAGCCTGAGAGGACATTAGCCTCAGTGGCTAATGCAGGCCCTCTTCAAACATGTCCAAATAGAGAAAACAGGGCAATAAGAAAGACAATTTTTAAAGGCCAATCATGTTTCTCAGAAAACCTGTGTATTAGTCAACCTAGGCTGTTGAAAGAGAGAAAACGTCTATGAGAATTGATAGAATCAGTCTCAGCCAATTGAAACCAATTTTTGTCCTGCATGGCAAATAATACAATATGGCTTTCCATTTTCCACCCACAAAATATTAAAGATATGTTTTGGGTGGAAGTGTAAACTACAATGTCCAACATCCAGAGTTAATTTTTCCTCCCTCTTTCTCTCTCTGGGCTCACGACTTGAATAATGCCCATTTTATTTGTTGGACAACTTACAGCTCCAAGCCTGAGCGATTACCATGAGAATGCACAGTGTTACCCAGTGCTGACAAAGCCGGGCCCCCTCCAGGGTCCCCTCACTGATGGACACTCACTCGTAAACTGAAAGAATGCTTACCATTGTCTGACCCAAAGGCTACCCACCCCCCACCCTTCCCTCCTACCCACCCAGTAGCAGTCATCTCTCTCTCTCTCTGTCCCCTTTCCGTAAGAACTTCTTCAGGCTGGGAGATTGGGTGGTGGGACAGGGGTGCAGGATTAGAGATTGTCCTGTAAAGCCCCTCACCACACTGTTGACAGTTGAAGCCACACTGACGACGGAACCAGGCTTCAGCTTATCAACAGACTACATAGAGCTTTTGCTAAGGGCTTGATGTCAGAGTTTGTCGGAGCCAGCACCGTTTTAGTTGAAGGTAAAGGCCAATTGTTGTAGGAGCGTGTGTTATATCAAGGAGGGGGGTCAAAAGTTTCAGAGTTATAGTTCAGGCACAGTCCCTTGTTTCATGGTTAATTCTTGAGTTTAGATATATTTATAATAGTCCAGTGTAGCTATGTGTGACCTCATCAGAGATAGGTGGTTATATATTAAATAGGAATGATCAGAATGCTTACGGTAAATAGGCAGAGCCTCCTTGCAACTTAGAGCCTTCCCAAAAGCAGTCCAAAGGAGTCACGATCATACAGGGGAAAAGCTTGTCAATCATCTGCAAAGAAATAGGGTATAATCTTCAGTAAGGCAGATTTCATGGCACTGAAGAAAAAAATTACCAAGTTAAGTTGAATAAACACTATAATAGCTGTCTAAAGCACTAAGCAAACAGTAATGAGAAAATTATTAAGAAGCAAGCCAAAAACTGCATAATAAAAACATGCTTACCCTTTCAATCATGACATTTTCTATAATTGGGACTCCGGATTTGAAGCAAATTTTATTAAGATCCCAAGATCTGTGGGTAGAAATTGTACAACCACATATTTGAAGACTTGCCCTCATGTTTATAAGTGTTTGAAATTCCCTGTAATCCTGCTGGGGGTTGTACTCACTTTCCATAAAGAGACACTTGAACTTTGCTGGCTGACAGAGCAGCCTCCAGGTGGAGCAGCAAAGCCTCCTGGGTAAGAATATTGGTTCCTTCCTGTTTGGGTGTTTGTATGAGCATCTGTGAGGTGAACACTGACTCCTCTCCCTGCTTCTCTTTTGTGTAGCGTAGCTCCTTGCTCACCCGACTGCCAGCTGAGAAAGAGAGACAACACGGTTTGTTATTTTCAAACGTTCAGAAAGGAGACAAATATATATGTCAGAGACACAACAAGTCAGAGGAACAATATGGTTTTGTGTTAATCGTCACACTGCAACAAAAATCACGATCCTCACTGAGAGGTTAATGCCATATTTAAACCCAAATTAAACACACTACAGTTCACATTTGTGTCTTTAGTACACTAAAGAGTAAAAATACCCAGCCTAATCTTGCCACCACCAGTTTAACGAATGGCTAACTCCACACTGCTTAGCACAGACTGTGGTTCCTGAAAGTAAGGTCGCTCAAGACATTGGGTCTTGATCTACAGGTCACCATGCCTGATCCAAGATGTGAGCAGTAAATGGAAGGAGAGAGCAAGGCAGAAGGGCAGAGGCAGAATGCTGTTCATAAGGTATGTGATGTCGGGATGAAAAGCATCAAAGAGTGCAAAGGAAACTCCGTAGTCCAGCCCCCTAATTAACGGAGGCGTGGGTGAAAAGAGAACGCGGGGTATCTGCGGCCATGCCAAATGCATATGAAACGCACCGGCCCAGATCAGAGCCTGTCCGTCTGCCCCTTCACATCCCAATACATGATGACAAGCCTGCAGTGGCTGGCTGAGCCCACCGAGCCACTTTTTCTCCCCGGCACAGCTCGCTGCCTGCCTCAGTTAATTGAGAGAGAGAGTGGGAGAGAAATAGAAAGAGACAGAGAAACAGAAAGAGAGAAATACAGAGAGAAAGAGGGGCACTGTTCCTGTTAGAGGTAGCCCACAGCTTTGTAAGTTGCTTAGAGATCCTTTAAGAACAATCCTTTAACACACATGAAAGGTTCTGTTTAATGAAAGAAAAAGCTGAGCAGAAACAAAAAAAAACTGCACCACAAATATAACTGCCATGTGACTTGCCCTGAAGCTTACAACTTGATGCATGCAAACATTCAACCTCCTGGTTCCATTCGTGGAGCTATCTGACATGCAGGTTACGTAAACATATTCCTTCAAAAAATGTGGCGGGCTAAATCTAAAGGCCGTTTCCATTTGTAAAATGCAAACGCGTATTTGTGTCGATCTACAGACAGTATGTTCATATTTAATGCATTCAGGCATCTGCAGGAATTGAGCTCCAATCCTTGGGCCTGTAATTACAGGGGCTCTTGAAGTAAATTATAGCTATTTGTGTCTGGTTCCTCCCATCTGGACCACCCAGCTAGAGGCCCGAGTGGGCCCCGCCGCTCAGTCACCGCTCCACTCAGCCACCCTCCAGATGGGAGCTTTGCTCTGTTCTCTCGGCTCGCTGCTGCCGTACACTTAAAGGGACAGGCACGCAAATACTTTCACAGCCAGAAACACACCACAGAAGGGGGAAAAGGCACTGTGATGCACAAGAGTGATCTGGGATGTACATTTGAGATTCAAACAGCTAGAACTCTCAAACACAGAGGCCTTGGGGGATTTTCAAAGCACTAATCTTTGCTTTGAGTTTCTGGGACTGGAACAGGGTAGAGGGGGTTGTGATTATGAAGGCTTTCATGTTTAAAAAACTCAAAATGAGGGCAGCCTAAAGGTGTTGTGTAATATCAATCCCACAATACTGCCACACAGAGCTTACTCTCTCCCAAGCACAGACCCTCCTTCCTTTATTGCCCTTCATTTTTCACAGTCTTGGGGGTGACATCACCATCACGGGCCAATTATCCATGAGGAGGGTCCGACCAATGTTCCTCAACATAGCCGGAAAGAAAACCAGCCTCAGTGTCTCATAGATTAGATAGTTCTGCAACTGTGAATACCATGTAGCACATAAAATGGTAAAAGCTAAAGCTAATCTACAGTCTGCCCTCACTGACTTGAACACAGTGGCAGCAAGCCTGTCTCAAGGTCCCACCCAGGAGCAGACCAGCAAAATGAGCTGGTGTGAGGGGGTTCCCTCCCAGTGGGCAGTATGGAAAGTGACATGTAATTAACTATGAAGAAGAAGGCCCCTGCTCTCCAGTGTCACCCCACCAGTGGACCCTGTCAGCTCCAATCTCGTTCATGTCCACCCTGGCTTGGCCTATCCAATGCTCTGCAACACATTGCAAACAACTTCCTGCTCACACTAACCTGAAATATAGTTATGATCACCACAATATGGTGCACAATATGATGCACAAATGGGAGCAAGAAAAGTCTGAATGAGAAAATTGAATCTGTCTGAAAAATGAGTCTGAATGAAAAAATTGCATAATAAAGATGCAATATACTAAGAACTAATTACAACAAGGATCATGCTAAATTAACCTAATTTAAAGATTATGGAAAAATATGCCTTTACTGTCTACGAGTTTAAGATTTCCATGTGGCGCAGTAGCAATGAGCAGCAAGGTCTGAAACCCAGTGCTTTCTCCATTAGGACAGGCCACCTTCAAAGTGTTGTGGGCCAGATTAGAGGGATTAAGAGACTTCTAAAAGGACTCATGCTGTTCTGGAGGAAGTCCCACAAGGAAGAGTGCTGAAAGAGACATTTTTACCTGTTTTCACCACCCAAGTAAACCCAAGAGCTCAGATACACAGTTGGGTGCCAGTGCGTGCCCACGCACACACTCTTCCATATGCGCTTTCACTCTCTTTTTCTGTTTCCCTTTTTCTCCCACACACATTAGTATATGAAACCACCAAGAACAAAACAAGCTGGTCCAGCTCTTTTGCCTTGGGTCCGTCAAGACACCATAATGTCCATTCCAAGTTCTTTGTTTGATTTTTTCTTCCTCTTCTTTCCAGACACATTATGTAGACAAGAAGGATAGATTTGGCTCAAGTGCAAATCTTTTTAAACATTTCAGCTTCACTGGAACTCTCAATCACAAGTAGTCTCAATGGCTTGACCATGACTGAGAGAACCACCCCATCTCGCAAGAATACAGTGGCAGATGGAGACTGCTCCACCTCTGCCTCTATGAGCGCTAACTCAAGGCCACCAAGAGACTCAATGCAGGTCTTTGTCACCCTCATTTTCAGTCACTTTCAGTTGTTTCCCAACAAACAGGAAAAAAATAAAGAGAGAAACTCACTACAAAAGCAATTGGATTTGGGTTTTTCCCAGCGGATAAAACAATGCGAGAGGGAGGAAGGGTTAGCTTATCTTTGTGAGTGAAATGCTCCTGTACATCTTTCTGAGGCAACTGTCGGCCTTGTTGAAAAAACTTAACATACATATTATTCACTGTAACACTCCAGATGGCAGGTAAAAAATTATTAAAAACAAATCAAGATAGCTAAAACCATGCTTGAACTAGCACCTATTCAAACCTGATACTTCTGTCAGCATTGACATAAATTTCCACCGGTTCTGGCATTTAGGTCCTGGCCATTTCCATATGTATAGCCTTCCCTGTACTAATTATGCTAATCAGCCCTAGTGTTGGCTGCTGTGAAAAATAACCACATTAGGCACTCCACTGGCTGCTAATGCAGCTTAATGTGTGGTTGAAACATACATTCATCCCATGGTGAAAGGCAAACATTTTCCACATTGCTGGTTTCATTCAAACTGGAAATGTATTTATTGAGCCCAGAAACCATTTATTTCCACCACGTACCAAGAAAATGTTTTTTACCCTAACCAAAAGGACAAAATGTTGAGAAGGACAAAAAGGAGACTATTTTTTCAAAAAAGTAACCAGTTTCTGTTTTTCTTTTTTTTAAGCTTGGATCAAAAAAATTATCCTCATTGGACTGAATGCAAGAAATACTGTCTGAATCGGGCAGCAAGAGGGGCAGCTTCTTGGGGGTCTGGTCACCTCCTGCCTCAGCTGGCGTTGTTCTAGTAACATTAGCTTAAGAATATAAACAGAAAGGTGTACCCTAGCACTTCTGCCATAGAGTTAGACCTCAGTTTGCCTCTCTGATCGTGCCACCAAAGTCAATGGGATGCGTTTACAACCTAAATATAAAACATGTTCTGTTGCTGCACTGACAACCTCTGGAACTGCATTATGCTGTTAACAAAAAAAAGTGTAATGCCAAATAAACTAATTATGTAGAGAAAATGAAAACCAAGAGTGAGTGAAGTTGCTAAACTTTAAGAAGGGATGCATTCAGTTCATATGGCCGTTCTTGAGTAATGGGGGCTGGAAGGCTGGCCTGTGTGGGGTGGGGGTGGAAACGGGGGGGTTGAAGTAAACATTTTCAACTGACCCAGGTTGACTCTGGCCTTGTTTGTACTTTCTACTGGTGAGGTCTAAGTCTCAGCAGTTAGGGTTTATTTATGTAGCTGGGGTACTGCGGCTTAACATTCACCTCCAATAATGCGTCATAGAGCTTGCTTTCTCTCGAATCCGGCACCAGGACTGGAAGACTGTGTATTTTCTAATGAATTATTGCATTTACCTTGCATTTCATTTTTGTTTAGATAACTGCTCCTAACACTGAAAGGTCCACATGTGTCTGTGTAAATCCTGGACTTGTGCTGGTTCCCTCAGTCTGCATGCATGTGGACAAGGTCATTCATGCAATGTGTATATGTTCTTTATTCCACTTTTCTGCTGCCTGGTGGCTTCATACAACTCAAGCGAGTCTGCTACCCAGATATCCCTCCACACATTTGAGTAATGTTTGTACAGCTTGTCTGTGTGTACACGTCTGTCAGGCACACCAAAATCGTGTCAAAACGGACGAGAAAAATTAAGTTACGACTGTATATGAGTACATAAACATGTCCGTCTGTTTGAAAAATGTTTGCCGTTTGTTTAGTCCGGCACACATTTTTGCAATGACCGTTAAATGCCAACAATCCTTTTGGGAGGCCAGCATTACTCAAGCATATAATCACATATCAAAGTCTACTTTTTTGCCCCACACAGATAGGCAACTCGTCACTGACAAATCTTTCCTCATCCTTCACTATACAAAAAAGCTCAATCAAATATTAAAATACACACAATTAAAACAAGATGTGGTACTGCTCGGTTTGGTGTCAGAAACCAGATGAAATAACTTGAGCTCCTTTGAAAACACAACTTTCTCAATATTTTCTCCCCCTCTCTTAATTCTCCAAACAAATTCCCCTCTGCAATCCGACACTGCACATAAGGTGCAAACATGAAATCCAGAGTAATTTAAGGGTGTAGATGCTAGAATGTTTCTTCGCTCACCAGCCCCCAAACCGTCATCCTACATTTCATTTTATCACCTCTTTCTCCTGCCTCACAATGCAAGCTAAAATCACACTTTCCCAAGAATTAACCCATGACTTAAAGAGGTAGTTCAGCCAAAAAAAATGTTTCATCATTAACTTGTGCTGTTTTAAACCTGTATGACATTCTTAAGTGAAACACAAAATAAGATAAGTAAGATATACAACTGTGTCTATACAATGAAACTCAGTGGAGTCTAAAACAACATTGAACCCCACTGCCTGTCATTGTATGGATGAAAAATAACAAAAGTTCCTTCAAAATTCAGAAGAAATTCATGCAGGTTTGGAATGAAAAGGATGACTAAATGACAATTTTCAAATTTGGGTAATTTATCTAAGCAACATTTAAGTCTTCAACTATACTTTTTAAACAGCAAATCATCACCCTCTAGAATCTCTATAATTTCAAACAACAAACCATAATTTGCAAATAACAACATACAACTTGCACATTCTGATGCATTTTAGGCTAGGTTGGATAAATATCTCTACATTCTGACTTATTTGATGGCTCCTACTGTTTATAAAAGGTATTTGTGGCACAACACACAAAACACACAGTATTCCTAACAGGGTGCCTAAACCCAATTTCTAAACTGTTGGTTTATTTTTATAAGGCATCTAAACACAAGGTCGCTAATTTTAGCACATCATTTGATGGAAGGCGGAAGCAATTACGGGTGGCCCGGGTGGTCCCTGAAGACATGGACACTTGGTGGCCTGGGTGACATTTGGGTGGGGGCTAGAGCAGAGGTGAAGAAGGGATAGTCAACGCCTCAGGGGTAATGAGGAGGCATATGCTCTAAAATGCACAGCTGGGCAAGTGTGAGATCCACAGGCCTTGACTGTTTTGTTATTCTTTACAGCTCCCTCACACAACAGATTATAATTTTTGTGACAAATAGGTTGCATCATATAAAATGTAACCTAACTGGTCTGTCCTTAAAAATCACTAAAATGGGGAAATGCTTATGCCACATTCATTTTGTAATAAAATGTTTTGGCTTGCCAAGTCATTGGAATGCCCTCTTGATATATGCAACTATTTAGTAATCGCTAACAGCACCAGGGACCTTTTTAAATTCAATTCCCAATCACAAGACCCATTATAAAACTCTATTGTTTGTCCCTGTGACTTTTTATGTGTATGTGTGCAGAAGTGAATGTGTGTGCCTGTGTGTGAGAAATAACCTCTCCTTGTTACCATACCACTTACTCCCCATTCAGCCCAGAGCAGCTTTGTCAATGGGCTATTGGGGGAAACAACGCAGGCAGAAACTTTAGAAACACAGGCACTGCCCCTTAAAGGCACAGCGTTCCTTTGCAGCACTTTGGCGTTTCACTCCAGGAGCCACATGCTTTATGCCTGCTTTACATTAAAACACAAATTTCACTGACAACATCTGACAACTCCCTTTGCTTAACTCCAGCTAACATTCCCACCAGAGAGCATTTGTTCATATATCACCTCCTTTAGAGCTCTGAATATTTCACAAGTAATTATAAACTTGTTTCAATATCATAGACAAAAAAATGCTTTTATGCAAGTCAGAAAGCGTATTTTTGACTATGATATTGTGAAAAAGCATATAGGATTATGTCTAAAAGGTCCCACCTTTTCTTTCTGAAACAAACCAATGCTAGGCTACCATGAACAGCATGTTTAATTTTCAAGGACAAAACTAGAAAAGCACAAAAAATAACAATGCCTAATATGCTTGTGCATGAGCATGTACACGTTGTGTGTGTGAGTGTGAAACAGGTGGGTAAACTTCAGCTGTATTCACTCTTTTTGGTAAAGGGGTGCCTTTATTGTTGAATGGAATCCAAGAATAGTGAAGGACCACACAACGAGCATGAGGGGGAGGGTCAGCACCTCAAAGATGGCTAACGATTCACACACAGCCCATCTGTGCAGGGGATCAACAGTGTGGCGAAAGCCTAGGGGGCTTAGATGGAATTTGGCAGTGTGAAAACCAAATAAAGCTGCCTGAAAATGCACAGATAAGTGAGGTGCACGGAAAGGACGTCAAACGGGAAAGGGAGAAAAAGAAAAACATCAAGCGCAGCACCCACCGCAAACAATATAGGCTGATGGGGAGAGAACAAGAGAAGGCTTGCATGCGCTAGGAAAAAGAATGCTACGTGTGCGTGACAGGAGATATGGAATTCCAGAGGCCACGGTCTATGTCCGCTCAAAGATCCTGAGACTTCATATCAGAAGCCCACACAAGGTCTGGATCTATATCGCCCAACAACTGCGCCACAATCACATTTTCAATCAGTTAAGCTAGCTAAGCTTAGTTAAGCTAAGCAAAGGCAGTCAAATTGTTTGGAAGAGAGTTCTAAAATTGAGTTGCAATAAAAAGGACCATGTCTATTCTGACCCTATGCAAAGTGACGTGACAGCATACAGCTCACAAATAACTTGTTCCTTCAGATCAGCCCCAGAAATAAACCCACACAGCGCATAAGCAAAACATGAAAGCTTGGACTCACCTTCCACCCATAGTTTCTCAATGTCCGTTTCAATGGCAGCGACCCGCAAACCAACAGACAGGGCTCCGAACACAAGAAGTCCAATGAAAAGGACTTTTCCACAGTGCCGCTGGATGTGACAGCCCAGAGAAAAGAGAAAAGCCTGGAACCTCGCCCGAATCCACAGTGGTGCTTTCTGTCCCACAGCTTTCCCCTGAGACACAAGAGAGGGACACTTATTCACATGTACAGTGATGCTATTTCAGATCAGTTGTAACACACGGTGCCCTGCCAGGATAGTGAACTGTCCTGACGACACATGAATCAACATTTACAAGTCAGGTTATTTTCAATTCTGTGTAAGACATTTGTAAACGTGACACTGTCTGCTTGTTGTAAAGTAGAGAATGTTAAAGACATTTAAAAACAAAAACTCATGAAAATAATCTGTGTATTATTAAAATACCACTGTGACAATTTCAGAACTGTTTCCTTACTAATCCATCCTAACCTATAGAAAATGCTAAAATCCCACCAATTCCATGTGTTGTTATATAACGTAGTAACTTAATGCCTGCTAAAATGTTTTTATTTTGTTATATCTTTGTCTCCATCCATTTAAATAGTTGCAATATTTGTTGTCAATTGTACCTCATTTAAAATTCTTTGTCTTAATTAAATTCAAAGTTCTAAAAAAAGTTATAAGAATTTGTTGTTTTAAAGTTTTGGGTTTAAACTGTTTAGAGTATTAAAGGACTTTCTCCAAACATCTCACAGACCTGAGGATTCTCATCTGGTCTGAATTCAACTCTTTATTAAAGAAGATGGTTAATTCAAATTATAAAACTTAACAATCTATCTTACCACTTTATAGAAGCTCCTTATAAGCTTTAGCTCTAAAATGTAGAATGTTAAAACATATCGGATCATTTAACCTCAAATAAAAGCTGTCAAACATGTCTTGTTATAAACTATATCTGTTTCAAGATACTTGGTTCTTCTGTTATTACACAGCAGAATGTTACAAGGAAAATGAATTTGTAAGCATTTCTGGCAAGCTATAGCCTAATAGAAAAGCAACCTCTTTTATAAGCAATTTGATCAATAATGTAGATTCATGGCTTTGGAACTATCTCACGTTTTCTGTAACTGGCTGTCCTAGCTGCAGTATAACTGGACATGTTTTGGTTTCACTCATGGGAGTTTTGACACATAGCCAAGCGTTCATGCGCTTCACTGATGCTTTGTCAGATCAAACTTAATCAGTGAATTCCTCCGCAGGACGCGCGCACTGTCAAACAAACACGCTATATTGTATCTAGACCAACCAGATTGAACACTGAGGCAACATTAGGGACGAATTAAACGTGAAAAAGACTCAAAACGCGCGGACAGAAGAGCTAAATGAATGAAAACTCTGCTTCCATTCATAGAAGTCGCTGTCCACGCTTCTACTTTCATATTTAGCATCGTTAACTCTCCATCTAAACCTATTTCCACCAAACTAGGTTTTGAGATGTATGTGTAGCTTGTTGATCAGTTCCTTCTCTCTAGCTTCAAAAAGAGAGTAAATACCCTCCAATATTTCTACAACTAGGCTAAAGAAAGTCCGTAACCGTTCCCTGGCTCCTTGAAACACACATTACCAACAACACGAAGAACAACAACGTAGTGTGTGTGTGTGTTTATTCCAGCGGAAAAGCGTTTGTCACCTTAGAAATCTGTTTTAACGCAAAAGCGGCGTGGCAGTAACTGGGTCTCCGGTGGAGATCTGAGTTCACAGGCGGAGGAGAGCGTGTGTAACTTGGGGGTAAATCTCCAAAAACACCACCGCTCGGTCCCGAGTCTCTGGGATCCGAGGTCATAGTCCAAACGCGAGGCAGAAGAAGCGTTGAAGAAAGTTAAAGGCAAACGCGGCGCGTTATTAGGCAAAGGCGATAATAATAACAATCCAAGATTCGCGACACGCGCATCCACCGGGTTCAACTTTAAGAAATATTCTCTAGTCTTTCCTTGAGCCAAAGTCTTCCAACTCCATCCCAGCATTATGTGCTCGAATCCGTATAAATCCCTCGGTCTTCATTCGTCCAGCTATAGCGCGTAACTCGTTTTAAAGCAGAAGAAAGTGGCGAGCGGACTCCGCCAGTCTACCTCTGATCCTGTTGCAGTAACACTTGGAGAGGTAGCCCCTTTGCAAACCCTGAAAAGGGTGGTTTGATGGAAAAGTGCTCTGGTTCTCATTGGCCGAGGAAGAGGCAAATTACTTTGCAAACATCTCCTATTATTAGCTGCTAAGCAACAGCTCACCAAAGTTGAGAGAGAGGGAGACCACCCAGGCAGGCAGCCCCTCACATCAGCGCCGGGAGGGGGAAGTGCTAGAGGAGCTCTTTCACTGCACTGCTGCTCCGCTCTGCACATTCTCAATAGCCCCGACTCGTATTTTAACACGCTATCACACAGGCCATCTATTGATACTACAGCCACACATTTATTTTATGCTGACAGTCGGATGCGGAGGGAGACTTTACATATCAATCTGCTCTGGGCTCATAAAAACGTAATTAAACCAATAAAATAATGTTTAATTACAAAAAACTTAAATAATAAGAATTATGAATAAAATATAAACAACAATAAATATACAATGATAAAGATGAATATAATGTACTGATTTCATAATTTTGAAAGCAACAAAAGGGCTAGAATAAAATCCCTTTTGTATACATATCCTTTGTTAAACAAAGCAATCAGCGCCAGATAAAATGCACATTTTCCTTTCTATATGATACACATTACATTTTTTGCTAGGCTATATTTCAAATACTGAGTAACATTAATTAACTACATGTGGTTACATGTGGTTATGGGCTTGGCTTAGGGTTACTTGCATATAATTATGCATAATGTATTGTTATTATAATAGTAAGTACATGTAACGTGTAACTAAGGTCACCGTAAAAAGCAAGTGTTACCAAAGAAATTAAACTTGTCATTATTTGATACATCTGCTATTAGTAGGTGACCCCTATTAATTGCCATGGGTTTTAGATATTACATAATGACAGGGTCAAGTCCATTTCAAGGCTAGTGATATACTTATCAAGATGATCTGTGATGATTGGTCCATTTATAAATGGGTCATATGCTACTAATTTAATTCAGTCATTGTACAGCAATGCACATATTTTGTGGACCTAAACACACTTTCATTTCATTTGATTTCTATAAAAAAGCACATTAAAGCTAAACATATACAAAAGCTCCAAATGTACATTATATACAGAGAATTCAAACATGTTTTACAGAGGTTGATATTAAGTTACAGTACATTAGAGTTCAAAGGCCCTTGCTTGTAAACCAGGGTTCCTCAAATCTTTCCCTGGAGGTCCAATCTGCTGCAGAGTTTAGCTCCAACCCTGATCAAACTCACCTACCTGTGATTTTCTAATGATCTTAAAGACTCTGATCAGCATGCTAAGGAGTGTTTGATTAGGGTTAGAGCTAAACTCTGCAGGAATGGTCCAGATTTGAGGATGCCTGTTGAAAAATATAACCAACATATAACACTGAGCAATCCATTCCACCTGTCATTTGATGATTATTAACTTTAATACAGTTAGTCATGTTACTGATTCAAATACAGGTTTCTTAGAATAAAGAACTATTGGGAAAGCCCAAGGGCATGCATGCCTGTATACCATGGTAGCACTGCGCACATTTCTCAAAATTGTTTAATTTGATGAGGGTACAGGCAGCTGGGAATGGGAGCTAATGTGGAATCTGAGGAATTGCTCTATGCGGTAGGGGGCCCCTTTAAGCCTAACAAACTGAGGGAGGTCCGAGCCAAGGTCTAGAGGCCTTGGATAAATAAACTAGGGAGATGACCATGCGCTGTTCAGAAATCTGCCATCACACAGCCCCTAAACATAAACGGCCACAGCCCGTCCCTGCTTGTGTATAGGTAAGCTCCAAAAGAACGAAGCACGGATATCAAACGACAGCTGAGAGGCTCCGCAGGCGAAGATGTGTTTATTTTCCCCAAAAGCTTCAGGGCTGAATTTATTTATCTTATGAAGGCATCGGCACCGTGAACGAATTGCTTTGAAAAAACCAGCCAAGTAGGTTTTGATGGCAGCTTACACATGGGAGCGTCAGTAAGCATGCACTTGGGTTTTTATTACATCTGGTACCATCCCTGCTCCACACATCACATACATTATATATTTATATATTTTATATGTACGCAGACAGACAGACAGACAGACACACACACACACACGCATGTATACATTATACATACACATTATATATATATATATATATATATATATATATAGGCCTATATATATATACATGTTTTATATATACATATATGTGTGTGTGTTTGTGAGTGTGTGCAACTGTGCATACATATAACTTATATAAATATGTGATTGTGTGTGTGTATATATATATATATATATATATATATATATATATATATGCATGTACGTATATAAGCTAGCTAAATCAACACATTTGTTTTATTACATAGTGTTTTAAATATGTCACAGCCAATTTGAATACAAATTTTAATTTCCTTTCTTTAATTTATTTGTAGGTGTTTCATGTTAATGGCTGTAGCAGAAAAGTTTTGGTAACAATATTAAAAATAAATACGAAATATAAATGCTTTGAGATATTAATATTAGAATTCTATTCTTTTGGTGTTATTTTCAAAATTAGTCACATTTTTATTATTATTAGTGTTCTCAATGAGGTAAGTTTCTCTCTCTCTCTCTCTCTCTAGGAAATTTTTTTTGTATTATTATTATTTTATTATTATCCAACCCAGTAATTCTGATAACGAGCCCAAAAGAAAAAAAAAACAACAATATTTGATTTCATGTGCTAAAGCATCGAAAATTGGTATTTGACAACAAAGCTTTTCTGGCACAGCCATTAACATGAACTCAGTAAAGTGGAATCTTCACATACTAGAAACCTGTGTCATTGTGCTCTGGATATATCCTTAAGAAAGGAAGTCAAAATTTGTATTCAAATTGGCTGTGGCTGACTGTTTTGATGTGGATAAAGGCATGGGGAGACACTAGCCTCCAGCTAACATTCAGGACTTGTTTAGCGAATGTTTACAAAGCTTAAAATATTCTTAGCCCCCAAAGTGCTTTGTGGCACACTGATGTGTACATGTTGGCATTGTAAGGGTCCGTCAGTCTCAAAAGGGAAAGACCCGCCACCCACAGCCACAGATAAGATTAATTATGATAATGTATTTCTTTGCCCTTTGTCATCGTAATGAATGGCTCGCTTAAAAAACTTTTCCAGCCATCTTTGTTTGTGGCCCTTTATCAGAGCTATTGTTGGGACAAAACTAGCAGGTGGCAAGATGAAATCAGACCCTTTTGTTTTGTTACTTATCTCTCTCTATACTTATTTAATCCCTGTTGGAGTGTATGTATATATTCTGTATGTATTTGATATAATTCATCAAGCCTGGTCTAAAACTATTAACTTAATAGCTGAATTCAAAGAAGAAATTGTGCACAAAAACTTGGGTAGCCTGCAGGTGCATGACATAACATAGACATCACATTGATTCAACGAGTGCAATGTTTCTGGATCTTTACAAATCATCCATTTCCCTTTGCATATATTGCTTTACATATTTGAGAATCTGATAAGTGATTTGATTAGTCCTTGGCTTTATATCTTACAGAAGGAACAGAGCCTCCAGTCAAAGGGCTGTAACTTCACCGGGGTCGTGTGAGATAAACAAGCTTGGACATTATTTAGCGAGCGTCCTGGGGAGTGTTGTAAAGCAGCCAGCATGTTCGTTTCAAAGAGCGCGCAGTCCCTCACATGTCATAGAGGTTATTGGCCTTTACAGGCCACACAGCTTCCATACTGTCTTTGTTCAGCAGTAAGAAAGTACTAATTGTTAAGTGTGTGTGCACTGAAGGTGGGCGTGAGGGTTTGCAGGAGGCTTGTGGGGATGCAGCGTCTTAAAAGGAGGTGAAAAAGAGAGGAAATTTTGTTTGTGCCTCAAGAACACAGAAGACAAATTGAGGAAGTGTTCTGTTAATGTGTAGGGGTCAGCAGAAAACATGCAGGTTTTCTGCCACTTGGGTGGCCAGCGAGACTCTCACCACCCTCCACCATGCTGAGGACTTCAGGCTTGCATCTCTCCACCCCTCCCCACCGACTGCACACACAAACCGCCCACCCTACACACATACATTCATACAGTTCCTCAGAGCAAAGGCGGCAACTGTGCCTGTCATTTGGTCAATCAGGTCACTGGCTTTCATCGGCTGGGGAGACCAGTTCAACACTATCCCAACTGAATACTGGAGGATGTAACAAGTTGCATATTTATATCTATATATAAATATTTGAATACCTTTTTAATCGTCAGTTTGGTTGGCACATCTTAAAGCTCATCTCACTTATGAGCAGGCCTAGAAAACCGGGCTGGAAGCTACACAGAGACAGCAAGGTGGGCCTGATATACGATCTGCCAGTTGACATCTGATCCCAGGCCCAGGAAAACACAAGCATCTGTCACATTTGGCCCAAAGGCTGGGGAATGACACTGAACACAGCTCCGCACAGCTCCAAACCAACACAGCCATGGGGACTCCAACTCTGAGAGGCTTTGTCTAAATATACAAACCTTTGAAAAACAACGGCTGTCACATCTCCTGAGCCAGGTCTGGTGGTCCGAGCGCGGACACTGTGGCGAGAGGGGGCAAAGGCCACGACATCTGATTAGTTATCACACTGACAAAATGGAGGACACATGTTTCGTATTAGTAGACGACAGGCATTCAGAAAGGTCCTGAGGCATTTGGGGATTTTAATTATTTCATTTCTACTTAACGTGTGCAATCCATAATAGCACCAAACAATTTAATAAACATTATCCGTCTCCAGGGAACAATTCAGTATTTAAAAAGTTTTTATTAAGACATTCGGTGTGAAATCCCAGCACTACCACGAATCCCAATGAGTGTAACCTGCCAAAAGTCTTGAATCATAATGAAGAAAAAAGGGAGGCAGAATGGAGCAGTGACAATCTCATAAATACACAAATCATTTTATGGATTCAAAGTCAGCAAGGGGAAACACGATTTCACTGTAAAATATTTCATTACACCCAAAAACAAAGCTTGTGTTTGAAGACACTGAACGTACAATCATTCTACCGCTGACACTAAATGACTTGGATTGGCCCTAAAAACAATAAGTTGAAAGTGTTATAAATCACACAGAGCATCTTCCTCAGGCTCTGAATCCATCGTCACCGGGGAACCGGGGACCTGTAATTTAAGAGACGCACAAGTGCTGGAATGCTATAAATCGTTGACAGCAAAGAGGAAAATCTTTAGGAAGTATTCCTTTTAGGCATTTTGTGAAACCCTGCAAGTATGGGAGAGAAAAAGTAACTGTTAGTAGTCGCTGTCTGACTGGGTGGTCCATTTCTTTCAGTCTTTTTGTGTACAAATAAACTTATCCCCATTGTGGTTATCTGTTCCTTTCAGCACCAGAGCATGCAGTCCCAGTCACGGTGGTCACGCAGATGGGTGATGGGATATCCACTGGACAAACAACCAAACTACAAACTACACAGACACCCACCAAGATCAACACCTGCAACCAAACACACTTTATGAACTGTTTCAATACATCGAACACTTTATACCCACGTATGTCCCATGAAAGCACCTACAAATGCAACCCCAAGAGGAAGTGACGGTATCAGATGTTTTTTTATTTTATGTGTCTGTGTCTACAGACAGCAGTGTCACAATCCATTTATCATGGTATCATTTGCAGGGCTGATAATCAATTTACAATTAAGGAAAAAATACTTATTTTCAAGTTATTTACTTTTATATCGCTTTTCAAAGGATATGTTTATAATTTCATAATACTAAATTAAGTTAAAACTGTAATTATTCATAATAAATGTGCATATTAATTTCAAAACAACGATACTAAATTGATTTCAAACTATAGAAAAATCCTTATTTTTATATCACTTCTTAAAATTTGTTTGTATTTTAATAATACTAAAGTTAAAAGTGTAATTATTCATATTAAATACTAAATTAGTTTAAACAATTATTCACATTAAAATTAACATTAGTATTAATAATAAAAACAATAAAGTTTAATGAATCATTTAAAAAATTACATTATCATTTACATTAATGTTAATAATAATAATTACATGTTCAAAGTTCAGTATTAACCATATTATTATTACAAATGTAATTTGTTAATAAATGCACATTACTATTATTATTATCAACATTTATTAATGCCAAAGTTAATATAAATAATAATTACACTTAAATTTGTATTCTTGATTACATAATAATAACATTTATTTATTATTAAAGAACACACTGAATTGATTGAACCATTTGTATTTATTTCAAGACTTTTTAAATGGTAAAACATAAATGGCACTTTTTGTAAGTGGCTGCAACCTACCAAACTGATTAAATACAAAAAAAAACAGAAGTGTTGATAAATAAATCAATTTTTATTCAGACACATTAAAAAAAAGGATCCTGTGCAGGGGTTATGCACATGGAAGCAGGTTGATCTGTGCGTCTCCGGGTCTGTGATCCAGCTCCACCAGCGTTCTAGATCTCCATGAGTTGGTCTGATCCAACGATGACCTCATTGGTTCTTTCAGCTGTGAGGAGAAAAACAAGATTCTCAGAAAGCGCTGTCAGGAATCTGGCGTGCCTCAAAGGAGATGGAGCTGTGTGTTCTGTTAAGATTCAACACTCAAATGAGTCACTTAAGTTGAAATGATTGTTTCTATGAATCAAAGACAGGAAAACACTGGAGTTTACAATAAATCTGGAGTTTACCTTTGTGGGCCATTTCATCACAGTGACAAGCAAACAGTTTACAAATGTGTCAGGCTTATACACACTCGCTTAGGAAGGATGATATCCTCTTGCCGAATGTGACTACTCCAAACTAAACGTTTGAGAGCAAGATTAATGATCCATATAAAGACATTTTTAGTGTGAAGGAATCCGCACAAAAGACTGTTTTTGTGTTCTGAGTTTGGGGAAAGACAAATAGAGCGTGCTATGCCAGAGAGAGAGCGAGAGGGATGAGCACAAAGAGAGAAGGTTGTCTAAACAATCTGAGGAAAGGTACATGTCATCAGCCTCCGAAACACCTGCAAATCTACTGCACCTTACAACACTGTGTCGAGCGGCAGGCCGGGTGGTCCTGGACGAACAACCCCGTCTCCGGGGCCTGGGATGCTTTTAGCAGTCATAACCCAAAACACTCAATCCCCTGAGTACAAGGATGCTGGGAACACAGAACCTTATAGACAAAGTGTTCGGCTAGAGTTTATGAGATGTCTATCACTCCTTTGTGGCTAACACACGCCAACACAGCCAGTAGCAGTAAACAGGGTGGGAATAGAAAGAGTGAGAGTGAATGAGAGAAAGACACCGAGACGACGGAGAAAGAGAGTGTGTGTGGAGTTGACTGTATTAGACCACCATAGTGGAACAGCTATAAAGTCTACTAAGAGTCGTCTAATCACTCAGCAGCTGTTTAAAGAGATTACAAGTGTACCAGAGTCCAATGTGGGGGTAATATATAAACTGCAAGTGAACACAAATCTTGGCATGCACGGATTATGGCCAATACTGACATTTATTCCAAATATTTTATGCTAAAGCTGACAATACTTTTGATGGATATATCATAATATACTGATAATTTAAAATTTATTTATACAAGTTTTACTCAAAAACCAGGCATCAAAACGAAAATAACAGAATAGATGTAACAGAATAGATGTATGTCCGGATATTGACCAATTATTACCTTTTTTTTTATTAGGCCAGAATTAGAAATAGACAAATCCAACTTTGATGGTATACTCTTAAATTGAAAGTGTCAAATTTATGTCATAAAAATGTAAGAATTGTCTGTGATTTATCAGCCAAAATATATAAATAAATATATACACTACAATTCACATTAAATTGTTTTATAAATGAATAACTTCATTCATCAAGGATGAATTAAATGGATTAAAAGTCACCGAAAAATTATTTAGCAGAACAGTTGTTTTTAACAATTATAATAATAGGAATTATTACTCTTTTATCATATATTTGGTCTAATAAATACAGTCTTGGTGATTATAAGAGATTTCTTCAAAAACATTATATAAAAAAAGCACACTGACCTTGAACGTTAGTGTAAATGTATGTATAAAATCACATTCAGAAAATGTAAATTAAAACAAGGAAATAAAATAAAATGAGTCATTTTACAATTTAATATTTTTTAAAATTGTTACACTATTGTGATAAATCCATTTTCCCCGCAGTTCTAAAAACATGATTTTCCTAATGTAAAATATAATTCATCTTAATCTTAGGGTCACATGACAGATGTTTCTTGACAGTTTTTAATGAGTCATACACTCAGCACTTTTATAACCAACCCATCATAAAAGAGCAAACTTTTTGAATTGCAGGAAAAGCATGGTTATTGTCCGCAATATTGGCCTAATCAGCCTGATATTGTCCATTATTGATATATTGTAACAAATAAATCATGCATCCTGTAAAAATATCCCATAGACGATCATATGCACAAACAAGTCTCTAATATCACGAGTGTTTCTGAACATTACCCTTTTGATGAACACTTTTTAATCCACCATTACATTTAAGCTACACTCAGCTACATAACCATCAGAGGGAATCTTTCAAGTTTCTAGCTCAACCTCAAAGGAAAATCTTCCTTGTTATTTCAGGAGGGTAGACGCATCAAAACCAAGCAGCGACTCTTTAATGAACTTAATTTCTCTCTTTGACTTAACGTTACATTTGTGCATCTGTGTACAAAGGAGCGCGTGTCAACCTCAAGGCTACTGAAGGGATTTATTGCAGTTATTATAAGCAATGTTTTTTAAATAATAGGTTACATTAACCTCTGCTCTGGGTTTTTCTGGGATAACTTTGAATTGTGGTTTTCTCGCTGCGCTTAAAGCGCTGAAGCCGGAGGACGGGTGTGCGTCGGGGGAAGTACAGGGGGTCTAGCTTGTAATTTGGGATTTCTGGGAGCACTTCAATAAGCCTAAGCATTTTTAGAGGTTATGGCCAACTAATCGAGTCAAGCTCGAGTGTGATGATGGAGAGGTGGGGGGTGGAGATGGAGAAAAGTTGCGGGGGGGTGAGAGGGGGCCAGTCGAAGCAGTAACACCCTGTTGTTCAGTCAATTAGACTGTGCAGCCACTGGACATCTTAGGGCCGCCTTAAGGCACTGTCATTGATGGAGAGGTTAGAGACCAGGGCGCAGACCACCCAGAATACAAGAGCCTGAAGCCACACACAAACACAAATAGACGCACACAAACCTTGCAGTGATCTAAGACTGCGAGGATTAAGCATATTAAAAAATAAAGCTCAATTGTACACACAAGCTTAGGTTTTAATACGCTATTAAAACAGATTAAAACGCACATACACACACAAGATCACACAAACGAAAAGGCAGACATGGGCGTGAGAGTGCACACAAACACAAACACAAAAGGCTGGATTTAATATGAACACAGCAGAGCTGCAGAGGTGTAGTGTGTGTGTTTTTGTGCGTGTAGTGTAACCCGCAGAGCGCTGGACCGCAGCGTTCTCACCCTCTGGCTCTACACGCTGGCCGCTCCCCACGAGACAGTACTTCATGTCGGCTCCACGTCCAATCACTGCATTGTTGCAGATCACACTCCCTTGAATGTTACACCTGGGGAAGAGAGAAGTGTTGGGTTAGTGTTGTTTTCATGCGCATACTACACACACATGCCATCAAAACTTTGGGGTTGCTAAGAAGTCTCCCCAAAGCTGCATTTATTTGATCAAATATACAATAAAAACAGGAATAATATGAAATATTGTTTCAATTTAAAACAACTGAGTTCTATTTTAATGCATTTTAAAATGCAATTAATTCATGTGATGGGAAAGCTGAATTTTCAGCAGCCAGGCTTTAGTGCCACATTATCCTTCAGAAATGATGATAATGTGCTGATTTAATGCTCAAGAAAAGTGCTGAAAAAATTTGTGCTGCTTAATATTTTTGAAAAAATATTTTTCAGGATGAATATAAAGTTTTTATTTCATAGAGAAATAATTTGTAACAAATGTATTTACTGCCACTTTTGATTCATTTACTGCATTCTTGCTGAATAACAGTATTAATTTCCTTTAAAAACTAAAATCATACTGACCACACATTTTTGAGCGGCAGTGTAAATCATGACAGAAACAGTACTTATGTCATGTCCCAAACAGTGACAAGCTGGATCAGTCATGAGACAGTTATGAGAGACGTTATGAGACTGTCATATCGTTGACACCTACGTCTATTTGGTCAGTAGTGTTGGCAACAAAAATCTTGCCTCTACCTTGGCTTATTCAGTTCTTTTTTTTTTTAAAGAATTTTTAAAATATTTTTGAGTACATTTTGAATAAATATGTGACCCTGGACCACAACAAAACCAGTCTTAAGTCACACGGGTATATTTGTAGCAATAGCCAACAATACACTGTATGGGTCAAAATTATAGATCATTAGGATATTACATAAACAACATAAATTATTACATATTATAATTATTTATTCATTACATACATTTCCTACCACAAACTTAATTTTTGATTAGTAATATGCATTGCTAAGAACTTCATTTGGACAACTTTAAAGGAGATTTTATCAATATTTTTGCACCCTCAGATTCCAGATTTTCAAATAGTCGTTTCTCAGCCAAATATTGTCCTGTCCTAACACACCATACATCAATGGAAAGCTTATTTATTCAGCATTCAAATTATGTATAAATCTTAATATAAACAAATTGACCCTAATGACTGGTTTTGTGGTCCAGGGTCACATATTGTGTTAAATAACACTTTGGCTATAATTTACTATTCAGAGATTTTGGGATTTTGCAAGGCCCATATCATTTGACCACTATTCCCAAGAAAACCATTCTTATAGCTCTGTTCAGACAATTTGATATTCAGCATTCAACTTGACTATTAATAACCCACTTTACTTTCATAATCTGTCATACACATAAACATACCAGAATGAAGCCAGGCTTCATGAGAATTTCTAAAACAAAGCTCAGATAGCTTATTTTCTCAAAACAAAAAATATCTCAGAGAAAGTTATTGCATTATGATTGAATATTACAATGATTTCTTTGGAATAACACAGACCAATAAATCAATCAGCGCTAGAACGCAAATAGTCAATATTGAATTAGTTGCTTTTAACGGTTGGTCTCTGCACATATGCATCAAACCAGATGTCTTTAAGACATTGTTTCAAGTCAAAAGTAGTTAAAACGGAATCAAGACTTCTTGCACTGCACTCCATCCAGCGGTTTTTGAACTCCAGAACATTTCTTGTGTAAACACTCTCCTTAACACTAGATATCAAGCACTAAATACCTTGCTACATTAGAATAATACAGGAAGTACATAAGTAAAAAACAATGACAGTGCTTATATGCAACATGACTTCTTTTCGGAAAAACGTAGTTTACGTCTGGAACCTTTGAGCATATTAGCATAATGAAAAGGCTGATATTTGTGTATGCGAGTTTTAGCGAAGTGCTCAAGAGCCTGGCTTTGAACTATGTGCACTTGGACGCACACAGACACACACACATCCCTGTGCTGCTGTCTGTTTACACCATACAAAGAATAATATTTTCCTGGGATCGCTTTGGCACCATAAAACTTTATTTGCACAGTTTTATGTTTACTTGGTTTGCCTGGGCCAACTCTTAACTTCTTCTGCACTCTCTTGCGGTGAAACATATTTACCACGAGTGTTCAGCTTTCATGTCTTTTTGCTAATTGCACAGCTGAGGGTCTTGTCCTTTCCTCACCCGACCTTATTACACTCCCGCCCCCCCTTCCCATCACCACCACGCCAATCTGAAACCTGATACATCAATGTTTTCCCCAGGCTTGTTTTATTTTCCTTTTGGCGACATTAGCATATATATTAAAAACAACATCGCCTTATGACGTACAGGAACGCTTTTACCGAGGTTTAGTGTCCGGATGTCACAGGACCCACAGGAACTACCATTTCACACTTTCTCCAGCCATATAGTGATGTAAAATTTAAAACCACAATTTTTATTAAAGATTTTTAGCTCACGGAAAACAGGGACAGCGGACTGGGTGTCCCGTCTTCAAGATCAAACGGCGTCGGACAACGCGACCCGTGTTGTAGCTGACGGAGGCAGTTTTCTATTGGCAGCTACACAGGGCGCTCTATTCAGGTGCACGGGTGTATACAAGCGAGAGAGAGCGAGCGAGCGAGGTTTGAAGAAAGAGAGGGAGCGGGTGAGACAGAGGGGGTAGATGGGAGATTACAAGGATTGGAGTTTTAAACAGAGAGACCACCAAAGATGCAGTTGCTGAAATACCACTAATTACTGACACTATGCTCCTCCTCGCTGTGACCCCCCTCCTTGCCCTCCACCCTCACAAGCCACCATCATGCCCCCCCCCCCCATTCCCATCAACCCCGAACCTCCAGAGCTTTGTAAACAACCACTCCTACATGCAAACAAAGGCCCGAGAAATGCAAGTGGTGCTTTTAAATGCCAGGGATTTCCTAATCCCTTCTTACTTTTTTATGTTTTGAAAGAGTTGCTGTTCCTTTCTTTCCTTCCTCTATCCTTTCTTTCACTCCACTCTTCATGCACAGGCTAATTTGTACACGAGGGTCACCACGTTGGCTCCAAACTTGTTTTTTTGAAGGGAAAAACTGGTTTAAACCAAAGCTGTCTCCACCTAACAGAGTCCTTTTTCTTTAACACCCAGAGCTGATTTGGGACCGTTTGTGTTCAATGGCAAGCAAGATTGCTATTAAACCAAATCAGCTTAAATATAAACTGTTTTGGGTTAAAAATAAATAAATGGGTGGGCAAAAAATAAAAACTTTGTTCATTCACAAGTCTATGATCTCAGTAACAGCAGCATGCAAGTTTAGAGAGGTGTAAATGTTTGCTGGGGCTTCTTTTACTCATGCATGTAACACTTGTAGCGAGACACTTGTTTCTTTGGGAATTGTTACATCTACATTCATCACTTTTCTGTTAATTTGTTGAACCGGGGGCATGTTCAGGGTCAGCGAACACCTTTAGGGGTCTGACAACGCAAGTTTCTGCTTTTGCTCAACGCAACAAAAAGCAGCAGCATCCACCCCAACACCACCCTCAGGCAGAAGCGGGTCAGTCTCTCTGCGCATTATGTCTAAATCAAGCCCACTTTTAACCTAACTGACAAAATCTGAACTTTTTTCTACACGCTGAACATCTGATCCAAACCACCAAATACTCTGGAGACAGCCAATCTGTCCATCATCCTAGACTGTGGACGGTAAAGGACGACACAGGGGTGCATGCAATTGCAAAGGCTTTGTACACTACTATTTAAACATTTGAAATGTATACTTAAGGATGCTTTGAATTAATAAGTGATAGTAAAAACTTGGTATAAAATAGTGATTATTTCAAAGTAAATGTTCACATATTTTAAAGATGCTTATCAACAAATAACCCTTAAAATGTTCATGGTTTCCACAAGAATATTAAGCAGCACATACAGTTTCAACATTAATAGAAGACATCAGCATATTAGAATAATTTTGAGGGATCATGTGACACTGAAGAGTAATGGCTGCTGAAAACCTAGATTTGCAATCACAAGAATCCATGACATTTTAGCAGATCAGATGCATTTTCGATCAAACAAATGCCGCCTTAGTAAGCATTAGGAGATAAAATCCCGGAATTTTGGAACAGTTATATATAATAGCCCCGGGGTTCTCAAACTCGTTCCTGAAGCCTCTCCAACACTGCACATTTTGCATGTTTCCTTTGTCTGACATACCCATTTCAGGTCTTGGTGTTGCTACTAATGAGCTGACGAGTTAAATCAGGTGTGATCGGTAAAGGAGACGTGCAAAATGTGCAGTGTTGAGGAGGCTCCAGGAACGAGTTTGAGAACCCCTGCGAATAGCCGATATGTCAACCTTGTGGATCATGACCAAATATGATTCATTTAAGCAAATCATGTCATTTCATTTTAATTTTTAACTCAAGGTTCCAATGCCTTATGACCAACAAATGTCCATGATTTTCTTGAGTGTTTTTGTTCCTAAATCATAGTAATTGCACTGACAAGTGATTAAGCATATGAATATAACATTATATAGAACATTATAATCAACACTGGCATTCTCATGACTTCTCTAGCTCTGAAAATCACCATTTAAAAATTCCCAAATATTTACAGGTTGTTCATGGCCACTGGAAAGCTGCTAAAATAACAAAAAAACAATTAACATTCTATGCTGAAAAGTGTGCAGTGCATTTGGCTTAATTTGATCTATTGCAGCAACATGATTTAGTTATTTATTTAACCCTTTAAGATTCCTGTAAAATTTGCCTAAAACGCCTAAAAAAGGCATACCCAAAGTAAATTGCATGCTGTTCTTGAGCCATTTGGATGATATGCATGGTGTTGGTCTCCTTTGAAAGGTGACACTCTGAGGTTTGTTTCTCAACAGTCAGAATCACTGTAAGTCTTACTGATATTGAGTAATAGCACTTTGAATACACTAAAAATAAAAAAATAATTCCGCCTGCATTTGTTTTGTAAATAGAAGCCTGCAGATGACTATAGCTGGGAGGTATGAACTGGAAAATACATTGGGATCACAGAATGAAGCCTTACCAAGCCAAATTTCCCATTTGATAAACAGTATATTAGAAAATTAGTGTTTTACACATGTTTATCTAATTTTATGTCTAGACGCTTCCAAAAAATGTACACTTGGGAGACTCCAAAGGACCCTTTGTAACCAACCAACCATACAATACTGTAATTCTTGAATGCTTTAATGTACAGTCATCATTTTGGGCTCTAATGAAAGGTTACACTTAGAGCTATTCAGTTTCTCATCCAGATTCACTGTCAATAATTTCTGACACATAGTAACTGAAGCATAAACACATTATAGTGACATTTATTTATAGAATCCAAAATGTGTACACTTAAAATTACATATATATTTATAATTTATAATCTAAACACATTTTTTGTCCTATATTTATATTTCTGTACACAGTACATTATTTAATTTATTTATTTTCTTATATTGCATCCCTACTGTGTTATTCCTATGTATGTCTGTACTATCATGCATGTCTTCATTATGTCAACAAAAAGTGGTCTGATAAAGACATAGATTGTATATGCTGTGTTTATAGTATCTTAAAATGGTTTACATAGTTGAAATCACAAGAATCTCAGCTTTCCGTGGATATATGACATGAATTTTTTTTTTGACGACTTTACCCTGTCACCACTAGGCGTCCCGCCGGCGGTACGCTGGATTCTTAAGGGGTTATTCAGTTAATATATTATTTTATTAGTAATATTATATTTAACCACTCAAAGAATGCAAATGACGCTATTTTGGTCAAACATCCTGTCTAGGTTTGATTTACAAATAAATTACCCATAAAAATACTCTTTCTGAATCAGATTCTCATAAACATTCAGAACGCACTTGAGTAAGACCACTTACCCTTCTTCAATAGTGACTCCATTCATGATGATGGAGTTGGTGATCTTCACCTTCTCCTTGATTGTACATGATGTGCCAACATTTGAACGCTTGATGGATGTCTTGTCTGATATCTGACATGATGGCCCAATAATGGTGTCACTTCCAACCTAAATAAGAGACAGCATTACTTTATTTGAGAAGTAATGCATTTCAATATACATTTACAATATGCATTTTTTAACCACGAACAGCATCATATTTGTGACATCTATGGGACTCACCAAAAAGCGTTCTGAGACCACAGCAGTCGGATGGATTGGAGGGTCCTCAAACAGCTTTGGAGCCTAAGGGATAAAGGAAACATCCCACAATTCAGTGCAGCCATTGCAGTGTCTCAACCAACTGTTTTAACTGCGGACAGTACATTATTAAGAAAGATGTGCCATTGTTCTTGGCACAGTTCTTTCGGTTTGTTCTCACCACACGATTGGCCTCTATATAAGTGGCGAGGGTGTTCACACGGTAACACATGCCCTCCTCCATGATGTGAACATAGCAGCGTAGCTTTCCGCCATGGTAGGCCTCACTCATGTCTCCACGATGATCGTTCCAACATGACCTCTCCCGGGCAAGCTGGAGCAGCGCCTCATCTTTACCAGTGCTGAGGAGCTCTGTGAAGGCATGTATGCGGTTTTTGAAAGGTCATCATTTATTATGTACACCAAACATTCTCTTAAAAGGATGACAAATATGAACTGTGCAAATGCGAGTCATTACAAGAGGAAGCTTACCCAAATTGTGGTGAGCATCCTGTTGTTTTTGATTCTTCTCTGTATCCTCTGTTGCATTTTGGAGTTTAAAGACTTGGAGAATTGCTTGCGCACCAAAAACGGCACTAATTCCCCCCTGATTGAGGTGACAGACCTGTAAATAAAAGCATATGGCAACAACACAGGTTTGAGCTTGTACTTAAAGCAGGGCCGTCAATCATTTAAGACAAAAATAATTTTCTCACTGGTAGTGTATATGCTATTATTCTATGAAATGTATTCATAATGTAACTAACTCAAAGGTATTATTGTGGCAGAAGAGTAAAGTAATAATAGACATTACATAAAAGGCTGTCAATCAACACTACTATTCCAAGATACGGTTATATTTTTTTGTTTTATGGTTTCTTACGCTACATCTACTTGGTTAAAATCAGACCCGGTTCTATGGGGGTGCTAGAGGGCACTCTCAAATGAAATCAATAGCACCCTTAGTTAAAGCTGTAATAATGGCATTGTGTTGCAGATTTGGCAAACTATCCAGTGCGTTATGTTTTGCCTTTTGGAGAACGGTTACTATTTAAACGTGTTTTTGCAGCATTGAGCAATGTAGCCAATTACATAGAGAACTTTACTGGTTATAACATAACTGTGAGATCGTGATGAACGAACATGATCGAGTGACAGCTTTTTAGCAATTATAAAAGGAGTGCTCTTTGCACCATAGCAATGGACGACACTAAAGTTTAGAGCACCCTCAGTGATTTAAGAAGCACCCTCAGTGATTTGATTCTCGAGCTGGGCCTGGTTAAAATACATACAAAAGTAAAAAATACATCAATTTAAATGCTTGTTTTGTAATTTAATATTATAAAATGGCATTTATTCCTGTGATGGCACAGCTGAATTTTCAGTAACCATTACACTTTAAAGTCACATGATTTTTTAAGAAATCATTCTAATATGCCTGATAATGTGCTCAAGAAAAAAAATCTTATCGATGTTGAAAATGTTTATGCTGCTTAATGACAGTTTTTCATTATTATTTGATGAATTTAAAAGTTCAAAAGAAGTCCAAATATTTTGTAACATTATAAATATCTGTACTACTACTTTTGATAAATTTAATGCACCCCCATTTAATAAAAGTATTAATTTCTTAAAAAAAACAATGTATATAAAGCCCATTATTTCCATAATTGCGCATCACAATTGCTTAGTCAGTGTTATGTCAAGACATTCATAATGCAATATGTGCATGTGAGTTATTTGAACATTTTAAAATCAATGCAATAGACAAAAGTAAAGAGGAACATTTTAACATTTCAATGTCCAATTGAATTAATGGTCTTTCATAAATAGAATATATAAAGTGTTGAATCACGGTTTGAAAAAAATCATGTACACTTGAGCAATTCAAAAATCTACATCACTCCTTAAACCAGTCTCTCTCTCTTTCTTGCTCGCTCTCTCTCTTTATTTTCTTTTAGGCAAGATTAGAATTTCCATCTGAATGCAGAGAGAGAAACAACAGTTACCATGTCCATTTTCTCCTTAAGTACTCCATGGCACTGCAGGCTCAAGGGCGACAGAGAGAGAGAGCGAGACGGAGGGAGGGAGGGATAGGATGGGGAAAAAAGAATGCGAACGAGAGAGAGAGAAAAGGCAGCATAAAAAAGTCAAACTACTTTGATGAGGGAAAGTGGGGAGTTGGGGAGGGCTGGCAGATTAGATGAAATGATATTTATATCAGGGGGAGAGTAAATTAAAATGTCAAAGCGGAGAGAAGCCTCACGCTTTTCTGAAGTCTGTGAGAGGCAGAGGACCTTAGAGAGGCTATGCACCGCACCACTTTACAGCGGGCTGCCTGGCCTCACAATGTCAGTTACAGGAGCACAAAGGGGACTAGAGGGGCAGGGGAACGGAGGGCTATTGGAGAGGATGAATGCAGAGCTGAGGGAGAAATGGAGGGGTGGACTGTAGAGGACACAGGCCCACTCCAGGATTAGAGACACTGTGGAACGACTAGTTATGTGAAAGGGGTGCTGATAAGATGCTTGCCATGAAGTGCAGAGACTGAGCAATTTTTCTTTTTTAATTTAGACTTCTCAAGTAAAACAAAATTATCTTTCACATATTAACTTTCAAATTCAAGTTATTTTAATTATACTAAAGTGAATAAAAAATACATGAAAATATTTATTTATTCACTTACATTCCACTCTCTCCCAATATAAATATAAAATATCTATTTAATTAACTTGAACACCTAAAAGTCCCGAAATACAATATAACAAAAATAAATGAGCCATCTTATAAAATGCATTGCATTATGTGGGGAAAAGCAAATGAAATTGACCGAAACTGATATTAGTTTGTAAGATACTAAAACCATATTTAACAGCAGGTCATGTGGTCACATGCGGTTCAGGCACAGATTGTGAAGAAATATGTATTTTTTATCTTTTACACATTTCTGATTCAATACAAACTTAGTCATTAAAAAAAATCCTCATAAAAATTTGAAAGGAAAGTTAAATTGAAAAATGAACATGATTTTGTTAGTTTAGCTTTAATAAAAGCAGCATGAACTCCAGACGTTTGTGTAAAACCTGATGATCTGGATGTTATCCAGCACGATTTGACCAAATTAATTCAATGTATGCAATATCTGACCTTGCGTTAAAAATGAGTTCATGTCATAAATTTGCGGACCTTATTATTTCTTCTTTTTAAGTAGTAACTTTGTTGTAAATTCTAAAACTTTCTTCTGTTTTGGCTTATCAGAATATTCCTCAAAGTGCATGTGAATTCTTTGGCACAACATGCAACTAGCAAAAATGGACACAGAAAGCTGTGAAATTCTTCCTTCATTGGGAAATCTTGACTTACTTGTTGTGTACTAAGAAATCAACCACAGATCTCTTCAGGCAGTACAGGTGGGCATCCAGCAGGCCAGTCTTGATGAGCATTCTGGGATGTCTGGAAGAGTGATATACATATAAAAAGCATGTTAGAGAAAGGGAGGGCAGTGAAGACGGGAATCTTGGAGTGCAATTAAAAAATAATGACAGTAAATGTGAGGAAGGAGGCTGCGGCTGCTCCAGAATAAAACGCAGAGTAAACGTGGAACGTGCTTGATGGTGAAACAAAGTAAATACATAACAGCTCTGACAAAAACACTGTAAGGCACCCTGCTACCCTGGTTTCCTCAGATGTTTTATAATTAAACTATATAGCTTGCCTTTACGTTCCATGCATTCTTTCATTTTCCTGTCTCCCTCCCACTCTAATTGGTCTCTTTGAGGCACTGAGAACTATAACGACCCCCAAAATAAGAATAACAAGTGAAACACAAGTGAAGTGACATGAAAGAGAAGAAATGGACGTTGTATCTCCATTTCATCTCAGACTAAATTTAAATAAATATAATAATTTCCATTTTTTAACATTCATTTACATCACGGCCATGGTAACCTCAGCCGGATTACGTTGCTGCCACAGTTTGCGAGTAGTGAGATGTCAGGAGCACCATCGGACCCCCCAGACTGTTTTATAGCCTGCCATTGACATGAAAATTCTCCCGGAGCCCCTCCACAGTGCCACGAGAGGCCCACAAAATGGCTGCCCCCAGGGCCAGAGTGATTTACATGGAGAAAGAGTCCAGTGCATCCTGACGAACTACACGAAGTGTTACTAAAGGTAAAGCAGAATAGACAGCAATGCAAGTTAAGCTGTCAGACGTACGTGAGGATTTACAGTCCCATGTTTGGAGAGAATGGTCTTTACATCAAGATTACTGGGTCAAGGTTTTGCTCAATGGCCTCAATTCATAATGATTCAAGGCTATAAAGCGGCACAATGAAGTAAAAAAAACAAAGACTTCTAGAATGCAAAATATAAATTAAACTTTGAAATAAAAAAATGTATTTTAAGAAATGGATAAAAAAGTTACAACTATACAAAGAAATTATGAAATTCATTAAATTAACAAATTCAATATATTCAGTGTAATAATTTTAAATTAATGTTTTTAATAAAATTTAAATGACAAGTTTATTTTTTTAAGTTTAAATACATATTTTGAATAATTTCTGAATATTATTTATATTATATATACATACACATATACATATACACACATATACATAGAGATAGAGAGAAATAACGTTTCAGTACTTTAAAAAAATATTAAAAAGCTATAATTATTTAAGCTATAAGAAATTATTAAATTAATTTTATTATCAAATTCAATGTATTTGTAATTAATATTTTTAATAAATTGTACTGATAATAAAAATACATTTTCACAAAAACACTATATTAATATCAATATAATCTTAGACACAAAACTTACCATAAAAACCATTATTATTATTTTATAACTTTTTTGTTATTTAACATTTGTTTATATCATTGCTATCTCTGCAATCCCAGTTGGATTTCTGCCAGTTTCAATGAAAGTATTATATGTCTATAATTGAATAAATATGTCTGTCCACACACACACACACACACACACACACACACACACACACACACACACACACACACACGCACACACACGCACACACACACACACACACACACTTCTGACTACTGCTTACTCAGACTTTTGAACCCCACTGTACACGCTATAATGATGCACCACATGTAAACACAGAACAGGAGGTCCCTCCCACCCCAGGTGACATTTACGAAGCGAGAACGTAAGATAACCATCTCGTCTCTTGAGTTTTACTGTTTCCCTCCAGGGGATAACACACTGAGAGGCTTAAATGCTGCAGTGTTTGTTCACCCAAATCTCAAAAACAGACTGGCTGTGTGTAAATCAGAGCGTGTGGATACATAAGAAATAAATTATGATGACACTAAGCTGTTCCGTTAGCCAGCAGTGGCTGGATTCCTGAAAAGCAGGAAGAGTGCGTGCAGAGGATAGAGGAACATTCAGATGTTTTCCACTACATATGGCACCAGTGTGCTCGGCTCACACACGCAGACTGCAGGGAGAGATCCAGAGGAGGTGAGGAATGAACAAAAGGCATGACACACTGATTTATGGGAACACCCAACATGTGACATCACGGTCTGGCAACTGCGGGCAGGAGAATGAGTGAATCAGAGAGAACGATGAGTCGAATGAAGGAGTGATGAGTAACAGAAACAGATCCTTGCAGTTTTGGAGGAGGAATGAGTGTTAAAGACCGGGGAATAGAAGGAGGAAGACGAGACTGCCAAACAATGAGGAACAGGTGCCGTTTATGAAGTGCAGTTACTAAAAGGATCACGGTGCAAAACATAACTACGAAACAACTTTTCAGTTAAACTACTCACTTGTATTGGAAGTTATAAAAATGCTGTGAGTGGTTAAAACATGTCGCTATGTCTTCATGAGATTCAAAACCCTAGATATAGCTTCAATGAAAGTCTAGTGGGGCAATGCTTCTCAATCTGGGGGCCTCAGAAAACTTCCAAAGGGGCACAGAATAATTTAAAAGTATTTGAATTAATAAAATATTATTATTATTAATCGAACTCTAATCTAAATTAAAATGCTTAATTGAAGATGAAAACTGAAATCATATTTATTTTGGTTTTACCTCAACTATTGTTTTAATTAAATAACTTACTATTCTGGAATTCAGAAAATAAATTAAAATGCTAAAAAATAAAGATTTTAATATGATTAAATCATATTTATATTTTTCCCTCAATAACTGTTTTTTTTATATTTAAAACAGTTCTGGAATACAGAACACAATTTAATATATTAAAATAATCTAACTCTAATCTGAATTAAAATAATACAAATAAGATGTAAAATGATGATGGTTATTATTTCTTAAAACTATTGTTTTTATTTAATAAATTATTATTGGAATTCAGATTTTTTTTAAATATTAAAATAATCTAACTATAAAAAAATGATGTAAACTAAAATCATATTTCTTTTGATTTTGCCTCAATAATTATTGTTTTTATTTAAAAACACAGCTCTGGAATGGAACATAACTTTATATATTAAAATAATCTAACTATGTTCTAAATCTAAATGTGTTTTTTTATATTGTTTTTATTGAATAACTTATTGTTCTGGAATACAGAACAAATTATTATATTTAAATAATCTAACTCTATTCTCTATTAAAAATAAAAAAATTAACAAAATGTGATTGTAATTGTATTTTCGCTCAATAATATCGTTTATTAAAAAACATTTCTGGAATACAAATTTATAAAGTAAATGTATGATCAATAATTTCAATATCAATTTTTAAATTTTTGTAAATAATATGTAATAAAAATGAATGATAATATGTTCTAAACGTGAGGCCTTTGAATCAAAATCTATGGTATTGTTTTGGAAATAAAAACGTTAACCTATAATGCATGTGGGTGCCACAGGTTCAAATGCAGCTTGCAACATTGTGCAATCCAGTTTCCCCACTTGCCATTACTGAAGGTCTCCTGTCTGTCTGTGTGATAATAAAGAGACAAAAAGGTCAGAATTTGCTTAAATAATTGTAATCTTGAAGCAACTGTCATGCAATGTCATTTGCTGTAATGCTCCAAGCTAAAACTGCTGTAAAACCAAATGTCTGCAACAGTTTCCATCAATCACATTCCCCGCTGTCTGCTTCCTCATCAAGCTGACAAGGATGACAAAATCTGGGAAAGGCCTCCAGGGTTGTGAGTGACTCACACTATTAGTTTTAATGGCCTACTACTATAAAGCCCAGCACAAAGAGCAGCGTTACAGCGCAGTGACGTCATACGTTGTGACACAGTGCGCCATCGAATGAGCCCAAGCAAATTGATCCAGGCCTCTTTGAGCCCAGATGCCCTGCAAGATGCAAGGCCTTTGTTCTGCGCTCTCTTCTGAATCGGCAGGGTAAATAACTAACAGACTGACAGTGGAGGAGTAAGACAAGAGCTGACTTTGGATCTGATGGGTTGGTAAATCTTAGCACAGGACATACGGCTTACACCTTACCCTCAGTCGTTCTGGAGAGTGTAAAATTTGAGCAGCGTGTTAAGGAGGGGGAGCTGGATTGCGCACAATGTTAAACACTGCTCCTCATTCACTTTGTTAATGCTGCGAGTGTTTAACAATGTTAACATGCCTTTTCTCTGAGCTGTCTGAGAGAGTTTACTGCTTCCATAGCCGTCAGACTGAGATACATGCATGCTTCCTGTCCCATCTAGTCTTTAAAAAAAAAAATAACCTAGTGTGTTATAGTATGTATGTGCTGGAAAATTGTGAACCAAGAGTCAATGAATATTTCATTGTGACAGATGAAAACCATTTTACAAACTGATCACTACTATTTTCAAGGGTTAGTCTTGTTTTTGGACCACCAGATGAGTTGTCAGAATCAGAAAGAGCTTTATTGCCAATGCTTGCGCATACAAGGAATTTGTTTTAGTGTTACAAGCTTCCAGTAGACCAGTACAGAGACAACAACACACAGACAATAGAAATAGAATGAGAATAAAAATACACTGCTGCTACATTCAGATGGCAGGGTCAGAATTTGGCGTAAAGAACATGAAAGCATGGATCCATCCTACATTGTCTCAATGGTTCAGGCTGGTGGTGTAATGGTGTGGGGGATATTTTCTTGGCACACTTTGGACCCCTTAGTACCAATTGAGCATCGTTTAAACACCACAGCCTACCTGAGTATTGTTGCTGACCATGTCCATCCCTTTATGACTATAGTGTACCCATCTTCTGATGGCTACTTCCAGCAGGATAATGCACCATGCCACAAAGCTCAAATCATCTGACTGGTTTCTTGAACATGACAATGAGTTCACTTTACTCAAATGGCCTCCACAGTCACCAGATCTCAATCCAATAGAGCACCTTTGGGATGTGGTGGAACGGGAGATTCCCATCATGGATGTGCAGCAGACAAATCTGCAGCAACTGCGAGATGCTATCATGTCAATATGGACCAAAATTTCTGAGGAATGTTTCAACACCTTGTTGAATCTATGCCACGAAGAATTAAGGCAGTTCTGAAGGCAAAAGGGGTCCAACCCGGTACTAGCACGGTGTACCTAATAAAGTGGCCAGTGAGTGTAATGTAATGTAATATATATATATATATATATATATATATATATATATATCCCTTTAATCTAGATTAATCTGTAAATAATGTCCATAATGGATTGGGACGGGGGCATTAACATTCAGTGTTTTTTTTATAACTAAAACTGAAAGTGAGAAATAGTTTTCAATCATTGAAATAAATCTGAAAAATGAAATAAAATAGGCACAATTGAGAAATTCTGCCTTCACAACTAAATTAAATAAAATGTTTTAAAAAGTTATACGTTTTAAAGTATTAAAATGTATTAAAAAGTACTGAAACTGAAATAAAAACAAATTCAAGCTAAACATAAATATATAAAACAAAATATATAATATACACAAATGCATAGAGCAAACTGATTTTAATCGAACTGAATAAAAATAAACTGAAAATATAAAAAGGAAATTGTTAAATGGTAATAAATACTATAATAGCATATACATATTAATAAACAATACTAACACAATTTCAGAGATCAAAGAACAATGTGACTGCAATCTGTAAAAATCAATTCCAGTTGTAACTAACAACAATTTTTTACTGATTCTGCTACTGACCACACAAAGATGGAGACACCAATCTCCAAAATGTGTTCCTCTCACATTCAAAGTCTTTGACCCTAGAAACACAAAAGGACCACTGTTAAGATGTACTTCAACACTGTTAGTGCCTCTTGTGATGATGCAATGCTAGAAATGTGTCGGTCAGCAGAGTTGCCAACTCTGCCCTTGCTCAGGCTCTGTCTCATGCTCTCACACTATCCAAATAAATCTCGAGCCAAATTACGAGACGGTATAAGTAATCCTAAACATTCCCAAAGGATTTTTCCAACCAATGCAGGACTTGTTTGGTCTAACACAGACATTCATAAATTGGACTGGTCTAAAGAGGAGTCTGCATCAATCAAATTTCTCTTCTTGCATCAACGCGGACGGAGAACATGAAGAGTGTTTGTGTTAGTTAGTGGAAGTATTCTATTCAGCTGGTGAATTTCGCAGTGTTACAGAGCAGGCAGGAGATCATAAAATTTAAGGGGGTCTGAATACTTTCCGTACCCACTGTATATATATATATATCCCTTTAATATATAATCTGTAAATAATATGACCATAATGGGATTGGGACAGGGGCCGCAACATTCAGTGTTTTTTTATAACTAAAACTGAAAGTGAGAAATAGTTTTCAATCATTGAAATAACGCTGAAAAATGAAATAAAATAAGCAAAAGTGAGAAATTCTGCCTTCACAACTAAATTAAATAAAATGTTTCAAAAAGTTATACGTTTTAAAGTATTAAAATTTAAAACTGAAACTAAAATAAAAATAAATTCAAGCTAAACATAAATATATAAAACAAAATATATAATATACACAAATGCATAGAGCAAACTGATTTTAATTAAACTGAATAAAAATAAACTGAAAATATAAAAAGTGAATTGTTAAATGGTAATAAATACTATAATAGCATATACATATTAATAAACAATTCTAACACAATTACAGAGACAAGTTTAAGTGAAAAAATAAAGTAAGATCAATGTGACTGCAATCTGTAAAAATCAATTCCAGTTGTAACTAACACAATTTTTACTGGTTCTGCTACTAGACCACACAAAGATGGAGACACCAATCTCCAAAATGTGTTCCTCTCACATTCCAAAAGTCTTTGACCCTAGAAACACAAAAGGACCACTGTTAAGATGTACTTCAACACTGTTAGTGCCTCTTGTGATGATGCAATGCTAGAAATGTGTCGGTCAGCAGAGTTGCCAACTCTGCCCGCTTGCTCTCAGGCTCTGTCTCATGCTCTCACACTATCCAAATAAATCTCGAGCCAAATTACAAGACGGTGCAAAGTAAATCGCTAAACCTTCCCAAAGGATTTTCCAACCAATGCAGGACTTGTTTGGTCTAACACAGACATTCATAAATTGGACTGGTCTAAAGAGGAGTCTGCATCAATCAAATTTCTTCTTACACTTGCAAAGCGACTACATAGCTAGCTGTCAACAGCCGGACGGAGAACATGAAGAGTGTTTGTGTTAGTTAGTGGAAGTATTCTATTCAGCTGGTGAATTTCGCAGTGTTACAGAGCAGGCAGGAGATCATTTTGTTGCATATTAGGTGAATATGTGCACTGTAGCTTGACGAATCACTGTCAGTAACAGTGAAACATTATTTTGTAAGATAAAAGATACATTTAAAAATGGCAGACACCATAGAATAAAACACAATAAGAAATGAGCATGACCCAATTTGTCTTGAACTTCAAAGGGACTTATTCATAGAGCCACTTAAATTTTAAACTTACAGTATAAGGTGATGACAAAGTGCTTTAACTGTTTTTAAAGCAATCAAGAGATGCTTTCCCCAACACATAACTTACAATTACAATTAAGCATACATTTTCATTTTGAAACAATTTGGTATAACCATGTGTAGCTGAACAAAACAATAGCTTAAACTTAAAAATGTGTGTGCATGCTTGTCAAACAGACATGAATTAGAATAAATTCTGTTGCATGAGCAACAAATGAGCAACAAATTAGAATAAAATATGCATTAAGTAGGCATAAAAATAAACAGTTCTGTCATAATTTACATATACATTTACATAATTTACACTCACATTATTTCAAAAGGGTATGACTTACTTTCTTCTGTGAAAAAAAAAGTGTTTTGAAGAAAACTAGGCCCAAAAATGTTTGGACCCCATTGACGGACACTGTACCGACAAAAAAAAAAGAAAAAGAAGCTCGTACAGGTATGGAACGGCACTAAATTTTGGGTGAACTATCCCGTTAAGCCATAATAACACAGAGAAGACAGTGTTTTTACAGGTCTTATAAATAATGAGGACTGGCTTAACACATGTGGACTGCACATATAGGCGTCACTGTGCCTGTATAAACACACATCCAGACAATGCCAAGGCTCAGAGACAACTCAGACAAACAGAGCAGTATCTAAAGTACTGTTAAACATTAGCAGACATCTCTCAAACCGCACTGAGAATTCCTGTGTCCTTCAGAAGAGTCCCAACAAAAGAAATGGCCAGGTTATATTCCAGCCAACATCAAAAACATCCAGCCAACATCATTTTTTCCCCTTTTAATTTTGACATTTTTTTATTATGGAAGCCTCTTTTCCCCAAAGAATAATAAATAAATAATTTAATAATAATAAAAAAATCACCACCTTTTTCCCCGCACAAATCTTACAAGTCTTTTTTTTTTTTACAGAATTTCAAGATATAAACTCAGAATTGTGATATAAAAGAATTGTGATATTAAAAGTCACATTTACCTTTTTTTTTTAGCTTTTTAGTTTAGCTCCAACCCTAATCAATCCCACCTGAAAAAGCTAATCAAGGTCTTCAGGATTACTAAATCTATAGGCAGGTGAGGTTTTCTTCAGGGTTGGCGCTAAACTCTGCAGGACATCTGCACTCCAGGACCGACGTTGCCTACCCCTGCTTTAGGGTCTTAATGAAAAGTCTATATCATACTTTGGTTAAAATTTCTCAATGGTAGTGTAAAAAACACCTATTCCCTGTCAAAATCAGCTCTGTTTTCATCAAGCCATTCTAGTCCATGTTGCTTTAAATGCTAATGAGCTCTGCTGGCCCCGCCTCTCTCTTCCGTGGGGTGACGAGCTGTATTGTAAACTGCAGCCGCTAAACTGGCTAACTAGCACATTATTAGGAAAGGCGATTTGCATTCTCCTAAAAAATTAGTAATAGCTTCTGTAGATAAAGCTGGATCACGAATGATTAGCGAACATAGACCTTTTTTAAGACCTTAAAACCCTTTTTTTAGACCCTTAAAACCCTTTTTAGACCCTTAAAAACGAAAGTCCTCTGCGTCTTCAGCGGCTCAGATGTCGGGAGCAAATGACAACTGTTATGTTCAATATTACATCCAACAACAAAACTCTTCAACCGCTTAATCGGAGACATCTTGTCTTCCCCTGCACCGGAGTCGACACAATTTTTTATCATTATAGGATGGATGTGTACACACACTTCCAACACACGTTTATGTTCAACTTGTAAAGTGAATTTTGCATCCCATGACCCCTTTAAATAAAATTATTTATTTATTAAGTTATTTTTATTTTGTGGTGAGATTAGACTCAAAATGAATTTGTTTTATTGTTTATACTTTGAATACGTGCTTATATTGTGAGAATATACCGTATTTGAATTAGGCTGGTGCGATACATTACCAAACGTCAGATTAGGCAGTGTGTGTTCATTCTCCTGCTCACCAGACAGCATGCTAACAGCTGCTGCAACCCTTCTATTACTGAACAGGATTTACAGTGGCAATGACTCCCCAAATTATTTATGAGCTTTCAACACAGCCGCATACGGAGCCCTATCACACAGCTCTCCTACACCCAAAACCCCTGATCACCCCCACAATCAGGAAAGGCAGGACCTTTGGCCCAAAGCACAGGCCCCACGCAAGGTGCTGACAATCTGAGGAGCCTTTCCAACATCAGGCATTAAACACAAAATGACAGTATCAGATTAAATTAAAAGCGCTGAGAGGAAAGACTGGAGGAGTTTTTAGGGGAGTTCAAACTAAAACAAGATGTTTACATTTTGTAAATATGGAGTTTACCCTGATCTAAGCTTTCATTTTGGTTACAAAACCAGTATACTGTCCTGCACATCTTATTCTTCCTTATTTTGTTCACCTATATTTATGTATATTCTCTTGTTTTGTATTACATATTTTGCACTGTCCACTGAGCGGACCTGATCTGATTTACATTTCATTACTGATTATATTCTGTATAATTTTGTATGTGACGAATAAAACCTTGAATCCATGAATCCTTGAATCCCTAATCAAACACACCTGATCCAAATAATCAAGGTCTTCAGGATCATTAGAAACTTCCAAGCAGGTGTGATTTGGAGCTGGTTGGAGCTAAACTCTGCAGAGCTGTGGCCCTCCAGGAATTGAGTTTGAGACCACTGCTCTAAAGCAATGCTGGCAGCACTCATGCGTCTGTTTTTTGAAGCCAGCTTCTGCACCTGACGCACAGCACAAGGACTCAACTTCTTTGATCGACACTTGCGAGGCCTGTTCCGAGTGAAACCCGTCTTGGAAAACCTCTGTATGACCCTGGTCACTGTACTGTAACTCAGTTTCAGGTTGTAACTGATCTTCTTATAGCCTCGGCCATCTTTGTGGAGAGCAACAATTCTAATTCTCAAATCCTCAGAGAGTTCTTTGCCATGTTGAACATCCAGTGGTCAGTATGAGAGAATTGTACTCAAAGAACCACATTTTTAATTCTCTAAAACAAGATACACAAATTTGTATGGTCCTGTCAAGCAGACAAAACATGAACATGATGAATAGGACATGTGGCTTTGCATGGTTAAACAATGCATAGCTGTTATCACTTAGGGCATTGTTTCTCAACCCTGGTCCTAGGCACCCCCCAGCACTGCACATTTTGTGTGTCTCCCTAATCAAACACACCTGATTCAACTCATGAGCTCATTAGAAGAAACTCCAGGACGTGAAATAGGTGAGTCAGATAAGGGAGACATACCAAATGTGCAGTGTTGGGGGGCGCCCAGGACCACGGTTGAGAAACACTGACTTAGGGTGTACTCCGTTTTGTTGCCAGCTTTTTGACAATAATGGCTGTATATGGAGTTATTTTCTTAGTTAAAATCTTTACTGCTATACAAGTTGCACATTGACTACTCTAAAATATATCCAAGTTTAATTTCTATAGTATTGTCCCTTGAAAAGGTATACTAAATTGATTGCCAAAATGTGAGGGGTGTACTCCCTTTTGTGAGATACTGTGTATATATATATATATATATATAAAGCTGTTGCTTTAGAATTTTCTAATAATCAGAGATACTTAAAGTTAATGAATCTAAAAAAAAATCAGTTTCCACAAAAAAATACAAATAACCTGCACCTACATTATATTTGTATTATATAGTTATATTAATATATTCAATTTTAATAATATTTGACAATATTATAATTTTTACAGAATTTGAGCATGAGATACCTTACCGCCCCCAAAGTGTACATATATCGTCATGCAATCTAGTCAGCAGTGTATTATGCATCATTAGCAATGTATAAGCTAATAGATTATACTGTTTAAAAAAAGATAATACATCTGCACTAAAGCATGGATAAATCGCCCACAGATGAGGAGAAAATGGCTTCTGAAATTAAGTACTCGCACATTAAACACTCATCAGATAAAACAGTCTAATAAAATGTTTTTCTCATAGTTCTGGGAAATAATACACACAGATCCAAAACCTCAGACAGAGAAAATTCAAAGAAAAGAGAAAACAAGTGAGTAAACGGTTTAAGAAAGACAGAGCAGAAAAGTAAAAGTGGGTCGGGAAGGGAAGAAAGTTGAAAAACAGTTAGGATCAACAGTCAAGGAAGGCAGCCGCCTGCTAAAACAGAGTTGACAGGCCAGTGTGGAGGAGGCCCTAGTTTTATTAGCCAGCCCACATAAACAGCAGGTCATTGCCACCCGTGAGGTCGCCATTGTTCTGAGGAAGCAACACCACTCTGAAGGCAGTGGCTTTAAATTCTATTTAGAGCAATCAAGTCAGAATTTCAGCATGAAAGATAAGCACAAGAGCACAAAATGGACCAATGCATATCCTCTGAATACCAAGTCCAAAGTATTGTACAGCAATGACCTATTTGTTTTCATTAAAAGGCCAGATCAACATATTTGGGTTCTCAAAAAAAACATTAAATAAAATAAAATGACATTGACACTTACTTGAGCATGATGGACTTCCGGAGAACAAGGCCTTCCTCCAGGTCTGCCTCATTGGCCATGAACAGAAGCCTCTTTCCCGTGACGTCCACGCCTACAAAGTCCCGCTGCTCTCCTGCCACAAGGCACAATTCCAATCTGTCATAGCCAACTCATAAAATACGACAGCGGGACATTGTATAGTCAAACTGTTTTTTTTGGCTCAAGACAGATGGCCAATCAATAACCTAGATGATCTGCCGGAATGCAAAATAATACAGTCTACCGGGATGCGGTTTTTTGTTCATATTGGGAAGAGAGGAAATAGTCAATAAATAGTTTTTGGAAACAGTGCAACAACAGCACTCCGTTTAAAACTACACCATCTTTTTCCTGCTCAATTACATTTGTGTGAGTGACAGTACCTGTTTTCTTCTTGCCCTTTTGGCCAGGGACAGTCTCTGTGAATTCATGCACTTTGCTCATGAGCATCGACAGGGTGGCGTTGTGTGCACGGAAAAGGTCCACAACCTCATGCAGAGCCACATCCGTTATCAAATCACAGCTCACCACCAAGATGTCTGTCTGTGGGAGAGAAAAAAAAAAGACAAATCCCATTTAAACCAGCATCAAGACAGACCAATACAGCTTTTCCACCCACAATTTGATGTGTTCCTTACACATAATTAGAATGATAACTTTCAGGTTTTTAAATCACCAGTTGGGTTGAAATACTTGATTTTTGTTTTTGTGCCAATGGGCAAGTTTTTCCAAGTAATTGCTACTGAAAGTCAGCCTATTCATTGTTATTGTGCAATTAAAGAGTCAGACATACTATACAGATATATTTGTTCACAACATAAAGCTCCCAGGTCCATCCACCCAGAATAAATAAGCTTTACATTGATGTATGGTTTTTGTTAGCCGAGATACAACTATTTGAAAATCTGGAATCTGAGGGTAAAAAACAAATAAAACATACTGAGGGAAAAAAGTTGTCCAAATGAAGCAACTTCTTAGCAATGCATATTGATAATCAAAAATTAAGTTTGGATATTTACGGTAGGAAATTTTCTAAATATCTTCATGGAACATGATCTTTACCTAATATCCTAATGATGTTTGGCAAAAAAGCTCTTTTCTACTACTTGTTTCAGTTTATAACCATTGTCTTACTATGTGTAAGTAAGTTGTTCTTTGTTAGCATGTGTGTTTGGCTCAGTGTTATTTTTTTAGGATTACTGATAAACTACTGTCGATTTGAATTTGTTTGTAATCTAATTTTAGTTAGATTACGTCTGAAGTTATTATGTCTTTATAGGTCTTTTATTACTTTTTAATTTAATTTGAGTTATTTTAATACTTAAACACACTAAATGGAAATGAAAACATATACATATATGTATTGGTTGTACATACACATATGTGTTATGTTAGAATCATTATTATACTCTAATACATTTTTCTCGTTAATATTTTGAATTGTTCTTAGCTTTATTTTTTGTTTTTCATTTAATTGTTCAGTTGTTTTATTTTGTTGTATGAATGTCATTTTTATAGAATTTCTTTATTTTTAAAATGTGTATATGTAGTATTTATAAATGTTTAGCTTTTAGTTTTGGATCTGTTTTTAGTTGTTTTAATACTACAATTGATTGCTTCGGTTATCCTCAGTTGTAAGTCAAAAATTGATAATTTTGACCCATACAATGTATTTTTGGCTATTGCTACAAATATACTCATGCTACTTAAGGCTGGTTTTGTGGTCAAGGGTCACATATTAAAGAAGCAAGCATTGTTCTAGGAAATGGAAGCCGAAAAAGTCAAACGTGGGACAAAATTCAACAAGTGCCAGTGTTCCTGGAGCACAACTTGTGCTGAATGGTCAAATTATTATTTCACACCTCAGACAAATTACCTCAGTTTGTTAGGCTATAACTTTCTATTTTATCTCTATGTACAGACTACTTACTGGCATGCTGATCTCCTAAAACTGGCTGGTACATTAACTAAAACCAACAACAACCAGGGTTTCATATATTCTGAAGAAAAATAGGTTTTTGCTCATACAAAACACTGCCACAATGCCTCAGATGACACTTTCATGGCCTAATGTTCTCCACTTCATGCATGAAGACTCTTGGCAATGGTCACAACAACAAAATAAATATTTATAACATGACATGAGAATGATGTGAGAAAATGTAAGACCCAATATATCAAAAGCACACTGTGCTCTGCCACAGTTTGCGTGAGTGTGTGTATGAGTGAGCGCAGGCATGAAGGGGAACCCAGCGATATATCCTGCTCTCCTTTGCTATTGTTTCTGTTTGAGTTGTCTGGTTCCCATCTGGTCTGTCCATCTCAGGCCTGTGGATAAATAAACATGGGAGCAGGAGTGGGGAACAGCCCGTTAGAGCATGCCTGACTCAGGGAGAGCTGCATGCCTCATTGGGGAGGCCCACGGAGAGGCCCTGCCGTGACGCTGTGCTCTGCTCCACTCCGATTCAGTTCCGGTTCTTTTGTACTGACCCTGGGGCAGAAGGCCCAGGAGCCACCGGAGCACACATGCTCAATAGATAACAGGGTGCACAGTCTGTTTAGAATGAGCTAACTGTGCTACCGAGAAAGGAGAGTAATCCCTTCCCACTGACCACTGCAAACTTAGAAGGACTTCAAGCTAATGCAAATATGAAACCTCACTAAATTACAGTAAAGTCAGAGCCACACACAATCTTCATTCATGTTTACATATTCTGCATTGAAATGGGGGTTAAAAACATTCGAAAGGATGCTCAAAATCATACAAATATTTTATAGAAAAATTACCTTTCAAAAACAGAAGAGACCTCTATATTTTAGAATAACTTATTTAAAATGTTAAAAATAAAATGAATATAATAAACATTACGATTTATATAAGAGAAAATTCTAAAGCCCGATGAGCCGCATTCAAAGCAATTGTACAACAGCCGATACACACGCAGATCTCTGATCACACATCTACTTAAATTACAATATTGTTTGCCAACCGTAAACCGTCTAGAGTTAGACTAATGAACTACATTACTTCACAGCAGAGTTATTTATATTGAGCATATCATAATACAGTTGCCAGTGTTTAATTAAAGTAATCAGACCCGAGGGGCTGTGCCTTTCAGCAATGTCTATCCCAGTGGTTCTCAAGCCAGTGTTATTTTAGAATCATTGAAATACTATTTTAGTTATTACTATATTGTATTAGTTTTGATTTTAATTTAGTTAGTTTTAGTTATGTGCTTTCTTTTTAATTATTGTAAACTTTTTTTTGTTAGTCATTTGAGTTCATCAAGTTAAACTAAATTAAAATGAAATATTGCCATGAATATGTTGAGAATATTGAGATATTAAATATGGAGAAATATTGCCATGGCCAATTCCTGAAATAAAAGAAAGTTAAAATAATTTTTGAAGGCCCAAGATTTTCATGATAATGAATTAAAGGAATAAAACAATACAATATCTACCTGATAAAATATTTTAATGTTTGGCATAACAAAACAAAAAAATTACTAAAATGCCCATTTGATTAAATTTGCTTGACGTTCGCGGGTCTAGAATAAAGCAATAAGCTCCAAGAAGTCGTGTTTACAGTGAATTTATAACAGCTAAGGGGCGTTGTTTGTCACGACGCGGAGCGGAGGCTACCTCATATTTATAGATTTTCCAACACCATGAAAATCATGGCTCTTCAAAATATGAAACTGTTTTTCACAAAGTTTTTTTCTCAAAAAGTCATCTTGAGGCCACCTTAGAAGTCTGCGGAGGCTCTGAGTCCCCAGTTTGAGAGCCACTATTCTGCCATGATTTGTTGCTTTATTTTGTATATTATGGCATTATGAATTCTGCAAATATCTCTTTTCTGCAAATGTTGAAAGCAGGAGAATAGCAAGTGTTTGGTAAGAGTAACAATCCACCTGTCCCACTGAAGTGAAGACCCATGGTGGCAACTGGGAGATTATATTGACCCTAAAAAGCCAAAATCCTTCTTCCAGAATTAGAGAAGTTGAAAATGGAAAAGTATTTTAATTGTACACACACACACATTTTACACAGTTTTCCCATTGATTGAATTAAAAGGATAGTTCACACTAAAACAAAAATTCTGTAATTGACTCAAAAGAGATATTTTGTAGAATCTTTTTGCTCATACTATATAATGAAAGTCAGAGGATCCAAAACGACATGGAGACAATTTTCTAAATTTGATATTTTGCATGCAAAAGAACAAGACTGACATTCAGGTTTGGAATTATTTTTTGAAAATTTATTTTTTATTCTTGTGAACTATTTCTTTAAGACCGGTCACTGCTGTGGTTCAAAGTAGTAAGCCAATAGACAGGCGATGTCTGGAAATGTGTACTCAGTACATAAAAGGAACACAGAGTGAAGTCAAAGCAACCACATAACGGCTATCATTCAAACATCCAAACATTTACCATGACTTCACAGTCAACCAAGAATGTACACTGATGAAATGTAAAAAATGTGACCAATGCCAGCCCACCCATCGTAAACCACCCAAGTAAATCGATCTGTCGCTGCAGCTCTAACCACTTAACATTTCATAGATGGGGTTTCTATTTTTGAGGGGACCCAACAAGTGGCCAAATGCCTGAGGCCTGACAACGGCAGTGCCCTCTTGGCCGCTGAGAGGGAAGGGAGTTAGGAAGGCTGGATCAGCGGCCTGCCTTAGTCACAGAGCCTCTGAAGGTCTGGAGTGGGCGTCAGCTGTTGGATCATCTGAACGCCGCCGCTGCTGACGCTGGGCCTTTCAGTAGGTCTTGGTGCTGCGCTGCGCTGGAGGAGAGGCACAGGGAGGTCAGGCCACCCACAGACACTTCCAGTTCTGCTTGGCTGTCCCCTGGGCCAGTCAGGTGAGACCACCCAAGAGCAGAGCAGAGGAAGAGATGGTGAAAAGGGGGTGGAGAGAGGAGGACAGGATAAGAGGGAATAAAAAGGAAGGGAAGTAGAAATGTGGCTCACACTAGTATAGACACGCTTACTTGCAAACAATTGGCCTGCCATGACTGCTTTAGGTTGTATTGAAAAACAATATAAGTGTTTTTTATTTTATTTTAAAATTGAAAAAGAATGTCCTGGATTTCCGGAGTAAAATTCAGTGGGGGTGCCAGAAAAACTGCTTTCTAGAAAGTTTTGAGAAAACTTGTGACAATTTTAAATAAACTACTATTTTGTAATATTTGTGTGTGTGTGTGTGTGTGTGTGTGTGTGTGTGTGTGTGTGTGTGTGTGTGTGTGTGTGTTTTAATTACATATAAAAACATTATATTCAGAGAATTGTAATTTTTGGGAGACAACAGACCTCTATGAAATAATGCCATATTTTTTATTAATTTCATAAAAATGCTATTCAACACAAAGTAGATAATAAATATAAAGTAAATATAGGTTTCCTTATTTCTGTAAACAATTACATGATGAAACTGAGACATAATTCGAAGGTCAGTAACAAATTAAATGTATAAATAAAATATATAAACAAATACGTGTGTGTGTGTGCGCGCGCATATATATATATATATGCATACAGAGCATACTTTGTCATTTTTATTTGAAAGTAATAGTGTATTGTTTTTCAAAACAAATTCTGATTGAACGAATTCTGAATTTATATTATACATACATATATACACATATACATATATTAGGGGTGTAACGATGTGCATATTCATATTTAACTTTTCGGTACGAGGCTTTCGGTTCGGTATGCATTACAAACCGAACGATGAACGTTTTTTGAAGCCAGCTTCTGCACCTGACGCACAGCACAAGGACTCAACTTCTTTGATTGACCCTTGTGAGGCCTGTTCCGAGTGAAACCCGTCTTGGAAAACCTCTGTATGACCCTGGCCACTGTACTGTAACTCAGTTTCAGGCTGTTACCGAACTTCTTATAGCCTCGGCCATCTTTGTGGAGAGCAACAATTCTAATTCTCAAATCCTCAGAAAGTTCTTTGCCATGTTGAACATCCAGTGGTCATTATGAGAGAATTGTACTCAAAGAACCAAATGTATTGCTCTAAAACAAGATACACAAATGTGTATGGTCCTGTCAAGCAGACAAAACATGAACATAATGAATAGGACATGTGGCTTTGCATGGTTAAACGATGCATAGCTGTTATCAGTTAGGGTGTACTCAGTTTTGTTGCCAGCTTTTTTTTGACAATAATGGCTGTATGTTGAGTTAGTTTCAGAGGACAGTAAATCTTTACTGCTATACAAGTTGCACATTGACTACTCTAAAATATATCGAAGTTTCATTTCTATAAGTATTGTCCCTTGAAAAGATATACTAAATTGATTGCCGAAATGTGAGGGGTGTACTCCCTTTTGTAAGATACTGTATGTATGTATGTATGTATATATATATATATATATAAATTTTAAGTTGAGATTGAGATATTATTTCTATATAGTATGTATGTGATATAAAAACCAATCAAAAATGAAAAAAAGGAAAAAGAAACTGCATTCAGATTCATTTTTTCCAGAGCACTTAGTGCAAACAAAGATGTATAAGTGAATTTTTCAGTAAAAATGAGTACACAAGTTGATCGAGAATGACTTGATCCCAGTGAACTCAGAGCCTTATTACTAACAAAAGCCAGCAGAACGCAGCACAACACAGAGATTATTCAGTTTCTGTACAAACATTGACTCAATGCATCAGTATGAACTCAAACACAGGTTAATGAAAGAGTGTTTTAAGAGTCAGGCACTCTGTCAGATGCTTCCATTATGTCCACGTTGTTTGCTGAAGCGAGGGAGTAGACTATGTTTAGCCATACAATAAACGGGGATTTAGGGCCCCTATTGCCAGCGCTCATCTCTCAACACGTAGTGGGGCTGTTCGTGCACTGGAGGGCTCTGCAACTCAATGCTTTTAATCTCTCATTTCGCTCTAGGATTAGAAATAAATGCATCTGTGCTGTTAGCGTGCTCCAGCAAGCCCTCCTCAACATTCCCTTTCCACTGCATTTATATTTTTTGTCAATTAATCTCCTGTGATAAGCATTCACACATGTTCATGCTCTCAGAGATTTTACACTTTCATAAGTGTTGTCTGCAAAGGTATGATACACATGAACACATGCACTAATGTATCTGATAGACAAAATATTTTGACCTTTCTGAAAGAAACTAAATCTTTTTGCAGCTGCTTTAATTCAAAGTGAAATCAGTGTAACCTGGGATAAAATAGTCTAAGGCCAATTGTGGGGGGAATATGTATGTGTATATATATATATATATATATATATATATATATATATTTAATTATCAGCATGAAAATTCAGGTTTTGAAAAACAATACACTACTACATTACAAATTCTCACAAGAATTTGGTATTTAAAATTAATAAAAAATAAATCTAAGGATTGTCCTGAATTTCTTTGGTCAAATAAATCAGGATTTCTAGACATATTATTAAAGGAACCATTGGGAATAATTGTAAAACTAGTATTTTTATTTTTATTTATTTAATTCAAATGTTTAAATTATATCACTCCCAAACTGCCCATAATTTCTTCTTCTATTTAGCATCAATGCTTCTTTGTCCAAAATGTTTCAAAATCCCAAAATATTATTATTATTTCCAGACATGTCAGATTTTCAATGTGGTTTCAGACATTTTCATTCCCCACTGTTCTTATTAAACAGACATGTCTTGCTCAAGGATATGAAGCTGAAAGCTCATGGAGTATCGCTTGTGGGATTTGAACCTACAACCTTTTGGTTACTAGCCCAGATCTTTAACCTCTAAATTACACCACAAACAAGTAACAGAAAAATACTGTTACCTTAAATCCAAAAGTGACCCTAAAAGCCCACCAGGATGTTTCCTTACCACACAATTCCATCTACACAACAACTCTTACACATGTCCTGCAGGCCCATGAACGTCAGCAAGGGTTGAGGAAGGGTTCTGACATCATGTGTTTGTGGAGTTAGCCGTCTCTGGCCGCTGGGCTTTCAACAGTTGAAAATGAGGCACTCTGTGGAGTTGGACCCATCAGCGCGGGGCTGCACGGATAAAAGATCCCCCTGTGTCACACAGGATCTGCTCCTCACATCATTCCACTGACCCTAGGCCAGCTTACATGGGAGACAGTTGAGGCTGTGTACGCCTGCCAGGCTTTTACACGCTTCTGGGCACACACGCTCATGCTTACATGGACGTGCATGCTCATGCTGTTATTATGTTTCTTTCATTTAGTCACCATGCTATGGTTAACTCGGAGCACAATGATTTACAATGACGAAAATCCATCACGTCATTGTGTTGCTAATTCTTTTATGACCCTCCTTTATCACGGAGCACTCCTTACATGTCAAATAAGTTGCTACGTCATTACGGAATACAAAACAGACCACAAATATTATTTAGGCAGTTTTATGAAACAGTGGAATGCTGAAATCCATCATTTGATAATATTTTCATCACATTCAAAATCATATCATGGCATTTTTGTGTTAAAAAAAGCTGAAACAAGGTATAATTTGTGATTACAACAAAGCACAAATTAGCCTTCCAGAACTTTAACAGTCGCTGTTCTGGGATGGTAGAATGATCTTTCAAAATCTCTGAACAGCCCTCAAAATCTTCAATTGCCTTTTTTTCCTTTTGCCAAAAAACTTCAACATCCACAATGCACTTTTGATTCTGGTGCCATCCATCTTTTGAGCCAACTGTCCATGAGTGGGAATACAAAAATATGGAAGTTTGATCGGATTCTGTATTGTTAAAATCTATATATAAACTGAGATATATGGGTGCACGGAAGAAAAGTATACATTGTTAATTTACATATACTACAGAAGTTGGTCGAAAATGGACAAAACTTAGCCTTTAAATGTGGTTTCTCCTAAAAACTAAAATGAAAAATGTTTCAATGTTTCTTTATCGCACCTACATGTCTGCATTATCCTCACAGTGTTCATGATTTTGCGTTTTCCTGGATCAACATCTTGGTCATTCCTACCAACCAATCAGATTAGAGTATGGGGCTTTAATATAATTTCCCTCTCATTTTAGGCAGTTTATGGTTAGGGTTGTGGTTAAGGATATTTGCTTTGAGAGGAAAGTTGTTTCAAGACCAACAAAAGATTTTGATCAAATTATCAAAATCAGTCACAATTCAGGAATTTTGCATTGAAGCACTTCTCAAGTTACTGTACTGCTACTAATCTGTAAGCATTTTTTTAAGTATTAGAGGTACAAATCCCATCCCTTTTGTTGTGACAACAATTGTATATGTAATATTAATATAAAAGCATGAAATCAGCTAAAGCTATCAGCTATCAGTTTTAAACATCAAATTTGCTTCTCCTCCCTCCCCCATTAAAAATAGTAAGAAGTCTTAGCCTTCCTGACCATCCAAATATGAACAATTATGGCCCTTTTTGGCATCCTGGTTTTTGGAAAGTGCCAAATGTAAATGAAAGAAATGTTACAACTCAGTGTTATCCTATAATATTGACACTTGACGTACCTTGATCTTTTGCTGTATGTGTCGAAGAGCATCTGCGGTGCCCATGTCAGCTTCCTCCTGAATACATACAACATCCAACCTCATCTTCACATCCGTCTTCAGGCGCTGATCGCTGATCAGGGCCTTCTGCACCTCTTTAGTGGTTATGATAATCACCTCTGTAAAAAGAACGTAATAAAACTCAGATCAATTAAGGATTTAACAAAAAGCTAAATACCCTGTGCTCACCAAGGCAGCATTTATTTGATCAAAAATATTTAAATTGCAAAACATAATTACAATTATTTTGTATTTGATTTGTATTGATTTGTTTTTGCGGGAAAAGAAGAGATGGTTTTGTTTCACTAAACCATTGGTTAAAAACAGCACACACGTAACCTGTGATACCAGGTTGTTTAATTGTATAATTGAGTATGTGACGAATAAAAGAACCTTGAACCTCAGACATGTACAAAAACATATTAGACAAAACACCTTCAATTGAGTCTTTGTGAACTATTTGTCATATGCCCAACGAGAGAAACTTTCAGCCAACTGGAAGAAGTTTGTCCCAGAATTCTGCTTTACTGCGTAAATATTTTCTAACGAAGCAGCTTACTTGCCATAGTTTGTGCTAAGACTTGTAAAAGCTAATTGCAGGGTCTTGCTGGCTGGCACTCTGGCTGTTAACAGGACAGACTGTGCCACACATAAAGGTGCATACTGTACTGCTGGGCAGGCAAAGGGCCATATACCCACAAACTCCACAACAGCTGGATCGCATGGATAGTCAATACAGCTAGGTGTGAACAATAAACATTTAATTATTAAGGCATTAAACACAAATACTCAAAAAGGTACACGTCCCCTACTGGCTCTCAAATGTGGTAAAGCAATAAAGTGAACACAGGGCTCTAAGTTAACGGTTTGGATTTATTTCCACAAAAAACACCCTTATTTAAATTTTAAGGAATGGATCTATATATTACCTGTATTTTTAGCATGAAATTCTATAAATACAAATATATGTAGCCTAGGATTAGGACTGACATGTAAAATGAAGCAGAATAAGTTATCAAAGCAATAATTCAAAATGTAAATAAGTCACTTTTTAAGCGTACTAAGACAATTAAAATGGTTTATTTTCATTTATGTTTTAAAATGTAGAAAAAAAGCAATAAAACAGTCTATTGCTTTGACCATTTAAACTATTGTTTATTTCCATTTTTATGTTAGAATACAATTAATAAAACATAATTATTAAAAATGAACTTACCTTTTTCCTTACTAGCACTAGTACATTGCATATTGCTTCATGCTATGCTGGCCCAAAACAGTTTTTAAGGGTGGGCCTACTGAAGGTCTCCTAATTCTAAGCTATGTGGAGGAAAGCTGGCCTAAAACACAAGGCACACTGCCATTTATCCTCAAGTACTAGACTGCAGTTGATTTATTACAGAGTTGAAATGATCCAACATAAGTTGTCTGGGGTGCATTTGACTCTGTGTAATTGTATTTGGCTTTATTACATTAGTCTTTTACCAATCTAGTTGGTCAACTAGGCAATACATCCACCTCTACAATTTGAATGCATAAATTTAGGACACTTAGTCATCCCTCATCTATATTTATATAAATTATGTACAGCCATTTAAAGCATAATGCGCTGTCAAAATATGAAAACAGCAAAATGTAGATGGTTTTATCCAGCTGTAAAAACTGGAAAAACAAGAAGCAACATAAGTGCAGGTGGCTTTAACATGGAAACCATTGCCTTAGAGTAAGTCAAAATAGTTAAAATGGCATACCTTTCCGATTTAGGAAATAAGGACTTTATTAGTTTAATTTAAGCAGCCTGCGCAAATTATTACCACCTGCAGCTTAAATGTGATGTAAGCAATTTCAGCTGTTTTGTTAACTTCCAACACACACTCTCCAAAACCCACCCCCAAAGACATGTCATCCAAACCCATGCAAAGTGATCCACAGACAGAGAGTATCTGATTGGCTATAAAAGCATGAGTTTGGCCTCAACTGTTCTGCCAGAGAGAAAGGTTTCTCGGGACACCTATATCAGTGATTTCTGTCTAACAGTTACTGCATCAATTATTTTCCTCATCATCTTGATTTAACTATGGTAAGCATGGAAGCATATAATCACAATAAAGCAGGCAATTCTTTAATAATATAACAGTAGTAATTATTAATGTATTTTTAAGTTTCATTTGCATAACACTTTTCTCACAAGCACATAAAACCAGGTAAAATTCCATACAATAAAATAAGATCATAAAATCCACTTTATAATGATAATAAAATCATTAAAAATATCTATAACCATGGAATCCATAAGAAAAATGGAAATGAAATAAAATGTAATAATTGCTTCTTAATCAAATTAAATAAAAATCTAACAAAAACCTGTTATTTTAGTATAAACAAGCTACTATTATAGTTAATTAATATTTTGAATCAGTTCATCTTAGTTCAAGTTTTAGTAATTGTGGTGTGTCTTTTTGTCATTTGTTTGTAATATTTATATATCTGTATAGTTTTTTATTAATCTTTATTTACATTTTAATTTTAGTTAAGTACATCAAGTACAAACTGAATTAAAATTAGAAATGTTTATTTATTTGAGCGGTCAAATTATTAATCGCATCCAAAATAAAAGCTTGTTTACATAATATGTATGTGTACTGTGTATATTTATTATGTATATGTGACCCTGGACCACAACGGCATACCTGATGATGCCATGATGTATAAATCTCAATTTCGAAAAATTGACACTTAGACTTAAGATTTTTACCTTAAAATCTTCAGTGTCAATTTTTCAAAATTGAGACTTATACATTCTCTGAATAAAGAAGCTTTCCATTGTTGTTTTGTTTGTTATGAAAATATTTGGCTGAGATACAACTATTTGAAAATCTGTAATCTGAGGGTGCAAAAAAAAGAAAATATAGAAAAAAAAATTTTTTGGCATATTTACGGTAAGAAATTTACAAAATATCTTCATGGAACATGATCTTTACTTAATTTCCTAATGATTTTTGGCATAAAAAAATCTATAATTTTGACCCACACAATGTATTTTTGGCTATTGCTACAAATATACCCCAGCGACTTAAGACTGGCTTTGTGCTCCAGGGTCACATATATAAACACACACATGCATTCATACATTTCAGAAAAAATATGCTATTTGTATATATTAAATATATTTTTGTTATAATATAAATTATATTAATATAATATAGACATGCAAATACATGTAAATATCTTCACAATATATACTGTATGTGAGTGTATTTATGTATACATAAATATACACAAACAAAAAACTTATTTTGGATGCGATTATTCGTTTGATAGCACTAATATCTATACAATATTTTTATACACTGCTATACAAACATACATGCATCGCAAAAGTGTTACTTGAAGTAAAAAAAGATAAAAAAACATACACATATACACACACACACTTTTTCCCCACTATATTCCTATTTTTCTTCCTGTGGTTTATTTTCTATGGTTTATTATAATAACTGTAAAATAGACAGAACACTACAAATACTGAACTAGCAGATATGTATGCCATTGAATTGCATTTTTATTTAATTAAACAATTTTTTGTCCTCCAAACAGGAACATCCGATTTCTTACCCCTATTTGGCACTCAGCAAACATTTTTTTTTAAATTATCAAACACATAGCAACGTTAGGAACAGCCATCAAACAAACTTTGTAATAAACAAAATATAAATAATTATACCCATATGTTTCTATATCAGAATATTCTAACACTAAACAACTGAAAACAAAAACACTATTCTTGTGGGACAAAATGTCGCTTTTAATAAACTTTGTTTTCTGATATGACAGTATGTTCACCTTCAAAGCCCACTTTCTCCAGCAGGTTGAGGGGGTACCAGATGAGGGGTCTGTTGCCCACAGGGAGCAGAGGTTTGGGGGTGTTATAGGTGAGATCCATCATCCTGGAGCCTCCACCTGCTGCCATCAGCACCGCCTGCAGCTCCATCCCTAAAAACACCTGCAGGACATAACAAACAACACATTCAGTCTAACCACAACAGCTCTCACAACAAACCATCGTAACTTACTAGACTGACAGACAGAACCTTATGTTGAATATTCCTTGATTCAACATGCTTTTCAAAACATTACTCCCGGCAGGACCCTTATTTCATCATCAACACAACGTCAACTGAGACGCACTGTAAAAGATAACCGTTTCTGACGTTATTTTGTATTAACTTCAAGTTTAGAAACACACAAACACTCGGCTTACCTGTATTGCTAGTTCAAATGTTTATGATTTGTAAAGTATTGAGTCCGTGCACGTGAATATCTGCAGCACTGTAGAAGACGCTCATGTGGATCAGTCTGTCACTAGACTCGCTATCTTTAAACACTTAGGTTACTTCTAAAACTAAGATAATCTATTTAAACACAAAGAATATGAATAACTAAAAATCCTCAGAATATTGTATATATAGTAGTGTACAATAACTGACCAGATATTTCGAAATATGACATAAGACCGCTACTTGTAAACGGGTCGTACGGAAATCATAACCAGTAACTTTGGTTCCGCACAGAACATCAGTTCCCCCCTGTTTGACGCAGAACGAGAAAGCGTCACTTCAGTCTTTCTTTCTTTCTTTCTTTCTTTCTTTCTTTCTTTCTTTCTTTCTTTCTTTCTTTCTTTCTTTCTTTCTTTCTTTCTTTCTTTCTTTCTTTCTTTCTTTTATTTATTTATTTTAACTATATATGTATATAAATGTTCAAATATACAAATTGATTTATATAATAACGGATTTTTTTATTTTATAGCCTACAACAGTAAACAGATTTTATTGTATTTATTTGTATTGTGTTTTTATATTTTTTTTGTAGCTAAATGTAAAAGTTTATGCATTGACTGTTTTAGTCTATTTTTTGCAAACATAATGTTTTTGTTCATTATTGCTTTACTCTTTCTTTGTATTTTTTTGTTTGAATGTACACATCAGAGGAGTTTGAGAAGGGATTGTAAAATGTTTTTATGTTTAAATTAATATGAATATGACATGCTAAGCAGTCTACTGAAACTTAAAAATATGGTTTATAACAATACAACAGCCTAAACTTTTACACATAATTAAATATATCTTTTATATAGCTTGCATTACATTGACCAATTTATTTTTCAGTTTCATATCCAACATCTCTTAAAAAATATAATACCCACAATAAATTGCTGTAATGTGGTATTACTCACCACTGTCATCAAGAAATAAATGACATAAACTGACAGAAAATATTGAATGTTTCTCAAAGTGATTGAATGTCCAATATTAATATATTATGGTTTTAGATCAGCAACAACTGTAGCTAGTAAATTTTGTCAGAATAGAGTTACAATTTTGTAATAGATTTTTCCTTTCCACGTCAACAATTCTTCCTTTTTCTAGAGTTCACTTGGAACCTTAGTGTATTAAGAATACGTCCAGTTTCACAGTCAATCCTTAAAGTTTTCTCTCAAGCCCAGTTCCCTCCACCCATATCCCCTCAGTCAACAGGCATGGCCCAAACCCCAATTCACAGACCTCCGATGTAACAGCAAATTGAACTCTGGGAATGTGGCTTAGCTTTGTTTTCTCTGGACAGGAGATGAGCTTCATTGGTTGCTGCCTGCAGAAGAAACATTGGAATAACAGGGCAGGCTGCCTCCATTAGAAAAAAAGCAAAAAGCTAAATTAAAGCAAAGGAAATATTGATGTTAAAGCTCAAACTGTTTGTGTGCTGAATTCACACCTTTGCTACGTTTCCTAACACCAACTGTTTGTGATTCACACTCTCAAAAACGTTGGCCACCTTATCTTTTCTTCTTTGGTAAAATGAAGCAATATTTTTAAAGGATAACCCAAGAAATCTCATATGGATCCCAAGTTTAACATCTGGTGTACAGCCTGAACGGACTGCTGCAATTTCTGTGGGGTCATATTAAATGATCACAAACAGAGGAAAAAAAAAACAAGCATTCTCATTTACATACTCATGTCCAGCTAAGCAAGCAAACCTGCTTTTCGTTTGGTCTGCATGAGGGAAATGATGCTAAATGTTGGTGATGTGCATCATTGAAAGTAAATTGTTAAAACAGATGTGCAGTAAAAATTAACCCTATACATTCAAACATTCATCGAATTCTGCTGAAACATGTTCACATGCTGTTCAATAGAATCAATAAAGCCTTAAATGGCTTATTACTGTTATAAAATGGCAGCAATAATGTGAAGAAGAAGAAATAAAACCTATAAAATCAGGTTATACTTAACAAACATCTTTATATTAGTCATAAAATGCAATATTGGTTAACCTTCAACTATCAAATACATGCAGATTAAAGCTAAAAAGCCTATTTTTTTCAGATTTGACCATTCTCACAAATTTCTAAGTGAAGGTCAGGGGTCCATTTTAACATCCATGTGATCTGGCAACCATCATCTCTGAAATCCAGCCATAAGAGTTTAATGTTCTGTTCTAATACCTCTGATTCATCTTTATTTACGAGCTGTTCACTACATACAGATGGCAATATTTTTGTCATTACAGCAGCGGGCTCTGGTTCAAGAAAAGACGGTAATAAAAGTCAGTCCAGGCCACTGACACTTCTCTAGTGATTATCTGCTCTTTTACAGCACTAACCTGAGCATGAAAAACTCCAGAAGGGTTAAAGGCAGACATGATTGTGCTAATGATGGCAATGGAGGGATGGGGCACAGAGAGGAAATGTGGCACAGGTGTTGCAATATGGAACACAGTCCTCGATGAGTGATATTTGAGATGAACATGAACAAAAACATTCATAAATCTTTTAAGATGCAATCTAATCTGAAATAAACCCAGTAACGTGCATATAATTGACTATTTAAAAAAGTTAAAATAGTAACAACAACAATATATATATATATATATATATTTATACATTTAGTCATTTAGTAGACACTTATATCCAAAGCGACTTACAGATAGATGGATGGATGGATCCTAGTTTCATCCTAGTATGGATGAAAAATATTCATATGCATTGTGTGTGTAATAAACAGTATATATACAGTATGTATATATAAAGCATGCACACACACATACACACGATTCCACTATTCTGTGGCTAAGATGCATCTAATAAAACTGGCTGATTATATGATTTCAATATGCATTCAGGTGTAAAATTGTAAAATTTGTGACAAATCCTCTGAGCCTTATGTTATCAAAATAACTGATCCTGACAATTTGCCATTGGAACAGTCAACAAAAGACTTTCAAGCACAGGATAATGCGTCCAGATAGAACCAAAGCAGAGTCATAAGGCTACCACAGACTTGAAGCTCTGCCTTGATTTCCTCTGATTTCCTATTCCTGGCCATCGCAGCTCTTGTAAATCATTCTCAATTCCCTTAAACAAGCCAGTTGGATTAGGTTGGTTTAGATCATAAACATTTGCAGGGCCAGACCACCCAGGGAGTGAGACTCAGGCCTGACCGCTGCCTCACTGCGAGCCGCGGCCAGGCCGAAAGCACAACACGTTCAGTGTGGTTTGTGTTTGCAGCACTTCCTGGACAGAGAGAGAGAGAGAGAGCAACAGAGAGAGAGTGAGAGAGAGAGAAGGCCCCATCTGCCATGGAAACAAAAACACCCCCCTCCCCCACCAACGTATTCACAGTCAGCCACCGATAGACTGTGACATAGATAAACACACTGGGCTCCACGGGCTCCATACTCCTCTGTCCTGCGCGTCTCAGAAAGCCCTTTTTCATTCACTGCTCCTGTGGAAAAAAATAAATCTGCCATTCACAAGGCTTTACAGGTTGGCTTCACAGACAAAATAATGCATGTGGAAACAGAAAAGGATTCTTGTTATGACAAGTGAAGAACAGAAAAACATTTTGTGTTGTTTACTTGAGAGATTAGGGATTACTATGGTGTGGTCTCAAGTATGGTGTCCAAGTGAAGCATTGCTCCACTCAAAGTATTGGGTTAAAAGACCCGAGGAATTAACCTAGAGTTTGACAGAGTCTGGACACATGGTTTTCATTAATGCACAATTGGACTCTGCTGTAGCAGGTCTCCCAGTGAGTGCTAGTTGACATGGAGGTTGAACTGTGAGAACACACATTCATAGTCACATTAGCAACTGATAATAGCGCATAAATCACGACCACACAACCGTTCGGTTAGTTTCACGCCAAACTGCAGCACTGTCTAGTGGTGAAGGTTGCTCGTTTGTAAATGACAATGAGCAAAAAGACTAAAAGTTTCAAATGGTGTTGATGTATTTGTGAAATTATAAATCCATGATTTTTCATTTTACATGCATTTCGCTAGCAAACAACTTGTCTACACAAAATAAAATAAAAATAAAAAACAAATCCAAATAAAAGATGTTCTCTGAAAAGCTCTTTGGGGAATGACTCTAAAACCTTTGGAACTTTTGTTTTAAATGCAAAATGTGTTTATTATATTATTATTTGTTCATTGTGATTATTGTGGTTTGTGTTTTTATGTTTCACATAGCAGCTTTCCTTCCAGCTGCAAAAAGGAATAAGAAACCATTTTAAAAGGAATTATCTAATCTTTTATTGTTGGGACTTGGGAGCTTTTTAGAGTTGCCTGAATATATCATTAAAGCTTTTTAAAAACATCTACTAGCTGTTTTGATCACAACAGTGCAATATTCACAAATTGTACAATGTCCGATGGTGATAACAAGAGCTGGAAATGAATGGGCAGTGCTTTATATCGCAGCTGTTGGAATGGAAGTCCGACCTTGCGATTAAATCAGCCAGTCGGGCTATAAAAAGCCAGTCGGGTTTTTGAAAGGTGCAAAGTTTGCAAACAGTTCTGGAGTGTTTTCGAAGCCCCACACATGATATTCATGGAAAACAAATAATGAAATACTGTGGCAATGATTTTATTCCTATGTCTTATTAATTTGTTTCATTGTTTCATTTCCTACATGCATGTGTATTGCTTAAATAATGGAAAAAATATATAGGCTGCATTTGTCAGTGTAAGGATTGACAGGTGTGATCTCTCCAGTTCATACAACTGCTTTACATGCAGTCTTCTAGTAGCTTTTTGATTTGAAAGAAAGAATAACCGATGCCAATCCCCTCATGCGGAATCGCCACAGAAGGCTGCCTGGTTTGAAAGTGATTTCTCTGTTGAGCTATGCTATATTCATTTGCTATTTACAGTAGATAATGGGCCTTTTTTGCCAGCGAAATTTCACAAATGTCACAGGACTTTAAACTGACGGGATCAGCTCCGCTGGAAGTGAGTGGATCTCTAAACATCCCTGAAAATATGGTTGTGAGTCTTGCAAATGTTCAAGTGTGAGTGTAAAAACTGTACTCCAGCATTTAAAATGGTTTTGGAGTTAGTTGTTGAATTGAGGCAATTAGTCTAGTAGCCCTTTATAGAGGTTCTATTGCTATTAAAGGATTATTTAAGACTGTGCTTCCCAGAGATTTGTTATTTGTGATAACTGCACCGACAGTCATCATTAACTCACTGGCTTTAAACACAGGATTTGCAGGGTGACACTTCATAAACCTGCAGATTCCTAGTAGATGTCCACTCTAACACAGGCTTGGCTCTAGGGTGGTAGAGCCAGAGATAAGACACATCCCAGTGTTCCCGTGCTATAGGCCAGTCTGGAGGGCCGCTCCCTTCCGGAGCTGAGTGCCAGGCTCCTGTGCTAGGTGAGTGTCTGTGGCAGGGTTTTGACTGTTTTACATGCTGTCTGGGCTTGGTTTGCCTCATATACTTGGTTAATGATTGCTATAACTCCTAATTGTGGCCAGCGTCCAGGCAGAAAGTCATGGGCCAGCCCTGAATAATGAAAGGGAGGAGGGAGGCGGAGGGAAAAAAATAAAATTAAGACACAGATTATGGGTATTTAATCTTAAAATTAATGGAATGAACAATAAAAATTTGAATAATGTCATGAGTTTATTTTTACAGACTAATTGTGTTGTAGTTAATTCTAAAATGATTTCCATCAGCCCCATTTTTCCGTTGTTTGTAGATGTTTATTTGGAAAGAATTAATCAAATGTTTTTGGGGAAAGAACAAGCTATAGAATTAACATCACGCAACATATTCATACAGGCCTCCTATACAATATAATATAATCAGATTTACATAATATACACATACTGTATAAACTATCATATACTGTATTATTAATATTGATATAAGTAAAATTAACTGCCATTAATTTTTTATTCTAGAACTTTCATTATATTAGATTGTTTTACTATGTATTCATAATAATGAATTATATGAATATGTTTGAATAAATAAAAATGTCATTCTGTGGTCCCCTGACTCCAATGGTTCACATTAATTTTTTGTTAAATTCATTCACTTAATTATTATTATGATTATTATCTAAACAAATTGTTAAAATGTCTTTAATTAAAAAAAAAGTAAAACAATTTTGTAATAAATTATGAAAGTATTTTATAAATAATTTATCTGTATTAAAAAAAAATTTTTTCAATATCACAGTATCATGTCTTCTGTCTTTTTGTTGTCTCAAACTATTGAAAACATCACATGAATCTTCATGAGGCAAAAACTCTCATCCTTTATTTTACATTATACAGCACTTTTTTGTGGAAGGTTACTTTGGAAATGTAGTAGGTTACAGATTACAAGTTACCCTATTTAAAATGTAATAAGTAGTGTAACTATTTCAATTACTTTATTAAAGTAAAATCAATTAAATCTGTATGTGTGTGTATGAAAATAATCCCCCTTTGTAATCGTTAACAATTTCAGAAGTAACTGTAATTTAATTACACATTAAGTGTAACAAATTACAGTTCCACTTATTTTGTAATTAAGTTATATGTAACTAGTTACTCCCCAACACTGACATTGTGTACTTAATTAATACAAAAAGATAATTTGTACTTTTTTCACATTATTTACTTGATCTAAAAATCATCTTTTACTGCACACATCAGTCCGTCTGGTTCCTGTGATCTCTGTGTGTGTCTGCTTTGCCTGTGTCCACCCCAAACCCATCGGTCTGTGAGGTCTGTGACCACACATTCTCCCCACGCCGCTTCAAACATCCTCGCTGTCTCCAGCGCTGTGCCCATCTCTCTGCATGTGGGGAGCCTGCCTCCAGGTACCAAAACACCGGGACTTTCTTGAGAAAAAATGAGCGTTATATCTTGCAGTGGATCATTACGGTTGGGGAATTTTCTGTTAATTATGATCGAGGCACATCTAAGCGGTGTTTAATCACTATTTTATGGCCAACTTGTCATAGTTGAGGCATCTTGTGATATCTTGCTCCCATAGTGGCTGATGAGGCAGTCGCTGTTTATTGGTGGTTGACTCACGTCTATGTGAAATTGTGCCCGTTTTATCCAGCTGGACTTGGCCAATCTTTTAGACCGAGCTAAATCTGGAAGAAAAAAGAAAGTTTGAGTAGATTTATAAAGGTTTGATTTATTCGTGGATGACAAGACAGGGAATGGCTTGCATATTGCATGCCACAACAGACTTAATACTAGTATGGTTTTGTGATGAATTTTCGATGTGTGGTTTGAGTTTTGTTGTATCAATAGAGCATCTTTCACCTGCCTGGATAATACTCTAATGTGTCTGTAATGAATTACTCAACATGCTTGGATCTGAATGTAGAAGATGAATGAGGAAGACACTATGTAATGATGACAGGTATAATGATGCCCCTCATCGAAAATAATTATAGATTTTCCGTTCTGTATTTTTGAATGTCTAGTGCCTCTGGGCAAAACACTGTTGCCTCTTGTATTTTGTCCCAAACACACTGAAGGGCTTTTGATTCTCTCTCTTCGTAATTAGACCGATGAGTGTCAGACAAGTCCTCTGTGTCTCATTGTGGTTTGATGGAGATTTCTTCTGTGGGCACTGTGAGCGAGCTGTCAGACTCAGACACCCAGCTGGCTGTCCTGAGAAATTTACTCGGCGGCCTCTGGGCTGATATCTGGCAGCATCTCCTCCATTCTCAGAGAATTCCTCATTCTCCCTGCAGCGGCTGCCAGGCTCGGAACGCTGTCGGAAACGCTGCGGCTTTGGCTGAACGCTGTGTGAGGTCCACCTTCACTGTGCGAGCAGTCTGCTGGCAGAACAAATATGGGTGGGACTTCTTGCCACACACACACACACACACACACACACACACACACACACACACACACACACACACACACACACACACACACACACACACACACACACACACACACACACACACACACACACACAGAGGCTTTCTCAAGTCACACTTTAGGATTTCATTTATTAGGCTAATGAGGCCAGGGCAATGACTGAGTCACAGCTAAACTGTCATGCTCTGCTGTGAACCAAATTCTTCCTATTTCTGTAGGACATGTGTTCAACCCTTCTTGTGGTTATGGATTATACATTTTAGAGGTTATTTGATCTTTTTTTTCATTCCTTGGAAATCAAACAAGATACATATTAGTTGCTTAATGTTTATTTATTTCTCTCTCTATTCGGCAACAGCCACTTTTCAGAGACCAATCAATTCTAATGCATCACTGTACATTATTTTTCAATCAATCAATCAATCAATCAATCAATCAATCAATCAATCAATCAATCAATCAATCAATCAATCAATCAATCAATCAATCAATCATGTATTTTTTGATTATTCGATTATTTCAACAATTATTTTCCCAATAAATCTATTGTTTTCTGATTAGTCAGGTCCTTTGGTTAACTTCTTCTTCTTTCTTGTTTTAAAATAAATAAAATACTTTAGAAATAATAATAATAAAACAACTTATACCAAAACTACCAACATAAACAAAGTTCAAGATTTTGGGGATGAAGTCTCATTTTCATTCTCACTTTGTGAAGCATCCATTCCACACAAATGGATATCACTGACTACACTGACATATTGTTCTGGGGTGCGTTTCCCAAAAGCATCAGCTAACTATGATCGCAAGTTGCACTGTTGGTAATGATGGAACTTGGGACCAGTTGCTTTTGGGAAACATGCCACTGGCCAGGAGCATTGGGGCATGACTCATGAGCTCCAGTGAAATACAGTAATATTACTGATAAATCCTTGTATATCCATATGATTTACATACACCAAACAGACAATCGTTTATTTATAAATAAATAAATAAAACAAATATATATATATTTCAGCAATCAAGTGTCAAGTCGTGCGTTTTCTCTCAGCTGTTTAGAATCAGAACTAGTGATGACAGATGCGCAAATTAATCAATTGTTTGATCTAATCGGTCAAACAGCTTTGCAAGAAGGTCCAATTAAGTTTGATTAATTCAGATAGTTCACTCATTGTTTGCAGTGGTTTCTCACACTGAAATAGCAACAGGATATTTTATAAGACAGAAAACAACAAGAGGTGAATATTACCTACAATCCATTATATGCATTGTAGTCCTATAAGTTTTGTCAATGATGAAGCTCTTTATTGCTTGTGCAGCTTATGGACAACTGGTAAAGAGCATTTTTAAGAATTTATATCCAAAACAGTATTACGAAGAGTATCAAAATATGATGGACAGATTTTTATATGATGGACACTTATGGCCAGAAACAAAACATCATGAATACTCTGAAAAATTATGGTATTAAATTGAGTTACGAATGAGGTTTCACGTCAGCTTCAAGCAAAATAGTGCTATTCCAAAGAGCAATGCAATCCATAAACTTACATTTGAACCCATGTTTCACTGCAGATCTCTTTGTTATACATATACCTGGGCAAATAAAAGATTCAGAGTTGATTTTTATGAGACTTCTTCAGTGTAAACGCACAGGGTGATGTTTGAAAAGCATCTCAGGATGACGCGCATCTTAAAATAATCATACCCAAACTGTAGTAAAGCCACCCAAGCAATGTTTTCATGTGTTCACTGTGGTTGTTCACCTTCATGTTTATTATTGTGTTCAGGTGCAGTACGATGTCCCCGGAAGACTATTTGAGATGGAACCATTTAAGTTTCTGTTGAAATAAATGTTTACAGCATTCCAAACATTTTGTGTGAGAGACAGTATGTGTGGTCCTGTCGGCACCTAGTGAGAGGTGATGTCTTGTAAAGGTGTGTTTCTGTGTGCATACACGTGTGTATTTGGAAGAGAGAGAACTATGTCTGAGTCTATGCGTGTGGGAGGATGTCTGCACATGTGTGAGTCCAATAACTTTTTAACCAAAGTTTGCACACACACACACACACACACACACGCAATTAAAAAAGGGGGACAAAACATCTGTTTTAGCACTTACTGTACAATTGTGCACACTTACATTCTTTTATTGTAAATGTTTAGTTTTAAAAAAACTAAAGAAAGTGAAATAAAAAACAGTAGGATTGCATGCATACTGCTTATTTATTGAGAACCTTGTTACTTTTTATTTTAGTAAGAATACATTTTCGACATTGAGGCTATTTGTTTATTTAAACAGATTGCTTGCATGTATGGAAAAGTAAGAAGGTTCCACTGAGACCGTAAAAGCAACACCATAAAATGTGTGGAAGCAATTGTGTGAATTAGGAGACTTTTATTATACATAAAAAAAGAAAGAAAGAAAAAGATAAATTGCCATGTTCCAATGAAGCATCTTGTACAACTCTGCTTCTGCAGCGATTTTGATGATTTTCCGTTTACACAGCGCCACTTGGTGGTCAGTTTGCGTGTTGCACGAGAAGTGTACAGGTTGTGATTTCCACCAGCTTCAAGGGTCTGCTTGCACAGGGGCTGGGGGTCCTGAGGCCCGGAGAGGGGGGTCCGGGGATGAGAATTCCTGCTTGCTATGGCTGGTAGCAGCTTCCGCACGCTCTGGCAAATCAGTTGAACAGGAGCCATCCTGTGAATCCCCACGCGGAAATAAATCATTCTTAACTAGCCCCCTCACACACCATACTGCGGCACAGAATAAGGCATGTGTTTCAGCCCTCTTGTTGTGTGTGAATGTGCACATATGTGCCGGGACTAGCAGTGTCTGTGAGTGTAGGTGTGTGTACGCAGCTGGATCTGTGTTTTATTCCACTCCCTGGAATAATGTTCCTCTCCTACGCATGGGGTGCTTTACGCTGTATGAATAAAGACTCTGTACAAACGATAGCCTACTGTATGTCTGACAACTTCTACCCCATACTGTCTTTTTCCATCTGTCTTGGGCTTAAAAGAAGGTACAGTGCACCATACTTATAAATAACACATGCATGACAGTGGTGAGGACACTTTTAGTAGCTTTCATAAGCATGTGGCCATTTGGCCATCCTACAGAGTATAAAGTTGATGTCAATGACAAACACACACATGGAAACATGTAGGGCATTATGTCACATTAAGAGTGTACGATATATAATTAATGTACCTAACATGAAGTTAGCATCCAATTAAAAGGCAATTAATCCAAAATGAAGACTATTTATGTCTTTCCAAATCTGCATGACTTTCTTCTGCCGAACACAAAAGAAGACATTTTGAAACAGTTTTGGTTATAATTGACTTTCATTTTTTATGAAAAAAAAGCAGTGAGACATTTCTTAAAACGTTTTCTTTTATGTTCCACAGAGGAAAGGAAGTCATAAAGGTTTGGATTGAAAATGATGACAGAATTTTCATTTTTAAGCAAACTATCCCTTTAATATTTTACCTCATTATGATATTTTTATCTGTTTAAACAACAGCATCCTGTCATAGTCCAAAAATTATTTTAAACTCTTAAAATTTTAAGAATTTTTGCACGTCAGGTTTCAGACGTGGACATTCAACCGAGACTGCGCTACTCTCAGTCACTGAAGCCCTGCAAATTGCAAAAGCTGATTCCAAATCATCAGTTCTCATTCTGTTATGATATATCTTTGCTCTTTAATCAGATCCTCCTGTCCACCTCTCATCATGGGCATTCAAGATTTTGGGTTTGAATCTCAATGGCAGGTCTTTTGCACTGCGGTAGCTTCTGTCATGAAAACATATTCCTCGTATGTATAAAAATATAAAGCTCATTCTGATTCTGATTCTTATAGTTGTCTCTGTATATTACGCCTAGAAAATATTTTAGTATAAAAAACTTTAACCTGATGCAATGGAGTCAGACTTGGCATAAGCATTACAGACCACTGTTGTCCTTCCTGCCTCTCTCTCTCTCTCTCTCTCTCTCTCTCTCTCTCTCTCTCTCTCTCTCTCTTTCTCTCTAACTCTCTCTCTTCTTTGAATGGACGCATGGGAATGAGACAAGAGCAGGGTGCAGTGGGTTTGCTTGGCAGCTGGCATACCAACAGCACTCCCATCACCTCGTTGACTTAAAGCCAGTGGGAGTGACACAAAGACCACCCCAATGCAGTGTAGGCCATGCTCATCAACACACTGGACTAGAGAATAATACAAACCAAAAGAATGAAACATTTATTCAGTGTCAAATTAGCATATTATAATTATTTCTGGTGGATCATGTGACACTGAAGACTGGAGTAATACAATTTAAAATATTTTGAAATAGAAAACAACACAATTAAAAATGTTAATATTTTACACTATCTCGGTTTTGTTGTTTTGTATCTATACTGCTGATTTGGTGAGCATGAGAAACTAAAAAAAACAAACAAACAAACAAAACAAACATTTAAAAAATATCACCAGTGTGTATATATATGACTGGAAATTTATTAAAATCTATATATGCATGTGCTTTGTATGTCATATCTGAAATCATGTAATAATTAATACAACGAGCAGTTAATTTGCCATTATTGTTTCATAAACTATGATTAAGTTATCAGGAGTACCTAGGAGGAAGGAATCAGGAGGAATAAATGCTCATCCAAATTTTGTTTGCTTTTTACTGTTATAATAAATAATTTCTGTTCCAAATGACTTGTATCTATATCAGTAATTTCAGCTTAGTCCCCCCCTCATTTCCACGTACCTGGTAAAAAGCTATTTATTATGACAGATTATTGTAAAATGAACTCATTCAGGATAATACAAGGTCAAGGTTTCTTTATTTGTCACATAATTTATTATTACAGATTATTTACAATAATCTGTCATAATAAATAGCTTTAGCAGTGCGTGCTGTAGACTAAGGATTACTGATATACAAAGTCATTTGGCGAAATGATTTATTATAACAGTAAAAAGCAAACAAAATTTGGATGAGCATTTATTCTGACCACAGTTTGCAATGAGAGAAATAGTGATCTTATTCCCTTTCATAATTATATTAATAAATTAGTTGCTTCAGATTTCTTTGATAAGCGTACAGATCCCGAGACTTTTATTTTAATATTTGCTCAGTTGAGAAATGCCAAGTTTTAGGCAGTATAAACACCAGAGTAAGTCTGTAAAATATATTATTTGCTTTAACTGACCACATTAACGATTCACAAATTGTCCCCAAGAGAGAGATATGAGGTATCATATATGCCTGTTACTGTCCACCTAGGACTGTGTTCATATTTTTGTACAAGTTAAATATACTTTTGTGGTTTACTAAATGGTTCCTGAAAATCAAACGAATCATGACCAGTTTCCCTCTTCAAACTGGCGTAACAGATAGAGCTTTGGCTGATTACGCTCAGAATGAGGGCTGTCATTAGTGGAAATGGTCAACCAATCAATGGCTCAAATGTGGTCAGTTCAGGAGGGTGGATTTGCTCGGATTGAGTAAAGCGGCCGGGACTTTCCAGACCTGACCGTACACTGCACTTTCCGGACATGATCATATCTTTGGCTTATTAAACTTAATTTTATACAGAATTAAATGTTTTTAATGTTATTTTGCTGTAATTGTACAACCTGGTCGCTCACAAAGGCCACACACTATTGTGTGTTTTTTAAATATGTGCGCAGTTTTTATTTGACAGAGACAAATGACAGTGATTGCTTTTCCTAATGTATATTGGATATATATGCATGGATGTGTGTGTGTGTGTGTGTGTGTGTGTGTGTGTGTGTGTGTGTGTGTGTGTGTGTGTGTGTGTGTGTGTATCTGTGTGTATAGCCTATTATAAACTGACTATATTTTGGTTCATGGGTTCTATTGACACTAAAGCAGCTTTGAAGCTCCATTTCCATTCAGCATATCAATACATGTGTCAGGTTTCACATCAGTGAACACTTGTTCTGAACTCCAGCAATTTCTCCATTTGTTGCAATGACTCCTCATTGATGATGCTTGATTGTCTGTAGACTCAGGCGATGTGTCACTCCAGTTCTCTGTGTCTTTATCTCTGAATATTACTCTACAGCTCTTGGTTTTACTGGTCTGTTACTGGTGCTTTGTAGTGACCACTGCAAAGTGGTAAAGGTGTTTTTTTTTCCTCTTTTTTAGCAGTGGCCGAGAGCCACCAGCAAATCAAGAAAACATCTTCATCAGTTTGACAGCAGGGGCATGTACCATGATGTTGCCTGAACAAACTCAGGGTTACAGGATTAGTTTTGAGTTGACAAAACCAAACCAGTCCAATCCGGCTTTGTTGGTACCATGAAGCTAATCATCAACTTTCTCTGTCAACTCAGGCTTGATCCTGAGTTAATGGAGCTTGTGCACATAAAAGAGTAGCATAAGTAATCAGCAGCCAATCACATGCCTTAAAACTATGATTCACTTCTTGTGAGAGAGTCAGTGCGAAGAAAAAAAGATTGAACGATTTGAAGAATTTAAACACATTTACACAGCACGATCATGAAACCATTTATAAAAAGTATAAAACATATATATATATATATATATATATATATATGTTAAGAGTAAAGAGATAAATTTATTGAAAATTTATACAGTTTTTTTATTTATAAGTAAATATAATTCTTATGTATATATATTTTTATTTATTAATTTATATTGATTTGATTGTGACTTTATGCACAACAAACAGCATCCCTGTTTGATTGATTCCACCAAAATATGTTTTAAATTATTAAACTATTATTAAATTAAATAATTTATACACACATATTACCGTTCAAAAGTTTGGGGTCTGTAAGATTTTTTTCAATAAGGAAGTCTCTTATGCTCACCAGGGTTGGATTTGTTTGATAAAAAATATAATAAAAACAGTCATTTAAAATATTATTACAACAGTTTTCTATATTTATTCCTGTTATGACAACGCTGAATTTTCAGCAGCAATTTCTCCAGTCACATGATACTCATTCTAATATACCGATGTGGTCCTCAAGAAACATTTCTTATTAACATTACTGAAAACAGGTGTGCTGCTTAATATTTCTGAGGAAACTATGATATTATAATTTTTTGATTTTTGCTGAATTGAAAGCTAAAAAGAACAGCATTTATTTGAAATATAAATCTTTTGTAACATTATACAATTCTTTATCGCAATTTTAGAAAACATATATGCATCCTCTCTGAATAAAAGTATTAATGTCTTTAAAAAAAAAAAAAAACACTTTTGAATAGTAAATATGTATTTATTTGATTTATCTTATGCTCCACTTATTATAAAGTAGTTAGGGCCGGAGTATAGTAGAACAACCTGTTAAGAATGAGTCTTTTGCCTAATTACAGCTCAGCCTTTCCGTCCCATCCAGTCCTCTCCTCAAGAGTGGGCCCTCCAGGTCCAGTGGCCCCTCCCCCACCCCCAAACCTCAGCTGCCCCACCTCCTCCTCCCTCATGCTCTTTTCTCCTGGTTGCCTGGGCAATGCCTAACAAAGCCATCATTTCACCAATTTCCACAGAAACAGGTGCTGGCACAATGGCTGCTTCCTTCTGCACTGAAAGAGAAGGTTAGTGAGGTTCATGGGAACTCGGGCGGACAATCTCAGGGCTGTCCAAGTGTCGTCCTTAGGCTCTGACATAAAAGAAGGCTAATTTGTTGTCGCTGTTTTCCCAGGAGGGGGGGAAAGGAGGGGGGACACATTTAGGGAGAAACAGACCCTGTGATATCAATCTCAGAGTAGCCGAGAGCCCTTTTCCTGATGTGCTTGATGTCCAGTGTTTTGCCTATGTGGAATGACACATGTTTTATGTGTGTGGTTGTACGACAAAAAAAGCCAGGACAAAAGCAGAAGCGATGTCATTGCTATCAGACGTGTCTTTGGCTATTTGATGCTGGTATTCACCTGATATTGCACACTATTCCTGGTACGTTCTGCCTTCCTCACTCCTCAGAACTAAAATCCAGGGATTGGGTGCTGGCAGCAAAGTAAGTCTGGATTTTTAGGGAAGGGGAGGTTCCCTTTTGCATGGTCCAAAATGATGTTTTGTGTCAACACAAACCGTGTAAGAAATGACACTGTTATAAATGCTTCATTTTTCAGCAGTAGAAACTTAAGGCCCTTAGAATGTTAAACCTCTTTTGCAATACAAATATTACGAGTATTTACATTAAACATATTATATGATAAAACTTTGTTTTATAAACGTTAATGTTAAAATACAAATTTTGTTTCTTACAATTTTTGATAATGCTTCATCATTTGCATGTGCAATAAGCATTTCATTTTGAAATTCAGACGCAGCTAAATCTCTTCTGATCATTTATGGTATTTGAGGAGTTCAGGCTGATTAATCAGTGTCTATTGAGAAGGTCTTGTTTACCTCTATTAGTGGTGTTGTTTCCCCCCACATCAGACTCCAAAGCACTGCCTCCTATGGTTCAATTTAGGGGCCACCAATGCACAAAGTAAAACACTCTACAAAAGAGTATAATAAAACATGTCACAGAACGGACACAGGAGAGAGAGAGAGAGAGAGAGAGAGAGAGAGAGAGAGAGAGAGAGAGAATGAGAGAGAGAGGACTGAGCGATGAGAGACAGTGAATGATGAAAAACAGTGAATTTGAGTCTCATCTAGAATGTGTTTTGTCAGACAGACAGACAGACACAGACACACACACAAGACACACACACACACACACACACACACACACACACACACACACACACACACACACACACACACACAAACAAGTACGGATAAGGTGCAAGCTGAACAAAACCATAAAGTTATGTGTGAAAACATGTTTGTTTATGTTAATTTTTTTTAAATATGAAACATTTTAGTGTTAAATATTAACTTATTAACTTATATTTAAATATATTTTCATTGTAATTACGTTTATTTGACCTTTATTATTATTATTATTATTATAACTACATATTTTAATCGTTTCAGTTATTTTAATCATTATTGATAGCTTCTTTTGTATTTGAGGCTGGTTTGATCATAATTGCTGAAATTACTAATTTATTGTCTCCAAACCTTTTTATATTTCTGTCACAGTAGTGCATAATAAGATGCAGGACTTTTATTTTAAAATGACCATTTCCTGTGACTGTCAGGAAACTCATATAAAAAAATAAAAAATAAAAGTGGACGGTGTCCCGTAAACCCAGCGGTTGTCTTGATATCTTTCTGGTCAAATCTTGACCACTTAAAATTCAATCTGGACCGATTTAATGGACAAATAAGGTGAGGGATTCACGCCTTCTGTCATAGTCTTTACAATGTGTAATGCCACCTTTGAAAACTGATAAAACAGTACAAATCCGATCACGTTAACGTTACTTTGATCAAGCTAAGCTAGGGCTAGTTGACACTCCGTTAGCCAGTGTGTAAACAGTGAGATATACTTAAACCTTGACCTTATATGTATTAAAACCATGCAGTTATTTAATAGCTCTCCCTAAAGGATATCGCTTCTGCTCGCGCGCAAGGTTTGCTTTGCATTAGGAATATTCTGGGCCCTGTCAAATTGATTACAAACATCACAAGACTATTGTTCAATACGTTTTCAACGTCCATAACATTATTGAGCTGATTTGTGTATATATTATTTGCCTCACACGTCACTTCACATTTCTATTTTGCTGCATTGTCGCATTTCACTCTTCAGAGCAACCAGTTAATGTTACCCCACGAGTCCAAGTTATATTGCAACTAACGTTAAACTACACTAAATAGGTCTTAAATAGAAAGCACTGGAGTTAAATGTAAATATGTAAGAAGTCTACGTGTTTTTATTTGTGAAGGAACGTATGTCACATTCTGTCAGTGAATTAATTTGTGACGTTTACTATAGGCGTGTGTTTCGCTCATATTTGCTAGTCATGCTGTTTTCAAGCTTGTTTGCACAGTTCAAACTGCTTGATTTCTAGGTAATAATTTTAAAAGATAACTCAACAGTTGGCGCAACGTTCAGATTGCTCAGGCATGAACAAAAGAGGCGTTTGAAATCATGTTGGCAATGGCATGTTTTGAATGTATTTTTAATCTTTTAAAGAATACTAAACATAGTTTCCATTTAGCACATACGTCCATCCAAATCAACTTATCACGGTCAAGTCACCTTTATTTATATAGCATTTAATACAATGCCAAAAGCAGCTTCACAGAAATAAACAGGTAAATAACAGAACTAGTGTTACGAACTTCTTCAGTAATGAGACAAATGCAAATTTTGCTGTAAAGCAGCTCTTAAAAAGACAGCAGTGTTGTTATTCAGCTAAAGTAAGTTGATAGTTTAGTTAATTTACTGTAAAGTCCATCAATCATGAAACGAGTTCAATTCAGCAATAAGCACCACAGAAATTATGATACTTTTTTTTCCTTAGGGGTACCAGTGCACACCCAGATACCACAGGAATGGATATCACAAGTCGCTGCACCCTTGGTGACCCCAACAAGCTCCCAGAGGGAGTTCCTCAGCCTGCCAGGATGCCCTACATCTCAGACAAGCACCCTCGGCAGACCCTGGAGGTCATCAACCTGCTCCGCAAGCACCGAGAGCTGTGCGATGTGGTTTTGGTGGTGGGAGCCAAGAAGATTTATGCACACCGTGTGATTCTGTCGGCCTGCAGCCCCTACTTCAGAGCCATGTTCACGGGGGAACTGGCCGAGAGCCGACAGACGGAAGTCGTGATCCGGGATATAGATGAACGAGCCATGGAGCTGCTCATCGACTTTGCTTATACCTCGCAGGTATGCAGTCCTATTGATGTATGCTCAATATTAAAGTTGCATTGAATGTTCGACTACTGTAAATTTTGATGCTTCGTATTGAAGCTCAATATTAAACTTTAAACCAGCTGACGTAAGTTGTATGGTGGCCTGCAGGTGACTGTGGAGGAGGGAAATGTGCAGACTTTGCTACCCGCTGCCTGCTTGTTACAACTGTCAGAGATTCAGGAAGCCTGCTGTGAATTCCTGAAGCGGCAATTGGACCCCTCGAACTGCTTAGGCATCAGGGCCTTCGCCGACACTCACTCCTGCAGAGAGCTGCTGCGTATTGCTGATAAGTTCACCCAGCATAACTTTCAGGAGGTAATGGCTGACCTCCACACGCCCTCTATTGTGTTGATAATGAATGTACTTTGAACTTGAACCTTTTTGTTTCCTTACTGGCTTTTGCTTTCTTTGTGTAGCACAGGTCTAAATATATTCTCTTTTCTAATCATAAGTGATATTACAAATTAGGTAACACTTTACAGTAAGTAATCTGTTAATAGATTAGGCAATAGAATAGGTAATAAAACACGCATTAAATTGATCCAGAATGACAGTCAATACATGTATAAGGTTAGTAAAGATTATTTAAAATAACTGCTTTTCTTCTAAACTTTCTATAAAAAATATTCTGAAATAAAGATGAACAATGTCTACAAAAATATTGAGCACCATAACTGTTTTCAACTGTGATGATGATAATAATAAATAATTAAATGATACCGAAGGATCAGAAAAACTGGAGTACTGACTACTGAAAATTAAGCTTTCCCACCACAAGAATAAAATAAAATTTTAAAATACATTAAAAAAAGAAAATTATTTTAGGCTAAATTGTAATAGTATTTCACAATATTACTATTTTTACAGAAGTTTTGACCAAATAAATACAGCCTTGGTGCTTCAAGAGATTTATGAGACGTTACAGACACCAAGTCTTTGAACAATAGTGTATACTGAAATTAACATTTACCCAGATAAATTGCAATTATTGTTCCTTGTTAGTTCATGATACCTAGTGCCAATGTTAACCTTATTGTACATTGATGTTGCATCAGTTTGGTTAAAAAAGAAAATTAAATTAAATTAGTAGTTCTAGTCTTAATATTACATTCATGATTGTAAATTTCCTGTAAATCCTGTAAATTTCAGACAATTAAAAAATAGTCAATATAAATGTTTCTAGTTGTGTTAAATGAAATATTACTTGTGTTAGAATTGGCACAGGTCAGAGAGTGTGGGAACCCTAAAGAAGCCTCAGTTTTGACTTCCCTGCATCTAATTTTAGCCGTACACTCAACTTTTCCATCAGCTAGTTTAGGGTTTCCCTGATGACCGTGCAACCCTGTTATTTTTGACTCGTGAGAAGAACCCCCACTGCTGGTATCAAATTAACACCCCCTTATTTATTTTAGTTTAAAGGGGTCAAATAAGGTACCATGGTTTTGATTCCGTTTTTACAAACAACTGTAATCTGTTTGGTGAAGTGAAAAATTGATACATCTCACATTAATGTTTTTTGATAACTTCTGTTTTTTAGGTTATGGAGAGTGAAGAGTTCATGCTGCTGCCAGCCAACCAGCTGATAGACATAATCTCCAGTGATGAGCTCAATGTTCGGAGTGAGGAACAGGTGTTTAACGCTGTAATGGCCTGGGTTAAATACAGCATCCAGGAGCGCAGGCCTCAGCTGCCACAGGTCAGATATAAGCATATAAAACACTAAAGACACACTGCTTATGGTAGATGCTCATAATGTGCAATAAAACAAAATGCAATATATCAACGTTTAATATTATTCTGGAAACGGCGATACATCGTTTAATGAATGGAACGCTCAAAAGAACAGCATTTATTTGAAATTGAAATGTACTGTCACTTTTGATCAATTTATAGCATTCCTGCTGAATAAATTTAATAATTTCTACATTGTATTTTTATAATATCTTTTTAATAATGACTAGCTGACAGGCTTTTAAATGGTTGTGTATGTCAACAGGATTAAAAAAGGGTTCTTTGTAAATTACATGCCAATTATGTTATTATTTAGACTTGCATTTAAGAGATGAATAACATGAATAATTCATAAGACCGCTCATCTCTTTTATCATGGCAACAGGTTCTGCAACATGTGCGTCTTCCTCTTTTGAGCCCGAAGTTTCTGGTTGGGACGGTGGGTTCAGATCCTCTAATCAAGAGTGATGAGGAGTGTAGGTGCGTTGTAACTTAATTTGTGATTGTAATATGCATGGCTAAGAACTTAATTTGGACAACTTTAAAGGCGATTTTCTCAATATTTAGATTTCTTTGCACCCTCAGATTCCAGATTTTCAAATAGTTGTATTTCAGCCAAATATTGTTCCTATCATAACAAACCATACATCAATGTAAAGTTTTTTATTCACCTTTCAGATGATGTATAAATCTCAATTTCGAAAAATGTATCCTTGTGACTGGTTTTGTGGTCCAGGGTTACAAGTTTTTATTTATCTATTAACATTTAAATTTAAAAATGTCCATGCTATGGATGAATCAACACTTTTTCCCCCCTATAGGGACTTGGTTGATGAAGCCAAGAACTACCTCCTGCTACCCCAAGAGCGCCCCCTAATGCAGGGACCTCGAACCCGGCCCAGAAAGCCAATCCGTTGTGGAGAAGTACTGTTTGCTGGTGTGTATTTTAGCAGCTATAATCTTGGTTCTATTGGATCTATATGCTTTCCAAGATTTTCCATTTGCACATCTGACTTCTGTTCGTGACTCAGTGGGAGGTTGGTGCAGCGGTGATGCTATCTCAAGCGTTGAGCGCTACGATCCTCAGACCAATGAGTGGAGGATGGTGGCATCCATGAGCAAACGGCGCTGTGGAGTTGGTGTCAGTGTTCTGGATGATCTGTTGTATGCAGTTGGCGGACATGACGGCTCATCTTATCTCAATAGTGTGGAGAGGTGCTGCTTGATTAATACAAATGAATCAGTGGTGTTTATCACGCTTCTACAATCTAATAAATGAATCCTCACAGGGTGAAATTAAATACATGAAATTAATTATGGATGAAAAATGAAACTCAACATTTCTGCCCTCTGCTGGCTTTGTCAGGTATGATCCTAAGACTAACCAGTGGAGCAGTGACGTCGCCCCTACTAGCACCTGCAGGACCAGTGTGGGTGTTGCTGTATTAGGAGGGTATCTGTATGCCGTGGGAGGTCAGGATGGTGTTTCCTGTCTCAACATTGTAGAAAGGTTAGTATTAAGGTAATTACAGGATTATCATCTAAATATCTTAATGGGCATGGCTTGAAGTTTCCTTTAGGAGGGATTTAATTAGATATTTGCTTTTTTTATTTTAGGTATGATCCAAAAGAGAATAAGTGGACTCGTGTTGCCTCGATGAGTACCAGGCGGTTGGGTGTAGCTGTAGCTGTATTAGGTGGATTTCTTTACGCAGTTGGTGGTTCAGATGGTACATCCCCACTAAACACAGGTAAATACTGGAAGACGTAGAGGCAGAACTCCGTAATATTGGAGTCAGTTCAAAGTGATCAGATATTGCTAAGTCTTTAGTTAATATTTGATGTGTATTCTGTTTTTCTAAGAATAAATGCAGCTGAGGAGTGTTTTGACAGTTTTAAGATTAAAGTATTGGATATTATTATTCAATAAAATAACATTACTTTATTGGCCTTAACTTTGAAATCGTCAGTTCGGTCAAATTAATTATTGTTCAAAGTTTCAGTAGTTGTAGTTGAGGCAAGCACCAAATTTAATAAATATGAAAACACAGCAAAAGTCATTTTTTTGTGATTTGCTGTTTTCTACAAAAACGTAAGGTAATGTCAAATATTGAAATTAAAGTGGAATTAATTGTAGCAATGCTGGGTGAGAAGTTTTCCCTGTTTTAGTCAAGTGTTGCTCGATTAATAATAACATGAAAATGAACAGATTCATAACTGACTGTATTTACATTTAAGATCTTGCCAAGACACCAAGATTTTTGACCACAAAGTGCATATGAACACTCGTGTGGAGCTGAAATTGTTAATTTATTTTCTTTGTCAAATTGATATCAAAGTATTGGTATTTTTAATATCCCTAATGCTTTATTAAAAACTGTTCAAAAGTTTGGAATCAGTACCATTATATTTTAATAAATTGATCAAAAGTGACATTAAAATCAGTTACAATGTTCTGGTCACTAAAGAATCCTGTAAAATATCGGTTTCCACAAAAATATTAAAGAGTTTTCAACATAAGAATGATAATAAAAAAAATATTCTAGAGAGTCAGATCAGCATATTATAATTTCTGATGGATCATATGACACTAAAGACTTTTCACTAAAATTCAGCTTTGTCATCACAGCAAGACATTTTTATTTTTTAAAATAGTAATAATATTTCACAGTGTTACTGTTTTCATTGCATTTTTAATCAAATAAATGAGCCTTAGTGAGCACAAGAGACTCTTGTCAAAAACATTTACAAAATCTAACTGACTCCAAATGTTTGAATGTAGTGTTGATTGCTGTATTTCAGATATTATAAAGCAAATGCAGAATCTTTATTAACTGTGATTTTGTTGGCAGTGGAGCGGTATAACCCTCAAGAGAACCGCTGGCATACAGTGGCACCCATGGGTACCCGTCGTAAACACCTGGGCTGTGCCGTATACCAGGATATGATCTACTCTGTGGGCGGCAGAGATGATACCACGGAACTGAGCAGCGCAGAGCGATACAATCCCAGAACCAATCAGTGGTCACCTGTAGTCGCAATGACGTCCAGAAGAAGCGGGGTATGTGAATCTTTGAACTTGTTTCAGCCTCTTAAAAAAAGAATTGCCCAGCAAATCAGTTCTCTCTGTTGTTCTAGGTTGGTTTAGCAGTAGTAAATGGCCAGTTGATGGCAGTTGGAGGATTTGACGGTACCACATACTTAAAAACAATAGAAGTCTATGATCCTGATGCCAACACATGGAGGTATGTACACTACTATGTGTTTCTATCATAGTTTCCACAAAAGCATTAAGCTGCACAATTGCTTTGAACATTGATCATAATAAGAAATGTTTCTTATTATCGGCATATTAGAATGATTTCTGAAGGATCGTATGACATTGAAAATTTAGCTTTGCATTTTACATTTTAAAATGCATGATTTTATTTTATTTTATATTGAAATAATATTTCACAATATTGCTGTTTTTGCTCAAATAAATGCAGCTATGTTGACTGTTAAAAAAATCATATTACCCCAAGCTTTTGACTTGAATCCTATTGAAATCATAGGTGTTTTTCCTGTCACTGATTGTTTTTTTCTTCCCCCAAGGCTCTATGGAGGAATGAACTACAGGAGGTTGGGAGGTGGCGTTGGTGTAATAAAAATGACTCACTGTGAATCACATATATGGTAACACCTACAGTATCCATCTCTCAGATACCTCACCATAGCTCGTGCCTCATAGAGACATTGTACATCATGCAAGAGGGGAGCAACACCTCAGTATTGTCTCCAGTTACCGAGATGGCAAAGGTACCATCTTCTGAAGCTGCTCTGAGGAGACTCACCTGGTCATAGAGCATCACTCCATTTTGTTTTTACATTTTCTCTTTCGTACTTGAGAATAGCCAAAGGCAATGTTTTGAAGAGAGAAACAGCAGCCGGAAAAGCGTCAGCCAGAGTGTTTGTTTTTCTGGAAGGAACTAGGCTTCTGCCAGTCTGTTTGACTGCATTGAAGAATAACTACAGTAACCTGAAACACACGTCGCTGGGGATTGGTGGGAATGACGCTCGTTCTTAAGAGCAAATGTTTCCCTGATTGATGTTCTCGTCTGAATTGGATGCACTGTGATATCTTCACCATTTCTTTGTTTAGTTTTTTTAATAATGAGTTGTACACTGAGCATTAACTGTTCCTCTGCATTTTACCAGATGTAAGCAGGTTAGTTGTTTTTCTCTTTTTCTTTGGTGTACTGAAAATGCAGTCCCTCCTAAACATTGCAATCTAATGAAGGCTGCAAAAGTTATTTTTGAAGCAGTAAAAAACAGGTTTGATGTATTATCAATTTGTTTACTTTTATACAACTGAATGCATCAATGAACCAGTCCATGCACTTTAATCCACTAATAATTTTTCTATTAAAGTTTGTATTTTGTTTTATATTGTTGGATGTATTGTTTTATGCAAGTATGAGGACCCAAAGTAAAAATAGATTTTTCATGATCTCACATTTTAGAGCAAACTGGTTTGCAGTAGTAGCCTGCACGTATGCTCAGAAACGTAATGTAGAGCTTGTTATCGAAATGAGATGAATCTCTTTAAATTGTTACAACTGCCCTTACATCTTTTTTATTTAAATGAACATTTGTTTTCCCACATGTTCTAATCCTGGTGTTGAAATACGGTTACATAAAGTATATCTTCCATGATCATATTTAATTTTAAAGATGTACAACTGTCTATACATTTCAAACCTTTTAAAGTGGAAATAAAATATCCAAAGAAAAATAATCCAAATGATTGGTCATTGAAATTGTTTATTGGTGATCCTGTGGCTCAGTGGTAGAGCATTGCGTTAGCAGCGCAAATGGCAGTGGGTTCAATTCCCAGGGAACACACTGACAAAAAATGTGTAGCCTAAATGCACTGTAAGTCGCTTTGGATAAAAGCTTTGCTAAATGCATGAATGTAAATGTGATCAACCTTTTCCATGAGGTTTAGAGCAGTGGTTCTCAACCTTCTCGACTCGGAGACCTCCAACTGTTCAAGACAATATTTTCTCTGGTACTTCTGCTGTAATGATGAAAAAGCAACTTGTTTTCAAATATTTGTATTACCGGAACTAGGAGCATCAATAGATACAACAAAAATTTATATTGGTCTAATTACCTCAATTTCAAAAACTCTCTTCATATTTAACACGTTTTCATAGTAATTTTGATCATTTAACATATAAGCCCCCTGTTTGAGAACCACTGATTTAGACTCCATTTTTGTCCATTTTTCCTCATACAAATTTGGAGATCTCTAAAAATAGAATTAGAAAATTCAACTTAGATCGGTGCTTTATTGAGAGACAAATGGTAACTCAATTCAAATACATTTTGTTATGCACATTTTAGGTCCTTTTCTGATGTAAATGCTTAAATGAAGGGTGTTTTGAAAATGCAAATTAAATAACTAAAATGAATATGCAACACCACAAACGGTCCATTTAAATAAATTACAAAAAAGAAACCAATCAAATCCAAACTAATTCCAGAACTACCATTAGAACACAAACGTCTGCTACCTACAGGCTTTGTAAAGTGTTATACATTAAGATTGTTAGATTGACATTGTTGGCACTGCTAGCAATTAAAACGTAATCAAGTAATTTCAGAGGCCCCGAATCAAAACACATCTAAACAACCAATATTAAGCCACTATTCATTATGTAAAGATAACAAATATCCCCAAGTGATTTACACACTTTAAAAGGTTCAAAATGTTTTATAAAATATAAACATATGTTACAATATACTAATAGACATATTAATGCCTATTTGTTTGAACTAAGAACCTATACATATAGTAGTGATACATTTACACATAGTTGATAATCATGTTTATTTGTGATAAATGTTGTATCACATTAATGTGATTGATATGATATTTGTCTTGATAAAACTCTAGCAAGTTAAAAAAAGAAAACAGGCAGAATAAAAAGTTCAACTTCAAAAGCTGGAAAACAAAGACATATTTTACAGCAAAAAATAAATATGAGACAATAAGCTTTAAAAGGTATAAAAATTCTAAATGGCATAGAAAAATTAAAAAAACGCAACCAAACATATATTTACAAATCTAAAGCCGATTTTAGGTTGGCATTTTCAAAAGAGCAGATTCTGTCAGCAGGGTAAGTAAGGTGGTGATGTAGTCACTGTTTCCAATCTGAAAGAGAAAAATCAAGTTGTAACAAATATGAATGCAACTCACGCTGTATATACAATGAATAGATACAACACATAACAATTACCTTGATTTTCCCATCAAGATGTGCTGATCCTAGAGTGGTAGATACTTTTACGAGTGTACCAGCAGACAGGTAGATCTTAAAGTGTCTAAAAAAATTAGTCTCCAGCCCGTTGATGAACGACTGGACCTCTTTAATATCAATCTTGTCGTCTGCACTCTCCTCTGGGTGAATGCTGTTCCAGAGTTCCCACGCATCCTGTGGGTTAACTGTATACGAGACATCCAGCGGTGGCTGTGTCGGAAGGCTCCAGGCCAGTTTCAGATGCCTGATATTGCAGGTGGGATGGCAACCAGTCCACAGAGCAGCCAGCCAGTTGAGAGTGGTGGAGTTTAAAGCCAAAGAACCAAAGTTGCAATCAAAAGCCCTCTCGAACCAGGATGTAACCAGGGTTGTAAGAGACTCCGGTCCACTTGTGCAAAACAGAGGCAAACTGACAAAATCAGGAGGCAGTGACCTCAGGTATTCCGGATCACCATTGACACACGTGAGCCAACCACGCCAGATGACTTTCGGTGCATCTGCAGCTGCAGCAAATACCGGTTTGGACTGGATCTGAGGGAATGAGAGAAAAATGAGCATGAATGTGGCATATTTATATAAACAAAAATAAGAAGTGCAAGAAGTGCTCACTAACACAGATTTGTGAACAATATTTGATAGAAATAGGCCTTTTGTGTATGATGACCAAATGACCAAACACCTGAGAAGAGATGATGCCATCCCCTCAGATGACCTCAGAAGATACCAACCCTCGGACAATATACAGAATTAACTAAATTTTGCCATATGTTAAATACATTAAGTTTCTACAATATATAAATATATTGTAGAAACTTAATTTCCTGTAAAGCTGCTTTGCAACGATTGTATCGTAAAAAGCACTATACAAATAACCTTGAATTGAATTGTTCAGGCTTACCTGAATGAAAACAGTCTCAGCATCCTCATCAGTTTCAGCCAGTCCAATAACCGCAGTAAATGTGACCTTAAATCCCACTTCTAACCCAACTTCAACTGCAACTCCTTTCTGTTTCTCTGCTACGATGAAGGCTGCGAGATGTTTGGAATATGATTTCAGCTGTGTATGTCTGAAGTGATGCAAAGGGGTGACATATGACAACTTCCATTCGTTTTTCACCAGAAGAGCGATATGCTCAGGGTCAACCTTATTCTGTAGAAAAAAATAAGACATTTGAAACTCAATCCACTCTATATCATATTGAATTAGTATTTTCCATTAAGTTATCTCTTACAGTGATGAGTTGTGATTTGGCAGCCTCTCTACTGGTTGGGATCTTCAAGACTGTTAAATGTCCTGGTGTTTGCCAGAAATATGAGGGTGCTTCCACACAGCTCCGACCATAACTTTTGCTTCTACGAGTAACAGGTCTGCTGGCGGGAGTGCTGACGGCACTGCATGGGTAATACAAGCAACATTTATAGCAATCAATAACGACTCTACTACTAATGGAATCAACAATGAAATACAACTTCTGTTTTTTAATGACAAAAATATATTATATATCGTAAGTGTACGCTTACAATACACACATTTCTCTAATTAAACAACTTGATCAGAAAAAAGACAACAGTTCAGACAACCGCTAAGTTACTATTAGCACTTCGCTAAACCGCTAACGTTACATAAATTCAATTTTTGTTGTATTAAGTGAGAAGCGTATACGTGTTGCGTTTCTAATAAATATTCTACGCGACAAAATGTTTTAAAATAAGTTTAAAGTCTTAAATCTGTCATACCTGCCTCTCCCTTCCATGATGAACAAAAACACACCGAGCAAAAAAAAAAAGCAGGAAGAGATTTTGAACCTCCCGCTTTCCCGTCGTGCAACGAGGCGGGGCAGGAATACTAATCGATTGCTGCTAGCAAGAGTAATATGCATCACATATTTCTACATTTAGTCGACTATATAATATTTACCAGGATATGTCAGTGGTGTTGATAGAATCACAATTGTGGTACATAAATATAATAAAAGTTGTTTATAGTCATGTTACAAAAGCACAGATCGATTAATTCTAATTTGATTAGTTATGCCACAGCATTTCATGCGCTGGACTGTAGCACACGGATACAGTTCACAACTTGTCATGATTCAGAATGACAGTGAAAAGTCATATGGATTAAGATTTTTAATTCCATTCGGATATTTTTATACGCTACGTGAGGCAAACTGTATAGGTGTTTGTACTCTGTAGACCGATTTAGGTAACGTTATAAGATTAAGGAAAGGAAAGAAAAACAAAGGTGACCGTCAGTGTTGCATTCATTGCAATGATGTAACGCTAACGCTAACTGCATTTATTAGATCTAACTGTTAACATTAGACTCGTAACGTTACACAAAGAAGACATAAACAAAACACAATTATGTGAAATAAACAGCTCTGAGAAGTATCTTTTCATTTGTTAAAGACAACACAATACATTTAGACAGAAACACCACGACCTCGCATACAGGACGATGGCAAACAAATGCAGATTGTTTTTTCTTAGATCATCCCAGCAGGTATTGAGATGTCTGTATAGCAGACGACCAGTACCTTCCATCAATCATATTTATTCCACAAAACCATCTCCAAGTACAAATTCGTTAGCTTTGGCTCATAACTTCTCCAGAAACTGCTCTACTTACTCATCAGGTAACGTGGCCTTCATTAAACTAGACAGTGCATCTGTAATAGCCTTTTTTTCAGTTTTAAGTGTGATATTTCTATATCTGTTTTGTGTCTTGTAGGTCAAAGCAGTTTTTCATTGAGAAGCCACACATGTGGAGAATTGTGTTCCAGTCATATAGATGAAGAGGTTACTTTATGTGGCTGGATTCAGTACTTGAGGTATGAGACACAATGCTGAACAACAACTAAACAAAAACAAAAAATCACTGAGCCACATCACTATATCAGACAGACATATCTGTACTTGTCACTTTAGGCAAGATCTTTTTGTGATCTTGAGAGACTTCAGTGGATTGGTGCAAATTCTTATCCCACAGGATGAGGTAGCAATGCACTTTTATTGCTTATTTTGTGTCTGATCATTTAATTATGGTGCTGCTACCAACATATGTTGGCTCATTTGTTGCAGTAACATGTTTTTACCATTACTGTATATTTTTCTTTGACACTTTATTTCTTTAGTCCAAATCTGAATTGAAGAATGCTTTTCTTGGTCTCACTGTGGAGTCCGTCATCATGGTTAAAGGAAGGGTCAGGCGTAGACCAGAGGGACAGGAGAATAAGGTCTGTTCTTATGCACAATAACGAGAAAAGTAAGACACTGTGTTCAGTGTGAAATATGTGTAAAATTGTCATTTTTATTCAATATTAGAAAATGTCCACAGGAGATATTGAGGTCTGTGCTGAGAGCATGGAAGTGTTGAATACCTGCCGAAAGCTGCCGTTTGAAATTAAAGAATTTGTCAAAGTAAGGAAAAATAATTTTGACATTATATACAAGTGTTGCATTTATAAAATTTCGAAATGCATTATGAAGTAGTTGTAGTTTTACCTACAGTAGTTCTACAGTGTATATCTCACAAAGAACATAATAAGGTCATATTTCCATACAAAATCAAAAAAATCTATACCATTCAAAAGTTTGCGTTCTTTCAAAAACATTTTTAATTTATTTTAAAAATCCTTTTTTTTTATTAAAACAGTAATGTTGTGAAATATTATTATTAAAATTACTTTTTTATTTTAATATATTTAAAAATGTAATTTATTCTTGTGATGAAAGCTGAATATTCAGCAGCCATTACTCCAGTTTTCAGTGTCACATGATTCTTCAGAAATCATTCTGATATACTGATTTGGTGCTCAAGAAATATTTCTTATTATCTATGTTAAAAACAGTTTTGCTGCTATTTTTTTTGGAAAACATGAGTTTTTCGGGATTCTTGGATGAATAGGAAGTTCAAAATAAGTATTGTTTTGTAAAATGTAAACCTGTTTAACAATTTTCTGTTAATTTTTATCAGTTATCTTGCATGGGCAAGGACAAGACCTTTGATTCAGTGTCATGGAAATTATGTCACAATGAAAAAGTCTTAATTGACCTGAAATATGACCTTGAAGTGTTTCTTGCCAGTGTTTGTGATATTCAACCTATGTCAAATGCTGTGGAATAGCCAATGCATTTCATTCCAGATTATTATTTATTTGAGGTTATGAATTTCATAAAGTAACACTTGTTGTCCAAGTAGGATAAAACATCCCTGATATGTTTAATTTTAATTCTTATGTTGGCCTTGAAGAAAACCGAAGCCCTCCGGATGCAATATCGGTATCTTGATCTTCGGTCAGCCAGGATGCAGTACAATTTAAGACTGAGATCACAAATGGTGATGAAAATGAGGGAGTACCTTTGCAATTTGCATGGTGAGGATTTACAGTGGCCTTTTCATGCTTGTACATACATCTGATAATGTACTAGAATACTCACTAAACATTACCTGTCTTTCCCCAAGGATTTGTGGATGTGGAAACACCAACATTGTTTAAGAGAACACCAGGGGTAAATATTTGTTTCTGTATAAACCAAGTGTCATTCTTATAACCAAAATATTAGGCAAGGTGCATATGTAAGGTGTATCTAATTCAGATACACACTATTTTAGTTTCATAGAAATCTCATATAAATATATATATAATATGTGATCCTGGACCACAAAACCAGTCACAAGGGTCAATTTTTTATATTGAGATTTTTACATCATCTGAAAACTGCACAAATTATATTTCCATTGATGTATGGTTTGTTAGGATAGGTCAAGATACAATTATTTTAAAATCTGGAATTTGAGGGTGCAAAATCATAAAACTATTGAGAAAATTGCCTTTAAAGTTGTCCAAATGAAGTTCTGAGCAATGCATATTACTAATCAAAAATGAAGTTTTAAAATATTTATGGTAGGAAATGTACAAGCTTATTGTAAATTGCACTCATAAAAACGCTATACAAAGATAATACCTACTGAGCCATATCCAAAGAATGAGACAAAGTGTGAATGCAGAATGTAGCTTGACACACTAAGCATAAAAGCGTTTGTAATTGCAGAAAGGTTGCATTTATGAGAGATTATTTATGCTGCTCAATGCTTCTATAGTGACTCATGCTTCTGTTTCTTGTCTCCTGCAAGACACCCTGCAAGGCTTGCCCAAACATCAACAAAATACAGCTGGTGCAAAATATTGCCAGATCATTACCCCCAAATTTGTGAGCAATCACATCACTCTGGTTTCTTCCCTCTGGCTTTGTTGTTCTAAGAATTTTTACATCTGTTTTCAGCGAATGGACTTTTAAAGCTTTGATACATATGTATGAGCGTCTGAATGCTACTCACTTGATCTTGGTAACCCCGCTGTTACTGGACAGTTGCAGAATAAATAAATCAAGACTGAGTGAGAATAGTGAATTCATACAATGGTATCGGTAACTGAAAGCATTTTTGCATTTATTTGCATTCATGCACAATGTGTGATTGACACACTTAAAAACAATTGCATTATTTGACATATGCACAACTACAGTGTTTTTCTATTCTGTAGACACTTCATTTGAATGTAGCCTATCGAAAAATTGAAGTTAGTGAAATTACTTCAGAATTATACTATTAGATTTGTTAATTATTTCCAAAACAATTCTGTGTCTTTGGCTAAATAAATTCATTTTGGTGATTCACTAGAAACAGCCTTCCAAATAGTACAAGTTGAGGAAAAGTCTAAAATACGACATGACACAACAAGGCTGTGCAGTTGCTGCAAAGTGGTCTGTAGGGGGCAGACGATCATCTAAAACGTTACAGTGTCTGCTAAATAGCTTAAATATGAAAACCAACATTTGTAAAGTTGAATAACCTTAGATCCTACATAGAAGGACTTCTCTGTATACAAAACCTATCCATGTTTCAAAAGAAGGATGATAGATAGATAGTTAGTTAGATGATAAGTATTAAGCTGCACTGATATAATTTAGATCATTAGAAGTCAGTGAGGTGTTTTTTAATATCCTTTTATATTTGTTCCATGTTTTTTTCCCTCCTTCTGCACTCTGCTAAATTATTTTGGTTCTCTCTTTTGTATTTCATAATGTGACTTTCATTTATCAGATTGGCTTGAGATTCAGTTCTCAGTGAGAGGCAGGAATACACAGAGTTTATTCAAGTGTAACTGTGTTTCTCAGGGTGCCAAAGAGTTTGTGGTGCCATCTGGAGACCCTGGGAAGTTCTACTCTCTTCCACAGAGCCCACAGCAGTTCAAACAGCTTCTTATGGTGGCTGGCATAGACCGGTAAAAGTCATATTTTCTAGCCTTTTTCTATTTCCTTCATATTCACAGATTTTTGTCAGATGCTTGGCACGTTCACTAAACTCTATCTTCACTGACTGACAGCACCTTGAAAACAAAACTACATCTTGTTGGCCAACATACTCTCGGAATCAGTCTTATTTTTAGCTGTTAGCAGCTCTGAATTATGCAGATCTGCATTCATTCCAATGCTGTGTGAAATGCCAAAACAGTGACATGCATGTGGAGTGTACTGCCTGATACGGATTAGAATGCTGCTTTGAATTCTAGCTGCTTTATGAATATTTTTCTAATTTGGAATTCAAAGCAACAGATTTTGAGGTGGCATTAGCACATCCGTCACTGTGTGGGTTGCTGCTGACATGTTTAGCTTTGTTTCCAATGTTTGTGTATTAAAGGAGTCTAGGGCCCATGTGAGTAGATAACATTAATAGTTATAATAGTAATAGCAGTTAACATTAAAGAATTGTTTCATAATTTCACAGGACCTAATATATGATCATTTTAAACTCAAATGATAAAGACACTTAGGTCGCAGTAGATTGACACTATAAAAAAATATTGGAGCTCAAAAAGTTTACAAAGAAATTGTAAGGAGTTTGAGCATCTACATAATTTTTTGCATATGCAGTGAAAGCATTTTTTTCTAAACAAAATAAAACGCCCAAAACTAAAATCAGTCATTTTAAATCGTACAATGCATCTGATATGCTAAATAGTTTTTAATAAGACTAAATAATAACTTTTTAAAATGATTTTGAGATGATGGCAGATGTAATATGAATGTACATAGATTAAATGAACATGCACAATCATTAAATCAATATTATAAAATTTTTTCCCTGAAGGAGGAGCGGGCGTAAGCGTCCGTCGCCATAGTTGCTGTACCACCGCTGTACGGCCGGGCACACAGTCTCGGCTCCTCAGCGAAAAACTGATGTGCGTTTGCCGCGCTCTCCTTTATACCCGCAGCGGCGGGTCTTGGCGTGTGGCACTGCGCCAACTATCATTAGCTTGTTTTGTTAACACTTTCGAAGGTGATTGGGCTCTCGGCGAGATCCCATTAGTCAGTCACTCTGGCGTTCGTCTCCGTTCCCTCCTTCAGGGAGCAGGGGTTCTATAGTAACCGAGACGTTTCTATTAGATTATGGAAAATGATAATAACCACAATAGTCTCATTTTCATTTCAATTTTGTAAGCATGTCTCTTTGAATTAGTAGTTGCGCTAAGCCAGGACTGCAGGCTAGTTTTATGAAAAGTCTGTCAAAGGAAAATGATATGCTATGCATGATTTAAAAATGTCAGTCAGTATTGGCCCACAGTCACTTACTGAGATTATCTCCCACAATCTCAGGTACTTTCAGCTCGCTCGCTGCTACAGAGACGAGGGCTCCAAGCCTGACAGACAGCCTGAATTCACACAGGTAATGATGTGCTAAAGGTTGAGGGGAAATATGCAGCAGCACGTCTGACGATATCTGCGAAACTGTGGCTCGTATCTGATGCAGATGAATATTGAGTGTTTTAATGATGTGGCTCGCTCTAACTTCCACTCGGGAGGGTGAGAGCTGCTAATAGGCTTTGCAGGATTCTCACTCAGACTAAAAATCATGAAATCTTGATAAATCAGATTCTTGTGCAATGTGAACAAAGCATTTTCACTCATTTATCAATTTTTTTGTTGACACATCTCCTAGGTGGATATTGAAATGTCCTTTGTAGACCAGGCAGGAGTCTTGAGTTTGATTGAAGGCTTGGTCCATTACTCCTGGCCAGAGGACAAAGTACAGATTAATGTTCCTTTTCCCTCCATGACTTATGAGGAAGCCATGGGAGACTATGGAGTTGACAAACCAGACACTAGATTTGGGATGAAGGTGACCGCACGTTCTTTCTTTGTACACATCATCTTAGATTGCACGTAAGACATCAATGAGGTTGTTTGCATGCTGGCCGTCCTTGGCGTCACGCTGTGCTGGCATCCTGTTTCCCTACACATCACAGATTTTCATGCGGTGCTCAACAATTAAAAAGGAATCTCTCGTGATACGTTTTTTCACACTGTTGTGCGTCCTGAATGCATTCAGTTCTGCTCATAGAATTACAGAGCCTTTTGCTGAATCTGGGATGTTTTTGCATTTAGATAAGTAATAGATTAATGTGAAATACACAACTATTCAAAAGTTTGCGGTCAGTAAGATTTGTTAAGCAAATTAAATGTAACAAATTATATCGATAAAATAAATCTTACAAATTGACAGTAAAACATTAAAAATGTCACAAATTTTAGATTTCAAATACATGCTGTTCTTTTGAATTTATTATTCATCAAAGAATCCTGAAAAAAGTATTACAGGTTTAAAAAAATTATAATTAAGCAGCACAACTGTTTTTAGCATTGTGTCTTGAGCACAAAATCAACCTATTAAAATGATTTCTGAAGGATCATGTTACACCGAAGACTAGAGTAATGATTGCTGAAAATTCAGATTTGAAATCACAGGAATACATTTCACTTTAAAATAAATTAAAATAGAAAATAGTTATTTAAAATTGGAATAATATTTCACAATATTGCTGATTTTACTGTATTTTTGGCCAAGTAAATGCAGCCTTGTGAACATAAGAGCCCTTTTCTACCCCTAACCTTTGAATGGTAGTGTACGTATTTATTTTGATTACTTTTTAGTTTATTATAATTTTATTCAAAATATTTATGTATAGACACATTAACAACTAAATTTACAACTAAACTTTGTGTCCCGATCTGTTTTCTGAAGTGTTTTTTTCTTCTTTTCAGCTTGTGGATGTCACCACGGCATTCCAGGGAACACAAATTGAGTTCATCAAAGATGCACTTCTTAAACCAGGCGGCTGCATTCAGGCCATCTGCGTCCCAGAAGGAACGGTAAGGACAGAATCCGTAGTTTCTGATTCGTATGTCCCAACACCGCAGCTGAATCTACAGCACAAACAGTGTAGTCAGATTTCCAAATGAATGAATCTTTTCAGTCAGTTCTTGTTAGTGATTTAAAACTGACAAAACAATCAGTGTAGCCTGGTTTTCAAACAAATAGTTATTATGATCGGAATGAATGTATCAATCGGTGAAATAATTTGACACATTAGTAAATTCAGTATTAAATATATTTAATTTGCGCCTCAAAAGAATGAAATGAATTAACAAAATAGTGTTGATTAAAGATTACAATTCTTTTTATATTCATATTCTTGTCTTTGAAGAAGGCACCAAACTGGAAATGGGCTCCTTTTAACTTGTATTACACTGTAAACCAATGAGCAGCGTAATCAGTGATATAACTCGTGTGGTCTTCATTCTATTAGTCACTTTCATTAAAAAGTAACTTAATGTGTTGAGCATTACAATTTCTCCCATTCATATATCTCCTCCCCTTATACTAAATCTGAAGCAGTTGAAGGTAACTCTGTGTGGCGGTTCTTCCACAGAAACACCTGAAGGGCAAAGACTTAGACTTCTTGAAACAAACAGCCAAGACACAGCATGGTCAGGTGAGTTGTGTGTCTTTCTCCCTCTATTTGTTGATGGAATGCCACCAGCATTCAGTGTGTGCACATCACTGGATGTCTCCTGAAATATGTATCTGAAAAGTAATCAATAAGTCAGGATGATTTGGTGGTAAAACAGTCAAATGTAACACACAGCATACTTACCCTGAGGCAAGATCGAGCTCACTAGAGGGACACGGTTCCATATATGTGTTGTAGGCTGTCCATGGAGACTTATAAAGGGAATGTTATGTGTTTTTCTCCACACCATATGTAGTACATTTTTAATTTATAGCTTGTAATGATTCGTGTCATATAAAATCGTTTGATCCATTTTTCCTGATAATTCATGCTAGAATCTTTGTACTGAGATAATAACTAATACTAATTTGCATCTGGTCTCATTCTGCTCTTGCTAGTGGAGCTGCTAAGGCAAACATCTCTGTATTACAATTGCTCATTATTAGGGATTATTAGAGTTCACCCCAAAATTAAAATTGTTGTAATTTTCTCAACTTCGTGTCATTCAAAACTTGTATTACTGACTTTCTGTTATGGAACATAAAGGAAGATATTTTGAAAAAGTTCCTACTTTTATTGTTCACACTGGAAGTCAAAGGGGTTGTTTTGGACCCACTGATCTAGTGTTTGGACCCACTGACTTTCCTTATATGAACAAAAACAGAAAATCAAAACCTTCCTTTGTTTTACTCAATACAGTAAGTCATACAGGTTTTGAACAACATAAAGGTGAGAAAATTATGACTCAGTTTTGATTTTATTAAACTTATTATAGCATGACCAGTGCCGTTGAATACCCAAAATGAATGGCTCTTTAAAGTAATTTGTTTACCATCCACTGTAACCAGTGTGGCCCAACTGATTCCTGAAAACTAACATTTTTGAGTCTTAATTTTTGGTGAATCTGAACCATATAGCACGACCAGTGTAGTCCAGCTGATTCAAAGAGAAATAACTCTTATGAGTCATTTCTTTGTCCTGAATAAAAACATAACACAACCAGTATAGTTCGACTCCTGAACAACTGATTCTTATTAGCTTGTATTTGGCGAATCAAAGAAAAAATTAAAATAAACATACAGCAGGACTAGTGTAGTCAAACCTCATAATGAATGACTCTTATGAGCTGGTTATTTTTAGTGAATCAAACATAGATCACTGCTAACTGTGTTATTTTATACTTGTGAAATGTAAATCAGCGTAGTTTGTTCAGTAGTACTTAATAGAAAAATGTATCAATTAAATGTAAAAATTATTATTGCATTATTTAACCTAACTTAACGCTAACCATAAATTATTTATTTGATTTAACCTTCTAAAGGTACATTTTGTTAACTTTTTTACTGAAAAAACTAAAATCTAATTCCTGTCAAAGGGGCGTTGTTTTAATAATGGTTTCTTATAAATGTCAAGAACATAATTTATTAATCTTCCTAAATACTTCTGTCTGTGCCAGTAGCCTTGTGGTTGTGCTTTGGGTGACCCAAATTCAAGTTCTGGCGTCCTCCTTAAATTCCATTGTGTCAAGCCTCTACTGTCCAATAAACTTAAAAATGCCCCCAAAAATAAATAAAAAATGTTCTACGCTTCTGATAGCTGACTGTTCTGCTTAGTTTTCCCACTCCAAACACTTTATATAGTCTTCTATCTATTTATAAATGGTAAGTGAACTTTGAGCTAGTGTTTTTGGCTTGAACTAAATGGCACCGTCAAAGGTGATTCTCCATTGCTATCCATTTTAGTCCAGGTCTTGGCTTCGTTTGTGTCTGGGAAACAAGCCCGCAGTGTTCTCGAGACTGATGATTGCTCAAGAGTTTGTGCCCTATGCTGTCAATGGAAATTGAATATGGGCCGGTGGAGGAAATGGATGATCATTGCTGTGTTTGCACCGTGTCTCGTACAGGAGGTGAGTGTGGCTCCAGTAAGGGCAGATGGTTCACTGAAATCCCCTCTCAGCCGACTGCTTTCGGACACGGCCAAACAGCAGCTGCTCCAGATGGCCCAGGCCAATGCTGGAGACCTGATCTTCATCACAGCCGGACCCCGGGAGAACGTGGTGCGTAACCGCATGCATTTTGTTCCGCATCCTCACAGATTCATATATTCATGCTGATTCAATCTCATAAACACATCATGAGAGCTCAGTGAAGCTCAGTTCAAATATCTACATAAAACTAAAGTTAGAGCTGAACATGAAACCATTTTGGGTTGGAGTAAAGCATCCCTTATTTAATGTCCTCAAGTACCTTCCCATCAGTTTTTATGCCCTACAGTGATAGCTAACTAAGGGTTTTGGGAAAATATGGCTTCAGAAGAATGCTGACATGATCTAATCACTTTTAAAAGAATATTCATCTTTTCCATGCCTCAGCTCTCGCTCGGGGCTGGTGCAGATGGTGAGCTTGGCACAAAGTGAGACGGCTGTTTAGTCACAAAGCAGAGATGTGGGAGATGGCTAGGGATAACTGGCGAGCTTTGTGAGCTGAGGTTGTGGGATGAATGGTGATGTTGCTAGTGCAGAAAGTGGGAGAAATGAGAGCTCGGGGAGATCTTTCTCCTCAAATATAGTTGTAGAGACTTAGGAATTCATTTGCATGTTCCCTCCCTCAAATACATGCATTGTAAAAGCCTCTTGTGGTCTCATTTTTAGCGGTTTCATAAATGAACAAAAATCAGAGTTGTAGTTTAGATTTTTCAAACTTTTTTCCATGTTAAAGGGATGGTTCAATCAAAATTTTTTTTTTCAACATTTCCTCATGTATTTCTGAACGTGTATGACTTACTTTCTTATGTGGAATATATATATATATATTTTTTTAAGAATGTGCTAACTGTTTTTGTACTTGGAATGAAAGTCAGCAGAGTCCAAAATAACACTGGACCCCTTTGACTTTCATTGTATGGACAAAAAACATTCACACTTTAGTTTGGGGACCAATTCACACTATTAAGTACAATCATTGCAATCAATAAACCCATAATTTGCTACTTATTAGTTAGTAAGGTAGTTGTTAAGATTAGGTATGGGGTAAGTTTAAGGAATCTAAAATATATCATAAATAGAACATTGTATACCATTGGTTTTGCTTTGTTTCACAGAACTAATTGTTGCCTGGGTTGCATACGTATGTGTGGGGCGGAGCTATCAAAATATGTGCGAGACCCTTTTGGGGTAGGGACGTGTTTGTTTTGGTGATTTCAAATATCCACATTGGCTTCCAGAAATCGCTTACCCCACCTTTAATAGTGAGATTTGGTCCCTAAAAACATGAGAATAATAATAGTGAGAAATGCCAAAAACCGATATTGTCATTAACTAAAACTGTTAAAAATAATGTTCAGTAATTTAAATAAAACTGATACATAAATATAGAGATTAGATGAAAAACTTAAATAAAAATGAGAAATGTGGCTACTAACTGAAATAAGTTTCAATTGAAGCACTAAAATAGACTGAAATTAGAAACTAAATTTGTTATTTCAAAATATATAAAAAATGACACATTCACATAAAACTCTCTTGAAAGGATAGAGGTTAATTTAAGCCATTGTGGGTGTAGCGGGTTTGAGTCTTAAACCATTCACTCTTTCTGTCCTAATGTTTTCTTGTAGCGCTTCACTATTTCGCTATGTAATAGAATGTGTCATGTTTTAGCGCCCTCTGTTGGGGAAGCTGAGACTGCAGTGTGCGGAGCTGCTTGAGCGCTATGGCGTGCCTGTTCGTGACCCATCTGTCTTTCACTTCTTGTGGGTGGTGGACTTTCCCCTTTTCTTACCCAAAGAGGATGATCCAGAGATGCTTGAGTCTGCCCACCATCCCTTCACAGCTCCAGTCCCCGAGGATGCCCATCTGCTGTACAACCAACCCCACGAGGTATGTACAATCAGGCAGTAAATCAACACAAATTATCTTTTTTAACCTTACAGAATCATAGCTTTGCATTTTGATGGAAAATCTTAGGATAGAAGAACTCTTGTTTTTGTGTGTTTGTGTGTGTGCTTTTGACACTCAACAAGGCTGCATTTATCCGATAAAAAAGTTACAACTATAATATTGTGAAATATTATATACATTTAATATATTTTAAAATGTAATTTATTCTTGTGATGGCAAAGCTGAATTCTTAGCAGCTATTACTCCAGACTTCAGTGTTACTTGATCCTTTATAAATTATTCTAATGATTTGGTAATTTGGTGCTAAAATAATATTTCTTATTATTATTAATGTTGAAAACAATTGTGCTGTTAGAAATAGAAAAAATAACTGCATTTATATGAATTTATTTGTATGAAATTTATATGAATTTGTTTGTAACAGTGTAAAAAATCTATTAATTTAATGCATCCTTGCTTTAAAAAAACATTTCTGACCCCAGGACTGTGGAACAGTAATGTATATTTTTTGCTAAACAGTTGTGCTTTGCTCTAATATTTGCTCACAAGTCATAATGATTTATGAGAAAATTATTCTTTGGAGTCATTTTATTAGGAGTCAAATTGGTTCACAAATTGGTCTGGATAAAAAACACTTAACAAATGCTTATCCAGTCATAACAATCAACTGGAAATGTAATGGAAATGTCGCAAAAATAATTGGTTTCACACCTACCAAAACAAACCTACTTCTGACATCCAATAATTCATGTCAAGGACAAAAGTGACATTTTCAGATTATTATATTACGGTTCATCCCAACGTTTTGAAACATGACATACAGTATAGTGGGGTCCAAAATTCTAAAGCATCATTAAAATTGTATATATATATAACTAGATAGCTTAATAAAAAAAAATATTTGTGATAGGAATACATTTTCACTGGTGGTCTCAAGCATTTTGACCTGACTATGTATTTAAAATGTGCACGTACCTTGAGATAGTTGACCATAGCCAGAAATAGTCTGTGGTTTTATCACTTTGTAAGCCTACATTCTTGAGCCGAGTATATCATAGAAGAAATTGATGATCTCGCTTTGAATTCCACACATTTCCCCCACCTGTTTATCTGCTCTCTCAGGTGCGTGGCCAGCATTACGACTTGGTGCTGAATGGCTGCGAGATCGGAGGAGGTTCGATTCGCATCCACAATGCCTCTCAGCAGCTGTACATCCTGGACACGATTCTCAAGGTAATGGAACGAGAGTGAAAAATTGCACAGCGAGCAAAGAGCATCATTTGATGCTACTCTGACAGCGAGTTAAAGCACTTGTAATGGACGTGTCTAGATAGCCGACTGCGCCATTTTTTTATTTGTGACTCTTACTTAACACCCCCCACCACCTACCCGATCGGTCGCTGTGGCAACCCATTAAGCTATATTTAACTGCCTTTAAAGAAAACAAATGCTTTGGATCTTAAGAGCCAGGGAGAAGAAACACCACATTAGGGTCGATCTTAAGATTTGCGTCTACAAAGGAAATCTTTTTGAAGGTCTATTTACTCTGTTGACACTAAAGTAGTTGTATGGATCTGTAAGATTTATACATGCCGAGACTATGAACAATTCCCTTTAAAGCTGAAAAGGCTGTGAATTACAAGGTCCACTTTCTCTGCCCTTTTTCTCGGTCTTGTTTGTGTTATAGGAGGACCCATCGCTTCTTTCTCATTTATTGGAGGCTCTGGACTCCGGGGCCCCTCCTCACGGCGGAATCGCATTAGGTGAGTGAACATTCAACACATGCTACCTTGGACTTTCGCAAGGTTGTTGGGTACCACTGTGACGAAAGGCCTTGTTGATTACATTCTCTTGTTGGTTAAAGTGGAACGGTCATGCTCAAAAACTCAAATTGCTTGCTAGCCAAGAATTTTCGGCAGCTTTGTTTCAGTTTGAGACTGTAAACTGAAGCATGAAGTGCCCTTGATCATTCGAGAACCTCTGTTTGGGTTTATTTCTGTGTGTAGCACTAGAGCTGTTCTAACAGCTTGCTTAAACTGTGATATTCAAATTTGCCATGTTCTTGTTTACATTACAACATCTAAAGGGTAAACAAATGCAACTTAAATGTGTGTAATTATCAGGGATGCACTGATATTATAAAAATTCTTTATTTTATTTTATGTGATGCATACAACATTATAATGTATTCTATATAATGTATTTTGAGATTTTCTCAAGATTACACTTTTCTCAAGATTTACAGTGTTATCAAATTATTAATGTTTTTAAAAATGAACTTGATCATGACAGGTCATTTAAATGAGCATGCACGATTAAATGTATTGGATATATATATATATATTAACAAATATTCAAATATAAGGACACTGCAGTTCAAAAGGTTTTTTTTATTAATCTAAAGAAATTAATACTTTTGTACAGCAATGATTAATTATATCGATCAAAGGTGATAAAAACATTGATAATGTACCAAATATTTCTGTTTGGAAAAAAATAACAACTTTCTTTTCATCAAATAATTCTGAAAATTCTTGTGGTTTTCAACATTGATAATAATTATAAATGAGCACCAAATCAGCATTTTAATTTCAATAGAATGATTTCTGAAGGATCTCAGACTTTTGGTAATGACTGCTGAAAATTCAGCTTTGCCATTTCAGGAATAAATTACATTTAAACATGTATTAAAATAATATTCATAATAAATACATTTCTCTCTATCTATAAATTACTGTTACAATATTACTGTTACTGATTTTCTAATCAAACAAATACTTCCTTTGTGAGCATAAGAGACTTCTTACAAAAATATTACTGACCCAAAACCTTTAACCAGTAGTGTATATTAATTGCATTAATTAATTACGATACAAAATTATTATACATAATAAATATGGAAACAATATAATGTGCATTCCTAATAATTATTAAATGTCTGTTTTTCTCGTGAACAGGGCTGGATCGACTGGTGTCCATTATTGTAGGAGCTCCCAGTATCAGAGACGTAATAGCTTTTCCAAAATCCTTCAGAGGTCACGACCTCATGAGTCGTGCTCCAGACTTCGTTTCTGAAGAAGACTTGAAGCCGTACCATATTTCTGTAATCTGGCCTAGCGTAGATACAGAGGGTCAGCAGGACAACTCAATGTAAACTCTAAAATCTGTGTTAATATGCGTGTGATGTTCCGTTTGCATGAGGATGCAAGACAGTTCGTGATTTCCATCGGCACCGTACGGTCGCCATCTGTGTCCACGCCTTGTGATGGACTTCAGAGCAGAAGCAGCAGGATCAAGTCGACATCTGTGTCCCCCACATCAACAAACACTTACTTCTGCTGCTCCAACAGATCAGTCATGTACTTTCTTATCATATACATGATCTGTAATTAGTGTTTTCAACTGCAAATTTTTAATTACACTAGTTTCAGTGAAAAACAGTGGTGGATTGTGAGCGTAGCTGTATATTCCATTAGGGGGCAGCGTTGTTCCATTGCGACTGTTTACATTGCTCCCCCACCCACCACCCCCCTCTGCACATGCCCTGCAGTGAATTCAGCATGCACCATATCCTACATTTTTTTCCACCACCAGACATACCAAATAAAGCTACATTTCAGTTTTTCTCAGCGATGCCTTATCTGCAAAAGCAGATGCTCATTTTTCATGCCCAGGTACAGCTACTCATTAGAACCAGTGTTGTTTTAAAGCAGACCTGCGAGTTGGCCGCCGAGCTGTGAACACAGTTCTGTGTAAGACATGCTGTTTTTGCTGTTCTTCCAATTACTTTTCCTTAAGTACCCACTCATAACCTATTTACACGACTATGTTTACTTGGAAATACCTACCTATGTTCGGTAGATGTTTCTGTTAGTGTTTAGAGACAATTGCAGTACTGAACCTTGGCTGATTGATATAGAGCTTTTCTAAAACACAATTTTAAAGTTCTGGTTTGGGCTTTTTTCCTTTGTCCTCTTAAAGAGGGATGATTCACCCAAAGATGATAATTCTGTTGCAGACCACCTAGATTGTTTTTATGTGGAGCACAAAGAAGATATTATCAAAAGCATCTTCATGTTTTTTTTGTCCATAGTGTTTTTCACTCTTCAAAATAATCTTCTTTTGTGTTCTCCAGAAAAATTAAATTCAGTCAGCAACAAAAATACTTAAATTTTTACAAAACATTACAAAACACTTATATATATATTTTTTCAGTTTCAGATAGCTGAAATCAAAACCATAATGTTTATTTAGCACTTCTCTCATGGCATGTTTTGACATCTCATACACACTGTGCATTACCTAAAAAAGGTATACACGTCAGAAGTGTGTACTAACTGCCTAAATATGATGCTAGGGACAAACATTTGTTTGGTTAAATTAATATTTTACAAACATTAAAAAATGTAAACCATGAAATTGAAAGTTACATGTAAACCATCTTGAAACTTGTGTTAGTATTAATGTTAAAAAAATTACAAGAACATCCAACTAAAATAATTCAGAAAAACATTTCCATGAAGGGTGTATAATTATTTCATGCTAACGTCTTGAGAGCATTATTAAAGATCATATAATTGAACAATCGTTCTATTAAGGTTACTGGAATAATGTCAGAATGTTAGCCGAAGTTCGGATAATGTTAGCTTGGATAGAATTGCCAAAGAACTTTACCATGACTGGTTTAACAACACAAAACCCTGAACAGCACAGAGTTCAGTTACGTAAGTTTAATTACTGATCATTTATTTTCAGCTTCGTGTTTTTGCTAAATGAAAATGTTTACATTTTTGTTTCAGTAAAAAAAAAACATGTCAGTGCTTCACTAGTATACAGGTTTTGACAGTACATTTGTAGTGTTTGTATTTTTGAGTAGATTTCACTTTTATTTAATGTTAATATATATTTTCATTTTATAAAATACAAACATATGTAAATATGCAGCTGTAGTCTTTATTTGGTTAAATTGACTGCCAGCCTATTCCTTTGTTTTTACAACCCTGCAGCTACTCTAGCTGTTCTATTTTTTTCTGTCTGAAATAAAATAATTTACACATATCATGTGTGAACTGATTGCTGTGTATTTTAGTCCTTTTATGTTGAAATAACGTCTGACCGTTACATCAAAGCAAGCGTGATGTTTCTGATCTCTTAATGGAGATGCTACCTGCATGATCGGCAAGAAGAAAATTGCAGTTCTCAAGGAATACAATCTTAGGCGTCATTACTCCTCTCAGCATGCACTGCAGTCTGTTAGGTATGAGGTTGAGATGAGCTGCTCAACTCCGAAAAGGTCTAACCATGCATCATTAACTGTATATAGTTAAAATCCATAGTTATAAAAACCCATTTTCATTGCAACTCTTCAACTGCCCACCACCTGGTCAGTAGTCACCAGGTATTTTGCATTTTAAAGACCTCTGATCTAAGAGGATAGTGCTGCTTCTGCTGTTGTCCATTGTTCCCATCAGCATCCTCTTGGGTTCAAGCAGACCTTTACTTCGGCGCCACTGTTTTGTGGCCGGCCTGAACAATGCTGCAGGGAATTTAATGTCTAAGAAACCTGCCTGATAACTATCAACAGAATTGACCGGGTAGCTCCAGTCACCATATTCTCATCATTCTTTCTGCTGTGTAACACATCCACTTGTCTGGTTTGTCTCTAACTGGCCTACATAACCAAAATGGCCCACGGTTTTTCACAGCAAACATAAAAGTCACATAAAGGACAATGAAAATTTCCTCTGGATAAGCCACGTTGTTTTGCAGTACATGACTTTCAGTGACGGAAAGGTAATTATAATGTATTCCACCATGAGACACTTTTAGGCCTCCCTAATTAGTTTCTTTTTAACTCCCTATTTTGTAATCTCGAGGGACCACGCTCTGTGTAGAACAAACCAAGCGATTTGATGGGGAGATCCTTTAGGTAACATGCAAACATAGTGGGGATAATGAGCTCACTGGCTTTATACCTTTTGTTTCAGATGGCCTTTTTTTAAGTGCTCAGACTAAGGAAATAATTGGCTACTTCTTCTTTCTCTTCAATAAAGGAATTTAGGGTTGCCTTGTCAGTGAGATTCTCAGTTTATTTCTTCAAAGGTGTGACTCACTGATCTCATTGGTGTTTTTAGCTGTTTTTGTTTTTAATCAAAAAACAGTTAGTGATTTTTCATGTTTTGGTTTGCGCTATGAATGAAAAAAGCAGTCTAATAGCCCAACTAGTAATTGGCCCATGCATAAGTAGACATGCACGTGACTGTGACCAACCAATCAAGACGAGGTACAGCATTGTGTCAGGTAGCTCCGCCCACAACGGAATCTGATTGGTCCAAAGTATCATTCCTGATGTACATTAATTATAAAACATTAAACTCGAGATTATTTGTGAAACTTTAGAACAGAATATCAAATTTGCCTAACGTTTCAAAAGCATACCTTTAAAAACTAATGCCATCTGGAGAAGCATCACAGAAGATATGCAAAGAAATTGGATGTGTTTGTTTGGTAATTGATTGTGTCTCATAGATTTTAATGTTCATTTTAGGCCTGCGTTTATATTCTAGTGCACTATCGAGTTCACTACCTACATATTCTCACAACGCTCTTGAAACGTTGTTCAGCTTCTAGTGTCTGAAATCACCCCATATACCAAACTCTTATATAGTGCACACTTCGAGGATACAGTCATCTGTAGTCATGTCCGAAACCAAAGTGAACATTATCGAGTGCACTTGTTAGATCTCAGAATGCACTAAAAAACAAGTATAGTCTACAAATTTTACAACAAGTTTTGTATATATATGCATATGTCTTGCACATTCCTAGAAAGATATCAATTATGACTCTTAACACCTTGATGTTGCTAGTACACAGGATTAAAGGGATAATAATTTGCTACCTGTAATCATATTGCAGGAAATTACATCCTCAATATCTCAAACTTGATTTAGTGTTACCGTTATACTGATTTATGACATTGCAACTAGAAAACAATGAAACATCATATTTTTTACTCAAAATGATCTTTATGCATTCTCACTTATCAACTACTGTTGGAAGACCAGTTGACTATTGTGACTCCTCCCTACTTCAAAATGGCATCCCATATGGATATATATATATATATATATATATACTTTAAGAGCTGAGAAGATGAATAAATATGTATTTCTCAGAGGCTCTGAAGATTTATTCAGGGGTTTTACAGTACATAGTTACTCGTAACCAAAATCACTTCAGTGCTCAGAGCCGGAGAAGTGTTGATATATCAGGCTGCAATCAAGTGCCTGACAATCACAGAAAATCACGTGATTTAATCTCCAAAAGCATAAAAAGCTTTCTAGTGCTCTGCTCCATTATATAAGTACAGAGGATATTCAGTAAGGTTTAGCAATGAATAATATGCTCCATGATGCTACAGTGCTATGGAAGATCTTGTATCGTTCATATCCTTTGGGAGAGAAACAGAATCAGGGGGTTCAAAAAGGCAATAGGAGAGAATTATTTAAAGGTACATCTCAGTGTCAAGCCATCCAGTATTTATTAAAACTCATTAAGAAAGGCTTGCTGGTAAATTCCCCAAGGTTTGAAGAAGATTGCTTTAATGATGCCTCAGGAAGCAATCTGTAGTCTGTACAGTCTTCCACAACCAAATTAGCTTTAGTCCACAGGTGTTTTGAGGTGAACCATACAACCGGTTGATTAAGATGCAAATATTGAAATATACCCCTAGGAATATGGCCATGAATGTCTGCAGCTATAATTGTGTTTCCCAAGCGATACTTGACACTGTAACAAGTCTAGCCGCCCTGTTGTTGACATGGAGTCAGGTATGTCAGATGCGTTTCTTTCTGGCAAAAGAGATTGAGTATTTGTCCTCTGTCCTTAAATCCATCAAATTTCATTGTGACTTGAATAATAGATGGTCTGTCAAGCCTCCTGATGTCATTTTTTTTGTCAATATTGAAGTAGCTTGTGTGTCGGGGTACGCTATGGGACTTGCTGCTCAGTACATGCCTGCTGAATTATTCTGAGCACAAAGATAAACACATCCAACACATGCTGACTGGTTTGGTAAGGAAGCATGAATGTTGATCAACGGGAGCTGTGTTACTAAAATAGAAAAAGGATCAATAAAGCAAGCAATGTTTGCTTGCAGAAGCTGCACAGTTTTCCAGTACAGTTTGAATGGACGTTTTTCTTCCATTTCTTGATGATTTTCATTTGATTGATGTGCTTTGTGAAGGTCACAAGACCTTGAATGCGAAGTACTCTAGCTTGAGAGCATGTTCTCTAGCCAGACCAGACAAAAAACAGCCACTTTCCATTTGTACAAAATGTAAGGGGAGAAAAAAAATGAGCGAGAGAGACTGAAATCCTAACCTCATGAGCAACATCCATTTTAAGTGCATGTTTAAGTTCATTGCTTCCTGATATATGTGCAATTTTGCTTGTAAATTTAAACTAATAACACCTACTGCTGTTTTGTTGTTTTTCTCAGTCCCAAAAGTCTAGTGCTCTGAAACTAGCAATGAGGAACAGTTTTAGAGCACTGTCATGTACAGTTTTACTCTTGAGCTTACATACCCCTTGTAGAATCTTCACAATGTTTTTTACTGTTTCATATAGCTAAAATAGATTTTAAAAAAATTAAATGCAAGATTTAAATAAATGAAACATTGAATGTATTTATTTATTTTAACTTTCATTTAAAAATGTATGAAATTATTAATTTAAAAGGAATTTTAGATTATCATAGTGTTTAGAAAAACTGTGGGACAAGCTTTATAATAATGAAATGCTAAAGGTTGTTTCGAATTTATTATGTCTCCTGTTATGGGCCAAATGTAACTCGGAACTAGAAAGTTCTCAGAAAGCGAGTGAAATATGAAATTGAGTAAAGGACACACCGAACTGTGAAAAATGAGAGTGCAGAACATTTAATAGTCCTCCGGTGTGTCATTTATTTCAGTGTAAGACCTGGTGAAAAAATACATTTGAGTTATTTGTTAAAAGCTTTAGGGACTGCAGTGTCCCCACCCACCCGCAATAGTTCCCAAGCATCAGAGAACAAGTTCGCTGCTATCAGCTACTCCATTCACAGCTGGTGTTCTCGTCATGCTTCGTTTAATTTTAGAAATATATTTTTTGGGGATTGAGTCAGCATCCAAAGGCATTCATCTTAAAGCAAAGTCAAACTTTGTGATGAGATGGAGCTGTAGCTACTAGATATTGTCTCTTAGGTGAGGAACTGCTGCTGCTGCTGTTGTTGTTTTCAAGCCATATATAAGCTCAAGTTTTGATGGTGCCGTTAAAGCTGAAGTGTGTAATTTTTGTGATATTAAAAACTTTCTCCTCTCCTGTCCTAGTTTGATTTCCCCTGAACTGTGTAAATATACTGCTATCACCATCTGGACAAAACAACGTCTTAAAGGAAAAGTTCACCCAAAAATAACAAAATTATGAAAATTAACATCTTGTAAATGTTGATTTCTCTTCTGATTCAGACAAATATCTGTTTCAATGGAGAAAGCAATATTATGGAATGTGAAGCAACCGGAAGCAACGATTTTAAGTTAAACAGTTTTAATAATGGATTTGTTTATTAAAAACATAGCTTTTCACTTCACACAACTTGAATTGACCAACTGGAGTCATGTCGGTTACGTGGAATATTGTGATGCTTTTAAAAGCTGTTTGGACTCTCATTCTGACGGTGCCCGTTCACTGCAGCGGATCCATTGGTGAGGAAGAGATATAATGCTACATTTATTTAAATCTGATGAAGAAACAAACTCACCGACTTCTTGGATGGCCTGAGGTTGAGTACATTTTCAGTGAATTGTTCCTTTAAGAAATTATGTGTTTGGGATGCGACTATCCGGTCGTGGGACCAATGGAAACTTTTTGTGAAAATGTTTGGGATTTCTGTTTGTAAAAGTCATTTTAGTTTTGAAATTAATTTTTAAGTTTCTTAGTTTCTTTCCATTCTAATGGTTAACTGTTTGACATTTATTGACATCACTGAATGAAACATACACTTTTAATGTGTGAAATATACATGCACCAATATGTTATCCCATACTACAAACATTGTCAATTTCTGGTATCAGAAAACAGGACTTTTTTTTAATAGTGAAATTAGTTTATAGGAAAAAGGAAGGAAAAGGAAAGGACATGTGGCCAACTGGCCACGACTGCCCTAGAGAGTATAACGTTTCTTTTATAGACCCCAACTGTTTTTCCTGGATGGTTAAATGCTAACAATGTGATTACATTTTTACCATTTAACAGCAAGCTTAGTAAGACATGGACATTAAAAGGAGAGCTTCTATCTTGAAGACCTGTGAATATGTCCTTTGTGTTTTGAAGGTAAACGTTTTTAAATCCATATATCTACATGTAACTGAATAGAAGAGCAATTATTCATTTTGAATGTCACTCGAGTATAGTATAGTATAGTATAGTAGTGAAGTACATTTACTCAGTACATATTATTTATTGACATTCTTTACATATGACCTTTTGAAAATCTGTGGCTAACCCTTTTACTGTGATGAAATGGATCCATGATCCACTACTGTTATCACCATAACTGACATGTCAGATGCATCTTCAGTCACTTAAGTCATCTACTAGCTCTATATGAACCCCTGAGAGAATCAGGCACTGTTAATCACGCTTCATACCACATCAACATTCATGTCTTAATGCAGCACATCATAAAACGATCAAACACTATTTGCAGTAAATTCAGGTCAGTTGGGTTATCTAGCATTAAATATGTGAGAGTGTTTCTAGACTAAGGTAACACACGCTTATCATGGACATCTACTGGATATTTGATTAGGGGCTATAAGCTCTGGCCGGTATGGTTTTGCATGCACAATTATGCCTAGAGCAAAACCGCTTTAATTTGTGCCACAAGTTTGACCAGGTGACTAAATCACAAAGGGTGACTTTGTTCTGAAAGTCATGTAGAATCAGATACACGGTCATTTATTGATGGAGAAAGCTTGTTTGAAACATTTAAAGATTTTTTTAATAAGATGAGGTTGCTGACATTTCTTGTGTGTGCAACCTTGGGAGTGGCTACATACCTCCACTTGGCTATTCTCAAAGACTTTTACCTTTTGTAGCAATTGCCTATTATGTTTATTTACACTATTTGTCCATTTACACATACTGATCTATTGTCCTACTTAGTGTAAACAAGATGCTATTTGCTAATCTTAGTGCAACAGTATCTACCACTATTTATACTTTAAGTATGAAAAGCTATGTTCTTAATGAAGAGCTTATAAAATGTGTAAAAGAGTCATTACACAGAGATATGCTGCAAGGAGATGGTTGTTCTGACATCTGTACTGAACTGTAATGGGCAACATAGCTGCTATAATGAGAAGAACCAGGTATGCTTAGGTATTCTGTCCTTTATAGGGTCATGTCTTGTGACATCATGTCCTGTTTTTGGTTCGTTTAGATGTCTTTGGATTATACTGAGTTCATATGTCAGTCAAACTCCACCAGAATTAATTTGGTATAGGGGACTGAGACAGATGGCAGAGTCCATGCATTCAAAGAGACCCCTCTAACAGAGCAACCGCGCCAGAGTTTGCTTTAATTGAACCAAACATGCCAAGTGTAAACACAGCCATAAAGCTACCATGTGAAGTCTTTTGAAACCCATTTTCACATCAGGTTGCTTTGATGTTGAGGAGAGTTTCCATAAGTAGCGCACAAAAGATTAATCTGCAAAGAGCAGTCCATATCAGAGGCAATGACGTTTTGGAAAATTGGTAAATATTTTCATGTTCCATATAAATATGACGACTTTATAGAGGTAAACCAGTTTGAGGTAATTTAATTAGTCTTTTGCGTGATTGCTTGCTTATGAGCAGAATGAGCAAGTTAAGTGCTCCAGGGAAGAGATGGAGATTGCGAAAGGTGCCTGCACTGAAGTGGGCCCTGCTTCAGAATCCCGATGACTATTCATCGATAGCGGTCCCTGAGCAGTGAAGGGTAAGAGCAGCGCACTCTGGGAAGGAAAACCATCCACACCAGAATTGGAATATTATTCCGCTGCATGCCTCCAATAGACTGCAGTTTCCTTTCTGAAGTGCGTTAAGCCTCACAGCCTCTCTGAATTCAATCAGTCATCAGGGCTGGTGGCAGGTTAGTGCTTCTCTCTATTGATTTCAACCTAGGGAAGCCAGAAGCTGACAACATGCATTTTCAATCTCGACGGCTCTTGTGCTACTGTGAGAAGTTGCATAAATAATACATCCAATGCATTTTCATCAGCCTCTGTATTTCTATGCGAGCGTCCGCGTGGCGTGACGAGGCCAAAAGATGTGCATCTAGAATAGAGCTCCACTGCTCTGCCACCATCAAGATCATGTCCTGTAGCGATGTTTTTGTTTTAAGATACATCAATACTTCATTTCTGAGGTGTGAAGAGGGGTAATGAATAGTTAATATTTCTGCCATTCACTGACAGTGATTAACTAGAATTATTACTAGAGTCCTTTACCACCACATGCAACACTCTCCGTCTCCGGATGATGGATGATGGATTCATCCAGAGACTTGAAAACACCCCAGACATCCGTTATGCAGAGTTCAATGAGATTCCATCTGCCAAAGGCATCCTCTTCTATTTCTTTGTAATAAGTGGACGTTTTCATATTGCTCTGATTTGTCTGTGGAAGACACATTAATTCATTGAGATTTACAATGGAATGACATTCTATATATAAAAAAAAACAGTAAGAGTGATGGCCCCAGGGACATGCTGGATTCCAATTCGGACTATAAATCTGGTGGAGGGAACGGTGTGGCAGATGATATTAAAACACTGCTGAAGCCGTCACACCTTATCTAGGTTAACCTTGAGCTTGTGTCATCTTCTTCGCCGTTCTGGTTGCCGTTAATGAAAACTGTTCAACAGCGAGCAAAATTGTGAACATGCCATATTGTCATATTTTTCACATTCTTTGTGTTTCTAGTTCACATGTGCTTCTTTATCACTGCTTTAACAGTTTGTGTTAGAAATTCATTAAAATACAAAACAGTTATTTCAAATTGTAATAATATTGAACAGTATTACTGTTTTTACTGTATTTTTGATTTAGTTAAATCTATTAGTGTACACTACTGTTCAAATGTTTTCATTCAGTAAGATTTTTAATAATATTTTTTAAAGTCTCTCATGCTTACTAAGGCTGCATTTATTTAATACAAATATAGTAAAACAGTTATATTTTTTTATACAGTTATACTGTTTATTTTTTACACAGTCATATATTGACTTATTCTTTTCTTTAGAGCTCTAAATTGTGGTCATTTCTATTTTAAAATTAACATTAATTTTTTGCAATAGCATGCTGCCCACAATTGATTATTTGCACCTCATATATTGTTTAATAGGGATCTTGCATATGTGTATTTTTTTTCTACCAATGAGCTGCAATTACTAGACAACCTAATCCCCATATCTAATCCTCCTGCCACTTTCTCTGGTAGGGTTGACCTCTATCACAGATAAAGGGACCACCTGCTTTTCCTTTCCTCATTAATAGTCCTGAGCCCAGCCTGATAAACTCTCTCTTTTAACTGCATTTTGTCAGACAGTGAACCCTGACCTGTGGAACACAGTGTTCAAGTGTTCACATTTACCAGATGAGCTAGAGATGGAGGTCTCAGGGGAGCGATGCATAATCTATAGAGGGCAGTATTGACCTGGTGACAACCACTGGAAGAAGGATTGTAATTGGCGCAATGAGCAATACAATTTTTACTCTGCATTTACTAAGACAGTGCCATAGTAAAATCAGGGGTGGATTTAGGGGCCCCAGGAAAATATATGAATGGGCCCCATACATTTGCACGCTTTTACCTAAATCAACCTTGAGGTTCATTTTTTGTCGTGATGCTTGCTGCTGCACAATGGTGCCTCATATTTGAGTCCAATATTTCTATATTTCTCATGTACATGTTATAATGGGATTCTTTTATTTACATTTACATTTATTCATTTAGCAGACACTTTTATTCTTTCATGTTGTAGACCACAAAATAGCAATTGATTTACTGTTGAGAAGATACACGTTTGAACAAAAAAAACTGAATAAATTATAAAATGATAAACCTCACAATTGAACCTTTATTCCATTTTTAAGAAAAGGGATGAGTCAGAAGTATAAATTATTATATTATTTAAAACGGTTTATGTGGGTGGATTTTTGCATTGGTCTGTACAAAAACTGCAGACTGGATTATTGAAAATGCATTCATTCTCGGCCAGTAGTAGGTGCTTTTGTAGTCAGAAATTGAGCGGTTTCTCATAAATGATACGTTATCAGGTAAAATGAAAATGCCATTCAAACCTTTCTGAAGACAATCGGTTCCCTTCAGAGGTTCATTCATATAAAAAATTGAATTAGCGAGAATGAGAAAAGTGTGCAAAAATATAGCCCATATTGACGAGAACATTTCACTGATGAGTTACCAGCGTACATTTAATTAGACTAATTTGACTAATTAACTTAGGGCTGTCAATTGGTTAAAATATTGAATCACGATTAATCGCATGATTATCATGAGTTAACTTGTGAATAATCGTAACTTAATCGCACATTTTTATCTGTTCTAAATATACTTCAAATTAATACATTTCAAGTTTTTAATACTCTAATCAACATGGGTGTAGACAAATATGGATGCTTTATGCAATATATGTTTATTATTAGTGAAACCATAGTTAACATACTGCATGAAGAGTGGACATGTTTCAAAGGTCATATGTTTTTCAAAGCACTTGTTCATATCTACTAGACACATGAAAAAAAAGAACATAAATAGATTCCTATTATTTCTCTTTCTTTGCACTGAGCAATTTACTGACACAAACCTGTTTGCCTTTTCACTTGACAGTGCAGCTCACTACTTCTGAACATGCAAAATGTACATTTATTATTTATTATTACATTTGTTTGCCTCTCTGTGCCACATACTGTATTTTGATGCAGCTAAACTCTCATTGGTATATTTCCCGCAGAATCAGATGGTAATGGAAACAGGATTGACACCACGTATAATGACGTTCAATCGGTCGTACGGTTTTAAGACTATAGGTATTCAGCCATTCACTGTAGGTTCCCTTAGTGGCTTTTTCCTTTTACCTCAAGCTTTAAGGTCTTAAGGGAGAATCTGCTACTTAATGGGCTTTCAATAATGCATGGGTTTGCATCATAAAGCAGAACCACCACAACTCCCAGTGACAATGTCCAAAGTGCTAATTGAGCCAATCAATCACTGATATATTGCGCAGTAGTTGAGACAGTGAGACAGCTTTTGTCATTAAGCATGCAGTCTGTTGGTGTTATTTGGTAAGGTCACGTGTAATGAATTTTCACAAGCTGTTGTAGACTATATCTTACTTCATAATTTGATGTTGGCATGGAAACTTGAAGGTGCAGGAAGTTGTAATAATAAAATATAATTAATAGTTACATTTTATTTGTAACGGTACATGAACAGTTTATGTTCAATGCAATTTGGTTAATTATACTAAAATAAAATACAAGGACAAGTACAAGAACAAAAAAAATAAGTAAATAAACTTACAATAAACAACATCCTTCAGTGGTTTGGAGTCCCATAATTAATATTTTTTTATATAGAAAAGGTAGATTAAACTGGTCAAAATTACAGTAAAGACATTTATAATCTTAATTAAAAGTTTCAATTAAATGTTTTACTTTTTATTAATCAAAGAATCCTGCAAAAATGTACCATAATTTCCACAAAAATATTAAAACAGCACAACTGCTTTCAACATTGATCAGAATAAGAAATGTTTTTTGAGCATTAAATCAGAATATTAGAATGATTTACGATGGATCATGTGAAACTAGAGATTGTAAGTGAAGAGTTTTGGATAAATTACATTAAAAAAATACAAAACAGCTATTTATATATATATATATATATATACAGTGGTGGTCAGTAACGAAGTACAACTACTTCGTTACTGTACTTAAGTACATTTTTCAAGTATCTGTACTTTACTGGAGTAGTTTTATTTTGAGTAACTTTTACTTTTACTTCACTACATTCCAAAGCATAAGATCGTACTTTTTACTTCACTACATTTCATAAAACATATCGTTACTCCTTATAATACATCACGTGCTCCGAGACGCAGAAGCGGTGTCTGATTCATGAACAAACTGATTCTTTTCAATGAACCTCTTCAATCGGTTCGCAAATCGCAACAAACGATTCATTCACAAATTGGAATGATCCGATTACAGCTGTTCTCGAGTCGAAAACTCACTGATTCAAATGATCCGTTTAGAGCGATTATTCTTCAGTGAAGTGAAAACACAAGTAAAGAACCGGGAGATCTTGTGAGCGCGCGCTACTGATGCTGTGAAAAGTACGTTACTAATGTCGAATTTTAGGATTCATTATTGTAACTGAAAATAATATTTAGGTCAAAACTGTCAGTTGTTTGTGAACTAAATCTGCTGTAAAGGGTGATCTATTTAAGCCCACTGAAATGCTTGAATGCAGACAGATCAACATCAGTGTCTCTAACGTTATGTTTTAGGTCAAAAAACATTAAAATAACACCGATTAAATAAAATAACTCATGCACGTGTAACGGATGTATACCAGTAAGGGCTGTGTGTAAACCTCACTCCCCTGACCTCAAAAGAGGCGCTCTAGCGACTGATGTAAGAGGTTGTAGCCTTTGGCGTTCCTTGTTAGAGCGCCCGCCTCCGCGCGGAATCCCGGGTTCGCGACCCGCTCGGAGCAAGAACGAGTTAGGATGGTGTGGACCGGGAGATACACACGTTCATATTCCCGCTGCTGTAACGTTAGCAGTTTTTTAAATGCTATGCATTTAGACCTATGTGACGTCTGTTTTATATTGTTTATCAACAGTATAACGTTACATTTTATATTGTTTAGATCAACTAGCCGAGTAGACAGATATGAATGTTTATTCATAACCATACTGAAAATAAGTAAATATTGTTAGCTGATGCTAAATGTCTAGCTAACAAGCTTGCTGGTGCTAAGTTGAGGATTTTTTTTATATAAAGTCCAAATATCTTTATTCAGCCACCTAGATAGATTCCATCTGAGGGAAAAGAAAGGATGTGATGTTCAGAACATAGTAACTACAGTAATTATCAGAGTGGGAACTGATGCCCTCTGGGGCATTTGGCCAGGGGTGTTTTACACCACAGACAAGGTTTGAGAAAAAAAAATCATTATGAAAATATAATTAGATTTTCCTTAAAATGTTCTTCCTAATTTCAGGCCTAATTCTCATGTCATATATAACCGACGTTCTGCAAAACAACAAGTTCTAAAACACTTTTTTCTTACTGGTGAAAATGAGATGGTGAAATCTGTTTTCTCTCAGGTACATGGCAGTGTAAGCTTCACAGTGAACATTACTACATCACACTCATCAACGTAGTCCATATCAACAAAATATATATCTTGACTCTATATAGTGGTTATTTTGGGAAAACCCAGGTATTTTGGGCAGTAGGATTATAAAAATATGTGCTAATATAAAATTAAATAAAGTAGTCTATATAAAATTGCAAAATAAATCTGTCTATCAGTACTTTTTTACTTAAGTACATAAAAAATTGAGTACTTTTGTACTTTCACTCGAGTAAAATTGAAAAAGCAGTACTTTTACTTTTACTGGAGTAATATTTTAGTATACGTATCTGTACTTTTACTCAAGTACTTGATCTGTGTACTTTGACCACCACTGTATATATATCAGGGGTGGCACGGTATGCATGTCTTTTTATTGTTGTTAGCATGGTTGTTGCAAATGAACATACATTTTATATTTTAAAACGTTTTTAAAGTTTTTTTTGCTATATAATATATACAAAACTAATAGGTATGGAACTTTTTAAAATATAAAATGTATATATTTTTAATGCCGGTGTCCATCTGCGACTCTGCTGAGCACGTGCTGCGTTGTCACGGGAGCATCCCAGACGAAGATTATGTGTAAATTAGATCGCTTCTTTTGTCAAGTGCATTTCAAACGAGGAAATAATAGCATGCACATGCCCTGTTCTCTCCAAAGTCCTCACTCCAAGGGGATAGTGATGATCACTTCCATTTGGAATTTGCCCTGTGAACCGTACGGTTCGGTGAGCATACCGTGCCACCTACTATATATACACTATATATACACACTGCCACTGAAAAGGTTTAGGATCAGTAAGGTGTTTTTATGTTTTTTAAGGGATTCTCTTCTGCTCATCAAGGCTATATTAATTCAATCAAAAATACAGAAAAAACAGTAATATTGTGAAATGTTATTGAAATTTCTAACATTGGTTTCCTATTTTAATATACTTTAAAATATAATTTATTTATGTGACGCAGAGCTGAGTTTTCTCCAGTCTTCAGTGCCACATGATCACTGATTCATTATCAGTGTTGAAACTGTTGTTCTGCTTCATAATGGTTTTTGGAACATGTGATGTGATACTTTTTCTTTAAATATTTGATGAATACAAAGTTAAAAAGAGCAGCATTTGTTCAATATAGAAATCCTTTCTAACAATATAAGTCTTTACTATGACTTTTTATCCAGTTAACACATCCCTTCATTCATTAATTAATTAATTCATTCATTCATTCAATAAAAGTATTAATTTCTTTAAAAAAAAATTACTGACCCCAAAATTTTGAATAGCATTGTATATTGTAATACAAAATGTCTTTTTTAAATTAATGCTGTTCTTTTTAACTTTTTATTAATCAGAAAATCCTAAAAAAATATCACAGGTCCCCAAAAAATATGAAGCAGCACAACAGTTTCTAGCATTGATTATAAAGCAGCATATTAGAATGATTTCTGAAGAATTCAGGGTTGATCACAGAAATAAATTATATATTAAAGTATATTAAAATAGAAAACTGTTATTTAAAATTTCAATAATATTTAAAAAATAACAGATTTTTTGTCTGTATTTTTTATCAAATAGATCAAATAGATAGCCTACAGCCTTGATGAGAAGAGGAAACTTCTTTAAAAAAAACATAAAAAATCTTATTGATCCCAATATATAATATTTTTTTTTCTTCTTCTTCTCAAAAATGTCTCTTTTTAAGGATATTTCTATACTTCAACTGGAAAACAACAACAAACAATATTAAAACAGCTCTTTTTACTTTGCAGTGTGCACTGACTCAACGGTGCTGTGGATAACAATGCAGAGGAGTGCTTTTCTTGTTTTCTTGTGATGACAGGTGCTTGGACTGCTAATAGAGAGCTTGGTACTGTCAGATGCATTTCAAGGCCACGTGGTCCACTGATGGGTATCTTGGGAGCTTTCAATGACTTCCAACAAAGCCTCTCCTACACCATCTAAAGCACCACACATCCAGATCCTGTTAGTGGTCATTGACAGCTAAAATTACTGATTTCATGTTGTAAACAAAACATTTGTTATGATTTTTGTTTATTATTATTCCACTCATTTTTATGTGAATATTTATGTTGTAGCAAAGGCTTTCTCACCAAAACAGCTTGCGTAAGTGACAAATCCTGGACAGGTAGATAAGAAAACATGCCATATACTAACCTTAAGGCTAAAAAGAAAAAGAAAAAGAGAGAGAGCTCAAATGAAATGATACATGCATTTGCATATACATTGAAATACTGTTTTCACAGACGAGCCTGAGACAACAGGCTCAATAATTTAGTTTTTTAAATTAGCATTATTTGTATTTTTCTGAACCTTTGTTATTATTTAGGTTGTTTGCAGAAACTAAGTTTCATATTTAAAAAAGAGAGAAATAAAAACAGAACAACAATATAGCAAGACCCTGAATGTAAAGTTTTCAGATAAGACACAAACATTTAGTTTTATATATTCTGCCATTCCGAGAATTAAAGCTGAATTTATTGTTGCAGATATACAAAGAAGACCGATATGGGAATAACGTCCAGAGACTAAAAGGGCAAACAGTAAGAGCAGAGAGAGTAATGAGGTCCAAAGACCTTATATATCCTCATGACTGAGTTAATTATCTGGCTGCATGGACAAATCTCTAATTTAGGGATTTCTAATAGGTTAATTCTGCTTACATTAAACGCTGTAAATAATTCCCTGACATCACTGCATTAATTGGATGCTGTATAGGTGAGGGTAGTCATTTTAAATTAGCTGCGGCTTAAAGAAAGCATTTAATAGAGCTTTGGCAATTTGAAACTCAGAGAAAACCCTGTAATAGAAAAATCTATATAATCAGAATCAGCTTTATTGCCATGTATTTTTACACATACGAGGAAGTTATTTTTAGTGACAGAAGCTATCGCAGTGCAACAGAACAAAGAACACAAATAATAAAAAGAACAAGTAAAAAGAACAAGTAAATAAGGAATAACAATATACAAATTGACAATTGTATGTACAGGTATATAACAATGGACAGTTTTGCAACATAATAGACTTTGCAATTACTTCCTAAGCACATTCAAATCACATCAAAATTACATTTTGATATCTGTCCAATTGAAATAGATGTAATTTTCCAATAGTTTTGTAGTCAATTAAATCTCCTTGTGTTTTTTTTCTTTTCCCTCAGTCCTTTTATACAATCATTCAAGCATCGCTAAGCTCTTCAAACACATTTCATGACAATTGTTTCAATATTTTGATGTGTACCGATAAGCTTAATCAACCTTTCCCATTGCAGCAGTGCTTTCAATGACATCTAACAAATCTTACAAACAACGTCCCTCGCTTCACTTGACAGTTTTTCAGCAACGCGGTTTATTTGAAGGCTTATAACGAACTCATTATCATTATCTCTTATAATCGCAAATGTTTATTCTGCTCGGTTGAGTCACATTCCTCTATTTAAGCTGTTCTTTACGCAGGAGTCCGTTGCAGAGAGACTGCGGTTCCCGCTGGCGTCTGTTAGTGAGGCTTTTAAAAGCAGAAAAAATGCACTACAAAGTGAGCTTTAAACTCATTAGGCATTTACTTCAGAGCTCGCTTCCCCTCCCATCTACTTCACATCCCCTCAGTCCAACCCAAGACAGACAGGTATGAGCGAGGGGGAGTAGAAGCCTTCCAAGACTGAATATCAAAGACAACGTCTGCTTTTTCACCGACTGCTTAGGGATCAGATTGGAGAGTGTTTAGAGATCTCAATGGGCCTTCAATCCTTGGAGGGGTGGGGATTGGTTAGGCGTGAAGGCTTGTGCTATTGTTGACAAACTTGTTTTCAGAAGGATTTTTTTTTTTTGCCCTCCGTCTTAACATGAGATGTAGCCATCCATCATGGCTGTTCTCTCATATTGAGGTCCAGCTAGTGTTTGATGGAGCAAAAAGATGTGGTCTGTTTGTGAAAAGTAGTCACGTAATTTCATTTACGTTGAAAACCAGAGGTGTGCTAACACTCTTTCTTTTCTCGTCATTTCTCTTTCCATCAGAGTTTGAGCCTTTTAATTGGCTCTGTGGGGTATATAATGGAGTGTCGGTGTTCAGCTCATTTTAAGCAGACTGAATTTATAGGTTTAGTAAAGTGTAAAATGGCCGTGTCAGACCTTAGAAGAATGAACACATACTGTGTTGCTTTTAGTGTTGATTGAACTGCAGCTGGCCTTTTTACGCATGTCCTAACCAGATGCGACAAGGACATTTTGTTAGTCACTAGTTTCTTGGTACTCTTGCCTATGGCTGGGTGATAAATGATATTGATATTTATTTAAAAAAATTAAACCACAATTAAAATACAATACAACGAAAATACAATTAACAAACATTATAAATATGCTCAAGAAAAAAAATGTATAGCTGTATTTATAAACTGCTTACTAATGCTTATTAATGTTGGAGAGAGCTTTATAATGGATTAATTGACTATTTACTAATGCTTAAATAATGATTCATAGTGTGCAGTTATTATAAAGTGTTATCAAAATATCTTAATTTGTGTTCAGAAGATGAACAAAGGTCTTACAGGTTTGTAACGACATGAGGGTGAGTAATTAATGGTAGGACTTTCATTTTTGGGTGAACCATCCCTGAAAGTTTCATAATTTAATTTCATTAGTCACCATACACATTTGTATTAAATAATGAAACACTGAATGAATGAATGAATAAATTTTGGGAATAATAAATGTATTTAATGGACCCTAAAGTTCTGTTTAAATTCTTGATATCTTAACATGCAGAATGCGTTTCCTGCCACATTAATGAATATTGTGATTAATATCAATATTGAATGATATGAAAAAAAAATACTGTGGTAATATTTGTTGGCCTTATCATCCAGCCCTACCCTTGCCCACTGTGAAATAAAACATCAAAATCTTTTGATTGTTTTTAAGTTTTCATATTGCACAGCACTTGAAATATGAGTTTTGTTGCCCTGAAGTTCATGAAATAATGTTGAAGATTTGGACAGGCAACTGAAAGTGTGAGACTTTTGAATATAAAACATCATCCAGCCAAAATTACTTTGGAAACATGTCTATTCCACCTCCATCAAATGTTGCATAATTCACTTTCTGGATAATTCTGGGTGCCAGGATTCAGAATTTTTCAATACCGTAGAGCGGATAGGATGCAATTTTGAGATAAAGAGCTTTGAAGCAAACTGTCCCCTGACTTTGAGGCTGCATTCATTCAGAGGAGTCTGCTCTCATCTCACATGGTGTTTGAACAGTACGAACATCTTCCCATGCCATTTTATTCCAATCACTTGCTGACTGGGAGACCATTTCAAACCGACTCTCAGCATATTTCACCCTGTTACAATCTCTGCTGGATAATTTGGACTGGTGTGGTGAATTATTACAGATATTACGGCTTGATTTAAACCTTATTTAGCCTGCGCTATCGATTTTCACTTAGTGCCTCCAGTAGCGCTGCCACAGAGAGTTGCGTGCGGAAAATGGCAAGTCAAATTCAATCCGCATACAGCAGGTAAAAATGACCTTTATTAAAGGGTTGTAAGTAAGCCAGCGGAGATCCATCCATGTTGTGTTAAACAGTGGGCCGCTGTGGAGCCTAGGCTGAATAAATTAGGAAGGAGGGATATCATTTATTGTGCACTGCTGCACCAGGGGTAAACTGACATCATTAATAATCCTGCTCGTTGCATTTGTTTCCATTCCTCTGAATTTAAATAGAGGTCCTGATACTGAAATGTTGGACATTAGACTCTGGGTTATTAGCTAGACCCTAGCAAATATGCCATGGCACTTTATTATCTGCATAATGGATTACATACATCCTTTCGGATTGACTGGTATTGAGGTTTCACTAAATGACAGACTGGGCTTATCTGTGCTCAGTGTCTGAATTTCAATGTGTAAGGAATGTGCAAATGATGCTGATGAGAAAACATCTACAGTAATCCTTCCTTGAAAACAAACCTTGTATAAACAGCGTGTTTATTGGATAGAGGACAACCGATAGCTTGTGATGACTGGATATAATTTTGTGGACATGAACGTTAACAGTTCTTCATGTACTAGTATTGTATGAAATTATAATGTGTGTTTATTAATTTATTTAGTAAGCAAGAAAGTATCAATGTACTGAACTGGATAGGAGGCTACATTCAGCTGGCCGTTATGAGAGGCTTTACTTTACATGTATGTATTTATATTTATTTACACTTGGTCATTCATTCATTTTAACTTCATTAAAAGAACCACCTCGTAAGGATAATTTGTTCATGAACTGGACTACACTGGTTGTGTTGTATGTTGTTTTTGCAAGCAGCCCACACAGACAAATCAACAGAAAGATGTTTCTTACCATACATTTGCATTCCACATGTGTACAAAGTGCTATATTTCTAGCCGAGATAAAATATGTTTATTTTTTTTACTGTGGCGCTAAAGATTCTGCAGCATCGTTGATGGAAATCAGTTCAGGAATTACTGATGTGAAAAGAAAGACTTTGAAAGTGAAACAACAGAAGACTTTAAACTAGAGTTTAGCTTCACAATCCACAGAATGCAGAAACTCATAAATCAGAATCAAGTATTCAAGAGTGCTGTAATAATGAGTTTGATTTTTAAAACGTGTGTTGTTTAAATAGTTAGGAGGAAAGATTTATTTGCAATGAAAATATATTTTTCAAAACACTTTTGGTATAAGGGAAGATTCATTTTTCATGCTTATCTACACATTGACAATTATGGTAAAGAGAAGAAATGCTACAATGTGTGGCATCAACAGATAACTTTAAATGCAACATCTAGACTAAGTTTCTGCCTTATGTTGGTACATTTTTAAGCTTATTGGTAGATTTTTACCTCAATGCCTGTGGAAAGTAATTATTAAAGGAAACAAAAACAAAATGGAAAACCTGGGCTGATAAGAAATAATTTCATCACTCAGACAAGAACTGCAGTCAAGAAATGCTGAAAAATGTTCTTCACTATGACTGAGCTTCATGAGAATAGCCTCCAGCAGTGCTGATTTTCACGCTGAGGTAAATAATGAGGGCAGAGAGAGTTCTAGATGTATTTGACTAAACACAGACTAAATATAGGCCTTGTTGATAGTATTTAATTCTCATACATACCTCAGAATATGTTTTCCTTTTTATGTAATACAAAAAAAATCTATGATGCACACAGAAAATGTGATAATATTTTGTGTGATAATATATTGCCCAACCCTGCCCTTGCGTGAAATTTCATTGGTCCAAAATCCTGATCATTAAATGTCATATGTTTTCTGCACAGAAAATGCGTAATTAAGTACATTACAAAGAAGTCTGACTGACTATTGGCCTTGTTGATATTCTTTAATGCTGCTCAGACACCTCAACTTATAGGCCATTGTCCTATTCCTGTAATACAAAACAAAAGCATCTTCTCTTAATTTAGTCAAAATTAACACATTAATGTGTTTGATTAAGGATACTGCATGGGCAAATCAGTCCAATAAGTCCATAACATGGGAAAATTGATAAGGTTTTACTATTGAAAATAAATCTATAATAAATATCGTACTCATTTGATATGCTGCTTATTGCATATTGTGCAGGGAGAAAACATTTGTGATGCAAGTGCTATGAATGATGACTCTTTTAGTTTAAAATGGCATCCAAATGTATTTGTGTCAGGCAGTGCAGACTATCATCAGGATCACTAAGGGTGTAATTGTTTTTTAACCTCATAAAACCCTTGAGCGTTCATAAAAACCTATCTACTCTGTGTGATGCTTTTTCATTCTACCGCAAATAATGTGCATCAGGTTGCTTTTATTTGCTCAATTCAACCGCATTCCAGTCAGGCGACCGTGGTACTTGCTGGAGGATTTGAGTGCTCATTTTCTGTTTTATGTACTGATTTGAAGGAAAATATAACAGCAGTCTTCAAAACTTCAGGGTGGCTTTATGCTGGTGTAATCCGTCTTTACTATGCTTTGTGGATTCAATATTATTGCAGCAAGGAAGTTTATTGCTGCGTTTGCAAATGGTGTTAACACATTTCTCTGGAAGGATGAAACTGTTTTAGAGACATGTAATTCCTCTGAGCTCACACAATTAATTCTGAATTGAAAAGCCAAGGAGCGTTGGGACCAACAACAAAGGCGCAAGATACATTTCTTAATATGAACTGTACATTTGGATAGAGTTCACGCAGATTAAGTTTTAGAATGAAAGCCACTGAGTAAACATAAATGATACAATATGTGTCAGGGAAGGGATGACAAAGCTAAATTGTATTGGGGGGGGGGGGGCTGGGCAAGAAGCTGATTGCACCCCGCTTTTGTTGTATTGTGCAGTTATTATTAGGGGTATCCATGATGATAAAGAAGAGGCATTAAAATTCAGGTACATTCACTCACTCAAAACGACCCAGGTACTTTTAATTGCTTTTTATATCTGATGAGATTCCCTCCATTGATTGACTGCACCTTCTCATTTATTGTCGCAGATATAATTTATATGAAGCTGATAGAAATAGTTCCCGTGACACTAGTACAGTTACTCACATGCTCATGGTTGGAACTAAGGATACCTGCAATCTTTGAGGCTTACTGAACAAAAAATAATATATTTATGTTTAATTTTATATATTTTTATTCATTGTAATTAACTTCTTCACTATTTATCAGTGAGGTTATTAGAATAGTATTACTTGTACTTCAAATGGTGAAAAATAAAGTTTTATGATTTAAACTGGAAAAACTTTAAGATTTAAAATTAAGAAAATAATTAGGATTCTACAGCATTCTTTTAGGTTAATATGTCCAGTATAAGCAATTTTATGGCATTGAGCAATTCTGAAATTTGTTTTTTCAATGCAACTGTATATGAAAATTTTCAGCAACATGAGGTTTTTGTTACCTTTTTAACAAGCTACCTTTTTATTCCTGAACTAGAGTATGGAACATATGATATAATGAAAATCATGAAAGCAAGTGTTAGCCAGATGGTTAACGTGACATTACCATCTGTCTTAGATTGTGTTTGGTGTCTTACTTCTGATTAGAGTTGCAAGTTTCCCAACTCTCCAAACCCTGGCTATATCTGCTATGCAGTGTCAAAATGGAGATATTTGAGATGAAATGCGGCTTAGACAGAGGCAAAGAAGCAAGGACAGGTGGACCAATGGCTGGAAGATATGCGCTTTAACCATTATGAGAGAGCTGAGTCACAAACAGCCTACATGAATTAAAGTTACTGCTTTAAACTTCTGCAAAGGGTGAAGAGACACTTCTTATTAAGACAAGAAAGAGCCATGAGCTGCTAACTCTCACTTTCTGTGCTTTAAGGGCTTTTTCAGATTCAGTTCTAGCTGAATTAAATGATTTTCTTTTAACAAAATGCAAATACTTGATTCTGTTGACCTCATGTAAGAGTCAGAATATTACTCTGCATCAGTTTAGATTTTCAAAACTAATTCTTTATGCATTTCATCATGGATTAAATCGACGTGGTACTTTCCATAAATAGGGCACATACTAGTATATATTGATAATAATAAGAAATGTTTCTTGAGCACCAAAAAATAATGAGAATGAGATCTTCAGGATCATATGACACTGAAGACCAGTAATGACTGTTAAAATAGATTACATTTAATACAAATATATTGAAATAGAAAAATACACAATATAAGTGTTTTTACTGTATTATTGATCAAAGAAATGCAGCCTTGGTGAGCATAACAGACTTCTTTCAAAACATAAAAAAATCTTACCAACCTAAAACTTTTATTATGATTATTATTATTAAATATATTTGAATTACATTTATAAAGCCATTGAAATTGTTCGTATAATGCCAGCACTCATAGGGGGATTTGGGACTAAATGTTGCTCATTTATTTGTTGTTTTCCTAAACACACACACACACACACACACACACACACACACACACACACACACACACACACACACACACACACACCTTGGTTTTTATGGTTTACGGGGACTCTCCATAGGCGTAATGGTTTTTACTGTACAAACTGTGTGCTGTTGCCCTACACGCCCTACCCTACACCAAACTTAGCCCTCACAGGAGACGTGCATTTACTTTCCCCAAAAACGCACACTGTATGATTTATAAGCATTTTAAATTATGGGGACATCAGTCCTCATAAATCACCTTCTCCTTTGTTCCTCATTCATACCATGTCATTATACAAATTTGTGTCCTCATAAACCACATAAACATGCACACACACACACACACACACACACACACACACACACACACACACACACACACACACACACACACACACACAAAACACTGTATTTACACTATTTTTAAGTCAGATATTTATTTGTTTAGTTGGTATCACTTGTTAACAGCATTAGAAGCACCAATCCCAATTTTATTGTTAGGAGAACTATCTTGCTTAAAATTAAACTATTTGTTTTGCAGTACCTTATTTGTGGAAAGTGGCGCACAAAGCTTTTGTGGAGCCAATCTTATGGTAGACAGTTTGGTGTGACCTTTAGCATTGCTGCAGTACTGCTGAAATCATCAATCTTCTTTGAAGTGTGTGGGGACTTTGCTTGCCATCACTTACAAATGACAAGTGATACTTCAGTGACATCATTACGGCTTGTGAAGTTGCCATTTTAATAAGTTCGTTGAGAATGAGGAAGGAGCCAAAGAGAAGGTTAACGCTTTGCATGCACGCAGAAAGAACATTTGTAACCCATTTGGTCAATGCAAAATCAGAATGATGAATGGCCACATAATGGTTAATGATTGCCCCTGGGTTCTCCGCTGTATGTCATGAATGTAGTATGAGGGAGATAATGTGATCAGGATCACTTCGACACTTCATGGTAATTCGTCAGATTTATCATCGAATCACCACGTGATATGACATTGTTGACTGTTACTCTTATTACTTTCCACAGAAAACAAGAAAACACGATTATGTCATAATCCTGATTTAAATGTCTTTAAAATCTCGTTTTGCCTCGGAGCACTTCACCACAATGCCATCAGAATATTACTAATTCAGATATTTGTGCTTTAGCATACATAAAGTGAAATTTACCAGATTTAATTGAATGACTTCCTTTTGAAACGGTTCTATAATGACTACCTTATTGTACTGGAGTTCTAATTGGATACCATTTACTGTATCTTTAAAGTGGTAACTCTATGGGCCTTGAGGGAAATTTTACTAACTGCAGAGTTGCAAAAATTGCAATTAGCACTAGGAAACGAAAAACACCTAAAAATACTGACGACGACGTGTTCTCCTCAGCGGTTTGTTGTTTGCACCTTGATTACCACCTCTAACAAGGGAAGTGTATGTTCCTCACACAGGGGCTGTTAGCGGGACTAAATCAATGTACAGTATCAGTCTTGAACTTGTTGTAATACTTTAGAGAAATGAAGATATTTAATTGCATATGGTTTAGGGGTGTAACAGTACATAAAAATGACAGTTTGGTATGTACCTCATAAATGAAGTCATGGTTCGGTTAAACATGGTTTTGGGTAAAACTGTAACCCATTCAGAAAATATTGGATACACATACAGTGTACCTTTGCACCCCTAATATGGTTTCAAGCAGATAATCTGTATCATTTCACAGTGGATGACATAACTGAATCATTAGTACAGGGCCATTCTACAAAAAAGGTGCCATAAATTTGGTTTTAATTACAGACATATATTTTTAATAGCAATATATTTCTGTGACGACAAAGCTGATTTTTTTATATTTCTCTTACTTTTTAATTTTAATTTTGTCTGTATACGTTCCTGGATCCCCTTGTTTTTGCATATATGCACATTTTATTTTAAAACTAAATGTGTTATTAAAAAAATTGATAAATACAAGTAATGTGAATTAAAAGTTGTATTTAATTAATTTATTTTACCATGCATTAATAATGAATGAATTGATTAAACTAAATAAATAATGATAAGTTCATTAAACTCGAGGACAAGTGTCCTCTTGTTTTATTAGTTAGAAATGTACTTTAATAGCATCTTATCAAACATGCAGAAGCACCTGTTGTATAGAACGACCCATATCAGTCAGTTGCACAACAGCACTGATTATGTGCACAAAACGAATCTGAATTGTCTTTCAGTCTAGCACTGCCACTATTTGCCCGGAGGCCTTCATAGCTTGCTGCCTTAGTTTATCTGGTAATGCAGATGATCACACTACTTGAGACTTCTGCAAACAGCCATGCTGTTTATCACTTGCCAGTATGTCTGTGCACTTTGTCTTCACCAGACGACAGGGGCAGGCCGGTATAATCCAGGACAACTTCATCAGCCTCATCTTCTCCTGCAGTGAGAATCAATATCTGTCTACATAAGAGACGTATATATTGCTGCTATTAGCCCGTAGAGCACAATATATTACCAATTGATGTCATTATGGATGCTGGTTTATTAGCAGGTTCACTAAGGTGACCAAACCCGCCTAAAACACACTCTCTTGTTTTATTATACCAAGCACACACTACAAAAACTAAAGCTTGTTGGCGTTTTATGATTTAAAGAAACAGTTTAAATGAAAAGCAAGTCATCAATTACTATTTTCAAGTCATTATGGAACGCAAAAGAAGAATTTTGAAGAATATTTCTGTTTTTTTCAATACAATCAAAGTTAGTAGGGTCCAAAACAAAATGGACTGTCAGGTGTCACTGAGACATTAGTTAAACTATATCCTTTTGTGTTCCACAAACAAATGTCATACAGGTATGGAATGACATGAGAGTGAGTAAATCTTTACGTTTTTGGGTAAATTACTGATTTAATATTTATTAACTTATTTATGCCATAGGATTAAAAAAATACAGATGCCACATGGACTACTTTAACAATGTCCATCCTACCTTTCTGTCAGAAAGCTCTTGGATTTCATCAAAAAATATTTTAAGTTGAGTTCCGAATATGAACAAAGGTATTTCAGTTTTGGAATGACATGAGGGTGAATAATTAATGACAGAATTTAAATTATTGTTTGAACTATCCCTTTAAGTCTACAATTATCTACAACAACAAAAAAACTGATCACAGTGAGCTCACAGTGTGTGCACAACGTATTGCATAAATGTCTAAAGCATTTTTGTCTTGTAGTGTGCAATTGGTCTTATGTTTCCGCTTCCATTGTAACACATATTATGGTAAACTCTCAGCATTTAGAATAGAACAATTTTAAGTTAAGCTTCAGAAACGATTAGGTGGACAGGCAATTATTATGACTTCACTGGGGGCCCAGGGCCAAAACCTGAGGAAAACATAGTATTTCAAGCACGCCCTATCTTACCTGTTTGTTCATTGCAAGCAAGTCATCAATTACTATTTTCAAGTCATTGTGGAACGCATAAAGAAGAATTTTGAAGAATATTTCTGTTTTTTTCAATACAATCAAAGTTAGTAGGGTCCAAATCAACAATGGACTTTTATTGTCAGGGGTGTCCACTGAGACATTAGTTAAACTATATCCTTTTGTGTTCCACAAACAAATGTCATACAGGTATGGAATGACATGAGAGTGAGTAAATCTTTACGTTTTTGGGTAAATTACTGATTTAATATTTATTAACTTATTTATGCCATAGGATTAAAAAAATACAGATGCCACATGGACTACTTTAACAATGTCCATCCTACCTTTCTGTCAGAAAGCTCTTGGATTTCATCAAAAATATTTTAAGTTGAGTTCTGAATATGAACAAAGGTATTTCAGTTTTGGAATGACATGAGGGTGAATAATTAATGACAGAATTTAAATTATTGTTTGAACTATCCCTTTAAGTCTACAATTATCTACAACAACAAAAAAACAGATCACAGTGAGCTCACAGTGTGTGCACATCGTATTGCATAAATGTCTAAAGCATTTTTGTCTTGTAGTGTGCAATTGGTCTTATGTTTCCGCTTCCATTGCAACACATATTATGGTAAACTCTCAGCATTTAGAATAGAACAATTTTAAGTTAAGCTTCAGAAACGATTAGGTGGACAGGCAATTATTATGACTTCACTGAGGGGCCCAGGGCCAAAACCTGAGGAGAAAACATAGTATTTCCAAGCACGCCCTATCTTCGTCCCCTGTTTGTTCATTGCAAAGGCAATCCATTTGGTCAGGCATAATATTGGACCTCTTTGATTCAGTCTCCCTTCATTACACTTTCTAAAGAGATGGGAACAAACATTTAGAGCAAATAAGGCTTTTCTTTGTCAAAGGAACTCCAGCAGAATGTCAACCCCTCCCTCTCATGCACCGGGCTGTTATCAGAGTGCACTAATAGGACGTCTTGATCTCCTAACGTTCGTCAGGAATACCAAGTCACCCATCTGGCCAAAAGGAAATTGCCTTTGCATTTCATATTCATTTTCTGCAGCCCGCCGCCTCTTGATGGGGTCTGTGCACTCCACTCTGGCTTACTCTCTTATACAGTGTGAAATAATCTCAGAGCATGGGCCCTGCCACTGCCAGTAATGAACACAGGGGTGAAAGTGAAGGTCATACTTCCATGATAATTCCAATGAATTCATTGTTGTGCATGTAATGAAAGACAGAAGGGCCCTTCATTGCCTCCCTGCCATGAATATTCCTGTGCTCATCGCTTAAGATGAGCGTGATTGGGAGGATAAATCATTTAACAAATCAGATGCTATCCATGTCCCTTCTTTCAACTTAATTAAGCTGTTATTTCGTGCTGTTAATCTACCTATCCACATTTTCTATATGAATATTTAATATACAGCAAAGCCAACACATATTTTAACAGAACTTTTGCTAAATGAAGCACTTCATTCAAAACTTCACAATAATATAACAAAACCCTGTTTTGTCACCGTATGGAACACACAAGGTTCATGCAATATAAATCTGTTTAGAACCACTTACACACGGTGGTGCTCAATCTTATCTCTTGTGCAACCTTATGGATATTTTTGTCCATTTTAGTTTAGTTTTTTTATATATAATTTTGCCTATGTTAATGCTAACTGCATAAACTGCATACATTTTGGCTCACGTGTGTATTTTTATTGGAATTGTAATATTCCACCCTCATTTCCTTTAATAAATCTATTTTACACTAGGTACAAAAAATAGTTCCTCTCAGTGCCTTTTAGTAAAAAATGTCCCCATTGAAACCCATTAAAACCGCTATTTTAATCGCAGTGCCTTTTAACTGTAAAATGACGCATTTTTTGTTAATAGGCTTGAAGCCTTTTGTTGTCAAGGCTTCAAAATTATATATATATATTTTTAATTACCAGATGGTACCATTTTTTATCTTTGCGCAATGTGTGAAATAATGTATTGCAAAAAGTGTGAGGCTGAGAATGTGCTTATTGTTGTGCATATTTGGGCTGAGGTTGTGCTCCTTGAGTGTAAGGTTTCACTAATTGTGTTATTTTTTTGTTTTAGTGTGTAAGGAATCGTAAAAATAAAGAGAGTATTTTGACAATTGGCTGTTAAATAAAATCTGCATTACTTGAAATAACATTAACATAATTATTTTAATATAATAAAAAGACATCTAAATGACACAAAAAGTTTGGGTAACACTTTTCTTAAAGCCTTTATTTATAATGCATTATAAAATTAGTTTTAATGCATTCATTATGCCTTGCAATGCAACTTATATTGCATTGCACCTCATCTCATGAATAATGGTAACCACAGTTAATATATTAGAACACTTATAAATTCAGTACACTATGCATTTTAAATTTGGTTATACTTATTTACAAGTTGTAATGTATTATTGGCACATTATGAGTAATTATAATTCATTATACCCTTTAATAACCATTTATAATATATTATACATAACATTTTAAAGTAAAGTGTTACCAAATTTTATTCTTGAATACATTTGTATTTTGAAAGAAGCATTTGATTTAATAATTCAATGACGCTTTCATTTTGGAATTAAACTGTGTTTTTGAACAAGTCGACCAAGTGAACGATTCGCTGACTCAACCGTAAAAGTTGCTTGTTTCGTTCCTGAATGAGTCAGTGTTTTGACATATCCCTTGCATCAATGATTAAAAGATTTTCTCGTAAAGATGGTAGCTTGTCACCACTTACTGGTCTAAGAATATAACCTGTAGAAAACAGCAGCGAAAAATCTCCACCTCTAATGCAGTGGACAGTGAAAAGTCCCTGAGCGTCCTCATCTTTTTTTCATGCTATCTTCAGAATCACAGAGTCTAAGATTTATCCTTGGTTCCAAACCCCTGCATTTGTATCCATATACTCAACTGCTTCCCTGCTATCCAGGAAAACCTCCGCATGTACTCTCTGCATACATTTCCAGATACTTAATAATACTTTGGGAGTTAGGACAACACTTGGGAGACTTGCCTGGTGTTGTCAGCCCCAAGAGATATAGAACGATTTGCAACTCTGTATTGTTTTGCATAATAGCCTCGTGTAAAATGAGTTAAAAACAAAGTTCTTTGATATGTTGCACATAATCTTTAATCGCTTCCACTGATGTACATTTCTTTTGTTATTAAATATATAAATATTTTACTGGGAGAAGATTTACTTTTACAAGCAGAGCCATTGTTTGGTGTCGGAGCTTTATCTTCTTTTTGGTTGCAGTAATACTCTGAATCCACAGTGTTTTTGAGCCAGGAGTCACGGTTCTTACACAAACACAGAATTTAATGACTCATTAAAATTCATTCTTTTGGGACTCAAGTACCTGCTGTTTGTCTCCATGCAAATTTGATTTTGATTTTGTAATAAAGAAATGTATGTATGTTCAGACTTGTGAAAGGAACAATGATTAAAGACATGATTTAGACATTATAAAGTGACTGCATCTGAATTAACGACTGGCCGGATTGTACTTCTTTGAGCAGGCTACAGTTCTTTTAATGAATGCACCTAATTAATGTACTCTTAATTTCATTTGCCATCAGGGCAGAAGCCATTAGCAGTGATGTAACATACCGGGCCCTAAAGGATCTTTTTTCCAGCTGCACTTCATCTATTACCGAACTGATTCCGTCCCCAGTCACAGGCCTGTTGCACTTACAAAACGGGGGCTCTGCCGCAGAGAAAATGAGAGCAAATATTAGTATTCTCCACATCCGACCTTATTAGAGGATATCTAAGTGTAAACCCTTTCCAAGCAGGGGAGTGTTTGAGCTGTACTTGGGGTAGATTTTGTTACTATGGCAATGGGTGCAGAAGGGATCTCTGTTAAATCTCCAGCCTGTGGAGACCAGGGCCAGGCACAAGAAATTCAGGGCTAAGTTGCATGTTCCGAGCAAATATCAAATCGTGTCATATAAGCAAACCTATATTCCTTTTTTACTTAAAAGGGAATATTGGATGCTGTGGCATGGGATATTATCGGCCAGGGTCTCAGGTGTGGTTGTACATGGATCTATCATGGTAAAACACAAGAAAATAGCTTGTGGGCATCTGAGAAATTGATCAGAGTATTCTTTCATCCCGCTGTTGTATTTATATGGTCTCGCCGCATCTGTATGGAATACCATGTTGGAAGCAAATTGCGAGGTCAATTATTTTAATTTGCATTATTTTACTCAACCTTCAACCATCGATCATTAAAAAGAAAAAGTATAAACAAATTACATTCAGCAAACCGTGAATAACTCCTAAATATCAATATTACAGCAACAATATTACAGATGTGTTAAATATCATTGTAATAATATATGTCTATATTTTGTAACAATTAAATCGAAAACAAACCTGGAAAGAGATGTGAGGATTTGGGGAGAAAAATTAAAGATTATTTGTGCATTCCAAGGAATTATTCATGGTTTATATTGTTAGTTTAATTAGGGAGAGTGGACCACAAATTTACAGTATATGTTGTTTTTTTTAATTTACAAACAGCGGCATACAAACTAAGGAAACATGAAATGAATCAGGAGGAAAATAGGCTAATGCAGCGGGCTGAAAATAGTTATTCCATAGATATTGTTGTTATATCACGTTGCATTAATATACCAAACATACCTGTAACTTTATTCTCATGACTTCTAAAAATAGAAAATTTATGAAAATGTACCACCCATTCAGTCAAAATGATGGATAAGGATTATTAGTAGCACATTATTTGAAAGGATTTGTTGCTTTATTTTTGAGTGGAACTTCCCTAAACTGGAAGTGCCTCCCATAATTTAAAACGCAGTAGGGAAAAAGGTGGATTTGGTGGGAAAAGTTTCTACTGAATGTTGTAGTGACTTGCTTGACCTCTAGAGGCCGCTTGACTTCTCTAGTGTATTGATCTCCACCAGAAGAAAACTTTTCAAGGAAACTTTTAGCCGCTTTCATACCAGGAACACATAGATCAATGGCCACTGATCACAAGACATGGAGACACGCTCGTTCATGTTTATTCTCAGAGCCTTTGTCGCAGACCGTCTTCAGATGCCAAGCTTCACAGCGGCTTGTTCACGCTCTACAAGTCTGAGGGAAATTAGATTAGACTCTTGAATTGGTGAAGAGGCCTCATAATGCATGGAGCGCGGAGGAAAAATGCTTCCGCCCCACCGCTGTTTGTATCTGTGGTATTAGTCATAGACACACACACACAGCTGCTCTGAATAGCCTGCCAGCTCTGGTAATTTGAAACAGCAAACAGTCAAGAGAGCAGTTGATGGTGATGTTAAACTCCGAAACATAAATCATGCTGCATGTAAACTTTCGGTAATTAAAATGAATGATCCGTTCGCATGTTTAATGTTTATTATGGGAGTAAAGGAAAAAAAAGTCATAAATTCACAGAGATTTTAGCAGATGCTTGTAATTGGAGAAAAGTGTAAGTGTGTTGCTATAGAAATAGTTTTGTTGATTATTTAAAATGATTTAAATCTTTGGCATTACGAGTACGTGAAATACTGCTTTTTATATATATGCCTAGCTTTTCATTTATTACATTACATTACATTTAGTCATTTAGCAGACAATTTTATCCAAAGCGACTTACAAACGAGGTCAATGGAAGCAATCAAAATCAACAAAAGAGCAATGATATGCAAGTGCTATAACAAGTATGAGTTAGCTTAACGTAGTACACGTAGCAAGTTTTTTTTATTATATAATAAATCAAAAGAAAACAGATAGAATACAAAAATATTAGAAAAGCTAGTGTTAGATTTTTTAGAAGTTTTTTTTAGAATAGAGAGTGCTAGAGTTGGAGGGCCAAAGAAAGATGGAAGATATGTGTTTTTAGGCGATTCTTGAAGATGGCTAAGGATTTAGTTGGGCAGGTCATTCCACAAGGAGGGAATATTTCATTTAAAAGTCTGTGAATGTGATTTTGTGCTTCTTTGGGATGGCACAATAAAGCGACGTTCACTTGCTAACGATGCTAACGTTCAAAAGCATCAGTTTTCAAATCTCCCAGCATATTAATATTTTTTTGAAGTCGTAACAGTATATTCTTCAAGTAATTGTGTGAAATTTATGCTTTATTCATCAAAACTCTGTTAATTTTTGTGAAAAGGAGTAAAAGGTGCCAGAGTTTTACTGCCTCCAGTGTTTGTTTCTTTTGGAAACTGCAATATGTAGTTATTGGTACATATTTTGTGTCTCACGAAAAAGTGCACCCAGGTATGTAAATGCTATGAGACCAGGTAGGATTTTTGTCCATTCAAATTCTGTGTTCAAAAAGAATCTCTCTTCTCATAAAACCTGTATGCAACCAGCAAGTAAGTCTTGAATAATTTCTGTGATGTAACATTATGTATGTTTCTTTTTTGATATATACAATGCGTCTCAAGTTACCTTCTTGTTTCTGCAGGAAATACATTAACATAAAGAAAACTACACTCTCAAATTATTGTATAGTATTATTTTAAGTCTTTAACTGTAATACAACTTTAGGTCCTCAGAAACTAATTTCACATTAGTTGTTTACAGAGCACACAAGTGACAGCATAAAGATGCTGTAGATGTACACAACAGCTTGATTCATATAATACAGCTTGATTCATAGAATCATTACTTGTGTGCACAGCAGGTCTGTTTACGTTAGAGCAGGTGGGAGATCTTTAGCAAGGGGTTACTGACCCGCATGGTTGTTAGTCATGTGATGGAAACCAGGCCATGTTTGCTAATGAAAGAGTTGGCAGGCTCTGTGTACGAGTGACATTTGTGAGCAGCGCAGCGCTCAGCCAGGACAGAGGGCTTGTCATCCGGAGGAGCAGAGGGTTCTGGTATACCATTAGCTGGCCGTTCAAGTCAAACGCCATCAAGCCCCAGGCCAGAAAGAGTGTGGAGACCCTGATAAAAAACAAACAAACATGAAGCAGAAATACTGAAGCAAGAGGAAGAGGCCATTTTAGAGGATTTTGAGGGATTATGTGAAATACTTATGATGATTTTGAGTAATTTCTCTTGCCAAAATTGAAAAATTTGTATACAGATAATAAGTTGTAATAAAATATATAATAATGTACAATAATAGTAATAATAATAATAATAATAATAGGTAAACCGTTCCAAATATTATAATAAAATGTCTATATCTATTAATATACATCATGTCTATTAAAATATATTTAAAAACATTTTTTAATTATTGTTATTATTCTAATTATTATTACATTTTTTTCAATATACACTGTCAGTCAATAGTTTTTGAAGAGTAAGATTTATTTTTTTTTTAAGAATTCTCCTCTGCTCACCAAGCCTGGATTTATTTGGTCCAAACAGAAAAAGCAGTAATTGTCAGACCTGTGTCCTGTCTTGTTTGTGGTTTTCTGCTCCCCTAGTTTCACCTCTTGTATGTCCATGTTTGGTTTGGTTCCTGTTCCTGTCTTTATTGTTTCATTATCAGTTAATTATGGTCCACCTGTGTTTGTTTAATTATCTAGTTTAGTGTGTGTTTATAAGCCCTGTGTTTTCCTGAGTCTAGTGTCCGGTATTAACGCAGAGGTCTTGTTTCTGTGTGTCTCTGCCTTACCTTGTTTACCCTGTTTTTGCTTAAAGACTGTTGTTTTAAAGTTTACCTCTCATCTCCTTGCTACCCTTGTGTTGTATAGTGACAGTAATATTGTGAAATATTTTTGCTATTTAAAGTAACAATATTTAAAACAGTTGAGTCCTATTTACAAAAAAAAATCTGGATTATTTGATGAATAGAAAGATCCAAATATCGGTATTTATCAGAAATAAAAAGCCTTTCTAACATTATACACTATGTACCATTCAAAAGCAAGAAACCTGAAAAAAATTATTATATTTTTTTGAGCAGCAAATCAAAATATTACAATTATTTAAGAATCATTTGACTGAAATAATGATGCTAAATTCAGCTTTGAAATCACAGGAATAAATAATATTTAAAATATATAATCAAGTGGAAAACAGTTAATTTAAACTAAAAATATTTCAAGATTTTACTGTTTTTGCTGTACTTTGGTTCAAATAAATGCAGGCTTGGTGAGCAGAAGAGTCTTCTTAAAATATTAAACACTTTTTATACATATCTACAATACATATTTACATACATACAATAGTTACAATAATTAATAGTTATTTTATTAAAAATATATACTTTAAAAAGTGTATATCATTATTATTATTATTATTATTATTGCAGAAGCCTGATATGACACACAAGCCTACATATGATAAATACTGTAAACTGTACTGTACCAACAGTCAGCTGTCAGAACAATAGTAAACAAACCAGATATTTGTTTTCTCCCTGATGCAACAAACACCCTCATGGCTATATGGAGAAATCGATGTATCCAACACTGCAGTTTCCACTGGGTCGAAGATCAAGCAGCTGGCTCGACATTACAGCCGCCTGAAGAAACTTTTATATAAGCTTTTCTCACGTTGCTCCATCGATCCTTCCCAACCCTGTGATGCCTCATGCTGTGCTGTCTCCTCAGCAGGAAAGCCAACCTACAAAGACAGGAGACCACTGATGGACCCTTTCCACACGACCTCCTTTATACCTGAGCCAGTCACGCTGGCAAGCCATGGCTGCTCTAACAAGTCACTACAGTCCTGAAGATCCACTGGATGGAGCGAAACTTCATTGGAATATTGGTGGCTTAATTAATCCAAGCTGCTAGATGTAATTTAGCAGAAGCCTATGTATAGGTTAATCATGTAGTACCTTTTAAATTCTATACCCTTTGAATATTAATATTCTTGTGTAATTTAAAAGGAATATTTCCATAAAAGTTTTTAGCAGATTTTCAGACATATGCACTTTAGCTAGACTATTTACACAGTGGTGGGATTAACAGGATGGAAATAAAGCGTTTAATTTAAGCTGTTGCTCAGTGGGGATTTGCATTTCACTTATATGAGGGTGAGAAATGTATATAAAAATGTGAATATAGAGATATAAATATAGTTTTTCAAGAAGAAGTTAGTGTAGCACTCTACTCGAACTAAAGTAGTAACATTTAAATGCTCAAGAAACTTTTCCTATTATTATCAATGTTGAAAACACCTAAGCTGCTTAATAGAGCTGTGATACATTTTAAGGATATACTTGAAAAATAGAAAATAGATAAAAATTACATTTCTTTAATTTAATTTAAATGTATTTACTGTAGCATTTGATCAATTACATGCATCCATATTGGATATAACTATTAATTTCTTAAAGCTGCAGTCCATAGGTTTTGCCTCTTTGTCGCCATCTCTGTTTGAAAACATGGAATTGCAGTTACTTGCGGAATTAACTTCATTGCACGGGCTGTGAGTCGGCATGGCTCCAGAGCAGATTAATCTAATGTATTGAGGAGTATGTGTAGCTGTCAGTTACCACACCTGTGTGAATCATGTACTTACATTAGTAATCACAGATTCTAGCTTTTGTCTTGGAATATTTGACCCAGATATGTATTTTAACCCAAAAACAAAACTATGCTCCCTTCGAACTGGTTTTCTTTCAAACACAAATAATGTGTAATCCTATAGGCTATCTGTAACCAGAAGAACATTTAAAACAGGAATATAATTTGTGATACTCTCTGTGAAATCCAGGCTCAAAATTTAATTATGAGAAAATAAGCATCAAAGTTTGATTTCTACCATTAATTTCACTTTAATTTCAATATTTGACATGACCTTACTCAGTCAATATTAAAGATATAAAATTAACATTTTCACAGAATGTTATTTACCATATGAAGGATGATTTTTTTGTGGAACACAGCAAATCACAAAAAAATTAACTTAGCTGGGTTTCACAGAGAGGGTCGTATTTAATTTCATTCACACGTGTTTCATTTAATCCTTTCTGGATTACAATCCACCATTAAACTGATGCATTTAATTATTCTTGCTGCTGTTAGAAAAGTCTATAAACGATCTGTCACCTGCAGGATCCTCACGTGCGATAGTCATAGCCTATTAACCGTGACTACTTCTTTATGTTTACAGACGTGACGTAATGACACAGCAGCATGCTCGAATTTCCCGCAAAAACCTACCCGTACCACTCAAATGAGAAAACATTATTATAAGCTAACCATTGTGAATCGAGCTAAAGTAAGACGGTAGTTTTGAACACCAGATGTTTTGGACTTGCTCAAATATTTAATTTAAATAAATAAATCTTACGGATTCTATTTTTATTATTTTTTAAATAACAGATGTGCTATATAGATGAGACATTTGCATTTTTCATTTATCTTGAAACATTGATTGAGAAAGACCTGTTTAAACTGCAGATTTATTTAGAAAAGACGTAAATGAAATCCAGATGGCACTAATAACAGTAATTTACATTTGTATGACTGAATTAAATTATCATTAAACCCCAACAAGGCATGAAATACACGTGAAACGTTGTTAATGTTGATGTATGATGTGCAAAAAGAAAATCCTACAGGACTGAATGAAACTTTTCATGTCAAATCTTGTCAGATTAGATACTACACTATATGGACAAAAGTATTAGGTCTTAAGTTTTAATTCAGGTTGTGAACATTTTGTGAAAAAAAAACATGGGTCGTTCTGAAGAGCTCAATGAATTCAGGCATCGTACTGTGATAGATAGGATGCCACATTTGCAACAAGTCAGTTCATGAAATTTCATCACTGCTAGATATTCCATGGTCAAGTGTAAATGGTATTACAACAGCAACTCAAATAAAGTCACTGAATGTGTGGTGTGTAAAAGTTTCCAATGCTTTGCTGATTCATAGCTGAAGAGTTCCAAACTTCCAAACTGGGTATTAATATCAGTATGAAAACTGTTTTTTGGGAGCTTCATGGAATGGGTTTCCATTGCCAAGCAAATGCAAGCCTCACATCATTAAGTACAACATCAAGCATCAGATGGAGTGGTATAAAACACAGCTGGACTCTAGAGCAGTGGAAACCTGTTCTGTGGAGTGAGACTGGGTTTGGTGGATGCCAGGAGAAAGACACCTGTGAAACTGCATTATGTCAACCGTAAAGTTTGGTGGAGGAGGGATAATCGTGGGGCTGCTTTTCAGAGACTGGGCTAGGCCAAATTTTAATGCTTCAGCATACCAAGACAAATGCGATGTCTCCACATTTTGGGGAAGGCACTTTTCTATTCCAATATGACTGTGCACAAGTCCACAAAGCAAGGTCCATAAAAACATGGTTGGATGAGTTTGGTGGAAGAACTTGACTGGCCTGCACAGAGCCCTGACCTTAACCCCATCGAACACTTCATGAAGATTGTGGGCCAGGTCTTCTCTGACCTCACAAATACTCTACTGGTAGATTAAAAAAATTCAAACAGAAATACTTAAAACTCCATATTAATGTCTATGCAACTCTCTTTTGGTGTAATGGTCAGCTGTCCCAATACTTTTGTCTTAGTATCAATACTTATATAGTGCATACCAATTAACTGTGTAAAATGTGATTGGTGTTGAAAAGGAATTCAATATAAATTATCATAATTGCAATAAAATTTGCATATTCAATGAACTCTATATATTATTAACCTTAACTTGTACATTTGTACATAAAAGCACTCCCATTTTAGAGGCTGTCAGTACATTTATTATTGCATGATTCAGTGTTTATATGCGTATGTACTAGAAACAAACCTTTTTAGATATGATACCTATGGATACTTCAGTAAAAAAAAAGTTATTTGTGGAAACAATTTTCAAAGAAAGAGCAAGTCATTTTAAATTAAATGTGAAATTTTGAAGTAGCATCAAACTGAAATGTTTTTTTCTTGTACAACATATTCTTTATAATGACTTGCATACAATTATTTTTTACAGTGCAATGACATTGGCAATGATTAATGACTCTACTAATGGGAGTTATCTATCCTACAGTGTTCAGGTAGGAGATCTGATTATCCTATATCCTGTCTTAAAGCTATCATCCTTGACCAGTCCTTGCTCATAACATTGGGAAGTTTCATTGAGCCTCTGATCATTTAGTGCAGCTCGCAAAGTCGCAATGACATAGAAAGCATAATAACACGACCTTTAATTGTTTTAATGCATGCATTCAGAAGCTAATGGACCTGTTAGAATAAGAGAGAGGTTACTGTGTGTATAGCTTCCAGCTGAGTCATTTGGATTGACAAAAATAGCTCCTATGTTTTGTTCTTGCTACACAATGAACATTTCTGTCAGTGATGTTCAGTCATGCATATACATGACTTGAAAAGGAAAGATAAATAATGTGTTTTTCTAACTATTTCTTGTACATGGAAAGCTGTGCCTTTCAGAATCAAATGGCAGGATCAGAACTCACTGTGCAACTTCTGTCAGGATCACACATCATTCTCACTATCTAAGTCTGGAAGTATTCTCCACAGTAGACTGATGTTTTTTCTCTTAAAAGAAGGAGTCAGCCATGCAAGCATTGATAGTGACTTATCTTTTCCTGGAGTCTGAGCTCAAAGGTTCCTGACGGAGTGAGAACTGATGATTTCACAAGCTAAGCAGATGCATCAGTGTTGATCTGTGGTCTATCTTGTGTACAGTACAAACATCCCCATGTCTCATTCATGAGTTATAATTACAGGAGCTGTGATGTGATGAAGGAATGGAGGGGTTGGAAAGACGATATATAATAAATTAATTTAAAACAGCACAATCTTTCATCTTGGTGTAATTACCAGCTTGCATTTTTTGTTTATCTTCCTTAAATAACATCTGCTCTCTGTGACGTACTTTAATGAAACTTGATTTGTTTCCATGCAAGTTAAGTTAGAGGATCCAGCCTGCTTTGCCATACATTCACACACTAATACTGTTATAATGAATATACTTTTTATATTTTCAAGCACTAAAAATAATAATAATACATAATATGAAACAAATAATGAATTCTTAAAATAATGAAATCATGGAAATTATGACACATGACATTCATTTTAACTATAAAATGTTGGTCTTTGATAAAGTAATGGAATCCTCTGAAACTACACATTACAGCACCAGAGTAAAGATTTAGTGGTGCACTTACTGCAGTATAGTGTAAAATTGCTCAAGTTGATGTATCCTTATGAAGTTGTGTTGTTTTTATATGCAGTATGACAGACGATGCAGTCCACAAGCGGTCTAATGTGATTACGACACTTAAAAGAGAAACCATCTGCCCTAGAAAGAGGGACCAAGCTGTTTTCGAATCTATTTTCCGGCTTTGGTTTTCTTGAATCTGTGTGCCTGTGCTGTGTGAGCGTCCTTGCTGTGCACTATAGTGTTTGGCGTTGGTATGCTGTCGATCTAGTGGTGCTGTGTGAGAGTGTGTCTGTCAGAAACAATTTGCATTCTGTGAAGGACTGACAAGACGGCAACTTTTGCAATGCTGACACCTGAAATGTCAATGAAAACCTTTCAGTAATAATGATACAGGAACACAAGAAGCTCTTCACTTGACATGCATGCTGGAGCACCTTTTGTGATAATGATTGCTTCTACTGAAATCACCACCACTATTACATGAACAACCAGATCACAGGTCTCAGGGTGTCCTGTACTAAATTTGCATTCAGGAATGAGGCTGTCAAACTTGTGTGTTAGCTCGACATCTCAATAGAACCTGATGTTCCCGAGGGATACTGTACAAACAGCTTGAGCTTGTAACCTGACGTGTTTCGTAAATCCGAAATAAATAAATGAAGCCTGTAAAAGGCCAAGAAATTTGTCTAAAAAGCCTAAAAATGTAAAGGGATAGTTCCAAAAATGTAAAGGGATAGTTCCGATTCATGTAGTTCCAAACCGTTAGACCTTAGTTCATCTTCAGACCACAAATTATGATAGTTTTGATGAAATCCGAGAGTTTTCTGGTCCTCTATAGACAGCAACGCAACTACCATGTTCAAGTTCCAGAAAGGTAGCGAGGACATTGTTAAAATAGTCCATGTGACATCAGTGGTGTAAACGTAATTTTGTGAGGCTACTAGAAAACAAAATGCGCGTTGAAGACTGACACAAAAACACAAAACGTATTCTTGTAGCTTCATAAAATTAAAGTTGAATGACTGATGTCTCTACCTTTCAGGGCCTTGAACGTGGTAGTACCCTTGCTGTCTATGCTGGGTCAGAAAGCTCTCGGATTTCAAGAAAAATATCTTAACCTGTGTTCCGAAAATGAACAGTTCTAAGCTATCACCAACAGAGAATATGTGGTTAAAATATATCTTTTGAAAAATGATATAAGCAATCCTGGCATATCTAGTCCACACTGAAGGCTATGTTTGTGAATCTACTGTTTGATAGTCTGGCTATTCAACACTTTTCGGTTTTAATGAGATTGCCTGCTTCTTTTGTCATATGGAGTGTTCCTGACAGCAAAACAAGATGTCAAGTGGGAGAATAGAGTTCAGCTCATCTATAGTTACCATTTATTTTAATTTAGTTTATTTTGTTGGTAGGCAGGCCTTATTCAGTGATGCTTGGCCTCTTCAAACCATGTTAGCATCATTCAGATTTGATGAGTGTAGCGCTTTCATGAAAAGCAAGATAGAGTAGATTATGAAATCTACTGTCTGCAGTGAAAGCACACTTATGATGTGGAGAAAGTCTTTGAGAACATGCAGCATATCAAGACAGTGTGAGAGGCACTTCAGGATGTTGCAAGAAATATTCTCAAGTCATAACTTCAATTCATTACTGCTTCACTCTCGAGCAATTTCCAGACACAAAGAGTGCCGTCAGTATATTAAGAAGTAATTTATTCTGACAAGATTCAGTGCTTAGATTCAGCAAAAGTTTTGTGCAAATCCTGAGCTCACTCATGTTGGATTTGACTGCAGGGGTCTTTCCTGTATGTATGAAAATTTAATACGATCCTCCTACCGATCTTCACTGCAATGTATATGGATTGATGCAGCTGTCTGGTGTTAAGCCCCACGTTTTGTTTGGAAACTGAGAGACCCAAGACTGCTTTAATAGCTCAGAAAGAAGTACAACAGACTTAAATCTTGAATTATATCTGCCTACTGGTATTTCAAAATTACTATCATCATTTTATGCATACATTATTGGGGTATCTGGGCCCCAGACATGCATGCACATACAGTAAACATTTGTTTAAATGATAATCTTGTTGATTTGTTTGCAATGGATGCGCTGAGGATACAGATAAGCAAAAAACACTTTATAATGAATTACATCCTACTCCTTCCGTTTAGATCCTAAGAAAAGAACAGACATCATTACAAGTCATTCAAGGACAATCCAACACAGACAAGCTCTTGAGAAGCTTTAATGGCAAGAAGCAGAATTTAAATGAGATGCAAATTAATCAAACAGTGCCATTAGCAGACAGTCTGGAAATCTGAGGGCTTTTATCTGCAGGTGCTGATGTTGTGTGATATCCTCAGAAAACCTACAATGTAAAATATTCCTGTAAAAATAAATAAATAAATAGCCAGATTATGATGATATACCCATACGTTTTTGCACTTGAATAATTTAATTGGCCGAAACTATTATTGTTAATAGAAATTAATAGAAAACTCTTCTATAGATAAACTGAAAGCTTTTTTTTCTCGCTTGTTACAGTATAGTTACATTGTGTGTGTGTGTGTGTGTGTGTGTATAATTAAAAATAAAAGTTAAATAAGATTAAACTTTAATTTTATTCACCAAGAGAAATGTCATGCAGTATAACTCACCAGACATTCTAATCTGAGCTTTGCAAAATTCATTAAAATGTTTCATCAGGTGCTTTTCTTTTCATCACTGAATCTGTTTGGAAATGCATGTCCTGGATAATTTTTAATTTCTAATAGGAATTAGTTTTGAATGGGAATTTTTTATATATAATTAATGACCCATTTTCTCTCAGTTCACAAGAAACCTAAAACACTGCCCTAGAAAGGCAAAACACAGCAAATACACCAACACTACAGCTGAGAAAATGGATTCTGAGTTCTCTGATTTAATTTTTAATGATTTGATATGAATTTCTGCCCTAAGCATATTTGAGCCAAACCTGTCTATTAAAGGGCAGATCATAGTATAAAAGATTTAACTCTGATAAGTGACATATGTGTCCATGGGTTCATCTGTCTGACTTTGCACATCCAATGTTTGTTGGCATCACTAAAGTAATGTAAATCATGTGCAAATGTGCATGTGGAATAGCAATAACTCTATTAATCTGCATTCCACCAGTGCCTTGAATATACTTGCATTTCTTTGTTTTAGCTTTGGATTGCAGCATGTTTTTATGATTGCTGTCCACCTGACATTATGAAATCCCTTTGAATGTTTTTTTCAAAGAGCTGATACACATGGACGTTTTGGCAGTGCAAAATATTCTAAAGAAAAGAATGCTTTAGCATGCCAGAAGTGCTTTTTGAATTGTTCTTCAGTGATCCTGTTATGATGGATGACGTGACATGATTATATTGAGATGAAGTTGTCATCACATTCTCCACAAGGGATCGAATGTCCTTCAATAGGATTGAATTGACTGGATTGAAAACCCTTGATGCTCACAACTAAAGTAAACATGTAGCCAGAAAGCTCTGATTTGCATTCTGTGTTCCTCATTCTGAATGTGATGAGATCAAGATGTTCTCTTTCTAATGGGTACAGAAGACGTGAGGAAATGGTAATATACGTAAGTGCCTGATTTCCTTTTGATGCGGGTACTATTTAGGTGTTATTTGTTTCTGTTTGATAGCACAGCTGATACTTCAACATTAGACTCCAACATGGCCACTTTTATTCTGAAGCATCATCTAGGGCCTATTTAAGAAGCAAATGAAGCCTGGTAACAGGCAGCGTTGCTAAAGCTGGCTCAGTCCAGATGGAGCCTGGATCAGAGCCTTCCTACACACAAGCTCTCAGTGGCTATTCTGGGAGTCAATTAACCTCCATCCATTCAGCTCTGCGAGGGGTCTGGACAGTGCTGTAATTTTCTGCAAAAACTACTTTTGTTTACCTCCTTTGAAGAGATTTCTTGCTAATCCCTCACTCCCTTTCTGCTTATTTTAGTGTGCATTCAAAACAGTTTATAATAAAATAATAGCATGCTTTTTGGCTACCTCTCAAGCACAAAATGGTGCATAAATGTGATTTCATTTAATTGTATTTAATGTTTAAATATTTTAATGGTTATGATACCTTTGGATTAGTTTACTGATATGTTTGAGCAATTTTAGTTTAATTTACAAATTGCATTATTTTAATATATGATATACTTATAAAACTTTTTATTTTATTTTGAAGCTATATGATTCTCCTGGTTTAATTCATTGTGTGTTTACAATTGCGCAAAAAGCTTTTTGGAATTTTTTTTCTTAAACTTTGCAAACCCATAAAGAATGTGACACCTGTGTCATGGTCATTCTGTCGCTTCTCCCGAACTTACAAATATTGCATTTACACAGGTTTCAAGTTCATATTGCTTTGGTTACTTCCTCAGCATGCAGCCCGAGACTGTGACAGTCATATTGAGAGCTGGTTATGCTGCAGTATTGAATGTCTTTCACGTTTTATTCACATTGACCTTGAATTACTTCTTAACAGTCACTTAAATGATTGCACTATTCTGCCAAATGGCAAACACCAAATAATATTACCAAAAAAAATATTAATTTAGCAATTTTTGCGAATGGTCTCAGCGTAAAACCGCTGTTTAGACTGTGTTCTTCATTATTAGATGTGAGTTTACATTATTGCCACCGTTTATGTGTTACTATAACAATATTACCATTTTAAACCAGAAAAAACAACAACAAAAAAACACCAAGTTAAAAGCAGACTATCAATAAAAATACTGATGCATATTTGTAAAACCATAACAATAAAACGATTGCAAAGTATCATGAAATTGCACCATTTTGTCTTGAATTTTTGTACTTAATTTCCACTTTGCAAACAGCTTGACAATACACAAAGAAATGGCATTTTAGGGAAAACAGAATATATATTATGTTCTCAAAGCTGTTTTCATTTTATTGTAATATCTATACTATTTCTTGTCCCTGCAGAATTTTTGTAGCAGCTTTATTCTTATTATTCTGCATCGTTAATATTTCAGCAGGTTCAGCTGGATAAGAAGGCTGTCACTCTCACATAATCTGCTGTCTGTCAAAGTTTTTTTTATGCAGGTCTTTCTGAATGAGACTGACAGTGCTTGACTATTGGAAACAGTTTACTGATGGATTAAAGCAGTTTCTGTTTAATTTACTAATTATATTATCTGAATATATGATAAACTCATTATAAAACTCAATATCTTTATTAAGTCTGCTAATTTACCATCCACACTTAATAGGGAGTACTTTGGTGGAGATAAAAGAGGAGGTGTATTGGTATGCTTTACTTTTAATGCAACCTGGTCTCATAAAAATACGTACCTCTGTGCACATTACGTGCAACAGCGTTTTACAGGTGCATCTCAATAAATTAGAATGTCGTGGAAAAGTTCATTTATTTCAGTAATTTAACTCAAATTGTGAAACTCATGTATTAAATAAATTAAATGCACACAGACTGAAGTAGTTAAAGTCTTCAAGACTGCTGATCTGACAGTTGTCCAGAAGACAATCATTAACACCCTTCACAAGGAGGGTGAGCCACAAACATTCATTGCCAAAGAAGCTGGCTGTTCACGGAGTGCTGTATCCGAGCATGTTAACAGAGAGTTGAGTGGAAGGAAAAAGTGTGGAAGAAAAAGATGCACAACCAACCGAGAGAACCGCAGCCTTATGAGGATTGTCAAGCAAAATTGATTCAATAATTTGGGTGAACTTCACAAGGAATGGACTGAGGCTGGGGTCAAGGCATCAAGAGCCACCACACACAGACGTGTCAATGAATTTGGCTGCAGTTGTTGTCAGAGGCGTTTTACCTGGGCTAAGGAGAAGAAGAACTGGACTGTTGCCCAGTGGTCCAAAGTCATCTTTTCAGATGAGAGCAAGTTTTGTATTTAATTTGGAAACCAAGGTCCTAGATTCTGGAAGAAGGGTGGAGAAGCTCATAGCCCACGTTGCTTGAAGTCCAGTGTTAAGTTTCCACAGTCTGTGATGATTTGGGGTGTAATGTCATCTGCTGGTGTTGATCTATTGTGTTTTTTGAAAACCAACATCACTGCACCCGTTTACCAAGAAACTTTGGAGCACTTCATGCTTCCTTCTGCTGACCAGCTTTTTAAAGATGCTGATTTCATTTTCCAGCAGGATTTGGCACCTGCCCACACTGCCAAAAGCACCAAAAGTTGGTTAAATGACCATGGTGTTGGTGTGCTTGACTGGCCAGCAAACTCACCAGACCTGAACCCCATAGATAATCTATTGTCAAGAGGAAAATAAGAAGCAAGAGACCAAAAAATGCAGATGAGCTGAAAGCCGTTGTCAAAGAAACATGGGCTTCCATACACCTCAGCAGTGCCACAAACTGATCACCTCCATGCCACGCCGAATTGAGGCAGTAATTAAAGCAAAAGGAGTCCCTACCAAGTATTGAGTACATACGAATGGCCCAGAAGGCCAACAATTCACAAAAAAAAAAAATGTCTTGGTCTTATGAAGTATTCTAATTTGTTGAGATAGTGAATTGGTGGGTTTTTGTTAAATGTGAGCCAAAATCATCACAATTAAAAGAACAAAAGACTTAAACTACTTCAGTCTGTGTGCATTGAATTTATTTAATACACGAGTTTCAGAATTTGAGTTGAATTACTGAAATAAAGAACTTTTCCAGGACATTCTAATTTATTGAGATGCACCTGAACATACCTTACAGCATGTTTCGCCACAGTTTCAAAGAGAAATGTCCACTGAGTGGTGCTAAAACACAGGTGCATATCCTATCCCATTAAGGCCAGCAACACGGCAAATGTAGAACGTCCAGATTACATTCATGCTATACTATTTTTGGGGTTGCAAAATAATTACTTATTTAAAAAGTACCTACTTAAAGGAGTATGAGATTTCGGATGCAGCCATTATCTTATCCAATGGCACAAGTTTGGTGTGAGTTTGGTGTGTTTGGTTTGTTTAAATGTCCAACCAATGGCATATAGGAGTTTTTCTTTCCTGGTTTCACACTGGCTTCCCTTTTCCTTCAAAATAGTCCTGGTAAATGCTGGAATTGCAAAATGTTTGCATAAAATTAATAACTTATTTAACAACTTATAAAATGTTAATATGATTGGTGTTCCACATGGACAGAAATGTAATTTGATGATTTCATACATCCTTATGAAGGTCTTTAAATCCATTAGTTTAATTAGTTGGGTATGACAGACATTTTAAGTCTGATATTTTTTAATAAATGTCCCTCATAAGTGTCTCATAAACTTTATTGAGTATCACCTGGTTCTGGCAGGTCTTGGAGGAATTTTGCTTTGATGAAATGTTGATCACTGAGAGAGAGCTTTGATGGCACACCAGACTGAGGTACAGTATGATCCAGTTGAGGTGGATTGCAGGATCAAAGGACAAATGATATCACCACCGACTGTGAACACCACTTGCTCTCAAAACCAATAGCTGATCTGAACATATGGATAAAAATGACTCACCATATGCTACTTCCTCTTGTCAGAACAAACACTTCTAAAGAAATTGAAGGCCAGCACTTTTTTTCCAAAAGGAGGATGTGTCAGCTTGTTTCAAACATAGTTTTTTTTTTTTTTTTTGCAGATGACAGGAAGATCATATGATCCTTATGTGTCTTTGTTCATTTGATTCTTTCTATATTGATCTTGAATGTCTATTGCTTCATTCTATTTCTAAACCTACGGTAATAACTCACTAGATCAATGTGACATTTCAAAAGTGTTAACATTTCAAACTCTTTACGTCCTACACTATCAGAGATGCAGTTCTTTTTTAGTGAGGAATCCCATCTGCGATTTTGTGCGTCCAAGTTCCTCAGTGAATAAAAAAAGACTTTGCCTGAGGAGGGTAGTGAGCATTTGACATACACTTTTTCATCTTATCCAGATCCATTTAAGGATCTTGATCGCATGGACTGGAACCCATCAACTGAACTGCACACTGGAAGGAAAATAATGACCTGAGTCAGAAGGCAGTTAAGATGGGGCTTGTGGTCAAGTGCCCCGAAGCCTCTATAAATCCCCCAGAGAGGTGGACGGCCCAGACTGGACTGATTCCCATTCATCTCAATGGCAGTTGCTCAGCTGGTGCAAGACCACCTCAAAAGTATGCGATTTCACATCTGGCATTTTTGCTTCACCACAGGGCACAAAGGGGAAAAATTATTAAACTCATTTTGGTTTTTCTAGTTGTGATTAATTTGAATTTGTTCTAATTTAATGATATATAAATCTCAGTTGGTTCTGTAAGAATATTTCTGCCTCTTTGAAGAAAAAAGTTAAATGTTGTTTTGATTGCGGTTCCAACCCTTACAGCCAGTTCAACCCTTTTAGAATACCATTATTTTTTGTAGTTCTCAAATGTTGCTTTGAATGTGGTTCCAACAAGTGTCCCTTACAATCAAATTTTTTTTAATGCAATAATTTGTTCAAATCCTCAAATTTGATTGGTCAAGAAAAAAAAGACAAAACAACAATAACTGGACATTCTAGATGCATTTTATGAATCTTTCCGAATAACACTTCAAAAATCACAGATTTGTGCTGTGTTCGGTGTGCAGGGAAACAGTGGTGTGTCACAACAAAATGTTGAACTAAATGTTTTGCTAAGCCTTTCTCCTCAAATTAAAATAATACAGTGGACTCATTGTTTTTTCAGATTGCTTGAGGAAATCAGAAGAATCAAACAAGGACATTATTTATCTGAAGGAAGTATCTAACTGAAGATCATAATGTAACTACCCATTAAGAAAGTCTCTTAAGCAGGAATATTCAAACTGCACTTTGATAAGAGGCCAGGCCGAAAAGCTCTAAAGAGTTTTATTCCTTCCCTCCAGCTTCTTCTTTAAATCAAGAGATTAATTGCAAATTGCCCAAAGGCATCTTTCTTTATTACTGCGTTGAAACAGGGCTCTTTTTTATTTAAGGGTTTGAATATTTCTTTTTGAAAGGGATGAATGACTCAATCTTAGACCTTATTACTTGTTTTCAGAGCTTTTGGAGAAGAAGATGTTTGACACGCTCCAGGGTGATGGTGCGAGTGGGATTTCACTCTTAGATCTTGACACACACTGTTCGGAGTTTAGGACCTTGATTAAAGTCTTCCTTCTTACTTTTGGGCCAATTTCAGGATGTGTAATTCTCCTTGAAATATAAATCCCAGCCGATCTGCATATTGGGGAGAACCTTCATCCTTTATTAGTGTCTGTTTATTGACCCCAGGCCTTAAGGGCTCTACAAATTTGAGTCTTATTTACAATTTAGCAGACTGAATGCATAATAACGGATCATCCGTTAATAAGATGACACCCCCCCCCCCCCGCCCACACAGTGGGTCAAGTGCTCTTTCTATATCCTTTTCAATTGTTTTAACAGCTATGATAGTGCTATCGTTTGTGTGTACAGGGTTCAAAATGCCAAGAACACTTGCCAGGAACCAAATGTAAGTAAAAATAAAAATGATTTAGAATTTCTGATTAGCTGGCCAGTTGACCTGCGCTTTTTGCATGAACTTGCAAAACAAAAAATACAAATTATAATAATAACAAATATAGTTTTTGTTCAATCACAATAACGTGGAAACACCTCCACAGATGGTAGAAAAAGTTCATGCATCTCTTACTTAGAGGTACACTGTTGCATATTAACCATTGCATATTGATTTTCCTCCACATGTTGTCCCCTCGGGAGACCGTCCATAACACAGAATGATGCCTCACTTCTTGGTTTCGCGTCTCTAAACTGCTGGCTGGATCCCAGTGCTTACAGGGGTCCTGATTGGTAGTGAGGTTATGCTGGAAAGCATTCTGTGGAGAGGGAGGCGCTGAAGTCACACTGAGCTGAGAGCACACCATAAAAGTCAATGTTTATTAATTCCTCCTGTCGTGGGGAAAGCATAATAATGTTATTGCTAATGCAGCATTATATACGGGAGACTGGGGCTAGTTGTCACACGTTCTACATACATTTTTGAAAGAAGTCTCGTAACACTTTATAATAAGGATTTCATTGTAAATATTAGTTAATGCATTAGTTGAACTAACAATGAAAAATACTTCTAAAGCATTTAATAATATAATCAATGGTAATTATTTGCCATCCTGTGATGGCAAAGTTAAATTTATAGCAGTTATTATTCTAGTCTTCAGTGTCACAAAACTTTATTACTTCTGTTTAGCAAGGATGCATTAAACATGTATGCATTCTTTTATAAAAAAAAAAAAAAAAATTGGTGCCTGAACTTTTGTACGGCATACTCTTATATTCATATCTGTATTGCAGATACATCAAGGCCTTGGCTAAATTTTTAAAAGCTAAATTTCCATCTGTACTGCCTTGGAAAAACAAAGATACAGTTCATTAAACATAATTGACCCAATGGTGTGACATTTTGTCCCGCTTATGTAGGTTTAGTTGATATTCATATTTTAGTTAGGAGGATGACGCTCATTCAAAAATATTAAAAGAGTTTTGAACAAGGTATTCGAAACCAACATATATAAATATAAAACAAACACTGCTAGAGAAAACACATTGTGTAATTGGACTAGTTACTGTAATATAACCCTTGTGACACCTTCCCTGTGTGAAAACATCAAGCTTCTGTCCTTCCTCATCACATCTTTGCAAAGTGGGCTGGTTACATTAAACTGAATTTCCAGCCCACACAGCCTATGTAATGTAGTAATGGGCTGAAATGTGTTTGTGCTGTGAGCTCTGCGATCAGTGCTGATTACTCATAGCAGGAATCATAATTCAGGTGGAATTAATTATGAGGATGTGACATATCAGCAACACTTGCCACCCACAATTCTGTGATGCATGTGGCATATATGTTTGTGTCTGTTCTCTTGAAAATGAGTCACATTTCAAGAAAGGTGTAATCTTTTCATTTTTCTCACCTTTTTTTTCATCCCACAATATTCTGTGTGGGGTTTTAAGGTTATATGATATGATATGATTTTTATCCTTTTTAATCTTGATTTCATTGTTAAAAAATGGTTGTTGAATTAGATAACATTTAATAAGACAAGTTTCTGTAAGTTAGTATTAGTTTATGTTTTAAGTATTAAACACTAAGAAACAATATTTTTTTTATAGAAATCGTACTTGGTTACTATCGTAGCCTCGGTTCCCTGAGATATGGGAACGAGTACTGTAAGTATGGGAAAATACATTTTTACCCTTCACTGAAGCCTTTTTCAATCACGCAGTTATAACTACACGTGAATGGTTCGTGTAAGGTGAAAGAAACGAACCAATCCATGGCGGTGGCGAGCGAGCCAATGGCTATGCAGCCCGCCATTGCCCCAGGGCTCTAGACAAACATTTTTCACTGGTTGCACTGGTGCGCCTGCACTGTGTCTGAATGAAGGGATGCTCTAGTGCAGTGGTTTTCAAACTTCTTTGGTCGGTTTGCCCTCGCAAAGCGCTCCCCAACCCTTGTTGGAAGCGTCTGACGTGACAACCTTCCTTCTGTGCGCCGTGTCTAGGATCATGCCTCGCTTAGCCAGAAGGGGTCCCTCCAACAGGCCAGTGCTGATACACAGGCCCGAGTCACCGTTACGGTGGCGTCCATGACGCCAGGCCGCAGATGGAACCCTCTGCTTCAGCCAGAACTGGATGGGTCGCATGTGAAGCAGACCCAACTGAAGCTTTGAGCGGACGGGCAGTACCTTTCTTGAAGGAGGCCGCGTGGCGCTGAATTGTCGTGGCATGCTCCGCTGAGACTGTTGCTGTCGATAACTGTACCCAGGAATGAAACTCGTTGGCTGGGTTACAGTATGCTCTTGGGAAAGTTGACCCTGAGCCCCAGACAATCTAAGTGGTTGAGGAGGAGGGTCTTGTTAAGTGATTGGAATTCACTGCCGTAAATATATAATTGTCGCAACCACAGAGGCTAGAAGGGATAAAGAAAAAACTACTGGGCATGCTCACATCAATGTAGCGTAATTTTTCTCACATTGTAGAAGTATAATAACTGTTTTTGCATTATTGTAAGAGGTAGGTTTAGGGTCGGGGTAGGTGTAGACATTAATAAAACATAATCTAATAGGTAAAACATTTAATTAATTGTTAGCTTTCGGTTTTTGCTGCATCCCTTCTACAACCGTTGTATACGTGTTTGTGGCGTACAACAATGCACCCATTTCGTGGAATTTTGTAGGCTACCCGCTAAGCCCTAACCAAACTTACAAGAAATAATTTGCCTTATTAGAAGTCAGTGTCAGAAAGATTTTGGAACTGATATTGCAAGGTAGAAATGTACGTACATTTTCTTCAATGTTAATAAACTGAAGCTTAGAATATTTTACATTTCCAGGTTTCTCAGCAGCTTAAGTCATCATAGTTGGGTTAACTTGAAAGGGGTCATTGGATGCAAAATTCACATTCCAAGTTGTTTTAACATACATGTGTGTTGGAAGTGTGTGTACACATCCATCCTATACACCTTTTTTCTGCAAATTGATGCAAGGAAGTGTTATAAATTTACATCAATAAAAAAAATACAAATATGAAAAACTTTCGAGGATTTACGATGCTGATACCCATTAAACGCATCACCACAGTCTTGTGAAAATGGTCCATATCATGATATGCATACATAATTGTATTTTTGCTGTGTTTTGCATTATTTTCACTTTCTACAGTTAAGATACAACTTGGCAATACAAATGCACACTAAAATTTGATTAGTTTGACCCCACTGAGGTTTAATATTTCAATTTAGGCTAACATATGCATCCAACCGTGTCAAGCAGGTAGTCTAGTTTCAATGACACTGGATGCTACAGTTAAACACAAATATGATCCAGTTCTTGGATCGGGTAATAGAATATAGAAGTTATAATTTCGGTGAAATTGTAATCATCATCATGTGAGCAATTATAGAGGCTATTTCAGTAAGCCATCTGGTGATGCAGATGAGTTTAATCACTGCTATTGTCAAAGCGACCTTTAGTAGACTAATGCACGTTTCTGCTCACTAATGCTGTATCATTATGTGTCTGTTGCTTCTCATTCAAGTTATAATATCAATTAAACTTTATTTATGTTCGTGACTATACTTTCTAAAAGGTTCCAATGCAATCTGCGATGCTTATCTTTTAATTAAGAGCTGACGTTTACTTTATTACAGGGATATTCAATTAACATTCCAAGAAGTCCAGTGTCTACATTTCTTGCCTAGCACAGGTAAATATGCCTATGAAATGAAGTAAGGTAGTGTATTTCAGTAATTTTATTGTAAATTTAGATAAATAAGAAGTGACTCTCTGTTGTCATGGCATCATGTGCATATTGTTTTCTGCCCACTGTACATTGTCAACTAACTCTTTGAACATAATCATATTAATTTATAACAAATAATTTGATCACAGGGTTCAGATCTGAGCCAGAGACTGTTAATGGGTAATCTCTGCTCTATTAGCTCAATTTGTCATTTTAAATATTGATTAATTTTCTCAATAGACATACTTTTTGTTTGATGCATACCATTATTTATGACTGTATTTCGAAAAAGACTGAAAATCAAATGCTGAATCTTATTTACATAAGAATAAACGTCTAAGTTCGTGAAACAAATTTAAAGTGATAGTTGACTAAAAAATTAAATTCTGTAGTTATTTAGGCTACTCACTCTCATGATGTTCCAAACATAAAATCATATATTTTAAATAACCGATTTTGTCCATTTGTACGAAAAAAATCATACAGATTTGGAACGGTATGAGGGTTAGTAAATAATGACATGTGAACTGTCCTTTTAGTTCAATACAATTCCTTCTCTCGGCTATGACAAGTTTAATTTAGCATGTCTGCGAATCGTCTGAACAAAGTTCAACAAACCCGTCCGTCTGTTCTGTTTTCCTCAGCTGGTCTAATCAATCTACACTTTGCTCCATTGCTTTACTGCAGAAGGGTGACTTTGACAGTCTACCATTCTTTGCTCCGTCACTTTACACTCCGTTACCCAACCCTGCATTCCTGTACACAGAGAATCAGAGCCGACTGATTCAAGACTAATGTTTCCTGAGTCCGTTATTACCGTGGGGATATGTGGCCCTGGAATTCCATCCATCCGCTCAGACAGGAATCTCTAATGGAATTGTAACGTTCCACAAAAATATCCGCTAGCAAAAACAGTCCGTATTCTCCAAATCAGCCCGATTTTCTTTATCAGCTAGCCAGTCCTGTTATGAATGAGACTTTGCAGCCGGAGCTTACTTTTTTCCTTCTATGTTTTTCTTTTTTTTTCATGCTTGCGGGAAAGATTAATTTAACCAGAGAGAGAGTGGCTAATGGATTTCAGATAGGAAATAATGCTTGAATCCGTATACACTGCGATTTTGATATTTACTGTATTGCATGGCTGACTTCAGCTTCTGAAATTGGCTGCCTCCGAGCAAGAGGAAATGACAGACAGAGACAGTAAAATAGAGAAATGGGGAACCCGAGTTCTATGGTCCATGCCTAGCAGTCTCTGTTCTTTTTATTGCCAAACACAACACACACAAATCCTGTAATTATACATCTCAAATTATGACACCTAAAAAGCTGTGTAAATTCATCTTTAACAAAAAAAAAAAAACAAAACAGATGACGTGTGTATAGGAGTTTTCTTGGATCTGGTGTTTGTTTACATGTTCCGTGCATCCCGTGGAAACACAGCATCTTCATATGTTCCATCTGTCGGCAAACGGCCACCTGCCCCCAACAAGCTGTGCTCTCTCCAGGGTTTTGCTCTGTGCCGTCTGCCCTGTGACCTGTCTGTAGTTATCTCTCTATCTTCTTTCTATAACCAATTAGAACCCAGTTTTAAGTGTGAAAAGTGACAACATGTTCATCATACATATACATGTCACTGTAGCTGAAGTGATGATAAGCCATAACAGGGTTTAATCAGAGCTGCTGTGGCTCTGAGGAATAAGAGTGAGAAATCAAGAGTTTGAATGATTTTGTGTTTAATTTTAGATTAATTTTGGTATATTCTGTGAATTCTAATTTAAGATTCTTAGGTTTTTATTTTTAGTGTTACACCACCATACAAAAGGAAGTCAGTAAGACCTTTTTTATTTTACTAAAAAATTACATTAATGCTTTTATTCAGCAATTTCGCAATTCATTGGTTAAAAGTGACAACAAAGACTTTGTAACTAAATATTATATTTAAAATGAAAGCTTCTGAGCTTTCTAGGCAAAAAATATTTTGCAGCACTGTTTTCATCATTGATTATGAGAAATGTTTCTTGCACCAAATTAGCATATTATAATAATTATTTTCTAATGCTTTATGAGGGATCATATGCCACTGAGGAGTGGCTTGTTAAATTTTATTTATTCTAATTATATATATATATAGTTATATATAAATGCATGATCATTTTCATTTTTGGTTTAGATAGTCTAAAAGTCATGAAAGTTTTCTTTTAGTTTCAGTTTTCTCTTGGTAATGTAACATTTTATTTTATATATATATTTTTTATTTTAATTGACAAAAAAAAATCATTCAGTTTTCCTTTTAGTTTTTTATAATGATAATCACATGCTATTCATCATACATCAGCTGCTATTTTCAGCAAATATGAGGAGAAATCACATAATTATGTTTTCTCTTCATATTTGCTGAAAATAGCAGAAATCACAGAATTATGTGTTTTTAAAGGGGATGACAGCTTAATTGCACATTTTTGAGGAAATACATAAATGGGTTTAGCAAAGCTTATAGCGCTCAATAGCGTATTTCATCAGCCCAAGTGAAATAATGTGACAAAATCATATCTGTGTGTGAGAGAGGTCATCAACACTGAACAGTATTTAAGTACATCTGACAGTACACATTTAAGTGTAACAGAATCGTCTGCTTCCTCGGCTGGATTTACAGCTTAATTCATTGCTTAAGGGGGTCTCTTACCCCTTTATTGACACACAGTGTTTGTTCGATGTGCTGAGCATGAGCATATGTTATGAGTGGACACCAGAGAAAATGGATGGAGAACTGGCAAAGCTTCACGCCACATCTCCTCAAACTGATTAACGTAATGGGTAACCATTTGTCTTTTCGAATGCTCTTTCATTCAGTTTTGAAATGACCTTGAAGCATCTCCAAGCAGATGAGAGCCTGATGCAGTGAATGAAATAGGCTATGTTGCAAAAGCAGATTTCATTATCTTTCCAACATTATGGAAATAGGAGTAAACAGCCAGTGGTGTGGAGGCTCAATGTTTTTTAAATAGTGTATATTTGATAGCGTTGGAGAAAATGTTGATACAAATTTAATTATAAAGCCAAAAGGAAGCTTGATCCTCAGGGCAATGTGATTAAATCAGAATACGATCCTTAAATGTTAGTGTTATTAAAGGAAGGCATTTATACAAATGTGACTAGAGTTACGCTCACAGACCTGCTTGATTTGAAATAAAATGTTCAAATCGTTCAAATCAAATAGTTTTATTAAGAAAACCTAATAAAGATGTCAAGGTGTTGCTGTAGAAAAATGCATGGCACTGTAATGGTGGAGGACAAACAGCTGTGAATTATTTTAATTCAATGATCTATAGGACTTTAATCAAAGTTTAAATAATACAAATCTTATTTTGTGTGTTTTTGCTCCCAAAATAAAAGCTACAACATAATTTTTACATCTCTGAGCAACACACAGTATAGTTTTTTCTTGTAGTAGGTGGCTTGTTCCTGAATGAATCAGCATTTTTTAATGAATCGGCTGAGCGAATACTGTAGTAAACTGTCATGGTTGTAAAACAATGAATTGCACAGCCTAAATATGCAATTACATGTCCTAAATATCCCTAATACTTACCTAACAAGCATTCTGCAAGTTTATGTTTAGATTTGTTTGGCAGTTTGCCCTCTAGGGTAAAATCATGCTAATTTGTCTATGTCGATGAGGAAGAAAACACCCATTGTTCTTGATAATGCAACTGTGCATATTATCAGAAAAGCATACACTGTCTGAGCATGAATTATTGGTTTTCATTAGCAGTGTACTACAGACTACTAGTCACTGGGGACTTACATTAGCAGAGATATAAGCATCATTGCGACACACGCTATTATGCAAAGTGACTTCCAGTGCAATATCCTTGGCATGAATATTAATAATTCTTTTCATTTTTGGGTGAACTATGTCTTTAAATTAGTCACGTTGCTATTTTTAGTTGCTGCCCCCAACCCTGCAGCTAGTTCCACAGAGCAACACCAAATGTATTGCAGCAGCAATAACTAATAGATATATTTTGGCAGCTATATGGTTAGCATAATAAAAGGGCGATTCTGAAATGTACATATTTAAAATTTGAATCCAGAGCCACTTTCTCAAGTAGGCTACTACAGACAGATGTAATAAAACATCAGGAACATTAGGACTGTGAACATGCCGTGCTGTAATCGTGTGTAATTTGTTTCCCAAAGTATTTTAGTCTTATGTCATATAACTCTCTGAAAGGCAAACCGTCTGCATATGACTCAGTCAGTACAACATCCTGTTCACTATTTGCTTGTCGATGCTGTTCAATTCAGCGTGTTTTGGCATGACCTTGGGTGTTTTCATTCTCCACATCATCTGTGAATGCTCATTTCTCTCCTTCTCGCTAGAGGCTGCTTACTATTAACACCTCAAAGAAGGGGTGTCAAATGCCACATCCATTTGATGTATGGAAGAGAGAGAGAGAGAGAGAGAGAGAGAGAGAGAGAGAGAGAGAGAGAGAGAGAGAGAGAGAGAGAGAGAGAGAGAGAGAACTGCGAGGCAATTTGATTTAAAGTCTTTTTCTTTGACCAGACACAAAAAGGGTTTATGTTCCTGAAAGGCCTGACAAAGCCCATAGTATTGTGGGATAATAAGGGGGATCAAGTCTGAAGATGTGAAGCACTGCAGAGGCATGCAATGAAATTAATCAGGCTGGAAATGTACGATACGATCTTAATTATGATTGCAATGAAATGCGCTAAATCAATGGATTGAACGGTATAATGGAAATAAATGCCAAGGCTTTTGCATTCATGCATGATTGTCAGATATATAAAAAGTATATCTATATTTGCAGTGCACATGCATTTTAGAAAGCAGTCTGATTGGCAGTAAATGCAAATGTTCATGTTCCAGCAATATTGATGAATGATGAGATTTATTACTGGACTGGAAGAATCACTGATAAAACTGGATAACAAAAGTATTGTTGGAAATGTATTCGTGTTTCTACGCAGTCCTATTAAACTATTTTCCAGAAAAAAGGGATCTCTTCTCCAAACATGGAACAGTAATTGTTAGAGTGGAAATCCAATTATTTTGCTGATGTTCAATTTTAATATGTTATGGTCAATTATATAACTAATTAGAAAGCTGATCGGAGCACGTCCTCTACACGTTCTGACTGCTTTTATCACTCTGACTTAATTTCAATTGAATGGTTACATTCATTTCTGCTCAGATTTTTCAATATTGAGAGATGTCATATCTTGAGGCTGAAATAGTAGCTGTGTGAATTTGATGTAATTGTGTTCGGTTCTGAATCCTTATTAACTCCATTAGTACAATATTCATAGTCCAATGAAATATCATATTTGGTATCTGTTCCTACGTTATAGCATGTAGGGCAAGTCAGTCTTTTTCTCCAAAGAAATTATACTTTTATTCAGCATGGACATGTTATCTGACATATCAACATATCTGATCAAGGGCTTAGTTTTAGGCAACAATACTGTTTTTAACTCTGATAATAAAATGAAATGTTTTTTAACACCAAATCAGCATATTAAAATTATTTTTGAAAGGATCATGTGACACTGAAGACTAAATGACTGCTGAAAATTCAGCTTTGCCATAAATTATATAAAAAAATTCTGGGTTGTTCATGGGTTTGCAGGTTTACATATTATTTTTCAGATGTCAAAGTATATTTGTATAACTGTGGATTCCACCCTTCAAAAAAGATAATCATAAATATCTATCAGCCTTCCATTATATTAGAAATAAGTTGACTAAACAGTAGCAACACTGTCATTGCCATCATTCTATATAGGTTGTGTAAGCGGCTTTCAGTCCTCTTGTGCAACACTTACACCTCTACAGTCAGTGTACTACCAGGCTCTCAAAGTGCTTGACAAGAGGGCACATAGATAACATCAATGTCACTCCATTAAAAATCTAAATGTATTATCCTGGGACATCTTAATCAAATTCACTGATTCTTGTCTGAAATCTTGCATGATGAGGGGTTCCCTATCTTTTTTTAATGCATGTGATTGCAGCAGACAGGTCTTGAGCAGACTTTAGACAGTCCATTTTATCTCTTAAAATAGCAACAAAAAATGCCTTGACCATGCTCTATTATATCTGTGACATGCTTTATATTGGAATGTTGCAAGTAATTGCAAATGACTTGGCTTGTATTTAATTACCTTTAAAACTGTTTATACCAGTATTTCTTCTTTTGTATGTTTTTGCTTATTATTTCTTTAATATGTGAGATGCTCTGAATAAAAGCAGCTGCTAAATGAATAACTGTAAGTGTTTGTAAATCCTGCCCAAGGACTGTAGTTTAGTTATAACTTGCAGTTGTTGTGAATTAGCTATAATAGCCAATCTGGCATGTTTACAGGAATGTTTATTAATGTGCACTGTTCCTGTAAATCGAATTTGGATACAAAGTACAAAGTAAAGGTTGGACTTGCCATATGCATCAATGGGGAAAGTGCACATTATTCAATAGGTCATTCTGTAAACTAATAGATTAAAATTATGTTGAAACCATCAGAAAAGCTGTTGGGTTATGGTCAACTTGGTATTTCTCACCAAAGTTTGATATTCAACAACTGAAGATTCATGTTTTTTTAATAGCTTGTACATTTTTCCCTAAGTTTATTAACCTGTCCCATTTCTTCTTGAATATAAGCTTTTGTGGAGCACACTTTGAAATCCCAGTTTAATAAAGAAATAAACTGTTCTCTCTCAATGATAGACCAGTATAATTGATTTCTGTACATTTATGATTCTGTCATCAAGCTGAAATCACTGCAGGCTTATAGAGGTCCAACTGTGGTGCATCTTGAGTGCTGCCATGCACTTTTTTCATGAAAATGAAAAACTACTGTAGATGAGTCTAAAAGAGAGAAGAAGAGTGATTTCAGTGACCTTCCATGATAAATGTTTGATGGTGACTAGGGAGGGATGGAGTGCATCAGGAATATTTCTGGTGTGATGCGTTAATGTAATATACTCAAACTCCCCGACATATCTGTCTTGCTTAGCCATGTCTTTAGCAATCAACGGAGGGAAATTGAAGACTAGAGGTGCTTTTGAATGCTCTAAGAGATAGAAAATGCCTCCATTATTCCCACTAGATTACTTTGTATGCACACTTTTCTTCTTCTTCAGTATCGATTCAGACTTGCTTATGTGACTGTCTAATGAGACAGTTGCTGACTTCAGTAGAGTTCTTATTATACAGTTTATTTGTATGTAGACTCATACATTTGATATTTACGTTAAGGAATAAAACAAATTATAATAATTTGTTCACCAAACCCATGACTGACTTTCTTCTAACACAAAAGGAGATGTTTTGAAGAATGTTCAAGCCACTCTCTGTCTTTGAATAAAAGTGAATGGGGACCAAGGGCTGTCAGCTACAAAGAGGAAGAAAACTTTCAGAGTAATGCACTATTTATACACTGTATTCCAAGCCATCTAAAGTCATAAAATAACTGTGGGAATAACAGAATGAAATGTATTATTCACTGAAAAACTTACCTCTAAATAACATCTGTTATTTTCCATACATCGAAAGTGAATAGTGACAGAAAAAGTGAATGAGAAATTTTTTATTTCTTTTTTTTTTGATAACAGCAGAATTTTCAGAAATTCATATAGGTTTTAGACGTATTGTTTTTGTTTGAATCTTTTCTTTTGAAGCACCTGTAAATATTTTTTTAAAGTCCAAACAAAAAATATTGGTAAGGCATGACAAATGATGTATCATTTTATATCAAATTTTCATACTACAAAACAAAACAATTATTATAGCAATTTAGTTAATTATGAGAAATTATGGTGACATCAATTATTAAAAAGACATCTTATTTAAAAACTGCCAAATTAAAAAAGTTCAAACATGAATCAGGAACATGCATATAGAAAACAGATATGGTGAATTTTTATATTGTGCTGACTTAGCAGACATTTAAAATGAAAACGCAGAAATTTCATCAAAATTCACTCTTAAAAATAAAGGTGCTTAAATGTTCCATAAAGAACCTTTAACATCCTAAGAACCTTTTCTGTCTTTAAAGAACCTTTGACTGAATGTTTCTTTGTGGAACCAAAAATGGTTATTCTATGGCATTGCTGTGAAGAACCTTTTAAGCACCTTTATTTTTAAGAGTGTACCCTTCCTGAAAGTCCTCATAAAATTTGCACTCTGCCGAATGTTGTTTTGAAGAACTATAAGATACTTTATTTTAATACACTTTCAGAAGTATAGGTCTTTGTTCAGACCTCAGACCAATAACTACTGACTTTGCATGAGAGACACATCTTTTCTCTGCTCAGTGACCAAAAGATGAAAAGAAGTGGAGAACTGGTCAGCTGGCATGACTCCATCTGGAAATGTGTTTGTTATGAATGAGTTCTTTTGTCCTGTGTCAGTGAATACTCTGTTCTGTTGCCATTTCTGATGTACTCATTCAAATGCTAATGTAGTGTAGGTGCTGAAGAGCTGGTAATTCAGGCGAATAGTGCAGCTGCATAAGTGGAATTTGTTTGGGCTGTTGTGTTGCCTGTGGTTGTGTGGGGGCGGCAGGTAACGGGGATGTCATCTGATACCTCAGTTGCTCAAAACTTCTGTTTGCTGCCTTGTCATAACTCCCCAGGTTAATCAATAATTCACAGATTGACATGTTTTGTGGCTTTCATGGGTCTCTCTTCTTCTGCTGCAGGGGCCCCTGGTTCTCAGCTCTGACTCTCACCCAAATCAGTCATGGTGTATTCATTTTGTTCTTTCCAATTTCTCAATAAGAGGAAAACCCTGTATTGTATTATTCATGAGGTAAGCTTATGGGGCTGTCACGTGATGAACGAACGACTCAAACCCGAAGATTCGAGAGAGGAACTAATCAATTCTCTTTCCGGCTCATACTGCAATAGTCACGTGATGAACGAACGACTTAAAAAAAAAAAACTCGAAACAGGTGAACTAATTCCAGTACAGAACCTATAGGATGTTGCGCATGCGCGACAGAATGAATCAATCCCGAGACGACTCATTATTCCCGAATCACATTAAAGATTCTTTCAAAATGAACAAATCGTTCAAGAACGACCCATCACTACTTCACGAGTTCATTGAGAATGAGAGGATCAGGAAAATAATCTGGATAATATTTTCAGCGATTAAAAACATAAGGGGTGTAAAAAATCTAAATTGTTTATTAATAAAATGCTACAAATGCATATTCGCTGTAAAATGGTTAGGTTTAGGTTTGGGGTAGGTTAAGGGGTATACAAATCTAAATCGCTTATTGATAAAATTATAAAAATGCATTGATACGAATATCTTAATGATATAAAAGATACGAAAATATTTGTAATTTTACTAAAAATACGTATCGATTTGTATGTTTTAAACATTGAAATACATCTAATTTGTAAGCTTTAGCATCAATAAAAATATACAAAAATGTACGTTTTGTGCTTGTAAATGTTACGTATTAATACCTACGTATAAACATGAGACTAGGCTGCAAATATGCAGATACGCTGCTGTGAGTATTTAAGACATACTGCTGCTGCACAAGTAGAATATATAGTAAGTAGCCCGTTGCACATATACAAGTGGAGCTGGGGAAGGTGGAGGGTTTCAGAGGAACTATGAAAGTGTGCTGTGAAATGCTAGTGAATGCTAACCAGCCATTTCAATATAAAGCAACAAGCTCATTGGCTGCATATGCTACATAAATCAATCAATTCAATAAGATGCAAGAGCAAAACATGCAGAGGTTCAAGTTCCTCACCCAACTAACAGGAAGCTCCTCCTTTTGCTGTCTGTATCTGACATTGAAAAAACTAAGTACTGTCATTTCATGATATTACAAAAGTATACCTAAAAAATAAATGAGAAAAAAATTATTCAAATTAAACAACATTCTTTTTAAAAGCTGTGCCTCTTGAAAATCATTAATTCATACACCGGCCACCCTACTGAATTCTATTCATTATATATAAAAAGAATGCCTTTCTGGAGCTTTTAAGTCAAGTGTTGAGAAGTGTAATTCAGAAAGGGTTCTTTAGAAAGATATAACACGATCCAATTGGATTGGTATAGGTTGTCATACATGAGAGTCAAAGGATGCAGTGCTAGACCTTAATACACACAAGCGGAGTCCAAATAATGAAACTTACAGAGCCTAGTGTTGTGATCCCAGTAATAGGCTTACATCAAAGAAAAGTGTGCTTACTAGGCAGGGGAGGGAGGAAATGGTGGCTAGGTATTGGTGTCCTCACACTTTTGCCCTTTTTATCCCTTTAATGGCCATCATTTCTCCACATGGGACTTGTCAATTTCCTCAAAGAGTTATAATTGCTTTCCTTGCTGTTGTACTACTGCTTCATGCTGTGTTATCGTGGGCCAGAGCTGTAGCGATGAGTGAGATTACTTTATTGATCTCCACGTCTTTAACAATTTTACCCCTCAGACTGCATGGCTCAGGCCAATGTGATCTCATGATAATTTGCATGTATTTTACGTAAAATGTGGTTCTATAAAACTTACATTTACTTACATTTTTACAGGCACAAAAACATACAATACTGGTGTATTTGCAGAATTTAAATGTACAAAACTGACGTATCAACGACACCTAAAAATGAATCCTTATAAATATTGAAATCGCGGGATTAATTTTATTATTAGTTGTCATATCAATTACCTTGTTTCCAATTGCATCATTAAATTGTTTACTCGTTTACTTAATATGAAATGATAACATTTCGTTGTGTTGTGTGATTTCTGCTGCCAGCTCGTTTCAAATAAAAGGCCTACATAGGTTTAGCTTATGGGGCTGTCACGTGATGAACAAACGACTCAAAACCGAAGACTCGAAAGGTGAACTAATCAATTATCTTTCCGGCTCATACTGCATTAGTCACGCGATGAATGAACGACTCGGAAAAACCAGAAGACTCGAAATAGGTGAACTAATTCCAGTACAGAACCTATAGGATGTTGCGCATGCGCGACTGAACGGATCACTCCACGAGATGACTCAATCTTCCGGAATCACATTAAAGATTCGTTCAAAATGAAACAAATCATTAAAGAACGACCCATCACTAATGTGTGTTTGAATGATGCAAGCACGCACGTGCCTTCACGAGTTCACTGAGAGCGAGAGGATCAGGAAAATAATCTGGATTATATTTTCAGCGATTAACAACATAAATTCTGCTCTGCACCTCACACACACCTACTGTATTCCGCCAGAGAAGACTGCGGCTGCAATACATAGCATTTGGATTACTCTTGGTACTACTTTTGACATTTTTGCAATAAATAAATGATTTTAATCTGTCTGTCATGTTTTTCTTATACTGTACAGAAATAGTTATGTTTAAGTTTAGATGTAGGAGTGGGATTAGCGACTATAATTTTTTTATTTAATGCTATATTGCTCCTTAAATGGTTATTTTCCTGTATATTTTGGTCAATTGCGTTTTACAGGGCTTAAAGTTCTCCGGCACCATGCCGGTGTTGTGCACAATTCTGACCCCTCCCAGATTATTACCCCACTAGTATTGGTAGGTTTAGGGTTAGATGTGGGGGAGGGGTTAGGATTAGGCAATCAGATAGCGATTTCAACAAGAGGGGTAATGATTTGGCAGGGGGTCGAAAATGCTGCTTTGACTGTCGGGAAAAAGACTGTCGGGTACACAGTCATTGTATTCTTTGCATGTGCTACACTGTATTTGTACCATTTTGTTGTATTAGTTTATTAATAAGAATTTGAAAATTATAATGATGTTGTTTGATAAGTGAGATATCTAATTTGAGTCCTTGAAAACCAAAAAGTAGTGCTTGAAAAGGCCTTGAAAGTCCTGGAATTTAATTTAGCAGTATCTGTACGAATCCTTTTAAGTTTCCACACTGTGAAAAGTGATAAGTTGACTTAACTTAAAAATATTGAGGAAACCCGGCCATTGCCTTAAAATGATTAAGTAAATAATAATAAAAAAATGTATTTATTATTAATTAATATATAAATAGTATTTTGTTGTTGTTATTAATTGAACTGAACTGTAGTTTTCTTTGTATATTTCCTATTTTATATTAATTTCCTAGTATTTAATTTACCATTTATTTATTTTGAACAAAACAATTTCAGTAGTCTGAGCCTTAGTTAGTTTCATGGAAAATCATTAAAATAATGTTTGTTTGTTTTTTGGTGAAATAACCCTGCGAATGTGTCCACCCCCACAACCAAACCCCCACCCGGGGAAAAAGTTCAGGCTCAGGACTTTTGTTTTTGCTCTAACCCCTGGTTTTATATCCTTTTATATTTGCTATAAAATGGGTAGGTTTAGGTTTGGGTGTAGGTTGAGGGGCCTACAAATCTAAATCGCCTATTGATAAAATGAAGAGTATGAAAATACTTTTTGGTATTCAAAGCACTAAAAAATCCTTCCTGCAACCCCAGCAATGTAGGACACTTCCATAACTTGAAAAAAGTGGAGAGAAAAAAAAGGGTAAGGTTTAATATATTGAGGTTTCACCTTGGAATTTCTTATCAAGAAGGCACTTTATGGCATAAGCATTATGCATCTAAAATATGAATATGTATGGGTAAAATCAAATTATAATGTTGATTTCATAACACTATGTTGTAAAGAATGTAAAATTCATGGCAAAAAATCTGTGCTGCTGCTCTGCTGATTTTTATAACGCAATTCTTAGCTAATCTCTAAGCAGTTGACTATGTAAACAGTTCATGAACTTGCCAATCAAATATGCTCTATTTTCTTGCTTGTTAGGCGTCCTCAAAAGCCAAGTGTTTATAGATTAACTGTCACACATTTCTTATGTAATTCTCTGGCTGCCCTCGTTGTCGGCTTGTTATGTTTTCTCAAAATTAGAGTTTTACAAGAATCAACTTTTTAAAACGTGAATAAATCCATGGCACTGCTTGTTATTTCACATAGCTGACCGTGCTCAATATGCAGATGCCACGTCAATATCTGAAATAATTTGTATTCATTTTTTTATCAGCAAACTGCAAAGGATCCAGAATAAATTAGTAAGTAAGAAAGTAATATTTATTTATATAGCACATTTCAAGTGCAGATGTCACAAAGTGCTTTACAATAAAAAATTTAAAATGAAGAATAAAAGTGGACATGACAATAAAAAAATAAAAAAATCTGACAAAAGCAAGTTTGAACAAGTGAGTTTTCAGCTGCATTTCAAAAATGTCTACCGAGTCCACAGATCTCAGTTCCAGAGGAAGAGCCTTCCACAATTTGGGAGCAACTACTTCAAAGGCACAGTCTCCTTTTGTCTTCAACCTAGAGCGTGGAACAACAAGCAGGATCTGATTTGAGGATCTCAAATTCCTAATAGAGTTATAGGGTTTCAACATCCCTTTTATATACGCAGGGGATTCACCATGCAACGCTCTAAACACCATGATGAGAATTTTAAAATGAATTCTAAATTTGACAGGGAGCCAATGTAAAGAAATTAAAGTTGGAGTTACGTGAGATCTCTTTGATGACTTGGTTAAAAGCTTAGCAGCAGCATTTTGAACCACTTGTAAACGTTTGAGAGATGAATTACTAAGACAGGTAAAAAGAGAGTTGCAATAATCAAGGCGAGAGGAAATAAATGCATGTATAATCATTTCCATCTCTGCTGTGGACACAACTGGCCTCAATTTTGCAATGTTTCTCAACTGATAAAAACAGTTACAAACCAAATAATTTACATGTTGATCAAGACTGAAGTCTTGTCCCATATGAACACCTAGTGTTCTAGTGACCAAATTAGTCTACTTTCCGACTTGAGGCAGCTGAGTTCTCGTCATTTATGAGTTATACCGCTTGGGAAAAAAACTGAGTAAACAGTTTCTGTAGCCTACTATGAAAGTCACAGCCATAGAAAAAATTGGCTAGTGGATGTGTTGTCCGCCCTTTTTTACATTCTCCTGAGCTCTGTTACCTCGACAACCAGGCCTCTGTAAAGCTTTGAGAGATTGCAGCATGATCCAATTAAGGTACATGTCCTCACACGCTGCACTGCAAACCATCTCGTGGGCCAATGATAATTACCCTGGGGGCGCTGCAACTCCAATAACCTTTTTCAGTCCTTACCAGGCAGACAGCAGTTTCCCTTAGTAACTTCCTGTCAGCATGTGCCCCTGGGTTCAGGGCGTTCACCGTTGCAAGGCATTCCACTGGAACTGTTTATTGATGGTACCTTGATGCTCATCAGAGACTGGGATGTAGACTGTCTTTCTGGTGTTTGTTGTGCATTACAGTGTGTTACTTTTTGTGGATGCACTTAAGTTTGATAAATGGCTTTATATTAGTTAAAGCCTTAATTATACAAAAGTTCTTCTAAGTTATATTTGGCATTGAGTCAGTCCAGCAGCTCAGTGGGAATTTAGCAGTGATTATTTCTACCAGTTACATAGTTACACCAATAGGTGTCGACAACTTACTGCCTTATGAGTGAGTCATTGACTCATTTATTAAAACGATTAATTCAAACGAGGAACCAAACAAAAGAGTAATTAAATCGTTCATTCAAACGATTCATGCAGGAACCAAACAAGTGACTCCCTGCATCACATTGTGCATATTATTCACCTTAGCTTCCCTATTATAATATCACATAGAATTTAAGATGAACAGTATGCACATTGGGACGCAGGTAGTGTCTTGAGTGATTCATTGAATCATTAATTCAAAAGATTCGTTCACCAACACTAATCCATTCAGGAAGTAAACACTACTAGCTCAGATCGAGGATCGAGCTGCTCAGTTCTACTGTGGCTTTGTTTGGAATAATGTGGCCAAGCAAGCAAAGTGCCAACAAACTGGCAATACTTGTCTAAAATGTAAGTTACTCAATCTTATTATTTAGTTTAAACTGTTTTATATAAGCAATATCACACTCACCGACCATTTCACCATAACGTTACAGTGTGTGTGTGTGTTTCGTGTATTGTCTTCTAGTGTTACAATATTAAGATGATTCATAATATTTTCGCTGGAGGGATATGTTTGATATATACTTGCAGGTAAATTGTTAGCTAACTGTATTGATATTTATGATGCTTTAATTGAGTCTCCTTTACAATGCATTATATTGCACTTATTTAAAGTTGGGAAAAACAATTAAATCAATTACTTTTTATTGATTCATTCTTTCATTAATTTATCAGGAAATGAGGAAAAAGTCTGAGAGGAAAAGTCTGCAAAGGGATTGTTTTCCTGTGCATAATATATGCCTATGTATTAGCAGTATTGACAGTTTGAACATTAATTGCCATACCAGCTGCATGGCCTTTGGTCAAGTAGTTCCCCCCTATATAAAATGACAGAGCATTATTTAGATTTGGTCCTCGAGTGTCACAGCATGTATTGGTGAAAGTGCAAAGAGAAGAAACCCAAACTAGACCAGGTGTGCATTACATGCCCTCATGCCATTTCAAGTGGTGTGCAGTCTTTCAAAGTCTCAAACTTCTACTCAGGAATAGCTGCAATGTTTTTTCCAATGCATCTAATGGTGTGTTATTTATTTCATTTTACAATTGTGTGGGTTTCAGTGAGGAAAGGATCAAGCCTGTGTCACTGTTTGTGTGAGAGGCGAGACTGTGTGGGAAGAGGTTGTTAGAACTAACTGTACTTGAACTGCAATAGCTTACAGCTCCCACATAATTACATTCTTCATCAGTGTAGACCCTAAAAGGGTTTATCATCTTGCTGGCTGTGAAGTTATGACCTTTCCATTTGAGTTAATTTAAGCTATTTGTGTCTAAGAGAGCATCTTGAAAGGTTAATTCAAAGGCAATTTTTAATAATGTATTATAAACAGCCTGCTTACATCCCTACATCAAAGACTAATTAGCAAACATTGTTCATTTATATCTGTGAAAGAATAATTTTACCATTAAATGTTTGTTCCAAATTATTTTGATATTTTAATATTAAAATAATTGTTTATACATTGTGCATAAATCATACATTGTTTATTTTAACAGTGTTTGCTAATCTAGGCTTTGATTACAAAGAAACCTCTACAAAGATATCTTCAAGACAATATCTACAAAGATGATAAGAGATTTGGAACACAATAAATATTATTACCCATGTCTCCAGATACAGTTTTTTTAAGACTTCTCCTAGTGCTGTTTGTTTTTGTCTCTTAAATTATATAACAGCCTGGGGTCAGTTTTGCAGCAATACCACAACACTCTCTTTGCAAAACTACTATATCACTTTGTTCTCAGATATCCACCTTTCTGACCTCCCACACTGGCATGGAGCTGTCACAGTGTGCAGGAGCTTTACTTCCCTTCCATCTTTAATCTGATCTCCAGGGATTTTGGATTTCACACTGTCACACATGTGCCAAACATTCCACGGCATCCATCTCTTTTCTATCCGTGTCTAAAACTGATATAGAGACTAAATAGAAAGAGAACAGAGATGATAAGCTGAAGCAGTAAAAGAGAAAAACCTGCTGAAACCTCCTGGAAACTGCTCTCATGTCAATTTATGACCAATTTTAGCCCATCCTCGAATTCGAAACAAGGTTATTTCAGTTATTCTTTACTTTATATATATATATATATACTGAACAAAATTATAAACGCAACACTTTTGTTTTTGCATTTTTGCAAAGATGTAAGACTTTTTCTATGTACACAAAAGGCCTATTTCTCTCAAATATTGTTCACAAATATGTCTAAATCTGTGTTAGTGAGCACTTCTCCTTATCAGAAAATCCTGAAGGAGAATGTCCGGCCAGTAGTTTGTGACATCATGCTCAAGCGCACTTTGGTAATGCAGCAGGACAATGATCCCAAACACACCAGCAAGTCCACCTCTGAATGGCTCAAGAAAAACAACATTAAGGTTTTGGAGTGGCTAAGTCAAAGTTCGGAATTAAATCCGATTGAAATGCTGTGGCATGACCTTAAACAGTCCTTTCATGCTCAAAAACCCTTCAATGTGGCTGAATAAAAAAAAAAATAGCAAAGAAGAGTGGGCCACATTTCCTTCACAGGGATGTGAAAGACTCATTGCCAGTTTTTGCAAACTGATGATTGCAGGTTTTGCTGCAAAGGAAGGTACAATCAGTTATTAGATTTAGGGGGCAATTACTTTTTGACATAGTGCCAGCAGGATTGGACAACTTTTTTTCCCTTAATAAATGAAATTAGTATTTTATAACTGCATTTTGTATTTACTCGGGTTATCTTTGTGTAATAATACAATTATTTTGATAATCTGAATCATTCAAGTGTGACGAATATGCAAAAAAAAAAAAAAAAAAGTTCGAAGGGGGCAAAACTTTTTCACACCACTGTATGTGTGTGTATATATATGAAGAGTTTATTTACAAAAACAGATACATCAAAAATCATGTTTTTGATTATGTTATCATGTATTTATTGTTAGTTAGCTGTACTTTTTGTAAATTTTACCTAATCAAAATAACCCAACTGTAGTTTGATTGAGATTAATTGGAATGCACAAAGAAAAACATGATTTTTGAAAAAAGGATCTTTTTGCAAATTTCTTCCCCTTGAAGAATGTAAAGTTTGTATATTTGAGGGATTAAACAAAATTGTAAAAAAATATGATTCATATTCTTTGCATGGATTTGAGTCTTTTTGAGCCTTACCCTTCTCTTGGATAATGTGGCCACTAATATTTGTGTACTGCTTTCTCCTTTCACTCTGAAAAGTTCATAAATTCAGTCCACAGGATTGTTGCAGCTGTGCCCTTTCAGTGCTTACTTATGTGATGAATCTAATTGCCATTCAGGGGTCCAGTCTGATGGCCTTTAAATTATCGGGCATGAGGATGTTTGTTCTTGGAGCAGAGGTCTACTGTAAAACAGGAATTACAAGTGAGTCGTTAAATGATTGATCACATATACATGCCGAAGGCATTGCTACCGTGACTCCAGTCCACTTAGCAACAGGTGCACATTAATTAATAATCTCACTAAATACTTGTGACTTCAGGCATATTAATTCACTTAGTTCAAAGGGACACGTTTAATTATTTTCCCTCTCACAAATGCCAGAGGTAGGTAAGAACAGTTTAGTGGAAGAGTTAGGGAAAGCAAAGGCCTTTCATTTATTGCTCTGTGTGGAGGCATTGTGCAGAATTTTAACTTGGGAGAAAAGCATGGAATTCACAAAACAACAGGATGGCACAAAACTACCTACTATTATCAAACAACTACTTTTAAAAAATGCCAGAAACTGATGCTTGTTGTCGAGTGAACAAAAATATTAAACATTACTCAGTGGCTTTTTGCAGTTTGGCCAGTGTTCATGCACTCAGAACAGCTGCTCCTATTCTGTGAGTAGCGTTGTGGGATTTGCAGTTCGGGAAACTCACACCTACATAAAGCAAATGTCATAAAGCAAACTTCTAGAAGCTTAAAACACATGATGCCGCGTTATTCTGGTCATAGCCACAGATCAACACCATCTTAAGGCAGCCTCACACTAGCAGCAACTCAATTTTGGTCAGGGTGTCTCATTTGCTGTATTCTAGCCTTCTTCTGTTGGAGATCTGACACTCCCAGTTGTATGGGAGAAGGGTGACAAATAAATAATGGCCTCAAATAATTGCTCATTTGTTAGTGCACCAGCCATGAGAGTTCTGACTATCTGAAAAATTGGTTGAAAAATAATAAAAAAATGGGCTATGATGAGTCATCATTGATGACAGTTTATATGACGGTAATTTAATTGACTTTGAAAGCCATGAATTTGACAAATGTACCCATAGAAAGTAAAATCACAAATGAGATATTTATTTTATATCTCAGTTGTTTCTCTGAGATTGTAGTGAGAGTAAATAAAGAGCAAATGGGTATCAGAAAAAAATATCAGTAATATTATGTACTGTATTTACCCAGAAAATTAAAGGGATAGTTCATCCCAAAAAAAATAAAAGGGATAGTTCATCCAAAAATTTAAATTCTGTCATCATTTACTTATTTTCATGTTGTTTCAAATCGGTATGAATTTCTTTCTTCTGCTGTACACAAAAATATATTTTGAGAAATAAGGGTAACCAATGGGTTTCTGGTTTCCATTGCCTTCCATAGTATTTTTTCCATACTGTAGAAGTCAGTGGGGACAACAAATGTTTAGTTATCCACATGTTTCACATAATCTTCTTTAATATGAAGATATTAAATGCAAATATGGGAATTTTATATTTGAAAGTTTTCTAAATGTTCTGAAACAAGTAGTAACACTTAAAAATTGTTAGACGAACATCCAGTTAAAATATTTTAGATACAAAACTTCCATGAACAATTTGTAACTAATTATTTTTTTGCAAATGTTTTGAGAATGTTATTCCTTTAAACAAATACGTTACTGGAAGAAGGTTTGTTCATTAATTTGAGAGAACCTTGCCAGAACAATATCCAAGGTTCTGAGAACATTTCCTGTTAGCTGTTTAGATTTGCTTACATATCAAGTCTGTAATCAAAATTCAGAGGATGCAATATGAACATATATCCAGATTCTTAAAAAAAAAATCAAATATTTGAATCACACTTCTTTACACTATTCATTCATAGCTTTATACTCTTAAGTTGTTTTTTTATATATATTTTACTGTTTATATCATCTGTTTTTTCTCCTAAGGAAAGCTGATTCCTAAACAAAACATAATTGAGAACTCTTGAACTGTGCAAAACCACCTCAATAAAATGTAATGTTCTTCTGGGTGAAAAGCTGTAGATAACAATATTTGGAAATCACACTGTGGGGCACAATGTACCATTCGCCGAAATAAACTCTAATTATACACTGAGAACAGTCCTATAAAATGGTTGTCCTTTTTCAAAGTTTTGCTGGAACATCTGAAAAGAGATTGCACTAAACAAAATCAACTTTCTAATGTTTGTTACTTTGTTCGCTTGAGGTTGCCAAGTTTAGAACAGCCTATTAGTTTACCAATATAAGGGTTTGTTGCATGTTTACCAAACATTAAATTATCTACCTAGAAAATCATCAAATAAAAAAATTCACAGTGGAATATTTTATACCTCAATTATCTTTTCTTATTTATTATAAATTTTAAGAATTTGAAAGAGTTTTATTACAGTGGGTCTGAATGGGACCATATAAAATAAAAAATAAACTTCAGATAAATAACACAAACAAGTCTTTGATCCATTTTCTAAACTCGGAGAAGAAACCTAAGAACTGTAGAAGTTTTGATATGTGTGACTTGCTTTTCTTGCACTGCTTTAATGGAGAAATCTAACAGAGTGAATACTGTTGATCTTGTGGGGGAAACTCTGTCACTCTGTGTAGAAGTTCTTGTGTTGTGATCTGATCAGAGTAGGCTGAAGTTGTTTTTACGGTGGCAGTGCTGCATTGTAGATTATTGTGGAAACCAGACACATGCCTAGAGTAAACTACCAACTTGTCAAAACTGTGTAAAGGTTATATTTTAGTATGTAGGTGTGAGAAGAAACGCTGATGGTAATGACAGTTATCTATGGCAGTGTTTCCCAAGCCTGTTCCTGGAGGCACACCAACACTGCACATTTTTAACTTTTCCTAATCAAACACACCTGAATCAACTCATCAGCTCATTAGTAGAGACTCCATGACCAGAAATATATTGGTCAGATAAGGGAGACATCCAAAATGTGCACTGTTAGTGTGCCTCCAGGAACAGGGTTGGGAAACACTGATCTATGGTGCAGAGCGAAGTGCTACGAGATATTAAAATTGTGCGATATGCTTTCCACAGTACTGTGAATTGTTCTAGCATACCAGCAGCTCACATAAACTGATGGCTCTCTCACTGATAGATGAGACAGTCTGTGCTGTGACTCACACTAGACAAAGTCTTGCAAGCTAATGTTTTAACTATAACCTTTTTATTTGTATTCCAGAGCCATCCATTCAGATATAAATGATAAAGTAATACATGGTAGTAAATGATCAAACAATTCTATATATATTATTTCTCTACATAAATTTGTTCTTTAGGAACCCAGTAGTATCGGCCATCACCTACACTGTCCCATCACTTGTTATTGTCCCATGTGGAGCCATCCATTCAGATATAAATGATAAAGTAATACATGGTAGTAAATGATCAAACAATTCTATATATATTATTTCTCTACATAAATTTGTTCTTTAGGAACCCAGTAGTATCGGCCATCACCTACACTGTCCCATCACTTGTTATTGTCCCATGTGTGCTTGTGCCATTGTCATCTCCCAGCAGATCCTGAATCACACACACACACACACACACACACACACACACACACACACACACACAGAATTTACATTCTGCCTGACTTGATCCACTCGATTCTGTTCTTTATCCTCCCCAGGGTTTTGACAGTAGTGATATGGATCGGTTGCCTACTGCTCATTTTGGGTGTCCTTGCTTCTCCGTCTGACAGTCTGGATTAGAGGAACCCTCTCATGTCAACTCTGGAGGGAGAGACATTCTTTGGACATCTTCAGGGACACTTCATTCTGGGACCGACACACAGGCCACCCTGCCCTTGATGGTGAGCGCTTCTCTACAGAACATGCTGTCTCTCCATGCTTGTATGAAGCTTAGTAACAAAAGCAGAATTTGTTCTCACACACTGCTGCTCATGTCCTTTATTTCACTGCTTCTGGATGTTTCCTCATAATATGCTGCCTGTCACCACATGGTGATCATAATGATCCTAATTTCAGTTGTCTCCTTCATAGAAAGTATTAGATTTTACTTATTTAATTTGGTCTATTTTTTGGCTATTTTTTTGTTAATTTTTTTAATAAAATATCAAAAGGATTAGCAATGCAGATTAATTTTCACAGCCTTCTTTGATAATATCTAGCAAGGGTGCCGTCGTGCCGATATTTTTGGCCATGCCTTTATATGAGCAACATTATGCAGTTCTGTTTTGATATTTCTTTCCTCTTTAATTTATTTATAGATTTTTTATTTATTTAATAGCAGTTACCCAGCTGTTGTTAAATTTACATCAACATATCTGAGTAGCGTTTTCACACATATAATGTACATTAATTTTCTGATTTGATTTGCTAAAGATTACATTAAATAGTGTTAATAAATATTTAGTTTTTGCAGAGATTAGCTTAATTGAGAGTTACATGATAACAATTGTGATATGAATGTATTAGGAAAAATAAATTAGATTACACTATTGAATATCCAATATCAATAGGTCAAAAATATCAATAATCAGTATGGTGCCATGAAGTATGGTGTCATATGGTACCTAATGAAACCTGTATTAAGGATTATTGGACACGTTTTTGTTTGAAGTACCATTAGAAAAAAAATACAGTATTTAGGAGCAACATCATACAGACAGTAGAGTTTTTACACATATAACAATGCACAATAATTTTGTTTTGTTTCATTATTATTTTATTTACTAAAGATCACATTTAAGGGGTCATCGGATGCCTATTTTCCACAAGGTGATATGATTCTTTAGGGTCTTAATTAAAAGTCTATAACAGACTTTGGTTAAAACTTCTCAATGTTTGTGTAAAAACACCCTTTTTACCCTGTCAAAATCAGCTCTGTTTTGAGCAAGCCATTTTAGTGCATGTTCCTTTAAATGCTAATGAGCTCTGCTCACCCGGCCCTCTCTTCAGTGGGGTGACTGGGTAGCCGTTCTCATGAGACTGTTTACTTTAGCCATGGAACTTGCTAACTAGCACGTTATTAGGAAAGGCAATTTGCAAAGATTCATAAAATAACCTTATATTCACTTCTTCTGGAGGTGAAGCTGGATCACAAATGATTTGCGCAAACATAAACGCATTTAGGTAGATCCGGAGCATATTCCACTGCATCTTCAGCGGCTCAGCTGAAGTAAATGATGACTGCTATGTTCATTATTGCATCCAACAACAAAACACCTCAATCGCTTAGGAGCCTTTCTTGTCTACATCTGTTCCGGCATCAAAAATGGCGGACTTTTACAGCTCATTCAGGGTGGGTCTAAGGTAAAACGCCAGTGTCAATCAACAATCGTGGGAGGGGCTTGGATCTGTGTGACGTCACACAGTCAGGTATCTGAGATCGGCTTGATTTGAGCAAATTAGAGTATGCACTATTAAATATTCAATAGTAATAAATCAAAAATATCTATAACCAGTTTGGTACCATGAAGTACAGTATCATACGGCACCTTATAAAACCTGTATTAAGGATTATGGGTCGCATTTTTGTAAGAGCACCATTAGAAGAAAAAGAATATTAAGGAGAAACATTACGCAAGCTTTGTTTTGATAGTTCTTTCTTTTTTAAAGGGGTCATCGGATGCTAAATTCACTTTTCAAGTTGTTTGAACATAAATGTGTGTTGGAAGTGTGTGTAAACATCCATCCTATAATGATAAAAAATCCACCCAGTGTTTATTTTTTAATCAGGCTGTTCTGAGATTTCTGTCAAAATGACGTAGTTCTGTACAGACCTCTCCCACGATAGTTGATTGACAAGACTGTCTTACCTTAGATCCGCCCTGAGTGAGCTGAGAGCCATTGTGTCGACTCCGGTGCAGGGGAAGACGTGAATGTCTCAGACTGAGCGATTGAGATGTTTTGTTGGTGGATGTAATAATGAATAAAGCAGTCATCATTTACTCCCGACATCTGAGTCGCTGAAGATGCAGCGGATTAACGTTACTTTCACTTTGAAGAGAATGCTCCGATCCCCGATCTGCCTAAATGCATCTATGTTCACTCGAACCATTCGTGATCCAGCTTCAGCTACAGCAGAAGTGAGTTTAAGAGTTTATGAATCTTTGCAAATCGCCTTTCCTAATAACATGCTAGTTAGCCAGTTTCGCGGCTAAATTAAACAGTACTGCTCGTCACTCTACGGAAGAGAGGGGCGGGGCCAGCTGAGCTGATGAGAATAGAGCTGATTTTGACAGGGTAAAGAAGGTGTTTTGTACACTACCATTGAGAAATTTGAACCAAATTATGTTATTGACTTTTCATTAAGACCCTAAAGAATCATATCAGCTTGTGGAAAATGGGCATCCGATTACCCCTTTAATTTATTTATAAAGCATATTTAATAAAACAAAGTTGCCCAGCTGTTAAATTTACACCAAAATATCTGAGTAGGGTTTTCACACATAAAATGCATAGTCAATGTCTATGTTTATTGCAGTTGAATTATAGTTGAAAAGATCTCTTCCCCATGTTGGAAGAAATAGTATATTCAAAGTATGCAAAAGCATAGCTGGAGTACATGATGAGCATAATTGCTATTGAAGTTCTAGATGCTGTGTAATGCTTATCAGTGATATACAGAGCGCAACAAGTTTACTTTTAGTTCACCCTGAGGCTTTTGATTTAAAAGCCTCCATAAACTTTGCTGCCGGCTGTTGTCTAGCTTTCTGTTGATTGTGCGCGATAATAATAAAATAACCAAACTATTGTATAGATCAAGTACATTGCAATTCTCTGTACATTTATTTGCTTGTGTAATGCATAGTAGGACAGAGAGTCTCCAATCAACTTATGATGAGAAAATGTAATGTAATTAACTTGGATGAACGCTACCTGTACACTCTGAATTCCAAACCACACATCTAATAAACTGTATGGTATCCAGCACACCAGCAAATGCAATTATTCAGTTTTTATTCCATCATTAAACACTTGATGCATGAAAGACAACATATTTCAAGGCCAGGCACTCATGATAGTTTCCCCCAATGCTTTCCTTCACTGTCTTTCTGCACAGCTTCAAATGAGCCAGAGCCATTAAAGAGTTACTCACTCACTTTCTCAGCTGCACATAGCCTGGAGCGCAAAGAAGAAGATCAAGAAAGACTCTTGCAAGAAAGACCTTTTATTTCATTATTTTTGGGAGGGGATTCACAGTTATTGTACTTTCTGCTGGCCTTAGGATTACATTAGACAGTTTTTACAGAGTCGTTTTCTAGAAGATCTTGCATAACATTTATTATCAAGTACGAAGAGACAAAGACAAGTAGGAGAACCTTAATTATAATACCAGGACAGCTTAGCTCATTAAATGGACAGTTCACTGAGAAATAAAAAGTTTGGTCATCCTTTAATCACCTTCATGTCGCTCCAAGCCTGTATGACTTTTTGTTCTTTGGAACAAAAAGGAGAATTGTTTATAAACCTGAAGATTCAAAAATGAATCCTCAACATCTCCTGTAGTTTTTCACCCAAATAAAAGCTCTATGGTTTAATGCTCGAAAGAACTTAAGATGACCATAAATATAAATTTTGTAATTTAACTTTTGTTCTGTCAAACAAAATGTAATATATACTAGTGCTGGGCAACGATTGCAATTAATCGCATCCCCCCAAAAAGTATTTGTGTACATAATGTATGTGTGTATGTACTGTGTATATTTATTATGTAAGGAATAGTTGATGAGGGGCTGTTGAATTATTAGAAAAATAGGCCTAATGCACACCTGAGGTGGTGAACACCTCAACGGCCCGGAGTCAATTATTCCGCTTATACTACCGTTGCCACACCCCAAGATATCGATAAGATGATATATTTCAAGGTATTTGTCCGGTTTTTAAACGTAAAACGCTATTGTGAGTAAGGTTATTTCTTCCGCATCTCATCCATCCAATGTTAATTCCAAAACGTAATTTTAGACCTAGTAACGAGGCTTGAGCCTTTGATAGGGGATTAATGCAGTTAAAAATTAAAGTTATTAGAGAGAGAGAGACAGAGAGAGAGAGAGAGAGAGATATAGAGAGAGAGCATGTGAATTACCTCTGTGAGTCTCTCAAAAGTGTTCGGCAATTGTCTCTAACGTTACGAATAGTGAAACTTGAAGTTAATTTTCTTCACAAACAGGGCCGTTGTTACCTCGCTTGTGAGAAGTCATAGTTTGTAAGTTGTTACTGTTACTGATAAACTGTTACTTGCCAGAGTAGCGCTTACAACATTAGCACGTATGATAGCGTGTGTGCAAACTGTACGTGTGTGAGGGGGAGAGAGCGGGAGAGATCTTTATGAATTATGTCTTCAGCGAGAATATGGGCTTTCCGTACATAATAAAACGTAATTTTGTGGCAAAAACTTGGACATTATCTTTCGTTTTTATCATATTGCTTACTAAATTTATTTGTTTGACCAGTGTTTTTGGTTATTTTGCTATTAAGGCCTTTGAAATTACTGTAATCATTTGGCGAAGTGATATGGATCATGCAATACGGCCAAGAGCTGCCTATACTCTATAAGTATATACAAAGACACATATATACAGTATATATTTAGAAAATGTTTACATTTATTTACATGTATAGCTATATTCATATAATTTATATTATATATAAATATATTTAATGTATAAACATATCCTATGTTTCTTAAATATATACATGCATGTATATGTATTTATATACTCATAATAAATATACACAGTACACCCAATAAGTACACATTTATTATGTACATAAAATATTTTATTTTGGATGTGATTAATCATGATTAATTGTTGCCCATTACTAGTATAAACATGTTATTATTTTGATTGTTCTGATTTTTATTTTATATTTTGTCATTTTATATTACATAGGTTTAGAACAACAAACTAAAAGTAATAAATGAAGACAGTTTAATTTTTGGGTGAACTGTCTCTTTACAGTAATACAGTATTTTTAAATACTCTTTAAAAATAAAGGTGCTTCATGATGCCATATAATACTTTTTTTGTCTAAATGGTTCCATAAAGAACTTTTAAAATCTGAAGAACCTTTCTGTTTCACAAAAGGTTCTTTGTGACGAAAGAAAGTTCTTTAGATTATAAAAAGGTAAGAAAGAGATGGTTCTTTAAATAACCTTTGACTGAAGGGTTCTTTGTGGAACCAAAAATGGTTATTCTATGGCATCGCTGTGAAGAACCCTTTAAGCACCTTTATTTTTAAGAGTGTAAAGTATAAAGATGGTTAATGACAAAATATATTAGAACATTCTGATATTTTAGAGTTTCAGTCCCAATAAAAGAGATTTCCTTCAAAATGACTCATTGCTCTGGACTTTAACCCTCTATCTCAGGATTCTGCTTCTTCAAACCTCTTGTTGGCCTGAGTAACAAATCACATCTTCATTCCTCGAGTGGGAAATGGATTTCCCTGTTACAACCCACAGAGCGGTTTCCTTTGAAAAATAATTACTGTTCATTAAAGTGGACTGTCAGATTCTCTTCTACCCTACTCTTCTCTTCTCCCTCACAGGATGTCCTTCAGGACTCCCAGTGGCTGTCATTCTGTCAACCCCCAACCATCTTATCGATTCACACATCTTTGCTGAAGCTGCCGTGCCAATTCCTTCTGTTCTTCTACCAGCGTCGACCTTTTCATTTCTTTAAAACCCCGTTCCCCTTCATGGGAACTCGAACTGCGTCCCCCTAGGGGTCGCTACGGGGAACGCCTCAGCGTGACTCGTGTCTGAAGATACATATTTAAAAACACCACCTGTTGGCCGACAGCCCATGACGTCACTACCGGCGTGCCACAATATAAGTGCCGCCGGAGATTACATCATCAGCTTTTTCGCCTTCACTGACTGGTCTGTTTGAAGAAACGTGCATTCTGGTAGGAATACAGTTTTCCTTTATTTATCATGGCGAGCACTAGCAAGGCGTTTGAGATTGTGTGTGGATCCGTGTCCTCGTTATTTGACACCCGATGACACACACGATCGTTGCGTCTTTTGTTTGGGCGAAGAGCACGCACGCCGATGTCTTTGAGGGGCAATCTGCGGCACTGTGAGAAAGCTCCGTTCTTTGTCCCTCTTTTCGAGGAAAGAGGGCAGCCGCCTGCTTCCCGCGATTCGATACCCACCGCTGCCGAGGCACGGAGGCGATTGAAATCGCGGAGTTCGCAGTTGGATATGGCCGATGAGTTAGAGAAGGACCGCCCTTTTTCGCGTGCGTCGGCCGAGAACGAGAGTGAGCTGCTGGATTGTGATGATGCGATCTTTCTGACATCATCAGATTCAGCGGTTAGTGCTCTGCTGGGTTATGCCCAGGAAGAGCAGGAGATGTTTGAGGGTGAGGAAGTTGAGACTGAACCCTCTCAATCCTCCTGCACTGCATATGAATGAGTTTTTGGAGGTTATGGATCATAAAATAAATCTTTCTGGCCATAAATCCCCAGCTCGAGCGAGCCTTCCTTTCTTCATAAATCTCGATGTGGAGGTTGAGAAGGAGTGGAAAAGCTATTTTTCTCGTATTCTTAGGTTTCAGCATACTAGTTATGCTGACATTGAGGTGCGTGAAAATGGCTATGAGGGGATGCCCCCTGCGCAAGAGATGATAGCCAGCTTATCTCGCTGTGGGCGAGACATCCTCTCAAGGCTCCCTCCTTGCCATCTAAGCCCTTGAATCTTGCTTAAATGGCAGGGCATATGCAGCAGCAGGTCAGATCGTCCGTTGCACACTATGGCGGTGCTTCAGGCGTACCAGACTGATCTGCTGAAAGACCTGGATAAGGCTTTCTATAAAGTCCAGGTATGAGCCCGAACAACCAGGGGTCCTAGCCCATCTCGGTCTGGGGATCAGAGATGGGCTCAGAACTAGTCTCGCGACTCATGCCCCTCCCCGCCTGCGGGTAGGGCTAAAGAGAGGCATGGGTCAGAGAGGCAAAACCTGAGGGAGGTGTTCCGGATGGGCGTCCTATATGACACTTTCGTCCGGACCAGAGTAAGACATCTACTCCTTTCCCTTAGGGGGGCATCGGCCCTCTTGATCCTCTCTAATTCCCCTGCAACCAATGGATGAGTACGATCCATTTCTAAAGGCTATCGGCTATCGCAGTGATTACATCACTCGTCGATACTAGATCCAGGCTAGTAGCGCTCCTGTGGGTTGAGCTAGCATCGCTCCCTCACCATAGAGGGTCACCTATGAGCATGCCGCTCCCTTCTGAGCGCTAAATCTCCACCGCCAGAGCTCGTTGTTGGTCGAGCTAGCATTGCTCCCCTCAACCAGAGGGTCACCTATGAGCGTGCCGCTCCCTTCTGAGCGTTTGAGTTCTCCTCTTATTCTGAAGAATGTGTTCTCCGCTCCCCAGAGCTCTGCGATTGGTCGCTCTCCTGTTGGTCGAGCTAGCCTTGCTCCCCTCACCTTAGAGGGTCACCTATGAGCATGCCGCCCCTTCTGAGCGTCTAAGTTTCCTCTCATCTGAGGAATGAGTTCTCCGCCTCCAGAGCTCGCTGTTGGTAGAGCTAGCGTTGCTCCTTTCACCTAGATGGTCATTTATGAGCATGCCGCTCCCTTCTGAGCGTCTGAGTTCCTTCTCATTTCTGAGGAATGAGTTATCCGCTCCCAGAGCTCTGTGATAGATTGCTCTCCTGATTGATCGAGCTAGCCTTGCTCCCCTCACTATGGAGGGTTAACTAGGAGCATGCCGCTCCTTTCTGAGCGTCTAAGTTTCCTCTCATCTGAGGAAGGAGTCCTCCGCCTCCAGAGCTCGCGGTCGGTAGAGCTAGCATTGCTCCCTCACCTAGAGGGTCATTTATGAGCATACTGCTCCCTTCTGAGCGTCTGAGTTTCCTCTCATTTTGAGTTTCTCCGCTCCTAGAGCTCCTTGCTGGTCGAGCTAGCATTGCTCCCCTCACTACTGAGGGTCATTTTAGAGCATGCCGCTCCCTTCTAGGCGTGAGTAATGGTTTCTCCGCCTCCAAAGCTCCTTATGGGTAGAGCCAGCACTGCTCCCCTCACACAGAGGGTCACTTATGAGCATACCGCTCCCTTATGGGCGTCTGAGTTCCCTCTCATTTTGGGGAATGAGTGTTCCGCCTCCAGAGCTTGCTGTCGGTAGAGCTAACTTTGCTCCCCTCACCTAGAGGGTCACCTATGAGCATACCGCTCCCGTCTGAGCGTCTGAGTTTCCTCTCATTCTGAGGAATGAGTTCTCCGCCCTCCAGGGCTCGTGCTGGTCGAGCTAGCTTTGCTCCCCTCATTTAGAGGGTCATCTATGAGCAGGCCGCTCCCTTCTGAGCGTCCTGAGTTCCCTCTCATTCTGAATGAGTTCTCCGCCTCCAGAGCTCTGTGATAGGTCGCCTCCGTGTTGGTCGAGCTAGCATGGCTCCCCTCACCATAGAGGGTCACTTATGAGCATGCCGCTCCCTTCTGGGCGTCTGAGTCCCCTCACGTTAAGGGATGAGTCCTCCGCTCTTAGAGCTCCTCATTGGTAGAGCTAGCACGGCTCCCCTCACCAACGAGGGTCACCTATGAGCGTGCCGCCTCCTGTCTGAGCGTCCTGAGTTCCCTCTCATTTCGAGGGGTGTTTTCTCCGCCTCCAGAGCTCGCTGTCGGTAGAGCTAGCATTTCTCCCCTCACCATAGAGGGTCGCTTTATGAGCATGCCGCTCCCTTCTGAGCGCCTGAGTTCCCCTTGCTCTGAAGGGTGAATAGTTCTCCGCCCGGAGCCATAGAACGTTACCCATCTAGATAAGTGCACACGCTAAGATCTTTGGGCACTTCTGAAAAATCCACTCAGTGGTAAGATCGCACATCAAGTGTTTTTGCGTTCTTTCAAAAATCCATGTTATGGTAAGTGCGCACGCCAGGCTTTGGGCACTTTTTAAAATCCACTCAAGTGGTAAGTTCGCACGTCAAAGATTCTGCTCTTTCTAAAAATCCCGTAAGGGTAGGGTTACGCACAGCTTCGTGCCCTCTCTGAGCTGGTTAAAGCCCCGGCTTGTGCCTTGGGCCCCGCCTCCTTTGTCCCATATGGGTTGGGTTCCAAAAGGGTGTTGCTACCAAAGGGTCTGTTGAGACAGTCCCTCAGCAAGCTTGTGCAGAGCAAGCGGTAGCTTCTGAGTGACCGCCAGGACCTAGTTATTACCACTAGGTGCTTGGCCATATTCCTTAAAGGAATCGTTCTGATTCCAGACCTTGAGCTCTACCCTGGGTCCGTAGTTCCGCACCCAGCAGGTAAGGATTTTAGGGTATGTAGCTCAGGCTTCTGGCCGTAGGGGATAATGTCACTGACAGCCATCAACCGTCCCGGGGCAACTCCTTAGCCTGGTAGAGTTGGCTTAGTGCTCGCCTTTTTGCGAAATTGGCTTGCACTCCCTCAGCATGGCGGGCGTGGGTATAGCGTTCCCGTAGCGACCCCTAGGGACGCAGTTCGAGTTCCCATGAAGGGGAACGCCTCAGGTTACGATAACCATGGTTCCCCGAGTGGGAACGAGACACTGCGCCCCTAGGCTTTGGGCCATGCCGGACGCAAGCTTCAGACGAAGAAGCTGATGATGTAATCTCCCGGCAGCACTTATATTGTCGCACCGGTAGTGACGCCATGGGCTGTCGCCGCCAACAGGTGGTGTTTTTACATATGTATCTTCAGACACGAGTCACGCTTGAGGCGTTCCCGTAGCGACCCCTAGGGACGAGTGTCTCGTTCCCCCACTGGGAACCATGGTTACACACGTAACCTGAGACGTTTTAGATGGAACAAATAAACTAGGCTGATGTATCCACAGTCAATGCCCATGGAAACCTGTCTTTCTTCCTGTTCTCTGTTGTGCTAAACCTGTTTGTGGTGTCTCTTTATCTACCTTTGAATCCTCAAACGTACACTGGAGGAGAATCAGGAAGAATTTATTTGCTCTGCGGTGTGGTGTGCTGAAGCCAGATTATATTTTGAACTCTCTGACTCGCTTATCTTCCTGTTTCCTCACAGGATTTCTGTTCCAGCAGGGACATATGGAGTCGGTAGGAAAGAGTCACTGAGGTCAGAATGGCCTCTCTCGTAAACATACAGCAACAGCGGTTCTGTCCCCTTACATTTAATAAACCTTTTCTGTTTGTAGTCCTAAAACTGAAAGAGAACTATCATTATCATTGAGGATTTTCACTGGGAATTTCTAATGTTTCTGCTTTCTGTTTGCTGTTGTAATATCAACCCAGGCTCATTGAAAAACATGCAACATTTCTTCAGGATGATATTTAATTGCTTCATTCCCCTTTTATTACAATTTCAAATGGAAATGTCAAGTGAGTGATACCAAAAGTGCATTCTGATGTATCCGACATATAACACATGAATTTAAATCTGCTAACATATTATTGTGTAGTTTATTGTACATGCCGCTAGAATTCGGAAATGAAATGTCCAGTGAGTGGCCCTTAAAGGTTAATGCTATATCACATTAGAAAATAATGCTCCACCAACACTAAACCTTAACCCATAATATTAACAAAATGCAAGTATGAGATAAAAACACATTCACTAACCATGCCATAGCTTGCTTTTATGTGTTTGAGTTGTTTTTTCTTACTTTCATTACTGAGCACTCTTATTACTCATTACTTGTACCAGGTGTGCTATCGAGCAAGTTTACCATGTCAGAATAGCAATACATATATAGTGCTGTTTATGTGTTTCAAACAAAAAATGTATTCGTTTACAAACAAGGCGCTATGGTAAAAGTGTTTTGAGGTCATAACATAGTATTGTGCAAGGAACTGCATGAAAACAAGTCTATATTCATCGATAATCTGCCCCTGTAATCATAATTTGTGTGAAAATTAATAAAAGTTGTTGGTGTTTTACAGCCACTAGTTGTCATTTAAACTGTAATATGATATGAATTGTATGTTTGTTTTATGGAGTTCAGCAAAATTGTATAAAAAGGTATGTTTTTTACAATGAGCATATGTTGCGTAATATACATAAAATCAATTAAAATTTTGACATTTTAGTTTAAAGATATTCTCAGTTTAATACCGAATAAGGCACAACCCTGTGAACCACATACCTTGTTTATTTTAAATAGAAAACTGCTGTTCTAAAAATCTATTAGAAAGTAGCCTACAAATCAATGTCTCGATAAAAGTAAATGATTAGTACCATGGAAAACAATGGCTAAATTTGATCTTTTAATGGTCGTCTGTTGCTGTATAACAGGTCAAAGAGTATGCTCTTCATGGTAGAAAGGAGATGGCACTTACCCAGTAAAGCATTTATTTAGACTCCATGGGGGTGAAGGGTTGTTTCATCCTTTTATTAATTCATATAAGAACATTTACATCTTGTTAAAACATTGAGAGAGAGAGAGAAATGATCTTAAGAGTATAAAGATAATGTTTCATTTCATGACCACATCGCCCATATCTGACTCTGTACAGAATCATACACCATATACAGAATCCCCTCTGCAATATTTCAACCTGGCACCTCACGCTCGTAACTGAGCTATATTGTCTCTCATAGAAATGGATGCAGTCAGACTATTTACATTCAGCACTTTGGTTCTGGACAAAAAGCATATGTTGCACTATGGCAATGCATGGAGGCTGAAGGCAGGACCCTGGACTGAACCCTCTGAGATGGAATGTTATTTGAATATATTACCAATTGTTTTGGGATGTACAGGCTGTTTATGAGAGATACAGAGATACAATTTCAGTCACTTGATGTTTACAGCATGGTAAAGCTGTCTGGAATGCTGTGTTCATACAGATATACAGTTATGTGTGTCTGGCTATCTGCAACACAGAAATGAAATTTAAAGATGGCATGGAGGAAGTTGATTGCAACTGCAATTAAGAACAAAGCTGAAATGTCCTTCCTTTCTGAGGTTTTCTAGGAGTCCTGATGTGTAAGTTGACTCAGCGACTAGTATGACGCCAACGGATACTTCAAACTTCAGGAGCTGGATTCGCTTGACAACATGCCATTTAGTTTCAGAGCATGCTCAGTAAATAACTACAAGCTGAAATTAATTGATGCAATGATTTCACTACAAATCATCTTTTGCCCCCTTGCCGCAGCATTACTGTGCACATTAGATGATTTATTTATTTTTTCAAACTATGCTAATGAGGACTGGGTTTCAAATGCTTTCCTGGAATCTGAAAAACCTCACATTTTATTTTTAAGTCACTGAAACGGCGTGCAGGAAAAGCCTGAAAGTAGGTCACATTTGACATATTTCTAGAAAAGCATAATCTTGTGTATCTGAGAAGCAATATCAGAATAAAAACCTTGGTGAACTCCCAAAGAAATGAAAACAAAGCTGCTTGTAACGGTTACAGTAAAGAATCTGAGAGCTGCCTGGCCTGTGTTGAAGGTAAAAGCCTCAAATTAAATACAGAGTACAGTTTTAGATATTTGGTGGAAGTTAACATGAAATCTGCTAAAAGAAAGCTTAAATTGTTTAAACTACAATCCCCAAAATGGCTGGATTAGACATCAGTATGTTCACTTTGACATGAGAGTGTATTACAATAGGTACAGCACAATCTGAGTAGATGGTCAGAGCCTCGGTGAATAATGAATTTTCATCTCATGCCTTTGCACAGAAAAATGTAATAGCTTTTCAGTCAACTGTACACATAAACAAGAATGAGACCATGATGGCTAGAGCAATTTTAATCAGAAATATATTAGATTGGGGATAAAAAACAAATAAACCATTTTCATATCTCACATGATGATTCATATCTCACATGTCCATGAGAGAAATAGGTGACACTATTTAATAACTTTCCTATATTTTTATATAATACATTTTTGAACAGTATATATAATGCATAAAGATCACTTGTTAATAGATTACATTATAGATATGAAAGTAATATGCATTAGTTTATATTCATTATAGTTCAGAGGTTTGGGGTCAGTAAGAGTTCATTTTTTATAACTAATAGTTTTAATCAGCTATGAACTATTAAATTGACAGTGACAATAAATACATTTACGATGTCACAAAAATGTATATTTAAAATAAATGCAGCTGAATCCAGGAAAAAATATATCACGGTTTCCACAAAAATATAAAGCAGACCGTTTTCAATATTGATAATAACAAGAACAAACATTTCTAAAAGATAGTTTGACACTGAAGACTGGAGTAAAGACTGCTGGAAAATCAGCTTTGCCAACACAGGAATAAATTAAATATTATAATTAAATATATCAAGTATATTAAAAAAGAAAAGAGTTAAAGCATAAGACAATAAAAATTTTATTTGAAAAAGTTCTTTAAAAATCTTACCAATCCCAAACCTTTGGACGGTAGTATGCAGTATATATGTAAGTATTGTTTATACGTATAATTTATGAAAGTTATTATAAAGTGTTACCAAAAATTAATTGTAATGTCAGGCAGTTTAGTTATAAATCATAAAATACAGAAATATTCAGACTCAGTTTCTCAAGAGTGAGGCTGTGCCAGTTTACATAGAGCTGTTGTGATTGATTAGATGCCCTTCACTGTCTTGACAATTTGTTGAAGGGCGAAAACTGATTCCTGTCTTAGACATTAAGATAAACAACTCATATTTACAGACTCCCTGTGATTTCCATCTTCTCAGTTTAGCGAGAATGTTTTCCCCCTTCACAGTTGAGTCACAGATACATCGTGACAATGTGAAGGTCCTACAGCTCTCCATGACAACCGCATAAATTGAACTTTTTTGTATTCATTTTTTTTTATGTAGCGCTGTAAAAGTTGCTCCCAGTATATTGAGCGATCCATCTTATCTTGACAGAAAACTGATCATTTTTTATGTTGATGCATATACGCAATTTTCACAGACATTTCCACACATTCCAGTTTTCTATAAAAAGCAGTAATAAATGCTCTGTGTTGTCAAAGCCTGTAATTCTGTGGTTGTTTGTGCTGACAAATGCTACAACTTAAGTAACTTAATCAAGAACACTTAAGCAGCACATGTATGGTTATTAAATGCTGAGCGGAAATAATTGCCTCTAGCTCTACAGATACTAAATTAATTAATGTATTACAGTTATGCGTCTTTACATCATCATATGTCTAATTGAAAAGCAGGGAAATGTTGTGGGAAACAAAGCTATTGAACCAGGTGATGTAAATGCTGCTCTGTATTTGCACATAGATAACATGTAATGCACTCCTCACATAATACTTCAATTAAAAACTGACATTTACAGATTAGAGGTCACTGTTATTGAAATCAGAATTTAGTATTGAGCGAAAAAAATTAAGAAAAAATTATCTAAAAGAGAGAGACAGTCAAGTGTGCTTTGATATCAGAAAAGAGACTTCACTTCGTAAGGCAATTGTTTTGTTGACATGTTTTTTTTTTTGGTCTTTGTACTTTCAAAAAAGTACAAATATGTGTGTTTATCTGTATATATCCAAGAAGCAATGTGAAGTTGTTCACGTTTTGAATGAGATGAGCAGTATTTACAAAGCGGCCCACAAACCTGTTCAAACCAATATTGTAAGTATTTACTGCAACCTTAAGGTTGCTTTCTCAAAAGAGATTTCAGAGAACATAAAAAAAAACCAGTAAAGAAATTTTGCCATTCATTTTGCTTTCATGTTTACCTTTTGGTTTAGACATATCTCTAAATACAAAGGAATTTATATTCAACATTCTGGCAATTCAGTCCCACATTAAATACAGATATACAGATCTCACAATACAGGATTTGTGACTCCAGATAAAATAGAAAAGCACGGATTTGATTCTTTGCTGATTGTTATAACCATTGAACCAATGTGCGCCGACACTTTACATCGGAATAGATCGATTCTCTGCATTCTTCTTGAACAATGACATCACCAAGAATAACTACAACTTTAGCATATATTTGCTAAGAAATCGTAGCTATATATTCTCACTTAAAATGTACTTTTTCATGAATCATGTAGAGGCAGTCCATTTAGTTAAAATCCCCATCATCTCAAAAGGAACCCTTACTCAAAGACAATACGTAGTTTGACTGTAGGCTAGATCCATCAAGGTTTTCCCAGTCAGGGAATATTCTGGGAACTTACGGCTTCTAAAGTACGCTCCTGTATCTGTCACAATCAAAAATTCAGCTTCTTACAATTTCTGCCCAAAGGAAGAGTATTCAAAGACAATCTCATCCACAAACATTTACACGCAAACTGACAATATATTTATTTTCCCTTTCTCTCTCATCACATTTACAAATACATTCTCACAGGCAGGCAAAAACGAGCGACAGAGGCTCATTTGAGCTAGCTGCACAGTTGGCTGAGTTCTGTCTCGGTGGAGTTGGGGAGCTTGGTGTTGAAACTCTGGAGCACCTCCCGTATGCGCACCACCTCGCTGGACGAAAGCTTGAGCCTGTGCCTCAGCAGGCAGGAGAAGAGGTCCAGCTGCTGGGCTCCTGGCGGAGAGAGCCGGTTAATACGGTCCCTCATCTCTAGAAGCATCAGGAAGGCCGCATCCTGCGAACTCTGCGTGTATGGGTAGTCCAACTGCAGGATCAGGTCCTTGATCCCCTCTGGATCAAAGTGCATGCTGTAGCCAAAGACCTTCAGGCTATTGATTTTCATGTAGCCCAGGTTGGCTGAGTGGTCGTCCAGGTCCAATGGCTCATAAAAAAGCGTCTCGTTAATGGTGGGATCGTCTGTGATTATGCGACTGCGCAGGTAAATGTGCACCGTTTCGAAGAAGGACTTCCACTTGCTGCCAAGAGCGAGGGTCCAGTTATAGCACTGGAGCGAGGCATCCAATTTAGTTCTTTCCCAGTCTGGGAAGTCCTGCTGGTTGATGGGTATAAACCAGCTCTCAGAGTGGCTGCCCCCGAAGGGGTTGACATAGATAGCAGGCACGGGTTCCAACGTGCTGTTCTTGGTGGAACAGATCTGGAAAGAGATCCCCATCAACATGTGGATGAGGTTGGACTTGTTCTTGTTGCTCTTGAGGGTGAGCAGCATGCGCTTTCTCCATGCCGGGTTGAACCAGCTGCCCAGACGCACATCGTTGCTGATGTAGATGGAGTGGACCTCCATGCGACTGTCGAGCCTTTGGAGGAGGTAACGCATTTCTACGTCTGGCATGTCAAAGTCAAAGTTGACATAGTGGTCCAAAGAGTTGGCAATGTTGGGGCGACAGAATCCCATATGGAGGATGCTGCCTGGGAGGCATGTGCCACAGCGGGTGATGTTGTCTGGGGCGCAGGACGAGCAGAGGGTCCCCTCACCCACCTTACATGGCATGTTGCCCTGGCAGACAGTGCGTTGCTCAGTGGCGCAGATGCAGCCCTGCATTTCCTCAGAGAAGGTGCCGTATACACCATGCTCGCTGCAATACAACAGAGACTGGGCTTTGCTGAGCCAAAAACCCAGAGTCCTGCAAGGAAGAAGGTGATAATTATAGACAAGATTAGTTCCTGAAAAAATGACAGGCTTGGCTTTACTAAATGAAGATGAAATTGAAATAAATCTGTGCTTCGCTGACATGAAAAATTGTTCACTAACATGTTAAAATTGTTCAGTGAAGACTTGAGATCGGCCTTATTTTCTTTGTGGTAAATGAGGCATTAATTTCCTCTTGCTGATTGATATAAATATTAATCGAGTGCTGATGGCCCGTTCTTTGACAAATGCAAATTGTTCTTAACCAGTAGAGGAAGTGAGTCTTAAAAGCCTTTGGGGTGCATGTGAGGAGACGGTGCATTCTTTTTATTCTCTTTCATCCAATTTAGCGAGAGACAAGTCATATAAATGAATGCTCCAACTCCACGTGTTCTCCATTATCTTCCTACTCCCTTCACAACTGTTGATGGATACTTAATGCCATGCATACATAAATAAAATGTCTTGCATCACAGGCCCTTTCTGTTGGCTGCCTCCCTCTGGGATTCAATTTCATCAGCCATCCCTTTTGTCCTGGACTCTTGAGTTTATTAATAATCGTATAAACCACTACTGTAACATGTATTTCTTGTTCATGAGATCCTTTGATGTCAAGATGCCATTCAGGTAGTTAAATAAACCACTAAGCAGTTCTCACACATTAATGTTGACTCAGACAGACTAATTTTGGCTCAGCTTGGTTCAATAATTTAGTACTGGTTATCTCTTATGTGAATCTGTGAAATTAAATATTTTGATTATAAACTCCTCTGAAATCAATCTTCTTTTAAACGATTTTTGCTTTATTACCATTCAAAACAAACTGAATTGAACACGAATAACTGCATTTCTGGAATTACTTTTAGTAAGAATTGATTTCTGGAATCATTTTTGTTCAAAAGGTCTCAGACTTGGCCAGACATCAGTGAAGAAGTCCGTAACTATCTTTTGAGGACATCTTGCTTAAATTAAATTAATTAGTTTAAATTAAAGTTGTTTTCTTTTAAAAAAGTCACCCTATTTTTCATCTTTATTTTCAGTGTACTGACATTTAAAAATTTCACGAAACAGACTTTTGACTAGTGAAAGTCTTCAAGCTGAAGAATGCTAACTACAACGTGTCACTCGCTTGGAGCTCTTGATTATAGTGGGCACACACTGACCAATCTTCAGAAACATTCACTCTATAAGGGCACCACAAGTATAAGGGCGATTTTATATGACATGGTTCAAGTGACCCAATTTTTTTTTTCTCCCATGTGGCACAGATTGGATATGACCCTCGGCCGTGAGTAAGAAAACACACACATAGATTCTGATACACGCATTTGTGTCTGCCATGTTAGCGGACAAATTGGAAAAAGTGATGGCGGCAAATGACGTCAACTCAGGTGAACACTTTTCTGGGTCAGTACGTCTACCTTAGGTTGTGTAAATGCAGATATTGGATATGGGTCACTTTTAAAAGATGGTTGTCAAAAAAGTGGATATAGTCAACAAATTGGAATTGGGCATCAAGACCTACAGTTTAAATGCAGCCTAAAGTTTTAAAATCTCTTTAATATCCTCCAGCCTCATTTATCATCTGTCTTTTCAGATATCTGACAACTTTTTGTTCAAAAGTCAAAAACCAAAACCAAGGAAGAAACTCAAATTTTAAGTGGCATGAAATTAAGTAAATTATGTAGTTTCAAGTTTTGGATGAACTATATATTTAACTGAAACTCACATTTTACATACTACCTTACATGTTTTGCAGTGAAAGAAAAATAAAGATCATATGGCCTCATACCTTTCTCTAGGCAGGCTGATCTTTGGCTGTGTAGGACAGCGCTTGCTGAGAGTGAAGAGTTTGCGCACAATCTTGATGGCTTTTCCCAGCACTACTTTAGTGCTTGCCTCCAGCAGACCATAACGTCTCTGCAGGACCATATCTGACGTCCAGAACTTTAAGACAGCAGAGGTGTTTAAAAAATGATCTGTTGGCAATTTCTTGAGAAAGGCCTTGAACTCATCTGAAAAACAGAAGGATAGTGAGAAACGTTATTATGGTTATTATTACTGTGAAACCCTGAAGAAGGTGAATGAATTATATTGAGCTGTTATGAGCTTCAAATCTAGTGAGATGAGAGATCATGAGATGGCTCATAATATGAATGCGTAAGTTATTGAGCGACTCAGTGTGGGTGTTATAAGAAAAGAAAAAAAAACAGCAGAGGCAATAGCATTAATCACATGACATGAGTATGTCACCTAACTATATAGCAGCAACAAAGTGAGGGTTTATTATTTATTAAAACTTTAGCAATAATTGTGCACTGTTGATTGATCACTACTTGAAAGTAGGATAAGCCGATTTGTCTTCAGCACAGACAGTTTAGTTGGAAAAACTCATACTTCTTAACAAAATGTCACAACCTTCCATTGCAAAATGTCATACAAGCTAGAAACAGCGACACATTAGTTGAATTATCAAATACAAGTTATATAGAAATGCATTCGGGACACTTAAAAAGACATAAGCATACCTCAGAAACTGAGAGAAATTAAGAGGTTTGCGCAACACTGAGGAGACGAACGCCAATTGTAAGACCTTGGTGAAAGAGTTCCATTGGTGTCACAGGGTATTACAATGTGCAATGATCCCATGAGCGCTGAGCCCAGAGGCTCCCACACACAAGACTTAATCACAGAGATAACATTAGCATTGGCTCAAACTGTCAGTTAAGCTCAGTTTTAGCTCAGACTCCTTCTTTCTTCTTTTCTTCCCAGTCGTTTTGTCTAAGCGTGTGTCTCTGTTTGATTCTGACAGTAGAAGAAAAGCCTACAGTGACCAGTGTCACAGCATAATTGTATTACAATTATCAGGGAGGTCTGGAAGTGCATAATCATGTTGTTTGCTAATGTTGTTTGATGTTGGCTACATAAAACTAGTAACGATAAATTAGTGCATGTTGAACCTATATAATGAAAGCATTTCCACTGAACACATTCTTTAAAAATGTGTACATAAATACATATATATGGCATAATACTTTTTTCTGAGAATAATATATATATATATATATATATATATATATATATCAGCAATACTAATCGAAATAGCCCTTGTCACTGAATACTATTAATTAATAGAATTTCCACCTCATTCTGTAATATGAAGCCACATTTGACTTTTTTTGTTTGTTTTATGGAAAACTTGTCTAAACAGGCCACAATGAAAGACTAATAAATATCCATCCTTTAAAAAATGATTAATTTGACTAGCATTATATATAAACAAACAAATGACTTTAGGTATTCAGTTTGGTCATTTGGTTTCTTGTAATAACAGAAAATATTTCTGTGGCTCTCATAATGCAAGTTAGAAAGCCTTGCAAACCTTGACTGAATGAGCTCAATAATATTTCATTTAACAGAAACTGTATTCAGATGATTATTACATCTGAACAGATGCTTTATCACTCCATGAATCAGATCTGCCGCACATTTACTTTCATTACATGACAACAAAAGCAAGCATTTAATATGTACATGTATATTCCAAACATAAACCTGGAGGGGCTGAGATCAGGGTTGTGGTATGCTAATGTAACCCAATAAAACCATAGCAGTTCATTCTGTACCGATCATAACCTGCCGTCCCTTTCCCACAAATACCGGCATAAAATGTAGCCATATGCAGCAGTGCTTTTATGAGATTTTCTCACTCCCTCTCTCTCTTTCTCACTCTACCTTCCTTTTTTTGCCTTCCACTGCTTACAGTCGAATCTCTCTCCTTCTTTCCATCTTTTCCCCATCTTTTTATCTCCTTCTTGCCCACATTCTGCTGGAGATCTCATTATTCACAACGCATTTACAATTTGAACCTTGCTCCCCTTTTCTGCCTTATTCTGGCATTTATGACTCTATGTTCAAATTTATGGACTATTTAGCCCTTCCTAAAAATGTCAGATGGAATGATGAGGTTATTTTCCTCAAAACACATTCTCATCTTGTACATTAGTACTTCAAATTTCTATGAACAAGGAGAGATGGGAAATTACTGCTGTCAGTGCATGATTAAGAACATAATGGCATTCATGCTCATTATACAGTGCGGTCCAAAATCAGATACCATGTTGAAAATATGAGATTCCAGTCAAATTTTTGAATTTTAGAAGATTTAGAATTTTTTTAATCAAATAAATGTTATGATGTTTGAAATATCAAATGATCAAATATAAGAAATAAGAATATTTAGGTTACTAATCAAATAGCTAAATTAGTTACATTGTGTGACCTTCTTTGCTAATATAATTTTTTATATTCAACTCAAATGTATTTGCACAGAAATGTTCCTCTATTTGGGAAAGTTAGTTCTATGTACATGGTGAGTTCACTTTTACCAAGAAACAACAAACATTTTACAAGAAGAGAACACTGACATAGTTCTTTTTATATTGCATCCTGTGTTGCTTCTCCACATGGTATGAACTTTGAAAACTACAAAGACAGCTGGAGGAAAATGAATCAATAATGTCTGCTGATGTAACTATAGACCCTCAACTACAAAACCATCACAGAGAATCATCACTGAGACTGGCTATCCAGTCAGATTAGAAAGACTTCCTTTCGCACTATGCTAGAGTTCTTATAACAGACAAACAAGCAAATGAATAAATGCACAAATGAAAGACCAAAAAAACACATGAACTGATGATGAAATTATATTTTCCATGGCACATCTTTCATGCTGTTTTATGCATGTATAATTGCTTTATGGTCTAAATTGAGCGTATTCTGAGGTTTAATGGCATGTTTCATTGTGACAACTTGCCCGATTTGGCAAAAGGTGAAATGAACTAGCAGACCCCCAACAAAGTTTTTTATAAGACAGCCATACGATTACTTTAAAAGAAAACTCTAGTTACAATACACAAACCCTGTGCAATTATTTGTGTTCTCCTTTCTGTCAGATATTCTGTTTCAAAGTGCCTCTTATACTTCAGCTAAATGTGCTCATTTTGTGCATAAAGCTGCAGTGATCTGCTTTTTTGTGCATTAGACAGCTGTCTAACCGAGCCAAGCTTCCCTGCAGGTACGGCCTGATTTAGTTTTGTAATTATAAGCAAACCATCAGTGCGATGCAATCTATTCACAAGTAGATGCACTGAATAACTTTAACTTTTGATATCAGGCTGAAAGCAGATGCAGGCAATGTTGCTGAAATTACCTATTGTAACGCGCCCTTATATTTTTTTCATCAGATGCAAATGGGCTCACAAATTCATTATACTTATAATGAACTGTTTTGCATCTAAATAGCAAGAAACATAACTATCAGCCTCAAACTCCACAGAAGTTCCACTTAATGCAAAGTAAAATACAAGATGTGAGGAGTTTTTTTCTACTAGTTTTCAGTCTTTGAAAATTACAAATTGTTTAAAATTGAATTAAATTGTTAATCAGGACAGATAAGATAAACAAGATCAAGAATGTACCTTCTGCCCTTCAGCTAATTATTGTTGTGATTTTCTTTCAACTTTTTCACAGAGAAAGCAGGACACCTGTATAATATATTCAAATGAGTGCTTTTGCCTCTTCATGGGAGGAAGTGGTCATGTTATCTTTACCGCACACCCTGCAGAACACAGTGCTGCCTGGCCTCTATACATCTTTTATATATCCAAGTGGAATATGATTTTAAAGCCGGTGAAAATTTGGTGGCTCCCAGAGGACAGGACATAATTCACAGATTGATCAAAGCACAGGTAGCGGCAGGGTGGCTGAATTACGGCTCGTCTGGAGATGCTGATTTGTGACAGGGTCCTGATTAGACATTTCTTGCAGTGTTAGAACGAGATGAAGTATATTCGCTCAGTTAATCAGTCAACCGGGTACATTTTTTCCCTGAACATTAATGCAGAATTGAGTTTTCCCTGTAATTGTGCAAGAAGACATTTGTGACACGAACAAGACACCGTATCGAATCTGTGGAAGGAACTGAGGTATGAAAATGAATCACTCAAAATGAAAATGACAGATTTTCATGGACTTCCAAATCCATAAAACCATTCATCTTCAATGACAACCACATTACATATGTGTTGTTATGAAATTTCTAAAATATCGGCCCAAGCCTTTTAATCATCCTTCTTTATTACTGACAAACAAATGTTTGGGTTTTGTAAACATACAATGTGACATCAGCGGTTCAACCTTAATTTTATAAAGATACGAGAATACGTTTTGTGTGCAAAGAAAACAAAAACTACTTTTTTCCCATAGCGTCATAAAATAAAGGTTGAAACAAAAGTTTGTGTTTTGTAAATATGCAATGCTAATCTCGTCAACAAAATGACTGCACAATTTTTCCTTTCAAACCAGTTAAACGCAAACCCCACCCGGCTGAATTGCTAAAAACATGTGTTAACAAACATAGATTGTCAACCGTAAGCAAAACTATAAAAATGGGGCAGGATGTCAATTAATCACCCAAAAATGAAAATTCTGTCACTATTTAAATTAAAACATAGGTTAACAAATATATGAAGAGAAAAAAGCACCAAGATATTAAAATGCAACAAGTAAAATTTAAATAACATTTATTATTATTATTATTATGCTTAGGTTTTCACAATACTTTTCACTTGTAAATTTGTGTTTAGTTTAATTTCACACTTTCTGTGTAATCAAAATGTTATACTTTACAATTACATGCAATTTTTGTCAGACTAAACATAACTAAAAGATGAAATTTGCCTAAAAAGATAAAGCTATGACTCAAACTGTGAAAAATAGCACTGTATATGGATAAAGGTTTGCCATGGGTGTATTCAACATAAAAACCCCAAAGAAAAAAAATACATTTTATGCTTCAAACAAAAATAAAATGAATGCAATGTAACATCTTCTTTAAATGCTAAACAAGACCTGCCAGGCCTGGAATGCCATCTTAATGCATAGATGGTAACCTGTTGAAAGAGTCTGTATCTTTTAGCATAAGAATGAACCGTCGCAGAAGCTTGTCTCTGATAAAATACTGTTTCCTTCATTCCTGCTGTCATCAGAGCTCCAAAGCAGTCACTGAAATATACTCCTTGCTCTCTTTAGCTGTTGCTGGAACCCTGAGCCATAAATATAGTGTCTTTAGCCTCTTTGTCTTGGTGCTGTGCACTGCAATCGCTGCTTATGGTACTCCGGTGGGTGCTTTCAGCAAGGCCAAGCTGTGTTGTTGAGGTCTTAGCCTCCAAAAACTCATAAAGGAGATCAATCCTAACTAAGACAATAATTTTTGCCTATCAAAGTCTGGAGAGGAGCATAAAACACTTGAAATGCTTGCTCGTAAGTTGTAAAATATTGGCAGCGGGCATTGTGGCGTGACATATCGTAAATGTATAATTATGTCCGTAGTTGCAAAGCACACTCACAAGAGATGAAAAAGAAAAAGACCGGAAGAAAGAAAACATGTTTACTGTGGGTTCTATTTGTAGAGTATGCCATTCCACTAAACATAAAAGCATCGGGTTTTTTTTATAGTCAGTTTTAAAAAGACTTATGTGCCATGCTATCAAAAGTGGCACATATTTCTAAAAGCATACATAATCATATTGCAGTCTGGGTTTTCTTGGGTTAAGTAAAATTATGTTCATTTTAATCACCCCATGCTTCTATGTGAACAGAAATTATAGTGCTGCTTGTTTTTCTTAATAGGCCATTACCATGTAGCATATCAGGCCACCATGTCATTATGAGTTTGAGGTGCACTGAGGCCTGGTCTGAACTTAAATGGGCCAGCAGGATGAATGAAACCCTTAAAACCTAAATCAGGCATCGGTGGGTGGCTGCAGCATATGCATCAAAACCGAATGGACTGTGCTGTCATACAAGCCACTGCCTGCATCATTAAAGCGAGAGAAATTACAATGTGTGACTTCCTCGAGATTATATGAATGCTTGTGTGAGTTTAGAAAGTAAAGTTAAGTGACATTTTCTCTCTCTAGGCTGGAGGATTGTCGGTACTGTAGTTTGCATGATTCTGTTTAGCTGTAAATTATTGAGGCTCAGCAGGGATCTGGCTATACTTGGCATCCTCCATGAATTTGGTAATAAGAAATAATATTATCTGGAGCTTTCCTACAGCAAGGCTGGAAGACAAGTAAATAATCTCGTTCCATTTTCTCAGTTCTTACATGAACTGTTCTGTGTTTTCTGCATTCATAAATTCTGCTACCCAAATTATTGTAAGAAAAATTAACAAATATTTTACTTTAATAGTAAGTTTGAAGAGTGTAAATATACGTTTATTTAATAACTAAAAGCTATTATTTGGACCAAAATTAGCAAACCCTACTGATAGCTTAATGTACAGCATATGATATTACACTTTGCTTGAACAAAAACACAAGAAGCATACAAATAGGGTACATCATTGGACCTCACACATTTTAAAGCATTTCATTTAATTTTTTTTTTTTTTTATTATTTATTAAATAGTCAGTGAAAGGTGGTGCTTAATAAAATAAAATTGTACGAACTTACAATAAAGTGTATGTAATTGTAAATTATAAATATTTAATAATTTCATACATTTTGTCTAGTTTATTTTATGTTTATGTAAGTGTTATTCATAGTAACTTACAAATCACACAAATCAGGGTTTTAAACTGGTTTAATCATCTCCCAAAATGGTCAAAATTTAGTTTAGTTGAATATTAAGAACCCCCTTACTGACATTTTTTTTTTATTATTGAATACATTTATAAATAACAATAAGATAATGAATAAATAATAACGTTTGATATTCTGGCCCAATTTTGTTCATTATTTGTACAATATTCCTGTTTGTATAATTGTCGATTATTGGTGCTCAAAAGTGAAAAGCTAAAAAAAGAAGAAACAAAGTCTCCTCTCGTCTGCTGTATGTGAGGCAGGTCTCACTCAGTATTCCATCACTCACAGAGAGTTATAAACTCTCTCTCCGCTCTCAATACACCTCTGAATTCCATTATTAAATATTATTCTCGGCTTCCAAGCAAGGTCAGTAGGATTAAAAAAAACAAAAGCATTAGGTGGTCTGCAACTTATTTGAAGTAACTGTTTGAAGTTTTACTCACGCAGAGAGGTGAATTAAAGTGGGACGAGCAGCTGTTTTCAAATAACTTATCACCTGAGGAGAGTGATTCAAAGTCACAGCCATATATTAAAAGAGATAGCGTTGCACAAATATACAATTTAACTTTATTAGATATCACCAAATGTCTGGTTTATGTTATTTTCTGTACTCTAAGAATGCCTTGCGATTAAGCTTTTAGCTACCCATGGGTTTTTTCATTACCTGCAGTGCTTTTTGGGGCTCAGGGCTGAATTCAGGTTTACACTGTATAGAATCTTACATCTCCTGCCCATATTAGGGTTCTGACAGCAGGGGGGACTTCATGTTTGAGAGGAAGCAGTTTAGTGACCCCGATGCAATCCAGGAACAGCACTCTGATAGATCTACTCAGTCAGCTGGCATCTTTATACAAGAAAATCCTCAATTTCACTGTTTGTCTTCAGTTTTTCTGACAAAGAATTGCAGAGAAGCGGAGTTCTGCCACACAGGATTTAGGACTGCAAAATAAAACCGGGTGCATGGTGCTTATGAGCTAAATAAGCATATTATGTATTTACATATTAGCATGTGAATTTTTTATACATGAGCCACATTTTTAATTGTAGACATGCTAGAAATAATACAAACGAGTCCAGATGGCTTATGAAACGAACAGGTGTGTGGTTAAATGTTGCTTCCTTTACATACGCAAAACAATGCACTGAAGCACATAAACAACATAATCCAATCAGACTCATTAAATGGTGGTTATAACTCTGAGAAATCTTCTCAGAAAAGAAGAAAAGGAAAATATTCTATGGCATGTGTGTTGTTTCAAGGCCCCTGAGGTTACGATGTGCTTGCAAGTCTTTGAGTTGAGCATTTGATGTCAAAGACATAACTTATTTGCTCTGCTTTGTTGCACTGCTATTGCTGCTGAACGAATGCTGTCAAACAGTTTCTTCTACTTACTGAAACAATTCAGATCAAAAGAAAAAAAAAGACAAAAGAAAAGAAAAATGTGGCATGATGACCCCCAGTCGAACAACATTAAATAATTTAATCTATCATACTAGGAGGTATGATTGCCACAAAAAAAATGCATACTATGCATGCTTTTTGACATTTTAAATAATAATAATAATAATAATAATATAATAATTTTAAATGTATATTATTAATTATGTATTATTATTCAAAATAAGAAAATGTAAATGTATATATGTTTATTTCTATGAACTGATACTAACAGTAAAAAATATAATGATTGGATTTTTTAACCAAAATTAAATACAAAGATAAGATTATAAAGAATAGATAGACAGACATAGATAGATAGATAGATAGATAGATAGATAGATAGATAGATAGATAGATAGATAGATAGATAGATAGATAGATAGATAGATAGATAGATAGATAGATAGATAGATAGATAGATAGATAGATCTTAGAGATTTAATTCCAATCAACATATTTTTCTGTAGTTAACACCAGGGATATAATATAATACAATTTGAACTAGATTTTTTGTTATACTTACAAAACCATTTCTGGAGAAAACATACATTTGGGTAAATTGACTTTTGACTTCAAAACTTATAGCTGAGAAGCAGCCCTTATATGACAGCCTCGTGACAGCTAGCCCAGTCTCCACTATATTTAACTCCTGCCATTGCTGTCACACTGAATTGCATCTCTCTCATTTATAACAGTCAGTGATGGCAGTGAATGGACTCCTCAGAGTCCCAGAGAAAATGATGTATGTCTGCTTAAACTCATGATCATGATCATCATCACAGTAAGGATATGTCTTTCAATTAGTCTGTCTTGCTTTTCGTCTTTTGTGAGATCTGAGGAAGCAAATTACCTTAATTCCCCAGCTCCAGTATAGAGCAACTGCTACATGTGTGAATGCTAATATTAGTGTTTTTTTATTGATCCAAGCAAATATATAATTCAACATAGCTGTAAAGAGCAGGGGAATACCACCAGTGCTCTCTTAGCAATTACATGAAATATCTCAAATCCTGTAAAAAGCTTGTGGCAAACCATAAATCTTAGCAATCACAGTGGGGGAGCGTGAGGATACGTTTCAGGCTTTCTTCTTGAAGAATGCATTTGTAGCCTTTAGTAACTTAAATGGTGTTTGTTGGCCTGTCTTTCTTTCTTTCTTTCTTTCTTTTTAGACTTTGTGAAGTAAATCTACTCTTTTCTTTTTTTTACCTGAATCGCAGACAGTAAAGCAGCACAGATGGTGTTGTTTAGTGGGAACAATTGAATCGTTATGCTTCTTTTGCTACATTCTGTGTGTTTTAGGTCATGTGTGGAACTCAGTTTAGTCACATTAAAGACAATCTGACATGCAGTATGCGGTTAAACTCTGCCCTAATCTCGCTGTTCCACATGTCATTGCGCCAAGGTGACACCAAACTGTCATATTGCAATGTTCACATATTCCTACTTTTATTTTTCAGGGCTGACATTTATATTTTGCAGCCTCTAAAAATGCGGAAAAACATCCTTTTGTGTGGGAGTTTGAGTATTTGCTTGTCAATGAAAACCTGTCCACAGACTGGATGCTTTTGCACAAAGACAACGATCACAAGATAAGTATTCTGGAAATAGCAGGCAGCCACTTTTTATTTTCCGCCTGACCAGATGTATTGTATTCACTGAGTTCAGAGTAACTCATGATCACCCTATTTCTGCTGGTTTTGGTTGCCGTCACATTTGTTGGATATTGGAAAGGCCAATATCTGACCCATACAATTACAGTTTTATTGGGTTCACAGATATCGCCTAGAGGACCAAAAGCTCTGCTGAAGGATGCATATAGCGATTCACAACAACCACAACCTGATTGAACAACATTAGAGGCTCTTTCTCACTGATAAGAAATAAATCGAGGTCTGGGGGAAAAAACTTGCTGAAATTTAAAATGTGGAGGCTGTTTTTTGTATCATCTATGTATTCTATTAACGGCCAAATTATGCATGTTGTCACATAAAAAAGCTGATATTGATTTAAAATTATAAGTTACATTTTAGTGCATTTAACATGGAAAATACATAACTGATATAATACATAATGCATAACTGATTTCAGAATTAGAAAAGTATATCTTCATAAAGGCTAAATGTATAATATATCTATCTACTATCTGTTATAATGTTCCTGTGGCTCAGTGGTAGATTATTGCGTTAGCAGTGCAAAAGATTGTGGGCTCAAATCTCAGGGAACACACATACTGACACAAAAAGTATAGCCTGAATAAAAGCGTCTGCCAAATGCATAAATGTAAATGTATAGGAAGAAAAAAATTATGTATTCTTTTTTCCATTATTTAACAGTGTGAAGTTTAACTTCAGTTGGTGTGTTATATGACAAAGATATGACAAATAGCGGAAATTAATATGCATCAATTAAATATGCAATATTCTCTGAAAATATAGACCAATATGGATAAATAATATATATATATATATAATGTATGGCCTGTCAGAAGAAATTAATTGCTAACCAGCTCAACTTAACCCTTTCATACTTCACTATAACAGAAAAGTACATTACATTACATTAATATTACATGGACTGATGCCAGAGAAATGACTTAAAAGGACAGTAAAGATCTGCAAACCTTGATTGTTAATATTCCCATCCAAAACAAGTAAGACAGAACAAAAGAAGTGTGGACATGATAAGTAGCCGTTGACTGAGTAACTCTGACATGCAAGGAAAGCCTATACTTCTCACCCACCATTAACCACTCAATCTTTCCCCACTACTGCTGGAGTGCCTTTTGATTTTGATGAATTTATATAACATGCATCAAAGCCTATCCTCCAGTGATGAATGAATTTATTGATTGTGCCTCTCCAATGACTGTCTCAACCAACTTCATGGTAATTAGAGCAATTAATCTGGACATGGCTGATTCTTACAACAATGCAGCTACTGTTGTTCACTTTGCAGGGTTGAAATGCTTTCAAAACAGCTGCACGTGCTTTTGAAATATAAATGACATTGGGATTTGAATATGGGAAAGTATCACATATGCAATATGTGATATTATGCCACATTAACATAATTTTCACATTTACCAGTGGTTGGACACTATGGACCCTATTTTAACGATCTAAGTACATGGTCTAAAGCGCACGGCGCAAGTGCACTCAGGGCGTGTCCGAATCCACTTTTGCTAGTTTAAGGACGGGAAAACAGTCGATACGCCAGGGGACATGGTCCAAACGGGTTGTCCCTATTCTCTTAATGAGTAATGGGTGTTTTTGAGTATAACGTGCAATAAACCAATCAGAGTCGCATCTCCCATTCCCTTTAAGAGCGAGTTGCACTCGTGCCATGGCAGATTCGCTATTTAAATGGTGTAATTTTAAGACGCACAGACTGAACGCGTCTCCAGAGAGCAAACTAATCTGCTCATTTGCGAGCAAATAGGTAGGCTATTTCTGATACATGCAATGACTATCCATTATGACTTTTATGACATTTTTATAATTATGTAGCCTACACAATATTATTTTACACTGTAATACTTTAATTTTTGTGTGTAATAAGCAAAGTGAACGCACGTCGTGGACCCGCCCAGATGTGCATTTTCTACTAACACGCTCTTTAAATAAATATTGTGCCATTGACTTTAGACCAGATTTGAGATGGTCTATGGCGCAGTCTATTTTCAGTTCCTCAAAATAAATGCACGCCAACTATGCGCCTGAACACACCTCTTTTTTGGCCAGCATGCCCATGGGTGCACAAATGGGCACAAATGCATCTGCTATTTAAACAATGGACGGGAAAACGAGAACGGCATCAGGCTGAAACTAGCAAAAACACTTGCGCCGCGCCTTGCGCCTGGTGTATGATAGGGCCCTATGATCTAGTCTGGTGTATGGTCTATTTTTACTGCTCAATATCCTACTACGCAATAACACAGATTGATTTCATCTTATGTGTTTGGTTTATTGGATTAATACTCTACAAATTTGAGGGCAAACTCAGTAGCCAATTCTAAAGTCCCTCTGACAGTTGTTCCAGTTCTCAAGTCACACGGTTTGTGTGAATGGCCCTGTATGCTTCCTGTGAACTTTTGTGCTTGCGTCTCAATTCTTTTGCAGAGTCTTGCACATGGTATTCTTTTTTAGCAAGTTGAAAAAAATGTAAAAAAAAAAAAAAAAACTTTAGACCTTGAATGTTTTGCATTACTGACTATACACTTTACTTATATGTCAGTATAGAATATCTGGCTTTCAATGCATTCTTTTAGAAAAAATTCATTGTTGCAATTTGCTAGACTATTGATATAGGAACTGTTTCCCCATTTTACCCAATATAAAATTAGCAGTTTGCATTGAGCATACTTGGTATCATCCTACTGTATCAAGTGTAATATATCTTTATCTTTGGTACATATTGAATATGTATACATATTGATAGATAGACAGACAGACGGACGGATGGATAGATGGTACATATTTAATAAGTTGATCTTGCAGCAAACTTAAACAGCTAAAATAGAGAATTTTTAATTTAGAAAATTAAGTTACAATTAAATTAGTGCAGCTTTATGGACAAAAATATGATCTGTTACCTTCAAAAGAAAAAAAATCTTTGTCTCTCTGTATTAAGATATTGGAGGACATAGCGCTTATGGATCCTAGAAGAGCAGATGTTTAGAGCAGAAAATTGGATTTCTTCAAAGATAAGATTCATTTATGTCCTCCATTTATTTCAGGATAATTCAGTCTACGACAGCAGTGCTCCTGGTTGGAATACCTGTATCAGTTCCATGGACTGTTGTCTAAACTGTGTGGTGAATAGTACCACAGAATAGTGATGTAGTTTTATACATTTACATTTAGTCATTTACATTTAGTCATTTTGCAGACACTTTTATCCAAAGCGACTTACAATTGGGAGAGTACATAAAGCGATTAATCTTGAAGAGGCAAACAGACAGAGGAAGTGCCAATAACACCAAGTCTCAGGCATTGTTCAAATAAATACAAGCTAGCAAGGGAAGGAGAGAAAGATAAAGTCAAGTAGTGTTGAAAGAGATGAGTTTTCAGTTGTTGCTTGAAGATTGACAGGGATCCAGCATTCCGGATGGGGGTGGGAAAATCATTCCACCAGCCAGGAATGGTGAATGAGAATGTTCTGGAGAGTGATTTTGAGCCTCTCTGTGATGGTACCACGAGGCGTCGCTCACTAGCAGATCTCAGACTTCTGGAAGGGATGTAGATTTGTAAAAGTGAGTGGAAGTAGGTGTGCTGAGCCTGTGGTTGTTCTATATGCAAGCATCAGTGTCTTGAACTGGATGCGAGCTGCAACTGGTAGCCAGTGCAAGGAGACAAAGAGAGGTGTAACATGTGCTCTTTTGGGCTCGTTGAAGACCAGTCGTGCCGCCGCATTCTGAATCATTTTTAGAGGTTTGATTCTGTTTGATGGAAGTCCGGCCAGAAGAGCATTGCAGTAGTCCAGCCTAGAAATGACAAGGGCCTGGACAAAAGTTGTGCAGCATGCTCTGTCAGAAAGGGTCTGATCTTTCTGATGTTGTGAAGTGCAAACCTGCAAGATCGAGCAGTCTTCGCAATGTGCTCTTTGAAGGTATGCTCTTTATAGCTCAATGTGTGTGTGTGTGTGTGTGTGTGGTCCCAACAAATGACATTATTTAGAGGTGCTCAGTGGGTGATCTCAGCAAGAAATGTGACCTCAATTGAAGCTCATCTCACCCTACTTGAATTACCCCCTGTGGATTTGATCCTTTTCCCTTTACACGAGCACATAGATCAGGCCACATACAAGATGAACTGCCATTGTCTCTCACATTTGTCAGGAGAAGGAAAGCCGGGAAGTGCTCGGACTACCTACAGGCCTAAGTGGCAGGCAGTCAGAAAGTGACACTTCTAATACCGTCGCTGATGACAATGACAGTATTTTTTCTCCGAGCCGAAAACTCATTTTGCACATGCCGCACCACACAAATCTATCCTCATTTTGCCTGGGCCACCTGCCAGATTTAATGACAGCTGCTTATCAAGGGAGAAAATAGATGCAGTTGTGCAGAACAAGGTTTCTCACCAGTCAGTGGGAGTGTTGCTATGTGATAAAGATTCTTCAGTCTGTACCTGTGTCTGTCTAAATGTGAGTAGGTTTCTTTACTATTTAAATTGTAAAGTGCTACTAACTCATTCGTTTCATTATTGTACTGAAATCAAGACTATTGTGGCATTTCTATGTTGAAATGGATTGTTTATATTATTGCTACACATTCTTTAATAATAATACTGTTTATAAATGGCAAAACTAAGTATAATATTTTAGTTGTATTTACATGTTATTCTGATGCTAACATCATGAAATCATTAAAAAATCATTAAAGTAAGCAAAAAAAAAATCTGTTTTCTAAATGCATATTATTGATATTATTTTGAATGAATCATCTGTGCGTGTTTGTCTTTCTGATCTCAAAATCAAAACGAAAGCTCATACATCTTCTACAAAAGATCTGACACTACATCTGTTTCATCACAACTTTAAATGTATGTTAAAATGTAAATAAAAATGTAAATATACAACTTTGTACATCATGTACAGAGTAGGGTTATTAAAAATGACAAAAACTAAAAAATTACTTAAAACAGAAAATATAAAAACTGATTCAAAATATTAATAAAAACGATTAGTATTTCAATTATAAAACAACACTGGCACAGAGTTATATATTTGACCTTTAATTTTCATTTTACTGAAATTTGAAGATACATTTAGATTGGAGAAATTATGAAACAATTAGCTCAATGACACTTTGGCTTGACTTTAGCTTTTGGCTTGTAGGTTTAAGCCCATAGCTATATAAATTAATACACAATAATACAACATAATATTACAACTAACTAGCTAAATAAATAAATGTGTATGAAAAAAAACGGAACTCATCAAGCTATTTTCAAGAAAATCTTAAGGAGTCTTAAGGAAATTGGGAAAAGTGAAGCCCTTATTTAGTTATTTAAATTGTAATACATTTTGGTTTAAGCCTACTAGCTATATAGAATAATACAAATAAATAAATACCTGCTTCAGTAAGAAATGTATGTATGCGTGTGCTCAAGTAGTGTGAATGGGTGTCGAGATGTTGTCAGTGTGTTATGGAGCTGTCCTACATGACTAGGAACTGACTGCACACACACACAGAGGCCTTTAGAAACATCTGCAACGTCCAACATTGGACCTTGCTGAAGATGATGTCCCTAAGCCGGGACTTATCTGTCAGTCTGGGCCCAATGGGAACCACAGTGAGACAGAAGGTCAGTAGAGCTCCTGACAGGAGCTTCAAACAATGCCTTTCTCTAGAAACCATCTGCCTGACTGTGCTCTGCACTGTCCATCCTCTTCCCTTGCTCAACAACAACTTCCTGACAGCAACTTCCTGAAGTTTCTAGAAATCCTTTGCAAAAGTTTCTGGACTTTTCTGAGATGCACAAGAGTGACTGTTCCCTAAAGCCACTTGTTGAGTATATAAGGGAGGACAAAGAAAAGTATCTCTCTCTCTGTGTGTATGTGTGTGTGCAACAGATGGTGATGTGTTAGTTAAGTTGTGCAGCCCTGAGTAGTGCAAATAATCCATGGTGAATGTATGAATGTAATCACAGGGATTTAACAATTTTGAGCTTTAGCAATATCACAAAACAAGTGTGCTATCTGTGGAAGCCCATTTCCACCAGAATGAAAAACAAAAAAATGAAAAAGGATATTGCTACTTTTTCTCTCACATTTCAGATTTTTCTTTCTCACAATTCTGAGTGCATTTATCACAATTATTTCTAGAAATAACTGAGTTTATATCTCGCTTGCAATTCTGACTTTTTCTCAGAGCTAATTCTGAGTTTACATCTCGCAATGTCTCTTTTTTATTTTCCATCACAAAATAAAAAGGAAATGTGACTTTTATCTCACAATTCAGACTTTTTTCTTGCAATTGCAAGTTTATGTCTCACAATTTAATCTTTTCATCTTGCAATTCTTACCCTTTTTTCTCAGAACAGTGCATTTGTATCTTGCAATTCTAATTCTAGAGTCAGAAAGCTTTCCAACTCAGAAAAATTAAATGTGCATACTTACATCTCATAAATAATAAACAAATTATTACCCCTTTTATGCAGTATTTTTAGGTAAAGATTTGAAAAATTGAAATGGCATTTTGATGATAAAAATAATTAGCCTGCTCTTCTGCTTAAAAAATGGCTTGACATCTTAAACATCCCTTTAGAATCTGAACTGTTAAACATACTTAGTTAATGGCAACAGCACAACAGAAGAGAAGGACATGCTATGCATAATTCATTTTCTAAATCCGCCACAATTATTCCCCCAAGTAACATGCAAATATTAAATAAGAAACTGGCGTTTTCGCTGTTTGCAAATATGCGATAGGTCGACCTATGCTGAGTTGTTTATTGGCTTCTTTAGGGAAAGTGAAGCACTTGTGGGATTTGGTGGGGAGAAGTATCATGTTTATGACAGTAGTTGTTTTGTATAATCCCTTCTTAGACTAACCAGTGCTGTTGCTGGGCAAATCCATTCGTTCTGCTAGCTGATTCAACCCGAAATGAATGGACTGCTAAAATCTTGCACATGCCGGAGAACTCAGTATACACCGAACTTTAATCCTAAAAACAGCATCCACCCACCACATGTGCCATGCTAATCTACCTTTGATTTACTCAGTTTATGAGGTAACGAGAAGCATGGTGAAGCCATTTACAACCTGTATTAAGTTAATCAAATGCCAAATGGGAGATGTGTTTATTAAGTGTGCTACATTTGACGTGCAATACATACAGTAATTAATCAAACAGTTTGAAGCTAATCTTAATTTTCTCTAAAGGAAGGACTTGTATGAAATGTAGGAAGCATGTTGAAATGTCGAGTCTTTGTGATACTGAAGGATATATCAGAATATGTGTTCAGAGTGTAATCCTCTTTTATACAACCCTCAGTGCCTGGTAAGTGGGTGCCATTTATTGAAGCAAAAATCAATTCACTGGAAAAAATAGCTTATTTTGTTGTTTATTGCTATCTGTCACATTCAAACTGCAAAAGCGCCTTTTGCAGGCGCTGGGAGCTTTAGCAACTAATTGAGCCCATAAAATGGACAAAATCACAATGAACATTTCCATTGGCAGACTCTGATGAGGATAAAAATGTTGCCAGGTCGATTGTTGGTGGTACCACTACCATGTATCAAATAACATCATGGAACTTCGAGCCAGTTTCTAATTAACAAAATGGAAGAGTTCAGCTAATCAAGCTGTGAATTGAAGGATGATGAACACAGGAGTTTTATACTGCTAGACCTTGACTTTAAAATACTGGATTTACTGGTGTAAACATGATCAATCATGGAAGGTTTAACCTTTTGTTCCAACTAAAATGCTTATGTGAATGCTTAATACGACTAAAATAATACTGGAATATATATATATATATATATATGCTGTCAAATGATTAATCAAAATTACTTCGTGTACAATTAGTGTGTAATGTGTATTTTTTATTAAATACACACACATGCATGTATACTGTATATTTATGAAAAATACGTTTATATAAAATATATTTATATATAATATAAATTATATTAATTTACATTTATAGATGTATAGATCAAAATGGCCAAAACTCCTTTTTTTAAACAAATAAAATAAAACAATCCAAATCAAAGAACAACAATCCAAACAATTTCTAATGAACTAAATGAAGTCCCATCCTCTATTTTCTCCTCATTCGAGACGTTTCACTTGCATATGCCTCACAATAGAGAAGTATCTTTCATGCTGATGTGAAACTGATGCATTATTTAATATCACATCAATTTGAGTGAATTTGACTCCCAAAGGATGAGTGAAATACAAGCTCCCATTCACTTTATTGCCTCCTGTCTGATTTGCTACAAACTGCTCATTCATAATTCTGTCTTCATCCTGCACACATTTCACACTTCTTCTCACATACATCCCCAATCAATATTATTTCCCTTTATTCTGTACCTTAACACAACTGTCATCAATTCTTTCTTGACACTGTATCAAATGCCTTTTTGTTAACAAAATGTGATTTATTTTACAAAAATACCAAAAAATGTAATGGCACCTCACAAATTTTTGTTTTTTAATGTTTAGTATTAGCAAAATGCACAGTACACATGCCATTTCTTCAGAACTTACTCGAAAATACCAATGAAGCATAGAAATATAGACAAATATATTATTTGCAGCTTTATGCTAAAGGATAGTCCAGCATAAGAGTTCCCCATTTAAAGCACTTTAGTCTTATAAAAACACCTGTGAAGACTAACAACAGTCAGTCATGTTTTCTGTTCACCTTTATGAATACAAAATGCCCTACTGTCCATATATGGTAATGGTAGGGGGATATCCCAGTATGGAATCATATGATGCTTATCGCTCTTCTTCACTGGCAGGAACAGCTTAAATATGGCCTGTGTGTATGACTGTTTGTTTGTTCAAGACATACAGTACATGCAGAAAAACAGAATGATAATGACAGCAAACCTCATTAACTCAAGCAAAGGTAATAATGAAAGGAAGGTAATAATCAGCAATATGCATTCACGCATATGGCTTTACTGGTAACACATTAGTAGGGACCGATTCTCACTATCAATTGGTTTCTCATTAGCATATTGACGGTTTATTTGTACTTACAAAGCACATATTCTGCATGACCATATTCTACATCCCTATACCAAATATAACTTAACAACTACCTTGATAACTGAAAATAAGTAGAAAATTAAGAGTTTATTGAGGCAAAAGTCATAGTTAATGGTTTGCTATAGCAATAATTGAACCCTAAAAAAGTGTGACCGTTTAATTTAAATTTTTCACCTTGAGATACCATGACAGCGATTTATATAAATATGTATGTGACAACATCATTACGCAACAGCGCAATTGAACAGGTGCAATTGTTTGTTAGTTAGTTTTGACCGATTCATTGAAATGAACTGTCTGAAAGTTTGAAGAAACAAGTTTCTGAAACAAGTTTGCAGAAATGGATCAAACTTCCCATTGCCATCAGCGAATGACTGAGTGCTTTTCAAACAGAAGGACACATCCTTGTAAGGCTGCATATCTAGGCTATGTAATAAAACTAAATCGAAGGATGTCTCAGTTTGAAGGATCCTTAGTAGACAGTCCTCATTTTGCATCCTTCAGGCTGTTTTAAAGGACGCATCAGGTGTTCAAACACCCATAACTCTTTGAAAACATTTGCAATCACGAAAAATGAATTAGCTTAAAATTAATTGATACTGTTCAATTGTATTATGTTACCCGATGTATTCATGTGGCTCAGTGGTAGAGCATTGCATTAGCAACGCAAAAAGTTGTGGGTTCAATTCCCAGGGAACACACATACTGACAAAATATATAGCCTGAATATATCGCTTTGGATAACAGCGATATAGTAAGAATAGTACTATATAGTATTTGGATAGTAAGTCGCTTTGGATAAAAGCGTCTGCTAAATGCATAAATGTAAATGTTATGCAAGACAAAAATATGTTTTTGAGGTAAAGGCATTATGTTTTATTTTGATGTAAATAATCACATAATGCTAAACTGTAAGTAATGCAAACCACTGGGAGACCACAGATGAGTGTCATTAACTGTAGTGCATTAACATAAAGTCAGTATAAAACATGTTCAATATAAAGTATTCTTCAAATTGTAATTGCAATAGTATATTTGTGCCGTGAATGTGGGGGTGGAAACATTTATGATGAAACCAAGCGCACTTACTAAACCATCTCATGTTAACATTCACTGCTGAGAAAGACTGTAACCTTGAAGCATCAAAAGGACTGGACTATAGGAAAGATGCATCCTCACTAGGATGTGTTCTTCCGTTTGAGAAGCACCCAACAATTAGATCTATTGAACTGAAAAGGCAATGAATATGAGCTGATTCCCTTTAATGGAGCCTATACCATCCTTTGGATTCGATTCTTGATTACTAACGCACCAGAATTGATTCTATTTGGAAACAAATCCCAGCCCTAACAATGCGTATGTGCATCATAAATGAGCAGTTGCACTCTAAATGCACATCTGGTTGGCATAATTTAATGGAATATGCTCTAGAATTATGACTAATTATCTTAAGTGTGTGATGTAAACAATAATCTATCAATATTTATTGAAATGCACATCTAAATATGGATTACTGGAACACTTGACATTACTCATTTAACAGAGTGAAAAAGTTTGTACTGTCCAGCATTGATTTGGCATGTTTTGATGCATACGCCAGACTCAAATTGATATATTAGAGTCACGGAATCAGATTTATCATAAAACACTGGGTAGAAGTGGAAGTATTATACCTTTTTATTTATGACAGTTGAGTTTGCAATATATGTACAAATAGATCTCTGGCTGTGCATGGGGATCATTCTGCACCAAACAGGGGTGGTGCTACAAGTATTGTGTGTCTTAGAAATCCACCCAATAGGAGATATTGGTTGAGGAAAGGTCAATGCGTGGTGCTTTCGAATACAGTTGAACTAAGTGCACTGAGGCGCAGATTGTGAGGGAAGATGATTTCACATGCCTGAAGTATCTCTGTTTGTATTGGTGTGTGGGTGTGATTGTGTTTATGTGTCCTTTTTGAGATGCACAGTGTAGGAGGCTATAAGACCAAAGAAGGTTTTTTTAGTTGTTGTTTTTTTTGCTGTCAAGTATTGTGTTTTTGCTAGTTCTGTTTTTTCAAATACTGGTTTTGCTCTTTATTCCATGTCATTCACCTGTTTAAGAAGTTGATTGGATTATATTTTGCCTTGTTGAATATGAATGCATTATATACCTTCATACTCAATGAGTATAAGCATATACATATATATGCATATTGTATGTATTAAAATATTGCAATTGCAAGATATAAAGTCAAAAATCTTAGAAAAAAGTTTGAATTGTGAGATAAAAATAGATTGTTTTATATTGTTTTGTTCTGTGGTGAAACAAGCTTCCACAGCTTTTAGACAAAACGTCTGGGATCTTTTTGTTTTGTTTATTTATTTAGTTTTTACTTCCCTTATGAATTTAATAAACATTTTAAAAATAACTAAATGTGCAGACCTTTAAAAGAAGAGAAATCACAAAAATTCAATTTGTGGATATTTTATATTAAACTTTCTAGCTCTGCTTGTTTGTAGATACCACATGGATCGGTATTTTGTTATCCAGTGTAATGAAATTCATACATTTTAAGTGTGATTTAAGTGTCTAAATACTTTTTGGAGCCACTATGTATACAGTACAAACTTTATATCATGGTGCCTGACCTTAGAAAAAAACTAAAAGCTTAGTTTTTTGTTTTGGTGCAGGTTTTTTTTGTTCAGATATTTTTTATATTGTTTATCAGAATCCTGCATGAAAAATCAGTTTTCCATTCTAAATCTGAACGAATGTACTCTCTCTGCCATCTGGCCTCCTGACAAAAGGGGCAGGTTTCTGTGAGGCTGAATAAATAAAACCCTTACACTGTAGCTATATGCTATGGTCAAAGAGCCCTTTTCCCAAGCTCAGCACTTCACCTGCTGAAAGGAGATATGCGTTCTTATGAGTGCAGCACCACAGTTAAAGGGATTTGAGCTGCTTTCATTAATGCTCCATCACTGAGCAGGAGAAGCTTTTAGAGCCAGCTAGGGTTTATCTCACTGATTGAATCATTCTTTGAATGTGGAAACGCTCTGCTAGGAGAAAAACCTGAGGTGCCAGCTTTCCATGCTTTCTCTTCAGCTCTCTTTACCTTGGATTTGCTTTCTCACTCTCTCACATACACCACACCACCATTTTTCAAACCAAAGATTTTATCAGTCTGGTTTTCTCGCAACCAGAGCAATAAAACAGACAAAACCTCCCTCTCGTCGGTTTAGATTTCTACCAAGGTGCAAATGTATCACAGTCAGTGAACTACAACTCAGAATTAAACCACAACCATGGAGCCCATTTATCAAAGCAGCCTACAATTGTTATTGACCTTGCAGGTCTTTTCAAAGTTTTCAGAAACAAATTGACCAATCACACAAACCAGAGAACACATTTTAAGTTAGAATTATATATAAAACATTTTTTTTTGAAAGATGTCTCTTATGCAGACCAAAGTGATCCTTCACAAATCATTCTAATATACCGAATTGGTGCTCAAGAAATATTTCTTATTTTTATGTTATGTGGATTTTTTTCAAAAGTTTTTTTTATGTTTATGAAATGTCATTTAATGTGACCTTGTTAATTCTTAATTAACAAGGTCTATAATTAACTATAATATAATTCTTATATTATAATTCTTATATATTCTTAATAATATAATAATTCTTAATTATAATATATATATATATATATATATATATATATATTAATAATATAAATTCCATATATTGCATTTAAATGACATTCAAACAATTTGAGTAATTGAATAAATGGAGAATTATACTTATTTTCTTTAAGGGAACCCACTGACTGCTTTTCTGATTGATACTCTGATAAATGAATATCGTTAATTAATAACACTAACTTTTTAATATATTTACTCTGTAGGAATTGTTGTTATTTTTCTTGAACTTAACGTTTAGCAGATGGTTTACATCCAAAGCACCGTACAATACACTAATTGCAGAGACAATCCCCTAGGTGTACTTTAGGGTTAAGTGCTTTGCCTATGGACACAATGGTAACAGAGTGCGATTGTTTTCTCATTAATGCTCCCATTTCCTCGGACACATGGGATTGTACCTCTAGCCCTTGTGTTTGCAGAACAGATCCTTAACCATTACACCACTGCCCATTTCTACTGCATTACCCTGTGCATTATCAATGTAAGTGTGATTAAAAGACACTTTGCTGGAGCGTTGGCGCAGTGCTAGTGCATCTAAGTTAGGTCTGTGCTTTTTCAGTTGCGTTTAGTTTCAGTTCATAGTATATTTATGCGCAAATTGCATCTGCTTACACTGAAGTGAACTCAGAAACCCTACAAGAAAGAGCTGCTGAGGGAATATGACAGTATATCAATCACTTGTCACCACCAGTGAGATTTACCTGTCATTTTAAACCTGAGAAGTTCCATCGCCCATTTAATCCAGTGTGTGGAAAGGTGCCATAACCCCAGAGATTATACAGAAGATTTTAACACTTCCGTGGCCATTGGGTTAACCTACCTGAGTCCATGAAGTCATTGTTGAGGTTGGTCCAGGACTCTTTGCTCTTACGCAGACTCTCCTCCATGGCTTTGATGTCTGTGAAGGGGCAGTTACAATCAGGGAACTTTGCGGAGCAGCGGCACCAGCAGTCATTGTTGCGGCATAGTAGCTCGCCCTCTGAATTACACGCCACGTAACTGAGGGCCGCCTCCACAAAACGATTCCGCAGAAACTCAGGAAGCACATCCTGTAGACCTGTGCATGTGGGAAGAGAGAGAAAAATCTGTTGTACTGCCATGATAGATGCTGTGAACTAAACTGAAATCTGATTCTGAGACTAGATAAGAGATTTTGTAAGCTACATAGCACTGTTTTTCTGCTGATAGGTTGGTAAACAAGTTCAGAATGGTGTCTGGATGTGCTAAAGTTTAATATGTTTGGCCAGCATCTCAAATCACCAATAGGACTGAGATTCCAGTATGACGCTTGATTTTTTTTTTTTTGTCATATGACACCATTATGAACCCACACATCATGCCCTCTGGCAATCCTCTCTTCTCTCAGCACTGTGTCTGTCTCTCTACCCACTTAACTCTTAAAGTAATATGTTTTCTATTTTAAGTCTCCATTTAGAACAATACAGTAATGCAGTGACATGAGGTGGACTTCTGAAATAACAAGGGAAAGTGGAATTTTTGCATAGTACATCGGTAATTTCCACTTCCATTTGATATTTTTCACTTTACCTCACACTATCATCAAGGCTCCACTCTCTCTCTCCTTGTGAATCTGTATTTTGCTTTTGGCTTTTTATTTTTTTTTTTTTCGATTTATAATATATGCACTACTGCTCAAAAGTTCAGAATTGGTTAGATTTTCTTAATAACTGTTTTGTATTTGAATATATTTTGAAATGTAATTTATTTGTGTGATGGCAAAGTTTATATTACTTTTTCATTAAAACTACCAGCAACATCAATAGACATTATGTTTTTTAACATTGCTTTAAAAACTGTAATTTTGTGTAGCTTTTATTTATCACTGTGTATATACAGGTATTTATATAATATTCCTGCATATGTACAGATATACCATTAGTCGAAAGATCTACTTCAGGTATCATGAGGGTCATAAGTACATGGAAGAGTATATTTAATCTTTAATTTAAACGATTTCATCACAGACTCACTGAACAGTTCATCATTTGCAAGTGCATTTTAATTAAGACTTGACTTTAGGTGGTGAACCGGATGTCTAGACTGTTTGTGAACATGATACTGTATGTGTGGGTTTTATCACATTCAGGGATTTTTAATTTGTATCTGTATAAAAAACTTTCAAAACCTCTGCTTCCCCAGACTGTCAAAACACTGCTGCAATAAAGACACATTACTATTGTTTCACAGTCCTGATGTGGCTTAGCAATACAGGACAGGCTGAGTTGGGAAACAGACAGCATTTAAAGTGGGTCAGAGAAGCAGGCAGCCTGACTGCTCTAACAGCATCAGTGATGGGAGTCCTATTTGGGACGGTGAGGTCTGCTATGTCAGCGCAGTAATGGGGTAATGGGATGAATAAAGACCAACAATCTCCTTGGCAAGGTCATTCGGCCGTAAACCTCTGTCATGAACTGCAGGAATGCTGCAGACAGGTAATCAATGCGGCTATTGTGGAATTCTCCTGCCTGATTAGATATTTTGATAGCAGGAAGAATTGACATTTTTCTGGAAAAGAAATCATTGATTATTTGAGCTATTGGAACAAAGCGGTAACAAGATGGAATAGTTGTAAACAGAGTCAAAAATTTAGTTTTTTTGCCACACTCCAGTGGCAGGTGAACATATCAGTAATAAGTCTTTTTTCATGAATCTCTATCCACTTTATACAATTTACTGTGAAAAAGAATGGTAAGATTTTAAAGTGTTTTGGAAAAAAGACTAATTTATTTGATAAAAATATTATAAAAACAGTAATAATCTTAAATATTATTAAACTTTAAAATGCGGTTTTCTATTTTAATATAAAAAATACAAATTATTTCTGTGATGGCAAAGCTAAATTTTCAACTGCCATTACTCCAGTCTTCCGTGTCACATGATGCAAATATTTTATTTTATATTAATTTTAATATGCTGATTTGATGCTTAAGAAACATTTTTTATTACTGTCATCAATTATGAAACCTGCTGTGCTCCTTAATAGTTTTGTGGAAACATACTTTTTTCAGAATTGCTTCATTAATAGAAATTTCAACTGTATTTTTTAGAATTGGTTTTATAACGATGTTAATGTCTATACTTGCACTTTTGACCAATTTAATTACTTTATTTTTTTTCATTTTGAATAATAAGGGATGCAATGTCTAATAAAGTTCCCAACCAACCTTGATAAAAAAATCCACCCATATTTTGGAGAGCAAAACCCATCTGATATTTTTTTTAGATGTGGTCTCCTGAGGCCTCTTCATCAATATTCACCTATGAATAACTCATGAAAGCATTCAGTGCTGAATACATGAATCCACCAGCCGTTCCACCACGTAAGTGACAAAATCAGATTTCTCAGCCCAGCTGTGGGTGCTGAACACCTGCTAATTATATTATCTGAGAAAATGCTCTTCACAGCTTTACCAGACATCCTTCAAGAAAGAATCAATGTCTTTTGCCTTCATATTCAGCCGTTTTGAATTCCTTTCCCAGTGTGAATATTTATGATGTGTTCCTCAGTATTTATTCATCGGATTGTGAAAAACAAGAGACGTAATTAGATGCAGTCTTCGTCTTAAGCTTTGGCTTCTGCTGGGTAGAGAGCCAACAGTGTGGGGAGCCTCACAAGAGACTGACTTGGCTGGCTTTCATACCGGAGACAGCTAAATAGCTGCTCTTGTGCCCCCTCCTCCACAGTCTCTCTCTTTTTAAAGCGAACGAGAGGAACGTGAATCTTTCCTGTGGATCATTTCAGTTCTCTATGGTATTGACGGCTTGATGTCCTAATTTTAAAGGGTCTACATTCTGCTCTCTAAAAGGACAGGGCACTTTGATTGAAAATATGCAGAGAAGCCCCAAGAAGTGAATGAAAGAAGGCAGAAAGCAATACAAACATGCACAAATATAGGCCAAACTCCTCTCTCTTTGCCCCTACATTTTCTTCCCGTAAGTAAGCGAAAGATAAGCTTTGGTGCCGAACCCTATGGCTAGCTCATTAAAGTAGTTACACGAATCTGAGCAGCAGGAAACTTGCTTCAGGAGATGGCAGTATTAAGTGGGTTGACAATTTAAATGTCAAGAAGGCAGTGGGAATTGGCGCAGGCCACGTGTATAATTAGCAACGGCTAGAGGCTTAAAAACCTTCCTTTTTGCTCCTTTCAGTCCTGTTTCTTTCTCTCTTCTTTTTGTTGCTCCGCTCACCTCTGACTTGTGGTGACACTGCTGTCATGAGACTGTCAGTTGCATTAATCTAAGTCTAAATGCCTGTTTTCTGATAACTCTTTACTTGCTTGTTGAAAATGTGAAGACAGCATGAGTATTAGCAAGTGATGTGTTTCTCCTAACAGGTCTGTTGCAGACAGACTTTTGGCTTGGTCCGCATTGCAACTTATTCTGGCCAAGAATTGCCCACAGGAAATTTGATTGGCATATAAGTATACCAGTTACGATTTGAGGTAACACGTTACAATAAGTAAAGTAACATTTGTTAGCATTAGCAAACTACATTAGTTTACTAGAACTGACAATAAACTATAAACAACAATAAACACTGTATCCTATGTCATGCTCATTGTTTGTTAATGTTAGTTAAAGGCACAGTATGTAATTTTCGCCGCTAGAGGGCGCGCATTCAAAATAAACAAAGAAACGAAGGTGTAGTTTGATGACGCCGTGACTGAGTGTGGAATCATGGGAGTTGTTGTCTTCATCCCCACAGCCGATGCAATCAGACAGGACTCAGGCAGAAATCATGTTCATGGGTGAGCTAATTTATAAAATATTTATTAACATCGTAGTATGAAGCAGAGTGAGGCAAAAGCCGCCGAAGCGAAACAAGGCGGCCGCTGAAGAATTTTGTGCAAAGTGCAAAGATTTTGATGAGCGTGACACACAGCGCGAAAGCATCGGAGCTTTTATTCCGCTTTTTCCGGTCGAGCGTATGTGAGGCAAACAGCGCTCTTTTATCATACTAGATACATTTGAAAGTTCTATTATAATGCTACCCTGCGCGGTTGTCACTTGTCTAATAAAACGCATAAAATATTAAATTGTCTTTGGTGTTTCCATGTTTTCAAAGCCGGAAATCGAGGGTGTATGACGTCAGTGCAAGCGGCATAGAGACACGGTCCGTTTCACTAGTTAAAATGGCTTATTTCTCTGGATTTAAACATTATTCTAAACATTTGGCATAATGTAAGTACACAAGTTAGCAAAATATATAACACTGTGCAAGTGGTTTTTGGATATTTTAATAAAACAATCTTACATATAACGTTAGTGCCTTTAATGCATTAACAAATGTTAACTAATGGGACCTTATTATAAAGTTTTACATGGTTTGCTTTGTCTTTAATGTTTCGTTTAAGTCTTCAGATATCTTTAAGGTTATCTAAAATGAATTGTGCCATAATAGTGGATTATGGTAAAAATAATAATAATAATGTGGCATAGTTGTCTCTGTAAACAGTTTGCTTTAAAGATGACCATTTATGTCAGTCTTAAACAAATTAGTACTGGTTATGTCACCAAAATATATATATTTTTTGCTTGTGGGTATAAAGTTTTCTTTCTCCTAAGGGATGAACAAAACTCTGAAATGTTCAGATCGTTAGTGACAATTTTCCTCTGTTACACATTAAGAAAAGCACAGGACCTGCCTAAAATATAATCTTTTATTTATTCAGTAATTCAAATTTTAATGTTTAATTTAGTATTAATATTATTAACAAGTTCATGTTACTCTGTTGTTTATTTCTTTATCACTTTATTTATTTTTCATGGTAAAATGTCCATTTTATTTATTCAGTTAATTCTGAATTTGATGATACGGTGTGTGCCTGCAGTAATTTGCTTCATTGCACTGCCAGTTAAAGATAATTTAGGAGACTTCAAATGATCTCAGTCAAATATATCTGCCCATCCTTTAAACAACAACAACAACAAAAAACCTCTAACTGCACATCTTCACCAGGGCAGATACAAATGCTACCAAACATAGGTGCAGTGTTGTTCTTCTGAAGACCACATCAGCTGTCATACCTTTCAGGTGGATTTTATTTTCTGGGCTGTGCACTAAGACGGAGCTGACGGAATCCAGGCTGTCGTAGTTACTGCATCCAAGAGGCCCCGTTCTGGTCTCCGTTACCTAGGAAACAAGGAGATATTTTAATGCCTTATTATCGTTGAAATCATGCACCTGTTTGTTCCTCTTCAGAAGCGGTAGAGTGCTGAGCATATGCCGTTGTCTAAAACAAACAAGCATGCCTGTGCAATAAGCCAAAGTCAATATCTAAATATCACCAAAGCCTATTTCAGCATGTCAGTGCTCTCCAAAAATGCTCACATTGCAGACCGCCATAGAAATAGTAAATTGACTCGAGTGTTAGGTCCCACTGCATTATTAATTTCAAATCTAGAGAGCAGTGAGCCATGTGCAGTGGCGTAGTTTTGTTAACAGACCCTAGTGTTAAATATAAGGATACTTTTATGATTCTAAAATAATGTGTATCTGACCTGGCATTTCAGCTTGGACTTGGGATACTAGGGTGAAGTTTTTTTTATTATTGAGTTCCTGTAAATGCAAAACAAAATAGATGGTCCTAATGGGGATCCTTTCCATTAGTGTGTCTTGAAAAATCAATAATCAATTAATTAATGAGATAAAGCACTTGTAAATTGGTGGATAAATACATTAAGCATTAGGAAGCATTAACAAATCAATGACTATCAAAAAATAATTTTTCAAAAAGAAAGGAAATACAATGAATACTGTGTATATATGCAGACACACACACACACACACACACTTTATATACAGTACAATGCATATATATCTTTCTCTCTCGCTAGTCTATTAATTTTGTATACATTTTTCACTGGTGAAACATGAGTGACTGTGATAATGTTTGATTTAGTGAATGCGTTTGACTAGGGTCATTTCAACTCACTAATCACTTCAACACTGTCTTCAACATGTTTGTTTCAATCAATTCGTTGCAAAGAGCTTGTTCAAAAGAAACACTCGTTTACAAACCTGACAGCTCACAAAATCAGTAAGTGTTGCAAAGTGTCACAACAACATATTGATGGTTTCAAAAGGTGTGAAAAAAATCATTTGCTGTTACCTTGTTAAATTACAATTTGATGCTCTTCACAAATTTGAACAAAGCTCACTGAATTGTGCCTAATACAAAGCTTGAAACATTGATGCAAATAAAAACAATTATGAGTGTAACAGGATATTATATCATAACCCAAGTATTTAGTACTGAAAGTGATCTTTATTTTATGTGTAATATAGACACTATATGAACAGCTTAGCAATGCATTGGTAGTGAATTAATTTTTATTAGAAGCCTCGTTTTTTTTATTCTGTTTACAGAGTAACTTGTCTATGAATCCCATAACTGTGTTCTGAAGACGTGCTTTTTAGCTAGCTCTAAAAATGCCATTAAAAATAAAAGCATATATTTGCATGCATTCACAGAATGTTGTCCATGTTTAAAGCCTGTAAAATGCTCTGATATACCTGAAATATCTTGCAAATATTTCACGAGCACAGACTGCTTTTTTCTATCAAATTTCGCCCCACCGCTTTTGGAAGCTTGGTGCCGCCGGTGTTTTGACAGCAGTTGTCATAAAATGTGTGATTTTACACATAATTTTCAGGTCTTTGTCTCAAAATGAAATGCTGTAGCTAATCCAAAACTAATCCAACAGAAAAATGCAAAGGATTTGGGACCATGTCCTCATAACGCCATAATCATTAGTTTGGATATTTCACTTCTCTGTTTCCCCTCAAATGAGTAACTTCTATTTATCTTGAGTGTTTTTTTCTCTGATTGATTTGAAATATTGTTCAGTTGATGTTATGCTGAAGAATTATTTTTGTGTTGTTAGATGTTGCAAGCTGATTATATATGCAGCGATGAAGACAGTAGCACTCTACATTTTTGAAGTAACTCACCCAACATTGTTATTGATTAATGTCGCAAGTTTTTCACATTAACTCTCTTTCTTGTGTCACTATTTATTATCACATATTAAATGTATACATATTAATATTAAAATATAAATGCATTTTTGATAATGTAAACTAACATTTGAAACATGGAGATTACATGATAATGTATGAAAATGACCGTTTTAGTGAGAGAGCATCAACATTTATCATAATATGCGCACATACATGCACACTTTATCATTCATTTATTAACTACTCTGTCTCTTTTCTGAAGTGTCTCACACATGCCCTCCTCCGCACGCCGTCCCAGTACAGCATCTCATTAGATAACTTGTCATTATGATTGCTTACTGCAGCTCAATTGCTCTGATCCCAATACGACTCCAGGCTGTTTACCTCACGCATAAAACCAGACACTAATCCGTATAACAGTCTTCACAAAACCTGCATTCTTCACAAGGAAATCATTCCAATGATTTTCTGAAGCATGAACAGCTCATGTTGTTGCAGTGATAGCAGTTTTCCTATACTGAGCCTAACATATACATAGAGAAATAACTATTGATTAATTAATATGAAATTAATAAATGTAATATGAAATTTAATCAAATTAATCACAATTCTCTTAAGCTCACCAGAGCTGCATTTATTTGATTCAAATTACAGTAAAAAACTGGAATAGTGTTAAATATGATTATAATTTAAAATAACTATTTGCAAATTAAATACACTTGAATATATAATTTACTCCTGTGATGGTTAGTTGAATTTTCAGTAGGCGTTACTCCATAATGTCACATGATCCTTCAGAAATCATGTTTTTTCTTTGATAAAAAAATAAACATTTAAACAAAAATCTTACAAGCCTTTATATATAAATTTGAATGCATCATTGATGAATAAAAGTATGTACACCCATAATATGTATATATATATGTGTACACAACATGTCATACTGTATGTAGGTTAACGAGTATAAATTAATTAACAAGTACAGCTAGCAATTCCATGCCTAACCAAAACCTCTTGTTTATCGGTCACCCTACTGTTTTTCCTCCCCAATTGTGTGTATGTTTTATCAGCGGCGCTTAATATCAACATCCATTTAAGGAATCATATCATACCTGACAAAATAGCCGGATAACACTGAAATCCCACATTTTCCACCCTGCCTCCTCAGAGAGTGTCATGTTTTGTTGTTGATCTTATATTTACCGGAGCTGTGTTTTCACGGCTTCCTCTGCATGCTTTTCTTAAGGGCATAACAAAGGAAATGAATGCCTGCGGTACAGTACTCTCCTCTCCATTTCTGTAACATCTCACATCATCCACAGGCCCTGAAAACTCCCACAGACCACAGAGTGCAGCCTATTCTTTGTCAATTGAGATGCTAGAGGAATGCATATCAAGTTGACACATTTGTCAAAAATACCTCTGCCTCCGCTGTGGAAGGCACAGTTAGCTAAAGACTGCAGATACGCTCTGAAAGCAGTTTAGGGGTTCATGACATGTGACAGGATTTTAAGTGCAGATTCTGAGCTTCATTGAATTTGACAGCTGATGTTGATTATACGGCACTGTCAGGTCGCTTGACCAGTGCCAGCTATCTGAGGCGGCTCTTGACATAAATGGTGCAGGGTTCTGAGCTCCCACCCTTAAATACTGGTGCTCATTTACATTCTGCGCTCAGGCAGAAAAATGATATAGGAATCACCCCTACAAAAAAGTACAGTAGTGGTCAATACCATGTTAGTTATGTCACATTGCATATGTGATTGTTACGAATTATCACCATATTTAGGCACCGTAGTATTTATATGGTACTTCAACGTACTCTTGTAAAAGCAATCCAACAATTGACATTAACTATATGCTTTTGATGTTCACTAAATAGAATTGGATCATAAGAACTGGAGTCAATTGTTTAGCAACTGCAGTAAACTGGTCAAACTGTCTGTTTTTGATTCACTAATAAGAACTGCCCTAAACAATAAGAACCAATTGTTTGCCCATAATAGTAAAAAATAAAAACAGTTCATAGCAGTCATTTGTTTAGTAATAAAGTATGTAGACTGACCTTGTGCCATATGTTTTTAATTCACTATAAAGAAACAGCTAATAAGAATGATTTGCTTGCCAGTCATAGCAAACTGGTAATGCTGTATGTTTTTGATTCATTTAAAAGAACCAGCTCATAAGAGTCATTTTATTGGTAATAGTATTAAACTTCACATTGCATGTTTTTAATTCACTATTAAATAAAATGCTCATAATAGTCAATTGAATAGTAATTGTAGTAAACTGGTCACACTGTATGTTTTTTTTCTTTCACTAAAAATAATCAGCTTAAAGCCATTTGTTTAATAATCATATAGCAAACTGGTTATGCTCTATGTTTTTGATCCACTATAAAGAATCGGCTCATATGGCTCATCACTGGTACACTGCACTCTTTATGTTTGTGATCCACTATAAAGATCTGCTTGTAAGAGATAATATTTTTTTCTGGAATTCAACTCGTCTCACTGTGCCAATGTATTATAGTCATATTTTTTTTGAATTGCACTGGTGTCTGCGTGTTTTGTGCTGTAGATTTGGTGTTAACAGTTTCAGTTTTGCCGATGATAGTGTTTCCTGCACTACTAAGAGTATTTTAATATTGGTGCATATGGGTTAACAGAACCAAGCATGACCCAGTTCTGGCATTTTAACAAAAATTAGCCTCTTCTGCATGGTATTTAGAAAAAATGCTACTACTTTTGTATGTTTTGCATTGATTCTGTGTAATGTTACGGTGTCTTTGATTTTCACTCAAGTACCCTTTGGACAAGTAGACGTCCTTACGTGTTTAAAGAAGTGTCACCTTTAATGACATGTACCTAGTCTTTTAACATGGTCTTTACAATTATATGCACCTCATGTACACGGCCGTAGCTTTGGCGGTAACTCCGTGTCCTACACAGAGGTGACTGTTAATAGTATGTCATTATGACAAATGGTTATATTACAGAGAGGTGCGAGAGTCCTTCATGTCTAGTTGTAGATCTGGACTGAGTGGTTAACTTTATGAAATGGTGATATTGAATCTCCAAAGCAGTGTAAATGTTACCGTTGAGCCAGCAGAGTCTTGTTGATCCATGAAGACCAGCTAATCTCAAGACTGTTTGTTCTTGCAAAATCTGATCACTACTAAACCTGCCTTGGGATCTTAGGCTATTTTTGGTCTTAAGTGGTATCTGATTACAAAGGCAAAGTGATGTCCCCAGAAGCTGCTTCCTGGTGTGCTTTAGCTCTTCGTTTCTGAGTGGAGGGTGTAATTGATCATCCTTTATGGCATTATTGATGAGCCCGCTATAACCCACTTCTGCTGTAGTGCCCAATTCATCAGGCTGATTTGCACACAGGGTGCAGGAAAAAGCAGTCAAAGGTGGGCCCTATAGACCAGTAACGTCTCATTAGCTCTCCCCGACAAACACACCTGGCAGGACAGACTGCTCCCTAAAGCGATGCTAGAGGGCTCTCTGAAAGCACTTCAGAGGTGTACACCAAAACAATTTCACCGATATGATTTGATGAGGTCTGTCTGTCACAAAGTGCCCTTTATTGTTATCATGGACACTTTTCTCATGCGCAAGCATGACATTTTATAATATGTATACAAAATGGTACATCTATGCTAATTTGAATAGCGTGATGTATTTTGTAATCCCGATCCAAAGAGCTTCACATCAAGTGCATATTTGCTGAATATAAATGCAGATGACTCTCTATGTCCATGGTCATATTGAAATGAAATCGTGCGTGTTCAATTGAGCTTCTCTGCCGATGTTGTACAGGAAAAGCTCAGGCTAATGAAAGGCACATCGCAGAGAAAGTCATTATCTTCCAACAGAGCTACCGCTCCTGTTTCTGTGTCATCTTGCTTTCATTTCACACACATTTTTTTAGGCTGAAACTCTTCGTCACAGGAATAAATGCAGTGTGTAGAAAGTTTGGCTTTGACAGAGCTTTGAAAATGGCATATTTCATTTTGACTACCCAGCATTAGTGACACTGATAAAAGACAATCACAGTATAGTGTACAAGGAATATTTCATGATCAGCTTTTGCGATGTCTGTAAGTGGGCTTTGGATCGATTGCGGTAAAAAAAAAGTTTTGATGTAATTAGTAGTTCATAAATACTAAGCAAAAACTTATAAACAAATTAACAAAATATCTTTTTGTCATCACTTTTTTCTTGCTTACCCTGTAAAGCAGTCTTATGTATTTAAAAAGGCGGTACATAAATACAAAACATATTACAATCTTTTAGCGAGAAATATGCTTTAAGGGAATTTGCAAAAGCATCTCCTACCCCAACAGAAATATGTCTTATATAAAACTGTATTTGTATGCAAGCAGGTGTATATCTTGGTCAAAAGCCAATGATATTTGTCTCAGTTCAGCAGCATAATTTCATGCAGAGCTCTCTCTGAAGGAATCATGATGTTGCAGTCACCAGCATTTCTACACCCACTCAGCAGCTGTGAGTAAGACCGAGAGCCACTTGACACATCATGGACATGGCATCCCGGCCTTAATTGCTAAAGATTTACCATGGCAACAAACATACATTTCAAATACCTAGAACAGTAAAAGTTTGTACAAATCAAATTGTTAAGCTGCGATCAGCATGCATAGCGATACAACAGAGGACAGTAAAACTTTTAAAATACACAGATTTGAATTAATAGCTAAATCAAACCAAGAGGTTGATTGGGAAAAAGATTGCCTTTACCTACATTTCTGTGCAAAAAACAAAAACGTACTTATACATACAATGCATTGCATATTCTCAATGCATTACTTGTGACAGTAAAACCCCAACAACTTATTTCCGTAACACAAAAGCCTTTCTGTATAATGCATTATAAAGGGTTATTAAAGGGTATAATGTATTATATTTATTCATAATGTGCATTGAAATACATTATATCTTGTTGTAAATAACAATTTATAATTAATGCATTAACAATAATTTTATTATGCATTATAAATAAAGGCTTTAAGTAAATTGTTACCTTTATTTATTTTACACACAAATTATAGTTAAAATAATTAGCTCACCTGGTACAGAATTGCACTTGCGATGTGGAGCTCAGATACGAGTCTAGAGTTCCAACACTTCATAAAACAGCTCAAATATTGTTGAAGCAAGCTAAAATGCCATGGTAAATCAGTTTTTATCTCTCATTGGCTTTTGTTAGCATTATCAACTAGGTTTAGTATAGGTGGTACGTTATTTTCAAGTGCAATGAAGAGTTAATCTGCTAGCCCCTCTCACCGGACGTTTTATTTCCAAACTGCCGTGATATGTACAACAACCAAAATAACAAAATTCACATTGCAAGGTTCACAATCACTTGTTTTGGAGAATACTAAATGCACTTTCAGTGCCAGCAACTGAAAATGTGTAGCAAGAAGCTGCATAATATAATTTAGCAGAAATGTGGCCACAAACACATTTTTTCCAGTGATTCTAGGCTGGATCAAACAGGAAGAAGTCGTGTCATCTGTTACCTTGATGGCAGATGTAGCGATCTGCAGGTGGTGGAGTCTTCGCAGGGTGCTCTCTCTGTCTGTGAAGTACGACGCCGCCAACTGGTGCAAGAGTTCTAGGGAGACCACGGAGCTGTTTCCGTTGCCCTCTGATCTTTTGCTCAGCTTCTGTTTGTCCAAGAAGATCGTGAGTGACTCCTCTCCTTAGGAAAGATACATGCAGAAACCAAACCATTAGATGAAAATATGATATGTCCGAAGACAATGTTCATCAAAATGACAGTGAGTTCTGGTTGTTCTGTCAAAGTGCACTAACATATCCCTTTCAAGTTTTTCAAGGATTTGTTAAATAGGAATCACAGAAGTTAAGGCAGAGAAGCAATAACGATTTTGAAGGAAGGAAAAGGGCACACACAAAAGACAGTTTATCCCAAAGGGAGGTTGTTAAAACCACGGATTTCTTCTGAGGATCAATTTTTATAGTTAATGCTATTTTTGATCTGAGTCTAAGCCTGAAATTCAGATAAATATTGTTGTCTGGGAGCGTCTCCTGTACCTGTATGTGGAGCTTGAGTGGTGTTATTCATTTCAGTCTGATTAGTATGCAAGCAATAGCACTGTCCCCCCATTTCCTTTGCTTTGAGTCGTTAATTACCAGCGTTCATTGTAGCTTTACCACTTCATTCGTCTCCCCTGTCTCTGAAGTTCTGCAGCTTCACTTCATGCATCCACCAATAAATGACATCATAATTAGTGTCGGTAACATGCCACATTTTTCTAGAGACACATTGAAAGGATTTAATCCACCACTGGGACGTGCTGCCCTACTTATTATGTGGGTGCCAGAGGAAAAAAGAAAAATACTGTCTGATAATGGCTAAACTTATGCCAAGGATGTCAGACTCAGTGTATGGATAGTAAATCTGTGCCTTTATTTTATTTTATTATTTAATAAAAAAATTATAATTTAAAGCTGGAGACTCTGAAGCCTTTAATGCACTGAATTCTTAACATATTATCATGACTTTTAGTATACCTCAGTATAATACATTAAAACATCATTTAAGACACAATATTATATAGAGTTTTAAGATTCTTTAAAGGTGTGACTTTTACATATGAATTATAATACATTGCATTGCATATTACTGTGCTCACAATATTTTTTCAAAACATGCCTTGTATATAAATGCATTGTATATGGGCAGTTAATGAAACAGTTTGAACACAATTTTGCTCATCCTTTTACTCATGCCTGTAACTTTTATGAGCTACTAGAAAGTACATGGAATAGTTGCACTTAAAAAACTATATTTGTCAAACAACAGGACCATTTTGAATGAACCAGAAAAAAGAAAGGTAAAATACTTAAAAGAAATGATGACCAGACATAGACTTTCTCTTTTACATTCACATGTATTTTGAACTCTAATCAGGAATGATGTTGATTAAAACTACCCATATACAAGTTTTACAGAATATGTTACCAAAATTTCTTGTTAAAACTTTCAAATTCACCTTTAGCATCGATGTCATGAAATATTGGCTTACCTCCCAATGTGGCTGATACCAAGAAATGAGTGCCATATTTCTTGATCAGATTTTCATGGATCTGCTGAAGGCTCGGCCTTCTCCCCAGAAGCCTGAGGTTGCGTAAAAACTCCGGCGCCAAAGGCAGCGAGGCTTTGAAGAAGTCTCTCTTCTCTGTCACCAAGCTGTTCACTTTCCAGTGACTAAACTCCCTGCGAGACAAAACAAACTCAGTAAGTGCTTTAATACACAGCGGATTTCGGAACCCATTAGGTTTCATCGGTCATTGGTAGAACAGAAAACCGCTCATCTATAATATGTGTGTGCAAGTTGCGAGCAAAACAAAATGCTGATATCAGCAGAAAATAAGGCTAAGCATGCATAAATATTGCATGATGCTGAATATTGATGCATCTCATTGTAATGCGGGGCGAACACGATTCGGGTCCATAAACACAATACAGCTTACATTATGCAACTTTTGACAGCTTTTGTAACTCTGACATCATTCCTACATATCATTCCGAACACTCTATGTATCTACCGTATATGCATTTCATAAAATCAATAACAGTCCCAGTCACAGTTTTCCTGGGATTATGTACATAGAACAAAGCTTACGCTTCTGTGAAGACACGGCCCAAAGGAATCGCCTATTGGGCTTAATACGGTTTGTGAGAATCTCTAAGAGTTAATTAACGAAAGCAGTGGCTGTCCGACCATAAGCTAATGATGATAGATGGTCTTAATTAAAGGACTTTAGCACCAGCTGATAGCACCTGGAACTCTGCTGGGGAGTGGGACACTATCACACTAAACGCTCTACTTTTTAATACTCCCTGACTACGGGGCCACCGCACCTGGGTATCATTGCATAGGCTCATCGTAATTTAACTTCTTGTATTTTTGTTTCTATCGTACCTGTCAGCCAAAAGTAAGTGGTAACTTTAGACTTTTCAGCTGGTTTCTGCATTGTTTTAACTTGCAGGCTGCATCTGTACGGCACACACACACACACACACGAAAGGGAGAACTGCTGATCTGCAACACACCTGCTCTGCTGGATTGAAACTGGGTCTTCTGGCCCGTTTGTATGAGCCTGCCAATCAAGCGGAGGATGGCAGGTGCGCTCTATGAAAATAGGTCTTCACCTCTCAAACTTTTCACTCATTAAAACAGATGCAAGCTTTTATCGGATGCCTATAATGAAGGCTCTGTCCTCTGCTCAGTGGTGGACTGAATAGCAAAGTCATCGTTACTACTTTAAAATTCCTCGTGGATGGTGGTTAGTGCTATGCAGAGTTTGGTGAATGAAGGAGGGAAAATCTGAATAGCAATTAGAGTCTCTTTCTTTTCCCCTGTGAACCTGTGCTGGCGGTGCATTCTGCAGCCGTGTTTGTGCTCAGCACAATAATAGGTGCCTCACAACACTTCCTCGCTAATTTGAGACAGTTAAACATTTCCTCAAGGAGAACCGTAAAATATTTCCTAGAACAAAATATATTACTTTTCAAGTAGCCATTAATGTGCTGTTTTGAAGTGGTTTTTTATTTTATTTTTTTTTTGCCTTAAATTGAGCAATTGTGTTGTGCACCAATAGCTTTTTGTTTTCAGTCAAGTAGCAGTGCTCTGATTTTACATTGAAATTTGAATCTTGATTACTTACCAAGAGCACCGTGCTAAATGCTCTAATTAGATTTTTCTAGTTTGGTGCTTTTAGGTCTTAGAATTTTAATAGAAAATACACATTCCTGAAACTTCAGCTGATAAAATTTAGAGAAAGACTTTATTTAGATATATTTAAATGTCATAAGATCACATTGAAAGTTGCTGGGTGATGACAGTTGTGAAGATTTGTTTTTGGGAATGGTGGTTTAAGAGAGGGAGCTTAAGATGAGTGGAAGTGATAGTTCCAAACAGATATCATGTGAAACTAATTTTGTTTTGGCAAATTCATATGAATTAGCTTGAAAAAAGCAATCATGAAGGTTCACCCCTTAACCTAACCCTCAGTGGGACTTAAGCAGATCAAACCAAAATGAATGAGTGCGATGACAAAATTCAAACACCAAAATATAAAATAGTTATGAATTGCCATGAGAGCATGTTGGGTGGCTCACCCCAAAAGTAAAACTATTTCATAATTTTTGTTCATTCTCATATTGTTTTTTTTTTCCCTCATGGAAGATGAAGTCTGTTTTGATAATATCATGATGATTATTTTTCATATAATGAAAGTGAACAATTATTAGGACTGTAAAAATGCTCCATAAAAATGGAGAATTATGGAGAGAAAAAAAAGCCATTGAGAATGGATGCCAAGATTTTTTTGTGAATAACTTACATTTATCTTGTAAAGATAAAGATAAATCTTAAATTTATCTATTGACTGCAGAAGACTTGAGAATATAGAGCAGTATGGATCACTTTTCTGATAGTTTTATGGTGTCTCTGAAATATTAGAGATATATAGCCCTAGTCCTCATTCACTTTCATTATATGCAAAGAATTGCCAGGATATGTGACTAAAGATTAATCTTTTGCTCCAAGGAACAAATCAAGTCATATGGGTTTATAACAACATTGGCGAGTCAATGACAGAATTTGTATTTCTAGATTAATTACACTCTGAAAAGGTTCCAAAAGGGTGTTTTCTGAGCAATGCGGCAGAAGAACCATTTTTGGTTCCTAACGGAACATTTCAGGGATTTTGAAGGCTGTATCCTTTAAATGTGTACTTCTTTGCCTGCAGTGGCTGGACATTCAATTCCATGGACATCATGCTCACTAATGACCTTCACACTTTACCTCAGTATGAAATCAGATCAGAACTGACATGAATTTGATTCGAGTGACAGACTATCAGGCTCTCAGAGGTTGTGAGAAATATTTGTTCCCAGTGCATCTAGACTTTTGTATCTATAAAATAAAATAGGAACTTCTTGTCAACTAAAGTACTGTAAGTATGATATATTGCCTCCCTTCTCAACTGCAGACACTGAGACATTTACTGACCCTTTACAGAAATGTCCAATGCTTCACTTCCTCTTAAATTGCATTGCAGATTTTGATATTTTTCTGTTTTCCCTTCACTGTTAAAAACGTTTTGTCAGGCAATATAAAATATGCTTCATGTCATAACATCTAAAGTTTTCTTCGAATCTAAATTTTAATTTAACATGACAAAATCAACCAGACTGCAAGTGAACGTAATTGAGTGTCACGTCTGGTAGAAAAACGCTTGAGGTAATAACAACAACACATTTTCACATTTTTCAATGTGGAATCTGGAACTAATTTGAAGATGTATAATTACAGCTCATATAGACTTTATGGCAACTATAGGTCCAGTGTGCATTTATACTTGGTGGTGAATCATTGATGTAAAACAAATCCGAAACAGGCTTTACACAATTATGTCCAAAGCCTGTCTCAAAATAAACCTGAAATGAATAATGCCACGTTTTCAACAGATGGTGATTGAATCACTCTAAACAGTTTGTTCACCTATTCAGCCAAAAGCTTCAAATGTCACAAGCTGCCTGAATGTCCCATTCTGTCTTTGCTCTCTTTTTAATTTTTCTCTTTAAACCCTCTGTTTCATGCAAAACTTCAAAGGCTTCTGTTTAGTGAACTAAAACATTGGCACATACTGCTTTTTTTGAGGGCATCATCTAGAAAATAAGCTTAGGAAACCCTCCCACCAGGGGCTGTATTGTATTGAAAGCAGCTTTAACTATAGATTTTTAAAGAAGGATTAGTTGCCAAAGTTAAGCAAATAAGAAATGACAAAATCATGCTTTCAGCAAAAAACGGAACTACACAATGCAAAAGCAAAATGAAACTGCTCAGCAAAAACTTTGCACTGCAAACATCAACATAAAGAATGAAATTTAAGAATGACTCAATCTGTGGAAGCTCAGGCAATGTTTATCAAATGCTTCTGAAATATCCTTTGGTGAGTGATTGAAGTGGAAAATTACATCAAGTCAACGGAACACAAAAGCGATTATTTTCAAACCATTGTATGCCCCCCCCATTATAATTCCACACAAGCATCTCCGAGTTTTCCATCCATTTGGTTTATTAGTTCTACATTGTGGACCAGCATCACCTGCATGACACAATTCAACTCTTGTGTTTCCCATTAAAATATTCAATTACTTTCTGTCCCAATTGCTTATAGCTTACACTATCTTTGTGTTTGATTTCTTTTGCAGATACTCGTTGCCTTTAGAAACCAGCTGCTACCAGGTTACTAAATCCCTATGGAGCAGCTCCCCGCTGGTTGTCTCTGCCATCACCTTGTGTAGAACCATTGGTGTGATGGTCTACAGATAATAGCACGAATGGGAGCTACTACATCATCCCAAGGCTCCACATGGGTAGGGTAGTGCGTCATTGTTCTTCTATGATCATAAATCTATTTCTTATATTTATTTTTGTCTTAAAGAGACATTTTATGTATTTATTTCCTTGTCAAATAAGGTTTTACAGATAAATATATAGTACTGAAAAATTATATATAAATGAAAATTATAAAAATAATACAAATAATTAATAAACAACTTATATGAATCATTTATTAAATAGTATTAATAATAGTAATAATAATGTATACTCATTTACATGGCCATCACATGAACAGCCAAATATTCATTCATCCACATACTGGACATTAAGCTTGTTGAATAAATTAGGTAACATTGAACAACAGGTTCAATTTGTTAGTGCATTTGTGTAATATTAACTTTTCATCATTCATTGATCTAACTTAATGTTCATTTCTGAACATAATATTCCTTATTAGTCATTCATGTTCATTCATAACCCATGAACTCATGCTAATTTATACAACTTATTTAAATGTGTACAAAATGGAGTAGTATATGTAGAAATCAGAATGAACCTAGACTGAAAAATGCTGTATTTTTCATTGTTAGTTCATGATACATAATGAATGAACAAATGTTAAAGAACATAATACTCAAGTATTACCATCATTAATCATGCTAAATGAGTAATAAAGCATTTCTACAATGACTGAAGCTGAAAGCCTTACTTAAGCAAGTTCTCTCTTTTAAACAGATATCTGTTTTGAGCGGGTATTTATTTTATTGAGCTCACAGATGCTTCCATATTGAATAATTTCTGAGTGTAAATGTCAACTGCTGCTATAGCCTCGGAACAAAGAAAACTAATGCAAGCACACATATCTCTCCATTCACAACAGACAAATCCCCATTGGAGCTGGCAGTATGACTAAAGACCATAGAATTCACTCTGCCGGGGATCCTTTGGTGCAATGTTAACCCCCAGAGGGGAGCTGCTCCCAAGGAAGCAGTAAAAGGTACAGTGCCTGCTGGTGTTCTCCTCTTGTGATGTGCAACCCAGTTTCTCTTTCTGGAAATCCTGATCTGTTATCATGATATCAAAAAGGGCGAATGCAGTGACCAGCTGAAGCCCCGTCTTTGCAGCGTGAGGTCAGTGATGCTGTTTACACAATGCCTCTGAACTGTGAGGCACATACTGAAAACTCGCCTACACCCAAACACCCACACAGACTCTTTGGCTTTCAGGACAGCCTGTCAAACCGCGCTGGCAGAGGCTCGTCTCCCCCTCACTGAGTCAATCACAGTTCTGTGGGCTCTTCTCTGCCCAGCTGCTGTAGGCATGCTGGTTCTGAATTCGGCGAGCGGAGAGAGTTGGACAGAGTCTGCTACGCACCAGCAGGGGACAGAGGAAGCAGGCAAAAAGGCCAAACTCCCCTGGTGGATCTGAGGTCAGCCACAGTAATGCACCAAACACACCTTTCCTTCCTGTTATGTGTGTGTCTTTGACATGGAGTGGAATGAATGTGTAGCGATCGTTATTTAAAATGCACTGTACTGAATGAATGATGTGATGCCGGGTGCTTGTAATTAAAACAGGTCAACAGCTGAATAATCACCACCGTGTTGCTACTGATGTGTTGCACTTTTCAGAATAATGATGTGCTGCTGTGCATGGCGATATCAACGCCAAGGTCACGGGTTTGAATCTCAGGGAACATAGAAATGAGACCACACTAGATAGTGTAGTGTGGTGCAGGGGTTTTCGAACTGTATGAATACATTTATGAAAATAAATAATTTATTGACAGCCATAATTTTACATTACCATTCAATTTTTTGGTTGGTAATTAAAAAATGAAAACAAAAAGATGTCTATTATGCTCACCAAGGCTGCATTTATTAACGAAAAATACAGCAATACAAAAATACAGTCATCATTCATTCTAATATGCTGCTTTGGTGCTCAATACATATTTATTAGTATTATCAGTGCTGAACACAGTTGTGCTGCTATTCTTGTTGAAACAATTTTTTCAGGATTCCTGGATGAATTTAAAGTATTTATTTGAAATATTTTTATAACATTATAAATGCATTTACTTTTTAGAAATTTAATGCATCAAATTGAATTTAATGCAAGTAATGGTAATATATATTACTGACCACAAACTCTTGAACAGCAGTAGTGTGTTTTTCTACACGTGATTTTTTTCCCCACAGTATACATGTAAATAAATAGATTATAAAGACAGTAATACATTTATTACTGTCTTTAAATTGTAAGAAGGGGATCCATCATCATTTATGGATCAATGTAAATGAACAATGTAAACATCGTGTTAGTCCATTGACTAGTTTTTTTAATAACTGCAAGTAGTATTAGAGAGGATGAAGACTTTGCTGTATGTGCGATGGCCCTTTTCTGTCACGTGACTGCACCTGTCCACTCATGAACAATATCAACGCCATGGGCTGCATCAGATTAAACAGATCCATGCCTCATCACAACTGAGCCGTCAGTTTTTTTTTTTTTTTTTTTCTGCTATGTTTTATCAGAACTTCTGAAAATGTATTTGATCTATCACATGACTGACGAAAGGTCAGTCTGCACGAAATCTGCACCCACTGCACCACTGAAATAAGCACCACTGGTTGCCGCCAAATCCGTACACTTTTCATTCACAAAGTTTTTCTAGTTTTATGGAGTTTTCGCCTACAACTAAGTGCATTTAACCTGTTTTACCATGTTCTTCTGATTTGTTATATTAATATGAGCAATCTCACCATTTTACATGATTTTCTCTCCCCATATGCAGAGAAGTAATGGCAAACAATTTATGGAAATTGAAAATCTATGTCAGAAATGGTCTGGATTCTGAGTAAGTTTGATTTGTACATTTATAATAATTTATGCACCGCTGCAATGTACACACAAATACTTTCCCTGGAACTAATTATTTATCAAAAGAAAATCTTATTTTTAAGAAAACAGTTTTTAAAATCATAATAGTTTCGCATATTGCTTTTTACTGTATTTATTTTATCAAATAAATGGTGAGCATAAGATTTCCAATGTTCAAAAACATTAAAAAAGATTGTCAAACCAAAACTGATTCTGCTGATGTTCATATTGCCCTAGAAATCCAAGAAACAGTAAGTACGCCAATAGTGAATCTGAGAAGACTGGATTCAGTGTTTTTGCATTGAATCTGAGTATATTTATTTTATATCAATTTTCACACGTTTACTCTGAATCTGTCATGGGACCCGATTTCACTCACAAGTCAATTTTGAATATCCATCCAGTATTTTCAACTAATAATATAATCATCACAGCACAAACCTGTAGATTTTGTAGCGTGTGGAGAAGCCTTGTTGGAAGCGTTCTTTGAACTCGGTGTATTCTGGACAGCGATGGAAGGGTCCTTTATCAGACAGGAGCCAGTCCAGCTGGCCGCTGCTCCGGCCGGATATAGAAGAGAACGGTGAGGTCTTCTGGTCCAGACGCTCAGCCAGAGCCAGAAACCAGCTCAGTGGGCCCAGAGGAGCCCAGTGCCACAGGAGCATCAAGAGGAACCATCTAACAACCGTAGCTCTCTGCCAACACAACGCCATCCTGCCCCTGGGCACCTGGCGCCAGCATTCTTCTGCCAATCCCTTTGACCTGAACACACAGGAAGAGAAGATGAACAGTAAGGCTTTGATGATCAACACTTACATAACAATTTATCGTTTTGTGTGTGTTCAATTTAGGATCCTAAAGCAAAAGTTTAGTCTTTTAAAAAGAGATCACGGTGATAGCGAACACAACTGGCTGTATCATACACACATGATACAATTGACAAAAAAAAAAACTGTTTTAACTGCATGCAATATATGCCACATTTCCTTTAGTTTCCTGTTGTTGAGCAGATGAGCATTTGGTCTCTGAGTCATAAACAATTATTTCCTGCAGCATTTGGGGAATAACACAACCTTGAAAATAATGCTTGACATGCATGTAAAAACAAATCAAGAGTCAAGAAGGACGCTTGTATTAATGAGTTCACATTGATTATGTAAAGCGCAGGTAGACACTGGCTTTGAGGCACCGATGCATACAGTATTAAATCATTAGTTCCATTCCCTGACAGTCCTTTATAATGCTTCTTCAAATGCGTGCTGAAAATGAATTTTCTAAAGGACTAAATGCAGGTTTGGATTCCTAATGATGTATGAACTACCTTGCGCTCGTTTCTAACTGCAACAAGGGACTATTGGTAGTTTTTATTTTTTATTTTTTTGAGATGAACAGATAGTATGAAATATAAAACAGTTCTCACAACAGCCAATAACCATATAGAGTGCATATATGATCTTGTGGTATGTACAGTAATACGTTCCATTTACCCAGCAAAGCCTTCCTCAGCACAATTCATTAACCTAGGAACGGCCATCAGGTCACCCAGAGATTATTTCCTCATGCCCCCCTTTCTTCCTAAAAGAACATCTTATTTCCTCACTCAGTCATGTAGTTCTAATATACAAAATGTAATTATGCCCATTCCTCCAGCAAAATATATTTCTTCTACTCTTCACTTTTTTTCTCTCATCTCCTCTGTTGTATACTCTGCAATCCTCTCATGGCCTCATCTTGATATATCTAATTCTGTGCTATTGCATTTCTTTTTCGCCTTTTTTATATCTTTCATCATTTAGTTTCTTTGTTCTTTCTAGCAATTTATCCCATTGTCTTTCTTTTCCGTTTCATTTTCTTCTTTTTAGTCTTGTAATAATGTGGACAACTCTTGCGGTTTCTGTAAAGGAAAATACAATATTATTATTTTGTTGCCATGTATTTATTGTTAATACTGTTACTACTTCATATTTGTCAGTCCTGTTTTGTGTGCTGTGTGTTTCCCGCCCTCTTGTGTCCATATATGGTTATTTTCCTTTCCTAGTTAAGTGTGATTATTAGTTAATTCATTTCCAGCTGTGTTTGACTATGTTCTGTGATTTGTGTATTTAAGTTCCTGTCTGTTTAGTCAGTGTTGTCTGGTCTACTCATTACTCCTGGTGTTCCTGTCTGTCTGCCTTGCCTTGTCTTGCCTTGCTTGCTTGAATTAAAGACTGTTATTTGAGTTTATCCTCGTCCTCGTGTTCCTCGTTCCTCCCTGCTCTGTGCACCGTGACAATATTAGGGTTGTCAGTCAATTAAATTAAAATATTAAATTGGTTATGCTATAATTACTTTGATTATTCAAATTGCAAGAGATTTCATTTATTCATTTTAAATTCATTTTTTTTTCATTAATTTGATCAACTAAATCGATCAACTAAATTAAATTAGTGCGAGCAAATAAGAGTAGTACATGATGACCAACATCTGTACACAGAACACATTCATCACAGCATGCATTTTTACTCAAGTCTAGTTTTAACTGCTCTCTGAGAGAGGTAAATGCCATGCTATTTGTCAAAATAGCTTCATCTAAAATTTGGTCAGGCCTTTATCATTCATAGAATGATTTGCTCACTGTAACTTCCAAAATGTTGTATGCTTGATAATTATGCACTTTGCACAAATATTGTTGGTGATAAAAGTGTTTATTTTAGCCATTGCATGTCAAGTCTAAATTTGGATTATTTGATAAAGTAGATTTACATCTATCTATCTGTCTATCTGTGTGTCATTCTGTCTATCTAGTCTATATTGGTTTATATATTTACTTATTTCCCTCTATCTTCTTATGACTCATGACATATCCTTCTTGTCACTTTAGTAGCATGGCTTAGATGACATGATTCTATTGCTAAATCAATCACATGCTATCATTGCCACAGTTGAAACTGGACAACTTTCAGCTAGCTGTGTTACACACACCAATTACTTGCTGTTTAAGTAGTAACAGCAGATGGACACATGTATGGTCATCCTTTTATTCTCAAAAACCTTGACTGGCTTAACATTTGAAATCTGCCTTTCAAATAAACCCAGGGTCTGAGTAGTGACACCCCAGACAGCTATAGCAATGCACGGTCTTATTGCTCTCCATTCCCTCTGGAGCCTCTACCTAATTATAAAATGCATAAAACATTGAAATGCCAGGGAGACAATGGAAGAAATACTGAATTTAGCCCTGACATTTTCATGCGTGCCTTGCATAATTTAGGTGTCTTTATATTTACCCTTCCCGCTCAGGAGAGAAGGCAGGCACTATCTGCGAGCATCTAGATTTTAGCATAGGGCAATAGGGACACCGAGAACACATCACATGTCCACCACACTTGAGTTTTCTGCAAAGCACACTTGTTCAGAAATCGGCATTGCAGGGCCGAGGTTCACCTGAAGGCTTTAGATCTAATTGATCAAATAATGATTATGTAGTGGTTTTAGAAACTGGCTTGAGGACATGCTGATGCCACATTTTTTGTGATTATGAGGGATAAACAAGCCCTGAGAACAGTGAATTGCAAAAGGAGGCTGTAATTTTCTTGCAGATTTTGTCCTTAGAAATAGATCACCTAATAATGAAAATGTTCTCATCCTCATGTTGTTACAAATCTGTGACTTTTTCCTGTAGAACACAAAAACAGATATCTATCTATCTGTCTGTCTGTCTGTCTGTCAGTCTGTCATTTGCACATCACTACTTTAATACTGTCTTGATAGGGATTTTTTCTTCTTCTGTTTGGCAGGTGGAAATTGCAGCCGTATATGGTACGAGTATATTATTTGTTAAATATCTGCATAGTGTTTTACATGAAACAACACAATAAAGCTCCAGGAAATTTGGGATAGCTCTTCTTGAATATCATGATAATTGCTTTCAAAATTGCTCTGAATTTTTCAACATTCTTAACAATGTTTATAAAAGAGCCTATGAATCACGCTGTGCACCTGCTAGTATTTTGGTAACCCGCTATGCTTGTTCATCACACTTCATTATTTTCGTAGAATAACGCACCTGCTGCTTCTGTGGTTTTAATGTACTGTACTTTATAAAGCATCTCGGAAGCTCCGCTTAAGCTGTTGCTTTGTTGTATGTGGCAGTTAAAATAACTTGTGTGTAAAATGTGTTTAAAGTAGATGGTTATTTATTTTGCACTTTCATCCAAAGTAGTAGACTTACTGGTGCATTCCTTTGAAACAACCTAATTCATTTTCTTGCTTAAAGAGATAGTTCAGCTAAAAGTGAAAATTAGTCATTACTTACTCACCCTCACGTCATCCCAAACTTGTATGTCTTTCTTTCTCATGGGGTTACCTGCATTCTTCAGAATATCTTCTTTTGTGTTCCACAGTAAAAATAAAGTGATACAGATTTGGAATGACATAGGTGAGTAGTAATAACAGCATTTTTGAAAATGCATTGAAAAGAAAAGAATGTTGAAAAATTCTGAGCAATTTTGAGAGAAATAATCATGATATTCAAGAAGAGCTATCCCAACTTTCCTGGAGCTTTATTGTGCTGTTTCATGTAAAACACTATGCAGATATTTAACAGATAATATGCTCATTTCATATACAGCTGCAATTTCCACCTACCAAACTCTATCCCTATCAAGAGCGTATTAAAGTAGTGATATGCAAAAATACATGTATTTCAGGAAAATTGATAGATAGATAGATAGATAGATAGATAGATAGATAGATAGATAGATGGGGAGGGGGTGAACTATCCCTTTAAGGGCACAATGGTAATGACTTACAGGTTTCACTTTGCATGGATCAAACCAGTAAATTCCTTGACATTTCAATTCAGATAGCAAAAAAACAAACAAACAAACAAAAAAAACTCATAAACACAATGAATACTGAACACAGTGGACACATACTTGCATCACATAATTCCTCACCAAACTCTAAAGAATAGTGTGTTTCTTCCAAAGCATCTAAGTTCTATCATTCACACTCTACCTGGATGTGTGTGGCAATGGAATACGATTCATGTTGAGAACCACTCAATTTCACTTATATCCCACAGGTGCAGAATCACCCATCAAAGGCAGTTATCCAAAAGTGGCGCACCAGTCGCTTCGCAAAAAGCCAATAGAGACCTAATATGGCAGGAATTCAGCTGCTGTTCTAATCTATATATATATATATAACAAGTCCCAGATGAAATCATTCACATAGCTGCTCCAAACTCTTCCTGATTTAAATTTAGTTTTAACATCTGTTTACATGGCTCTCAAAGCACTAAAAAACCCAATATTGTCAATTTTATAGAAAGTCTGAGAACAAAGAAGACCTGTTGAGGATTTAGGTTGTTTCTCAAGTATTCTGTGCTCTCATCCATTATTCAAAGTAAAGCAAGAAATGTTGTGCGGAACATCTGTGGACTTTTACTGAGACTGAGTGTGCAGAGGAAGCAGGTCCACTGACATAACAATAAGGCCGATGGCTGTCCTATTGAACTCGGGTACACCTACTCAGCAATCCCCAACACCTGCCTTACTATTACCATCATGTGTGCCTGCAGCCCCATTACAGAAATCCAAACGTAAGCGAAATTGTATACTGATAATTTCCTACTGCTGCTGCTGCAAATCATTTTAGTTTAGATGCCTTATTATATGAGAGGGAATATACATTAAATGACTAGATAGGTACACTAAAGTTCAAAAGTTGAAATTAGTCTCTTATGCTCACAAAGACTGCATTTATTTGGCTAAAAATACAGGAAAAACAGTAAGCTTGTAAAATATCATTACAATTAAAAAAATGTAATATACAGTTGAAAATGTGGTATTTTTATAGACAATATATGCTAGAAAGTTCAAAAGAACAGCTTTATTATTATTATTCTAATTAAGCCACACGATTTGTATGGCAGTAATTACATAACATTTTGCCTGGAAACAGTAGTGGTATGAGCAATGGTAATATGAATACTTTGATTTGAAACCACTACGAATAACCCACCATGCATCTGTGCTCGTAATAATTGTTTGATTTCACTTATGCATTTATTGTTTGTTTTAAGTTTTACTTCACTGGTAACCGTAAGGACAGCAGTTTCTGCCACATTTAAACCGAGGCCAATGACCCAAACTACATTTACTACTCTTTCAAAAGAAATAACCAAAGAGTAAGACCTCAGGGTGTAATTTTTTCCACATAAAGAGAGCCAACCTTTGAAACAAGAGCATTTCTCTCTTGCAATTCTTGCATCACAGTTATTTCATCTGTCTTGTTTACAGCATTCAATCTGCCAGAATGCGAGTGTCATAGACAAAGCAACCAAAAAGAAGCATGCAAGAAACTTTTAGTAAGGTTGAGCTCCACAAACCTCCAAGTATGAATGTTTATGCAATTTCATCCCGTGAAAATAATTAAACCGCATTTAATTCTCTAAAAAGTATGCCCCAGGTGACCATTTTGTAAGATGGGAGATAAATAAATGAAAGGGCATAAATCCTGAAAATGTGTTTAATTAAAACATGCAAGCATGGCAAGTTAATCAGTGAAACAATTATGCGGGCGTTAAAGAGCATTAATGTGAAAGCAATTTCAACAATACCTTGTCGCAGAGGGGTTTTAAATGTCTCTCTATGTAGGAGCTTGTGTGGGCCTAGCAAACAATCTCATGCACTAATATACATCTACTGTACATTTTCATACTGCACATTTGTGTGATTTTCAAATTCTGCAAGATTCTTTTACAGCAGGTGTTACCACATTATGTCAAATTAATAAGTTGCACTGTTTGCAAAATAATATAAGCAGATGTTCTCCAATGGCAACAGAGGGAAAACATTCACATGAGGAGTCAAAGCAAACAGCCACAATCACTGGCGTTTATTTCATAATTAGGCAAAATAACACAAGGGTAATTAAGACTCATCAATGTCTTATTTACTATACCAGATATTTAAAACAGCGACTTTCACATCAAAACCAGACTCCAGTTCCACAGCTCAACTGGTTTATAGTGTGCAAGTGCAAAGTTTTGCGCACATGGAGAACGGTGATCTCTTAAAGCGATTGATAACTTGCCTAAAATTGCACATTTTGTCATCATTATTTGCATCCTCCAATAGTTCCAAATCTGTATAGTTTATTTCTTCTATTGAGCTAAAAATAAGATATTTTGAGGAATGTTGGTAATCAAACAGTTGACAGTAGCCATTGACTTCTGTAGTATTTTTTCCATACTATGGAAGTCAATGGCTGCCGCAAATTGTATGGCTACCATCAACCAAACAGTTAACAGTAGCCATTGACTTCCATAGTATTTTTTTCTCCATACTACGGATGTCAGTGGTTACTGTCAACTGTTTAGTTACCAACTTTCTTCAAAATATCATCTTTTGTGCTCAACAGAAGAAAGAAATTCATACTGGTTTGGAAAAACTAAAGGGTGAGTAAATGTTGACATAATTCTTTCTTTTTAGGTGAACTATACCTTTAATACCGGACTGTCCTGCTGTTGTATCACCATAAACACATTTCAGCTTTCTACTGGGTGTAATCGCTTATACATCACACTTTAAAATGCCGTACACACACACACACACACACACACACACACACACACACACACACCTACCTACCTACTTGCACTCAACATAATTACCCTGGCTGCTTATTAGATTAACACCGCTCCATAAAAATACACCTGCATATTGCTCTGATACTATTAGCTCCATGCCTCATCCTTAAATACATCCTGGTACACTTACTGCCGGGTCCTCGCAGAGTTTTCAGGAGTTTCTTGCCAGAGCCTGTGCAAACTCATTTGGTAATTGAGGGGAAAGCGTGTCCCTCTGCAAACAGATCTCCCACACACCTATAAAACATTCTCACTGCTAATGAGAGGATGAGCTTTAGAAACACTGAACTCACAGAGGACAACTCACACAGGACACATTCCATCGTTGCCATGGTCACCTCATATGGGTAACCAATTACCACAAGTGCACAAATCATGATTATGTACGCCACAGGTCCTCAAGTGTTTTGAGGAGTGACCGCATTAGGAAAAATGTGTGATGTAAATGTTTTAGCCTTATTAATATTTGCGACTTTGTTAGACGTTTTCTGAAAAATAGCGATAATAAACATCTTCCTGAAGGAGAAAATGTGTAATTGAATTGCTTGTTGTAGTGTAAAGGCAGGCACGCTATTTATGTCACAATAGTTTGGGCTGCAAAACTTATCTAATTTAAACACAAAGCCATGGCAATTGTGTCAATTTAATGGGAAACGCATGAAAAACGTGACACGCTCCAAACCATTTTGTATAATATACAGTTTGAGTCTGAGACAACAACGAAAATCTAGGATTCAAAATCTGATTCAAACCTGGAAATAAACATTTAAACAGGACTGTTCACACCAAAAAATATATAAATATAAATATAGCTAGTATTCTAATTATATCAACATCCGTGCCAATGCATGATGACATTTAGCTTATTATAAGCACAGGCTGCAGTTTTGTCTTCTGCTGCTTTAAATGCTCAAGCTCTTCAAATCAATATGATTTCTGATTGGCTGTTTTGATCAAATGATCAAATGTTTTCCGAAAATTATTCCAAAGATGTTGTTCCTCTGTGCTGTCATCGTTATAGTTGTGGTGTAGAATTATTTTTAAAACTAAATCTTTGACACTATAGTTGTTGTCCTTGGTGTGAACTTTATACCAGCAAAAGTAATTTATTTGGGTTACATAAGGAAGAAATAAGAAACAAGTAACAGTTTTTTTCAGGGTAGACCACAATGTAAAGAAAATAACATTTTGATGTAAAATTAATTTCAGATTCTGAACTATTTATGTTACTAAACAAATGACCAATTATCTGATCTTTCAGATTTCTCATAAACTGGTTTAGACAGAAGGTTTAATTGAAGCACAAAGTAGAAAATCTCCACAACACAGCGAAATCTCCACAACACAATACATGCATAGAACTAATTTCATTGTGTTGTGCTAATTTAGTTTTGTTGCGGCTTCTTTCCTTGGTGTTTTGCTAATTTCTTTGTTGTGGCTTGTTTCCTTTGTGTTGTGCTAATTTTGTTGTGTTGAGCTAATTTCTGCCGTACTTTTCACTCAAATTTATATTCAATAAAAAACAAGTATTTATTTTTACTAGTGGTCTCTTGCGTTTGTACCCTGCTGTTGCAGATAAGTCTTGACATTATATATCATTCATTGCATCGCATTAGTATGAATATTGTTACATATTTTTCAGAGTTCAGTGTGCTTTCCAGAAGATGTGTTCTCATAGTCTTAATTTAAGCAATAGTAACTTCCACATACGCTAATCATAAATTCACAGCAGTGCCTCTGTCAATGGAGGAATACTACATTGTGTCCAATCAACCAGAAAATTGTAGCTGTTTAATAATTGTAACAAATGTAATTAGTATCTTAACACTCTCCAAATTAATCTTATTTTTTTCCAGTAATGGGAACATGCAGGTTGGTTTATCACACCCAGATAACATGGCCATAATTTAACCTAATGTGTTAGAAAGCTTTGCTCATTTAAATAACCACTGCTAAATCTGAGTCATGTCTTCGGGTAGAGACTGTCATAACATCAGTGTACTTGTTCTCTCAATTCAAGCATTGAGCTTTTTCCTTCAGTGTACTGGTACATACTTGAATCGTTGAAAACAGCACTATTCTATTTTGTAGAATGCTCCTTTTTGTTCGAGTGGTCTCTGTAGCATTTTAACTCTTGATCTAGGAAGAGGAGATGGAAAGAGGAAAGGAAAGAGAGGGGATCGATGTAAAACGGTAATACAAACACACCTTCTGACCTTCAGCTATTCTGTTGACACGCACACAACAATATACACTGCATTTAAGTGTGTGCACGCACATTCAGTTTATCCCATTATGTATGTCATTGATCATGCGTGTATATGCGAATTGTCAGTTAGCTCGCTTGTGATTGAGCCAGAGTACTTGGTTTATGGGTAATGGACTTTGGCAGACACAGGGTGATTGCAAAGCTCCATATGCATGTGTGATAATGAGTGAAGACAGATGTAGTGTGCAGAGACTGATCAGGGGCATCGGGGTCCTCAGATAGTCAATAAATCTACCACAGAGCCGTAAGAGGTCCATTACCCTCCAGCAGCAGATAAAACCTCTCCTAAAGATTGTTCTGGAAAGAATTTGACCCGTGACCCTGTTTATTGGGCTTTCACTGATTGAATAAGAATCACAGAGGGCTAAAAACCCAAAGTGACTACAGAGCGATTGCTAACGTGAATGCACAGATGTGGTATTTAGAAGCTTGGTCATTCTTAAAATATAAATATACCACTGTGTAGTAAAACTATTCTGCATTTCCATTCAAGCTAGAAGCCACAGCATTTTAATAAACTGATTCTTACAATTATAATAAAAAATACACTATTTTCACAGGTTTGTTCAGCATGGCTACTTGTACACACAATTACTGCTCACCATACAGTCTACTCTTAATGTGATTATAAATTATATATCAGTGTATCTCATATATTATGTTGGTTACCAATCCGTTGAATATGTTAGAAGGTAAGTGGATCTGAATGATATCTTATCCTAACCCCACGCTCCAGAGTGTTGTTTAGCTATAAAACAAATTCAGAAGATGCTGATAATTTAACATAGTTAAATTAATAGAAAATAAATGACATTTAAAATAGCAATTTTTTAAAGTAGTTCTCATTAACTAAAAGAGAATAAAATATAATTAGATTACAAACTTAAAATTAAAAAATCACCTGAAATAAAAATAAGTTGAAGTACTAAATTACTTAAACTAAAGCTGAAATAAAAATGATTTAAAACCTACATAGAAACATTTAACACACAAAAACTAATACAAATGACAAAAGCACATAATCAAATTACTAAAACTTACAACTAAAATTAAAATGAAAACTCAAAATACACAATGTATGTTTGTATACATATACACAATATGCAAATATATATATTTTTTAATAAATGTATATTTTTATTTAGTTAAATAAAATAAAAAATGAAATAGATCAAAAGTGACAGTATACGGACATTAATAAAGATTTGATATTTTAAATAAATATTGTACTTTTGAACATTCTATTAACAATCCTAAATAGGAAAAAAGCGATAATTACTATCCCATTACTGAAAAATGCTACTTTGTTAGTTCCCAACACTGGATTGGAAATGTGGAATGTGCGTTTATGTAAATACTTTTTAGAAACATAATTCAATTAAATATAAATTCACTATGCCATTCTGGTTTTTGGCAGTGATGCATTAGCTCAGGCCAGAGGGGTTTGATTCCAACGTTTTCATTGAAACTTGTGCGCCATCAATCATTTATATTTGCATTTATTCATTTATCAGACACTTTTATCCAAAGCGACTTGCAAATGAGGAATACAACAATTTATCCTAAGGAGGCGGTAACATTAGAATTGCTGAAATACAACGTTTCAACATTGTACAGAGATGAAAGTGAGAGTTGATGAATCAGTCATCTAGAGGAAACAGCAGACAATTCTCCCCTGCCTGGTCTTATTGTCTAAACTTCCCTGCACACCTAATAATGATCTAAGACAGTCATGTTACAATCTTATGTTATAGTCCTTCAGGAAATGTATGGTGTCAAATGTGGATTTACATTTGTAGCTTTAATAAGAGCTGATGTTATTATTCTAGCTTGAGTCTATGAGGCTATTCCAGTGGCCTGAAGTGGTTGGAGCAGCTGCTGACTACATTTGTCACCTTGCTTAACAGGCAATGTAACACTAGTGTAGTTAATGGTCAGATAGTATCCAACAGCTTAACTTTTTATTGGCACAAAGCCTGGTCCTAATTGCATTTTATTCTGACAAACAATGACCTGAATGAATGATGATTCTGTTGCTAGGGAACCCCTTCCTAAATTGTAATGGCCCCATTTATGGTCCATTTCTAATGTTTGAAATATAACTACAATATATAAAAAATAAAACTCTTAGATGAAAAAAATAACGGTATGTTGACTTGCAAGCTAGCTGAAATAAAATATGCTTAAGTTGAAGTACGAAATTACTAAAAATAAGCCTGAAATTAAAATTAATTATAGTTGCTTAGACATATTTAAAACAAAAAACATCAAAAGCACATCATTAAATGACTAAATTAAAATTCTATTTAAATGGAAACGCACAATAAAAGCACAAGATAGCACAAAATAAAAATAATGTTAAATAATATCATCAATAAATAGTATAGTATATAAATAATACTAAAATTATGCTGTTATATTATATAATATTTGGTTTCCAAAATTGTCATTGTATTAAAGGCAATGCTAACACTTTTTTTTGCATGCAATTATCTTGAGTTATGTTAGAAAAATTTTGTTTGAAAGAATACAAGAATACTTGTTAAGTACTGACTGTAATTTAACTACCTAAAGTTATGAGTTGCTTTTCTCAGACTGTAACTGGAATTTCAGCCAACGCTTCCCATTTTTGTGTCAATATGCATCAGGCGGTCAGTGACTGGACTGTGGGCGGTCCGTCTAAGACCAAGGAGTCAGTTTGGCAAGGTACAGCTCAGAGTAAATCACCGAATGTAATTCTGAGATCATTTGTTGGCAAAGCTGGCGCAGGGGTGAAATACTTCTATCGAGCAAACTATCATTGGCAATGCTCTGGGAATATGGAATTTGGCAGAGTTTAACACAGTCCATATTACGTATTAACAATGTCGACCTGAACTCTTTTCTGTCAGTTCTGTGGTATGTTTCTATAAAGCAGCCTAAAGCCACTGATGTCATCAGAAGTTCTATCACCACAGATCTCATTTCTCATGCAATCAAGCGCAGGGCGCACCGTAGGCGCACTGTGTAAGTCAAAAGTATGAAAGTCAGAGAAGAGGATTGACAGGCCTAGATGGATTAGAAAGATTAAACGGGTCAGTTTTGATCACTCTAAGCACAACATCCACTCTCCACTCATGCTTTCCAGTGAAATCACTATATATCCGCAGGGGAAAACGGGCAGTGGAAAGGCAATTCCTCTGGAAGATGCGACTACTGATATTTATGAGGGATAGGTGATGCTGTACTTCCATTTCCCTCGCAGGCATGCCAGGGTTACCGGCAAAAGCGTCCAAGAGAGGTCGGTTTATCAACAGCACTTTGCATCTCAGATATCATCGGTTAATGTGCAGAGTGCAGTTATAGCGTGAATGAATGCATTTGCAAGTCTGGAAGGGCGGATTTATTCTACATTTGTTTGTTTGTTTTTAGTAGACCATGTGAATGCAGTTGGCTAGCTGTCCTGGAGCATAAAACAACAATTGTGCTGGCATAGAAAAATCGTTATGCTGACCAGTGGAATAAAGTGGTTATTTGGCTTCTCGCTCTGTAATGAGTGGAGGGCGTAGCACTTTCGGCTTTCAGAGGGTTTATGGATAAATGCTTTTTCTGTTGCATGGGGATCGTTCCATCAGGGTCAATGAACATTAATGACCGAAGGAGCTGTGAAACATGCATCATGGAACAGCACTTTAGCTGCTAACACAGATTTCAGTATGTGACAGATATTGGTGACTGTAGTTCAGAAAACGGGAATGCACTGTAGATCAACCAGAATCCATTAATTTGTACATGTAGGCTATGGAATGTGATGGGTAACAAATTAGGGCTTTGGGTTTCTCTCTCTCAATTGTTTTAGTTGTTGTAAAAATTGTATAAATAATTAAATATTGAAGTTATGGTGAGGTCCTGTGTACTTTGAAATGAACAGGGCCAATTTGAATATTTAAAATAAATATAAGCTCATAATTTGTGACCCTGGACCACAAAACCTGTAATAAGGTTCCATAAAAAAAAACAAAAGACATCATCTGGAAGCTGAATAAATAAGCTTTGATGTATGGTTTGTTAGGACAGGGCAATATTTGGCTGAGATACAAATCTGGAATCTGAGAAAAATACTGAGAAAATCGCCTTTAAAGTTGTCCAAATTAAGTTCTTAGAAATGCATATTACTAATAAAAAATAAAGTTTTGATATATTTCCAGTAGGACATTTACAAATATCTTAATGGAACATGGACTTTACGTAATATCCTAATGACTTTTTTGGCATAAAATAAAATCTATAATTTTGAACAATACATTGTATTTTTGGCTATTGCTACAAATATACCCCAGCGACTTTGTGGTCCAGGTTCATATTTTATAAAAAGTGTATAATTTCTAGTAAAAAAGTAATATATTTAAAATACTTTTATTTCATACTAAGCATAGGTTCAAATCGATTAACATATTTATTGACATATCGCTCAAGACTTACTGATATAAAAATTATAATTAAACTTTATTTGTAGTACTACTTGTGCACAATGCTAATTTTTGAAAATTAAGCCTAAAATGAGTTTTAATGTCACTAGTGATGAGGATTGTATGATCTTTGAATAATATCTGTCTTTCAATGCAAGAGATTTAAAGTGTATCACTTGGAATAGTTCCACTTTAGAACAATCAAATATACTTCAGTGTACAATTGCAGGATATTTTTATTAAGTACATAAATATGTAGATGACTTTGTAGAGTACTTGATATAAATGTAATAAATGTATTGATGAAATAAAAAAGTATTTTTCACTAGGGTTATTTGAGCTGTAAAGTTTTTTTGGCAGGGGGATAATTTTAGGTTCTAAAATTGCATATAACTCTATACAGTAATACTGATAAAAAACATATAACTATATACAGAAATACTGATATAAATAATTAATGTTGACGTAATATTTTTGCCTTGTGGCTATACTATTGAAACAGTAAGTATTTTAATGTTTACAGTTCGCCGCATTCGTTTCCATTGTAAGTGCCTCATAGTAACCCAGAAAAGGGCAGGAAAAATCTAAATTAGCTTTTGTTATAGCAATAGGAGTTTTTATAGGAGTTTGACAACTCCTCATGCCAAAAACATTCCATTGTGTCTGAAATCCTAAAAAAAACTTTGATCAGTCCAAAATGGTGATGCTTATAGGGATAGTTCACTCAAGAAAGATAATGTCATCATTTACTCTTTTAATCCTCATGTCATTCATGCTGTTATGTGAATTTTCATGCATTGGTTTTCCATACAACAATAAGTCATAGTGACCATGTCAAAGCATAAAACAGCATAACAGTACTATTAAAGCAGCCCTTGCTACTTGTCTCATCTGAATTCAAATGATTTTAGATGATTTCGGTCTGTTAATGACACAAACTATGGAATTACTGATTCACAAGAGTCACATGGGACTATTTTTTAACCTTTTATAGCTTGCCAGTTGTGATCACTGTTGTTGTAAGAAAAACAGAGTGTAACTTCTCTTTTTGTGTTCCACAGAACAAAAATAACAGCGTACGGAATAACTTGTGAGAGTGTCATAACAGAATTGTATTTTTTAGTGCACTAGTGTTTATGTAAATGTGAGTCTTTGTAGTTGTGTTTAGAGTGTTGTATCTTTTAGTTTTTTGCTCCTCCAGTTTGCTGATCAGCTAACATTCAATTACACCCACTAATCTGTGGGTGTTATTTTCCATGCATCCTCCCGAAAATGTTATTCTCCAGACAGGCGGTAGGGTAGACTCATCAGAGCTTTGTTTCTATATTCTGTTTGCTCGTCGTGCCAAAACAACGAAGAGGTCCCTGCATGCAAAAGAGAAATCAGCACGCAATGATGTTTGAGAGGGTGGAAGAGCACTCGGCTGAATGATGGACCATTTCCCAGCTCGTACTAGTTTTCACATCACCAGTCCTCAAAAGATAATGACATCCAACCCATTTTGCATATTGGCAGCTGGCTTTCATGCCTCCATACATCATAAGCCACTTTACCCTCTACCCCCTTGGGCAACCATTGATAACAGCTTTAAAAGTCAAAACTAAAAAAAGAAAAGAGAAATTAGGGCATATCCGTACAATAACAACCACAACTACTTTTTAATTTTTTTACTTTATTTTGGTTATGTATGACATAGCGATATGGAAGTGGATGTTTTAGTATGGATAAAACTGAAGGAGAGTTAAAATAATTAGAATTTCATACTATATATATATATATATTATGTTCGCCTCCTTGAAGCACCTCTTTTCTTTTACAAAAGGAATATATATTAACATATATATTCAAGTGTTGAAAGTAATCTGATATATGTATATGTACCAAGAAAAAATAAGAAATAAAACCTGTCACTGCATTTGTGAAAATATAATGTTATTCTCTTTGGGGGTTCAAGACTGAATGCTTCACTAAGCTAATATGGATGAAATGTCAAGTAGCTAAGGGAAACAATCAAACTAGACTTTCTGTTGTGAAAGGAAGAAAACATTGGAAAGACTTTCCATCTGGAACAATCCAAAGTGAGGCGGTGCCAAGGGCCCATGGTAGTTGATTTTGGCACATATTTGAGGTGGGCATTTGCCCTAATATAGGCAAGCCATTAGGGACCAATTTCAACCCTGCTGACACAGCCCAACTGACAGAAATAGTTTCTGACTTGCACTATTAAGTAGTGGTACCATTACTGTATAATGTATTATGCCTGTAATGGTCTTGTTGTAACAATATACAGTAATGTGAGCTCTGCTATTCCTGTTTGTGATTATGCAAAATGTTCCAAGGTTTTCAGATTTGGGAATTATAATACAGGTATATTTATCTACTTATTTTGTGTTGAGAGAACACTCAGGAACTCTCTGACACCCTCTTCAGTGCATCTCAGTTCACACTTCATGGCCCGATTGGCTCTCAGACACACATTTTATCTTCTCTGCCCAGTGTGCCATGGGGGCCTTGTATAGTTCTGACAGACTGTATGCCAAAGAGTGAGCAAAGCCAAGGCTAGCAGATGCTAACTAGATGAGCTGAACACAAATACAATCCAGACCCCCATACTAGTGTCTGTCTCCTATTTCTTACCCTCGCTATTGTTTATTTATTTTTCAAGTTCCTCTTATGAAAAATGTATGTGTTCTTACCATGACACAGTAACGATATTGAATAGTTTGCTGCGTAAATACCATGTAACTCTATTTATTATTAATATTAACAGTTACATTTAATAATATTTTATTGTTATGAAATATTTATAATTAAAACATATTGCTTTACCAGTGCCCTTATAATGTTTTGTTTTGTTTGAACCTGTTTTAAAAATACACCGAAATGTAATGATGGCCAATAGGGCAAGCATGCATATAGCTGCGCCACCTTGTTTAACAAATGTGACCCTGGACCACAAAACCAGTCATAATAACATGGGTATATTTGTAGCAATAGCCAACAATACATTGTATTGGTCAAAATTATATATATTTTTATTAATGCCAAAAATCATTAGGATATTAAGTAAAGATCATATTCCATGAAGATATTTTGGACTTTATTAATTTATTAATTTCTCAATATTTTTCAGATTTTCAAATAATTGTATCTCACCCAAATATTGTCATATCCTAACAAACCATTAGATTTATTTATTTTTGCTTTGGTTTACCAGTGCCCTTTTAAAGTTTTGTTTTGTGCTTTATTTTTTGTTTTGCTTTGTTTGAACTTGTTGCCCAACAAAAACGGAGTGTCTATTTACACTAAGTGCAAATACCCTCCTTGTTGGCAAAGGCTATTTACACTAACTCCGCTTCCAATGTGTGATTAGGATTGTCAACACTGAAAAAAGATGCTTGTTTCATGTTGGTTTCAGTGGTGTAGATGGTAAGCCGTGTGTTTTTTGACGCAATCAAACCGAATTCGAACCCGCCTTTTGCCAAACTTTTTCTCTCCTTTCAAATATCATATCGCATCAGAAAGGCATTTTCTTCTATACAAATTAAGGAAATAATAAAACAGTTGAAAATAAAGTATCGGGTAGGGTTAGGGTAGATGTTGGGAGGGCTTTTTTTTCCCAATAAGGTGGCATCCATTTAATAATTTGAATTAAAACTAAAATTTTCACTCAATACGTTATTATTACGTACTGTTTTATAATTACGATAATACTGAGGTGCAGATAATTGCCACTATTTGCAATAAGAATATAAATAGCAGAAAATCTTGCTATTTCAACATAGTGTAAATATAATCTATAGCTATTTGCACTTAGTGTAAATAGAATCCATTGCTATTTGCATTTAATGTAAATAGTATCGCTAAGAAAATCTGCTATTTACCCTTAGTGCAAATAGCCGCATTAAAAAATGTACATAAATGCAGTGATGGCCAATAGGACAAGCTACAATGCAAATTGCTACACTGCCTTATTTAGCAAATTTCTGCAGGAGATTTTGTGGCCAGTGAGTGAATTTATACCCGGTAAATGGTAGATTGAAGTTTGGGTCTTTAATTATGTGCAGCGGAAGAGCGTGTTCAGCAGTCGGGGTGAGGGAATCGACTAAAGTGCACGAGGAAGGAGGAATAATGCTGCTGACAGTGTGCCCTGGAGCAATGGAGAAGTCCATACCTCAATATTGGCCCTCTGCATCATTCCGCCCCACCTCAGCCAGTATTCAACCTACTGACAGATAATACACAATTGCCAATTGGGCTTATGGGACAAGGCAACTATAGCGTAGTATATGAAGAGTGAGAGGGCTATTTTTATACACCATAAGGCTGGTTCTAATGGAGGGTATTGCTTTAAATCAGATTTAAAAAAATCTCAGTAGAGACTGCATAGTGTTTGTGCTACCATGCTATTCCTGTGGAGACAGAAAGAGGAAAAAGCGATAGTTTCTCTCAAATGTCAAATATAACACAGATAACAACCAGCTAAGCAATTTCTGCAATATTTGATGCAGCGACGGCTGTATTTTTTCACAAAGTGATTTCCATTTCAGACAGAATTGAGTACAAGAGGGCTTGCCCTGCTTGCCGCTCATGAACCTGCATCTCACAGGAAACACAGCTGATGGAGTGTCCATTTGCATGAGAGAGAGAATGAGGTTTGAGCGATGAGAGCGGGTTTATAGGGATTGAATATTGTTTTTTTCAGAGTCAGTAGGTTCACTGTTGTACAATCTTCCCTATTTAATAACCTTTTGTCTCAACATCACACTCATCTCTAACTGTACTTTTGGTACCTTTTATTTCAACATGCATGAGTTATACTGAACCTGCCACTGCCGAGATGTCTGAGAGCCCCGTTAGAGCACATTTGCCTTGGCCCACTTGAACTTTTCTCTCATTAGCATACTTTGTCCATACCAATCACTGCACTCTCTGACGTGTTCTCTCTCTCTTGCTCTCACACAAAGAAATCTTTAAACAGCAACATGTCATAAGTATTCTTGGTATGATCTGAAGGAAAAAGTAGACTATCTCTGACCTTTCTCTTTGCTTATCTCACATAATGCCATGACCTTTCCAAAGACTGTCTTTAAAATTTCATACAGCGTTGTCATTCACCTCCACTGCATGCAGATACTCGCTGAGTACATCTTTTGTGTTCTGATGAGGACTAAATGCACTATTATTGTAAGTATGGAGATACGGTCTATCATAATTTTTAGTGTCACTTATTTATTTTTACCATTCAACAGTTTGTGGTCAATGTTGAAAACCGTTATACTCCTTAATATTTTTGTGAAAACCGTAATACTTTTTAAATGATCATTATTTTCTATAATTGTTTTAATTATTAAATGTTGTTTTGTAAGAATTTTTGTTAAGATGTCATTTATATTTGTATACAAAGTTAATTTGTAGACAATTATAATTGGCTTTTCTCCATAATAAATTAGCTTTGCAAATAAGCATAATACTTCAGCTCAAAAGCTCTGTAATATCCAGCAAAACATACATTCTGTCAAGTGTGTCCAAACTATCGACTGCTTGTGTATATAGATCTTTAAGTGACATCTTGAGCTGTCCCCTTTACCACATCCATAAGAGAGTCAGCCAGCAGCCTTTTGCAAAGCTCCTGGACCGTGAAAGCAAAGTTGAGTCTGGACCATGCAGAGAGCCATGTGAATTCCAATAAGATGTATGACAAGACAGTTGCAAGAGCCATTTAATCTTGCTCACATTCAGCTTAATCCTATTGAGGCTGATTTACGCCTGTAGGTATTGTGGGAGAGGAACTGTGAGCAGTGTTGCCAGATTGGATTTGTTAGTTTTGACTGTGCAAAGTTCGGTATTATGTTCAATATGAACTTAACAAAATACTTCCTCTAGTTTTGTGTGAAATTATAGAGCGATATGAAGGTAAGCGCATTATTGTTGTGATTTTTTTTTTATTGTTGGATTATCATACAGTATCATCAATGAATGACTGTCATGGTGTGCATAAACAAGTCTGAAATACCTAATTACGTTGCTTATTCCGATCACTTATTTTGGGCACTTTTTTGGATTCAAATTCTGACTGTTGACATTTGAATTGATGCATGTGTTTTTTTGAGGGTATCGGTTAATTTATTGATTGCCGGTTTGACAGTGTCTGCTTGCATATTTTAATCATATTTGGTTAACATCTTTATTGTTTTTTCCCCCGATTTGATCCATGGGAAATTTATCTAGCATTATATTTATATAATTTTTTTTATCTTTGTTTTGTTTTAATGAGTAACAAAATGGCTCTTCTCAGCCTTGATTTAAATTCTATCACATTATTTTGACAGTTAAAATTTTGGGCGTTTTTTTGGACGGGTTTTTGTGAGCTTTTGGGCTGGAAATTGTCCATCCTATCTGGCAACACTGACTGTGAGTCATTTGCCCAAGCGCTACACTGGCAGAATGGCATAGACATGAAGGCACAGTGCACATTCTTTTGAGCCGCACAGATGAACTAAAACATGAAAAAATGCAGACTTCTGCAAGATGAGTCAATTCTCACATAGGCCACTACTTTGTGACTGTCTGCACTAGCCCTATATTTAAAAATCAAATCGCTCTTCTACGATTCTTTTTCTGGCTCAGAGGTCTGTTTTGCTTGTCCGTGTCCTTTGTTATCATTGGCAGTCTGAGACATGCACATGGTGTGGATAAATTCAACCATAAACACACATGCACACACACTGTTTTTGCAATAAGTCTTTTATGCTTACCAGGGGTTGATTAAAACATCAGTAAAAACAGCAACATTGTGAAATATTAATGTTTTTCTATATATATATAAAATATTATGAATTTGTTTTATTGAGAAACTATTCACTGCATGTGCATTACTGTGGTTTTTGCAGTTAGTGTACTAAATAGTCTAAACCTACTAAACCTACTATTCAAAGGTATGGGGGTATGTAACCTACTATTCAAAGATACAAACTACTGTATGAAAGGTTTTATCATTTTTTTAAATATATTTTTTAATATAACATGTCCCTTGTGTGCTTTTTTCATCCAAAATACAGTAAAAACAGTAAGATTAAAATATTTATTCTGTTTTAGTATATTTTAAAATGCCATTTATTTCTGTGATGTAAAAGTATTTTGTTTATTTTTAGCAGATAATAATCCGGTTCTGTATCATGATTTTTCAGTTAATGGTCAAGAAATCTTTAATGTTATTATCAATATTGAAAACAGTTGTTAACAGTTATTAACAGATTAATATTTTTGTGGAAACCATAATAAAAAAAATCCAGGTAATGAATAAAAAGAAAGTTAATGAATAGAAAGTAAAAAAAAACAGACTTCATTTAAAATATAAGTTATTAGTATCAATGTACAACATCACTGGTGTCACTTTTGATCAAATTAATGCATCCTTGCTGAATTAAAAGTACTATTTTTTATTGAATTTATTTAATTACTTTGTACTGAGCCTAAATCTTTAACATATTTATATATGTATTTTGTCAATATCTGATTTTCTCACTACAAAAGAGACTTTTAACAGACTTTCTAGCTCTTATCATTGAAAACTTCACCCACATAGAGGAAGAGATGGAATTAGGGAATTGGATTGTGTTCAGATAAGGATCCTCTAACCCTTGGGCCGAGTGTAGGCTGAGGTGTCAACAACAGTTACATAATTTAATGGACCGATAGATGGCAGACGTCAGGACTAAAGAACATCTAATCAGCAGAGGATTTTCATACCTGCCTGCTGCTAATCTCATTGATGAGAAGTGCTGAGGAAAGGAGAGAAATTCTGATGACCATCTCAAAAAGCACAAAGTGAACTTAGATTTTAGCACCAATAACTATTGAGGATCAGAGACGGCCATGAAGTAAAGAAAGAAAATGGAAAGCGGTTCTAAGGGACGGAATAAATAGGCTGTCTCTCGTGTTTGCTGTCAACACATTGAGCGAATAAAGTGGCAAGAAACATCTTAGTCTCATTAAGTCCTTCAAAAGGTCACTGTAGAGGAGCACAGCAGTGCTAAACTCAAGTCAGTGTCAATAAGGATTACCTTCATTGATTACAGCACAGCATGCAGAGTCAGATTAAATGAAATATGCATGTAGAAAGGATATGGGTTCAACAATTGCAGCTTTTTGGAGATATTTAATGGCCAGTGCTAGTCTTTGTCATTAGGGGTGTGATGTGATATCAGCCAGTGATCAATGTACACTTTCATTGTATTCAAAAGGGCAGTTTTGACATTCTTTAATAACTCTTGTAATCTTTCACAGGAAAAAAAAGGTCATATGAGTGTTGAGCGAAATGAGGATGAGTAGATAATGACAGAATGTTCAGTGTAAAGGTGTGACTCAATTAGATTGTCCAGATATATATATATATATATGGATGGGTAATTTCTGCTGCAGCATTTTAGTCACACTGAAAGTGCACTGTCCAATGTAATTATGCATTTATTTTATTTTAAAACATTTGAGCTTTTAGCAAAACCTCCCAAAACTGTTTTTTTTGAGATCTTAATACCACTGTGAAATAAATCCTGATATATATTTTTTACAATCATGTTCATCCTCAAATTAATTAAAAGTAATTCATCACCTTTTTAAAGAAGCCACAGGAGACAACTATGAATATAAACGAGGCAAAGTAAAATGCGTTGTACCAAATATGCATAACGTGACATTTAATCTTCTCTTCTTTGTTATTTAACAGAAATTGAATACAATAGACCATAATGTAGCTGTCATGTCTACCCTTTTCAAAAACAAAACCACAAAAACAAAATGGAAAACTTAGCCTATACGTTCAATCAGCAACAAGGTAGCTAGTCTGCATTCTGTGCATACAAGAGATAAAAAAAACAAAGGACAAAACAGAACACTTTTCTCTTCTTCTGTTTGACTCTTGTGAAATGGTCCAGTGAACAACTCAAAGTAAAGCCAGTAATGAACTGCATCTGGGTCGCTAATGAGTCTTTTAGCACTATGTGAATTACAAATGGTCTATCTGAGGTGATAAATCTTTACAAAGTCTAGTAATCTCCAAACATCAGTCTCAACTTACGGTTATATTTCAAAGCACATATATTTACATAACTCCAAGAATTTGTCGTAACAAAGGTTGGCCATGAATCTATCATTGATCCCCATATTGCAGATTTGAGTGAACATAAATAGCACACTGGTAAAGTACTTGTCCTCAGAGAGACAGTGGTCAGGAGTTGATCGATAGGTTATGTGCATCACATTGCTGCAAGGAAAGGTCAGGGGGCCCGAGTGAAATGCCAGGAGAGTTGGCCATAACCGTAACCATCCATCTTGCCCTTCCAGAGACAGGGGATTGGGGTACAGACAATGACAGGCTTGTGGTGTGTAATACAATGGTTCTTCTATCTCTTCTGCCCTGTCTTCCAATCGCAGAGTTAAACCAGACAGGTTATCTGGTTTCCATGTTCGGCAGTAATGAATGGTTGTGAGGTGGCAGTGCTGATGTTTTGGCATTTTATTATTAGGTCATATTTGATAATAAGGCAGGTGCGTATCCAAGTGTCTAACTAAACTATGATTGGCCCAAGTCAGAGTTTGACCATAAACAAAACCAGATACAACCTCCTTTCCAGCAGTACCTTTATATTTTATATCCAGTTTTAAGATTACAAAATAGTAGCTAAGAGTAACTTATATCTTATATTGTTTTATTTGTTTGTTTTGTTGTTTATTTCTGTATGGTTCTATCTAGGAAGATTTCCTCATGTTACTTTTAGACATTATGATCATTCATTCTAATATATATATATAAGTTAGGGTTTTGTTTTGTTTATTTATGAATGGTTCTATCTAGGAAGATTGTTGCATATTACATTTAGGCATTATGATTGGTGATATAATTTATGTTTTGTTTTGTGGAAGTGAGTTTATGTTTGTTGGGGTTAAAATATACAGCAAAAGGGTGTCCTAACTTTATCCACCTTATTTTTAAAGCAAGAGCAGTCTTCTCATTTTAGCTGGTTCCAGTTTCTTTAGCGGTCATAAAACATTTGGTAACACTTTAGATATGGGAAAACATATTCACTATTAAAAGTTTTCCCTCAATAAACTCCTAATTTTCTGCTTATTAATAGTTAGTAAGCTATTGAGTTTAGGTATGGGGTTGGGTTAAAGGATCTAGAACATGTTCATGCAGAATAAGACATTAAAGTGTGCCTAATACTAATAAACAGCCAACATGTTAGTAAGATGCATGCTAATGTGCAACTAATTAATTGTGAGAACTGAACCTTAAAATAAAGTGTTACTGTTGTTATCTTATTTGTTATCATATTAATTTAATTTATTAACGTAATCATAAACACACTGGTTTGCAGCAACAATTGTTCTAATGTTTACTGCATTCTTCTAGTCATTTACCTATGATGGATAATAAACTGGAAATCTTGCACATTCACAGGAAATAGATTACTTGATGAGACAGCCTCATTATGATGTTATGACTGTTTTCACATTACTCTCTACCACAGAGTGTCTTTGCAGTGGGAACAGCTAAGGCAGTGCGATAGCTGACCCTGACGCCACACGTAATGTCCTCTTGCTTGACGTCTGCGAAGGCCAGTCGGTACACAGCAACTAATTAAAACTTAGAGAAGAGGTCATGCTGCTAGGGCTGATTGGTGGAGGCTCCTTCTGTGATCGGCTGCAGTAGGAGGTTGGTGCTTCCTGGTTAGTCTTTGCCTTTGATCTTTGACTCTTTGTCAAATAAAATCATTTTCCCCTTGGCCACTTGACCAGCTGGCAGGGAGTATTCCCATTCTAACGCCTTGTGTCATGGTGAAATTCACCATTAACTCGGGAATGTGGTTGTGCATACCACATAACAGGATATGCTATGGGTGGCTTAACAGCCAATCAAATCTCCCCATCAAATCCAAACGGAAAGAAATTGAAATACTGCAGTGTTCACAATTTTTAACATAAACTTGTTATTACAATTTAGAATGTAAAGACCTATGTTTTAATATTTACAGCCAAACATTCATGTTGTTGCTGCAACTATAAGACTTAAGCTATTTATTTTCATAATTAAATTAAATCATATCTTTAATTTTAAAATTATACCATAACTACATCAAAAATAATAAATTAAAATGTAAAAAATTTAAAGATAAGAATCAGTTTGCATCTATCAAAAAAATATATATTTTACTGATACTACTAATACTACAACAACTGGGAAATTCATAACTACCATGAGTTATTAATCTAAAAGAGATGAATCAGAATCGCTATTATCAAAGCAGCCCAGCTTTATATCTGTAAATATATGCTCTTTTATCTTACTGCCTTTAGTTTGGTCTGGAAAGGGAATTACCCAATTCATTTAAATTAAATGTCCCTTCCATTAGAGGAGTAGACCTGGGATCCCCTATGAAATTAGATTTGAAAACTGCTGAGGCTCATCTAACAAGTGACTTAATACACCAAATGATAACCAACATGAAAGACTTAATTTACTCATCCTGGACTCTAATCAGAATATAAGACCTGGAGCTAACTTTTAGTTATGGTGACCACAGTATACATTTTTTTTTTATATTCATTCCTTTTATATTGCTTTTAGGCATTATGATAAGATATTAAAATTGTTATATCATGCATTATTTCCCGTTACAACTTATTCACTTGAGTTTTGCATGAAAATGAACTGGATCCACCCCACAGTTCTGCACCGTGAACTTCGACTGACATTCAAAACCTCTACATGACACATACAACAGGAGCTCGGGCTATAGAAATTATTAGGGTGTTTCTTGGTTATTTATAATGTTGCATATAATTATGCATTCTAATGAGCCAAGCAAATTACACTTTCAGAGTTGATAGCAACAGAAGTGATGAGCAAGATAACCAGACATCGGAATTCATTTTCATTATGCACTTGTATGAATTTTACATTTTTTAAAGCCAGAATATTTCCCAAATGATTATCTGCTAATTGCAGTACAACTCACATAAATCTTTAGTGCTCTGTACTTTGCTGTGACTCTTTGTGTGTGTGTGTGCAGTCAACTTAAGGCTTTATTTTTTTCTCTAATATGCAGTTGCATAAAATTAGTTGCTTGCACAAAAAAACATCAAAACAAAAAAATTGCTAAAAGCAGAAGGAGCGTATTATAAAGCTGACACATGCTGAAAAATGGTAAGTGGCTTTACAGATAAACTTTGAGATTTAATTTCAGTCTGCTGCAAGCCTATATATGTGTGTGCATTTATGTATGTATATATTAATATATATATATATATATATATATACAGTATTTATCCAGCTCTACCTTTGTGAAGTGTTTTTTCTTAGTGATACAGCCTCAGACTACTGCTATATTTTTATATTTCCATTTCAGTGAACATACACAGCATATTTTGAATCCACTTTACATTAGTTTTTCCTCTGAGATGGTGAATATTGCTCTGGCAGATCGATATTTCTTTTATAACTTCACAGAGCAAATGATGGCCCATATACACACACACGTACATTTCAGCGTCCCCTTCGGGACTAAAAAAAGGAGTTTTGTGTTCTTCTTCCACTTTAACACATCAAAAACCTCAGAGGACTTCTTGGTAAGCAGGAGGGAATGTGCATGAATGAGGCCTGAATGGCGCAGATGCAGAAATATTCATCTTCTGCTCACCTTTCATAGATCAAATCTCCCTTGACTGTATCAGTGGAAATCAATCGTGTTTGGATGTCAGCCTGAATGGATAATCCTCTCCAATATCAAATCAATATTGTAAACTGATAATCAAGTGGTCATCTTCTCTTTTTTGCATTCTGACTAGCCATTTTGACTATGATTCTTTTGGATGTGTGGTTGCAAGTTGCTTGTTAAAAGAGAAGTGCTCCATCTATAGGCAACGTTAAGCATAAAAGTGCTGCATAAATACTGTCAGCCTATATGCCTGTTTCCAAAGATTAAATTTTTGCTGAATAGAGGTGGCCCATTGTTTTCTGTTAGCTTGTTGTGACGAAATAGTCAATGGCTGACTATCGGGTAGGTGTAAGCGTATAATACAATCGCTGACACTGCTGAATAATGTGGATTAAAATGCTATTCTTCTGACAGAAAGATGGCCTGGTAGGCTTGTTGTATAGATACAGCAAAACCACACCAGGAATCGGCTTTCCAAAATGATTTGTATTGAAACCTACTGTTAAGACGGTGAGAGAACGATTGAGGGGAGAGAGAGAGAGAGAGAGAGAGAGAGAGACCACGGACAGCTTAAATATTTCTGCAACAGATTAAAAAACAAGCTGCTTTGTATTTTGACAGAAAGGGGCATTAAATATTCTCCTACAACAGTGGAGATGTCAGCATGCTTCTGGTCTGCCACTGCCAGAATGAGAAAAGAGGATTAACGTACATATGTAAGACAATGTAGTCCAGCTTTAACCCCTTAGACTAGTGCAAAATACAGAACCCACACGCCCAAGAAATCAAGGAATTTGGTTCTTCTCCGGGTTCCTTGCGGAGTCTAGGCAGATGTCCAAACCAAACTGTGAAGAAGCCATCCCGTGAGTCACTATCACTGCGGGACGGCTTTGTTTTAGCTCTCCACTGCTGTTCATGTTTTTTCTGTCTCATGTTCAAAAGCTTCAAAGTGAGAAGAAAGTTTGGAAAGGGAGTTAATGACGACTTGTGTGTTTTGAGAGCGCCCCTCTGGGTTATTGTCGTTGTGCAAGGAGCTGGAAAGCTCTTGGGGCAAGCTCTAGATTTAGTTTGAGAAAGCATTGTGGGATGAAATTAAATCCAGTTTAATGAGATAGAGACAATGCCCTGTAGAACCATCTATACTAGTCTATACTAGTCAAGACGGCAACATTTATAGTATGAACTCATCATGCATACAAATGGCGTTCTGAAATACTCTGAATTAACTGCATGCGTACATCCTGTAATTAAAACCAAATTAAGTCAAATAGAACCAATGTTTACATCTAAATTAGAGCAACCAACCATATCCTTTTTTTCGGGGATCAAAACAAAGTTACCTGCTTCTTATGATAATCTGACATTGCTGATTGACACCACAGCTATCCATAATCAGATGTAAATACCAGATACCCACCACATATAAAACCCCACAAAAGCTGTAAAATTTATGTCAGGAGATGAGTCTGACACTACAAGATGAGCACGGTGAAGTGGTTTAACTCAATATAGATTGAGTGTCCAGTGAACTGTGACAGGGTACTCACCCAGACCGTGAAGGGTGGTTCCACTCCTGTCCGTACAGCGTTTGTATCCGATCGGCTTGTAGTGGCAGTCAGGATGTTGGATTCTCAGTTCGCTCTCAAGTGGAGGAATGCAGCTCCCACCCGCTCGGCCCCCTGCCGTACCTCCTCCGCAGTGATTTCACACGGGTTCACAAGGCAGTCAAAAGGTTAATCCAGACATTGTATTGACGCTGCGAAGAGAGTGTGCTAAGTGCACCCTTTATGGGTGCACTTAAAATGTTTGATAGCCATTAGTTTCTTTTTCTCGATTAAAGATTTAAAAAACTGGATGCAGAAACTTTTAAGACCAGTTCTTTTAGAATGCAAAGTCCCAGAAAAAAAAATTTGGTTCAAGGAGAATAGAAGCAATTCGGGACCTCGTGACCAATGTGTGATCTTCCAAAACAAGTAGGATCACATCAGATTACAATCAGACAGATACATCCATACGAAGCTGTTTTCTCCTTTCAACTCATTTGCATTATCCAGCTTCTTCCGAGTAGAAAAAAACTGCACCTGCCACGGTTTATTTGTGACATCCACGATCTCGTTCTCTCTTTCTCTGTGTGTATTTTATTGTGTGTGTGCCAGATTGCAAGAGCTAGACTTTAGCTGCCCGTGCTGTAGTCATCACTCACTGCCAAGCCCTAAAACGGTGAGCCTCGCGCAGAAGAGAGCTACTCCAAGTCTTTCAGGAAAGCATCTCTTTCTTTTCAACAAGCTCTGTCCAACTGAGACCAGAGACCACGCCTCTTTCACTCTGATTGGCTGAGCTGCAGCAGGCAGCGATGTGACAAGGAAGAAGAGAGAGAGAGAGAGAGAGAGTGTGTGTGTGTGTTTCAGGGGGAGAGGGAGGATAGACCAGGCTCTGGGAGCCCTGGAGGGACAGGGTGGCTAATGAAAGCGAAAATGCTTTTCTCCCAATGCTTTAGCCAAATTTGTCTGCTACAAATTTGTTGTGACTCCTGGCAAACTGAATTCATACTGACAAAGTCTCCAGTTTCTTAAGGGAGATGTATCTTGTTCTTCATACAATAAAGCCAAAAGTCAATTCTTGTCAGCCTAGTGCCCTGTTAGTGCCAGATATCTTGGGAATATTGAAGGAAATGCTAAAACTTGTACGTTTCGTTCTGATGTGGAAACAGTTTGAAGTCAGTGCATTTAAAAAGGGGATGACATAATCCACATATTTTCTAAGGGAAATTTTATGTTATTTTGCGCAGTTAAAGGGCTTTTCCAAAACTATATTTAAAATTTGGGATGTGGGTGTCTACATTGTTCCCTATAAAAGTAAAGATTTAATCAACTTGTTTTCTCCAAAGAACGAAAGCCAAGCATTTCTATGGAAGCCTATTTCTGCCCTAGATGAACAAATAAGATACAATATAAAGTTATAATGTTACATTCCAGTACGCTAATGGGGGGAAAAGGGTGACCGAGTGCATAGGACCCAGAGGTCCGGAGTGCCCACGATCGCCTGGCCACCGGGGCACCTGCATTCAATTAGTGAGCAGATCGCCGAAAAGGTGGAGACCTCACCGAAGTGACCTCCCTCTCCCTTCTATGTGACAAAAACCCATCACCACAAACGTTATTTACATTTTATGATGTCCCCCCCTGAACGAGATTTCGAGGGGGGCCCATAGCAAATGGTGCACAGGGCCCAGAATTCCTAGCGACGGCCCTGTGTATGGTTGACAACTATTCGTATCCAGCCCAACTGACTGAGCTTATTCCTGCTTCCAACAGGAAAATTGTCTGCATACAATTTGTTTCCTCTGCCTGGGCTTGATACAAATAAGCTTGGTCTCTGTTTGTGCCAGAAGCATTGCATTTCTATTTGCCTTGTGAACCTTGCCAATCTTGCGCATCTGCACAGCTCTCTGTCTAAAGAAAAGTCAGCAAAGTTAAAACAAACGTGTTTGAGCAAGCTAAGGTAGTGTATTGACAGTAGTGTATTGATCAAGAATCAAGATGCACCCATCTGGTTAGACCTTTCACTAGCCTCTTGGCCATATATGTCTGAACATCTAATTTGTGAGATTCATTCTATACGAATTGATCATTCCATTAGTTAATTTAATTTTTGTCAATGGATAACAATTGATCTTTGAATGTGTCCTATTTATATACATAAAAGAGGATTTTAAGTACCATTCAAAAGTTGTTGTACCATTCATTCAGGTGTTGTTTTCATGTTTTTGAAAGACGTCTCATAAAGTATGCCCAGCCAGGCTGCTTGGTAACATTTTAGATCATTAGGGAAAGCATAATTACTATTAACTAACAGTTTTCCCTCAATAAAATCCGAATTTGATGCTTATTCATAGTAAGTATGGTAGCTGTTGTAGTAGTTATGTTGAGGTATATTGGTAAGGTTAAGGGATCTAGAATGTAATCACGCAGACATAAGGCATTAATACAGTATGTGCTTTATAAATATATAAGTAAATATATGTGCTAATAAGCAACTAGTTAATAGCGAGAATCGGTGTTAACCATGTTTTATATCCACTTAGTGTTCTCTAATCTAAAGTGTTACTGGCTGCTTTTATTTGAGGAATATACAGTAAAAACAGCAATATTGTAAAAATATATAATTGCTATATTAAATAAATGATTTTTATTTTAATATATTTTCTAATGTAATTTAATTCTGTGAGGGTAAAACTACATTTTAAGTAGTCATTAGTCCAGTCTTTATTGTCATATTATCCTTCAGAAATCATTCTAATATGCTGAAAAAAAGAAATATATATATATTTTTTATTCTTATCAATGTTGACAGCACATTGTTTTTGGGCTTAATTTACTTTCTTTTTTTTGGAAACTGTTATACTTTTTTTCTAGGGTTCTTTGATGCCTAGAAAGAAGGCATTTATTTGAAGAACTTACACAACTAACAATGTCAATTATTTTTGCTGTCACTTTGGATCAATTTGAATACAAGTATTTCTAGTAAAAAAAAACACAAACACACACCAAAAATGTATATATGGATTATATTTTTATAGTATTTATAGCTACTTTGCCTGATACTAAAACTATAAACAAACTTTAACTTCTTACTGAAAATATTACAGTTAGTTTTGTTTTAGCCTCTAAATATGTTAATTGTCAGAAAGTATTTGACATGCATTTTAAAACTTTTATTTTAAAATCACCAAAAGTAAACAGAAGATATAAAAAGCTGGCTTTGAGTGGCAGTTTCAGGCACCACCATCTGACAGTTTGAACAAAGCTCTAATTAAGAGATCGTTAACGTGACTTCATAACAACATTCCCAATATTAGTCTCTGCGTTAACTCCCTTCTATTTGAAGTGTAATGGTCCGTCACAGTATGCAGGGTTATATTGTCATGTTAACGGCACTGGCTTTGCTTCAAATGTGATACCTGAAACAGAATTGGTCCAGCTTTCACAGCTTCAATGTCACAGCAGTGAGGCAAAGACAATTAAGGTATATAAATATGTAAATATGGGAGGACACCTCACCAGGAGTCAGGTAATGACATTTTCAGCCCCGGTTTGGTTTATTCCCCAGTCGTCCCAAATTAGAAACCTTAATGACGACCAATAGGCCACAGATGGTCAAACTCTAGGGTACATGAGTCTCCTGATCTCCTTCTGCTTCTTGCAGCATCACTTTTACGTGCCAACAATGCATTACCGTGCCAGCTGCCGCATGCTCAAGGGGGTAATCATTACCTTGAGTAGAAGGTCAATCCATGGCAGAGTTTGCCAGTGAGATCGTGGCCCAGGCTGCGTTTGGAGACTGGCAAACTGGACAACAAGGGTGATTCATCTTTTGGGGTGAGGGGGCAGATACTCCCTGTCGCTATTTGTCTTGTGACGTTGACATATAAAAAACACTCAGGAGAGAAATCTGGCGGACGTCCACAGTCAGTCTGGACACAGGAACTCCTAATGTCTTTTCGCTCTTTCTGTGTGTCTCTTTTGCATCAGGATTTGTTTGGTTACTTTAAGGATTCATGAGATACATTATGTTTGATGAAAGTTTGAAAGATGAATATGGATTAATCTAATTGTGCTAATGTCATAAGACTGATTTGTATCATTTACAGGAAACCTGAATGAATATGATCAGCATATGTCAGGGCCATTGCTTTGACTCCTGGGGAATACATCTAATTTGAAATCTCCTGTTAACCTAGGAACATATCTTTATTATTGTTGCTGTTCGCAAGCATGTCAGCCTGGAAAATATTTTCATCATAATAATTTTGAATTAAACAATACTAGACTCCAGAACTATGTCTTTTATGCTAGCATACAAAATGTCAGAATTTCCTAGACTGTGTGTTTGTTCTGAAGTCAGAAAGGTCTGTCTGCTTGCAGATATGCCAATCACATAATCTTCTGTGACTGTAACTCTGGACATTTCACATTATTCATATATTGTCAGTCTTGTGTCCCCATGTCTCGTGTTTCCCTCCCTCTTGTGCCCATATTTGGTGTTTCCTGTTCCTTTCCTCGTTCTGTGTTATTATTAGTTAATGAGTCTCCGTCTGTGTTTTGATTGTTTTACCCCCATGCTCCATGTTTGTACTCCTTGGATTATGTCATTAAAATAAGTTTGAATGTTCTCTTTGTCTCCTCGCTGCTTGCTCCTCAGCTGATCATGACAGAATACCGGACCCAAACAAGACCGTAAGTGCGACTCTTTCCCCCGTTTATTTTTTCCGTGTTTTGTTTTCCTGTTTTTTTTCCCCACCGCAAGCCCGCCACCGTTCACAGCCCCTTAAGCCCGCCGCCGTTCGCGGCTCACTCCCGCAGGCCTGCCGGCCTCTGCACTCTCAAGCCTGCCGTCCTCCGCCGACTCAAGCCTGCCGGCCGCCGCTGACTACCGACCATAATGAATGATGCCTATATAAGATAAAGTAGACCATTTGAATAATTTACAACAGTTTCTTCCTATATAAATACAATAATAGCCCTTACCTTTGTGAAATTAACTGAAAAAGAGCTGTGATCAGCCTTGCCTCCAGGTTGTCAGCGGGAACTCCAGCGCATGCCTCGTGCTCATGAGATGATAAAACCGTATGTTGGTTAGAACAGGAAATGCTTGCAAATTGAAAACAGCTCATTTCAATCATGTTGGATTTATTCAATATTCTCTTTATTTGTAATTATTCAAAATGAATACCTTAACAACAGAATTAAGAAGGTTTTATTCCTGACATTTTTAAATGGTTTTAACTAAAAAAATATATATAAAAAAACAAGAAATATATTTTGTTAAGTAAAGATTTTCATAATACATTTAATGAAATCTACAACCCTACAGAATGACTTTTTACAGCTAATTGGTGAAGGGGTAACACCTTGTACGTGAGGGCAGAGAGGAAGTCTCTCATTTTGTCAAACATCTGGCCCGTATCACTGCTTACATATGGCTGAAAGGACACCTACCGGTAAATACATTACCTGCCTTACAGAATATGTGTATTAGTAGTAAAACATCTTGTAGCAGATGATGTACTAAAAAGAAGATTTTTCATGTTACATACCTGTATAATGTTAGCCTAAACATAAAAGGCACTAGTATAAAATATATCTTTATATACACATGATTTCATATGTGGTAATTATTTAGATATTCCTAAATCTAATATTCTATTACTTTTCCAGCAGTACTTGAGCATGATTTTTTATCAAGTGCTATTTCCCAGAAGTATTGTCTGTCCTCTAATAAAGTGCAATCGTACTGTTTGAAGATCATTTTGTGAGCTATTTAACTCAGTGGGAAACATTTAGCAGTAGTAATTGAGAAATGGCATGCACACATTTATGAAGTGCTTGGCTAAAAACCCACATTCAGTTTCTTTTCTTGAGAACTTTTTAAAGAAATTTGAGGATGTGTGAGAGCATGTACGTGCCTCTATAACCTATGAAGCTTGTACTTGGTATTTTATGAGAATCTGCATAGATGTGGACAGAGTGTGCTGTTTTATCAGAGGCGGCATTGTGCTAGAGAATGATTTGTTCTTAGAAAAGAAGCTTATGTCTAAACCCTGCTTCACACCATTTTAAAAGCAAGGACATTTGATTAAGCATAAGAACAATATGCTGGATATACTAAGGTTGCAAATCCTTGAGTGACAATTTGTCATGTCAAATACAGTCTGCTGTTAAGCCTTACAGAATGCATGTGGATAAATTGTGTGTGGCATTTTCTTTTCTAAATTTGAAAACTGACTTGCATGGGGTTGCCATGGCTATCACAAGGGCCAAGACTGCTTTGAAGGCAAACAAATGCATAACACAGAAGCTGCCAATGCATAACATATATTTATCATGTCACAAAGAAGCTCTTATCTGTTAAAGGCTTCATTCATGGTATCCTGTTCTAGAGAAAATTGTGTTCTTCATGTTCTTCAGGACTTGTGTCTCCAGTGATATAATGGTATAACGTGGTATCTTCCTTTGAACCTGATTTTCACAGTACCTTTTCTGGTGCTATCATGAACCACAGCATATGCAGTTAGAGATTGCTTTTCAAAGTGCTCAACTGAACAACTAGAATTACAAGAATGTGTCCTAAAAATGTCCTGGTTACCAATTCCTTGTGAAAATTTGGAATTATTTAGGTTTATGAAACAGATTTAATATTATTTTGGATTGCCAAGGCCATTACACTGTATGTGGTTTGTTATGTTTAAATCTGTATGCAGATGTCATTCCAGACATGTTGGTCTATTTAGATAATGTTGGCTTTTTATTTATTTATTTTTTAGATGAAACTGTAGTTCTGCTTATAGAGGTCATCTGTGTACACATTTGCCTCCTGGCATTGCTGCTGATATTTTTTGCAATATTTTTTGTCTGGTTAGATTCCTCAGAACATGTTAAGATGATATTTGCTCCAGTTTTCCAACTTTCGAGATTATTATTATTATTACTCATTATATAATAATAATAATATAACTAATTGAATAATATAATCTGTCTTTTTATAGTGTAACAATGAAAAAAAAAACAGACAAATCCTTAGCAGACTAATGTGATTACACGATTTTGACAGTTCACTGTGCCCTAGTCGTCATATTGCCTTTGAATATGTGTAAACCACAACCAGTAATAGCTTAGCAAGTGTTGCAGAAATAACCCTAAAAGAGAGCAGGATATCACAGCAACAGGACCACAAGTGTGTCGAGACCACTCTCTCCCCCCACCGGCCTCAAAGTTCAATTATTGAGCAGGTCAAAGCTGAAATGAGTACTGTGCCCTTTCATCACAAAAGTGCTTCACACTTTGCTAAAGCCTTGCTTCAGTGCTGGAATAAGCTCAAGATTACACAGGGAGATCATTCTTTGGGGCAGAGTGCACTGCTTCTTTCTTTCCTCCCTTTCTTCCCCTTTTCTTCCTTCTTCCCAGAGCTTGCAGCTGCTATTTGCTTGAAAAGATGCTCTTGGCTTCTCTGCTTGAGTTCTGCTCTTCTTTCCACAGTGACCAGTGAACTATAAAACTTTAGCAGGGCTTTTTCTGCTCGTAACTCTCAAATGTTGCATTCATTTTCCTGGAAAAAAAACAAAGCAATCCTGTCAGTTTATTATACAGAAAAAAGATAGAATTAAAACTATTTCAGCTAAGAAGAAAAATGAATATTTGATGAATAATAAAAAATATATAATATATATATATATATATATATATATACACACACACACACACATGTTGTTTTTTTATGGTTTATGGGGACTCTCCATAGGCGTAATGGTTTTTATACTGTACAAACCATATTTTCTATCGCCCTAAAACAAACATACACCTAAACCTACCCCTTACAGGAAACTGTGAATTTTTACTTTCTCAAAAACGAATTCTGTATGATTTATAAGCCTTTTGAATTATGGGGACACTGAAATTGTTCTGATACAATCACCTTCTCCTTGTAATACCTATGTCATACCCATGTCATTATACAAATGTGTCATCATAAACCACATAAACATGCACACACACACACACACACAGAGAAATATTATTTTTTACCCACTTTAAAGCAGTGGTACTTCAGGAAAGAAACAATACATAAAATAAAACAAACAAACGGTTTAAGATGGACTGACATCATGAAATAACATGATCTGACCAGCTAATATAATATACTGTATCAACACCATTGTTTATCAACTTGAATGTTTTAAAGTTGCAGGATTGTTAAATGTTAAATATAGCTCTTGCTAATGGTTGCCCACTGCAACAAGAAAAATCGTTTTTAATGGCTTGAGGTGGAGAAGCCCAATAACGGGCTCCGATGCTGCTCTGTTCCGCCTCTCTCGCTGTCATCACTAAGCCGAGCTGTGTTATGATGACAACAAGAATATTCAGCCGTGGTACGGAGAATATCTGAGTCTTAAACCCTGCGTTTTTTGCTCATTTTCACGCAAAGATCTCGATTAGTGTGTAGCCAGCGCATTCCCGGTCTTCCTCCTCCTCCAGCTCCCAGTGTGCTGCTTACCGACTGCCGCAGCCTGACAACCGCTTCACAGTCTCCGGCAAGATGCCACTACCACGCTCCGGTCTGCTTATCGGCGTTCTCTTGATTGTCATCTTCAGTCCCGCTGGTGTGAAATCTCTGAACGGCGAAGAAGATCGGTCTCAAGACATGGAGTGCAAAATGAAAAGCGTTACGGTATCCGCTTTGCCGTTTTTGCGAGAGAACGACCTGAGTATCATGCACAGCCCGTCGGCCTCCGAGCCCAAGCTGCTATTCTCCGTCAGGAACGATTTTCCGGGCGAGATAGTCGTTGTTGACGACTTGGAAAATACCGAGCTCCCGTATTTTGTATTGGGTGAGTTCTGTTATTTATTATCAGTTTAGCATCTCATTAAAGATATATAGGCTACTTGATTGTGACAGCTATAGAGATAATTAATAGAACTATCAGTCGCAGGCCTAGTCCAAATCTCAAATAGGTCAGTTCTTGTATGTTCTTTGTCCGGAATAATATCCGGTAAGATGCAGATATGTGTTATTTAAGCTATAGGAAGCACGGCGCTTGTTTGTCAGGTTGAGGAATATACAAACAGCTGTTTTTATGATGAATATGCGTTACAAATACAGATGTGATCCCATAGAGACAAAGAGGCCACTGGGTTAAAGTCTTGTGAGAATCTCATGTTTAAACTTGTGTGAAGTTTGTGTCAAAGCTTCACCTTTTTTAACTCTGAGAAGAACAAACCAAGCAAACAACTTCAACACGTGTGCTTTGATTTGTTTTCACACAGACAGACAGATAAATGATATAAACAAAGTTGATAAACTTTAACATTTAATAATTGCCATAGTAGTTTAGAAATATACGTCTTATCACAAAACTGTGAGTTCATGTTACTGTAAGTACAAAGTGGGCAATTCTTACTGGCTGAGACTGGTTGAGATGGACTTTGAACTAAATAAATGTGATTAACATAGTTTAAATACTTTTTCATTTGTTTTTGTGCATGAACATGTTCAAATTAATTGTTATAGCATAATTTTCAAACATTTTAATTAAAAATATAAACATTTATGTAAGCTTTGCAATTTAAAAGAGCAACTAAAAAGGTGACAACTAGAAATACATCATATTTTGTTTTTCTTTGTGTGTGTCACATGGTGTATATAAATTGTCCCTTTTTGAGTAGTTTTTCTGGGTCCAGTAGAAGTACTCTGGAAAGTGTTACACCCCACTTAGTATAAAATAATAATAATAATTATATATATATATACACACATACATACAATGCAGCATATATTTTAATATATTTGTCAAAATTCTATATGTAGGCCTATGTATGTATGTATGTATTTATATGAGGGGTATGTTTTTGTATACACAAACACTCCCCCCACACACACATACATATATGTATATGTATATATATATATATATATAACCCTCTCTGTGAAAACTGAGCTACGGTAATTTGCTGTTTTCTACAAAACAAATCGTCCTTCATATTCATATGGTAAAAAACATTATGTGAAAATTTTACCTTTATATCTTTAATATTGACTGAGTAAGATCATGTCAAAGATTGAAAATATAGTTAAATTAATGGTAGAAATCAAACTTTGATGATTCGATTTTGAGACTTTAGCCTGGATTTCACAGAGGGTCACACACACACACACACACACACACACACACACACACACACACACACACACACATGTTGGTTTTATGGTTTACGGGACTTTCCATAGGCGTAATGGTTTTATACTGTACAAGCTGTATGTGCTATTGCCCTACACCTACCCTACACCTAAGTTAGCCCTCACAGGAGACTGTGCATTTCTATTTTCCCTCAAAACAAACTCACTCTGTATGATTTATAAGCGTTTTAAATTATGGGGACACTGAAAATGTCCTCATAAATCATCTTCTCCTTGTAATACCTATGTCATACCCATGTCATTATACAAATTTGTGTCCTCATAAACCACATAAACATGCCCACACACACACACACACACACACACATATATATTGTTATCGTCTTCAGACCTCCTAATCTCTTGATCCTAATTTAAATTAAATATGGTATATTTACTGAATACTGTGAAAAACTTTTGTCTACATTTGTCAAGCAGCTAGTTTGTATGAGGCGGCACACTGGATGCTGTCCATGGTGCTGAACACTGCATGCTTATCTGCCACTCACTCTGAGGTGCAAAGAAGTAACTTTAAGGAGTGGACAGTTGTATAAGTCATTGCCAGCCAATCAGATATGTATCGTGAAGTGTTTGTGGCTGTCATAGAAGATGTGCTGGTGTTGACTGTTCATTTGACTTTGCCATGGCGTTGTCAAAGATATCATGTTATTTCTCATTTTAGGTATGTCTGGAAAGAAATGTTAGACAGGAAGTAAACATGGTGAAAAGGCAGATCTTTTTAGAGTATTCTCAGAATTGTGACCTTAAAGGTGATGTGGAATTTTTTTATTACCTTTGTTTTGGGAGAGAGAAACAAAACATGTGTCCTAAGTTTTAGTGGTTGCTACGTCCATTTTTGTTTAGGCCTATATACAAAAAACATACATGAATAATACACACATATTCTAGTTACAATATTTATTGTTCTTCATATATAATTAATTAACGATTTAATTTATGCTTAAATCGTCTTACAAACTTTAAAAATAATACACCTGGGAGCACACAGTTTGCATACTGTCTGCGTACAGTCATATTTGAATGCATGAGGACCTGCATATTTATAACTAGAAACCCTTAGAGTCTAAAAAATAGTGTCAGCATGCAGAGCTAACCAGGATTTCAGTTTGTTTACAATGTTCGAATGTGACTGCATTTTTCATAGCACAAAGTTCTTAGTAGTCAGTATTTTAATACTTTTACTACAGAATTCAAATAAGCTCAGCGCTTTAGAATACATAACACACTTAAAAATATCATGCGTCGGCTCCGCAGAAACCTGCTGGTCTTAAAATAGGCCAAAATAGAATTGTCTACGTTTATGATAACTGGGAAACTTTTTAACTTTTTATTGTGAATTTATTAGGTTTATGTTTAAAACCAATTTCAATTTTGGTTATAAACTGACCAAAGCCAACATTCATATTCTAACATGTATGAGGAAATTAATGAATGTTAGTATGAGCAAAACTTTGCTAGAGTGAAATTGGGATATGATTTGTATCTGACATGGAAACCTGTTTGCAAACTCTAAAATATATTCATTTTGCCATCCCTTTAGCTTTAATCTTTCACATTGGACTCAGTGCTTTTTAATTTTCTTCAGTTAGACTGCACCTAGCCTTACTTCATAAATCTCACTCTTGCTAGATCGTCTCCTCTGTTCCTTCAGCCTCTGCCTCACTCTGCCTCCGCCTCAGTGGCTCTTTGTTTGCATAAGATTGATTGGAATGATCATGGGGAGTAATTTCAAGTTGGTGTTATAAATATTGCCTTAGGTGTTTGCACGTCCCTCCCTTCGCTCTGTGGTCTTGTTTCCTGGTTATAAATGCAGTCTTTATGCCACTGGTCTTTGAACAAGCTATTTTTAATTGGATATATTAGGGTAATTGGTACAGTCTACAAATGCATTAACACACACACACACACACACACACACACACACACACACACACACACACACACACACACACACACACACACACACACAGGTAAACAAATGAGAACACACCAAAGACTTATATTGCTTTTAATAACTTCCAGGGGCAGGCAATGGGTGGGGGAGTGTGGGCGCCCACCCAAAAGGGAAAATCTCTAAAATTAGAGTTTTATATTGGCTTTCATTTTGGCTTTTGCATTGTTCTTTAATTGATTATTGGCTAAGTGTCAAACATAGAGGCGTTGCTGAGAATCTTTTCATTCAGATGAGAGCAGGCAACCCATATTTTTTTTTAAACCTAGCGTACTGTAATTTGAGTACCTGAGTAAACTTTTTTATTTACTCATTTTCTTTAGCTGGCTTCCCTTTTGTTGTAGTAGTGGCAAGTATAGGATATAACTGATTAGAAATGAATGCATGACAGCAGCTGATATGATAAACCACAGTTCTCTGTCATAGGTTCACTTAACGCTGCGTGAGCTTTTCACGCTTTGGGAAACACCCCTGGGCGTGCCGATTGTCTGAAGCCCATATAGAATCACGCCAATTCATTGGCTGATGGCGCGAAAGCCGCCCCTGATGTACTCACGTTGTCATCTTATACTGGCGAACACGCCATTTGCTTCTCAGTTTTTATCTGCCTTCACGAAGCGGCCATATTAACCCTTCTGTTGCGATTTTTCTGGCCCAATCTTTCTATCATTTCGTGGATTTCTCCATTTGCACTTCGGCGACTGCATCAGCGGAACCTTGTTCTCCTCGCGGTGAAGTGCCATGGAGTATCGCCATTGTCAACCGCCGTGTGCTCGCTTTATCGCGAGCGATGACCCGCACAGTAAGTGTGTTAAATGTTTGGGGTTTTCGCATGCACGCGAGGCATTTTACGGGATATAAAAATGCAAATTTTGTGAAAATATATAAAAATCTCCGCTCTAGGCTTGAAGTTTTTGAAAAGGAGTCATCCGTTTTTCCCCGTCGCACCCCGGAGGCCTCCGCGGCCCCCGTGAGTCCACAACCTGGGGTTCGGATGTGGAGCTCGAGGCGATGGAGAGTGAGCAGACGGGCCTCGCCTTTTCTCTCCCTCTCTCACCTGAGCATGATTATTTATATCCTAGCCCGGAAGCACGTGACACCGTCTCCTTCGGGCTAGAAGGCTGTGTTGCTAACACTGTGTTGCCCGAACCTAATTTCGAGCCTGCTTTAGCTGATGCTTTCCCGCCTAGCGGCCAGGAGGCGTGGCCTTCTGCGGCCTACTCCGAGCTCGTGGACGTGCTTTCCCGTGCCACTGAGAAGCTCTTGTTGGATTGGCCCGATGAGCCCCGCGAGTCTCAGCCGTCGAAGCTCGACGAGCGGTTCCTTAGTGGCCCGAACTCCAGGCCTGAAAGGAGGAAGCTACCATTTTTCAGTGATCAGCATCACGAGATCTCCAGATCCTGGAAACAGCCTTTTTCATCCCGTCTTACTAACACGGCAGCCGCTGACTTCACCAACCTGGTGGGTTCTGTGGAGTAGGGCTATACCGCCATTCCAGTGGTCGAGGACACTCTAGCCTCCCACCTTTCACCTTCCTTGGCACCTTCTTGGAAGTCTTGTCTCTTCCTTCCGACTAAGCTATGTAGGACCACATCCGCCCTTATCGGGAAGTCCTACATCGCGGCCGGTCAGACAGGTATGGCCCTCCACACTATGGCCATCCTCCAAGCCTACCAGGCGGATGTCCTCAAAGAAATGGATGAAGGGGCTGGTCTGACTCCAGAAGCAGTCAAGGAGCTGTGCAGGGCCACTGACTTAGCTCTGAGAGCCACCAAGCACACTGCACGTGCCGTGGGGCGTTCTATGGCTGGCTCGGTGGCCGCAGAGCGCCATTTGTGGCTTAACCTCACTGAGATTCGTGAGAAGGAGAAGGTGTTCCTGCTGGATGCCCCATCTCGCAATCTGGGTTATTTGGAGAGGCGGTTATCTCTGTGGTGGAGAAGTTTCGCTCCACCAAAACTCAGTCTGCTGCTCTTAAGCAGTTCATGCCTAGAAGGATGAGGGACCACTCCACTCCCTCCTCCTCCCTGTCCAGAGAGCAATCCTTGCCTAGAAAGGAGCCTTCTGGTAGGAGCTGCGCCCCAGCACATCCTCCCCTGACCACGGTCTGGGGAGCCCGTGGCCGACCATTTCCCTACCAACGACCAAGCAGGCGGGTTGACCTGAAGTGGCCCGTCAGACCGTCCGCTTCGGCTCCTCCGAGTCGTTCCTGACCCTCAGGTCGGGATGAGGAGAGCTTTTTCATCGCTAAGAGGCGAGACCAGACCGCTAAAGCGTATCTGTCCGCCTCCAACACGCTCTCCTCACTTAGATCTGTCATACCCACCCCATCGGGATTTTGTGTGCAGAAATAGTCCACCAGCATCACTCTTCTTCGGTCAGGCAGTTGGGGGACGCATCGGGCCTTCCCCCTCTACCATCCATCCCTCTGCCGCCAGCGGACCACGTGATAGGAGACACAATCGGTTTTCTCCTACAGCGTACGGGCCCCGCGCCGGCCACTTTTCAGTCCAGTGCTTCACTCTCCATCATCCCAAACAAGGACGCCAGGTGCTTTCCTTCGTGGTGGAGGACGTCACCTCTCCCAGACCTTCTCGACACCCCAAGTCAGGTATGTCTTCCTCAGCACGACACTCTGCTTCCTCTATCACATTTCTTTCACGAATGGGAGCGTCTACCAGGGGTATCACTTTGGGTCTTCAGCACAGTTCGGTCTGGCTACACACTTCAGTTTGGCCGAAATCCCCCCCGCTTCGATGGAGTTTAGCTGACAGTAGTAAACAGCGCCTCGAAGGCTTCTGTGCTACAGCAGAAACTTTCCTCCCTCCTACTAAAGGGAGCAATAGAGGAAGTACCTCGGTCGGACATCGAACAAGGCTTTTTCAGCTGCTACTTCCTCATACCGAAAAGAGACAGCGGCCTGAGACCCATTCTGGACTTGCGTCGTCTGAACCTCTCCCTTTACAAAGGGAAGTTCATGTCCCAGATTCAGGGAGGGGACTGGTTCGTCACTATCGACCTGAAGGATGCCTATTTTCACATCCAGGTCGTCCAGCGGCACAGGAAGTTCCTTCGGTTTGCCTTTGGAGGGAAGGCTTACCAATACAAGGTCCTTACCTTTGGCCTGGCCTTGGCGCCAAGAACTTTCACAAAGTGCATGGATGCTTCGCTGGCCCCTTTGAGGTTCCAGGGCAATCGCGTGCTGAATTACTTGACGACTGGCTCATTCTGGCCCACTCCAGGGAGTTAGTGAGTCATCACAGAGATATCGTCCTCCATCACATTCGTTCTCTTGGCCTCAGAATGAACGCCAAGAAGAGTGTTCTCTTCCCCTCTCAGCAAACTGTGTTTTTGGGGGTTCACTTGGATTTGTTTCAGATGCAGGCCCGTCTGGCTCCTGCCCGGATTTCCAATTTCGCAGCATGTCTGGCCCGCTTCAAACTAGGCCATCATGTCTCAGTGAGTACTTGACGCAGGTTGCTAGGCCTCATGGCAGTGGCCTCCCCTGTGCTGCCCCTAGGGTTGCTCCACATGAGGCCGTTCCTTTGGTGAATGAAAGTGCTGAGGATACACCCCATGGTACCAGCTACTCGCCTAATCAGGGTGTCGCGCAGTTGCTTTCGTGCCCTCTTAAAATGGCGAGACCCCACTTTTCTCCAGAGTCGAGTCAGAATGGGTGCGATTCACCGTCGCCATATGATTACGACGGACGCATCAATGACAGGCTGGGGCGCAGTCTTCGAGGGCAGACCGGCGCATGGGGAATGGACAGGAGAGTTCCTTTCCTGGCACATAAACTGCCTGAAGCTCAGAGCCGTCTTCCTCGCTTTGATTCATTTTCTCCCCGTTGTTGGGAAGCATCATGTAATAGTCAGGACGGACAACATGGCGGTAGCGTCCCACATAAATCGTCAGGGGGGTTCACAGTTGTGCACCCTGGACAGGCTTGCGCGCCGTCTTCTCCTTTGGTCCCAGGACAAGTTCCTTTCCTTAAGGGCAGTTCACGTTCCGGGAATCTCGAACCTCGCGGCCGACTTTCTGTCGAGACAAAAACTCAGGCCGGGAGAGTGGATGTTGAACCGTCAGACAGTAGCCCAGATTTGGGATCTGTTTGGCAAAGCGGAAGTGGACCTCTTTGCTTCACAGGAGTCGTCCCAATGCCCGCTTTGGTTCTCCCTAAGTTCCCTGGCGACTCTGGGCATAGATGCGGCATGAGACTGTACGCGTTTCCGCCAGTCAAGCTGATTCCGGCAGTCCTATGCAGGGTGAAGGTGAGCGGTGCCCGTCTCCTAATCATAGCCCCATTCTGTCCCTCCCAGACGTGGTTCTCAGAGCTGATTCCTCTTCTGTATCTGGACCTGCTTTCTCAGCTTCAGGGCAGGATCTGGCATCCTTAGCCAGAGATCTGGAAGCTGTGGGTATGGCCCATAAAGGGTCAAGGGCCTTGATGAATAGTCTACCTGTCGAGGTTCAGGAGACCATCGCCAGTGCCAGGGCCCCTGCTACGAGAAAGCTGTATTCTTCCAAATGGGGTGTCTTTGAGTCCTGGTGTTTGGCTCGTGCTATAGACCCAGTTAACTGCCCTGTCGGTCCAGTGCTGGAGTTTTTGCAGGAAAAACTGACAACAGGGGTGGCCGCGACCACCTTAAGGGTTTATGTCGCGGCCATTGCGGCTCGGAGAGAGCATGATGAGGTTCCCTGGGAAGGCATCGGATGGTCTCTGCGTTTATGCGTGGCGTCAGGTGCCTTAGGCCTGTGAGAGTACGCCCTATGGCAATTCCTTCTTGGGACCTGTCAGTCGTCCTCGAAGGTCTAGTGGCAGCCCCTTTTGAGCCCCTAGAGTCATCTCCAGAATGGATCCTGACTCTTAAGGTAACTCTTTTGTTGGCGCTTACGTCATTAAAGAGAGTTGGGGACTTGCAGGCCCTCTCTGTCAGTGAAATGTGTATGGACTTCGCCCCGGGTCTGGTTAAGGTGACCCTGCGGCCTAGGCCTGGTTATGTTCCCAAGGTTTTGTCCACATCGTTTTGCTCTCAGGTGGTCACACTTAACTCTTTCCATCCTCCTCCCTTTGCGTCGCGTGAGGATGAGAGGCTTCACATGCTCTGTCCAGTTCGAGCTTTGAAGATATATGTGGACCGCACCAACATTTGGAGAAAATCCCCCAGTTGCTGGTGTGTTTTGGTGCTGGCCGCCGTGGGCTTTCCACATCAAAGCAGAGAATTTCTCACTGGGTGAGAGACGCTATTTCGCTGGCTTACGAGGTGTGTGGCCTTCCTTCACCTCTCAGCCTTCTGGCGCATTCTACTAGGAGCGTGGCCTCCTCTCAAGCTCTTTTCAGAGGGATTCCCCTAGAGGAAATTTGTGTAGCGGCAGGATGGTCCTCTCCGCACACTTTTGTCAGGTTCTACAACCTGGATCTTGATACAGCTCCGGGTTCTCAGGTTCTGTCTGTTTGAACCAGCCGTATGCTGTTTGGTTCGTAAGCAGACCAGATAGGGCAGCGTTTTTAGCTTGGTAAATCAGTTTGGTATATCGCTCCCAAAGCGTGAAAACCAAACACAATAAGATGTAATGATCCATGTTGCAACCCTCTCTCTCAGTGAAATCTAGGATTTAGAGGTGAGCTTTACTGTGTGTTTGGCAGGAAGGACAGACAGCACAGGGAGATTGTGTGGCAATGAATGGTTTCCATGGCAACAGGAGCTGGTGCTTAAAGGATGCCTTGAAGAGTGGTGACATTACGCTTCCACCTCGGGAGAGAAATAGAAATTCTACCCAACTACATCTGGAGAGAATCAAATGCAAATTCTCTTTTAGTTTACAACTGTGAATCCCATCTCTATCACTATCAATACATGTTAATATTTGTTTCTAACAAACAGCTGCACAGTTTGTTGAGTACAGAAATTCAAGCAAAAATAAGCAAATGGATTTTGTCTGATTTTGCTTTCCAGCACAGTTTTTGATTTACTCAGTTTTTCTTTTCTCTTTTTCTCTGAACATCTTTTAACCTTTGAGTCCCTTCAGTTTGCCACAACAACAGAAACTACAGGCTTAGATTACGTGGAACAACACATACTGTAGCTTTCAGGAGAAAATTGCCAACAAAATGACTTAAAACAACCCCTTTAAAGAATAAAATCCAGGAGATATGGTGAAAAATTGTGATCTGTAACTTTTTTATTGTTATCTCCTTGATTTATTCAAAGGATGACACAGTGTTTCAAATGTCTTTGTATGAGAAAGCAAACCTTGAGGTATTCGCAAAGGAACCAAAGATATTTATGTATGCTCACGTGTTGTCGGCAGGGTCATGCACAGGACAAGCAAACAGAGTGAGCCTTTACTTTATTTGAAGGAAAGTGCAGTTGCATTAACAGGTTTCTGGTGTAATGTATGACACACCACGTGTTGCTACCTGCAAAGAGTTATTTGAGCAAACGGAAAAAAGAAAATGCCATTAAGTTTTAACGTTTTTTGTGACATGAATGACCTCATGATTCTGTTACTGTTCTTTTTGACACATTTTAATTACGGTTTATGGCTTTGAAATGTACTTACATTTAACTTTTATTGTTGATAATGACTTGTTTAGTACCTGGGGCTACAGTTATTATCATTCTGCACAGGTTTTGCTTTCACTTCAATAGTTTTAGCAGGTAAATAGATGCACCCTTTCAGCAGTAATGTGCAGCATAGCTCAAGGGTAGCTAATGATTTGAAACCCTAAAGCAATGCAAACACTTGCATGCATAGTTGTTTGCATATCAAATTGAGCACGTGGGCAATTAAATTGCCCACATTGGTGGTTGTAATTCCTGAAAGATTCTACTTTGTAGCATGTTGTTTTATGGTTTTAATTTATAAGACAGTGAATGCTGTGGTGCAGTGCAAACACATTTGACATTATTGCATGAAAAAGTACACGTTTTCAAGGGGATTTACATTGTCAGTCTCCTTTGTTCACTTAAAATAAAAGGAGGTGTCTAGGTGAATCTTGATGGTCTTCTTTTGTTAAAAAGTTCAATGTCAAAGCCCTTGTGTGAAAGACTAGCAAATGAATTCCCTGTATAGTCAGGATCAGGAGATTGTTCGATCTGTGTACAATCCTCTCTTTTATTTGATTCCTTTAGTCCTGAAAAGGGTTTCAAATCAAATGGAATACATTTCCTATAAGCTATATCTGTTGGAGACCATTGTTTATTCGAGACTAGGGTTGTAATTATATACCGGTATGACGGTTTATCACGGTTTGGACGTTACCATAACATGTCTTTTATACTGATAACAAGTTCAAACAGATGCCATTAATACAGTGGAGGACAGAGGAGCCTCTTAAAGAAGAAGTTACAGGTCTGTGAGAGCCAGCAATCTTGCTTGTTTGTAGGTGACCAAATACTTATTTTCCACCATAATTTGCAAATAAATTCTTTAAAAACATCCTACAATGTGATTTTCTGGATTTCTTATTTTGTCTCTCATAGTTGAGGTATATCTATGATGAAAATTACAGGCCTCGCTCATCTTTTAAGTGGGAGAACTTGCACAATTGGTGGCTGACTAAATACTTGCCCACTGTATATATATATATATATATATATATATACACTATATTGCCAAAAATATTGGGTCACCCCTTTTAATGAACAGGTTCGACTACTTCCAAGAATACAAATCTTAATGTTTAACCATATAATGATATTCTAGGAATTGTGTGCTTTTAATTTTATAGCAACAGTTTGGACAGGACCCTTTTCTATTCTAACATGACAGTTTTTCTGTGTATAAGGCAATGATCAAAGATAAATGATGATTCAGTCAGTGTGGAAGAACTTGAATGGTCTGCAGAAGGCCAAGTCCTAATCCCAGCTGAACACCTCTGGTGTGACTTTAAATGCAGACCTTGAGCCAAAAACTCATCACCAAACACATTTATGTGGTACCGTGGTCCTGTGAGGCATGACGTTTCGTTCCACTGTATGTACCCACATGTAGCGGAATGACAATAAAGCTCAACTTGACTTGATTGACTTAAGCCTTTTCTGTTCAGACAAATGTATTGGGGGATTCAGTTATGTTCAATGAAGTCCTAATTTCCCTTATATATAAAATGGTTTTAAGCTAAATTATTTTATGGGATAGTATGATGTCCACTCTTCTGTGTGTGAAGACGCTGCAGGGCAAATCTATGAATGAATGTTCCGAAGTGATGCAAACTTAAACGGATTTCCCCTGTTCAGGGAGTAGGAAGCAATGAATACTGTGTAGGGATCATATCAATCGGAACACAGTTAATGCACATAACTCACTTCTAACGAGCTGATTATCTGAATGAGGTGTGTTAACTAAGAGATACATGCTTTTTTCGGATTCAGAAACCGGTGCAACATTTACTGCAATTATACAGATTGGAACAGATAGGACAATGGCGAATATCATTCTGAATGTATTTATCTGAAAGAATAATGTCAGACATGCCTAGGATGTCCTGAGGGGGAAAAAATCTTAGGCTAATTAACATTTTTGGGTGAACTATACCTTTAACTTTCATCTTTGACGTCACAGGAATAAATTGCATTTTAAAATACAGTAAAATGAAAGTTATTTTGAATTGTAATAATATATTACAATATCTTTGTTTTTAATGTATCAATATATATATATATATATATTAGGGGTGTAACGGTTCACAAAATTTACGGTTCGGTTCGATACGACACAGTGGTGTCACGGTTTGGTACGTTTTAGATACGGGGGGCAGGGCAATTGGTTACGACGCAATGTGGGAAATATTTCTGTTTTTGAAAGTCAGTGCTTGAAATAAAAGCTTTTTATTTCATTGTTTTTTATTGATGACTGCAATGTTATTTTTTATTTTGAGACTATAATTAATTGTAGGTAGCCTATAGCCTAATAGACCTGTTTTAAAAACATTTTAATTGAGGAGTAAATATAGCCTAATCTTATCCTAATAAAAATAACAATATAACAGCCCTATATTGCTTGGAAATGCCACATCAGGGCTCTAGACTCATTCTTCTCACTGGTCGCTCTTTTGGTAAAAATAATAATTTAATTTCTTTTTTTTGCTACAACATGGAATAAATCAATGCATGCTGATTAACATGTATCATAGTTTATAGCTATATGGTAACGAAAGTAGTTTTTCGTCATTAGTATTATTTGTGATTTGAATCTTGTGAAGGGGAATTCCTCTTTAGCAAATTAGTCACGTTTTACAAGAAAATATAATTGTCTGTTTTGCTTACATCTATTCACCTTTCACTTACTAAAAGCAAAATATTATTTGTTATTCTTAATTAAAGCACAACAACAATAAACAGCAGGCTACAATGACAAAGCTTACATAATGTATTAACAAAAACTAAGCTGAGGCATGGCATACACCACATGCAGTATTATATACGGATTAATAAATTACTGAACGTTTAGCAAACACTATGGATTATAAATAAATAAATAAATAAAAGAAAGCCTTAGCGTGAGGTAAACAGCAAAGATACGCTTTTTAAAATGAAATGTAAAAAGCAACACTAAACTGGCTGTCGGTGACGGGGCTGGGGCCACGGCCTCGGAGGCGGACTCACCATGGCCGCCCGAATCCCCGGATCCGCCATGGCCGCCTGAGCTCCCTGCTCCACTGTGGGTCCTGGAAATGGCCGCCCGGAGATCCCTGCTCCACCCCCCTCCCCATTGGATGTTGTACAGCGCGGGATGCACCTGTTGGGAGGGGAGGGGTTGGGGGAGTGTAATGTCAGACTTGGTTCCTCGTGTCTTGTGGTTCCACGTGTTCCCAGTGTTTCCATGCCCATTTAATTTTTTTCCTGTTCATTATGAGTTTATTTAGTCCCAGCCATTTTTTTTATTACGTTCCAGGTGTGTCTTGTTAGTTCTGTCTATTTATAGTGTGTTCTACCCCTTGTTTCCTGTCTGCTGTTAAACGTCATTCTGTGTGTCCCTATGTTCTCTGTGTACCCTGTTGGATTAAAGACACTCGTTTGTGCATTTCCTCATCTCCTTGATTCCCTGACTCCAAGCGAATGTGACACTTGTACCCTACCTAATCGGGGGAAGAAAAACCTGTCTTTCACTCTGCCTGTGTCAGTTAGAGTCATGTTAAAGATTTAAATCCTTGCTGTCATGATCCTCTGTCAGTCACGGATTATGAAAAGTGAAACTTAAATCTATAGGGATTTATTCATGCATGTTAAAATATTTATTTATAGCTTCTTTCTTTCCAGATTCTTATTTACAGTATTATCATAATAGTCTGTATTAACTTATTGGGAGAAAACCGGTAGTTCTCTGTGAAATCAGACATTTAAGCACCCCAATATAGCCAAAATGGCATGATCATAAAACCCCGCAAATATTTGACAGTGAGATTGGGAGTTGAATCAGGCTCCTCTTATCGAAGCATCAAAACGTCGACTATTCGGGGTCACCCCTAATATATACACACACACACACACACACACACACACACACACACACACACACATACACACACGTTGGTTTTTATGGTTTACGGGGACTTTCCATAGGCGTAATGGTTTTTATACTGTACAAGCTGTATGTGCTATTGCCCTACACCTACCCTACACCTAAACTTAGCCCTCACAGGAGACAGTGTGCATTTCTATTTTCCCTCAAAAACTCACTCTGTATGATTTATAAGCGTTTTAAATTATGGGGACACTAAAAATGTCCTCATAAATCACCTTCTCCTTGTAATACCTATGTTATACCCATGTCATTATACAAATTTGTGTCCTCATAAACCACATAAACATGCCCACGCGCGCGCGCACACACACACACACACACACACAGAGGTCTGATTTCCTATCTGTCTTTTAAGACAAAAATGGAAAACCCATAAATGAATTGGGTTCTTGTGGATTGCTTTTGCCCTGCCAAAAGCAGTGGTTTAATGATTAGAAACTTCACACAAGATGGAGCAGCATAAGGGCACTTGGGAAAGTACAGCTGTACATCATACTTTTGATGGAACATTTCAATGGCTGTACATGATGAGACAAGCTGTATCTGTAATTGAATAGTCTTCAAGTGAGAACTTAGTAAGAACTTTTGAGTGACACTAGCTCTTGGTGCTGTGGGAGTGACCCTATTTAATGTCAAACCAGGATCAGGGTGTCTCCTCAATCACTTTTCAAGAGAACACCCTCAAATGTGATCCGACACTTTTAAATAAGGATACAAGTATATCTTTCCAAATGCTACACATTTTCTGCTTCCATTTCCATCTCTTTTCACTTCAGCCACTTGGATAGCAGACCAAAGGAACATTCTATATAGGTTTCCCTCTTTGTTGCCACTGCTCTGTGCTGCTGCTTGTGGAGAGCCCTAGGCTAATGAGATGACACAGACGGCGCACTTGTCTGGTCATGACAGGAGCTGAGATAGAATAGAAGGGCTTATGGTGCAGGTAATGGGCATTTCAACAACACAATGGTACGGTGAGGTCATTCACAGCCACATGATTTACAGCCACAAATGATGTGTTGTGTTGAACCCTGTTGAGCTGTGTTAGTTTTTTTTCCAGTTATATTTCAATGATTATATAGGCTACAGTGTATCTCAGCACTCCTTGCTGCTCTTTTCAGGACACATTTTAGCGACCACCTTTATACATATTGACTTGCACTCCATTCAAGGTAGACATTTTGCTAATATGCGTGTTCTCTGAGAATCGAACCTTTGACTTCAGTTATTTGCAATTATCTACTTTTTGACTCAAGAGCATGTGTGGAGAGAGAGAGAAAACTAATTGCAAGTGGTAAAATAATCTTATTAATGTGCTTCTGATTTTCAAATATTTTTTAGAGCACATGCACATTTGTACTGTTCAGGTTTGTGCTAGTTAAGATTAAAAAAAAGTTCATCCATTGAGGGCGATTTAAATTGATTATAAAGTGACACAAACATTTCTATTTAAAAAAATGCTGTTTTTTAATTTTATTTTCATCAAATAATCCTAAAAAGTTTCGACAAAAATCTTAAAATAGAAAATATTTTAAATTAAATTCTAATAATTTACAGTATTAAAATAAATGCAGCTTTGGCGAGCACAATATACTTTTTTCAAAATCATTAAATAAATCTTAATTTTGTAGAAAAAGTGCATCATATATTTTTGTCAGAACCATAGTTCTCTCTTGATGTACTGTGATTCTATTGCCCTCTTTCTCTGCCCCAAATTCCTGTCAAATTATCAATGCTGTCCCAAAAACACCTTTATGCGCTTCTATAGTGTATAAATTATAACTTTCCAATATTGTTTAAACACCGCCAGTATGCATTTGTTTGCAATCCTACATATACTTTGTATATATACATATATATATATATATATAGTTGTGCATGTACTGTGAATAAATGGAATTGCCAGGTGAAACGTTTTACCAGGGTACAGCTGTACTGGGTAGTAAATGTGCAGCCAGGTATTCAGAGGAGAATTCAGACAGCTTAGCACACGGTCTACCTTCACCTCAAATGCCTTAGAGCGGCACATTACAATGATTGTGTGGAATAAATTTGATAACTATATGTGAGTGTAACCACATTACGTAAGGCACACTCAAAGACTTGTTTATTTAATGGAGTATAACGTACCGATTCACATGCGGTAATATGATTGTTTAATACACAAATCTGTAACGGGTGTGGCCATTACAGAAGTCTACTGTCAGATTGCATTTCTGTTATCCAAAATCAAGCAACAAAATTGCCATTGCTGTTGTTATGTATCATTTCCAACATTCGCTCTGTTCCAGCCTTCACTAGTGACTAGTCTGCAGCGAGCAAATAGAAACCCAAAATGGTTGACGAGAGCTTTGCCCTAGGTCAGAGTGAGATGGTAACATGCCCTTGGAGAATTGCTGCCACTGTCTGTCAGAAAGAGGGTTGGACCATTTGAGGTGAGCGAGAGCTCTTGAAGGTCAGGCAGGGCTCGACAATAAGGACTGCGTGGAGGCAAGTGTGAAGGACGCTCGGGACAGTAGACTGATTAGTCACTTGCCCGATCGGGCCACTGCAGCATTGTCACGAAATTGTATCAATTGCATTAAGCCTTGTTCTTTTACAAATTCAAGCGATTAAAAAGCATTTGGAAAGACAACTCCTTTCAGTAGCCTACTTGCGCGCTGTGTTCTGATCTGTGTGAACAGCACGAGCACAGAAAGCCGTTCTCTGACACGCGCAAGCCGCCTGAATGGGCAAATACATACAAAAGTATGCCAAAATACCCCTCTTGGCAAGTATGCCAATAATTAATCTATATCAAATTTATACACTGGAGTACAGATCAACCGGATATTTTTTTATTATTATTTTAGAGCATATTATGTTCCGTGCTTGCTCACAAACTGCACTGCAATAATTTCCCCAAATGTCATTTGTGTGGCAATTTATTATCCAGGGCTCGACATTAACGCTTCATTAACGCCAGTCAGATGAGTAACAAAAAATAACTAGGCAATCACCAAAACGCAAGTATTATTCTGATTTTATTACATTTAGAGTCAGTGAGAAATAGTGGATATAGCTACTGTATATAATGTATTATGTACGGTATAAAGTTACGCTGTAGAAGGCGACGCTGTATCAAAACGTGCAACACAATGAAAGTCAGCATGCTGAGGTAAAAATTCAAAATGAAAAGTTTTTATGTTTAAAATACAGTTAGTTAGGCAATATCACAAAAGGTTTTCACCATTACGACTGTTTAATAGTTCAATAAACAGTTCCATAAGCAAGTACAAAAATATTTGATCACTTAGATTGTAGGTGTAATCACAGCGCAGATCACCAGTAGACCCTCACTGCAGAACAAAGATCCAGGGAGCGGGTTGGATCCACATCTAGGGGTGGGGAAGGGTGGGTTTAGGGATCAGGGTGTGGAGACGGGTAGGTTTAGGCATATGTAACGTGGGAGGAGTTGGATCTAGATCCAACCACGCCCCTTGGATCTTGTGATTCATTGCTGAATAATTCAGTGTTTTGAATGAATTGGTTGAGTCAAAGTTTCATTAGCCCATGCATAAACATCTGATGAATCAGCCGTTTGAATCGCTTGAATGAACAACTCAGTGATTCACTCATTAATTGCTCACTACTGGCGTTTTAATTAATCATTTCCACCATCATTTCTTGTTTGTATATTAACAAAATATTTAAAACAGTCTCATAACATTATTCAATGCAGTAATAATTTTAAATGAATGATGAAGTATTAATGAGGTTAGGGGGGAAATGCCCTCTAGGTAAAATAATCCCTTGGATTAAATATAAAAACACATGCAAATGTTTATACCACAGCTGATAGAAAGCTTATGATAATGGTTTTATATATATTGTTCATTTGTTCTTATTTACTGGCTGTCACTTGTCTTTAATAATGTTTAAACTTTATATTTAGGGGTTCATGCAAATTTTTTGTATTATTATTTTCCGGTCAACGAATCGTGCAGGCCAAACCGTAAGGCCTAGAGAGCTTATATTTTTTCAAAATGTAGTAGTATTGCTGCTACTCAGATCCAAAGACTTGCCCCAATCGGCCTAAAGGGGGCGCTACAGCGACCACATGAACTCACAGGCTGTGAGAGTCACTTAATGAAAATTTTACCTTTCATTTGAGAAAACTAGCATCATATCATACTGTATACATACACACAGAAACGTCAAGGCAACCTATCAAAATAAAAGTGTGGTTTAACATGTAACAGAAACTACGGAAGTTTTAAAACATTATTATAATTTTTCTGTCTTGTTTTCTCGTGATCTCGACATAACGAAGTTGTTTTGTCGTTATCACGACTTAATTTTTCTCGTGATCTCGACATATAACGAAAGTTGTTTTGTCGTTATCTCGACATAACGAAAGTGTGGATCTCAACGTAAAAACCGCTTTCTCACGACGTAATTGTAGCTATCAAAATCCGCACCTTGTGAATGTTTCTGGTATATTATGGTGTACGCTAGCGCTGATATCTCCATCATAAAGTTCCTGCAGCAAATATGGACTTTATCTCTGCATTTTGCCAGACCGTCAATCATGGCTGAGCTGTTGACTCGCTGCTCTCTGTGGTATAATTGTGTGTAGTTTCGCTAGGCACCCAAGGCCTCTACAATAATGTCTATAATTAGATCACGTTTATTTAGAAGACATCTTTTTCACAGCTGGTTGCAGCACAGAGGATAATATGTCAGAGCAGAGTGGTGCAGATATGATGCTTTGATTATTGCAGATCTGTCAGGATTTTATAATTTACTAAGTTTTAGATGCCTTGTTTGACAATGACGCAACATCTTTGTTTGAAAGAATGTGGCGCCTTGGGAGATAGTCTGAGAACTTCAATAAAACAAAGAAGATGTACTTCCATTACCTTGCTCTCGTTCATAAGAAACTTGCTCAGCGGTTGTCGTTGAAAGAAAATACTACTTGCTAAACCCCCTTGACAATTGGCAGCCTTTTGACACCGTTAATAATAGTCTGGTTTTGTAATTTGTCAGCTCAGAAGCACAGAATCAAGGTTAATTATGAATACTACTGCTTCCTACGCCTCTTTTTTCACATTATTATTTTAAAGGAATAGTTCACCAGTATGGGATCATTTGCTCACACTCGTTTCTTTCAAAAACCTGTATGACTTTCTTTCTTCTGCTGAACACAAAATTAGATATTTGTAGGGAGATGTTCAAACTGCTCCTTTACATATAATGAATGTCAAGCAAGATTTTTAAGCCATTTTTGTTCAGCTAATGACCTCAATTTCAGAGTGTTTGTCACACAAAGCTATTATATGGCTTCAGAAGACTTAGAAGAAGTTCATATGACTAATATACTTTATTCTATTATGCTTGTCTGGTGCCTTTTTAGAGCTTCCCCATCTACTTTCATTGTCTAAAAAAAGTAATATTTTAATGCTGTTCCCATGAAGGCTTTTTTCTTTCGTGCACACAAACAATTAGAATTTTAGCAGAATGTCCCAACTTCTCTCTTACATAAGATGAAAGTAAAGGTGACTAACTTCTATCAAGCTCCAAGGACAAAGAAAGCAGCATGCAAACATCATAAAAGTTGTCAATACAACTTGGGTGCAATATTTTACTGTAAGACTTCTGAAGACTTCACGGTATTTGCTAAATATCTTGCCATGAAAATTTTGTTTGACAGTAACTGAATTTAAAAGAGCAACTTGAACTTTCCAGAAGAAAGTAAGTCATATGGTTTTGGAAAAAAAACATGAGGATGGGTAAATTATGTCAGTATTTTTGGGTGAACTTCTGCTGATGTTTGGTTCAAAGTGTTTAAATTTATACATAAAAGACTGGATGTGTTTATGATCTCTGAGAAATGTATTGAAACGTAACTAGTGTTAACTTGAAGAAGCAAGGAGCTGCTGACAGGCCTGTCTCTGCCTTTTTAAAGTACACAACACCAGAAGGTCTTAATAACATTGATAAATCTGTCTTTAACCCCGCTCTGACCTGAGGTTAACCGGATGGGGCTGACATTGAAGCACACACATACTATCCGTCTGTGAACATCTGTAATTAGCAGGGAAGGAGAGACTGACATGTTAACTTCAGAGGAAAGAACAGTCAGGTAAGGCCGAGATACTCTGTCAATCCAGTGGTCGGCTAATTGCCAGACGAAAGCTTGAACCGTATCGACTGTGGCCTTGACACCTAGACTTAGGTTTTCAACCCCTGAACCGTATAATTAAAACACCTCGCTCCTGACAGCTGGGACACTGTTAGATGATATAGCCAGCCAGCTTTCAACTTCAAATACAGATGAGAGAACTAAAGAAAACGAAAATGTCTTCCCTCTTTTTGGTGTCATAAAGTGATAGAGGAACGCTTTTGCAATCTGGCTTCCAAAGTCAGTCTTTTATTTTTATTTTTGACAAAACATTACACCTTTTCCAAAGCTAAAGGGAATTTGAAGGCTTGAGAGCTTTTTTTGGCATGGCCTCATCATGCAGATTTACAACACATACAGTCTGTGTATTGCCTGAAGGCACCATGCATTTACGTCTTGGCTTAATGATACAAAGCTTTTTTGAAGGCTTTGATCTGTTGCTTTTGAGGGTTCATTAGCCTATAAGCATTATTTTATGATTTAATTATAGAGCAGTCTTTAAAGTTGGCATGAAATGAAAATTCACCCTGTTTATTTTGTAAATGCCTTTTATAGATCTTATTCTGAATGTTTCATCGGTTTATAGACCTTTTCTGTTTTTAATGTACATTAAATGCATGTTTACACCAAGGAGAATAACTGCAATGAAATTTAAAATAGACTGAATCTTTTTGAGATAGCAATGAGCTCAATGTGGGCCAAATCTGACTAACCACATTTCTGTCCCATCTGAATAATAAATAGATTTGTTAGCTACGGCTCACCTTGACTGAAACCCAAAAAAGCATTTTAGCTCAAATTTAGAACAGTTTTATACTTTTTGGCAAGGTATAATGAAAACAAATAAACCTTCCAATTTTTCAGGAGGCTTCCCTCGGAAAAGGTCGCTTATGCTGTACACATCCATTCGTTTGACTTTGTTTCCTGTCTTCAGCAACTGTTTGATGGACAGACCCTAGAGCCAGGATTGCACATTTACCACCACTTCAGCTTTTTTCAAGGTGTTTATTATTGGCTGATGGTGGCTTTGCCATGTGGCCGAGTCCCAGATGGAGGGCTCAAAACCATGCTCCAAAAGCAACACAAGTGTTGGGGGAAGTGTTTTATTATGCTGCATCATAAAAATTATGGCCTGCCACTGTGGACAGTAATACATGCAAGTCAGTGTGGGTACTGTGAGTTGGGGTTATACGGGATATGCCATGGCCTAGATGTGGATGAGATCTAAGCTCTTTTTGCATCTATGTGGTTAATTGCTATATTAAGTTATTTATTTTAAGTTTGGTTCAGTATTGGCTTCTTTTCAGGGGGATTTCAATATTTTTGTTTTGTAAATAATACCCATTGGAGCAATGTTTGCCTAATTTAGAAATACCTGGGGGTTTTAATTTAATTTGTTAATGTTTATATTAATATTAATCCTTTAAAAAAAAATGTGTTCACAAGAATATTAACTTTTTGAAACTGATATTTTAAATTAGCCACTGTTGGTAGATATTTGTAATTACACCATTTGCAACCAACATTTATTTTTCCATTGACAACAATTGAAAATATTTTTTTGCAACACACATTTGCAAGTTATTAAGTCGGAATCGTGAGCCTGGAGATATAAACAACACAGGACAAGTGGTTTGGAAAATTTGAAAGGTGGATGCACCATGGCATTGACTAAAATTACGATTATATGACAACCTTGATTCTGAATAGTGTTCTTATATCGCTTCTGTTTAGAGGAGGAAAAATAGAAAGTCTTCAATCTGATGTTAGTAATATGACTTGATGTTTTCAGAAAACAAGAGATTTAGAGATTATTCCATCCATTTAAGGTGTCTAAACACCAACATGTCCAATAACAATTGGATCTACATATTTTTGCTGATCATATTTCCCTTTACTGATCAAATAAGCTCTGAATAGCTATTATCGAACCAAATGCAAGTAGGCAAAATAAATACTATGCGAGCATACCCTAATATCCTTGAAATACACCTTGGCAGGAGACCATAGTCTGCCAGGAGGTTAAATATACAGCAATAGATCTGTGTAGATGAGGCCATTACAGCACTCAGATCCTAGTGCTAGTGCAAAAGGAAATGTGCCAAAAGACTTACATCTCGCAAAAGTGTTTATCATCACTGTAAAGCAATCATTTTAGATGACTGTTCTGCGTTTGAGAAAATAGCCTCTATCACGTAAAAGTGCTTCCCTCTTTCCATAAACATTTTCCTTCAACAATTTTATCCTAGCTGCCATCTTTGGCATTTTAAACCTTTTTTCATCATTCTTGCGTTTTTTCCCACCATAACAAGCTACGTGCACTCTAATAGGATAAAACATGTTCTTAAAATATGATCAGCAATACCATTATCATTTCTCCACATAATAGATCCCACTGTCGTGCTTATCATTAGATTTAAAAACAAACACTCTTTCTGGCCGCCATATGTGGCGACAGATGTCATCAAGCAGCCCCTGACGGGGAAGACAGACGACCTGTCTGCATAACTGAAGCTGAGAAATTGAAGTTTATGGGAAACACAGACAGAACATTTGCATTCTCTGCATGTCCTTCATCCAAGATTCATTCTTCTCTGGGAAAGCTCCAGAGAGTCTGATGTACGCGGACTGTGTGAAAAGGTAGCAAGAGTTTGTCAAGGTTGTGAGAGCTTTATGAGAACAGCAAATTATGCCTGGCTTTGAGCTGTTCTCATTGTGTCATTTTATATCCCTATTTTATAATATTAAATATGTGTATTTTAAATAATTAGAACTTTGAAATTACCCAGGGATATTATGTTTTCAAATCACAAGGTGCAGTATAAAAAGCTTCAAAAATAGCCATCTTTTGAATTTTATAAAGTCTCCTTTGATTGAGGCCACAGTTGTAATATGAATCATCCTCTGTATTGTTGTTGTTCAAAGTTTAAATATTTATTTTTCATATGCTCAACAGGGTGGCAGTGAAATTGTTTTTTTTCTATCCTTCTTCCTCTGCAAGCTATCATTAGCATGCAGAAGAAAGACAAAGGACAGTAAATACAGATGATGATGCAGTAGAATGAACAGTAGTAATATACCAAACATTTGAAAGTACATAAAGTATCTGGACACTTAGATCACACTTTTAAAAGTATGAATGTTTTTGCTTTTGAAAACAATCTCAAAATCGTTTTTTTAAAGGGGAAAAAAACATCTTTTAAAGGCTAGTTTACACATACACTGTAAAATATAATTAGTTGGGCTTGCTTTAAAAAAGCATGCAAGCCGATTGCCTTAAAAACAAAGTAAAGTGAATTAGGAATAGTATGTTGTACTGACAAATGCTTAGTTAGTATAGTTTACTTAAACTTAAAAACTGTAGGAGGTACTTGATCCTTTATTTTAGGTTTACTCATGTCTTAGTATAGCTACTCAATGACTCCCAGAGTGCATTGCAGCATGAATTAATTATGCAATTGCTTTGTTTTACTGTTGTCTTGCCAATTTTATTTTGCTGTCTTGTGTCAGAAGTAGCACTACAAAAAGTGAAAAATAAAATGGTTATTGTTACAATTAACAAACATAAATGAAATTGAATTGTTACTGTTATTGTGATTCGCATAATGAAGTCTGTGTGTGACTGAGAATTTCTATCACATATTTTTAAGGATTATATCAACCCAATTGAAAGCTTCTCAAGCTGTTTGAGAAAAACAATACAATTATAAAAGCTCATTAATAAACACACACAAAGAAATTCACTAATGATTTGATATTAAGATCACCTTCTATAGCAACCTATTTATTACTTTACTTCCATTGTAATCAAATAACTCTGATTTAATTGATTTGCATTAATAGGAAGACAATTATAAAAACATAAATAAAGTTCCAAGTGCACAACCAATAGGAACGCTAATCACTGATGAGTTAAAAAAATCAACATTTTAGGAAAATCAACATCAATTTTTGAAGTCAGCTTATTTTATGTTCTCTTATTGTAAATTCAACATTCCATGTTCCTGTGGCTCAGTGGTAGAGCATTGCGTTAGCAGCGCAATGGTTGTGGGTTCAATTCCCAGGGAACACACATACTGACAAAAAAATTTATACACCTGAATCACTTTGCGTAAGTCGCTTTGGATAAAAAGTGTCTGATAAATGTAAAGATGACTTTGGGAAATGAGTGAATGCAACTAGTGAAAGATAAATGCAGACATGGAGGAAATGAGTGAAAAGTCTATTTAAAAAAGTATTTTTTATTTTTTCTACTTCTGTTGTTATGTTGCACATAAGCAACATATTAGTGCCTCTCACTGGTTTATTAATGTCATTGGTTGCTTTGTGGCTACTTAAATATTTTAAGTAAGTGTCACTCAAAACAGCAAGTAAATTGTTTTATTTGCCTTGAAAGTGGCTGTAACTTAATAAAACCTAGTAAGTATAACAACTAAGTAAAGATAAATAATTATCTAAGTAAAGTAAACTATTGGATTTTACAGTAAAATGTAAAATTAGTTTATGATGTAGGTGACTTTTTTCCCTTAGTTTATCCAAGATGTAGGTGACTTTTTCTTATTTAATGAAATCAGAAATTAATACCTGTGGTTCCTAACAATATATTGTGGTCTTATGAAGTGAAATGATGGGTCTGTGCGAGAAATATTGTTTACAACATCATTACTTGTAATCTATAGACTTACCCAACAAGGAAATATGATTCGGATATGGTTCTTTCAACAGTTTGTTTCAATGAACTATTTCAATTCACTAGTGCATTTACGTAATCAAGCAATGACATAACATATAAGCAATTTTTATAACACCGAATAATGAAGGGAAACGTGAATGTTTTACATGTCTGAAGCATATAAAGTGGATAAACTAGTCTTCATCAGCTCACTGTTTATATAAACAAAGAGAAACCATAAAAACTTTAATTTTGCCCCTTATTCAAGTGCTTGGGCTCGGTTCACATATGTACATATTGCCGGCTCTTACATCTGTGTCGTAATTGTTTCCCAGTTCTTGGTATAAATCAGCATCATAGGATGATATACGCCAGTATTTTGGTTGATTTTGAGTCAGAGTTAGTGTCAGGCATGTCCAAAAGTGAGTTTAGATTGAGTGACTTGTAGATCTATGCCGCTCAAGCTGCAAACTGTTTCAGACGGTTCAGTCAGGTTTGGTGAACTGGTTCAACTAGTACCAAACAGACAAGGTCCAAAAGAATGATTAGTTCATGAACCAGACATCACTCAGTACTATTTGACTGAGTATATGTTTTACAGGTTACAGGTAACAATAAAAATCAGTTTGATCGTTTTGCTTCATATAACCTCAAAATAATGTCCAGAGCCACATGTATTAATTTTGTGTTCCTTGATACGCTTTTCTGAAAGACATGCAGCCTCTAACTTGCATTTTATCAATCACCAATGACCACGATTACAGCAAAAAAAAAAAAAAAACATATTTAATGCTTTAATGAAGAAGAAAAAAAATCACCTATATTTTGGATGGCCTGACGGTGAGTAAATTAGCAGCACATTTTAGTTTTTGGGTGAACTAGCCTTCTATCAACTTTTGTCAGACTTTTTATTTTTATTTAATAAACACTTTTTATTAAATTTAAGGTGCTGGCTACTTTGGATTATTATAAATTTAAAATGTGATTACAGTCATTTAATTATAAAAGTGTGCACTTAAATTAAGGTTTAAACGTAATTTTTTCAGTTTTTTTTGAGAAAGCAAATGTGCCTCTTAAAAGAAGAAGATTGAATAGTCTTAGGCAATTGCATAAAGGTCACAATCATTCTCTTCTCTCAGCTGGTTGCTCTCTGTGTTTTTCATGTGCATCCATTTCACTTCTGAATTTCACTTAAAAAAATAAGGGAACAATAATTAGCCTAAATCACTTAGTCTAAATGCTTCCTCTAAATTACTTAACTGAATTGGAGGTTTGTTTATTTTTGGCTTGCTTTACATTTGACTTATACAAGAAACCATAAATGTCTCCTGGGTCCACTAACCACTTATTAGAAACTTTATATACGGATTTTCCGGAACACGGCACTAAATATAGGACCTGGCTGCCTAAACCAGGTACTTGTGTGATTCAGACTTGAATCACTCTGCTTTTGTGCATGGTTTAATTTAGTACTGGAATTTAGTACTGAATCATTCATTGCACTTGTCAGAAACCTTGCAGTAGTTTTTAAAGATCTCAAGGTTAAGGATTTTGAATGTTTATGAACATGAGGCTTTAGCAAGCCATACGATATATGTGGGTTAAAACAGTCCAAAATCCTTACAGATATTTTTAGGAAGTCATCATTAATTCAATTTTTGTGAAATAAATCTCTTCTATTCACCATTAGGCCTTCCAGGAGTCCTTGGGCACAAAACTACATCAATAATAGAGGAAAGAAGATAATCTTATCTTCACATCTGGAGCCCTTAATAGACAAAATTAACTGCTTAAATCTGGAGCACATGCTGCCTCATCACAATGAGAGCTCTTGATGTTATGGTTTTATAAATAGAGACATTTTCCCATATAATTCATGCAGTTCATGGCATCAGACTTTAAATATTAATTTAATGATAATTAGTCATTCAAATTATCAGCAGCAGTCAATATGTGCATATGCCTGGTTCAAACATAAAATATATGAATGCAATAATTTGAGGAGTAATTAGGATTGATACACAACCATACTACAGAGTCAACAAGAAAGCAGTCATCTTATGAAATGTGTTGCTCTTGTGCTTTAATTACTACCACTGCTTCACTGAGTGAGATACATTTTAGGCTAACAATAAAATGCTTTCTGACTTCCACACAGTTTCAGCCATCAGGACTAATTGGTCATGCACAGTGGGCACACTGTTTTCTGCAAGACTATAAATGATTAAATAAAAGAAGCATAGTCTTTCAGAAGTGTTGAACTTTAGCGAAGTGCCTTTGTCATATACAAGGCCTTTCTCCATGTAAAATTACTCATGTATAAAGGGACACTTTTTCAATTTGCTTGACTATTATAGTTATGACAAATAGAATCAGTTGTATTATGTTTTATTGAGAATGTGTTCACTGGATGTGCATTATTGAAGCTTTTACAGATTTAGTGTTCAAAACAGTCTACTAAAGAAAACTCTGTTAACCTATCATTAAACATTTTGGGGTCTGTATGTCTCTTACATTTAAACATTTATTTGATTAAAATAAATATATGTATTTTTTAATAATAATGACTCTGTTTTAATATATTTTTTTCCTGTGAAGGCAACTCTGAATTCTCAGCAAGCATTACTTCATTTTCATTTATGCATTTAGCAGGCGCTTTTATCCAAAGCGACTTACAGTGCATTCAGGATATACATTTTTTGTCAGTACATGTATTTCCTGGGAATCAAACCCACAACCTTTGCGCTGCTAACGCAATGCTCTAACCACTGAGCCACAGGAACTTATTCTTATATGCTGATTTGGCCAACCCGGTCTCATAAAATTTTTTACCTCTGTGCACTTTTTAGCGAGACCGTTTTTACATATCTTACTGCACATTTCGCCGCAGTTTTAAAGAGAAATGTCCACGGAGTGGCGCTAAAACACAGGTTCAATGCGTGAACCCTGGCACATTTGTATTATGTTGATATAGGCACGTATTGCTGTGTTTTTATTTACGTTGCTTCAGGAACGTATTGCGGCGGTTCAGATTTCAATATTTGGGGGCCGTGGCTAAAAATGTATGCTCTATCGTGTTGGAAATATGCCCTACACCAAACCCAAAAGATAGTGTTGAAAAATGCAACATTTATATAAAAATGCATGTTTTGATGCAACCGTGTTGTTTGAACTTCCTTATATGCAGGTTTTGTTGATCCATGATTACACGGGATTCAAACCGGAGCTCCTCACCGCTCCGCTCTAATACATCTTTGTACTCCGTGAGCTACCGAACAAACCTATTGTCTATGAAAATCCATAGACATGAAGCTGGATATGTGCGATCTCCCAGCTTTTTAATATTGTTTTGAAGTCATAACATAATATTCTTCAAGTAATTGTGTGAAAATGACTCTTTTTTACGAAACTCTGTACATTTGTGTGAAAAGGAATCAAAAGCGTTAGAGTTTTACTGCCTCTAGTGTTCATTTCTCTTGGAAACTGCAGTGATATTTACTTATTGGTACGAATTTCATGTCTCGCTAAAAAGTGCACCCAGGTACATAAATGCCACGAGACCAGGTAGGATTAGGCGCTCAAGAAACAACATATATTTGCACCCTTACCAAAACGCTAAACATGATAATTGGACTCTTTGCTAATTTCTACACTTCACAAATACCACATGCTGGTCTCTCCATTGATAATGATTTGTTGGTCCCTACAGATCTACTGTTCATTCTCTCTCTTTCTCTCTCCATTATTTGTGTTTTGCTTTTAATGGGATTCCTTTTTAATTCAGCTTGTAAAATAGCAGCACTCAATGGGTGATGAATTTGTAGCATTTTTTATATAATAATGCATTGGCATTAAATGTTAATCTGATTTGTCCAGGAAAAGCTGACGTTTGTAATGCGCTCATGGTCTTTTAACACACTTCTCCATGGGGGGCTGTAGTGCTAAGTGCATGTCATCTTGCTTTTTGCAGAGTGTTCCAATGTTCTTTGTTTTTTAATTGCCCACTTACATAATTGTTTCATTAGCTCTTGCTGAAAATAGTTGCTTGAGAAGTCAGAGACAAGATGTGTGCGGGCACCTCTGCTGAGCAGGGCCGGTAAATATTAGGTTAATTGAGTCGGTTACAGTAGCACTTAGGGCTCTGTGCTGCCATTCTGTATTATTTGCATATATTAGGAGCACCGCTGCAGTCTTGGGAAGAGGGAGTCCCACTAGGTAAAGCAGTAGGAATTGACTTATCATTGCTCTGTGGGTGGGAGGACAGAGTTCGGGAAAGCACACTACCATACTTCTTGACTCCAGTGCAGTATGCAGTACAGTATGCATATTGTGCACGGCATGCAAATTTTCTGTAGTTTTTTGTGCATTTGCCAAAATGTGTTGTACAATCTCAGCACACTGTGCTTATTTGTTACTGTGTCCCTCTTTACACTTTGCTTGACTTTGTCTTCTATTTGCAATTTAGACTGAAACCAATATTAGCTCTTCTTTTTCTTCAATGGGGAAAAAGATTTTCAGCAAGGCAGCATTTGATCAAAAATGCAATAAAAGTAGTAATGTTCAGAAATATTTCTTAAATACTTAAATTTGACCATTGTGTGTGTATTTGAAGAGTGCGCGCTACGAGCACAGTATCTTTTCCTTGCTCGCTTGACTCGCGCCTGGCGCGGAGGCAACGTTAGAGTGCGCCTCTGAAATGTCCCACGTTTACGTTAAAGTGATACATTTGTCAAAACTAATATTTATAGATATATATTCAAATTTTCAAAATGTTCAAACCTAAAATCAGCAAGCTTTTATTTTGGCGGGTTGCTGGCAAATGCACAACAGGTGTCCTGACATTTTATCCTACCCGTCAGATTTTCCTACCTCGGTTTACTGTGCATGCGCGCATCAATATTGCATCCTTTTTCTCATGCTGAACAACAATATTTAATGTATTTGCATTATTGTAAGGGTAGGTCTAGGGTTGGGGTTGGTGTAGACATTAATAAAACACAATCTAATAGGTAGAAAAAAATATGTATTGTTGGTTTCCGGTACTAGATGTATCCCTTCTATCCACCACCACGAATATAACACATAATTACTGTATGTGCATTACTGTAAGGGTAGATTTAAGGTTCTGGTAGGTGTACACATTAATAAAACATAATTTAACAGGTAGAATTTTTCGTTGTCGAATTGTACTACCCACTGTTTTAATGGGAGGTAGCAAAATCTGACACAGGTTTTAGCGCTGCCGAGTGAAGCGCATCAGTGAATGAAATGGTCACGGTCTTGTGTTTTGCTGTGAATCCGGTAGCGCATTCATTGGGCTATATTTATGCTTTCAGTTCGGATGGAAATATTATGCAGTATTACAGTTACTTGATCTAAAACGGTAATTGTGCATTAACCCCTTTGCTGTCACCCCCCATTTTCGGCATGGAAACACAAATGATATACCCAAAATAAAAAGGTTGCTGCTCATGAGTCTTTATGGCTAGATGCTGTCAATGATCAATGAGTGTCAGATGACTGTCAATCATGTTGGTGCGAAAATGAGCAGTCTGAGCAGGTCTTGGACTAATATCAGTCCAAGACCTGATATTAATATCTTTGGAGGTATTTTACATTACATGTGAAGATCGTTGTGACAGTAATGACATTGCAATCTATATGTGCACTTCTGATGAAGAACTGACCCTGAAGGCATACATAGTCTCATAATTAAATGAGCCGTCAGCTAGATTCAGATGGTGGATGAACCAGAAGACTTTTCTGGAAGTTATTTTTCGAAGTGCCACGGAAATCTTGTTTAATGAGGTAGCTGATGTCTAGCTATGCTCATCAGGAACTTGTTTTAACTTTTTGGAGAGAACCCATTGTTTGCAGTAAACAACAGTAGGTGGGCTAGTATTACATCTACAGTATATTTATTATAATCACCCCTGCATGAGCTTTTCTGCAATTAGCAATGCGGTACTTCTTAACTTGACATACTCTCCTACTGAGTTACAATGGATCCGCATACTGTTAAGCCACCCAGCGCCCGGGACACAAATTATCGTGAAGGCCAGATTGTAGAGTATATAGTGGATGCTGAATTGAAGAATCACTTGTTAGTGATATTTCTGTGACAAGTTCGGATGCCTGTTTCTCTCAACTGCGTAAACAGTGCTTGAGCGCTTTTGTTAACATCAGGATATTTTTTTAAATAATTTTTCGTCTGATGATTACTTCACCTGCCAAATTTGTCCTGGATAAACTGTTTTATGCAATACTTCTTCTTTCATTAAATCGCATTATATCTATTTCAAATCTTGATTACTATGTGCAAAGGCAAACACACCTCTATTCTGCATGCCATCAGTATATTCTGAAATATAAAGACAGCATCCAGAGAATAAGTTTGAGGGTGATGGATATGAACTAGAGCGAGCTCATGTGCGTTGTTTTGAACGATGAAGTTGTGATTTAATGAAGTATGTATGATTAATCAAGTTTTCCAGTCGTGATTAATCAAGTTCCTCCAATCTGCTAGACTGTGTTGTTGTTTAGAGTTGGGGAAATTCAGGCTCTGATTACCTCGGGAACTAAAAGTAATTTGATTATTTGTCACATAGGGTAAAACTTAACAGATTTTATTTCATAGGAAATTGATTTACGGAAAGAAAAAATTGGCATGCGTTTGAGTTATCACTTAATCTAATGGTTAAATCTGCTTACAGCATGCTTTTGTAATTTAAACGTCAAACAGCTCTATATTTTAGTGTTAAGGAATGCATGTATACTATTGCTGCAATGTGTTGCTGTGTAGTTTGATGCATTCGGAGTTGCTTTATGTAATTAGACCAATGTTTTTTTTTAAATCAAAATATGACTGTCATGTAGATATTTTTTTCTCCTCTATTTGACATATGACTCATGCATAAATAGATTTGTGATGGATATCTGTTCACATTGTCTGTTTGCTTCTCTGTGTTGGGGAGAGTCATGGACATCTCTTTGGCTGTTTGTCAAGGGCACTGGTTTGTAAATGTCAAGCTAATATTTTCCAGTCACTATGAGAGAATTATTTGAAACAACTGCCATCAGATACTATGCCAGTGGCATATGATTAGTCAACACATGGCAATAGTTAGTATTGAGGACTGAGAGACTGAGGATGTTATAATTAGCATTTGCAAATAAGTCAGCCATATTACCATATTAAAGGTAAATATATTACATTTATTATATAATTATAATTATTAAGCATAAAACTATTTTGAACATTGATAACAATAAGAAATGTTTCCTTATTAGCACCAAATCAGCATGTTCAAATAAATTCTGAAGGATCATGTGGCAATGGGGAGTGGAGAAATGGCTATTGTCATCACAGGAATAAATTACTTTTTAGAATATATTTAAATAGAAAACCATTATATTAAACTATTATATTATTTCATAACATTGCTGCTGTTTTGGGTATTTTTGATCAGATAAGTGCATTCATGGTGAGCAAAACTGACAAAAAAAGACTATATATTGAATTATTTAAAATTGTTTGTATGCTTTTGGGACTTTCAAATAACTACTGTACATTTGCTCTTTGAGTGCTTTCTAGTGATAAGAAAAAAGCAAAACAAAATTAAGCCCATTTGGAAGAACTGGCGATTATCAAGCATAATAATTAGACATTGTAGATCTGAAGGCAATGAATAATATGTAGTTCAGAACAACAACAGCAAAAGCTTATTAAAGAATTAAAGAAATGCTGGAATAACAAAATTGGGAAGGAAGCGAAGGGAAGATAAGAACTAATATCAATGCTTCAAAATGACAAGACATGCAGAGCTCTTCAGCCTGGCATGTCATGTCAATTGCTCATTCATTTCCAATTATCTGCTAATTTCAAGGCAGAACATGGAGTATTTTTGGATTTGCAGAGAAACTTTCTTTTGAACTAAATATCAGAAAGTCTCAGGAGCAATTCATGCGCTTTAGCGAACCCTCACATGCTATTAGCTACTGTATACAGATGCGAGTCAGATGCTGTCGGCCTTTGAAACGTGTTACTTACGTTGAGCACTCTAAGATGACTGCTGCTCACAAATTGTCTGTTTTAATTTGAGTATGTTTCTCCACCTTCTGCTTTTTTCTTGTGCTTTTCATTTGATGCTAAAGTGATCAAAACCTACAGAGGATAAAGGAACAAAACATGTCGTTTTTTCCTAGTGACTTTCTATCAGTGTCTGCCAAACGAGCACACAATGATTTACCTGTTTCTTCTGCTGGAGCAATTTAGGAAAAATTACCTTCAATTTTCTCCTTAAGCCAAGAATGTCTTTAAAAAGAGAGATGGCAGCAGTCATCCTCTTTTATGAAGATTTCTTTTTTGGATCACTGCCTTTGAGCAGTTGCCTGTGGTATTGCTGTCACCCCACGGAAATTGCAGAAATGAATAAAATGCATGGTTTTGTTTCAAATGATATGCTATGCAATAATCATACAATTTTATTCTCAGTCATACAATTTTATTCACAGTCATTTGCTGTAGGTGTCTGTGATAACCTTTGAAGAGAAGTAAACCACTTCAAGCTGTGTTTGTATTTTTACCCCTTAAGGAGCATTAGGGAAACTTTTTTTTCTGCAACGGCTTCAAATAAACCTCAAAACAAGTCGTATTACCATTTGTGCAAAATTATGGTCACACCGCATGCCAATTTCTCTATCTGTAGTGTGATGAGAGGTTAAATGGCAAAGAGAAACATGTTCTCGTATGTGTCTCAGTCTTATTGCTTCCATTAGCAGATCCTTGCTTCTTTCATCCCGCCAGTCCCCTAAGCCCTGTTGGCTTGATCCAGCACTATAAATAGACTCATGCAAAGACCCTCTGGCCCTTTTTCCTTTTTTTTTTTCAAAATGAGCATTTCTTTTCAGAACCCTCTGTTCTCATCTTCTACCACATCAGCACCTGCTTTAACATCATACTGACCTCAGGTGTAGCTTAAGGGAAGCTGTCGGCCAGTGAGGGAGCTCTGGGTGCATGCATCTTAAGACAGCCCTGTAAGCCCTGTAACCTTCACCTAATCGACCAGCCTTGGTGAAATAATCCCCTGCCATGCAGGGGATGATGGGGCATTTTTAGTTTATAAAATAAATTAATATATTAGTTGGACAATATTGCATTAAATTATACTGTTTTATTTTGAATATTGAAAATTGAATTAAAAAATTATTATTTTTATATTTAATTATGTAAACATTATTAGACATAATACTTTTATAAATTAATAATTTGTAATTAATGTACATATACTAATCATTTTATGATTGTTTATTATTTTTAGTTATTTGAAATTGTTTTAATTTAATATTTTATTGTTTAAACATCATAAACATATCCCATATAATGTGGCATCATGCCCCTAATGAATAATACTGAAAGACAACTTCTGTTAACCGTATGTTTTTTCCTGGGCAGTATCGTTTAAACACGGTTCGGTATGGTTTCGCACGGGGGTTGTGGTTAGGCTAAACACTTTTTAACAGGGGTTTACCTCAGGTCTAAACTATAGGAAGTGCTTTTACATTAGCCTGCACTAGGTTAAAAAGGACACTTCCACAATGTACTTGAAATTATCTATATCACGCACTAATTTTGTACTTACTATACTAAAAATGGTTCATTAGTACTTTTTAAAATAAACTTAAGATCAACTAAGTTGTTATACGTCTGTGGTTTCCTGTGTGACCTAGTTTCCCTCATTATGTTTAATTAGTAATTCAGTACACCTGTTGTCTTAATTATCTCATTAGTTCCCGTTGTTTGGTTCATGCTTTAATAAGTCCTCAGTTCTCCCTTAGTCTTCTTCCGTTCTCGTCTGTGTTATGTTGGCTTACTTGCCTGTCTCCTGGATTTGCTAATTAAAATACCTTTAGTTTATCTCTGTTGTCTTCGTGCTATTGTGCCTCACCAACCCGTGGCTGTGGTACCACTATACAAGTGGTAACTAAATATATTTTTTTAAGTTCAGAAGTTCAGAGATAGTATGTTAAATGCACATTTTAGTTCATATTCACGGAGTTCCAAAATAGCACAGTTGAGTTGATCTTAAGTCTTAAGAAGCATTAAAGAATCATTTTTAGAATAATAAGTACAAAATTAGTGTGTGAAAATAGAGCACTTTAAGGACATTTTGGAACTGTACTTTTTTAAAAACTGCGACTATAAGGTTACAATTAACATTCATGTTTATTTTGTGTTACAAAGAGAAAACTTTCCAGTACAAATACGTGTAACGTTACATCCCTAGTTAAAATATTCAATGTAGCATATGCAAGTGAAGACTTTGAAGTACTGTATGCATATACAGAATTTTAATAAAAAAAATCTTAGCAAACCTTAGGAGTAAAACTGCAGAAAATCAAATGAGCATGGCCATGCCAAAAAATAAAATAAAACGTGGACCTGACCTGTATGCTATTAGCCACTAATTTGAGTATGGTGTTATTGATAGCATTAATGCATATGCTTTCCAGTTAAGTGTCTGTGATCGACACTGGCATGCCCACGCTTCTGCCTGACTGCCCTGAAAATGTCTTCTGAAACCCTCCCGCTGTGTCGCAAATGGAGAGTTGTTGCTGAGGGACTTGCTTTGTTTGCCTCCTGCTGGTTTGGGGGAGGCAGAGGCCTCTTTGTCATGCAGGTGCTTATATATATATATATAAATATCATGCTGAAAAACTTTGCTGCTTCGGCAGAGCTCAGAGTTTAAAGCGGTGTCCCCAGATTAGCCTCTTGGTGTATGTGATCAATGGAAAGAACCTACACACACTTGACTGAATATGCAGACTCTCCACCGGCATCCCACCGAGGCTGAGACTAGTGATAGGTCTATTGTGGTTACCCCTGAATATTTGCGATAAGACTCGGTAATAACGCTCTGTGCTGCAGTGCAATAGCAGGCTTGTACCTGGCTTATGAGCTTCATTGAACTGCAATTGTCACGTTACCGGTGATTTAAAATATATACCAGTTTAGCTTTTCTATTTCATATGACAAATTAGTGCATATATGCTGAAAATGCAGTACTTCAGTTAACTTTTGCCTCTGTGGCTTGTTTTCTTAGTGGGTGTGCATTAATGTTTTGTTATTAATGTTGAAGGCTGTTTGCTTTTGACCCTGAACATTGTTGAAAAGTGCTTTAAGAGAGTTTATTGTCTGAAAAGGGTTTTAACAGAGCACATTGTCTGCTAACAATGTGCGACAGTGTTTTTCTTAACCATATCTCAAGTTGTTTCACAGCATTTTTTTATGTAAATTATGGCAATGAAAATTACATTTTTGTTTATAAAGCTTTGTTTTAAGGATCAATTCTTACTATTAACTAGTTGCCTATATTAGCATGCATTTTACTAGCATATTGGCTGTTAGTTATTAGTACTTATAAAGCACATATTAATGCCTTATTCTGCATGACCTGATTTTACATCCCTTAATCCTATACCCCATACCTAAACTTAACAACTGCCTTACTATTAAAAGCAGCAAATTAGGGGGTTAATGAGGGAAACTCTTAATTAATAGTGATTATGTGTTCCCTATTTAAATACACACAATTAATAAGTAATATTTTTATAATTTTTGCTTAATTTGACAAAATTATGGTGTGATTGAAAATGGTGCAAAGTAAAATATAATAATAATATACATATATTTTATATCATATAACATATATTGTATACGTTTTATTAATCTGTTATTAAAGTATATTTTCTTGTTTTAAAAGGTAATGTGTAATATTTTATATTTTTACAATGCATTTTCAAAGTTTATTTATTTATTTTATTTGAGTATATGATGACAGATTTGGACAATGCAACACGATATAAGAGAAGTAAATATTTTTTAATTGAATTCATTTCCATAAACCTGATGGTTTATGCTATAGAGATTCTTAGACAAAATAAAATGTCACATTTAAGTGAAGCTACAACATGTGACCTAACCACACTATATTATGCATGGTTTTATATCCAGTCATTTGCCACTCTGTCCCCATGTTAACTGTAATGCATTAACAGGCTCAAGGTTTAGTGCCAACATTCAACGTGAAGGATTCTATGCTCAGCATATTCTTAAGTGTGTATGTGTTTTCATCCCTGCGGTGTGCATTATTTAGCACTCCAAGTGGCTCAAAAAATAGCGGGTGACATTGGCGGGTTGGTGGTGCTTATTTATAGAGAGTTTCTAAACGTGAAATGTATGAATCTAGCAGTCATTGTAGTGCCTCTACAGTTGTTGATTTTATTTTGGATCTCAAATCACTTTAAGATGAAGGTACCAGCTCAGTCCAATACGTTGCTTGTTTTAAACCTGGGGCTTATGCTAAAACAAGTCAGCCAAAAGAACAAGACACGATACAACTATATTCTGATGCAATGCATGCTCTGAAAACAAGTCTTAATATCTTATGCAATTGGCTTCTCAGGTGAATTCATCTTCTTTAAGTAATTTTTGAATGTTTCTACTGGAACGAATACAACACATAGAGAAAATTATTAAATACAGAATTGTTTACAAGGATTGTGTAGTGAGGTGTAATAAATGGAAAAAAGTGCAACACAAAAAATTGTAAGAAGCTGATTATTATTGAAAAAATATTTGTACGCTATTCTCACAGTGTGTGTATTATTTATGGCTTGTGTGAGTGTGTGAAATACTTGTGTTTGTGTTTATGGATTTATATTATATTTCCTTTTCCAGGCAAAGCATTGCTTGCTTGGTTTGAGTGATACCATTTCAATTGTGTGTGTCTACGAGGACATCAGAATGTAACATGATTAATGATGTAAAACGGCCAGTCAACGCTGTCAGTTGTGACTTATTATTTACTGCACATTGTACTGTTGTCAAAGGAATCATATCGTTCAATCTGACAAGAAACAATCGAATAGAAAAAAACCTGTGATTTATGTGGTATCTTATTGATGGTTTATTTAAAATAAGAATTATTTGATCTGCAAGCTTCAGGCCAGCCTATTGCAGAATCTCATCTGGTGTAAAGCCCCCTAGAATAACCCCTGATGCAAACTATAACCCACCTCACATTTCACATAAACCAGATTTATTTGGACCAAAAATAGTTCATACTGTGAAGATTGATTCATTGAGGCTTGTTTTATTGTTTTTGGTCTGCCACAATATCAAATCAGTTCACTTTAAAGATGTGCTTCAATATACCTTGAGGTGTATAGCATAGAATTAGTATGTCAGTTGCATCTGACCTGATGGCGTTTTATGATCAAACTCTTGTAACATATATAGCGGCAGGAATTCAACTCTACAAGTCACCAGAAGGGGGCAGCTAAAGAATCAGCAGCCCTCTAAAAGCCCCTCCTCCGCCTCAGCGCAAAAGCGCGTTTTCTTCCTGTTGTGGAACAAAAGGAATGTGCGGAACGCTTCTCAAAGACATTCGTTCATTTCATGACTTGCAAAGCATCCACAAAATATATGGAGATTAATATGTACTCTTTCCCTCATAGGCTTGATGTGATGATTTTGAATATGAATTACATAAGAAATGTGGGATGACTTTCCTTTGTGCCTTCAACTGCATAAACTGTAGTGTGTAGGTTGTGCCCAATTGCAATGTTTAGTCTCTAAAAGAAGCTAGTGTCGTAAGTCAGAAATGTGTGATGACCGTTAAGCATCCTAATGTATGTTTACAACAGACATAAAAGATCTGTACGTTATCTTTCACGTTGAATTAAATATCAGATGACGAGTGGGCATGGCCCCAGAAAACCATGGACATGGGTGGAGCTCCGCCCCATGCGGACAATCTGATTCGATCAGCCGCCGGTGGGCGGCGTCCAAACCGACAGTTGAAAAGATGACGCAGCGGCGCGCCTTCTCTTCTCTTCCTCTTGCAACTCTCGGGTGCTCCTGAACTCGGCGCGCTCAAACGCGCGCAAGGCTGACCTGGAAGCCGGCCCGCTAGACTCTCACAACCAAACCAACCATCGGAGGGGGTCTAAGGCTGTGCCAAAGCCGTAACGGAGCCACGAAGTCAGGATTGTGAGGAGAGCTTTCCGGTGACGCACGCAGCCATCTCAAGTCTCCACACGAGAACGACCGAAGGAGCCCGAGCTGAACACGTGACACCGAAACAAAGAACTGAACTCACGCTGGAAAACGAAACAACTCCAAACCTGCTTTAAACCCATCCAAGCAAGTACAAAACTGAATTTCTAATCCTGACTGAACTGGTTAAAATATGATCTGAATGCAGTAACAAAGCAAATACGATTTGTTCGTGATCTTTTCCTGGCTGGTTAAGCTATGAAGTAGAAAGAATGGTATTCTTTCATCCACAGTTACCTCAAAACTCGTATGCCTATGTGTGTGTGTATGTCTATGTCTTATCAGTTAATCCATTTATGTTAGAATAGCAATATCACGAATAAATCGTTTTCATTTCATAAAGAATTGTCTCTGGAATGTGATTTTAAGTATTTTATCCTTACTTGCCCTAAAGATAACGCAGCCTAGCTCAAACTTAACGAAATTATCAATCTCGTTTATCTACCGGGGCCACGGAATGGAAGCGAGATTGTAATTGAGAGTAACAGAATGTACCTTTTAGTGATTGCTGGACAAGCACTTAATAAGGTGTAAACTGTAGGTTAAATATTAATATGACTTTAATCAAGCCATATTAAATATTTAATAACTAATTCCCGGAGCTGAAACAATAGCTCTATATTAAACTGGTATTTTTACTACATAAATGGTGGAGGACAAAAGCGGGCATTAAAGATTTAGATCTGATGAATCAAACCAGAGACAATATAAATATTTCTCACTTTTATCCGGAAAAGAATTGAGTAAATATAGAGAAACAAACGGTTATTGGTGATATTGCATGCTTGTTTGCGAAACACAGTGAGGTTGAATGAAAGAGAGTGTAACTGTTAACTCGAGTTCGAGAAGAAATTAAACTGCAGTAAATAATTAATAAAAGTCGCTCTAAAGCGCATGAGAGGCAACAAGCGTGTCCCTTGTTGCCCCTCTCTTAAGGCCTTCGTGGTAATGCTTTGTTAGTGCGTGTTCCACTGCAAACCCAGCCACGTGACTCTCCGCTGTAGAATATTAAAGTAGCTATTTAAGTAATTCTCAGCCAATTTTTGATTTCACGAGTGAAATTCAGACGCACGGCGCTCAAAGGAGTGGCCAGTCGTTTTTGAGAAAGGGAGACATTTTGCAAATCGATTTAATTGTTTGTTTTGTTATAGGTGCGGTCTAAACAGACAAATATTCACATAATAGCCCGCTGAGGCTTTGTTGGGTTATAAGTAACCCGTAGATAAATGTATCTCTAAATGAGTGAGGTTAGAAAATTCAAGTCTGAAGCGTGAAGCACATTTTCCTCCGCACCAGTTTAACCACGTGGAGCTTAGCCACGTGTAAATAGCATTAGCGCTAAGCTAACAAAGAAACTGTAGCATTGTAGCAAAAGCCATGCTGGTAGCATTACGGCTAGCGATTAGCACATAGCATTTACAGCTTGAATGCAGTGTGTTTGGAAATGTGGTTCACAGCTAACACTAATTCTCTCTCTTTCCCTCTCTCATTTAAAAGACTAACTATGTTTTGAGTTGGCTGTGTTAATGTTCATCAGTGTTAACAATTTCACAGGTTGGTTTAATATAACAGCTGATTAAAGTCTTTTTACCTTTTGTGAGACCAGCTTAATAAGTGGTGGTAACATGGTTACCATGTGATAACATAGTGAGGTTGATTTAGTTCAATTATAATGGCTTTTTATGATTTCATAACACATCAATGGATGAGCGCTAGTGTTAGGAATTTTTAATTGTTAATTGAATGTCACAATTGATTACAAATTAATTTTGAATTAATTTCATTTAATAAAATTTTCAATTCCTGCTTCCAACAACAGCATCCATTTACGAACCATAAACGCGCTTATAATTTGACCACTACAATAAAACCTTAAGTTATCTAGAGGGCCAGAAATTTTTAATTTCATTTACAAGTAGGATACCGATTAATTATTATTATTAATTTTTTTTTTTGGTGTTAAGGACAATGAGAGGAATGCTTAAGTTTGGAAATTATTTTAATTACTATTATGGGAATCCAAAACTAGTGATTTAGAAGCTGTAAATTAATTTAATAATTAATTATGAATTCGAACATTCTAATTACATTTAATAATTAATTACACTTCCTGTCTACATTTTGCAACAATATTGGTTTGTCAACTCAATTGCAGATTGCATTTGTAAATTCTAATCCTAAGTGAATCCTATTAATTTTAATTATAACATCTAAATTTTAATTAGAAACCACAAAGTCTAATTTTAATTATAATTTCAGACTTACCACAAGTCCGGCTCTATCTGTAGGCCACACTTCATTTCCTTAGGTGATCTGATTAACTCAAGTAAAATTAATAATAATTTTATTAAAATAATTTTATTAAATTAAAATTAGTCCTCCTTACTTAGGCCTGAGAGTAGATAGCTCCCCTAGTGCTGTGTTAGAGAAGTGACAGTGACACCATACAGGTCATTTCTCACCAATCTGGAGCATAAACGTAACCTTAGCATAGCGACTCAACAGCACCACCTTGTGCCAACGTATTAGTTTTAAATCTTGGGAATAAATCTTAATTTCTTTTCTTTTCTCCCTGTTACTAACTTCTAATTTGACTTGTTTGCTTAAAGCTAGCCAGGGGAAGATCACGAATAGAGCGAAATGTCACAATTGAACAGATGTATGAAACTTGAGAACCACATTCAAACTGTTTATCATTTACCCTCTATTGTGAAATCCTATTCCCCCAGGTTAAAGCAGGCGCAATGAGAAGATAGACATCGGCAAAAGTTTTAACACGCGTGACACACGCTGACCAGCGTTGCGGTGTAAAATCCTGCCATTCAGGGACAAGTACTGTCATTGCTGTTGTTTTCCTCCATCAAGGAGAAAATTGGAATAGCAATACCAGTCTTGTTACAAAAGAGAAAACTCGCCTACAATCCTCTGATTAGAAGCGTCCTTCTAAATCAGACTTAACAAAGCGAAGAGAGAATCTGCTATTAAAAGAGAGATCGGTCTAGTGTTATTGTCCCTGTGTACTCATTCTGTTAGTGTGCTTTTCTTTCTGTTTCCCAACAGTGCTGCCTCTACGGGCGCAATTTCTACGCAGAAGCTGCAAATTACACGCACCCCATCACAGAGGACCACAGAAACAGAATCACACTCAACACTAGCATACACTACACTGTGCACATTCACACCCCTGTTGTTTTGTTTGTGTTTTGTTTTGCTTTGTTTCCCATCCAAGGTCTGTGTCAGTTCGGTCCAAGATCCCATCACCGCCAGAACATGTATCACCAGCCAGAACATGTCGGTCACTGGGAAGGACTGGAAATGTGGCTAAGTGCTACAACAAACAGCATCCTCCCTAAAGCTGCTGAAGCACTCCAACATCAGACACAGGACCAACTAGATGACAACATCACAAGCATCATGAGACAAGACCCAAGTCAAAACTACAATCACAAAGAATTAGCCAAGATCACCTCAAGCTTAAGTCACACACTCATCGCCACCCTCAAACTGAGCGACAATCGCCGCTGCGCCAGCAGGAGCTGACAGCGACACGACGCACAGAGCAGCTGGAACGTGAAGCTCAGGTACGACGGGAAGGGACCGATGAGGTGGAGCAAGGCGCCGATGAGGAAATCAACAGGCTAAAAGAAACTCTAGAAGCTACCAGACACGAAATGCAGCAACTCAAAGAGGATTTCGCCGATCGTGCAGACAAGCTACAGTATGCAGAGAAGCTACTAGAGAAGGCAAAGACTGACTTCAGGGACAAAAACAGCAGAATCAAGGCCCTCGAAGCTCATTTGGCTGAATCAAGAAACGAGATCAGCCGCCTAACACAACAGCTCGACTACGTCACAGAGGAGTCTGAAAGTTTCCAAGAGGAACTCAAGCACGCTTACGAACTACGCCATGAGCCGTCAAGGACAGGACGTGCACCAACCGCACCCCTGCCAAGCAGGACCAAGTCACCTGTGCCTGGACTGACACGTGAACATAAGACAGAGGGGGTGATGTTAAAACAGTCACCAGCGCCGTCTGAAGAACTTTATATCACGACAGAACCAGAAGAATCTGCTGCAGCCAGCCGCAGATCGTCGCACAGCTTGGACCTAAAAGACCTTGACAAGCTCGCCGAAACGTTGGCAAATTCAACCCCAGCGTGCCAAACAGCCAAACGGTCCAAGCGTATCTGCAAGATATTGATTTCCATCTGGAAATGCGACCTAACGTTACGGACAAAGATAAACTCTATTTACTCCGAACGACATCCAGCCCTGAAGTACGCAGCTTCCTGGACCGGCAGCCTGTTAACACAAAGACTGATTACCAACGGCTGCGAAAAGCCCTTATTAAAGAGTTCGCCGACCCTGAGTCCGATCAAGGCTTAGTGGCTGCCCTGGAGACGAGACAAGGGCGTCACGACACTCCTCAAGCTTACTATAGTCGACTCAGACAAGCATATTTTGGAACTCGCAATGATTCTGACATGGAAGATGAACTGAACTTTAAAACTCTCTTCCTCAGGAATCTTCATCCTGGCATAAGCCACCATCTTGGCGTTCGCATGTCCACGAACGATGAACACTCAGCAGTTGCGAGACTTGGTGCAAAAGGCCTACTACAAACAGAAGATGGCCTCAGAAAAGAGCGCAAAAACCCCAGCAGTTCTTGATTTCAACACGCAACACCATGAACTGGCTCTAGAGGGCACCCAACGCCAAGACAGCGCTAAGCCACCACACAGAGAATGGAATGCACTCCCGTCCAACAGAGCGAGACTCACACGCTGACACCCGACCTGAACAGAGGTATGACCGATGGGATGGACCGCGCGGACGTCAACGCTCACCTGGACGACACTGGGAGAAGTGGTCTCATGAGAATCAGTGGGAAAAGGAAGACGAACCAGAGTCAGCCTGACTAGCTGTCAGACGGAACGGCAGTGACAAGCTGAACAAATCAGCCCCAGAAAACAGCACCGCTTCACCTTGCTCTCAGAGGACAGTAACACCCTAACTTCAGATGGACATGAAACCCCACCTGAAAACCCAGCAACAGAGTTAAACACTAACTCAACACCCAATACTCCAAATCACAGCAGCGTCCAACAAACACCTGCTGATGAAACTCCAAGTTCCTGAAAGTGCTGTCTCAGTCACCTGCCATCCCTCCGGAGAACACCAGATCAGGTCTGACATCCTAAACGTTTCCTCCCAAACTCCAGCCCCTCAAATGACCAAAACGATGCCCTCACCATAGCAGGTGCATCACATGAAGAGTCCTGGACCTTTCATGCCCTCCCACCCAACACTACAGTGGCAGCAGTAACCCGCCGCCAGCACGCCACTGGCGAGCACACCCTGCCCTCCTGCATTACCATACCACCTCAGTTCGCTGCTGACTCTCCTCACCCTCACATGCGGATTCGTCACTACGAACCATGACAGCTCACATGTCAAAACCATGATAACACATCCTCCGAGCTCCGCAAAGCTCCACTCTGTCGACTACATGCTGCATCTGCAAGACGGTGTCCACACGTATGTCCCTGAGCCACTCACTGCGCCACAGCTCGTAGTTCCTCACGGCCAGAGGGGAGTACATGGACACACGCACACGATGCACCATGATGGGTTGCCAGTGCCAACCGGCAAATCCAAACCACCGACAGGAAAAGGGGGAGGATCCGACCCACTGACACAGACCGACAACCATATGCACCACACAAGCATAATTATTGTCATTTTAGGAAAACATATAGCAACCATGCTTAGACACAACCCATATTCTCTCCTCCGCAGCACTGCTAGGACCAATCTAGTAGAGAGGAGTTACTCTCAATTTTTTTTTTTCCCCATTATTATATAATTTTTTTATTAAATTTTTTTTTTTGTTAATTTTTTTTTATTTTATTTTTAGTTTAAAACTATTTTTTTATTTTTTATTTTTTATTTACTTTATCGTTTGGGTTCTTTATCGCGTGTCTCACTTTGTGTTTCCTTTCCTCTCTTTCACTTTGAACCCCTTTACCAAACCTTGAATCCAGGTCCTGAAATTGAGATCGACTTCCGTCAGTAAAGTCGTTGTAATTCGCTGTGAGAACCGCTGTCGACCGATCGAGGCCACCCGCCAAAATCATGAACGACATGATACACGATGTAAGTTCCTCGATTGACAACGTAGCCATGAATAGGATTCCGTGCTACACGATACCTCTTAGCCTTGTTCAAACGTTGTAACTTCGGCCACTGCGGGCCCCGCTAGTCTCATCCAAACCCATCTCGCCCCTTTCCCGGTAGCGCTATTCCCATATACGCAAACCCGGAAACAGGTGATTTAGTGGCCTTTTCAGTTTGCCCATTATCGACGTTAATAATGTTTACCGGCTCAAAGACGTTGTGAATGCGGGATTACGGCAAGGGAAAACCTATGCAAAAATCCAAACTCCTAAAGTCGCTGCGTATTACGAGAACAACGAACGGTTGTATCTGGCCCCAAACTCAAAGATGGGCACGCTCACTTAGGACATTCACTTCCCCCCCCTACCCGAGTAAACTCTGCGTACGCGATAATACCAAGGGCATCTGCGGTTTAGAATCCATTAAACCCGACACTAGCTGCCCCGCCGAAACAACACCACGTTCTCAAGTTGAGGTAACGCAAGCCGAAATCATCAGAAACCGTTGGCTGGTCAGTACCCCAGCACGACCAGCCACCCTCACATGCGATTAACACGACGCCACGCGCATTAATTTGCCCAACCAAATGTTATGGATCACTGTCGGCGTGATCCTCCATATTGACGAGTTAGCATTGTATCACCTCACCGACGATGAATATCAGGTTGAAATCGAAATCTCTTAGTGAATTGACACCGGCTGACAGCGCTAGAAGCTATCGCTCGCCTTCCTTCGCCCGGCGCGCAATTATTCGGTCCTGGTCTGCCGCTGACACGGCGCTTTGTATCTCTACTATCGTAGGATATGTTATGAATTTGACACTGGCCTTCCTCCTACACAAGCGAGTGAACGCCGTCCAAGAGTCTCTCAACAAATGCACGCCAGGCGTCCCTCGCCTTTTTCGACGTGGTAATCCCGACCGAGACCCCGAACCCGAGAATTTGAACAACCTGACTGAGATCATGCCTATACCGCCTCGTCGAGCCCCTGACAATTAAAAGTCAAAAATGACCCAATTGTCAATAATGATAAACAATGCATCCCTATGTCTTCTCAAGTTTCTAACCTGTTCCTTCCCAAATTACCCTGCACCAGGTTTTAGTCAGTGATAGGAATGATGTTTGTGTCTTGTATGTGCCTGTTCTTCCTGCCTCTTGTTCCAGGGCCTGACAATGTTCCATCAGGGGAACATCACCAAGCCCAAGGGGGATATGTAACATATATAGCGGCAGGAATTCAACTCTACAAGTCACCAGAAGGGGGGCAGCTAAAGAATCAGCAGCCCTCTAAAAGCCCCTCCTCCGCCTCAGCGCAAAAGCGCTTTTCTTCCTGTTGTGGAACAAAAGGAATGTGCGGAACGCTTCTCAAAGACATTCGTTCATTTCATGACTTGCAAAGCATCCACAAAAATATATGGAGATTAATATGTACTCTTTCTCTCATATGCTTGTGGAATATGAATTACATTTAAGAAATGTGGGATGATTTCCTTTGTGCCTTTAACTGCATAAACTGTAGTGTGTAGGTTGTGCCCAATTGCAATGTTTAGTACTATAACGAATGTGGTGATATTATAAATGTGTAAACTTGATAAAAGTTAATACAGGGATCACGTTATTAAATATCAGATGAAAAGTGGGCATGGCCCCAGAAAACCATGGACATGGGTGGAGCTCCGCCCCATACGGACAATCTGATTCGATCAGCCGCGGTGGGCGGCGTCCAAACCGGACAGTTGAAAGATGCAGCGGCGAGCGCTCTCTCTCTTCTCTTCCTCTTGCAACTCTCGGGTGCTCCTGAACTCGGCGCTCAAACGCGCGCAAGGCTGACCTGGAAGCCGGCCCGCTAGACTCTCACAACCAAACCAACCATCGGAGGGTCTAAGGCTGTGCCAAAGCCGTAACGGAGCCACGAAGTCAAGGATTGTGAGGAGAGCTTTCCGGTGACGACGCGACAGCGCAAGCCATCTCAAGTCTCCACACGAGAGCGACCGAAGGAGCCGAGCTGAACACGTGACACCGAAACAAAGAACTGAACTCACGCGGAAAACGAAACAACTCCAAACCTGCTTTAAACCCATCCAAGCAAGTACAAAACTGAATTTCTAATCCTGACTGAACTGGTTAAAATATGATCTGAATGCAGTAACAAAGCAAAAGATTTGTTCGTGATCATTTTCCTGGCTGGTTAAGTTATGAAGTAGAAAGAATGGTATTCTTTCATCCACAGTTACCTCAAAACTCTCGTATGCCTATGTGTGTGTGTATGTCTATGTCTTATCAGTTAATCCATTTATGTTAGAATAGCAATATCACGAATAAATCGTTTTTCATTTCATAAAGAATTGTCTCTGGAATGTGATTTTAAGTATTTTATCCTTACTTGCCCTAAAGATAACGCAGCCTAGCTCAAACTTAACGAAATTATCAATCTCGTTTATCTACCGGGGCCACGGAATGGAAGCGAGATTGTAATTGAGAGTAACAGAATGTACCTTTTAGTGATTGCTGGACAAGCACTTAATAAGGTGTAAACTGTAGGTTAAATATTAATATGACTTTAATCAAGCCATATTAAATATTTAATAACTAATTCCCGGAGCTGAAACAATAGCTCTATATTAAACTGGTATTTTTACTACACTCTGTAGGATTTATTGTTGGGATAGATAATATAATGCAGTTCAATACAATGGTGACCGAGGGATGTACAAATAAACATTCCTTAAAAGCCTTATGTATCATATTTGTGACCCTGGACCTCAAAACCAGTCATAGGGTCACATTTCTGAAATTGAGATTTATACATCATATGAAAGCTGGATAAATTAGCTTTGTAAGGATAGGACAATATTTGGCTGAGATACAACTATTTGAAAATCTGTAATCTGAGGGTGCAAAAAAAAAATCTAAATAATGACAAAATTGCCTTTACATTTTTTCCAAATTAAGTTCTTAGCAATGCATTTTATTAATACAAAATGTAGTTTAAGATATATTTACTGTATGAAATTTACAAAATATCTTCATGGAACATTACTTAATATACTAGTGATTTTTGGCATAAAAGAAAAATCTATTATTCTGACCCATGCAATTGCTACAATATACCCGTGCTTCTTATGACTATTTATATGGTCCAGGGTCACATTTGATAATATTTTCCCCCCAAAAAAAGATTAATGGATACTCAAGTTGACATATTACCAAATTTCGGCAATCCATTAAGTGTTCATCTTAAAATATTACAATATAAAGTTATTTTTACAGAAAAGGTTTCAATACAGAAAACACATGACATGTGTATGTGAGACCTTTTAAATAGGCTTTATAGGGTTCATATCTGTTGTTGTTGATTATTCTAGAAAAAAGTAATTTCAGTGATTAATTCTAAAAAATATTTAGTGTATTTCCATATAACAACGCCAAGAAAGACCTTGAAGGCACCAATTTTCTGTACATTGTGCTCAGTCTTAAGGCTAATTAACCTACATGAAATATTAAACATGGCTTTGAATCTTTAACAAATTACCATTTACTAGCCATTGCACTTAATGCTCGGGGTGTTGGATAGGCTTACAAAGTCAAACTGACTTTGACTGATTGCTTAGCCCTGAATTCTTATTCAGGAGGAAAATTGGCACCATCAGAGGAAACATACTTTGGAACAGGCTGGTGAAGGTAAACTTAGATCTGCTGTGAACAAAACATCTCTCCAGTTGAGTTGTCATGTTCATTACTCATGATTCTTGTTTCTCTAATGCTATTTCTCTAATGCATCTTTTTAATACAAAAACAAAAATTGTATTTTAAAATTGTTCAGAGATAGTCACTCTTTATATCAAAATGTGAATCCCACATAATGACAGGCCAACACGCTGTGCTTTCTGAAGGGTAAGCCTTTGTTCTGTCTGCATTATGAACATTTATATGATGCCAAACACCCTGGCCAGTTCTAGAAAGGTTCTTCCTCAGAGGCAGCCTTTGTAAATGGCTGTATTTAGCCAAAGGCCAGATTGTATATTTGGGTCTGTGGAGCTCTGTAAGCATAGACACAGTGAAAGAGAGGGAGGGCAGGTTCTAACACTGCATCAGGATGTGAGATGAATAGTACTAGCTTTTTACCCCAGCCCTCTTTTGTTGTTCTCTCTCTCCCTTTGGTTTGTGCTTTCCTCCATTTAAACAGCTGTTTCGAGGCAACTATTGCCCGATATGCATTTAAAAGAAAATTCGGTACAATCAATGTTCAGCCTTCAGATTGTCCAACAGTTTCAAACCAACGTCTGGCTCCATATTAACAGTTGGAATGATTCATACCTAGTTTTTACACCTAATTTGACACCTTTTCCAAAACCCATGTTTTGAACTGCATGGCAAAAATAAATTAATCCATGGGTGGCGTTGCTAAAGGATATACAAAGCAAAACTACGCCGAACAAACAACAAAAGAGAAAAGAGGCCATCCTAGGGTGGATGGGTAATTGCACATCATTATTCCTATACTAAAAAGATAGTTTATCTAAACATGGAAAGTCGGCTAACAAACCCCTTTCATTCTTTTTCCTTCTCTTTTGTTGAACACAAAAAAAAGATGTTTAGCAGAATGGCATTGCTGTTTTTTTTGCATAAAATGAAAGCTCAACTTTGAACAAATCTTTCATGATATACACCTGCCCCATAAAGCCCCCCGGCTGGACAGGATTTGTGAATGTGTTATTGTGGATTGTGGGGATTTTTTTTAACATGTGTCCAGGTGCAGTGACCCTCACATGTGCTTGTTTTCATGTTGAAGTTCAAAACAGATCTGATGCCACTGACATTACAACAGTTTTCTCTCAAAGATATTTATTCTGTTCATTGGTTTTACAAATTTGTCATGACACTGAATAGGTTGAGTTGATTGAACTGACAGCATCGTCAAAAAAATAAAACTCTGTGATAACAGAAAGGATTTAGGGTGTGAAATGAAAGCCTTCAGGTTATTTTACGGAATGTGTGACCTGTTGGGATCATAATTCAATTCAAAGTCATAATTCTAACAGCTAATTAAACACAGTTAATTAATTTCAACTATTGGGTTCTTGTTTTTATATTAAGTATGCACATTTTGATGAAAGTAATAATTTAATGTCAAATTAAAGTGATTTCAGTTTTCAAATCATAAGCACATCCTGCTGAATGTTGAAATGAGGACAATTCATGCATGTTTCTTTATCTTTGGACACACTAAAGCAGTGCTGATCCTAGACTTCTGGGGGCCCTACGCAAAAGGGTGGGGATGAAAGAATTGATGTAACTAACACATTTGTCTGTGTTTCACTCTGTCTCGAATCACGCTCACCGAAAGTGCTCGAGAAACAGTATCTCTTTTTTTAGTCTTGAGCAAGACTCTATGACATTCACATTACATGATTTGACTGATTTTTATGTAGAGAGGGTGACAGCGCTCCGCATTAAAATAAATGATCATTCATGTTTTCAATAACCGCTGGCAAAACTCTAAATTGAAACTAAAATTAAAACATCTTTAAAAGTAAGGGGGCCCCCTGGTGTTTCGGGGGCCCTACGCAGCTTGCGTATTCTGCGTATATGGAGGATTGGCTCTCCATTTAAGTCCCAGCAGTTGAATGTATTTTTGTTATATGAAGGTCGCATTGTTTTGGAAACCTTTTGGAACTTGGAAACATTTATCAAATATTTTTTGCTACTTATCAAACCTCTTAAAATATATATAAAAATATGTTTTAAATTTGAGCTGCAGCACGTACACTTTGTGTGTTATAATTATGATGAACCCAAATAGTGAAATGTATACTTTTTGCATTATTTTTGGTTAAGGTGGAAATTTTGTCAAATTATTCAAAAATTGTGAACATATTACATAATTATAAACTTAATTTATTTTTTATTCATTATATGTTATGATACACAAAATAATAGATAATGAAATTAGACTTGATAAAAAAAGGATTTGTGTCCATCACAATGCCATTAAACCAAATACATAGCTGTGGAAATTAAAGTAAATTGTTCAATGTAACTTTCAATGGAAATAGAACTAAAAACACATTGTGTGTAAAATGTGTTTTAAGAGAGTTTATTGTCTAAAAGTCCACAGGGGCACAGCTGCTCATGCTTAAAGAAACCTTTACAGGAAAGTAGCAAACAGCAGTAATTTATTCCTGTACAATGCCTTTGTTTGTTGTTTCATGCGTGTTGTTTCATTAATAAAGGTGCCGGACCCCTGGGACTGTGTATGACGTCTAGTGATGAAGTGCAGAGTCACTCTGGCTTGTGCCTGTGCATATAAAACTCATAAAGTGGGTCAGGGGTTCTCCTCGATTTGCCGTCTGCAAGCACCATCTTGAAAGGAGATGTCTGCCTCCCCTTTGTGTAAAATATTACAAATGCATAAGAGGCAGTGCAGGTCAAAAGCTTTGTTTTTAATTTGTTTCAGCAGTACATCGGTATGTTTAAGAACAAACTCCTAATCAGACAAACAAAAAGAATTCTATAGCAACCATTAAAAATTAAAAGCACGTATCCAGTAAATCACCCCACCCATAGAGTTCAATAAACTGTCATAAAATGACACGTTACTCGTTTTCAAAGGCCTCTGTCCTTACATATCAAACAGACTTTATGTAATGTAAAGAACATATGTTCAGTTAACTTTGAGCTACGAGTAAAAGGAAAGCCTATTTATCCTTTCTCCACCTAAATCGTCTGTTAATGTGATGTCCAGTAGCACTTTTCCTATTAATGTGTGTTTGTTCTGACCAGCTCAAATAATCTGTCTCTGCATCCATTAACTGGACTTGAGGCTGTTTCAAGTTTGTTTCTAAAGTGAAGTTTGAATGCTGTAGGTATTGCTTTGATAATCCTAAAATGTCAGGAGTGATATGAATAATGTATAGTCACAGTATACTGTGGATATTTGCATGACAGGAGCATTTATGATTCATCCTGCAAACCATCACACACTTCTCAATGCAACACAAAACATTTACTGAACCTGATTTTCTTCTGTTTATCTATTGCAGAGATCTCTGGGAACTCTGAAGACATCCCCCTGGTTCGCTGGAGGCAGCAGTGGTTGGAAAATGGCACTTTGCTCTTCCACATCCACCATCAGGACGGTAGTCAGAAACTGCCTGGCCCGGCGGCCACCGCTTATCCCGCTAGTGACTCTGCCGAGGAAGAGCTTCGTATCCTGCACATCTCTGTCATGGTATGCAACCCACACTGAGTCTGAGTACTTGAGGTTTCTGCACTCATTATTGGTGCACTAATTCTTCTTAATTATTTTGCTTATCAAATTAGGAACAAAAATCAAATGGTACCTTATATTTGAATACAATTCATTCAAAAACGTTTAAAATACAGGTAAAGGCTCTCACTTTGGTTTTGTGATGAAAATAACATTTTAAATATTTTGGAATAAAATGTCTGACTCTATTGTATTTGTAGAGCTAATTTCATAGCTAGTAATTTTTCTATTCTGAATACTGGCAATTAAACAATAATTGCACACTTTTGCATAATGTGAGAAAATTACAGATTGGATATGGATATGAAATACACAAGAAAAGTATTCTGTTCAGTTTTTCTTTAGCGTTTTTTTTTTTTACACATCATTAACTTTTGGTTTTAATCCACTATGGACTATGCACTATATGCTAATTGTTATTTATGGAAATAATTGAATTTGGGGCAGTAGTTTGTGTAAAAATTTGTATAAATCAGTTTCACACATACCCCTTAAACATATTTTTATAGTGTCATATTAGTTTTATGATGAATTCTCATACTTTTGAGATTTAAATTCTGGGTCTTCAATAAGAGTAAAACAATGAAGTCAATACATAAATATGCAAAATTTCCATATACATTTCCAAAACTGTTATTTATGGAAGCTTGCCTTATAATTAAAAATAAATTAAATAGGTGATAGCGATAAATCTGCCCCCTCCCCCAATTCTGATATTAAATCTCACAATTCTTTGTTTTAGTAAATTAGTTTATGTCATGTAAATCTGATAAATAAATCTGAATTGTTACTATTTCAACATACATTTATTTATTCATTCATTTTATTGGTTAACTTACTTTTTGGCCTATTAGTCCTAATTTAAGCATAAACAAGCTTCCATAGTTTTAACTTGAACCAATAAAGAAAAAGGAAGAAAAACTAATTCTGTACTTCTGTAGCTGCAGATTCAATGTTGACTGAGTCAGGAGAGAAAACAGTATGTAGATAAGAAACGTTTGAGTTGTGTGTGAAATAGAATGGAAGATAGTGTTTGTTCGGATTCAGTCAATTAGTGGTTATGCCTCCTGGCTTCATGGTTCTCCTCTCCCAGATCGTTATACTACTGTCATCCTCAGTAGCCTCAGAACAATTGGAGCGAAAACTCTTGAGGGCATAAGGATTTTAAAAGCTTTTAAACACTCTCAGTATAATTAGTGGAAAATCCATATTTGTAAATTGTCATGCTGAACAGCAGTGGGGTTTGCAGGGGGCAGAGTTAGCGGTGACGATCTGTGTAGCTCAGATGAATGAAGAGTTCTGAACACAGGTTGGATGAATGGGCTGTTAAACTCAGTATTCAAGTCAAGTGTTTGGTATGCAAATATTTTAATAGGAAATGCACACATGGCTCATTATTTCTATATAAAGTAAAAGGAACATATGGGGGCTCCAGGCTTTGCTGGATTTCCTTTGCTGCTTGAATTTCAAATCCTGTAATTGCACATTAGAGCAGTATGGCAGTTGTTTTGGATGGTTAGTAGATTCTCTGTGCAAAGCCACTGATTACTGAAAGATCCCTGTGCTAATATGATTCCTCCGAGCTCCGGGAAACCTCCTCTATTGAGCGAACCCTGCTTGATCCCTCAGAAGCTGAAGAATATTGCATGCCTCCTATCTCAAACACAGACGCTGACATTGATATCCCCACAAAGATATCTATTAGTATTCTAAGGGCAACATGCAGGAAGTCAGCAGATGATTCAGCCTCATTGAGGAAGCCAACGGGATCCAAACAATTTTCTCTTCTCAGGGCATTATGCTGTATCATGAAGGACAGCGCAGTATAAGCACAAATTAATTGTATTTTGATGTCCACGAACTGTAAACAGCTGAAAGATCGGGCCCCAGTCATTAATTACTTAATTATTTAGAACACAGATGTACAAACAATATTTATAATTGTATCACTGTACGAATGAGACACCACCATGATTAAGGTTGTGTAGGGTGAAATGAGGTAGAAACTCATAAAGGTTGTTGTTAGACCAAATGTATTTTCACTGATGATTTTATGGTTGTTACAGCTTATGATTGAGATGATATTTTTTAGAAGGCACCATAGAGAAATATATGCTTGTGTAATCATTTGCTGATTAGATTTTGATTATTTATATATTTTATGAGCTATGCACTTCCGGCATAAAGTACCGGAAGAAGTGAATCAGTGTCATTGTGATTGGCTGATTACCTTGTCTTTAAGATAATGTCCACCTATAATGGTGAATAATTAAATTAGGACTAGTAAGCTAAAAAGAAGTTGACTAATAAAATATATTGAATATGTTGAATAAATAAATGTATGCTGAAATGGAAAAAAATAACTATTCATATTTATATATATATATATATATATATATATATATAAACATTAATGATTTGAATGGAAAAATATACATAAAAAAATACATACAAATAAATATCAGCATGTAGTTAATGGTATAATATTTTTAATAAGTGCAAAGGTATTGGTGTCTCTTAAACTTTAATCTTGAAACTGCGTAAATATTAATTGAACTGGAACATTTGCAGATATAGAGACATCTTTGCCTTATTATTACAGAAGTCTAACATTCGCTTCTGTTGTCCTATGATATTGTGTTTTCTCAGGGCATTGTTCAAAGGCAGAAAAGTGATTGATCATTTCTATTTTAAAATCTGAGCAAAACAGGTCATATCTGCTTTGCTGTACATAGTTTGATGCTCGCAGAATGTGAAATTATCAGATGACCTTGAGTTCTTAACTTGAACGTATTCAAATTTGCAAAGGATGCAAGAAAATAAAAGCCTTCTTTAGAATATAATTTATTTCCTTTTGCACCATCCTATCCACTTGAATTTGCTATTTTATTCTTCTTAGCCTTCAAAGCTCAGACTGTGTTAATGCAAGGTGGGAGAAGAGTGGGGGTTTTTCATCGGTGGTGCGACGGGCAGCCTCTGCGACAGATGGTACGTACGCCGCATACCCTCCTGGCTCTGACTCGTCTCGGCCGGAGGGCAAGCTCCTAAACGTAGTACGCCCTAAAATCATGTTACTTCCTTTAGTGCTTTGCAACGATGCCAGTCCCAAAGAGAGTGAGCTGCCAGTGTAGACACCTGTCACCCGTCCATGTTTATTGTGGGCCATACGTGACGGTCTTCAGGCCAGCTGGGGCTTTTGCTCTGCTCAATGGTGCACGGTGGTCGTTCGGCGCCAGGCTTGCCGTCTCACCGTGATAGTTTAGGGTTTGTGGATGGATAAGCACTCGTCAAATGTGCCTTGATGAATGCCCAGCTGTGCTGTCATTTTGACTTTGATTAGTTTTTTTCTTCTTTTTTTAACCATCTATTCTTTGGCTCGTATCTCCAGCTGCTATCACAAAGGCCACATTGTAAATTGAAAAAGTTATTTTTTCCATTTCAGCTTATTTTTCTTCTCTTTAGGGGGTAATGTGTAACCTATTGAAAGCAGCAGTGGCTTGCTTACCCAGGCTGTCAAAGAGCAACCCCCCTCTTCTCTGCCGCTGTCATTGGGCTTCTGTAATAGACGAGCAATTGAGTCAGCTGCAGGGGGGTCTCTACAAATGAACAAGTCACCAAATCCCACCTACAATCAAATGCCGCATTCCACCACCAATTGCGAGACCTCTGCTATTTAGCGAGCTATATTTCCACCTTGTTCCAAACCCACTTCATACTAATATGTTCTCTGAGGTGGCTCTCAACAGGGAGCTTTTTTGAGGTACACCTCCCCCTCCATTCAGCTGGCCGTTTTACAAGCTGCAATTTGCACTACTCAGCAAGCCTGAACATCCGTAGGCTGCTCCTTACCCCCGTTTCTCCCATTTGCCAGCCTCAAGCTTGTTCCCCAGTGGTTTATCTCTCTGCGGATGGCTGGCTCAGCTGTGCCATGCCCTTGTAGTGATTTGCACACACTGGGTGGAAAGACAGGCATCTCATGTAACACAGTTCTCATTGCATCTATTTCACAACACCTGACAGCCATCCTCAAATTGGCAACAGAAACAGATGGTATTGTGTCCTGGATTTAGCACAATAGTAGATGCAGTTTTTTTGTCTTATAAACACAATGAAAAACAACAACCAAACTATGGGAAGAAATAAAATATATAGTGTTTATTATTATTCCCTCAAAATAGACAATACATTTATTGGGTGCCCAAGCATATGTGTCAGTCTGTTTTCATAGAGGAATAAACTGGTAATATTATGTTAAGTTTTAATGTAGTATGCTTAGTTTATTATCTGTCCTTTGAGACCCAAATACATGCCATATTGCCATTATTTAATATAAAGTTAAAATAAAAATGTGTTCTTAAAGGGGTCTGAACATCGCTAAGTTGGCAAGTGTCAGCATCTCCATCAATTTCTCCAACTACTATGGGTTAGGCCACGGGTCAAAAATCCGTACTGCATTAATTGCATGTTAATAAAATTAGTGCCGTTAAAATGAATTTGCATTAACGCATTATTAATCCGTTTTGACAGCCCTAATATACACTCACCGGCCACTTTATTAGGTACACCCGTTCAATTGCTTAGTTACACAAATTGCAAATCATCCAATCACATGGCAGCAACTCACTGCATTTATGCATCTAGATATGGTGAAGACGACTTGCTGAAGTTCAAACCGAGCATCAGAATGGGGAAGAAAGGGTATTTAAGTGAATTTGAACGTGGAATGGTTGTTGGTGCCAGACGGGCTGGTCTGAGTATTTCAAAAACTGCTAATCTACTGGGATTTTCACTCACAACCAGAGGTGGGTAGAGTACCAAAAAACTGTACTCAAGTGAAAGTAAAAGTAATAGTCTGAAAAGTTACTTGAGAAAGAGTAAAAAGTATAGGATAAAAAAACTACTCAAGTAGTTAGTTACTAGTTAGTTACTATGATCATATACTGTTAGGGATGTAATTATTCACTCAACTCGATTCTTGTATTAAAATAATACTGTCAGGATTTACTGACGCGCAGTGAAGAATTAATGCTGAAAAGTCCCGGACACAGTTATTTTTGCACCTGATCTTATTGAATATGCATTTGTAGGAGTTTCCCTTTCAGACGCAAAATTTATGGGAGGAGAGTATTAAAAATAATGACACAACGTGATTTACTTATGTTTGCGCTCATCAAGTTACTGAGATTTGCGCCATTATTTTGAATGCCCAAAAAATGTATTCGCATTAAATAGCTGCATTTTCTGTCGCTAGGAGGAGGCACTGCAGAGAATTGTGTTATAACGGAGAGGATATTTTCCACATGTATTAATTTATTTGCCAGAAGAACACATTATCCATTTTCGAACATACTGTATCCTGACGCTAATTTGTGCTTCGCTTGGTAGATTGTGTTGGTCATTATGGAAATGAGATGTTGCGTAGATGTTCTTGATTTTGCGTGTTGTCAGTAAAACACCTACAGAAATTTCCACGCCCATCGGTACTATTTTGGAGTTGCGCTCTTGCGCTAATTTGCCCTGTTTAGTAAACCCACCTCAAAATATGTTAAAAAATGTGTTGCATCAATCTTCACTCAAAGAAATAGTGACACATTTAATTAATATTGACATTTTTAAGTAAAAAGTAATGTTTATTTACAACTTTGTAAAGTAATTGCACATGATTTGTTATTTTGTATCTAATTTAAAGACATTCAAACATTTTTTAATTACTTTTGTGTCCAAATATTTTGGGGGCCCTGTATTTGTAAAAACAAAGACTCCATCTCTGTCTTGTTGAAATGAACTTGCATCCACTGTCAGTGTGTTGTTGATAGGCCATGTAAGTTCTCTATTGAATGGTGGTTGAAAGATATATGAGGCTAACATAATTACAGTATTGATTAAACTAATGCATCCTTAAAGATTCTCAGCTTCCGGTGTTATTTCATTAAGAAATCTTACGGTATAATTTCATCGCTTTAAATATTTTAAGAAACTTCATCTGTCATTTCACATTTAGTTTTCAGCAGAACTTGGTGACCTCTTGGATTGATGCTGGTTCTTTTTGTTCTCTTCCCTTGTTGCTGCGGCAATAATTTGGCCCTTGGATTAATGTCTCAGACGATATTTTTCTTTTGTTTTCGACTGAACTAATAAATCCAGAATTTATGATGTGAATAAACTATTTCTTTTTTTCTCTGTTTCCTACTCCCCATCGCCCATAAAATAGCACCTCACACACCTTGTTCTTGTGTAGCTCTTGGTAAACAGTGATATTCTTTTTTTCTTCGCTATACGAAATATGTATGGATAATTTCCATCTCTTCTGGGAATATTAGAAGATAGTGTTTCAGAGCAAACTGGCGGGGTGGCATTAAGGTGGATACAGAATTGGATACGAAGGAGAGCTAAAGCAATAAAGCAGAAATCAATTCTTCTCGCATTGGCTAACAGCCAATAAAAGGAAGCTGGAGGTATGTAAGAGGAAACTCATGCTTCTTTTCTCCATCCTTGTATTTACTTTTGTTTGTATGTATGTATGTATGAAACTGATTTATTTACCTAGACAGAATTGATGGTAGGTATTTTGAAAAAGGAACTCAACAGCTGCACTAAGCCCCAAAATGCTGACCTTTCAGAAATTGTTTTAGACGTTACATGCGCTTGTTTTTCCTGTCCCATCTCAGCTATGCATCTCTATAGACACCTGCAAAGCAAGACCAGGATGCAAAGGTGTAAACATCCTGAAAGCCCAACTCCATTTATAAAACAGACCTGCTGGAGATTTGAGTTTCTGCCCTGTTAGCAGCAATAAGAGGAAAGTGATATATCTTTGCGTTGTGCTCCTTCCCAAGGGCCCTAGGCTGCATGAATGTAACCAATGGCTAAGAATGCTGGAAAAAGGGGCAAGCAATGTTAAAAGTGGTGAAAGATGAATCTCTTAGGTAGCTATGAGGTGATGCTCCTGGAATAGTTATTTCAGGTTACACTGCAGTCCAAAACTCTTTACTGAAAGGTGAGTATTTCTAATGCAGTTTACATGCACATTAAGATGAAAAGTCTATGAATATTGAGTAATACATATGCATCCTCTTAAATGCACAAACTCCCATGAGTGCACTTCTTATGGCACATGGTGGTCTTCACTGCAGTCTAGCACAGAAGAAAGAGGATGATAATAAATTTTTTTAATCACGGTTTATTCATGGGCACCATGTCTCATATTCTAAGTATAAAATATAACAGGATTGAAAATAAATAACTAACTCTAAAATATTTAAAATTAAATAAACTAAAACTTAAACAAATCTATATAGGCATAATATTTAAAGCAAAATTAATACAAAATGACAAAACACAAAATAAACTAAAACTTAAAATTAAACGGAATTTAAAATAAAAGCAGGAAATATAAAAATTAAACCTAAAATTGAAACTAAATGTTCCCTCCTGGTGGAAAGACCTGCCTAACTCAATCCGAGCAGCTGAGTCCTGAGCCATCTTCAAGAATCGGCTTAAAACACATCTCTTCCATCTTTATTTGACCCTCTAACTCTAGCACTCTCTATTCTAATTTGATTCTTAAAAAAACTTGTCCTTTTAAACTTGCACTCTGTTAATTTACTTATTTTCTTAAAAAAAAAAAACTAAACTAACACTAGCTTTTCTAATCTTTTTGTAATCTATCTGTTTTCTTTTTATTTATTATACAATTAATAAAAGCAAAAAAGGCCTCTAATACTAGCTTGATCTCTTTTTCTATTCTATCTGTTTTCTCATTAGTTATTATATAATAATAATAATAATAATAATAATAATAATAATAATAATTAATACAAAACTTGCTATGTGTACTACATTAATCTAACTGAGTCTTGTTATAGCAATTTCGTATTATTGCTCTTTTGTTGATTTTGATTGCTTCCATTGTCCTCATTTGTAAGTCGCTTTGGATAAAAGCATCTGCTAAATGACTAACTTTAAATGTAAATGTAAAATCTAGTTAAACAAAATCTAAAAATGCTATTTAACAGTGATATTGTCCTGAATCTGGTCTATAAACTTCCTTTAACTCACCACCAGAGGTCACTCGCTCACCACATGGACTCTTGCACTACACTATCAGTCGCACTCCACCTCAGACTACAATTCCCATCATCCATTGCACTGATGACACACACAGCTGATTGCACTGATCACACAGCTGATTGCACTCATCACACACTCTATATAAGCCCTGGACTTCCTCTCTGTCATCGCCGAGTATTGTTTAGCATTCTCCTAATGTTAGCTACTTACCAAGCCTTTCCATGTTTGTTTTTGTGTTCAGTCTCCTGTATTGTTCTGCGTTTTTCACTCTCCGAGTGTTAGCTGCTTTACGGAGCCATTCCTAGTGTCCGTTTCTTATTTTAGTTTAAGTCTAGTCTTTTTGTGATGCCTTGTTGTCTGGTTCCTGACCTTCTGCCTTGTATATTGGATTAACCCTTTGCCTTCCATTTGGATTCTGTTTGCTCCTGCTTGGACCATTGCTTGTATACCTGGATTACCCCTCTTGTCAAGCCCTCTGGATATTGTTCGCCGATCGAAGACCACGCCTTTTTACTTGAGTACTCATCTGCCTTGCCCTCAATATACCTGTTTGCCATTTGTTCGACCCTGCCTGTGTTTTTGACCATGTCTGTCAATAAAAACTTGCACATGGATCCGCACGCCTCGTCTTGTCGGCCGCGTTACAGATATACAAGTACAAGTTTTTTTTTGCTTTGGATACTGTCCACGCTTGTATATGGATATCACAGATGGAGTATATTGGCACCAAATAGCATTCAATGGAGGAAGTGTAATAAATAAGACAATAAAACATGGGGTCTTGACCAGTTCAGTAAATCCCTTTTATCCCTGTGGGTTCTTCTTTGCTACACGCACTTAGAGTGTAAGTGCTAGATAATACCTTGTTTTATGCCCACATGCACCCTTGAACGGAAAGGGCATTTCTAATTTTTTCTGCAAACGCCACCTAGATCAGATAAAGACCCATCTGGAAAACTTTCCGAGAATGACCCACTCATTTATATTGGCCTGGTCCCTTGGTCTCACAACACACGCTCATGCAGAAGCAAACTAGAAAAACTGAACTTTTTATCTTAAGAAATAACAATTATTTATCATCCTCATACTTTCAGAGGGATGAAAGTCAATTAGATTCTTAAACAAAAGATTGTGACGCACATTTTGCATTGATTTTACCAGCAGAGCAGGAGGTCATTTATCATGAAGAAATGCAGAACCATCACCCTCTGCATAGTTTTATTCAATAATCTTGACAAAATTGTGCCTTGTGGATAGATTGTTCTGCAGAATTTTAATAATGTTCAATTAAGTAAAACACAAGAAAGGCGTAAAATAATTGTAATTTTAAACCACTTACAATAATATTATATATATATATAGTATATTATCATTATAAATATACTATCAATATTAATACAGTATATAACCAATGGTTAATGGCTTAAGTCTTTTAAATGGTTACTTAAATGGGAAAAATATCTACCTGCAAATACATTATTTTTATTGTTTCTTCACAGCTGTAAGGCACATGCTATATTATATGTTGTGGTTTAAACCACATTCTCAGTTCATTGAAATAACAAACTTGGCACCAAGTAATATTTTTTATTTTTTGCCAAGGAAAATGAAAGCATGCTCCAAAATATGGGAGCTGATTACTTACAGGACATCTGCTTAAAGTTGTTAAAGAATGTCACACACCCATGATAGCATCACTTATATCCGTTGGCAAATTCGATTAGGTCTCCTCATGCTGCTAGACTACGATGTTTAATTTGGTCTTAATAGTTTCCCCTTCATAAAGAGATATCCCATCTGGTCTAATTTTAAACCGTCTGTAACATACAGCCTTCCATAATTTTTTCCGCAGTGAAGTTACATTTTGCTTGTTTGGCTAATTCAAAGTGATGGACCCAAAGGAAATCGAATTACGCAAAACGAATTATCTATTGGATCTGGTGCTGTATGTGGCAGCAGTTTTGGTATGTTTTTTATCCAGCAGTCTTTAGCAGCATATGTAGATTATAATCACGCTGTTGTAGAGACTAAAAGGAGCTTCTGTATTTCCCCCACTATAATTAGTCATAATCATGGTCATATTTCTAAAATGCATACAAAACAACTAGTACTCCATGTTTTTCTTCAGTTAGCTACACTCTAAACAATGCTGGGTTAAATACAACCCACTTCTGTGTAAATATTGGACAGAACACATGCTGGGTTAAATGTTTAACCCAACCTTCTGGGCAGTAACACAACCACTGAGTCTAAACAACCCAAATGCTGGGTTCGTCCATATTTTACCCAGCGCTGGGTTGCATTTGAGTGTACATAAATGCACTTATTGCATATCTCTTTGAAATCATGATTATTACATGCTTTTTAAAGGGGTAATATGGTGTTGCTGTAAGAAAGGACCCGGCTGGAACGATCCAATGACGGCAGTCGTTCCGCGGGTGAAGGGCTTTGCGTGTTACGGTCTTTCCTTTTCACGACACAACAAGAACATTAAAATGGAACACTTCTTCTTATATATTTTATCTCGTTATTTCATCTGACTCCATAAATGAAAAGGTTTTAATGATATCTGTGCATCATTAAAATATGAAAACGAATGATTGATTATTCTTTTCAGCTCTGTTTAATACTTTACCCGCTGAGATGTAGGAAACTATATCGCTCAGAGGCCCTGTTTTCACAGGTCTCACGGACACAATCTCGTCAGGCCCGGTCGTCAATCAGAGGTAATTATGGTTATGTATCTAAGATTTGCCGTCAATGCACACGTACACAATCATAGACATGGATAACCCTTGGAGCCCTCAGAACTTGAGTTCAATTGTTTACTTCAGTAAAGGTTTTGGCCATTATCAGATATGTTAGTAGGTCAATGTACAACACTCGTAATAACTTTGGATTGGTCAAATCCTTGTTTAAAGTAACATTAAATCAAAAGTCAGAGGTATGGGCGTACCCGAATTCAGTTTGACCAGACGGCGTTCGCCGTCCCCTGAACGGAATTAACCCGCCCTGCATCCGGTACACTTAAAAGACGCGGTATTAGCCGTCGCTAAACTGAGCGGGCTTTGCGGAAATATACGAATCCGCTACTCTAATAGGGAGAAAGCAATCTTTAGAGGCAGTCAGAATAGAATCAAACATTACAATTTATTAACCAGGTAATCGAAGCAATAATTCAAATCTCCAATGTTACAAGAATAGAATCATCAGTTACAATACTACTTGGCAATGAAAATTACACACAGCTATTGTGTGAGCAGTCAGCCTACAGACTCCTGGAAATGAAACTACACACAAGTGATCTGTGCGGGCAATCGACTTACTGACGCCTGACCATAGCTGGAACTGAAACTACACACAGTGGTTGTGCGGGCAATCCTCCTACAGACGCCCAGAACTTTCTGTCCCTTCTCCTTTTATACCCAGATAATCTAATAAACCTACCACATGGTGGTATCTTGTCATTATAATTAGTCTTCAGAATTGGCAACCAAAAGGCTTCTGGAGATCCTGTGGCCGGGATTACTTATTTACATACAGGAGGTGTTTTGAGTAGGAAATCAGGGGAGGCACGTCCCCTGCTGTACACTATTCTTCTCAGATTTTAGAACTTCTTTTAGCTTTTCATTATGATTGGGAGGATGAGACCATTTTACCAGGCGCACTGAGACATTTCAAAAGATATCAAACATGTATGGTTACTTATTTGTACATATTACATTGCATGGATTTTTCAGTGAATTCTCGGTGGTGAGGGGAGGGGGAAATGATGAGACCGTCAGTACAGGGTGTGGATCCCCCAGTGTGCTGCACCCCTGGATGTTACTGTTACATATGCAAGAGACAGCTTTGTGGATTCCCCCAGTGTGCTGCGTCCTGGATGACATATGCAAGAGACAGCTTTGTGGATTCCCCCAGTGGGGCCTTTTGTCCTCTAGAGGGGGGGGCCCAGACACATTGGCACCAGTCTTACAGTTCCTCCCTTTGGCACTGTTTGGGCCACTCACAGGCTTCCCTGCAGTGTCACTTCAGTCGTTGTAAGGTGGTACTCTGTTTGGAGGATGACGTTCTGTACCAGGTCCATCGTGTTGATCAAGGCTTGTGTTCCGTGTTCATAAAGGTGTCGTCCCACCATGGGAGACCTCTCGTCCTTTGGCATCCTTCTGAGGATGTCGATCTGGCCCATAGAAAACCCTCTGTCACTTCCAAGCAAAATGAGTGATCAGCAGGACCGGTCAGTCCTCCATATGTGAACGAATTCATCTCACTGATGACACACCACTGTGTATGAGACACCTGAATAGCATTTGAATGGCCATGCAAAGATTCAACACTTATGAGTTTGCTATCATTGGGAGAGAAAGGTTGTAATGTGTTACATGTACAGACAACATAATTGTGAGTTTCATGACAAGTGCGACTGGTAAATAAGGTCTCAGTACCCTTCAACGTAGGTGATCCCATTTGAATTACCTGATCTTTAACTACCGTGCCAATGGATCGAATATTAGTGGAATTTGGATAAACTTGATCTGGGTGGATTAAAGGAAAAGTGGCAAAAATCCAATACAATCAATACATTCGTTTCAGTATACATCACAATTGTGGATATTAATTCTGAATACTTTACATTTTCATTTTTTTCTGAAGAGAATCATCTATGTAAATCTAAAACCTCAATTAAATCGTTCAAAACATGTCTCGGGGTCTTGTGAAGACTAAGCTAAAATTTCCTGTCTTGTTGCAGTGAATAAATCTTGTGCATATGATCTGCAGGCTAAGTCACGTTCGATGGTACGGGTCTGATTGAACAATGTGTGGCTGATCGTTAGAAGCGCCTGCGCCGGAACGAACCGCTTTGATAATATTATCATTGCTATTGGTGATGTGTTGGAAACCAGTGGCCATCTGATCTGTCAACCATGTGGAGAATTGAGATTGTTTGGTTATTTTATAAGTGTTGGCTGCTGAATTAATTGATCTGAACAGGCCGGCTATACTGCTGAGCAGGTCTCGTTTTGAGCGAGCAGGTGGAATTTGGACGGCAAGTCTGTCTTTGTAATCAGAAATTAAATCATCGATTCGTGACTGTAGCCATGCATACGACTCATCATTAGTAATACAATGTTTTGTATAAGCAGAAATGTTATAAGTTACATGTGTCATTACCAAATTTACATCATGTAATAAAGTAACAGTTGTGTGGATTGGTGAAATTGTCTATGCAATGCAAACATTCCCGACACAATACATTCCTTCCTTTCGGTTGGTCCAGACAAGTACATTAGCTTGGTGAATCTCATATGTGTGTTATTATGCGTTTCTGTATGTGTGCACCTATATGTTGCAGGTTTCAAATTTTAATATAGTGGTACAATTTTGGGTCTATGCCATTGTTTTAGATTTTTCGTGTAGTGTATGCATGTTACCTAATTGTGTCACCTGGATCTATTTTAAGTCGATACCAGGCAGTGAGGTTGTACATGAATTTGGTGCTCGAGTGTGTCCTGAAATGTTTCTTTGTAGGTGGGTGGGTGTTACCTGAACTACAACAAATTTGTGGTGTGCAATTTGGATCCGGTACTAATCCGGGAGGCCATGTAACTGTCTCTTTTGGTGCAACTGTGATTTTTGTGTGGATGGCCCTTGGGTGTTACATAACACCCACCTCCCACATTTCAGGTTGTGTGTGAGTGATTGGTGCTCCCCAGAGTGGGAGGATTTGATTCGCTACTACTCGTGCCACTTTGTTTGCACTGTTAAATTGGAAAATTTGTCAGTTATCACAAGGCAATAACGATATCCTGTAAGGCCCGCCTCGATCGACCCAATGACGGCAGTCGTTCAGCGGGTGAAGGGCTTTGCGTGTTACAGTCTTTCCTTTTCACGACACAACAAGAACATTAAATGGAACACTTTTTCTTATTATATATTTTGTCTCGTTATTTCATCTGACTCCATAAAATGAAAAGGGTTTTAATGATATCTGTGCATCATTAAAATATGAGCGAATGATCGGTTATTCTTATCAGCTCTTTTAATACTTTCCCGCTCAGATATAGGGAAGCTATATCGCTCAGAGGTCCTGTTTTCCACAGGTCTCACGGACACAATCTCGTCAGGCCCGGTCATCAGTCAGAGGTAAATTATGGTTACGTATCTAAGATTTGCCGGAATTCACACGTACACAATCAGAGACATCGAATAACCCTCATGGGGCACCCTCAGAACTCGAGTTCAATCGTTTACTTCAGTAAAGGGTTTTGGCCACTATCAGATATGTTAGTAGGTCAATGTACAACACTCGTAATAACTTTGGATTGGTCAAATCCTTGTTTAAAGTAACATTAAATCAAAAGTCAGAGGTATGGGCGCGAATTCAGTTTGACCAGACGGCATTCTGAACGGAATTAACCCGCTGCATCCGAGTACACTTAAAAGGCGGTATTATAAACTGACGCAGGCTTGGAAATATACGAATCCCTACTCTAATAGGGAGAAAGCAATCTTTAGAGGCAGTCAGAATAGAATCAAAGCGTTACAATTTATTAACCAGGTAATCAGCAATAATTCAAATCTCCAATGTTACAAGAATAGAATCATCAGTTACAATACTACTTGGCAATGAAAATTACACACAGCTATTGTGTGAGCAGTCAGCCTACAGACTCCTGGAAATGAAACTACACACAAGTGATCTGTGCGGGCAATCGCTTACTGACGCCTGACCATAGCTGGAACTGAAACTACACACAGTGGTTGTGGGCAATCCTCCCACAGACGCCCAGAACTTTCTGTCCCTTCTCCTTATATACCCAGATAATCTAATAAACCTACCACATGGTGGTATCTTGTCATTATAATTAGTCTTCAGAATTGGCAACCAAAAGGCTTCTGGAGATCCTGTGGCCGGGATTACTTATTTACATACAGGAGGTGTTTTGAGTAGGAAATCAGGGGAGGCACGTCCCCTGCTGTACACTATTCTTCTCAGATTTTAGAACTTCTTTTAGCTTTTCATTATGATTGGGAGGATGAGACCATTTTACCAGGCGCACTGAGACATTTCAAAGATATCAAACATGTATGGTTACTTATTTGTACATATTACATTGCATGGATTTTTCAGTGAATTCTCGGTGGTGAGGGAGGGGAAATTATGAGACCGTCAGTACAGGGTGTGGATCCCCAGTGTGCTGCACCCTGGATGTTACTGTTACATATGCAAGAGACAGCTTTGTGGATTCCCCAGTGTGCGTCCTGGATGACATATGCAAGAGACAGCTTTGTGGATTCCCCAGTGGGGCCTTTTGTCCTCTAGAGGGGGGGGGGCCCAGACACATTGGCACCAGTCTTACATTGCTAAAAATAACATTATTTTGTGTAATGCAATGTGTTTACATGGTTCGAGGTTCAAAAAACACATTATTTTCCACATATTGTACATTATTGTTGCTCCACTATGGCGTTTCTTATTTATGATGGTTTGTTATAGCTCCAAACAGTTTGTACAAATAATGAATTACCCCTTTTTCTAGACCTATTTTTTATTTTCCCCAGCACCGCCCCCCGTAATTGGCCATGTATATATCTGCACTACCAGAAAATGATGTAATACCTTTGAAAGTGCTGAGAATTTTAGAATCAATAACTAGCAATTTATTGCAGTTTCAGTTATTTCTAAAGCACACACATATTTTGGCTCAGCATAAATTATGTATATACATAAGAAGAGCTTTTATGTATGGTACAGCAAATTTAACTGGAATACTAATACTTAACATGGTCCATTTTTTTTTACATCAACGAGAATATTAGGGAATTTTTACATGTGAAATGGGTGAAATTCATCATTCTAAATTTCAGATTAGTGGAAGAACATGCTGCAATTTATAACTTGGGTCATTAGTTTGAATTTCAGAGTTATAGTCTTAGGAGTGTGAGCCATTTATCTGTCAGTTATAGTGTTGACGTTTTTTTATTATTATTATTTTTGTAGGCTAACCCGAAAGATTGTTCCATTGACAAAAACTCAACTGTATTTTCCCATTACTGCAGAAATGAAAAACATGACAATCTTCACAAAAGAACAACCCTTATTAATTTTTAAATCTGAAGTAAGGCTATAAATGAACTACAACAGCAGAGGTGTAAGGATGGCCTGAAAACCATTCTTGAATAAAAGTACAAATACATTACAGCGAAAATGATTCCATTACAAATTACAAGCCACCAATTCCACTACGACTTACATAAAAGTCTTAGAGTATCTGATTTTAACAGTACATAAATATGTTACTCTTACTACCAGTGGTTTAATCTTAACTGTTCTGTGTCAGCCGCATACCGGATACACAGTTTTCGTTCAAAGTGTAAACAAACGTAGAAGACGTATCCATAAGGTGCGGCTGACATAGAACAGTGTAAGTTGCTTGTGTCCGGTGGATATTCTCCAAAATACGCTGAAGTAGAGGAGACAAATTGTTGAATAAAGTTGTTGTTTTTGTTTTCTTTGTGCAGAAAAAGTTTTCTTGTTGCTTCAGAAGAAGTTTTCACGCCCTGGCTCTTGATGCATAGTTTTTCCTTCTGGAGACAAACAAGGGACTCATGAACAACTATCAAAAAAAACTAACAAAAAAACCCCCGCTGTGGATCATTCAGGTTATAACACAGTATTACAAATTAAGCATATGTAAACTTTTGACCGGGGTAATTTTTATAAATTCAACTGTTATTTTCTCTTGTGGACTACATGTAAACATATTTTATGTGAAATATCTTGTTCAGGTCAGTAAAACAATAGTATGCATTTAGTATGATCCCTCTTACTTGGTAAAATAATCAACATTTTGCAGATTCTGCAAGGTGTATGTAAACGTTTGACTTCAACTGTAAGTGCTAAAATGCTCGCTTCTGAGTCTACAAAAATTCATCATCCCTGCGTATCTTTATACCTGAATCAGATCATTGTAAATCCTCATATATAACTTTGTATGGCATAATTTGGGCGGTATTTAATTGTGGTTGGAATTATTTGGGCAAATGCACAAAATTATTCTTCAATCGTATAAATTAAAAACAAACTCTGGTTTCTCTTTTAACCTTTTAATTTTTTGTACCAAGAATTTCAATAGAGTATCTTTTTATTATTTTAATAAATTTGTCCATCTTCCCTTCCATTTTCTGTCTCATCTAGGGTGGTATGATCGCTCTTCTGTTGTCCATCCTGTGTTTGGTGTTGATCCTCTACACTCGTAGACGCTGGTGCAAACGTCGCCGTGTACCTCAGCCGCAAAAGAGCGCTAGTGCTGAAGCAGCCAATGAGATCCACTACATCCCTCTGTGCTGATGGGTGGACAGGCTCGGGAAAGTTTGAGAAATTCTCGTGGACAGGGGCACAACTCGAGCGGCACCCTCAGTATCCGTGAGACTCCGATCTTGGATGGGTACGAGTTTGACATCACAGACCTTCGCCACCACTTGCAGCGGGAGTGCATGAATGGCGGTGAGGACTTCACCAGTCAGATGACACGTACTCTTGACTCACTTCAAGGGTGCAATGACAAAGGTGGCATGGATCTCACTCCAGGTTTGTGAGCCCACAGCACACTGCACTGCATACGTGTAAAAATCTTCTAATTTAGTCTAATTTATAGGGATTGTTAAAAATAACAGCACTTATTTAAAATATATTTATTTTGTAACCTTATGGATGTCTTAAAGGTTAGTTGACCCAAAAATGAAAATTCTGTCATTAATTACTCACCCTCGTGTCGATCCAAACCCGTATAGTGTCGGGTAGCCAGACCTTCAGACTGACGGCTGAAGGTCTGGGAACTTTGTCCGCTTTAAATGGCTAAGACCCGCCCAAGAAGCCATTTGACTGACAGGTAAAGCAACCAATCACGTTTTGTTTTGTGGCGCGTCATGTTTAGGGGCGTGGAAATGTCGCCACAATAATAGTGTGCAAAACTCTCTGACATATTTTAAAGATTATATGCCGCAAAATTTGTATATTTCACATACTTTCAAAAATCCAGAGTTTAGTTGATACTGATACGCGCTCATTGTCACAGTTGTAAACACGATGGCTTTCTTCTTTCGTGAGGGTGTTTGGCATCATCTTTGTTTCTAGGCGGAACATTAAAAATGTGCCGCGTCTCCCGGAAATCCTGTATAATTCAACCAATCCGATGACGACTTCGAAAATCCTGAAGTGTTTCCAGATAAGTGTGCCATATGCATCAGGTGTTCAGGACGTCTGAGACTGAGACTAAAACCTGTAAGATTTTCGTTCATCTTTGGAACACAAATTAATGTATTTTTGATTAAATCCGAGAGCTTTCTGACCCTGCATAGACAGCAAGGTTTCTACCACGATCAAGGCAGAGAAACGTAGTAAGGCCTTCTTTAAACTGACAGTCCTCCATCATTATCGACACATGCGCATTTTATTTTGTTTGTAAACAAGCTGAATCACATGCTTCGATAATGGTGAACTGTGAACTGGAAAGAAATGTTGAATAAAGTCATTATTTTTTGCACAAAATGTATTCTAATAGCTTCGTAAAATTATAGTCGAATCAATAATGTCACATGGACCATTTTAACGATGTCCTTACTAAGTTTTTCTTCCTTGATTGTGGTAGGACCATTTCTGTCTATGGAGGGTCAGAAAGCTCTTCAAAAATATAGTAAAAGAAGGCTTTATGGGTTTTGATCGACAGGATGGTGGGTGATTTATGGCAGCATTTTAATTTGTTTAGGTGAACTAATCCTTTGACTGTCACTTTCTGAATAAAGGTATTAATTTCTTTCAAAAAAAAAATAACGAATTCAATAGACAGTATTTTTATGCTTTAAAAAATAATTGCAAATCAAAACAAACCTTTCACATGAGTATTCATGGATTAATGAACTCGATCAACCGATGTATTGAAAATATCTCATGGACGTGCCAAAGAGAGGGTGGATGTCAAGATTTTAAATTATATAATTAATAACATTTAAAAATTTCTCTCCAAAAACTGTGGCTCAGAGAACTTAGAATATATCACAAAAGTCACTAAACCACTTTCATAATAATTCCTAATTTCTTATGGTGCTTTTACACCCCTTTTAAAGCTTGAATGCTTCATTGCCCATTAGTTGCAAGTAAAATAGCAACCAGATATGACTTCAACAGTGCCTCCTTTTGTGTTGTATGGAAGTAAGAATGTCGTTTAACTTTGGAATGACATGAGAGGGAGTAAATTATATAATTACAATTTTTGAGTGACATACCCTTTTAACATGCCCAACAATATTTGGGTTATAAAATTACCAATAAAAACTCAGACAGTAACCTTAATAGTTTTAATAGCATGGTTTAATCATTCACTAAATTAATTTACACTACTAATTCAGTGTTTTGATTTAGTGCCTAATTTCAGAGTTATAAACAATGTTAGGAAGGTTACTTTGGAACAGTAATAGGTTACAGATTACAAGTTACCCTATTTAAAATAATAAGATGTTAATTTTTTCAGTTACTTTATTAAAGTAAGCGTTTGATTGCCGTTTGATTCAGCTGTTAATCATTTTCAAACATGTAAACGTAAAACAGGCATAATTGAATGCGCATGATCACAGCATAAAGCATAAATTTCTTTCTACATAAAAAACGATATTTTTTTATTTCATAAACCTTTTATGGTTTTTGCACATGTAAACTGTGACACTAAATCTATTTTTACTTCGAGGAACCAGTGAGATTTAAATTGCATGTGCTAAGCACATAATTTGCACATTGCTGGCCCTGAAAATATTTATTTCACCTCGAGAGCTCAAGAGTCGGCAGCAGAGCTCGCCTTTTCGATATGCAGCTGCGAGTGAGAAAGCCTGGGTTAAGTGCGAGCTCCAGAAATTGGATAAAGCCTATATCAAAACAGCTGCAAAGAGGAAATCAACATGACATATTTATTTTAGCTAGCTAAAGCTATTTTTCCCAAATAATATAAAAGTAATAACGCTATATATTCCTGCTAAGCAAAACTGCTTATTTGGCCATGGGTTCATGGCACCCATGGCACCCATTTCAGCTCTGCTATAGTCAAGAATAGATACGAGTCACATGACCAGACCTGAGTCTGTGCCCGATTGGCCGTGTCTATTGGACGCACAGAATTTGGAATGGCCGCCCCTTATCAGATGTGAAATGATGTTGATGTTTGCCTTGAAGAGTAGCCCATTATAAATACCCCTAAAAAGCTTTGCAGGAGAGGAGCGATTTCATGCTGTCACAGTAATTTGCCTAATACAATAAAAACCCTGCAGTGCCTGTTGTCTTTGTTGTGCAATTTACTCATTATGAAGGGGCAGACTAACAACAGGGGATGGCGATATTGCGTAATGGTGAATGACTGAATGTCCTATCCTGAATCGCTGGCCTGTGAAGGCTTTCAGTTGCTTCTTTGTAACATAACCCTGAATATACTTCACATAGACCACTTAGTCTCGTCCTTCTGAAGGACAAGCGTTTACATAAAGTGTCTCCACATGCCCTTGGTGGACTGTTTTTTTGCAGCTCATCTGTCTGCCTCTCTTCATTCCTAATTGTAAACTTTTTCCATCAGGGAACGATAACACAAAACTGTCCCTAATGAGCAAGTACAAGGACAACATCATAGCTACCAGTCCTGTCAACAGCAACCACCAGCAAAACACGCTCCTCCCACACAACACCTCCACCAACCAGCGCAAGCGTCTGTCCAGCAAAACACATGGTGAGTCTGGGTTATCGGGGTGAAATGGATCCTGTAACCGTACAGTTCACCATCCACCGATAAGTTTTGTAATGTTGTTCATGTCATGTCGTTTTGTGTACTAACTTAGCGTAATGCTAGCTGATTAGCCTGCTAGCTTAGTCTATATCCTTTTAAAGTCACTTATACTACACATAGGGCCAGATTTACTAACAGCTTGTACCAGCGCAAAACGTCTTTTAGTGTTATAGTACTGCTCCTGACCTTGAGTTTCACTTTCAAACGCAAAATGTATGGGATGAGAGTATTAAAATGAATCACACAATGCCATTTACTAATGTTTGCGCTCATCAATGTATTGGTGTTTGTGCCATTATTTAACACCCCCAAAAATAATTTATTAAACAATTTTTTGCCTTTGTTGTAAGTAGATCACCCACACCTGATGAGCATTGGCTCTGCTTATTTGCAACTACACTAATTTGTACGGCACTTGGTATATTATTTTGGTTGATATTTACAGTAAAGGAGATGTTGCATCTGTGTTTTTTAATTTGAGTGTTTTCAGTAAATCACCTGCAGAAATGTCCACGCCCATCGGCGCTGTTTTGGTAATTTGCTCCTGTGCTAATTTACACTGTTTAGAAATATGGCCCACAATTGCAGCAATCTGTAATGCAATTACACTACCATTTAAAAGTGTATGTATGTAAGTCTCCTGTGCTCACCAAGGCAGCATTTTTTAATATAGTAAAAACAAACAAAATACATTAATTAAAAAATAAAGTAGTATTGTGAAATAATAATATAATATAATATAATGGTTTTATATTAATTCCTATGAAGGCAAAGCTGAATTTTCAGCAGCTATTACTCCAATCTTCAGTGTCGCATGATCTATGAAAAATAATTTTAAGATACATTTAATTTCTTATTATTTCTTATTAAGGATAAAACAGTTCTGCTATTATATTTGTCAGGAATATTTAATGAATAGAAAGCGTTTATACACATTTATTTGAAATATATATATATATATATATATATATTAACATTATAAATGTCTCTTCTGTCACTAATTTAATGCATCCTTGCTGCATAAATGATAAATTCTTAAAAAAAAACAACTTTTGAATGGTAGTTACATCATATAAATCAATCAATCAATCAATAGTTTGTGTATATATTGTATTTTTACAGCCTTTTTGTAATTGCTAGGTTGCAGAGTTGGCCATATCTTTTGGAAATTTGATCACAAATAGGATGTGCTGCTTGTAAAAATATGTATTTTTATTGGCGTCAATCGAACAGTACAGAAACCATGACCACAGAACCGCAGTACAGACCGAGCATTAAATGCGAGAAATGCGAGCCATTACACCCCCACTGAATATTCCCTTCCATCCGCACAGATCTCATTCCAACCCCCGTCTATCTCTGTAATCATAACCACACACAAATATTTGTCTTCCACTCTCTTTGCTATCCCATTCCTGGTTTGAACTTTTCTTCCTCTAGATTTATGCTTGGCTGATCAGATCACGAAAAACTTTGATTTGATGCGGTATTCATGTGCCTTTTTGATATCGGTTCATGGTGGCGATTTTTAGGGAAACATGTCTATAGATATCTCTACTGTGAAAGACAAGATATTTTCTCTTAGATTTACTTTGAGCACAAATAGCTGATGTCCACTGAAGTGTTTTCCATGAGTAAGATTCTGATTTCCTAGCTGGGCAAATATTTGACTCTCTGCTCATGCTTTAATGCTTCATTACCTCAGTCCAACAGACGTACGGACTCTCTCTGACCTTCGCCTTTTTTTAATACCCAATGCACTTGGATTGTGCATTCACTGCATATGAATGTAAAAATGTAAAGGTGCACTCAGGAGTTCTTGCCTCATTAAAAAGCTTTACAGAAATGACTAGACATTTTTTTTTTGACATTGCACTCTCATGAAGACTTCAGTTCTGTCTAATAAAAGCTGTTAGCCTTAGAGTGGGTCACCATGCTGATATCACATGATCAGTTGAATATTACTCATGTGTCACGTTATCTTAGATTTTTCTCCTTCATTAAAGGACACTTTTGCAGCCTACAGAATAAAGTACTAATGGAACAGTACATTTTATTTTATGCTCACCCATGCTGCAAAACTACTGAAATATTGTGAAATGTTATTACAATTTATAAAATTACATTTTCTATTCAGATATGTTTTTAAATGCAATTTATTCTTGTGATGGCAAAGCTTAATTTTCAGCATTCGTTACTCCAGTCTTTAGAAATCATTGTAACATGCTGATTTGGTGCTCATTTCTTTATATATTTGTATTTTGTATATAATATTTTGTGGAAACTGATGCATTTTTCTTTGAAGAATAGAAACTTCAAAAAGATAACATTTGTTCGAGTACCATTATAAACATATGTACTCACTGTTCAGCAATTTAATGCATTCTTGCTGATTAAAAGTATAAATTTATTCAACAATCAAGAATGGCATATCTGTCAACACAACACACAAAAAAATACTGCCTTTGTCTGTATATAGCTGTCCTTTATGTAATAGTTATTGTTACCTGGGAACTGCTGATTTCTTTTAACAATGCGATAGAATTGTGGGCATACAGATTATTATGAGGAAATAAACTTTTAACACCTCATGCATTTACATCTCATGCATCTCATGCACACCTCTGAAAGCTCTTTCTGACAACTCCAGATTTCCATAGCTTGTCATACTTATATTGCCCTGTTTGTTTAATTTTTTAGCATGGTTTATGACTAAATGACTGTTTCCTTTAAAAAGGTTCCTTTTGCCTGTTTTTTCTCTAATGAACCTTGTATCACTATTCATGAGTGAGCTCTCAGAGTAATCCGTGAACAAGAAAGCTGCTAAAGGCTATGTTTAGACACCTGTTCATGTCACCGGAGGAGAACGTGTGTGAGCGCACAGATCCGCTCAAGTTCTTCTTCTTCTTTTTTCTCCTCAGTCACACCTGCTTCTCTCAACTCATCTATTTATACCCCTCATTTTTCATTAGACAAATTAAAACTGTTGCTCTCTGCATTTGGTGTTTTTCTGCTATCTCTAGGTCAGCGGTATCGGCGTAGGTGTTCGTGAAGCACCTTTCCTCGTTTTGAGATCATTCTGGTGACACTGTGATTCCAAGACCTTGCAAATGATTGAGTTCTACCACCCTGAATGGCGGTACAAAATAACTTTTTTTGCAGGAGGTGTGTGAACCTGCACTGCATGCCGAGAAGCTGTTGGCGCTCCGTGTTGAATATTTAAACAAGCTCATCTTTTATTCCCCTCAACGGAGCTTTGCACCTTTGGCCCCTGCCTAATTGTGGAGGCTAGCTCACAATCCTCACCTGCTCTGTGAGGTTTATGGCTAATTCATTTGAAGGTGCTTCTTTTGTTCTCATTTGTTACAAAGACAAAAAGAGGCATTGGCGTGTCGGCGTGTGTCATTTTGAAATGGTTGTTAGCATTTGAAGTCTTAAATGCCAGGTGTTTCATCAGCTTTTTGTTGGATTTTCATTATAGGCCTATAATCAAGACATTTTTACTGGTGTGCTCTTAAGGCATTTCGAAAACAAAAGGGTCAAATTCACTAAATTGTTGCATGGTATTTAAGCACAAAAGCCTGCAGTCTATTAATCCGGCATTCGGTTTAACCAGGCAAATGCATTGAAATAAATATATGTACACTGGCGGTCAAATGGCAGTAAAATAATGAAGATTGAAAACAGTTGTGCTGCTTTAGATTTCTGTGGAAACAATGAAACTCTACTATTTAAAAGTTTAGGGGAAAATCATAAAAAAAAGAGAATTACAAAATTAAGAAATAAATAAAATGCTTTTATTCAGAAAGGAAACATTTAATTGGTCAAAAGTGACAGTAAATATATTTATATTGTACAAAAGATTTCTAGTAAATAAGTTCAAGTAAATGTGGCTCTTTTTAACATTATATTAATTAGTGCTGTCAAACCAAAATAAAAGTTTTTGTTTACATAATATATATGTGTATATTTATTATGTACTGTATATATAAATACACGCACATGCATGTATATATTTCAGAACTTTTATATATATATATATATTTATTTATAATATAAATTATATGAATATAAATATAGACATGTAAATATTTTCAAAATATATATACTATATGCATTTGTATTTATATATACATAATAAATATACACAGAACACTCACATATTATGCAAACATTTTAATTTTGGATGCGATTAATCGTTTGACAGCACTGATATTAATCAAAGAATATTTAAAAAGGTAATACATCTGTTTTCAATATTAATATAGCATTAATACGTTAATTTCAACATTAATACGAATATTACTGTAGCAGTACATTTCTGAAGGATCATGTGACACACTAAGGACTAAAATAATGGCTACTGAAAATTCAGCTTTGCCATCATAGGAATAACTTACATTTTAAAATATATTAAAATAGAAAAGTTATTTTAGACTGTAATAAATTTGACAATATTGTTGATTTTACTGTATTTTTTCGATCAATAAATGCATAAGAAAATATGCAGATAGCACATTTAAACAAACACTGTAATTAGTCATTCTTAGTGAATTATTTCCAAAATGTTTACTGTAAAATCATTTTAACTGCGTAGATGTTTTTAGAAGACATATTGAGGACAACTGACTTTTCACATTGTTTGTGTACTTTTCATCCATCTTTATTCTTTACACTTTTATTTATGAATCATTTGATTTGTCATTCAATATCACTGTAATGTAGTGATGTGTTAAATACAATGCTTACTTTTAGAGTTGTGCGCTTTTAAAACTTGTGATTTGACTGTAGGGCAATCACATCTCCTGCTGTTCTCATGGCCCGCCTGTGTCTTGTTTGCATCACAGCTTTGAATATTTAATGTGCTGTTTTATGGTGGTATGAAATGATATTGTAAAAATAAGCATCGTTCGTTCATTCCGTACAGATGGCTCATCTATAAATGATAATTGTTTGATTCTCCTCTGCACCAGAGAAGATGTTTTTAATGGATAGCCGCACTGTTGTGTGAGTACGGAGTAACTCAAACATTATTTCTCATCATCGCGAGTTGGTCTAATCCACGGGTCACTGCGCTTATGCATCTCTTCCTCACGCGCTGCATAATGAAAGTGTTTGTCTAGCTCTGACGGGTAAATTGTGTCTTTTGTGCTTGGTGAAATAAGAGCCCAAGGATGCATGCATCTCTTATCTCAGTCACACTCCTTACCTCCTGTTCATTACTTATATTTACCCAATACTCTTCTGAGAGGAGAAGCGCATCTCACCGAACGCAATTACTGTATGGGTTCCAGCTTGTTCTCTGTATGTCACTTTGGTGTGTGCTGTGTGTGATGTATGTTTGCAATTATACAGTCTCTAATGTGTTTTATATATCATTTATTTTAATGCTTTGTTGACCTTATTATAGTATAAGCGCTTTTTGTCAAAACACTATTATGTTAATGTTTTCCACTGTTGTATTTTGAATGATCATTGTATGTCATTCGTTGCATCATTTCATTCACATTTTTGCCTCTTCAAGATTAATCGCTTTATGTACTCCCCAATTGTAAGTCACTTTGGATAAAAGCGTCTGCTAAATGACTAAATGTATAAAGTGCTAGACAACGATTCATAGGATTAATCGCATCCAAAACAGTTTTTTTGTACATAATATATGTGTGCACTGCATATATTTATTATGTATCTTCAATACACATTCATGTGTATAATTAAGAAAAATATGTTGTTTACATAATAAATATTTGTATCTTTAATATAAATTATATGAATATAATAGATAATTGTAAATACAGTACATGTAAATATTTTCAAAATATACTGTATGTGCCTTTATATATACATAATATACATAGTACACAAACATATATTATATATATATATATATATATATATATATATATATTTGGATGCGATTAATCACAATTAATCATTGCCCATCATTAAAATAAACACATTTTTGATTGCTATCTAAAATTATTTATTTACATGAACTACTGTTCAGAAGTTTTTAATCCAAAAACATCTTGGTGACTTTAAAAAAAGAAATTATAATAATAAATAATTAATTAATTAATTAATTAATTAACAATAAATAAATAAATTACTTGCACCAATTGTCATTTCTGAACAGTAGTGTATAAAGTGCCTTAGCAATTGTAACTTAAATAGCAATAGTTTTTTTTGCTGTGGTTTTGCTGCATTATCTGTTAGATTGTCCCTCATTAACAGAATCACATGGCTTTCCAATTCAATATTTCTAATGAATCTGCTGTTTGTGGTTTGTAGCTCTTTATAATTACTTGCTGTATTAATCAATAATGCTAGATAAGTAAACAAAGGGATTGGCAATTATACAAAAATCATCCTATTGTCATGCTGTCACATTTCTTTAATTTCAAAACCTCAGAATGACATTGTGTTTGGAAATGTTCTTGTAAATCTAAGGTAAAATCATTATTTTATTTCTAAACTGACTTTGAAATAATCTAAAATTTAATTGGATAGTCAGTCAATAATTAGGCCTAATGTTGATGTTTTTCGTTATTAAGACCAGCATTATTTTTGTCTAAATGACTTCAGGTTATTTTACACACAGAATAACTTGAAAGTTTGTCTGGAAACTCGACTACAATTTTATTTTTTTGATGAATTAGTCGATGGATGATTTTTGTGTGAATTCTACAGCGGGTTCAACTTTCCTGAACCCGGATGGAGACTCTGGGACGGAGGCGGACAGTGAGCCGCAGCTGACCTTCTACACCGACCCAAACCGCAGCCGCCGTCGCAGTCGAGGTATGAGAAACGGTAACGTCAACACTGCGTGGGGCTCCGGGGGTAAGGAGGACTTCCACACCATCGCATGATTTTAACCTGCACCGCCTGACTGTGGCCATTTGGTGTTCATGTCACACTTTGTTTGTGAAACCGAACAAAGCATTAGTTGTGAAGAGGCTTGCCTTACAACTACCTCACCGACCAAGGCATGTCGTTACGTGTGAGATTTGCCATTGATTTGCCATTGCAGTTGAATACTGTGTTAAAACAATTTACAGGAAAGCATAAATGCTTAAGGTTTTTTTACTGTCCTCCAAATTGAACTGAGGGTCCCTGAGCAATTTTTGAGTTTGCTAAGATAATTCTTCAGAGCCTCTTTGTGGACTCCATGGACCTCCTCTGAAATGAATGACAACTAAATGCAAGCTTACAAGTATTTAAGCACCTTAAGCTTAGCAGCTCTGTCTGTAGATCACCATTCAACATTAAGCGCCGTTAATGTGTTTATGTTAAGCACTAAGAGACCGTTGGACAGTACTGTCAGACGCTAATGGCTAGAGTATGTCTGAAACTCTTGTATTGTCCCCTGAGGAGCACTGCATTGTTTTCTGAAGAGACCAGACTGAATGCAAAGCTCCCTAAACTCTTGAGGAGCTGCCACTTGAAAGGGAACTAACAGACAATCACTTTGCTTTAATACTTTCTTCATCTAATTACCAAATGTTTAAACCCTGTACTTGTCAAAAACACTACTAGTCAGCTGTAGCAACAACACCTTTAATTGGACGTAAGTTAATAATAGACATGGCTTGTGTCGCGTTTTTGCCCAACATCGCTGTGGGAACTGGTGATTGGGTGAGAGCAGCGTGTTGATTTTGATAGACATGTTTGTGTAGTTTACATTTTAAAAAGTAGGTGTTAATATGAACTCGTATATGAGTGAAGTGAAGGTATAGTAATCTGTAATAGCTGTGGCATATTGTAACATCTCTGTGTATATTATAATAATATAATATACTACGTAATGATTTAAAATAAAAGTATTATATTACTTTTAAATGATGTACGATGCATGTATGCATACATATGTTCTAACCCCTACTTAAGTACTAAATGCTGGCATTTATCTCTTCATAGTTGGAAAGTTGGAGCCATCTCCTAATACGTATAAAAAGGACAGAGGCCAGGGCACAAAAAGCCAGATTATATTCTTATCTAAAATGAATTATTTAAAAATAGTTTTGCTGTAATTAGTCCTTGAAAATGTGGTCCTCAGTGAGGACCAAGTCAAGTTTTGTCTGTCAAACTGGCAAAATGCGAAAGCACTGGTTCCCATAGCATACATGATTTACATGAATACAGTTCTTATCTAAAATGAATTATTTTAAAATAGTTTTGCTGTAATTAGTCCTTGAAAATGTGGTCCTCAGTGAGGACCAAGTCAAGTTTTGTCTGTCAAACTGGCAAAATGCGAAAGCACTGGTTCCCATAGCATACATGATTTACATGAATACAGTTCCCATAAGAGGCATATATTTCTGGCAGATGTGTGCAAATGTTTGAATCAATGCTTTCTGTTTTCTTTTGATCATTTCATTTCTTCAAAAGTCAACCTTCTGTTTTTTTGGATGCAATATCTCTAAGATAACATCCACGCTTAAGATGATGTTGTCTAGCTTTGATATTGCAAAAAGGGGGTTCCTCCTTTTGTAGTCGATCTTTTGCAGTATTACTGCAATGCTAAGCATCTACACGGATGTCATTTGTAACTCTTTAGTTACTCCTTTTCATATGCTGTACATAAGCAGTGTAAATATGTTGTTGTCACTTGTATATTGTCTTTTGTCACCATATACATGCCATCTGATTTTCTTTCATATGTATTTCATTGCTGTTTCCAATTGTTGCATGCTATATGTTTATCCTGACATGTAATTAACAGTTTTAAATGTTACTTGTGTTAAAAAGCTACTATATTTGACAGTATCAGATTATGAGTATTGTGTTATCATACATTGTGAATGGGTGTGTTTATGTCATCTTGTGTCTTGTATAATACTCATACACCATTTGCTGTGTCTTTTGCCTTTATTCTATATGTAACAGATGCACAGGGCAGCACAACATCAAACCAGTTTGGCTTTAGTACAAAAACGTGGTCAAAACAACTTTTTTCATATTTTGCCATTTGCAGTATTTAGCTTAAAAGCAGCAGGCTTCAAAAGGTAAAGCGTTATCTCTCAGCTGCTCAATTCGTGCCAGCGCTGCTGCAGCTCCCAGAGTTTGGCTGGCTGGTTTGATCCGGTGCTCCTTTCATGGACTTCCAACCCTGATGTTTTTTAACTGCCTTTCTTGTGCCTTCCCAAGGTACACATTCAAATGTGAACTTTCCAGTCATGTAGCATCACTCTTTTATTGCTTTCTCTCTCTCTTTCTCTCTTCTTTCCAGGTTCCCCACGGAGTCCTATCAACAAGACCACCCTGACTTTGATCAGCGTGGTGAGCTGTGTGATCGGCCTGGTCTGCGCGTCTCACCTCTCTTGTAGCCTCAACGTCAGAGTCATACTCCACGTTCCGGAGCATCTCATTGCAGACGGTAATCTCATCACTCGCTCTGCTTCCCGTCCGGCCCCTGAGCAGCGGGGGTCCTCGCCCCCCCCCGTCTACCCCCACGACTTCTACTGTATTAAAGCAAATGTCATGCCGACTCTCGCTCTGTCTCTAGTGAAAAGCCAAACAGATGTGTGCTGAAAGCTTCAAAGAACAATCAGGCACGAATGCATCGTCTCTAGTTGTGTTTCAAATCGTGTACTTGGCTATTCACCATGTATTTGCACTGTACACTGTGTACTTGGGCATCTAGTTAATTAATTTTTAAAGAGTCTCAAATGAAACATTACTGTTTATTTTGGAACTTTAACGTAGAAGTTTTTAGACAAACATTTGGTTTCATTTGGGGTCGCTGTTACATGTTAGCTAACTTGAGATGACAAGTTATTATGAAAACCCCACTTTCCTATTTTTTTATTTAAAAATACAAAAAATATTCACACATGGGCTGATAGTTTAGCATTCGACTCACATTTGTCCACCATCTTTTCATTATTCAAGCAGGGAAGCTGCAGTTACGCTGACTTCAGATTGAAGGTAGTTAGAACCACTACAAGTTACTTAAAAAAATGCATTGAATCTATTTAAAGGAAATCTAAAAATATATTTGTAGATATAAAAAAAATATTAGATTTTAGGGTGCATCAAGGCACAGGTGTAAAAAGTGCATTTGATTTTATTTCTCTCTAAACCACTAGAATAACACAAAAACTCACTGCGGCACTTTCCTTCATATCAGCATTTCGTTATGTACATGGACATTTAGTTAATCCTTGAGATGATTAACATTTTTAACACAGTCAATTCTGCACTAAGTTGATTTTTGTTATGTTGTAAATGTACAATATGTATAAAATAAGAATTTTTAAAATAATCAAATATATTTTAATCCATTGTGGAGATTCAAGTTAATCGGTATTAAAATATTATGGGAACTCGAAAACGAAAAATATTCGTGACTGATATCTGTCTGATTCAACTGGGAGTTTGAATGGGAGAAAAGATTATTGATTGATTATTTCCATAGCCTGTTTGTTTGTGTGCATGTGCGTGTGTGTGTGTGTGTGTGTGTGTGTGTGTGTGTGTGTGTGTGAGAGAGAGAGCTAGAGGAACTGTGATGTAGCATTTTGTCACGCTACACTGCTACTTGCTGGAGAAAAGTAGCAAGTGACTGAAAAAATCAACGTTATTTTTTGAAAACAGCAGAAAATGTATTTAAGTTGAATTTAGCAGACACTTTTATCCAAAGCGACTTACAGTTGTGTCAGTATGTGTGTTCCCTGGGAATTGAACCCACAATCTTTTGCGCTGCTAACATAATGCTTTACCACTGAGCCACAGGAACACTAGTAGTGCTACTTTTAGTTAGTTAGTCCCTAGAACTACACTTCCAGACATACAATTGTACACAACTGTAAAAAACAACTAGCCGCTTATTCCCCAAGGGTTCTCTGTTTGTGCTTTGGACCTAAGTTGCGTTTATGTTGGATGAGCTTGTTATTGAATTTCAATGTTGCACCTGCAGTCCAAGACTACAGGCCACTCTCTTTCTCTCTTACCCTCTCTTCTCTTGCTCTTCCTTGCTCTTTCTTTCAGCTCATTGATATTTCAGCCGTCACTTCTAGAGTTTGGGCGATATGATGGATTGTGACTGGCTTTGCTCATCTGTCATTTTGTCTTTCATACAGAGCTCTTTTCTATTGGGCTTGGTGCTTTAGGGTAGATTAACATTCACATAGATGTCTAAGTGGAAGAAATCTGAAAAGAGCAGACTTGAAGGTTTCACAGTTCGCCTTTTGAATTGGAAAAATCTGATTTAAGATGTGTCTATAACTGTCTAACAGTATTACAGGGTAAAACTTGATGTCAAAGAAGATCTGATAAAACTTGATTTTTGCAGAATAAATTCTGTTCTATGTGGCGTTCATGGTTTTGAAATATTCAGAGGGATAATTCAGACTACATCATGCTTTCAGTTCAGATGCTTTATCTGTACTGTTGTATCTTATCCACAGCTCTGCATGAACCATTAAATGTAGAAAAATGTGTATAAAGCATAGCATTTCAGCTATAAGTATTCTGCTTTGCTTTAAAACGTTTAAAACAGTTTTGTGGCTAGCAGTTATGGGGGGAAAATGATCATGCTGCTTAAACACTCTTTCTTAAGTCTTCCAGTACTGTTGATTTGACACAAATGGTATAGTGTACAATTAGAATGTTTTGTTAATGAATCAGCTGAATAAATGAATCAGTAGCTGTTTCCATCACCCTGTTTTAATGCACATTTTGAAGTATCACATGAGAAATGAGTGATGGAATTGGCAAATTCCGTGAAAAAAAATAATTTAATCCACAAAAATTTTTTTATCTTCACTTGAGGTGGTTTTTGTCTTGTGCGAAAAAGGCACATGTTGTTGTGGAAATGTTGATTTCTGTTGAAATGTTGAAATGCTGAAATGTTGTTATGGTCATTCCGAAATGGCCGAGCAAAGTCTGTCATCAAAGTATTTCAGTATAATTGCCCCCAGAACTTTCTAACATGACTGCGTTCCCAAACGGCAGACATCCGCCTCTGAAAGCAACGACCACATTTATTGTGTTTTGTCTGTTTGCTCAGAGGCACAAATAATTTATTATATGAAAATTATTATATTCAGTAGCTTCTTCCACTTTTCTTAGTGATATTTAGTGCAAGTTGATCAAGTGATGATTTTGTTCACCTTGACTTGTTTGGAAATGGTGCTTATCCGCAAATGTTTTATACGACATTCCAATTTTGCGCATAAGTTAACCTTCAATGGAAACCCGTCTAGTGACTTATAAGATTCCTATTGAAGATCAAAATCTGCTGAAACAGTCACTTATCAATTCAGAGAATGAATCTAAACAAATCTTTGGTAAATAGTTTAAAATCATGTGATGCTTCGAAATCCCCACCATAACAGTTCTATTGTGCTCAATGACAAGATAGAAAATTGCCCAACATTTTTGTACCACAGGTACATACCAGTTGTATCTTCCATTTGTAGATTCCAGTTTATGTTCATATTCTGAACACCAACTAATAGAGTTCACTAATTTACTTGATGTAACTTTTAACAGATGTCATGTCGAATCCTTCTCTTTCAGGCTCCAGATTCGTTCTGCTTCAGGGCAGCCAGCTGGATGCATCTGATTGGCTGAACCCTGCCCAGGTGCTGCTGTACTACCAGCAGAATGCCAGTGGCCCCTGGGTCAATGATCTGTGTGGCCGCCGTCTCTTGGACCCCTGTGAGCACCAGTGTGACCCAGATACAGGTACACCACCGCCCTGACATGATTCTGTACTTCACACAGCTCATGCAGAAAGTCTGACACCAGAAGCAACATGCATTCTGAGGGACATACTTAAAAGGATAGTTCATCTAAAAATGGAAATTCCATCATCATTTAGTCACCTTCATATCTTAAAATCTTTTTTCCTCAGTGGAACACAAGAGCAGATATTTTGTAAAATGTCTTAGTCTTTTAATTTTTTGTCCATAAAATGAAAACAAGTGGAGTCGAATGTTGTTTTAGACTGAACAAAAACCGTTGAAATAGCATGGTTGCATCAACAAATACATTTTCATATCAGTTTTGCATTTGTTAACACTATCGGGTAGGTTTAGGGTTGGTTTTGATGTAGGGCATATTTCCAACATGATAGAGCATTAACTTTTTGAATTCTGAACCGCAGCAATACTTTTATGTAGCAACGTAATAAAAACACAGCAATATTTAACCTGTGTTTTAGCGCCACTCAGTGGACATTTCTCTGAAACTGTGGCGAAACGTGCAGTAAAGTGCGTAAAACGGTGTCGCACAGAAAGTGCACAGATATCAATATGTATCGCGATATAGTTTGTTTCAATAATGGTGGTTTGATTTTTAAACACATTTCTGATATTTCGACATTACCAGTGTTTCTCATACTTCAATTTGTTTGTGGTGTTTGACTTCATTGAATAAACATGAGCACTGCATGTTTTAAAATGAAAACGAGGCGCGGGTGATTTATATTAATGTATCTCTGAAAGGAACCGACTCTCTTCAGAATAGTTTTGATGGAATTTAAATTTTATCTGATAAAGTAGAGTTCATGAGCGGAGCTGCTTAGTTTACAGCATTAATGGGAAAACCGCTAGTTCTTCCGCTCTCAAAGCACCCCCTGCTAGCAGAGAATCAGATTGCATTTTCAATAATAAGCCCGTCTCCAGCAACATGTTTTAGTTGTTGCTATTAATTTTTTTCTGCAGCAACTCATTTGGAGTAAGTATTTTATTTTATTTTTATAAAAAATATAGGACTGGGGTTATAAAAATTAATACTTTTATTTAGCATTCATTAAATTGATCAAACGTGATGATAAAGACATTTATAATGTTACAAAAGATTTATGTTTCAGATAAATGCTGTTCTTCTGAACTTTCTGTTATCAAAGAAACCTAAAAATAAATTGTACTCCGCTGTTTTCAACATAATAATAAATGTTTTTTGAGCAGCCAATCAGCATATTAGAATGATTTATGAAGGATCATGTGACACTGAAGACTGGAGTAATGATGCTAAAATTCAGCTTTGAAATCACAGGAATAACTTGCATTTTAAAATATTTTCAAATAGAAAACAGTTATATTAAATGATAAAAATATTTCAAAATGTTACTGTTTTTGCTGTATTTTGGATCAAATAAATGCAGGCTTGGTGAGCAACAGAGACTTCTTTAAAAAAACTAAAATCTTAATGTTCAAAAACTTTTGACTGGTAGTGTATGTTAGCCTATAGTTTGAAGTTAAAGATATTAATATTAATAAGATGAGTCTGAGATGTATAAAGGCTAAATCGCAATCGATGAGCTTAATCACGTTATTTAGATCGCAGTATTGTGTTTACATGAGGTAAAGATTAATCACATTATTGCCAAAATCTCAATATAATCGCATTAAGAGGGTACATGTAAACACACTCAATGTTAATGTATTTGGTCTTGGCAGAATAGATCTGCTACACTGCTGCGGCAAACCAAGTACCGAGACTTGCTACTGCCAATACATCCAGAACATGCTGCTGTGAGCATGTGAGAAATACTGCTGCTGCACATATAACATGAACAACCCCCATAGCATAGATGATGCTACACCCTGTAGCCGATCTATACAGGGGGACCTGGGGAAGGTGGAGGGTTTCTGGAGTGCATCTGAGTGTGCGCTCATTGGCTACAGATACAGGAGAGAACAAATCAGCTGTGACATGTTATAAATGAATGAATAAACGAAGGAATGAAGCATTTATATGATGATGATATCATTATGTCATACTGAGTTAGATCTATCGAATTGCGCTATCTAGAGTTTCATGCCAGAACTTTGTATTTCTGTGAAACACAAGATATTTTGAACGTTTGTCTATACAATGTTTTGGACCCCATTGACTTTCATTGTATGGACAAAAACAGTTGAAACATTCTTCACATTCTTCTTTTGTGTTCCACAGAAGCAAGAAACTCGTACTCGTTTAAAATGACATCAGAGTTTTATTTTTGGTTGATCTATCCCTTTAAACTGCACATTGGAATAATTTTTCATTAGTCTGCATCTTTGCCTAATTAATCATAAAATAATTTTTTGTTCCACCCCTTCACCCAAGTGAATGAGTGTCCATTCCCTTCACTGTGTAAAATCAATGTGTTCACCGAACTGCAGTTGTAACGCAGCTTCCTTTAAAGAGTAGGAGGGACAGGAGAGAGAGGCTTAGCTCTGATTCATCTGTCGTTTCATTTGCAGATTTCTCTGAAGGTGTCTCTCTTGAGTGAACAGTATTAAGTAATGAAAGCCTAATTGAGCGAGAGCTGTGAGGAGAGTAATGCTTGGCAATGAATCTTTGTAATGTAAGACTTGGGCTTATACAGCTTGAGTGACCTGGATTTGAATTATTATTTCTTTTTTTTTTTTTTTTTATTTGCCTGGGATGTAAATTAGGCAAAGCACGGATCAAATGGAATGTTCAAAATGTATGTTATTCTGAGCCAGGGAAGCATTTAGATATTCTAGATGATACTTGATTAGATTCTGGAAGGTTGAGTTTTATGTTAGCACTCCAAATGAACTTAGACCAGCAAAGCTTATAACATGCTTTCTGAATGCAAAATGGTCTGGTTTCACTTTGTCTTTGCTTTCATGTAATTGTAAGTATATTTAACTGTTACATTTCATTATACAAAGCTAATGTCTTGCACTTACCCTAATATGGTTTGTGGACAATTTTTCTCCTATCACCATGTCAAGAAAAAGTGCAACAAAAGTCATATGTGTACATACAGTGTATAATGTGTATTGATACCTAAGTATGTCTTTATAGTACACTGTGTGCACTGAGTATATGTATGTGTTTTTTTTCACATTGTCTTCTGTGCAGTCTGTAAGTATGTACTGTCTATATGTAAATAGTTTTTTTGCACTGTCTGGAGCACGCTCTCAAGAATTTCACTCACAGAGGCACTTGTGCTGTGGTGATGTGACAATAAAAGGGATTTGATATAATGTATGACTAGTCAACACAGACCAGTGGCAGAATTGCACATAATCAGTTAGTACATATTGCATGTAAGTTTTACTTATTGTTTTTCATATTGTAATTTCTCTGTTGTTGTCATTTAGTTTGCAAATCCTATAATTTTGTAAACCATGATTAAAAACAGGAATATTAAATATTAATATAATATAATATGTAATATAGTAACACAAAAACTGAGAGCCACAAGGGGTTGCTAAGGGTTCTGTAGAAAGTTTGAATGAAAAAAATAATAGTTCAAAGGTTTGTTAAATATGTTAATAGAGTATAAAGATTTTAACACATTAAACATATTGCCTATATTAGTTCTGAATTTAATGAGATGAATTAGGATATTTTTTCTATTGATGACAATAGTTTTTTATAAGAAAGACAAACATCTGCATACAGTATGCTTTTGAAAAAAAAAGCAGATACTTTTGGTTTCTTTGTATTATCTTTGGCTTGCTCACTGAGGTTTTGTAAGGCAATATTTGCTGTATATAACAATATTTAATGTATAAATTGCTATATAAATATGTTCCTGTTGCTCAGTTGTAGAGCATTGCGTTAGCAGTGCAAAGGTTGTGGGTTCAATTCCCAGGGAACACACATACTGACAACAAATGTATAACCTGAATGTACTGTAAGTCGCTTTGGTTAAAAGCGTCTGTTAAATGTAAATAAATACATTTGAATTACATTTTAATAGCATATTTTGGTTTTAGTATGATGACAATATAAAAGCCAACAATTAAATTTGGAAAACAAACAGCTGCCTTTGTATTATATGAAGGTCTTGCTGTCATATTTGTTGGCTTAATTAATACTGTTTTCCAATATTTGTTTGTTCTGGTTTATTGTTAATGCCAGGACACACAACACACCTATGAAACCCATGACAGTGTTTATGAATAATCTTAGGCAGAAGTTCTCTGTTTGCATCATACATTTTAATCCATCTGCATTTTACCACTAAAGATTGCAACTGTGTAAGCTGAGATTGATCTATTCAGTTTCATAGTTGTTCCAGTCAGGCAAAACATAGTCAACAGGCATCCAGGTACATCGAAATGAATGGTAATACATTCGCTTTATAGCTGTTTCTCCGATCATCTGCCGCAGGAATCAGTCCAATGTTTTTATCATTTGTTGACAAGTTCCTCCTGTTTGCATCCATAATTCAAAAGAGGAGCTCCACTGGGCTTTGAAAAGTGAATCTTCCAACCCTAAATGAATCAATGTTGGACCGTTGGGAACTTGCCTTGCTTTCCTCACAAATTAAATCTAAAGGATGAGGCCTTGGTACTGCCACGGTTCAATAATTGCATTGTGCTTTTTGTAAAATGCATTCTTAATGAAAGCCTTGGTGTGTGGGGGGCAGACTACGTGGCAGAGGGTATTCGTGGAAAACCGTAAGACTGTCTCAATCAAACGGGAGAGGGAGATACTGATGAAAGTATGGACGGGGAGCGACAATAACTGGAGCTGTGAGCGCTTTAAAAAGATTGTGAATCAGAGGCACGGAGGATGTGTAAATCCGAGATGAGAATCGGACTGTTCACCTCCCTCATTCCCATCAGGCTTCAGGGGACATTTATTAAACAAGAACACGCAATGTTGTGTCTCAGGCTACCTGATCCTTGCACTTTCGTTTCATTAATTTGACTGAATAATAGATACCCTGCAGAGACTCTCTCTGTAGTTGCGGAAAGAGAAGAATTACTTGGGACTTAAAAACTTCATTAATAAATAATTCTACACAGTCACTCTCTCCGTCTAAAATCCAATAGTAGTGATTTTTTTTACTCACACACACAAATATAAATAAACTGGAGAAGTCAGCAGTATGTTGTCTAGGGCACTAAAATCCAACATTTTATACCTTGTTCACATTTTCGCATAATAGGTCAGTTAGTATTCGTTAGATTGGGCATTGGAGTTCTTGAAAAAAAATGTTTTAGTTTTTTACATCCTGAAATGCCGAAGAATATTGAACATGGATCATGTGTATTTATGTATTTATTCTGACAACATTTTCTGTATTTGTAAAAATGTATTTGTAATTTATAGACAAATAAATGTAATATATAAAATTAGCAAATAAAGTGCGTAGAAAAAAGGATGTGCTGTCAAGTTAATGCAAAATAAATATTTTCTAGATATTTTATCACATCTCAATCAAAATATATAGCTGCCTTTATATGTGTGGAAGTTGATATTTTTCAATTATTTATTTAGTTATTTTGGTTTAAAATGACAATTATGAAACTTATGGCAGTATTATGTATATGAATAATTGCAGACATGGGGGGGTCAGTGCATCATAATTTTGAATGCACTTTATCTGCATCTTGCCACTAAAGATGTGCACACATTTTTAAACAGAGATAGAGCTCACCTAAAAATGATAAAGATAATGCATTTGCTTTATAGGCATTTCTCTGATATTACAGCTTGTTCACCTTTTCTCGTAATAGGTCAGTGTCAAATTGACTGCCCAGTAAGTAAGTTGTGCAAGTAATTTGTTCTGGTATTTATGCTGAAATCAAAGGGGTAGTTGAACATGGACATACAGTAGATGCTATTTTTTTAATAATGTTTGTTTACGTTTTTTTTTTTACATTTAAAGGTTACATTATTTTCATATTTATTTAAGTCTGTGTAGATGTTTTAAAAGCTAGTGACCATATCTTTTAGGTTTACAATTTTTAGCTTCAGGTTTTGAAATCAGAATGCACAATAATTTATTATAATAATATTATAATAATTTTTAAAACAGTTAAGTTGTCACACTGCAGGACACTTCTGCCACACAGCAGGACAATTTCAAGGTTTCAAGCGATTTTGACTCCCATATGCTGCGTACTTACAAATAAATAAAGCTTTGACTTATTTTATGCTTATTAATGCTGCAAATCTCTTTCTGTCATGTAGAGATGTCACCACCACAGGACTGAATAAATGAACATACAAATTTAGATTTGATCAGCTTAAAAGTTTTTTTTTTTGGTTTACTTCCTGTTGGGTTCTTAATCAGCAACATTTGCAGCAATACCCAAGAGAATGTAAAAATATATATATATGTGGCTATATATGATTTCCATGAATTTTTTTTTTTTTTTTTGCTTCTGCTTGTATTCTGTGAAGAGATAAATTAACAAGTTATGTATTTCTTATGCATACAGCACTCGCAGAGTGCCTGCTGGATATCCTCAATGATCACTCAATCATAGAGCCACTGGGTACATGTTTCCTGGCAAAATTGTAATTTACCACCCATAGTCATAAAGACTCCCTGCATCTCATTTGAATTTATAAAAATGCTATTATTACCTATGGTACACGTTTAATTTGAGTTTTACAAAGTACTTTGGCAAAGCTAAAACAGTTAACTATGCAAATAATAACAGTGCTAGAACTTATGCTTGGCCTGCCAAAATATGCTAATGATCAGTAATATATCAAATTAAGTGTTTATGACCAACAAGGATAAATTACTTTTTCCTGCACTGCACTTTTTTGTATTAAAGACAATTATAATTAAGAAGAGTAATTGGAAGTTTATTATATGTATTTTATACGTTTAATATATTCTATATATTACAACTGAAATAGAATCCTGTGAAATAATATTACGATTTAAAATTATTATCTATTTTAATATAATTTAAATGTAATTCGTTCCTGCGATAGCAAATCAAAATTTTCAGCAGCTATTACTCCAGTCTTCAGTGACACATGATATGTCAGAAATGTAAAAACAGTTGTGCTGCTTAATATTTTTGTGGAAGCTGATAATTTTAATGAATAGAAAGTTCAAAATAACAGCATTTATTGAAAATGAAATGTAAATTCCGAGGACCTGACTTGGACTGCACACATTCAAACACAGGTTAAGAAAGCCAGGCAAAGACTGTACCATCTGCGACAGCTGAGGAAATTCAGGGTCTCACCAGCTATCCTGAAAACGTTCTATTCAGGGGCCATAGAAAGTGTATTGACTCAGTGCATCTCAGTGTGGTATGGTAACGGCTCCAATCAGGACTGCAAAGCCATGCAGAGAGTCGTGCGCTTAGCTGAGCGCATCTCAGAGTCTGCTCTCCCCTCTCTTTAGGACATCAACCTCAAACGCTGCAAAATCAGAGCTGCTAAAATCATCTCAAATCACCCCGGTAACAGTCTCTTCATTTTACTGCCATCTGGCAAGCGCTTCCGTAGCATGATGGCCAAAACTGAGAGACGACTTCCCTCAGGCCATCAGGCTCCTAAACTCAAACTCAAACCCGGTCTTATAACATCAACATGACTCCATTTAATTTAATAATCAGTAAGATATTCACTATTCTCCATCATCCGTATTGCTGCGATATACCCTGTACAACCTGTTTGCACATCCCTGCTTCTATTATTATTTATTAAGTCTACAGTATACTGTCCTGCACTTTTTTATTGCACATTTTATTCTTTGTTTTTTATCCTACTTTATTTTTTTTACCTATATTTATGTAAATTCTCTTGTGTTGTGTTACATATAATTGCACTGTCCATTGAGCGGACCTGACTTACATTTTACTGCTGATTATGTTCTGTATAATTGAGTATATGATGAATAAAACCTTGAATCCTAAATTGTGTGAAATGTAAATTGTAATTAAAAAAGTAAATAATTGTATAAATTAATTTACAGTTATTAACTTAAAGCATTATTGCTAAATAAAAGTATTAATTTTTCTGTAAAAATATTGCTGACCCAAACTTTTGAAATGTATTTTATATAAAAATATTTAGCAAAAGTTTGATAAGACAAAAGCAAACTGCGACTACAGCAACTGTATATTTATCATAATTAATGTATTTAGTTTGGTAGAATTTATTTTATCGTCTTAAAGTTAATAGCTTCCTCTGACCAAATTAATATCTGTCCAAACTTTACAGTTGTCCAAGAATCAATTTTTTCTCGTTAGTCAGAGTATCAGTGTTGCAAATACAATATTAGTCTACATAATGCAGAATTTAAGGTCACATATATTGCATTCACGGAATTCTGGTTGTATGTTGTGAGAAGTCAACATAATCACTGACATTGTCCAAGCGTATTGATGACTGTTTCTTTGCAAAAAATGTCAACAGATGTTTTTCTTAGCCTTTTTCATATATTCTCTTCCCACTCATAACACATTTGTTTCCATGTTTGCCAACACCATTTTCCCTCTGTGCCTGCATCAGTCTGCTCACACATGTCCTGCTCAGGGTGCAGCCTTATCAGTCCCATGAACCCAAATCATGACCGACATGCCTGCAGTTTGGCCTGACAAGACTGATCAGCTGAACTCAGAGTGATTAGACTTGTCTGAGCCATGAGCACTACTGAAGACGGCTGACACAGGGAATCTGCTGTGCATGCATACATGCTTCATCACACACACACAACAGCACCTATTTATACCACTGCACGGCTGGAGAATCACCATATTAATGTAAACATGACAATGAGGTCATTTTCACTTGACCCCGAGGGGGTTGAATTAATATCTGTCATACAGAGAGACGATTAGACTTCAGATCAGGGCATGGTGTGAATGCGAAGGGGATAACGGCAAAGTACAGGCGAAGTCATGGAACTTCATGGGGTCAAATTGGTATGTCATGTTCACTGCTGCTTCACACATTAGTCTGAATGTGTTAAACTGGTGGATATGGACTAAAATAAATGTTGGTGGTTCAGAAAATTTGACTTCCTGCTTCAGAATGACCTTTAAATGGCCTAAAACACGAAATTCTCTGTGAGTCATATAGTTTTTTAATCAACCATTCAGCTTAGTTAAATGAAATGTGCACCTCTGGGTCTCATCCAACTTGCTGAATTTAATAAGAATTTGTTGACTAGTAATCTGAAGAGATGATATACTTGTTTTTAAATTGATAAATGCCAATTTCTTTCATGAAATTAGATGGTGCATGCTGATGGGTTCTTAACGTAACTGATCATATTCACACTGTTAAATGACTTGGCACAATACGTAGCCAATGAACTTGCTGTGTTACATTTAAATGGCTGGTTGGCAACCACTTGAGCATTCTGCAGTGCGCTTTCAGAGTTCCTCTGAAATACTCCACCTTCCCCAGCTCCACCTGTATAGATCTATCACGGGTTATTTCATATGCTATTTGTGCAGCAGCAGTATGTCTTAAATACTGCTTAAATACATAGCACTGCATCGTCATATGTACTGGTAGTAGAACGTTCCTGTGCTTGCTTGCAGTGTTAACATTGCCATATCCATTACCATGCAAAAATTTCAACCTGGTCTCACAAAAATACCTACCTCTGTGCACTTTCTCTGCGACACCGTTTTACATACCTTACTGCACGTTTCACCGCAGTTTCGAAGAGAAATGTCAACTGTGTTGCGCTAAAACACAGGTTAAATACGTGAACCCTGGCACATTTTTATTACGTAGATATAGGAACATATTGCAGTGTTTATATTACTTTGCTACAGGTACGTATTGCAGCGGTATATCCGGGGCCTGTCCCTAAAAGTTAATTCTCTATCGTGTTGGAAATATGCCCTACACCAAACCCAAACCTAAACCTACCTGATGGTGTTAACAAATGCAAAACTGATATAAAAACGTATTTGTTGATGCAACCGTGCTATTTCAACTTCCTCATATGCAGATTTAAACTGCTTTGCCGATCCGTGATTACACAGGATTCGAACCGGAGCTCCGTGAGCTACCGAACAAACTTACCATCTATGAAAACCCAAAGATACGAGGCTGGATATGTGAGATGCTAACATTCAAAACCATCAATTTTCAAATCTCCCAGCTTTTTAATATTGTTTTGAAGTCGTAACCTGATATTCTTCAAGTAATTGTGCGAAAATTACGTTATATTAATCAAAACTCTGTACATTTTTGTGAAAAGGAGTAAAAGGTGTCGGTATCTGGGATTGTAAATGTTCTAGAAATGAAACAAAATGGAAAATAAGTTTTATCATTTACTTTATAGGGATGTGCTTCATTAAAATCACCAAAAATTACAGTGTTAATTGCAGTTGCGAACAAATATAAATAAATAAAAGGAAAGAAAACTCTGGTTGCTACAGTGACTGATAATCAAATAAAACTCAATTATCATAGGGAGTATATTAGCCACAGTTGTCACAAAAAAAGGAAAATGAGAAATATTCTGAAAGCTTCATAAAGCCATTTCTCTGCATTTTAAAAAAGCTAGATGGATTACAAAAGAATGGAATAAAACAAAAGTGTCTGCAGGTACTTTTTTAAAAGCTGAAGTCTTTCTTCACTTTTTTAATTGCCATGAAGTCAGCAAGATGCTGAAAAAAGTGAGACTCCCATCTAGCAAGTTTTATTTTATTTGTATAGTGTTTGAACAAAGTCCCATAGTAATTTAGGATGATATTACCGTAATAACAATAGTATTTTGGCAGAAATCTGGTACCGTACTAACATGACAATCACTGCTCATCACAATTGCATACTAATACAAAAATACTAATATTGTTTTTCTCTTATTCTGAGTGATGGTTTAAATGTACTTTATGTCTGTTTGCAGGAGACTGTCTCTGTTTCGATGGCTACATGAAGGACCCTGTTCATAAGCATCTGTGTATTCGCAACGAATGGGGCCCAAATCAGGGGTGAGTACCATACAATCAGGGGTCTGCCACATTGATGTTGGCCGTGCTTCTTATCTGTAGTAAAAATGTCTCCAGTGCCGATAGCCAGCCAGGTGTTATGCACTGTAGGGAAATTAAATTGGTTTGTTTGAATTAATTAGCTTTTTTGCATGATGTACTTCCTCTGGAATTGGAAAAGGGATTAGTGTGGTGAAGCTCTGGGTCATTTTAGATTTGCGTGACAGTGATTTACATTTCAGTTTACCAATGAGATACACTTATTGTGCATTTTAAATGGCGTTACACGCATAAGAAATTATGTATTTCGCTACTTCTTCGGCGAAAATGATCAAAGATAAAATAAATATTTTGAAATTCTGCTGCACTTCTTTTAGTTTTGCAAATGTTGTTGTTGCCCTCAGATATTTAAGCAGAGGATTGAATATAAGATTAACTGCATCTGAACAGATGGTATCTTTATTCTGAGGTAAATATTTGAGTGTGCCTAACCAAACTGCTGCTTCTCAAGTCAACAGATAGATGCATGAAGCACAAATACAAGAGAAGGGCACAGAATGAGAGTTGTTTGCTTCTTAGCAGTCTAGATATAGTCAAAACACTTAAATGTTGGAGCACAAGTTTCTAATCCCGGAAAGACTTGTATTTAAGATGTTTGATGTTAATTAGACCCTCCCTGAGGAGAGTTTCACATGCTCATCTGGGTTGGAGGCTGTCGCTCTGGAGCAGTTTGATTAAGACTTGGAGGTGAGGAAATCCTTGGCATTTTAATTGGGAGGGAGATGGGAGTGATGACGGTTGGTGAGATGGATCCGATAATTAGAAATCAAATTGGAACAATCAGGCAGATTGCCTTAGGGGAGTGGAATAGTGCTGGATGTGTCTGTTCGCTTTGTGCCATGCTGTGAAGGTGTGAACAGTTTTTAATTGACTCCAACACTTAGTGGAGGAGAAAGAAAGTCCATTGCCAAATACTTTTTAAAGTTTCAAATTGCCAAGATATTTCCTAAACTGTTTTTTGCAAATGTTCATATAGCTACTTTACTTGGGCCTTGTTTTATATATCTATATCTATATCATCTTGTAATATATCTATTAATATCGTGGGTGATATCGTGGCCTAATGGATAGAGCATCAGACTTGTAACCCAATGTTGGGGGTTCGATTCTCGGCTCCTGCAGGAATTGTTGATGGGGGGAGTGAACAAAGAGCGTTCTCTCCACCTTCGAGACCATGACCGAGGTGAGACTCTTGAGCAAAGCACCGAACCCCCAACTGCTCTCCGGACGCCGCTGCAATGGCTGCCCACTGCTCCGGGTGTGTGTTCACTACTGTGAGTGTGCACTTGGATGGGTTAAATGCAGAGCACAAATTCTTCAAAGACGATGATATATAAAAACCTATTTATTTATTCACACCTTCCTCTATAAGGAATTGTCAGTATGGTATTGTATTCTTCTTCTTATTATTATTAATTGTATATTTACTTTTATATAAAAACCAATAATTTAATTGTATTTTATTTTAAGATTTTGCACCTTTCCGTGTAAAGGATTCTCAAAATGCTCCTGCGTTTGGTTTTCTTATGAATCACGAATGCTGCGGACAAATGTGGATGTTTAAACAGCAGTAGGTGATCTGTGGTGTGAAGTGGCCTAACCAGGCTGTGACTGCTCTTTTGCTTTGAGTAACAGCTTACTTAGAGAGGCATCAGCTCCTTGTCTTTTCTCTTATTCTGCAGCGACAGCCCCTGTCCCCACAGCTGCCTCTCTGCATTAATCTCCATCAGTTCACATAGAGCTTTGGATAAACACACTCTTGAAGTCATGCTCACGTCTATATGGCCCTGACTGATGGAAATGCTGCTGTCAGGTCACAGTTTTACAAACAACATCTGCTGGAGGAATTTCTGTGATATTTATATGAGAAACATAATTGGCCTGATGTGAGTTCAAAAAGGAACTCCCCTTTTAAAAGATGGTTATGTTTTCATCACAAAGTCAAGCAATTGTAAAGGTCACGTGGCTTTAGTGAAGACTAGAGCTGTTTAACAATGAACGAAGAGTCTATGGTGTGACATACAGTTTTTTAAGCATGGCATATTTGTTTTATTTTTGATTTATGCCCTTTCTGTTTTGCAGCCCATGGCCCTACACAATTTTCCAACGTGGCTTTGACTTGGTGATGGGAGAGCAGCCATCTGATCGTATTTTTAGGTAAGAAAGATCACTTTATTTGTGGCTCTTTGCTTGTGACCCAGTTCAAATTGAGGTCCAAAAAGTAGTACAATGAACAATGTATACAGAAGAACAGGACCAGCAAGTTAGAAGTAATTCCAAAAAAATAAAAATAGTTACTTCTGAAAAATCTTCCATAAAAATTCAATTTTATATGACTGCTGAAAAAATATTTTAAAAAAGGTGCTGACAAGTATGTAATAGGTTTCTTTTGAAACGGAGTAGCTTGTGAAATAGAGTACACTTATTTTGTCATTTTGGCTAAGCTGACAATTCTTTATTCAGCTTCAAAGAGCTCCTTTCACAGTTTAAATAAAAACTTGAAAAGAAAATGATGTAATTACTTTTAATACAGGGCCACTGAATGCGGTTCCCTACAAATAAAAAATTATCCGTCTACAAAGGCGGGGATTTGGACAATGTTTACCTCTGGCTATAACAGGAGACTCGAGACTAATCAGTGCATTGCAGTATGCACTGGAGATGTTTCAATCTGAGCAAGGTGTATGTTTTGGAATATTTAACAATGCTAATCCAATTGTAGCAACATATGGTTACCTTCAGTTGCCATGCATAATCTTCATGTTCTGAATTATTCATAGATCTCATCCATGACATCCTGAAGTCCTTTGATTGTTCAACCCTAATTTGTTTGAACAAATCACAAGCTATTTATTTACCAATTTTATGAATTATTGTTCTTTCTCATTTGAAAACAACACGGGAGGGCATCTTGTAATTGGAATCTGAGTTATACCCCCAAAAGGTGTAAAATCTCATATCCCTTGGCTTTGGGCCACCAAACACATTTCATTGGGACAATTAAATGTTTTATTTCCAAACAAACCTGCACAGACGTGAATGTTTGAGACGACTTGAATGAAAGATTTATTTTCAATTTCACACAGCCTTTCCTCATACATCATTGATTTGTGCCATGGATGAATAGGAAAGGCCATAATCAATTTTGAATGCTTCACTTATTCATTTATATATCTTGCTTTCGATATCAGACTCAGAAATGATGTGACTGATATTTGTTAAACTTTTAAAGTGGAACTATAAAGTAAGAATGAGAGACGGAAAGATGTTGTTAGGGTGCAACTAACCGTCTGTATTTTTTAAACTTGAGTTTTTTAAACACTCTAATCTGATTTATTTTCCAATCTGCAAACCATTCAAAGATAGCTACTGTGTCTGTAAACATCTGGTGCAAACTTAGGTACCCACATCAATGTTGAATTCTGCTGCTTGTAACAGAACTGCTTTTTATGGTTATTTATTTTCCCTCCTGATCTGAGGTTCTATCTTTGTTTGTTATTGACCCAGTGTGCTGAGATATTTTTAAAGGTACCCTCACTTCTTTTATAGATGTGTCTTTCCCTTTTACATTCCACCTGCGCCGAGGGAGTTGTATCCCTGCCTCAGTGTTGTGTTCGGTAATCCATTTACAAGTAATTTTCCTGCAAAACTAAATTGAAGCCATTTCACACTAGCAGGCGACAATATTCAGATGTGTCAAGCTTCACGTTACGTCCACCTTTTTTGAATCTGCATATTGCAAATCGCTTGGGTGAGTTTTCAGCGAATCTGTGGTGTTCGACAATTTATTTTTGAACTGTCTTGAAATTATTAAACAGATACGAGTATGGATTGCACTGAAATGTCTGCCTTCAAGATTTGACAAGATACTACTTGAACAGATCAGTTTGCCATTAACTGCATATCTGACAAGGAAAAAAGCGCTGTGTGCACATTTAATGGTCCAGGTTTAATTGGATTTAATGTAAACGGTAGCTGATGATGGATGATATATTGACATAAATGAGCCTGTGGTTACAGTTGATGAGGCACACACAGCACCCAGGTGTGATGAGATTCATGTGGAGGAATCCAGACTGATGAGGGCAACATGAAAAAAAGCTTGCTGTGTATTGCAGCATATTGTGGTCGGAATTCAGATGCAATTGCATTTGCATTTTCTAGTTTAAAATATATGCATTAAATGTATATTTGCCTGTGCATTTTATATTTCAAAAGTGACAGTCCTCTCGTTGTGGGTGCATTATTAAAGAATGTTGTTCACAGTTGCTTGACTGTCCTATCCGTATTACATGAGGTATTAAACACATCTTGTGTAACACATGTGTTAATAGGAATGGTATTTCATGTGAATATGCAAAGTGGTTCCTTTTCATATGAAAATGTGCCATATCTCCTGAAAAATAGCAAATTAATTTTGATTTGCATAATCTTAGTCTTAGTCTTTTTATTTATATAGCACCATATAATTACCAGTGTTGGGGGTAACGCATTACAAGTAACGTGAGTTACGTAATAATATTACTTTTTTCAAGTAACTAGTAAAGTAACGCATTACTTTTTAGTTCACTAGAAAATATCTGAGTTAACGCCAGTTACTTTTTTCCCATTTATTGACTGACAGTGCGCTGTGTGAACATGATCTTACTGTAGTTCTAATCTGGACTAAATGTGAATGTGTATTAATTCATACCACTCGCAAAAAAAACAGATTCAGTATTCATCAAAATGAATTAAAACAGTGAAATGCAAACTCAGAATATGATGAAACCTGCAATAATTAAATGTTAAACACAAATATATCTAATCTCATTTTATTAACCAATGTGTTTGCTGCTGACCTTTGATGATCCAGTTCAACCATATTAATAAGCAAAAATTACTTTAGATAAACTAACAATTGTGCTTCATTTTTTTGTTTTTTATTGCTGAAGAGTGTTGAACATTCTTTTTCTGCGTTCTACTGTACAGACGTGATTTACTCTTCCTTCAGCCTGAGGTTTATTCTTTACACTTTTTGGTGTGAAAGGGCTTTTACATTTGCTATAAATATATTATATTAAATATATATATAATATAATATATATTATATTATATTAATATATATATATTAAAAACAAACAATCAAGCCCTGCTCATATTTAAAAAGTAACGTGAAAGTAACGCAAATGTAATGTAACTCATTACTTTCCATAAAAGTAACTAAGTAACGTAATTAGTTATTTTTTTAGGGAGTAACGCAATATTGTAATGCATTACTTTTAAAAGTAACTTTCCCCAACACTGATTACAAGTAACGCGAGTTACATAATAATATTACTTAATAATATTAACCATCCAAATGGTTAAGTCTTTCAAACAGGCTGCCAAGATCTCGAAATCATAATATATGTTGCTGTTTTAAATGTTATTGAAAAGTCAGTAATTTAAAGATGAACATAGTATAATATTTTCATATTTAAATGTGAAAATGATAGTTATTTGCATAGATAATGAATAATATTAATGTTGGTGCATTGCCCTCTGTGAGGTTTTAAATGTAAATTAAATAAGCCAGTTAATACATTGATTGGTTATATTTTGCCTTGTCCATTATCTATTATTATTGGCCATGCATAAACTGTGAGAGCACATCTGCAATTGAAGAACCTGCATTTTAAACTACTCTAGGAAAATAAATAAATTAGGCAGTTTGTAGTAGTACTTATTTATTCAAACATATAGGAACAGATGCAAGTTTAATAGACTTAACTGTGATCAAGAAAAGCAATTTATCGCAGCGTATTAAACAGCATCAGTTGAAGAGTTCCATTTAGTACACAAGAGGAGGGTAATATGAGGGTTATAACTGCATTCCTCTTTTTCTGCAGTTAATTCAGGGTTTGTTTAGTTCGGCATAGTATGTGATTCTTTTTTGACATAAATCATTATTTGTATTCATTAAGGTAGCATAACATTTATCAAAAGTGACTGTAAAGACTTCCGTTTTTTAATCTTTCTAATTAACCTAAAAAAATTATCATGTTTTCCACCAAAATATTACACTTTTTTGACATTGATAATAAAAACATGTTTCTTTCACACCAAATAATCATATTTGAATTATTTCTGAAGTATCATTTGACACTGGAGACCGAAGTAACGCTTGCCAAAAATTCACCTTTGCCTTCACAGGAATATTTTACTTTTTAAAATATATTAAAATAGAAGACAGTAATACAGTATTTGTATTAATAGTTTAACTTATTACTTTTGTACTGATTATTTGAGTATGTTTTACTTGCATTATTATTATTATTTTAAATAAATGTAGCCTTGGTGAGCAGAAATGCCTTTTTGTCAGAAATATTAAAACAGTCATATCAATCCTAAACTTTTGAATGATAGTGTACATGAAAAGCAACAGCAGCATAAAGTCAGCAAACATCAAAACAATACTCCTATAACAGTAACCACGTTATTTATTCATGCCACATTGTGCACTGGGAGCTCATAAACCCTTAACAAATCAGCAACATTGTTAATTATGAAGCGGTTTTCCTCAGTTAGCCCAGTTTGGACAACATCTGGATGGATTTAGTCAGTATAACAAGTGTTTTTACATTTACATTTACATTTAGTCATTTTGCAGATGCTTTTATCCAAAGCGACTTACAATTGGGGAGTACATAAAGCGATTAATCTTGAAGAGGCAAACATACAGAGGAAGTGCCAATAACACCAAGTCTCAGGCATTGTTCAAATAAGTACAAGCTAGCAAGGGAAGGAGAGAAAGATAAAGAGAAAGATGAAGATTTTGAAAAAGTGAAAGAGTGTTTGTTGTTTGTTTTTTTTTTGTTTTTTTTTTATATGGTCAAGTAGAGTTGAAAGAGATGAGTTTTCAGTTGTTGCTTGAAAATTGACAGGGATCCAGTATTCCGGATGGGGGTGGGAAGATCATTCCACCGGCCAGGAACGGTGAAAGAGAATGTTCTGGAGAGTGATTTTGAGCCTCTCTGTGATGGTACCACGAGGCGTCGCTCACTAGCAGATCTCAGGCTTCTGGAGGGGATGTAAGTTCGTAATAGTGTAGATTTAGTGTAGTGTAGTTTTATGTAGATTCATCATGATTCACTATTCCATTGTGTGACTAATGAAAAAATGTAATTTTATTTTTACAGTGTCTGTTTAAATCACATCTTCGCATGCATAATCCTGAAAAGCTAAAAGTGCTTCCAATAATGTAATCAGACAGTATTTTTGTTTGCATAATGCTTCTTATGCAAATATAATTACTGGGGTGATTGTTTAGCTTATATACATACAGCCTTCTTGAGATGCATGGATGTAATAGAATGATAGTTGAGTTTACAGGGGAAAGCAAATGAATGAAGCAATGAATCAGCGAGTGATTGAATCGATGAATCATTCAAGTACATCCTGGCTATTCTTCACAGAAAATTGTTTTTAAAAAATAACCTTGTTCATGCTTGTGTCTAAGAGACTTTTTCCATTGTATGCAAGTCAGTGCTGGACAAAACTGCATTTATTGATTGATTATTATGACACCAAGTCTAAACCTCAGGATTTCAAAGTGAATTGAGGTGCAGTAAAAAGAGCTAGCTTGTAGATGTGCCAGTTTTCAATTACTCCCACAAACTCTTTGGACGACCTTCTGTTCTGGGCATTATTTTACAATGCTCAGTTGCTTTGTTTTTGTATTCCTCTATGGATATCCACCCACAAGTTGATCTTATCCGCCTGGACGTCTCTCAGCACTAAAACCAGGGGGGTGGGGGGAGTTTTCAAGGTCAGATAAGCATTCCAGTAATGACTCAAGTTTTAAAATGTGCTACCATTCCAGAGTGCGGGTAGAACTGAAAAATGTGGTTATATTTGATTTTGCAGGGGAGAAGAGCAGCTATTTTTTTTCCTGTCAACAATCTGTTTGAACCTTTAGATGGATATGTAAGAAAGCACATTATTTGTTAAACACTTGCCGTGCAGAGGCGGATACAATAAACCAAATGAATAGAAGTCTTTCAATTCATGTGGGAGTCTCTCATGAGCATTTATTGATTTATATATCTTTGTTATGTCAAAAAACATTCAGTGAATATGAACAATAACGTGTTTTTTTATGTGAAAATGTGTCGTTCGTTGCTACCCTGGTCACCACTACCTTTAGATTCCTACCCATAATTTCAATTTAACCCTCATGGATCCTCGAGAGAAAAACTTTTACTTTCTTTTTTTGAATTGTAAAACTACTGTCATCCAAATGCCAATTTTCTTGTCTCAAATTGTAGCTTGTCTCACAATGCAGCAGTCTGTAACAGGCTGAATGATGTAAAATATGTTTTTTTGGTAACATGTTGAGAGGTTTCTGAAATATTCACATTGGCTTTCTGTGTTTCAGATTCACATACACTCTTGGAGAAGGCATGTGGCTGCCACTTAGCAAAAGCTTTGTCATCCCTCCAGCTGAGCTGGCCATCAACCCTTCTGCCAAGTGCAAGACAGATATGACTGTCATGGAGGACGCAGTGGATGTCAGGTACTGAAGGAGATGATATTTTCAATCTTAGCTTGTTTCAAAGAAGAATAGCTGAACACGATGACATGCTGAAATGCATTAGTTGATAGTTGCCTAATAATTTCAGTCTAAATAAAATAAACATTAGAGCTTATTTTAAAGCATTTCGGACCGATGGTCGAGCAGCCTTCCAGCCGCCAGATTAATTTGTGATAATTGATATTTCACTAAGCCCTGTCTTACATTTTTTTACCAAATATAGCAACTGTTGCCATCCACCATTGTATCATACATGCATTTTATTAGTCTTTGAAGTTCCGTGGTGTTTTTTGAAAGTTTTAAATGGAATTTTACAGAAATATATATTTTTAATCCATCAGTAACAACACCTGTATTTAATCCAAGCTATGAAGTAAATTAAAGTAAATTGAAGCTAAATACTTATTGATTTGGGCCAAAATAAAGTTGGGGTAATAAAGGGTTTATTCTGTACCACAGTAAATATGTTGTATGAACCTCAGATCACACAACTGTGCAACTTGACAATGTATTTTTCTTAGTGTCTTTTTTACCACTGTTAAAACGGCACTTTTCATGAAAAATATGTGCTTTAAAGCTTATTTGAGAAAGTAACAGTATAAGGTGGGCAGAGTTTAGCAAAGGGTCACTTTTTCATCTTTGGAGACTGTTGACTAAATTAATTGCTTTAATTAAAGTTGAACCGTATGCATTTTCCATTATAGTATTCCTTTAAGCCATATTTGACAAGGAATTGTCAAAGATAATGATACATAAATGTGGTTTCTGTCAGATATTACATGGGCTTGCTAGAAAACACTCTAGTTTCACTATGGTTAAAGTAACTAAACTTTACAAAAAACAACAACAAAAGCTAAACACTCTAGGCAACTGAGCATAACAAATTAAAGATTACTGACCCTGGGTGTCTTTAAATTGACTTGATTATTACAGAAAATTACAGCAACATGCCTGTTCAGTGCCTGTGGTTCCATACTTTAAAGTAGCATCTGTGTTTTCAATGTCTTTAACTAAAGTAGACACAGTTAAAGGCTTTGTGAGTTAAATAAGGCTCTGAAACAATTGTGTCAATATCCAGTTGTGTCAGTTATGTCATTCTGTACCTTTAAGTTCTTCAGAAATCCTGTTGAGTTTCTTATTTTCATTATTGAATATAATTGCGTAGCATCTAATGATTTAATTTAGCCACTATATTTGACATTATTGTTTGAATGGCACTTCTTGCGAGTTGTCAAATACGAGGATGATTTAGTAAAGGATTCCACTGAGCACCTTTATTGAACTGCAACTCGTTAAAACTTCTGACCAAATGCGGTGACTTGTATTTTTGTGTTTATTCGTTTATTTTTGTAAGCCTTAAAATTGATGTGGCTTGACATTTTCCAGACCTTGCAGGTGCTGAATGCATTGCCAAAGGGCACATGCTGTTTTGATTAATTTGTTTTTAACCAAAAATGGATTAATCTTGTGATTAGTCTCTCACTGAATTATTGTGGCGCTTAAAGGAACTTTTAAATATTTCAGTGCTCAGGGCCTTAAAGGCAGTAAAATGGAAAAGTTACCTTTGTAAATTCAATTATAGATATGGTTGTGTTCATAAGAAATAATAAAGTTAGAAATAACCTATAAAACATGCTGCTGTTATCCTCAGAAAAAAATCATTGTCTGATGTTAATTAGAAGAGACTTTGCTGTTAAAGTTGAATCTAGTTAGTAATTTCTGTCTCTAATTAACTTACTGTCCATATAACACACACTTGCATAGTGTATAAGTGCAATTAAATATTTTTTATGGTTTTTCATTTGGCTGTTATTGTCTTTCCTCATATATGTTTTTTAAAGACATGTTCATTATTTATTCATAAATACCAATATATATGTCGCGGAGAGTAAAATTGTCTTTGCTCCGTCTTATATTTATACCTTTGAAAGGTCCTTTAAGTGTGTCCTACTGATCTCCCGCAGAGTGGATAGCTTCGTGGGTCCACCATACAACATTTGGCAGGCCATGTGTTCCCCTGTGCCCTGGGCTTGCTGAATATTGCCTCAATTCCAAGTGTTTTTCAGTGCACTGGAATATTTCGAAATAACTCTTACCATGTTGATAAACATTCGTCAGAGAGATAATGTACTGCCTGATCTTTAAAGAGAGAGTTCACCCAAATATGAAAATGTCATCATTTACTTTCTTCTGCAGGATATATAAGAAGTATCCCTACCCATATCTGGGGTAACATAAGATGAACTGATGAAAGTACATTTCTGGCTGAGCTATTCCATTTAAGGTCTATTTAATTGAGTCATATATGAGTCATATGAAAACCCATTAACCCTAAAGAAGAAAAAAATGAATTTATAACCTCAGCGGCAATGTTATTATGATAAATTAAATAATTTGGTTGACTCATTGGTTGGAATTTAGTCCAGAATTTATTTGCCTTGGCATAGCCTACATTTGAAAGTAGAGTGAAATTCTATATTTGAGCATCATTGCTTGCACTGATCATATTTGACCACTGTTAAAGCTGTAATTATTCCTTAGATAATTAAATGTTAGTAAAATTACAAATCTGTAGACTGCAATTCCCTGCGCTAGCCAGGGCCTGCTTGTTTGGAAAATTACCATAGCTTTTGACTTTGTACATCACATAGTAAATATTTGTTCATTTTAAGCACAGCAAACACATTTCACTACCGTTGTGCAAGTGAACCAGTACACCGCTTCTACTCCCAGCAGCATAATCTGATCCAAGGAAAAGCAATCTTGGAACTGCACAGAACAATCAGTTTAGAGAGAATATAGTGTAGAGTAGACTATGTTTTGGTGTCTATAAAGGAGATGTTTGGAATGTCATTCCATTTATGTTTCAGCAGGATTGTTCACCAGGGGTCTGTGACCATAGGTGGTCTGCAGCAAGACCTCAGGGGGGCTGCCAAATATTGTTTTAAATGGACATCTAAAACAAAAATACAGTATTATATTCAACTGAAGCTAAAGTTCAGAAGCTATGAATCAGTTTCATTGTGTTTCCTAGATTAAAATGTATTTATTTAAATTAAAATGTAATGTACAATAATGACACAACCTACACTAATGTACAGTTGATGTAAAGCACATCAACTGACAGAATATCATACCATCAGCTGATTCATTGGAACACAGTGATTCATTCAGTAATAAAACAAGTGACTATCTAAATTAGTGAGCCATTGATTCATTCTATAAAATTATTCATTAATAACACTGAATAATTTACTTTAGGAACAAATGAATCATTGAATTATTTACCCAACCAATTCATTAAAAAGCAAAGTAGCTCTACTGTGACATTGGAACTAATTTTGTTGGAAAACATTCAAAGTAATATTCTGTCTAAAATGTAAGTTACTCAGTATTTACGTATTTATTGAGCTGTTATACAAAAGCCAAATTCAATTATTATTATTATTATTATTATTATTATTATTATGCAAAGCTGAGTGCAATGTCTGCAGCTATAATGAAGGCTTTATAACTATATCAAATATAATGACTGATTAGTGTCTTAGCTTTTGATTACAAATTAGTATGTATCACATTTGTCACAGAGTGAATCTTCTACTACTTGGATGGCCTTCTTTATTACCGTCTTAAGTAAAGGTTCATTTTAATTACTTCTTGCTGCTGTTGAAAAGAACAGGCTGCACTTTTTCAGTGTCTAGTCTGAAAATGCTTGCTTTGTATTTGGAGTTAAGCTACTAATTAAAGTTTCCACAGACTTTCTGTTCTAAGCCCTGCCAATTGAGATCCTTTGTTCACAGAGGTAGATTTGTCTCAATTTGTTCAAAGTGCCCTCATTACCGTGGAACGGGAGTCATTATATATTCTGCATTATTACGATAACATCTCCCCAACGACCATAACATAATGGCTTTAAAAGGTCTTCCTTCTCTTGTACTACTAGTATTTTGCTACGATTGCTGAGAGAGGGAACCTGAGGTGAGAACCGCAGTGTTTTTTTATTAAGTAAGGTGGATGTTTACTGAGAATCTCCTGTGATTTATTGTTCACTGTGATGCTGAAATGTGGGATGTTTGTGTATAATTTTTTTTTTAAATAAGCTATATGAGGAATCATTGATGTTTTAGCAGGATATATACTTTTATCCTCTTCTTTATTTTCAACTATGTCCCTTTTATTTCAACGATGAAATCTTTTATTTGTTTATTTGTTTTATTCAGGACATGCCTGAATGCATGATCTGAATGTATTGCCACTAATTCCTTTGTTCTCTGTCACTCTCTCACTTTTTTATATTTAGGCATGCAAGTATTTGATTTTCATTTGCATAATTTTTAAACACTGACAGACCGTGTCTCCACTTGGCTTTGAGACAGGAATCATCGGCCGCTTCATAACAGAAAAATAGGAAAAACAATACTTGGAACATAAAGGCAGTATTTCTGTCTTGAAGCCGAAATCACAGTAGCAGAACTATGAATCCATTTATCACAGCACTCCTCTTCTCCAGCAGCCCGATGATTTCACACCCTTAAAATATATTAGACAATAAAAGGTCACTGGTTTGCTCCTTCATCATGACCACTGCCCATTCATATTTCATAGTAATGATAAATATTTGGATGTTTCAAGTGCAAGTAAAAAAAAAACTTCAATAAATAAATATAACCCAAAACAATTTTCCAGCCACACAGCTAAAACCAAGGTTAGAGCAATGGAGTTCATCTGTTCAAGGTTCAGCCATCAGTTCTGTTGTTTACTTTTGCTGCTTTGGAAAGCTTTTTCCTTTAGCTGGATTTATGGTAGTAGCGTAGAAAGATACAATAGTTAGTTTCAGCTTCACTTTACTTGCCTCTTTGATATCCAGTTCTTGACATTTTTATGTATTGGATAATGTTCAAAATAATAAACAAGCAGATTATAATTACATATTGTCCTAATGAAAGCTAAAGATCCTAGAGGTTGTTTGCAGTATTGACCTGCCATTACTAACTGAGTTTTCTATGCATCATTGTTCATCAGGGAGGAGCTGATGATTTCTTCGTCCTTCGACAGTCTGGAAGTGCTGCTTGACTCTTTTGGCCCGGTACGCGACTGCTCAAAAGACAATGGAGGCTGCAGCCGAAATTTCCGTTGCATCTCTGATCGCAAATTGGACTCCACTGGCTGTGTGGTGAGTTGTCACTGACTGTCCAATTTTAGGGCTGCATATAGTAGTACAAATTGAGAGAAGCCCCCAAATGAAGATAATTAATTTACAAATTCTAAATGTTATTATTATTTATTTAAAAATATCCATATATTGTTAGTTTTATATTCATATTACAAGTTGGTGTATTATTATTATTATTATTATTATTATTATTATTATATTTCAGCATTGGTAATTTAATAACTAATAAACAAATTGTATGATTTAATTACACATTTTTTATATTACTCTATATATTTGTCTTAATATTTTTTTGTCTATATGTCACCCTTTGGAATCCTCTTTTCTTGTCTCTTTAAGCTGTGTTGTTATCTCTCGCTTGATGCAGACTTCAATGTTTACTTGTTTACATACTGTCATAGACACAAAACAGAGATAAAAAACCCATTTCAACGCCTGTATCACCATAAACTTTACAATGTTTATACAAATGTGAAGAAAGAACACCCTATTTGTTCTCAATTTCTAAAAAAGCGTTTACTTTTATAAGTTAGGGCTTCCTTGTCAGCCGAAGGAGTTTATGTCACGTACCATGAAAAATCGTATTTGTTTCTTCCATTTCTTTTTCTTTTGCATCACACTCACTCTCTCGTCCTCACTTGTGGCTGTTAAGCAGCCATGAAATGAGCCAAGGGCTCTGATTTCACTCACCATCTGGCTGAGGTACACTTAAAGTGTTTGATTTCTCACTCTGGCATGTGCCGTGATTAGTGTGTTTGGCTGGCCCTGCTGATAGGAGGATTGTTTCAGCCAGGGTTCATGAAAAGTTCTGTGTCTCATCCATCTTTCTGACACTCACTTCATTCATGATCTCCTACTCATGTTTATGAACATGCGAATCAGGGTTTGTGCAGGTACATATCTAACACAAGCCTTATTAGATAACTGTAGCTGTCCATTGTGATGTTTCATTTGAGAGAAATTTGCATTGATTGTATTTTCTGAATACTGAGTGACAATGGGTGCCATGCATTATTCTTTTTGGTTCGGTTTTGTTTAGTTTTTTGTTTTGTTTCATTTCGTATCATTGTTTGGGGTACATTATTTATTTAATTTTTTTACCAACTTAACAGTTATTTAAATTAGGGATGCACCGATGCCGGGACTGAGCTCCTGTAGCCTACTTGTTCTCATACTCATTGAAATGCCCCTATACCCAAAAATCCTGTGGAGAAGTCATATATATAAGGGGAAGTCGTGACCTAATGGTTAGAGATTCGGACTCGCAATCAAAAGGTTGCGAGTTTGAGTCTCAGTCCAGCAGGGATTGTAGATGGGGGAAGTGAATGTGCAGACTCTCTCCACCTTCAATACAACAACGAGGTACCATTTAGCAAGGCACTGAACCCCCAACTGCTCCCAGGCGCCACAGCATAAATGGCTGCCCACTGCTCCGGGTGTGTGTGTTCACTGCTGTGTGTGTGTGCACTTGGATGTGTAAATGCAGAACACGAATTCCGAATATGGGTCACCATACTTGGCTGTACATTTTTTTCACTATATTTTTAATAAACCAATCAAAATGTTTTATGTTGTCCTAATAAATAGGGCTCTTACTAATACTTGTTATACTCTTGAGAGGCTAAAGTAAATACATTTTAAAGACAGATTTATGCCCCCGCTGTGATGTAACCGCAAAATCAAAAGAATTACATTAGCATGTTTTCTAATTGTATTTGCAAGCATGCATTAAAACCAAATCATTTTGGGGATGTATTCAGTGCAGATTGACAAGAATGTATTAGGGGGAGGAGGAATCAAGAAATGATTGACAAATTAGGTCATTGCAGCACTAAATTCTGCTGGGTCTTCTTTCATACTGAATTGTGATTGATTGATCTCTTCTGTCTTTTCTGTATTTTTGTATATTATTAAGCTTCCTTGCGAGCACTGATATTTCCTTCAAGTAAAGCTGGATGGACAGCACCAGACCTGCTGTTAATGAAACAGATGTTATAGCCGTCTTGGTATTTTACAGAAATTTCCACCTTAAATTCATCCTGCTCTTCTTAATCATAACACACCCTTCTGTTGAGCCTGTAGCTTGATGTTTTGTAATTAACAGATGACTGAAGCTATAAAAATGATTCTTCAATCTGTCCAATCATAAGAGCTCGCTACAGGCCCCCCAGAGAGCCCCTAATCAATTAACACCTTGTCTGAGGACAGCACTGCTACTGCGGCTTCTGTGTTTTAATATCGCAGTCTGCGTGAGCGGGCTCGTTCCGATCTGCTCTGTCTAGCTGATGTATGGCACTCCTGGGGAGAGGAACAGTGCACTAGTTTGGAAATACTCTGATAGTCGCTAAACGATGATGTGATTAATTAGTTCCTTTCCCTCCAGCACACTAGGTGTTGAGTGCTTTTGTGGGACACAGAGGGGTGCCCGTCGTCCATCCAGCCGTCCATATGAAAAACAAATTGGCTCCTCTCTAGATCTAAGCGAGCCAGCCAGGCTTGTTCAACAGAGACGTTTTGAAGTTGCTGACAGATGCTGGTACATTAGCTGTCTGTATGTGAATGAATAATGTGTTAGTAGTGTATAAAATCAGAATGGCAATGAATTTCAACACATATGCACTATGGCGGTTTAATGCAAAACCCTTCTTTAATAAATATTAAAAAACTACCATTGATATAACTTTTTTCCAACCAAATGTTTTACATATGTATTTTTAGATAAATAAATAAACAATAAAGACATACGTTTTAAAATAATAGCTTAACAGTTAATAGTGAGAACTGGTCCCTATACTTAAGTGTTACCATATAGACACACACTTTAGAGAATGGTAGCATAATTACTATTTAAAATAATAATAATAATTAGTAGTAGTAGTAATATTTAGGCTACAAAGAGTTTTTACTGTTAATTTTACTATTAATTATATATTACTATTTGCTATTATTTGAAATGTTTTGAATTATTCTAGTTGAGGATTGTTTATAAAAAAATTCTGCATTTTCAGATTGTTTATAAATATACACACATATATATATATATATATATATATATATATAAAGTTTTTCAATATAAAGAACTATTACAGTATTACCTGACTACTGAGAGCAAGTCTAAGTTGAGGTCATCGGATGACATCATCCACTGGAGGTAGAGATCTCTGTTTCTTACCGATGCATTCCATCTCTCTTTGACAGCCTGCTCACACTCTCCCCAAAAGCTGTTCTGTCTCCTATCATGTTCTGGCTGTTAAGCACTTCTGAGTTCCTAGTCGATACTTGGCAAAGGTCTTCTGAGTGCAAACTCGGATGGAGTGATCCAGATATGCAGCAGGGAGGAAACGCCACTGTTTTTTGTTTTTTCTTCTTCTTTTCCTCCCAGGATCAAAAGGTGGCTTTTAAATACTATATCCATCTCTGTGACTATCTGCAATAGAGGGACAGTCTAGGCCAGCACGAATACTTGGCCACGCTAACGTAGCAAGCTGCAGTACCTAAAACAAGATTTATAACATGACTGTAAAATTCAGGTTGACCATAGGCATACTGAATCCCAAGACAAATTATATTTGCAAAAAAACTTACCAGGAAGGCAACACTAATTTGTTAACATTGTCATTAATTAGATGTAGTGGCATTAGTACAAATAATTGCTGCTGTAGTTTTGGCTCTTTGAAAAATGGTTTGATTTAAACTTCTGAAATTTACTTTAAGCTTAATAATTGTAATTGCACTGATTTGTTGATTGCTTTGTTGTAACAGTCAGCGTGCAGTGCAAAACTGTTAAAAATATGTCAATCTGTTGTTTTATTATCAGGGTGAAAATAACACTTGTTTTGCATATTCTATAAATGGACTTTTGTAAAGTATGTCAGTAAATCTGATCTCTTGTGGTTTTCTGCATGGTTTTATGTGGCAAGAAACAAAGCACTTGACAGTCTTCCGTACTGGCACAATTCAGCCCAGTTTATGTTGAATTTTTTCTCTCTCTCTCTCTCTCTCTCTCTCTCTCTCTCTCTCTCTCTCTCTCTGTGTGATCTGATGTTTCTATAGCAACTGTTCATGTGAGTTTTCAGCTTTACAGATGCAGTGCATGTCTGTTATATAATCAACAATATGTCTGTGGTTTCATGTTTAGAGAAATATTTCAGCTATTTTCATCTCCAAATTGTTTTTGGAGGGGTCTTCTTTTCTCACATAAAAATTATATATATATATATATATATATATATATATATGTGCATATACAGTGCCTATAAAAAGTCTTCATACCCCTTCATTTTTTTATGTTTTGTTATGTTCCAGCCTTATGTTAAACTGCTTTAAATGACTTGTTTTCCACATTAATCTACACTCCATACACCATAATGACAAAGCAAAAACAGAATTGTCACAACTTTGTAAATTAATAAAAAAGACAAAACTGAAATAAGTACATTGCATACGTCTTCATACCCTTAACTCAGTACTAAGCTGAAGCACCTTTACAGCCTTAAATATTTTGGGTATGATATGACAAGCTTTGCAAATCAGAATTTGGCAATTATCTGCCATTCTTCTCCTCATCTCATCACGTCTCAAGCTCTGTCATGTTGGATGGGGGCAGATGCACATTTTCAGGTTTCTCCAGAAATATTTGATTGCATTCAAGTCCAGGCTGTGGCTGGGCCACTCCAGAACATTCAAAGAGTTGTCTATAAGCCACTATTGCTGTATGCTTAGGGTCACTTTCCTGTTGGAAGTAGAACCTTCTGCCCAGTCTGAGGTTCTACTTAATAAATATCTAAATTTTTTAGTGCATTGAACTTTTCTTCTACTCTGACGAGTCCCTCAGTCCCTGCTGCTGAAAAACAGCCCCATAGCATGAGGATGCTACCAGCACACTTTACTTTTGGGATGGTACTCTGCAGGTCATGAGCAGTGCCTGGTTTCTTTCAAACATGATGTTTGGAATTGAGGTTCATGAAACCAGAGAATCTCGTTTCTCAGAGTCTGAGGCACCTTTAGGAGTTTTAATTATTTTATTTTTTTTGCAAAAAATAGTGTGTTTTCATGTGTCTTCACTAAGTAGAGGATTGTATCTGGCCACGCCAGCACAAAGCACAGGTTGGAATGTTGCAGTGTTGTTTGTGCTTGTGCAGGTTTCTTCTATCTCCGCATATGATCATGGAGTTAAACTAGAGTGACCATTAGGTTCTTAGTCACCACTCTAACCAAAGCACATTCTCCATCAATTGCTCAGTTTGGTCAGGAGGCAAGCTCTAGGAAGAGTCCTGTTGTTCAAAACTTCTTCCATTAAGGGTAATGGAGACTACATGCTTCTGTGAAACTTCAAACTTCATACTGTTTTTCTGAACTTGTGAGAAAGGCTCATTAGTAATGGACAATGACTTACTATGTGGATGCACAAGAGTGCTCTCTTCCCGATCGCGGGTACTTTTATTTTGGCGGAATGCAGCGCATTCGTGGAGTGCGTCACAGTGCTGCGTGTACGTGATTCAGTATTGCATTAGCCGTAAGATTCTTTTGCACATAGCTATATGATCATCCTTATGTTCCTTTGAGTGTTCTAAGTTGTGTGCGTCCAAAGAGAAAACCACACACACAGTCAAGTGGATGCTGACACTTCTAAGGACATAAAGAGCAAGACAATACTGCTCTGCTCCAGCACTCATGCTCACCTCCTACTGTATATGCAAACCAAGAACATAGAATAATGCACCTCGCTACCACCTGGCTCCCCTTCTGTTGCATATGATTAGACCAATAAACAGTTGAACTAATTATCTTCTCTGCTCGGGTGTTCTAACCGACACCCCCAGACCAACTCCACCTCCTTAGCTCCGACTAGCACCTTACAGTCCTTAACCCCTCAGCTACAGAACTCTTCCCCAGATGTGTGGTTTGATGCAATCCTCTCTCTGAGCTATACAGGCAGTTTGTTTGACCTCAGGGCTTGGTTTTTGCTCTGATATACATTTTCATCTGTTAAACCTTTTATTAGGACGCATGTGCCTTTCCAAATCATACCCATTCAATTGAATTTGACACAGGTTACCTTGACTCAAAGTCAAGTTACACAACAAGCAATATGACTGCTCCTGAGCTAAATTCCAACTGTCCCAGATAAGGGTATGATTGCTTATGCAATAAAGCATTTAAGTTTTTAATGTAAAAAAAAATTGCAAAGATGTTAAAAACCTGTTTTTGTTTTTTTTTGCTTTGCATTAAGTTTAAAAAGGCTTAAAGAAGGGGTGTGAAGACTTTTTATAGGCACTGTATGTATATATATATATAATATATAAGATAAGTCTTCTGTTTTCTTTGTTCTCTCTCTTTTTTCTGGATTTTTGGCAGTTTTTAGATTTGCATAGCTTATCCGACATTCTGAAAGGGATTTGTTCCTATTTGACAAAATCACATGGGCAATTCTCTTAAGCTTTGGAATCCTATGGGACTAGATCCCCATTTGGAAATGAGATTAAAAGGCTCAGTAGTTCAGGGCTTTTTCCGTTTATCTTGAATTTAAAACCTTCATGACTTCTCTGACATCATTAACTGTCTCACAATGTCCTATGTGCTACAAAGTGCTTTTCAATCAAGGATGCTTTGCGCTCCGATAGAAGGCTGCAATAATATTGAACTTTAGCTCAGGAATTGCATTATTCACTGTGAGACTGACACAAAAAATGCTTATTTAAAAAAAAAAGGTATTATTATTATTATTATTGCATTGGACAAGCTATTTCCCAACCATTTTCATTTACACATTCCTTGGCAACTTGTCTTCAAATTTTAGCAGTGCTTTTTAAATAATTATTATAAATTGCCCATTTCTTCACACTAATGCTTTGACTCGTTCTTTTTAAATCTATGGTCTCAAAGAAAAAAATGTTGTGGCATGGTTTTTATATGCATTGAAGAGACAATGAAAGACATTGCTCATTTGGCAAGGTATATATTTTTAATATTTTAAAATATACAAATAGCATACGGCCAATGTAGATGTTAAAATATAATTACATGAATATTTAAATTGTATTCTTTTACCTGGTCATTATTTCTAAATACATATTTTAATCTGAATATGCATTATCAATATCCACAATATTTTATTTTGTTGCCCCTTGATGTACAAAACCATTTGTATTTAATATAAGTGATTTTGGACATATAAAATGCCTATACTGAAATTCCTAATAAAATGAGTAGTTCTGATTTTCTGATTAAATCACAACTTATTGCTTTATATGTATTTTCTTGTTTGTCTAGCTTAGAAGCAAAACAATGAAATAAAATAATTAAATACAATTTTGAATAATTCTTATTTTTATAAAATACAAATCTTCCATAGCACCCCTTTAGTGCACTGTCATAATGTCAAATGAGGACGAGCGGTTAAATGATTAAATGAAAAATGTCTGTCTAAATGTCTTCCTCAATAATGTCCTCTGTTCAGCTGATCAAACCGGGACTTTGTGATTTAAGGAATCTGCCACAGATGAGTTAAGAGACTCGGTGCCCTGCGCTCTCTACATTTGCTGGTAATAAATCAGGTGTCTTGTCAGTGGTAGCTAACTGACAAAATCAATACGGATGCATCCAGGGACAAGATGTGCTACTAAGATGCATTACCAACATCTGGGCTTTGATCCCTAATACGAATGAGGTCAAGTGAAAAGTTGGTGGTCAGAAAATGTGTGTTTTACACCTAACCTGCCACTGAAGAAACTGAGGAAGCGAGATGGTGAAGTCTATATCATACTGTGATGGACTTATTTGTAATTTATTTGCAATTTAATTATAAGATATGAAAAATAGTCTTTAGCTTAATTTTGTTAAGGAGCTATACAAGGAGCTTGTACTCTCTCTTAATGCATTTTATTATAAAAGCTGCTGAATGCCTGGATCAACGCTCACTGTGATTGAAAATTATACCCGTTTCAAACTCTAATTTTAATGATTTTTAAATAGAGAGTGACTAATTGTAGAGAAGTGTGATCTTTTGTAGAATTTTCACTCAAAATACTGGAGAAATTCAATTGTTTTCCTTTCTCGTCACAAAATATGGATTCCTAGGAAGTATTTCTGAACAGTTTCAGACATGTTTCATGTAACCATCTTGAATCTACAGTATGGGCACCTGCCTCAAGAAAGAGTATATGAAGCTTATAACTTAAGGTCTGAAGGCACATTTTATCCAATTTTCCAAGCAGATACAAATCAACCTTTCAAATCCCCTTTGAAGCCAAAAGCTGACAGAAAACATTGTGGGAACATGGCATCACTAGCTTGGGGAAAAGAGAGAAAACAGGCATGGAGTTGAGAAGGTAGTGTAACTTCAGTGTTAGGGAATGTTATTTTTAAAGGAGACCTATTATGCCCCTTTTTTACTAAATGTAATATAAGTCTCAGGTGTCCCTAGAATGTGTCTGTGAAGTTTCAGACAGAACAGTTAGCATGCTTTGCTAGAATTTTAGCCATGGCAAAGAACTGAAACTTGTCTAGAACAAAAACACAATGGTACATTTTACAAATAATCACAAAGATATGGCAAGTAACAAATTCAATTAAACATGAAATTCTGAAGTAGAAAGACTGAAATAATATTTTCTTGTAAAACATACGGAAATAATCTTCAGAAGCGAGGTGTGCTCTGATTGGCCAGTTATCCAGTGCGTTGTGATTGGCCTAATACCTCAAGCGTGAGATAATGTTATGCCCTTCCCATGTTATGATGCAGTGTCGTTGCCTTTTTACAGTCTATGGTCCCAGCGCGACAAGACTAAAACAATAAAAAATCCTATAAATGAGAAATCTGATGCATTCAGTGAGGACATAATTACTGATTTGAATGACCTATACAGTCTTTTGATGCATTGCGCCGCGCCACATAAACATAACGTCTGCATTTGTGATCATATAAACTAATATTAAATTTGAGTTCAAAAGCCTCGTTAAAGTGTTTTAGCAATTGAGAAAAACTTTAATATTGAAAACATTTGTTTTATGTTCCCCTCTTTTTGTTGGTTGAAAGGTTTTATTTATTTATTTTTTACATTAGTGGCTGTCAGAGACATTGTGGGTGATTGAGTGATGAAGGTTATAGACCAGTCTGCAGTGTGTCCTGTTTCAATTCCCTTTTTTTCTTCTCCATATAAACATTCCTGTCACTATATACTGTATCTGTTCAATGCAAAGATTTGAGCAGCCTCAGATTGGCTCTCTTTTCCTTTGATAATGGTAAACTGGGGGTTCTACTGTATATTACAGTTGCTGAAACACTCATCTAAACATTTAGGACCGTTTATATTACTTTTATAAAAACAACAATACTACGAGCAAAAACAAGATTTCAAATCTTATGCACAAATTAACATGGAAACCCAAATACACAATAGTACAACACACTGTAACACATGCATTAAGCTTATTTGTTATTGCTTATGGCTGTGATGCATGCATGCTGAAATTGCCACATACCAAAGATAAAGGAGTAGTATGACAGATCAGAGAATGTTTAGAAGTCATTGTTATTTATTTATTTATTTCCCCAGTGTCCTCCTGGTTTGAGCCCGATGAAGGATGGCACCGGTTGCTATGACCACCACATTGGCATTGACTGCTCTGACGGCTTTAATGGAGGCTGCGAACAGCTGTGCCTTCAGCAGCTGGCACCTCTGGAGGAGGACCCTACTCTCTACAACATCCTGATGTTCTGCGGGTGAGATAACACACTCTACACACACACACAGACTGTATGATAACTAGATGAAGACATGTTAACAAGGCTTTCTCAACAATCTTTTTTTTTTCTTTCATGCTTTTTTAAAACAGCAGGTTATGTGCTGGCATTTACACCTGCTATATTTTAAGACTGAATTTCTGCTGTTTTCTTTTGAATAATGTTCTGAAATCTACAGTAAGTGCATTATGGTTAGTTCAGCTGATTATTCATGCAATTCACAGCACCTCACAGTGACTCTTTTTTTGTCCACGTTCTTTCTTAGTCCATGGTGGCTGTTTTTGTCTGTGTGTGAATTGCCACACTTATTATCTATTCACACATTTCTATGATTTTATTTAAATTGAGAATGAACATGGCTTCAAATAAAAAATTGGCAAACCTGAACTTGATGAAACATGCTAATGCCATCACTCACTTACCTGTAAAAAAATGTGCTTGGTAAGATATGCAAGCTGAAACCATAGCTTGCCAATAAAATAAATAATAATTATATATATATATATATATATATTAGTGGTGGGCCGTTATCGGCGTTAACGTGCTGCGTTAACGCGAGACTCTTATCGGCGATAAAAAAAATATCGCCGTTAATCTATTCTCAAAGTTGGGTTGGGAGCTGGGTCTATACCACGCAAACTATGATGACTTTCACCCTGATATTTTAAGCGCGGATGTATACCTGGCGAATTACACTGTAGGGGCGAGCGAGTCTTGAACTAGAGGCTCGCAGTCCGTGATGGACAGATTGTTAACGGCTGGTCTATGTGGTAATACAATCGGGCAGGACATCCAAACGCTCATCTATCATTCATCAACCTCAAATATGGCTTTTCATCTGAAAGATGTATGTAGTAGCAACTTTACATGGCCGCTCAATATGATGTTAACCTAGAGAAATGTGCGCTATTGAAGTGTTTGTGTGGAAGCGCGTTTGCGCAGGACAGGCTCCGGTGCGCTCACTTGCTCTTAAAATCTCCGTCATTCTTCGTCATACAGATAAAAGTAGCCTAATACATCTTTCGAATCTGTAAAGACTCTACGTTTATTTGTGTGCACTCAGAATAACAACGAAACGTTGCGCTTTTAAGCAAACAGGATGCGCTTTAGGTCTCATGTGAACTTGAGAATTCACTCCCGTGTCACCCTCTACTTCGAACCTGTGTGTATGCCTAACGTTACTGTGAAATTACCACATCAGACGTGACGTGCTAACATGGATGCAGCTATGAAGCCGCCGGGTTTGCTTCAGGGAAAATGTATTTTTAAGAAGCTTCCCAATGGAAACTGTAAACAGTTCATCACGACCTCTTATGTAGGCCTACAGTTCAAAATTCATGTTTAACTGAATAAATAGTTAGTAAACACAAGTACATCTTATTGAACATAGTTTATTTTCATCGCCAATTATCATAGTAGAACAGCTTTCTCAAGCAGTTTGTAATGCATTTTGGAAACAGGAGATGGTCTAATGCGCCACCTGGCTTGAGAAACCCGTTCTCAAAGACTTACTTTTAGTCATTATTTGGGTAGCACACATATTCTGAATGCCTTGGCAGAATTCAAATGAGCCATTTTAATCTAGATTAATCTAGATTAATTCCAAAATTAATCTAGATTAATCTAGATTAAAAAATAATCTATGCCCACCTAATATATATATATATATATATATATATATATTAGTGGTGGGCGTTATCGGGCGTTAACGTGCTGCGTTAACGTGAGACTCTTATCGGCGATAAAAAATATCGCCGTTAATCTATTCTCAAAGTTGGGTTGGGAGCTGGGTCTATACAAGCTATGATGACTTTCACCCTGATATTTTAGCGCGGATGTATACCTGGCAGCCGAATTGCACTGTAGGGGCAGAACGTCTTTAGAGGCTCGCAGTCCGTGATGGACAGATTGTTAACGGCTGGTCTATGTGGTAATACAATCGGGCAGGACATCCAAACACTCACATATCATTCATCAACCTCAAACATGGCTTTTCATCTGAAAGATGTATGTAGTAACAACTTTACATGGCCTCAATATGATGTTAACCTAGAGAAATGTGCGCTATTGAAGTGTTTGTGTGGAAGCGTTTGCTGCAAGACAGGCTCCGGTGCGTTCACTTGCTCTTAAAATCTCCGTCATTTTGGTCATACAGATAAAAGTAGCCTAATACATCTTTCGAATCTGTAAAGACTCTCGTTTATTTGTGTGCACTCAGAATAACAACGAAACGTTGCGCTTTTAAGCAAACAGGATGCGCTTTAGGTCTCATGTGAACTTGAGCGAGAAACTTCGAAACTCGAATATATCTAAAAATACAGTACATAGAAAAATATATCTATAGAGAGTGAAATGTCAAAAAAAAAAATAGAAGATGTGTGTGTTAGCATGGATGATTTACATGAAATTTAATCTGTGCAACACTGTGCATAATAAGATGGCTTTCAGTTCAATATAATAACAAAAAACAACATTTTGGGTTTTTATTCAACTAATAAGGTGGGCACGCTGTGATCTGTACTATATTTTTACTGTAATTGACAGTTATCGGCAAAAAAAAAAAAAAAACAACACGGGAGTGGGAGGGAATGGGAGTCATTCTTCCGGGAGTGGAACGGGATTTTCCCCCAGTTTTTTTCGTGGGATTGGGACGGGAAGAGATTAAAGTTTGTGATGCATTTTGGAAACAGGAGATGAGCCCCTGGTCTAATGCGCCACCTGGCTTGAGAAACCCGTTCTCAAAGACTTACTTTTAGTCATTATTTGGGTAGCACACATATTCTGAATGCCTTCGGCAGAATTCAAATGAGCCATTTTAATCTAGATTAAAAAAAATAATCTATGCCCACCTCCAGAGGTGGAAAGTAACGAATTACATTTACTCGCGTTACTGTAATTGAGTAGCTTTTTTGTGTACTTGTACTTTTTTAAGTAATATTTTTAATCTGTAATTTTACTTTTACTTAAGTATATTTTGTGGGAAGTATTGTACTTCGCTACATTTTAAAACTCATTCGTTACTGAGTAAAAAAAAATCGCTCCGTGGAAACAACTGCAGCAAATAATGGGCAGAAGAAGAAACTGGCGCTAAAATCATAAGAAAGATGCAGACGGACAAGACAGGCGTTAATGGTGCAGACCCAGCTGAAAACCAGACCCCGTCGTATTCTGCTGAAGTTGAACTCGAAGGAAATGAAGTGAACCCCTGGCCATATTCATGCTCTATTATGCAGTGTAAGCTGTGTTTGCCTCGGGAGACCGAACTAGCAGCTTATAAATATCGACATCGCCCTTCACAAGCATGTAGAGATAAGGTAAATACTTGCATCGTTGCATTGGTGGTTAAAATTAAGCTTGAACAGTTTAACAAAAGGTTTTGCACAAATGAGCCAAAAAGACAGTGGTGCAGGGTGTGCAATATCGTCTGAGATAATATAGTAATTGTTGTTTTAACGATGTGCGATTTGACATTATCAGTATTTTGCCAAAAAACAAACAAATCACTCTAAACAGTGTGCCGTGAAATCTAGTAACGTTAGATTAGACTAATCCGCGTGCATCTGGACTGCTTTCTTTCACTGCGTGATTCAGTCTGTTAAAATGCGTTTAGAATGATCACAAAACTGAAGATATAGCAGAAAATTTCAGAATTTCTGAAGCAGAAAATGTATATATTTATATAATTTAATATAGTAAGTCGACATCACATGAAGAATGCCGTTTTTCTCAAAAAATCACCATGATTACATAGGCCTGTAGTTTTTCTTTTTACACAGTTAAAAAAACAAGAAGTTAATTAAGAGACTTACGTTTTAGACACATTGCCTGTTTTTGCTCTATTTCGACAACAAAAATAATACCAAACACAGCCACCATACACAGTTTTGCGTCTCTGACTCTGAGCAATGACGTGTTTTGTTCCTGAATTAACCGTTTAAATGATTCCGTTCAATCGCAATGACTCTCTTATCAGTGACTTGCTGACACCTACTGGTGGTTCTAATTTAACATTTAAAGTATCTTTTGATTTATTTATTTTTAATTTCAAATGACTATTTAACATTTGAGACCCTGGCATGGAGCACAAAACCAGTCTTAAGTCGCTGGGGTATATTTGTAGCAATAGCCAACAATACATTGTATGGGTCAAAATTATACATTTTTCTTTTATGCCAAAAATCATTAGCATATTAAGTAAAGATCATGTTCCATTAATGTATTTAGTAAATTTCCTACTGTAAATATATCAAAACTAAGAGCTTAATTTGAACAACTTTAAAGGAGATTTTCTCAATATTTGGATTGTTTGCACCCTCAGATTCCAGATTTTAAAATATTGTCCGATCATAACAAACAATACATCAATGGAAATATGATTTATTCAGCTTTCAGATGATGTATAAATCGCAATTTAGGAAATTGGTTTTCTGGTTCAGGGTCACATTTTATGTCTTATTTATCAAAACATTATTTCTGCATTTGTAACTGCAGGCTAAATGCATTCATGTCAGTGTGTAATACATCTACATCTTCAGATGAAGCTTCTGCGTTTCCTCTGCATTGCAAAGATGCATTTTGTTGATACTGATTTAATTTGCCTGGTAACAGCCCAAATGTCTTATTATTCGAATTAACCGATTCATTTAATTAAAAACACCTAGTTTGAGATTTATAGGCCCATATCCCAGGTGTGTCAAACTCAGTTCCTGGAGAGCCACAGCCCTAAAGAGTTTAGTTCCAACCCTGCTCCAACACACTTACCATGTAGTTTTCAAATAAGCCTAAATGATTAGTTTAGCTGTATCAGATGTGTTTAATTAGGGTTATATCTACACTGTGTAGGGCTGTGGCCCTCCAGGTACTGAGTTTGACACCTTTGGTCTATCCCATTTTTTCCTCCCTCCCATTGTTAAAATGTAACTAAGTACTTTTTACTCAGAGTAAATTTTAAATTAGCTACTTTTTACTTTTACTTGAGTAGATTTTTAGACTGGTACTTTTACTTGTACTTAAGTAAAATTTCAGTAATGTAATGGTACTTTTACTTGAGTACAATATTTTTGTACTCTTTCCACCTCTGCCCACCTCTAATATATATATATATAGTGTCAAGTGCTGAAAAAAATGATTTGCTGTTTCTCAAGATTGGGGTTAGTACGGTTTTTGAAATAGTTTTTAGTCTCTCGTACTGGCCAAGGCTGCATTTATTTAATCAAAAATACAGCAAAAACACAAATAATATAAAATATTTTTATAATTAAAAATAACTGTTTTCTACTGTAGTATATTTTGTTAAAAATTTGTTCATTCTTGTGATGGCAAAGCTGAATTTTCAGCATCTTTACTCTAGTCTTCAGTGCCAAGTGGTCCTTCAGAAATCATTCTAATATCCTGATTTGGTGATCATGAAACATTTCTTAGCATTATCAATGTAGAAAAAAGTTTTTACTCTCACTTTTGATCCAAAGGGAACTCAACTCAAATGCCATTTCTGTGTCCTGTCATGTCTTGGTGGAATTGCTTTTACTCTGACAGGACATCACATGCATCACACAACACTAACCATTCCTTCAACTTCCAGACTTGCATGTGTCCGCTGTAGAGAATGTGAGCCAGGTAGAATAAATAGACACTTTCTTACATCTTCTTCCCTTCTAACATAACCTTGTCCCTGCCCTATTCATAGTCTCAGAGATCATTCGCTGTTATAGGCATGTCGCTTCGACTAAAATTGGCAAATGTGCATAATTTTCCTTTTCTCTGGAGATCCTGATAATGTGACAGGCAATCTAAAGCCACTTAAATCGTTGTCTGTGCTATGGATGTGCAACCGAGAGGATGTGTCTCACCTACGCTGATGACAATTTCCTGTAAAACTCTTGTGTTACCAAGAGAAGTGAGACTGAGCGTTTAAGCCCTGACACCTCTTTCTTTCTGTTGCTTGAGCAGTACAGAGCAGACGTGACAGCTAAGTTTCAAATTCACATAAATATAAATGACTCTTGTGAGCTGTCACGCTATTACAATGATAATGTTTTGCAGCAAATACAAATAATTGCCAACCTTAAATTCATGATAGATGCTACGCTGTGAGATCATTACCCGATCCTCTAGTTTTGAATGCTGAACTAGTTGTACACATTGCTTTATGATGTAGAGAATAAAAACGATAAATCCTAATGTATTCATAATGTACTTATGATTCCTAACTTAATGTAATGTACAACCTGAATTCCAGAAATGTTGGGAAGTTTTTTGTTTTTTTTATTTGAATAAAACAAAAATTTAAGACTTTCAAGATGCCAACTAAAACTCTTTCATGCAAAAAGGAAGCCATATGTGAACATGCTCCAAAAGCACCATCATGTTCTGTGGGCCAAGGCTCATTTAAAATGGACTGATTCAAAGTGGAAAAGTGTTCTATGGTCAGACGAGTCCAATTTTGACATTCTTGTTGGAAATCACAGATGCTGTGTCCTCCAGGTTAAAGAGGAAGGAGACCTTCCAGCGTGTTTTCAGCGTTTAGTTCAAAAGCCAGCATCTCTGATGCTATGGGGCTGCATAAGTGCATACAGTATGGGAAGCTTGCATGTTTTGGGAGTCCGGGTGCCGAATTGGCCTGCCTGCAGTCCAGATCTTTCACCTATAGAGAACATTTGGCACATCATTAAAGGTGCCATAGAATGGAAAACTGTATTCACTTTGGCATAGTTGAATAATAAGAGTTATGTACATGGAAATGAAATACAGTGAGCCTCAAACATTATTGTTTCCTCCTTCTTATGTAAATCTTGTGAATAAAAAAAGACCACTGAAAAATTGGCGAATCAGAACATAACACCGACTGTGACATAACAGTCGGGATCACTAATAGTTACGCCCCCAAGTTTTGCATAACGTATACACACCCATATTCTAGACCAGCCGCCAGCCAAAACATCAGAAGTTCTTCAGGTATTGTGAAGAAAATGGCAGATCATGGAAATAATTGTTATGTTTCAGGCTGTGCAGGGATGGGTGGGTGTCTGTATACAGAAAGGCACGGAAAGCAAATAACGTGTTCTAATAAAATAACACAAGCCACTAAAGGGACATGGTTAGCTCCTTGCTAGCGGTAGCCTGTTACATTGCAGTACATAAGATTTCACTTACCACATAAACAGAGTAAGGAGAGATGACTGAGGATGATGGCGAATGATTTACAGATCCTGAGCATCACTGACAAGCATCTGATCTTGTCAAATGTGTGCTAAATACTGCCTCTCCATAGTATAAACAGATTTTGTGCGATCGCGAATCACGAAAGCGAAAACGAAATGTAAAAAGTGATCGTGCATTTCAAAGCAGTTTCAGTGCCATGTTCTGTTCTAGCTATGTTCTGTTGTCAGTAAAATATTGGCTCATGTGATTTTAACAATTCTTTTAGTTTTCATTTTATTCAAATTTAAAAAATGTCCCAAAATGTCCATATTTCGGGTCTTTTTAATTAGATAGTTGCAATGCACAATTTCACTCAGAAACTGCTAGAAAATTTCACAAATAATTTCAAATAAATGGCAAGTATCTCACTGAATTAAATGTGAAATTTTGAAATAGTATTTTCTAGTAAAATGAACTTGAATAATCTGTTTTATTTAAAACTTAAGAAAAATGTTTTTTTTTTACAGTCATATCATAGTTCCCTATTCATGGTTACACGTTGCATAATAATTTGTTTATTTAAAAAGCATGATCACCAGTATTGTGTCAGGTCAACAATGAATTAATGTGACCTGCTTTATTGACAATGTACTGGATACTGGATGTTAGAATAAGCCTAATTGATTTGACATTTGTTGGTCACTGAATAGTTCCCATATTCTCATTTGTATGGTTTCATAGTTTTTGATTGAATTTGGTGCATATTGACTGATAGTAGCATATTATCTTACTTTGGCTGCCATCTAATCTCCTTTCCCCTCTTCCGTTACCCCATATCTTTTTCTCGTTGCCATATGTTTGTAGATGTATTGAAGATTATAAGAGAGGAGCAGACGGCCGCTCATGTCAGCCGCTGTCAGAAGCCTGCACTGAGGGAGTGGACTGCGGGGACACAGCTGACATCCCAGCCAACCAGACTGTGTTTGGGGACCTCTTCTATGGCTACAATAACCACACCAAAGAGATTACATCAGGACAGATCCTTAAGGCTTCCTTCAGGTGATGTTTTACAATGTGCTCGATTTTACCAGTGCTAAGGATGATTGATGACTTATTTTTACTCATTTTTAATAGCAATATTGTGCTGATAATGTGAAATATGTTCTATTTCCAGTTCAGATATATTAATTATACATCACTGGAGCCTGCCGTTACAGTGATCTTAACAGGCTTAAGGGGTCTTGTTTAGCTTGTTTGGACAGTGGAGTTAACTGTTAACCATAACACATATCCTCCACTGGCTTATTTATTTATTTTTTTGAGTTTTTGCCAATTATATTGACAGGACAGTGGCGAGGTAACAGGATATGATAAGGAAAACAGAGAAGGATAGGATCAGGAAATTACAAGTCGTAGCATGTGCTCTATCTGCCCCGGCACGTCTCTGAATTGAAAGAGGCATTGGGCTTTTTTATAATGGTATGGATACTAATATGATGAAACTGTAATACTCGCAAAATATTCTATTGATCAATAATCACTATAAACGATTTAGATGTAACATTTATGTATGCCTTTACCAGTATGACATATAAATATTTTTAAATGTGTGCCAGCACAAAAATATGGCCTTCACTTGATTCATGGTTTGTCCAAAGTTTCTTTTTAACCTACTAAATGTTAGGGAATGTTGTTGTTTGTTGTTGTTTTTGTTGGAACGGCAAACATTCTTTCTGAAGCTGCTTTGGAACAATATATTGTTCTAACAATCAAAGTGAACTGAAATTCTTTCCACCAAGTATTCCATTTTATTAGCTTATAACTCTTAATTTAGATTTATTTATCTATTTAGCCAAGCAACTTGGTGCATAAACATATAATTGCTTGAAACCATCTATTTTAAAGAATAATTTAATTCCACATAAGCCAACAAACAGTTTATATTTAGTAAAGTTAAAGGGATAGTTCACCCAAAAATTAAAATTCTGTCACCATTTACTCACCCTCTTGTCATTTTAAAAATAAAATAAATAACTCTGACACTCCATTGTCTTTCCTTGTATACCTCCCCCCCCCAAAAAAACAAAAAAAACTAACAACATATATTTTAATTTTACTATACCTTTAAATATTTTTTGTTTTACTATTGACAGTGTCACGTCCTGGCCAGTCTATGGTTGGTTAGGCCGATGACAAGAATACAATTAAATAATATTTCTGCTCCTCCTCTCCTGTCTCAGCCCACAACGACCAAAAAAGAGGCTTGTTCACAAGCTGAAAAGATTGTTTTTTACATCTTAAATCATGGGTTGAAAGCACATCTCTTCGGAAGGGGATCCAGACCAAAATAACAAACCAAAGGAAAACTAACTAGGAGTTTAGGGAGTTTAAAATACCTAACAAAGAAAATCCCAAAATAAATACATGAGTCTTCCCTAACTCCTAGCTAGACAAAAACCAGGAGAAAACGAGGTTCACAAAAATAAAAGGCAATCCCCAACTTACTGCTTCAGGAATAACAAATAATTGTTCACAGATAACAAATAAATGATACATATAACGAATAAATGATACAGATAACAAATAATTGTCTACGAACAAAAGCCCTTGAGTGTCGGATTATGAATGACTCAAATATAGCTTAGTCCCTTCCATGCAGGAAACAATGTTTCCATGGCACAACTCAAAAATTATTACTCACACTATTTTAATGGCAAATCAGCAACGCCGTCGTTTGACAACACTACACAATCAAACGGTGTCTGGGGCAGGAGACAGAGGATGGGACGGGGACGGGACGGAACGGAACGGAACGGCACGACACCCGCGACTCAGCACACTATTCAGCACACTACTGAATCTCTCCAGAAATGCTCTGCTTCCCAGCATTTAAACACTCATACTCACGACGTAATCTCTTGCAGCTGGTCCCAATCAAGCACTGCCAGAAGGACAGAGAGAGAGAAAGAAAAGCAGTGCACAATATAGCATGCAATACAACATATACATCACAGAATGAATGCAAAAATAAATACAAATAATATATTTACATCCAGGGACGTAACAATAGCATAAACTATATGTCCAGTGTTTGTCTGAAATTGTCTTTGTACTGTAGGTCTTAAATGGACTGTAGTTAAACTATCTAATCATCAAGTCTAATTTAATAAAAGCTTACATCCTGTGAAATACAGCACAGCAGAATCGTGTTACACACAAGGACCCTTTGAAGGTTCCTCTAATTAAAAGAGCACTGTGGTCAGCTCAATCTAAAGGTCACCATGTAAAGTCATTGACGGCCCTTAAATTAAACACGGACACTTACAGGCGCAGTTTCCTGCAGCAGTTTATCCATTTACTCCACATGGTTTGATTTGCACAGTGCGGGAGGAGGGAAACCTGAGTGATGAAAAAATAGGGGAGGAGAGTTAATATTATCAAGAAGCCAAATCTCAAAAGCTCTGATCTCATTTGGAGGCACCCATGAGAGACGTTGGGTTTAGACAGCCTTTGAAAAGCACAACAGGCCCTCATGCTCCAGGACTTCATGCTCTTCACCTTTTCAGAGGCCCGGGCCTAATGCGCACTCTAACTATGTGGAATGGCGAGGAGCTAATTAAAAGTGACCATAAGCAAGTTTGGTTTAATGGGCTTAATTGAGCCAGCTGAATCTACTGGATCTTCAGTTAAACAAAAGGAAGATACGGCAAGTTCATTAATCCTTCATAGCGTATAGCAGGGCTTCCACAATTAATTTCAGACCTGAGGAAATAGTCGAAATGCTGGTGCTCAGGAGGAGCAGCGGCAGGAAATGAAATGTTGTTTGATCTTCTAGGGTGAGGAATGGAAATCTTTAAAGAGAACGCCATGGATAAACAAAACACTTTTATGATTAATGGAGACAATTGCTTGCCTTTTGGTTATTCAAAGTAAGGTTATCTGATCCAATCTGAGGTTTTAAATGTTTTATTAATGAGATTTGTTGGTGGTTAAATGTTTGTTTTTATTTCTCTGTGAGACACTGAAGGGGAATTTTACTAAGAATAAATAGTACTATTCACTAATATTACATTTATGCCCTGTTTCTGTTGATTTAGGGCCTGATTAATATAAATTATGCAAATCTGTTAAAAGTGCACAATATCCACAGAATATGTGCTGAACACCTCCAGACAATCTGCACACAAGTTGGTTGTGAATGTAGACTTATACTACTTTGGGTTCCATTCATTAAGTGATTAATACATTTATTCAGCTAGGCACCATTCAATTGGTCGAAAGTGACAGTAAAGACATTCACAATTTTTATATTCACAGTTAGTCATTTAGCAGACACTTTTATCCAAAGCAACTTAGAAATGAGAACAATGGAAGCAATCAAAATCAACAAAAGAGCAATGAAATGCAAGTGTTTAAACAAGTCTCAGTTTGCTTAATGTAGTACACATAGCAATGTTTTTTTTATCATATAATAAATAAAAAGAAAACAGATAGAATAGAAAAAGAATAGTGCAAGCTAGTCTTAGAGGCCTTTTTTGCTTTTGTTAATTGTGTAATAAATAAAAAGAAAATAAATAGATAGATAGAATACAAAAAGAATAGAAGCTAATACTAGTTGTTTTATTTTTTTAATAAAACAAGCAGTTAGTAAATGAATAGAGTGTAAGTCTTAAAGGCAAGTCTAAAAATGTGTGTTTTTAAAGAAAATAATTAGAATAGAGAGTGCTAGAGTTGGAGGGTCAGAGAACGATAGAATATATATGTTTTAGGCGAATCTTGAAGATGGCTAAGGATTTAGTTGGGCAGGTCATTCCACCAGGTGGGAACATTTCATTTAAAAGTCTGTGAATGTGAATATGTGCCTCTTTGGGATGGCACAATAAAGCGACGTTCACTTGCAGAATGTAAGCCTCTAGAGGGTTAAGCAGGGCCAGTGGTGGTTTTGTGGACAAGCATCAATTCCATGAATTTGATTTGATCTTCTTGAATAAAGCAAATCTGCATTACTGGGCAATTTTAGAAATGTGGTCTGAGTAAACTTAAAAAAAAAATAAAAACTATTTCACGTATTATTTTCATTTCAAATAAATCTTTTTGATTCATCATAGAAACGGAAATGTATCATGGTTTCCACAAAAAATATCAAGCTGTAACAACTGTGAATAACACTTTTCCTGAGCACCAAATCAACATAGTAATGTAGTTTCTGAAGGATCTTTAGGGTCTTTGTAACGCTGAAGACTGGAAATTTACCATCGGCTTTACCATCACATGAATGAATTCACAAAAATCACATTATTTCTGCTTTTACTGTATTTTTGATCTAATAAATGCAGCCTTTGTGAGCACAAGTGGCTATTTTCAAAAACATTAGAAAAATATTACTGACACCAAACCTTTGAACGGTAGTGAATATAATGCCTTTTTATCTTTTTTTAAAGAAAGTTTGTTTACACCTGATTTGCATGGGCATTAGTAACACAACACACATTGTCCCAGGAAAGTAGACTTTTCTGTATATAGTTTCTAATAAGCCTAATTCACATAGAAAGAAGGGTATTTGTGCTGAAAATAATTACAGGGACTTTAAATATTACAGTTTAATTAGAATTTTAGTGCCATTTATGGATTTTGAGTGCCAAGTGAATTATTTTCAAAGAGAAAGTGAGATTGAGTAACATGGCAAAGGATTTATAATTCATGTTACATCAAATCGTATGCATGCAATGTACACTCAAATTCAGGAGGAATTAAACATATACTTACAGAGGTAACTCTGATTCATCTCTTTCCAAAATGATGCAACAGGGAAAAGTGTGAGCAACTGCCAGATAAAATCCATCCAGAGAGGTTGAAGTTGTTTATTATTCTGTTTTAAACTTACACAAGGCTGTGTGTTTCCTTTGGCGTTTCACCAAAAGTTACTACCCACAAGTCTGGGTTGTCACACAGCAGCTGCTTTTACGACGTGACTCATATCTGAAAGGCATGGTTACATTTTCATGCTGTTTAATCATGAACGTGAGGAGCAAAGCATTTCCTGTGACAACCTGCCCAATAGACAATGCAGAATGTATTAGCTCCTGTTCTCAGACAGGTGAACATGCCATTTTGAAAGCCCTATATTGCAACAAGGGTGTGCTGTTTCCTTGCTCTGTAAATTAACTTTTATGAAGAAATGTAGAGGACAGTCATGAAACAGGGAATGTGGAGGACAGATTTATTAAGGTTGCTTTTAAAAGCCGAGATATTCTGATCATGGAAGTGTTTGAAGTAAACGATTTGAGATCCTATTGAAAATTCTGGTTAAGCAATTCCGTTCAATTTAGTGTTTTGGCAAAAGTTGCAATTTGGTATCTATATAAAGCTCACTTCGTTCAAACAACATGTTCTTCCATCATTTACTCATATTACAGTGTTTTTGTCCAAACAATTAAAGTCAGTGGGGTCTAATGTTTATATACAAAATATTTTACATTTAGTTTTCGATAGAGATTGAGACAGTATCATCACCTTCTCAAAAATAAAACCTCTTTTTTTTCAACCCTAAACAGTCTTTTAGCTTGTACTTTAATTAATGCTAATGCATAAGAATGTGTCCATTCCTGTCAGTTCCATCTCAAAATACCAGTCTGTGAGCTTAATTTAGCTTTTAGTTCATCCTGGTTTGGTACCTTGTATTTGCAAGCCAACTGTATGTCCTTGCTTATCATTTTAATTATGCATAGTCTTTTGAGATGTAGCATCTGGCATGTTGCAAGACCAATCGGCACTTCCCCAAGCAGTAATTGACATGATACAGTGCCATTTTTACACATTAGTACTATGTATGTGCCAATTTTGTAATTGCCATGCAAATATATCTGTATATTCTCTTTTTGTCTCTATCTAATAATAACAGAAATTTGATACATTTTTGAACATTCTTTTAGTATTCTGAAATTTAAACTTAAACACCTCCATTCAGTTTCAGTACAGACAGATAAAGTTTGGGTTACACAGGTAAAGTTTGGGTTACACTTTATTTTAAGGTGTCCCTGTTACAGTGTTATTACACATTTAAGTACTGCGTAATATTAATCAACTACATGTACTTACTATATGGGTTATGATTAGGGTTTGGCTTAGGGTTACTTGCATGTATTTATGCATAATTCGTTTTAATATAAACGTACATGTAACGTGTAACAAGGACACCTTAAAATAGTGTTACCAATGATTGTCAAGAAGTTTAAAATATAGTTCTAAAAGCTTGACATTTACAAGCTATTACAAGATATTTATAATATATTTTTACAAGCTGTACTTATAGGTATTTGCTGTAGGTGGATGAATGGATGGATGTATTTTTGTTATAGTTGCTGTGGCATTTCTATGGTGTTTGTAGTCAGTTGCTTTTAGTTACTTTGATGGATAGTTACAGAGAATGTCAGAATGTCTACATAGAAAACGAAAGGGAGGCATACAAATTCTGGCAACCCAACCTTTACTGCATATTTCTGAAGTTTGCACACACACATACAAAGGGGTTTACACAGTCTGTTCTTCAAATACAATACACTGAGTATGCGTTAACCACTGGATGTTGCGCTCAAGGCGGTGCTACAGTCTTTATCCAAAAACGTCCTATGGCACTGCTGCCAAAATCTCTAGCTTGTTGAGAAGCAGTCCTGTTGAGTAGCAGTCCATATATATGTGCCATTGCATTTGCAGAGCAGAGTGCAAATAAATTAAGCAAGTACATTATGCAAACATTTTGTTGACATCTTAATTAAATACTATACAGGTGCACAGGCTTTTAGAGATTGTTCCAAATATCTACGCCTACTTTCTCCTCCATAGCGTGTGTGCATTGCCAGTCAAGATTTCATTTCGATCTCTGTTTTATCATCATGAGACTTTCCACCTAAAAACATGTGCCCTTTCCTAATTACTTTCCCTCTCCTCTGGGTTCCAGCCTTAACCAGTTTCACTTCCATTCCTTCCCAGCATGCTTTAAGCTGGTTTTAATGAATTTTTTAGTGCCCTTTGTTCTCATTAGGACTTTGCAGAATCATGATTAGGACCACCTCACTTAAAATCTCCCAGTTGGGTGTTTCTATCCACAGCAAGAAACTCAAAGTGCTACCTTTCTCCCAGCACTAAATTAAAACATCACACACGGGCTGTGAACAGTCTGATTATTTAAATAGCCTGAAGTCTGAGCTATGGCTCGTTTTTTCAAATGCTCTTCTAACTTTCCTTTATAATTAGAATTTTCTCGTATAAATAGAATGTTGATTTCATGTTGTGCTAATTATATTAGCACAACTATAATGTAAAAGTTTCTGTGTGCATTATGTAATTATATGAAAAACAATACTTTTAATTATTATGAATTGTAATTATATAATAATAATAATTCGTTTAATAAAAAAAATCTGTTTGTTCAAGCATCTTAACCAGCCCAACATGCCAACACCGACTCAATCAATCTGTTTGATTGAGGTTAGTGGAGCATTTGAGGAAAACTTTGACTTCTGCTTTAAACAAGCAACAAAAACGTGCTCAAAATTAAGCCATTGTAGATTAATTAATTCGGTCCACATATTATGACTAATTATGCGTGAAATCATCTCTTAATGATATTAATTGACAACTGCATATCTCATTATCTTGCCTGAAATTAAATATCATCTTCATCAACTACACACAACTTTAATGAAATTACTTATTTAAACTGAAAGAAAACTAAACTTGCTGCAAAATGTTATCATTTTCCAGCAATTTTATGTCTGCGAGCTTTCTGAGCCTGCCATCTTGTATTTGTCTTTTAAAGACATCTTCTATCAGTATTATACTCTATTACAGATCACCTAGTTTTACACTCAAAATGGTCCATTTTGAATTATTTATATTTTTCCTCTATTCTCATTCGACAGATAATCCCACCTGTGATGCCCAGAGCATCTTATAAAACTTGCATGTTCTGTCTATAATTACCGTGCTGCTAGATATGATTGCTGAAATCTCCCTCTTGTATGTCTGTTCTTTGTCGACGCACATGATTAATGAAGTTATGTTGCGACTGAGGTTTTTCTCACGAGACTTTTCTGTATGCAATCTATATATTTAGAGAATTCCACAGGAAAAGTAACAAGCATTTAAAACAAAAATCGTAGACAAAAATGCAGGTTTATTTATACATATACATTTATTGAAGTTGATTTCATAAGCTAATATTAAGAGAAAGTTGTGGTAAGATATAATATATAAGATATAAGCAATGAAGTTGCGTTTATTTATTTTTAATATTGCTTTGTATTATTACTATGCACCAAAAATCACAGACATTTTAATTCACAGGGTTTTTTCGCATAATAATTTTCAGAAACTTAAGAACCGTATGCATTATTTTCATTAAAATTACTGGCCCCTAAGTTTATTGCACATTTCTATTTAGCTGCACCAGCTCCGTGGGGAACTGAACCTTTTATCAGATGTGACTTTGACAAGCAATAACGCAGAGCTATTAATATTTCAATATGCGAGTATCTATTGAAGCGCGAGCTTCAAGTTTGACAAGAGAAACAACTTTTTAACATTTTTATTAGATGTGGGGAGGAAATCCCCCGGTGTTCAGAGGAATTTCTGCAGAATGTGCTCCAGTGTACCTTCCAGCACACCCGAGAGGGCGTATTTGGGAACAGTTTTTGAGGTTTATGCCAGATTTAATTTGCCCTAGAAAACCTTCAATCTAATATACATCAGTAGAATCTGATTTGCAAAGTTCTGGGTTATGAATAATAGAGGATATCACTATTATTTAGCCAAGTAAATGGCTGTTTTCTTTATAAATAGCTCCACGTTTTGAGTCATCCAGGAAGCGGGGGTATTTAGTACTGTACACCTCCACATATACTATGACTGTTTGTCGAATATAAATGACAGTCTGTTCCTCTTCAACCGCTTTTTATTCTGATATTAAGATGAAATGCAGATTGCAAGCCTCTGGCTTTTTTCCCCCTGTTTAAGTCCAATTATTTGTACAGTGCTCTGTGTATTCAGAGATAATATAATTATTTCATCCAAGTCCACTTTATAAATCGGATATGACAGTAATGCTTGAGGAGATATTTAGATTGCATAATGTGTCCTGGTACAATTTCCTGAATGCTCGCTCATTAACTAGATGCTCTTGCAGGCATCGTTCTAGAATTTTGTTGCTTTCTATGTATTTCCCTGGTGTGCTTTCTAGGTGCTTATTTTGCCTTGAAAAGGAAAAAAGTTTATTCTGTATTCTCCTTTCCTGCTTTTATTCATACTTTTCTTTGACATACATTTTTTATATTGCATTGTTCGGTTTCCACACATGCATATACTCAGTCCCAGAATACTTTAACATTGATCTAACTTCAGATACATAAAGAAATTGTGAGTCAGAGTTTCTAGTTTGTGCATCTTTGAGTCTTTTGCTGTTGTATCAGTTTATCCATCAGTCCAATGCATACTTATTTGTTCACATTGCTTTGAAACTATACCATATCTAGTTTAACCCATCTTCCTGCTTTTTATCTCTATTTTCTTGTTTAAACAAACTGTATTTTCTTACTTTTTCCTCTAGTCTATAGTACTTCAGAAGATCTCATTTAGATATACAGTTATTTCATTGCGCACTGCTTTCTTCAGTTTGCTTTTTCTTGTTCTCTTTGAGCTGCGCTACCTTCTTTCAGTGGTTCCCCACGATATTTATGTAATATAATGGAAAATGTCTATTACCACTAAGCAAGGGCGTAGGTTTGCTTTTGACAATGGTTGGGACATAATCCCCATTTCAAATCCACCTCAAGTTTCCAATGAGGCAGCATTTATTTATCATTTTAATAAATCGAAACATATACACTGAATATGTTTGCATACTGTTATACAGATTACTATAATACACTGAGGTGAAAGTATATATATATAGCATCCACCATTATTTACTTTATTACTGCATTGACTATTATTTACATTTAGTAAGAAAATACTGATATTTTAACTTAGTGTAAATCACATCTAAAGCTTTTTGTACTTAGTGCTCTTAAATATTTGAATAACATGTTTTGTAAACATGTTGTATAAGTTTATTTAAATGACCTGCTAATTGCAAAAAGGTGGTGCTTCATGGAAATTTGATCCATAAAATGATCCATTAAGAACAGTAATGCTAAATGAAGAGAAGAAAGAATAATACAATTTTATGAAATATGGATAAAGTAGCCTGCATCAAAATAGCCAGTTAACACTAACATTTTGAGCTTTTAACAAACAATGAAGAAAGGCACAATCATATATTTTTCTATAGATTTTGCTGCAGTGATGTGGCAGAAATGTAGGATTTGTGTGATTGATGGATGAATGAGCATGTCACTGTGTTTTGAGTAGATTGTCTCCTTTATCTTCTGCTGTCTAGGCAGAAGAACTTTGCCCGTGGCATCGAGCAGCAGCTCCCGGATGGCATGGTGGTTGCATCTGTGCCGACTGAAGCCCAGTGTCATGAGGAGCTGTCTGACCCAATGCCTGATCCAGAGTACCTGACTGGTAAGAACCTATAAATTCCTGATCGATCACTCAACATCTCAGTGGCAACATTAGTTTATACTGTTTTAAGAAGCCACCCAATTTAGTTCTGTATTACCATTTTGAGGTTTAAAAACAGTTCAGATGGATGAATTGTGTCATCTGTTACCTTATTCATTTGAGGAGCAGTGCTATTTGATGGAGTTGGCGCGAGCAGTGTTACATAAACTGAGTGACAATATCCTATGATAAATATTATAACTGCTTCACTGATGCCACCTCATGAAATAACGGGCTAAAGGGCTTTATCTTGTCAGTCAGTGACTCATGCATAGAAAAGCTTGGTGTTGTGTTCTGTTGGCTCAGAGTGCTGAGTCACACTGTGTATATTTAAATAGAAGTCCAAAAAGAATGAAAACTTTGTGAAACGATTAGCCAGAATGAAAAAAAGAGGGCACCTTTGAATAGCACGAATATGAATATTTTATGAAAATGTGATCAAATCTTTATATTTCTGTGACTCATACTTTATGTATTTTGTTTTGTACAGTTTTGTACTTATATTTTTCAGCACTATCAAGAGATATATAAACAAATAGCAATTTTAAGCTTTGAACACATTCTATTAGTCTTAGAGATTATAAATGTTTTCTTGATTAAATAAGCCTCTTAATCTCGCTCTTGACAATATTTAATTAATTCCTCTTCTTTGCTGCTAAATCCATAATAGTAACTCTCTTCACATAGATTTCTTGCTAAGCACGATCACAACAAGTCCATTCGGCATTTCTAATGCTTTTATAAAACAGAAAGTCCTGGCTTCACTGCACTAAACATATAGCTGCTTGTCATAAAACCGCACAGCCTCTAGTACTTTATTTTTATTTAATTGTTTTAAAAGAAGGGGAAATTATTCAAAGTCAATCCAGGTCAAGACACTCCACATCCATCTTCAGTGTTTGTGTTTGTGTGCATATGTTATACATTTTCTTAAAACTTGCAACAACTCGACTGGTTCACATTATCTCCTGCCAAATCAAGTGGATGATGAAGAGGCAGAAAACGGAGAGGGTATTAACAAAATAATTTTTCAGGAGCTTCTGGCTTCTGCTGCCGCTGTCAGGACTCGTTAGCTGACCAATCTGACTCCCCTCTGGAGTTTACCACACTACTAGTATTCTGCCCGGCAGCCCCTTACCCCAAATACTGTGGGGGGTCAACTTTATGCTCCTGTTAATGAGAAAGAAAAGGGGGGAGCGGGGAAATCCAGTACCGTTAAATGAGGCTTCAGAATGTTACATCTTTCATCATACACTTCCCCTCTGGCTTCGGCCACACATATCATACTGCCAGAGAATGAAGGATTATAGTCCTTAAGGTCTGATGTAAAATAAAGAGCAGGAAAAGCCAAACAGAATAGAAATCGTATGTGCTTGTTTATGTTTTCTTTGTCCTGCAGCTATTTGCAGCTACAGAATGTTATGTACTGTAATACATACATCTTTGTGTTTTTTTATATATTATATCGTTTCATGTGTATCTTGTCAGAACTTCTTTAATAAATCTGAAGCATTCTTCACTTTATGGATTGGCTAAAAAACTGCAAATTGAATTGATCAGCACTTGATGAGAAAAGCTTATAAATTAAGATTTTTAAAGACAGTAAAACACTGAATAGACATGAACAAAAGTGACTTTATTAGCCAAAATGTTTATAATTTTTCTTATTTCTAATCATTTATTTGTATTTTGTTATTTTATGTGTTATTATACATACAATTATAAAATTACATTAAACTTTCATTCATACAAATATGTATGCAAATTTTATGCTAAATTAGCTATCCTATAACATTTAGTCAGACAGTATTTTGAGCAGTATGTTTTAGGTGGTACTTCAAATTTGAATTGCTGTGATGTTAGAAAAAATTATATTCCACTAAAAATAAAAAAATAATAAATAGATAAGGTAATTTAGCAAGGTATATTATTAACACAAAATTAATAAGTCTTAGTAACTTCTCGTGTCTTTCTCATGTAAATGTATCTTGTTTTAAGGATGTTTAGTGTTCCCAGCCCTAGTTGTTGAACAGCTAGTTTTGCCCTGTGCTAAATTTAGAGACGGAAAAGCTGACATTTACCACATTTTACAGCAATTTTATTATGGCTAACTTGATTCCCCAACCACCATTCAACTCCAATTTGTAATCCCGTCTAAAAGGTCATAAGTATATGAAATGGTCCGGTGGGGGGTCTGTAATATTGCCTGAGCTTCCGGGGAGTGCAGGTGCATTCGCTCAATGAAACAATGGTTGACATATCTGGTCTTCAGACATAATGGTCATGGCATCAGGTGAGACTTACGAGAGGTCATATTGGATACTTGCGGGAAGATTAAAATGGGTAATCTAGAAGAGTCATCCTCTGTCAGTCATGCTTGAGGCCTTGGCTGTGAAGACAGAGGTTATTTATCTATTGCAGTGTGACGTGTTGCAGGCCTGGGAGGGAGGCGTACGAGGCAGGTGGTTTGGTGCGGAGCTCTCCAACCTTCAGACTCATCACCCCAGCACCTGATGCTCTCCAAGCTCCTCTATTGCAAGAACTGCAAATTATGCATCATACACGACTCATTAGTCATATTAGACACATTCAGACTTTTAATTACATCCATAGAAAACTCTTTGGAGAGCACATCTTCTGTCCTCTCACCAGCAGAACACTGTGATTCAAGTCCAGTAAAGCTTGTTTTGAGTTGCACAAGATTATTTTTGAGGCTATTACAGTCAATTTAAATGTGTAACAAGATGGAATTAAATATAAATTTAAAATAAGACAATATATTAATGTTGTTTCTTTCTTCTGAGAAACACAAAAGAAGATATTTTGAAGAATGTTTGAAGAAAGTCATACAGATGTTAAATCATTCTATTTTGAGAAAGCGAAGATAGACTTTAGATTTTTGGGTGAATTATCTCTTTCAGTTGTACTAATGATATGCAAATAGTTGTCATAAACGTTTGCAAATTAAGGTTTCTGATTGGCTGATACACAACACCAAATGTTTGTGGTTAGTAAGATTTGTTATTTTATATATTTTATATATAACATTTATAACAGTAAGTGACAGTAAGGTAATTTATAAAGTTGCTAAATATTTTTATATTAAAAAATATTTGTTTTGTTGTTTTGTTTTGTTTTAATCTCAGTCTCCACAAAAGCACACCAAACACAACTGTTTTCAATACTGATATTCTGCATATTAGAATTATTTCTGAAGGATCATGTGACACTGAAGCCTGGAGTAATGGCTCCTAAAAATTCAGCTTTACCGTAATAGGAATACATTTAATTTTAAAATGTGTGAAACAGAAAACAGCTATTTTAAATTTAAATAATAGTCTACTGTTTTACTGTATTTTTAATCAAATGCATCAGCCTTGGTGAGCATAAGAGACTTATATAAAAAAAAAAGAAAAAAAAAAAGAATATACAAAAATTACATGTTATTTCGTGTGATATGTGGGAACTTACAGGACTTCATATATCCTTTTTTTTTTTTTTTTTTATTGTTGCTCGTTCTTACCTTGTTGCAAAATTATCTGCGGCAGCATTTAAAAGTAGGGTAAAAAATGTTTGAACTCCTGTTTTAAGATGAGCTTTTGTTTCTCGCCCATGCCCTTAATACATCATTGCAGTGTTTTTCCCTCGACTGTCTTGAGGATGTCACTTCTGAAACTCACCTGAGGTTAAATTTGTTACTAGCTCAGATAATTGGGTACGGTGGGCAAGTGGCACAAACCTGAGCAGTTGTTGAAGTTGCCAGGCCTCTGCCACTTTCCCTTGCTGATTTGGGCAAGTTGGTGCGACGGTCAGTGTATTTGTCACTATGTCAGCACTCCTGGAGCCGTTCCTCCCAACCCTCTCAGGGCAACACATTCATCTTTCTATTCATCTCTGGGTTGGAAGTCATTCATCATAGGACCAGAGGACTCCATCAATTATTCCAAAGGGAAAGAAAGAAGGCAGAGAAGCTTTGAAAGGCAAATACATCTTGATTTAATTGGAATGCAGGTAGCAAGCACATTGGCACTAAGCAGATTTCCTGCTGGAAGAAAGAAAGGAGGGAAATCATCTATGCCTCATGATGCAAACGGTGACTCATATTCATGGCCACAGATGGAGATTCTTTGAGGGTGGGGTGTCCGGGTTAAGCAACACTTGTCTTTGTGACATACAATTCACCTGGGGTTTCTTTGAAAGACACATGCACGCCAGCACGGTTTCATGGCAATTGGAATGAAAACACTAAAATAAATTACTTCAAAACACACATTACATGATGCAAAAAACACCACAGGTGCTACAGCCTGCCGGGCAGGTACCAGGTGGTGAGCGGGCGATGAATAGATGCCATTGATCATCAAACACAAAGGAGGCTGCAAAGAGAGTTGAGTGAAATGGCTGACACATAGATTTCTCACCGCTTCTTAGAATTAGCTGTGCTTGGGCAATCTCCCGAATGCAGCTCTTGAAGACGGCACAGAAGTGACAAGGTCCAGATTTAATCGGATGGATCCAATCAAGTTAGGCTTTTGTGGATGCTCTGCAGTGGGAGTTCCTGTAATCCCAAAGAATGGCCCGGCAGGATCGATGAGCTGGAGATTTCCTGTTTCATGTTTGGATCTTCTTTCATCACCGCTCATGTGTGCAGATACCACCTTGCAGTTTCAGCCTGCAAGGTTTCCTAGCTGCTACACGGGAAGGAGTGGAACCGATGAGTATCTGTCGTGCTTTTAGTGCTTGGCAGTGTGCTATTTCTGCTTGAGTTTTGTCATGGACAGTTTTGCTGTCTAGAAGAAGAAGTTTTGAGTTGATAGGTGACCTTGCTGTGAATTTTAAAACTGTCTGCCTCTTCTGTGATTTATTACTTTGTGTGCTTCTTATTTTTAATCTGTTATCACTCATCTCTTGTATATGTGTTACAAGGTTGTGCACAATTCAGAGTTGAAGAGTTGGGTTCCTTTCTATTCATGAGTTGGAATTTGAATTTGAATGTCAAGAAGAAGAATATGTTGAATTGTAACAATAAAAAACTAAAATAATAGAAGCAATGCTTTTTGGGAAATGAGGTGTTTTTATGTTGTTAATATACAAATGATATATATACACTGTAAAAATTATTTTAAATAAAACAAACAGTTTTGTATTATGTCTATCTATCTGTCCTTCTTTCAAATTCAGAACTGTGATTTAATAGGCATGAACAGTTTAATTCTTATTAACTCCCTGAAGGACTCTGTGACCAGATCACATCTGTATTTTGAGTAGAACGCGGATCTTTAATAAATAATGATTCAGACTTGCATCTCCAGTAAATGAGATTCAACATCAAACAAATTAGCATGTTGACCCAGGAGTTGATTCATTTGCTTAATTGCAATACAGTCTGTGAATTTTTCCATAAACTACAATACAAAATACCTACCAGTAAAAATAAATAAATAAAGAATGAAAACTCTGATGACTTTCAAGGCCACTTGTGTATTTGTTTATTTTAGCCTCAGAATACAGAACACGGTTCGTGTTTATTCTTGTTATGACAGGTACTCCTTTAGGATGTTTTCTTTGCAGTGGGGAACTTCACATGCTATCTATACTTTATTAGACCTGCCAGTAATTGCAATTGGAAGAGGATGTCACACCTTTGGGGAATCGGTTCCCAAGCCAGAGTGTGGCATCAGCAAAGAAATCTTTTTATACATTAGCTTAGCTGCTCAATAATCAATAGTTATAATGCCATCATGAATTGTGTTTGTTTATTAGCATGAATGTCATCTCTGTGTCTGTATTATGAAGTTGTTGTTATTTTCCATTAATGCATTTTGATTATAGCAAAGTTTTGGCCTAATAGTCCTGCATTTTGGATGTTTAATTCTTTTTAGTAGAAGTTTTACAGAGCCTGTATGATTTGTGAAATTCATGTTTAATTGATATATGTGATGCCAGAATACATCACATTTCCTTTTCATCTTTGTTTATTTATTGTTTATGTTTTTCAGTGACAGCATGTTGTGCAGGTTTTCTTGTTTGTTTAGTCTGCTGCATCTGTCACTTATTAATATACAAATGAGGAATGTGTGTGTGCCGTAACGCTGCACTTGTCGAATGTCAAGAAAATTATACCCTCTTCTAATAGTTCAGTTCAATTCAAAATTAATAGGAGGGTAAAAACAGCTTTGCCTGTTCTGCCGTAATTGAAAAGACATTGTTCACAATCTTTTGACTTGTTCTTTATATCTTACATGCCCCCAGAACAGTTGCTAAGGCAATGTGACATTTTTGTCCCTCGTGTGTTATAAGTTGAGTTGAGCAGTTCACGAACGTCACTGATAATCATTCTATAATTATGCAAACTGGAATCCAGTTGTGCGTGAATGTTCTACAGAATGTAGGAACTTGAACCTTTTTGTGCTAATTGCATCTCCTAATTAATAAATCTTCTTTTTTGCCATTTTGTGGATGGAATTACAGACATTTTACATATGTCAACCATCATCTACATAAGTTCTTTGTTTTACTATATCCACTCATACATTTTGCTGATGAAAGTGTGGAATAAATCCATAATTTCAGCTGAAAACAGAACTTGATGTGGCATACACAGAGAGAAAGAAAAAAAATATTGCCCCATTAAAATAACATTTTGGGTGCAGTCCTCAATGGTAATCACATTTGGGGTTTAATTTATTCGTTGACACTGATTAATTGCATAGAATTGCTGGAGCCATTTCCTGCTATAAATGACAATTAATTAGCCGACAACTTTAGATGTGATAATTAATACAGTGGGTGCCACAGCATGGGCCCTGGATCCTTCACGGGTGGCCCTTCAGATTCCTGTGGCCGATGCAAACACCCCAATTTTGTTATCTACGGGGATCTGGAAGTTCTAGGGCGATGAGTTGAATGAAAGAAGGAACTTATGTGCATAGGTTCATGTCTAGATAAGGATACGGGCAGCAGTGATGGTGCCAACATCCGTTCTCCCTGTGGTCTTGCTGGTTTGGAGAACCCTTGTTGATCACTGACATCAGTCTGAGTGGCAGTGATTCATTCTGGAGCACATAGTCCCTCTCCCAAAGTCCCTCTCAATTAAAATGGCAACATATGGCCCAGTGACCAGTAAACCACAGAGGCAGCTATCTGCTCTGATGTCTGGAGATTCTGATAGAGACATCCCTCAGTATGGCTGAGAGGGAAAGTGTGTCACCTTGATCTTTTAAGAAGTGTCCGCTCCTCCTTGAGCATCTATATTTGGAACAGATAGATCCTCTTGACGGATAGTGTCCTTTTGGAAAAATTGTTAACTGTGTTAATTTGTTTGCGTGACTTTTTGACTCAATTACAGGATGCACTCAGATGCATGTTCTTCATGTATGCTAATTTGAAGGGCAGTAAATGTCTCTTAAATGTCACTAAGGAGCTATAATAACCAGAAACATTTGAACATTCTTGTGCTTTCACACATTTACACCTCACAGCATCATTGACAGCACACAAGAATACAGACAGTACAATTTCACATGTGTGCTTTGCTGCTGAAAATGTGATATTTTGGTGTCTTTTTAATTTGAAAGAAAGTTTTATAAGAAGTTCTGTTAGTTTCTCAAATGACTGGGTTAATGAGTTGGCTTACTTGAACTATGAATAGGATTTGTAATTTTTCATATTCATTTACACAAAGAAGGTGTTAAAGAAGAAGTTTACAAGTTCAATGTTAAATACTTTCTCCTATCCCAGCATGATGTGCAGAGACAAATAAGTAATTAACAGTTTTTTAGGCTGAATTCACTGAAATTGCAGAGTAAACTGTTTCCAGAATTTGACACGATATAACAGTAATTTATTGAAGTGAAATAATCTGAAGCACTACTTTACCATGATATATATAGAGAAATTGCATCAACCAGTAATTTGCTTAGTTTAAATATTGTATTTATGGATGAACTGTAAAAGTGTAGTGCAATTTTTGTTTGAATTGTTTTGGTAAAATGTTTAGGTTTTCTGAACATTTCAGTTAGGTTATATTTGTTGATTGAAGCCATTTTTGTATGCCATGTTTTGGGATGTCAATGCATTTCATTATAAAAATTAACGTCGACATAACAGCCATGTCAGCATTGTACTCCAACACTCCACTCCCAATATTGTGTAAAATAATAGTGCATCTCAATAAATTATAATGTCGTGAAAAAACTTCAATTATTTCAGTAATTCAACTCAAATTGTGAAACTTGTGTATTAAATAAATTCAATGCACACACACTGAAGTAGTTTAAGTCTTTGGTTCTTTGACGATTTTGGCTCTCATTTAACAAAAACCCACCAATTAATCTCAACAAATTAGAATACTTCATAAGACCAATAAAATTTTTTTTTTAATGAATTGTTGGCCTTCTGGAAAGTTTGTTAATTTACTGTATATGTACTCAATACTTGGTAGGGACTCCTTTTGCTTTAATTACTGCCTCAATTCGGCGTGGCATGAAGGTAATCAGTTTGTGGCACTGCTGAGGTGGTATGGAAGCCCAGGTTTCTTTGACAGTGGCCTTCAGCTCATCTGCATTTTTTGGTCTCTTGTTTCTCATTTTCCTCTTGACAATAGATTATCTATGGGGTTCAGGTCTGGTGAGTTTGCTGGCCAGTCAAGCACACCAACACCATGGTCATTTAAACAACTTTTGGTGCCTTTGGCAGTGTGGGCAGGTGCCAAATCCTGCTGGAAAATGAAATCAGCATCTTTAAAAAGCTGGTCAGCAGAAGGAAGCATGAAGTGCTCCAAAGTTTCTTGGTAAATGGGTGCAGTGACGTTGGTTTTCAAAAAAACACAATGGACCAACACCAGCAGATGACATTGCACCCCAAATCATTACAGACTGTGGAAACTTAACACTGGACTTCAAGCAACTTGGGCTATGAGCTTCTCCACCCTTCTTCCAGAATCTAGGACCTTGGTTTCCAAATTAAATACAAAACTTGCTCTCATCTGAAAAGAGGACTTTGGGGACTTTCCACAGTTAGGCAACAGTAGTTCTTTCCTTAGCCCAGGTAAGGGATATCTGATAGACAACTGTAGCCAAATTCCTTGACATGCCTGTGTGTTGTGGTTCTTGATGACTTGACCACAACCTCAGTTCATTCCTTGTGAAGTTCACACAAATTCTTGAATACATTTTGCTTGACAATCCTCATAAGGCTGCGGTTCTCTCGGTCGGTTGTGCATCTTTTTCTTCCATATTTTTTCTTTCCACTCAACTTTCTGTTAACATGCTTGGATACAGCACTCTGTGAACAGCCAGCTTCTTTGGCAATGAATGTTTGTTGCTTACCCTCCTTGTGAAGGGTGTCAATGATTGTCTTCTGGACAACTGTCATATCAGCTGTCTTCCCCATGATTGTGTAGCCTAGTGAACCAAACTGAAAGACCATTTTGAAGGCTCAAGAAACCTTTGCAGGTATTTTGAGTTGATTAGCTGATTGGCATGTCACCATATTCTAATTTGTTGAGATAGTGAATTGGTGGGTTTTTGTTAAATGTGAGCCAAAATCATCACAATTAAAAGAACCAATGACTTTTCAAGCAAAAACTACTTCAGTCTGTGTGCATTGAATTTATTTAATACATGAATTTCACAATTTGAGTTGAATTACTGAAATAAATGATTTTTTCCACGACATTCTAATTTATTGAGATGCACCTGTAGAGTACATATTGGATGAGTTTTAAATATTTCACTGCGTTAAACACTAGAAAAGTGACCACTTTCACCTGATCTACGTAACCTTTAAATGCTTCTTGGTGTAATTTAATTTATAAAGTTGATTCACTTATGTTATAAAATTGTTTTAGTCAGACTTCAGTTTAGGAACAAGTTCTTACTATTAACTAACTATTAACTACGACTGCTGCCTCAATAAACTAATAATTTGCTGCTTATTAAAGGGAAAGTTTCATTTAATAGTTTTAAATAGACTTTTTTTACAATGTCCTTATGCTAGCTTTCTGGGCCTTGAATGTGGTAGTTCTGTTGCTGTCTATGGAGGATCAGAAAGCTCTTGGATTTCATAAAAATATATTAATTTGTGTTTCAAAGATGATCTAAGGTCTTACAGATTTGGAACGACATGAGGGTGAGTAATTAATGACATAATTTTTGTTTTTGGGTGAACTTTCCCTTTAATAGTTAGTAAGGTAGATGTTAAGTTTAGGTATGAGGAAGGATTAAATAGTATATGCATGTTAAGCAACTAGTTAATAGTGAGTATTGGTCCTTGAAATAAATGACCATAAGTTACCATTGTTTTAGCTAAACACCATTTCATTTTAATGTTACCACATGGAACTTTTTAAAGGTATTTTAAACAATTTTTACATTTTATACTTATCAATGTGCTGAGTTTGAGCAGTGTTCAATAATTTTTGTCTTCTAGCAGTGGTTGTCACGAACTTGTGTTTGTGATGTGAAGTTCAGTCATATTAATCATTCTGTCAGACAATGAGAGCAAGGCGCCCATGGGGTAAAAAGGAGACATGGCCCTCTGAAGCTGAGGGTTTTAGCAGAGTAAAAAGAAAAGCGGGGCTGTGCGCTTGTTATTATTTATCCAAACTCTGACACGCTCCGCTCTGACACTGCCACACTCTACAGGGGCACACTGGTTCTCTTTTAGATGGTTTTAAGTGGGAACTGCACAAGGTGAGGATAGTGCAAGAGCAGCGCATTTAGGAGCTTATTCATCACATTTGTGCTCTGTGTCAGAAAGCCAACTGCCCCAGAGAGTGCGGGAGCATACGGATATGGAAGTGTTCTGCTTCAGATGAATTGGGCTCTTTGTTCAACTGTGTTAATAAGTATGTATACATGTACAAAATGCATGTACAATATAATACAAAATACTACTGTGGAAAAAAAGAAGCTTGATAGCTCAAATCATTGCTATATCTTTTTTACAACAATTGTCTTTACTATCACTTTTAATCAATTTAATGAATACAATTATGAATTAAAATGAATAATAATTATTTTTTATTTTACCCCCGAATTTTTTGTGTATTACAGTTTACACAAAAATGCAACACAACCGTTTTCAACATCTACAATAATAAGATGTTTTTTGAGCATCAAATAAGGATAATGTAACACTGAATACTGGAGTAATGACTGTTGAAAATTTTGCTTTGCTATCACAGCTATTATATATATTATAAAATCTATAGTATTACATTAGAATACAGTAATTTCGAATTGTAATACTATTTTACAATATTAAATTTGACTGTTTTACTGTGTTTTTGACCAAATAAATGCTGCCTTGGTGAGCATAAGTGTCTTCTTTAAAAACATAAAGAAAATTAACTGTTTTGGGGTTTATTTTTTATTATTTTTATTATTTATATATTTTGTATTTTTTAAACAATGCAAAAGTCTTTACTATTCCTTTTTCCACTTAATGTATGTTAATGTATCCTGCAAAATAAATAAATAAACAATAATAATAAAATAAAAATGAAAATATTGAAGACATCAGGATAATATGGTTTGTTATATAATATAGCCAAGCTAACTGATGAGTCTGACATACAAGTACATCTCAAAAAAAACATAATATCATGAAAAAGATAAAAAAATTGTGTCACTCATTTTAGAAAGTGAAACCCATATACTATATAAATTCATTACACATAGAGTTAAATATTTCAAGCCTTTATTTCTTGAAATTTGGATGAGTATAGCTTACAGACATGCGCCGGACTGGCTATTGGGAGCACCGGGATGTTTCCCGGTGGCCTGGCGGCTGATTTGGCCTGCTGCCCTGTCTTTTTTAGTTTTTTGTTCTTCCCAATTTACCAAAGTGATAAATTCTGATAAAAAAATCAATCATAAATCGGTTAGTCTTCACTGGCAGCGCCACACTTCACATTTGCTCCTTTGTGATCAAACGGTTTGAACAGAGTCGATGTGCAGGACTCGAGGAAGTAAGCGGTAAGAAGAAACAGTTAAATGTAGCGAAATTACTAACCTGTGAACATCAAATAACCTGCGGCTTCAAGTGCAAATCAGTTTCATCTGTAATACACTACTTTAATTTTGTCTGTATTAACCTAGTTGGGTATTAAACTGCTAGCACCTGTTAGGTTGTCAGTAGCACCCCATTATCATCATCAGTCAGAATACTGTGCTAAAAGGACATCATTATCGATTGGAAAGTTACATTAATACATTTATAAGGCAGATGTTCACATGGATTTATTGTATAGAAAGGGAGGGAGCTAGAGCAAACAGCAACACAAAAATATCAGTCAGCCCAAAAATACAATCAGTGTGTTCAGTATTAGGATTTTTAATGCCCTAATTTTGGCATTTAGGCACTTTAGAAAATTAGTTTTAATATATGTGTGTGAGTTATAGGTTTGTTAAATCTTGGGTATTTAAGTCATTTTAAGAGAAATAATAACATTATGGTGGTTGTTTTGCAACAAGGTCGACACAGTTCTGTTAATAACAGTAGACCTGCTGGTGAAGAAGTGACAGGTACAAGAAAGAAAGGAGTGACCAAGATATTGGAGAAAATGAAGAAAAGGGAAGTGAAGCTGCAGTTCAAAAGAGAACCTTGCATTATTTTCCACGTCCCGACTAAAGACTTAAACATTTTTATGTGATGGTCGTAAAAATAGGCTAAAAGGGTTGTCCATGATTCAGAATTTGTTGTGGGTGTATGGTATGGCCTGGATGAGTGTGAGATTTCCCGGCCTGAAATTTTGTCCCAGTTGCATTTAATTTTGTAAATTAAATGCAAAATTTACTTTCATCTGAAAAGAGGACTTTGGACCACTGAGCAACAGTCCAGTTCTTTTTCTCCTTAGCCCAGGTAAGATTCTTCTGATGATGTTTCTGTTTTAGAAGTGGCTTGGTACTCCTTTTTCTGAAGATGTCTGAGAGTGGTGACTCTTGATGCACTGACTCTAGCTTCAGTTCACTCCTTGCGAAGCTCTCCCAAGTGTTTGAATCAGCTTTGCTTGACAGTATTCTCAAGCTTGCGGTCATCCCTGTTGTTTGTGCACATTTTCCTAACCAATTTCTTCCTTATAGTCAACTTTGCATTTAATATGCTTTGGTACAGCACTCCTTAAACAGAAACACTTTCAGTAATGACCCTCTGTGACATACCCTCTTTGTGGAGGGTGTCAATGATCGTCTTCTGGACCATTAACAAGTCAGCAGTGTTCCCCATTATTGTGGTTTCAAAGAACAAGAGTTACTCACAATTTATACTCTATGGATGGTCATTTGTTGAAACTCAAATATATATGTCATTAGCTGTAAGCTCTAATCATCAAAATTAAAACAATAATTTTGAAGTATTTTACTTTACATGTAATGAATCTAAAATATCTAAGTTTCTAAGAATCTAAGTTTCACTTTTTAGAATAAGTTACAAGTAAAAAATAACTTTTTCAACATTTTTCAACAACTTTTTCAACCAATTTGTTTTTATGTACCTGTACAGTATTAGCACAATGCTAATAGATTAGCATGAGAGCCTGTTTTCCAATTTGACTAGAAAGTTTGGGAGGTTTTACATTCACATTTACAATTTGTTTAAACCATGCCTGACTCATGAAAAAGGCAAACATGTGTGCCAATTGATTTTGCTTTAACAATGAAAGACTTTGATAAAAGAACAGTTTACATGTCCTTACACGTTGTCAAGTTATTGAATGTATCAGCACACTCAGTGGCTGTCTTTCTCATTAAGAGTCCAAGAATGTCCCACTTATTAAGACAAAATGCTTTAGCTGATGATTTAGTGCTTTTGTCTCGAGCACCTGTGCTCTGTTTATAATAAGATTCCTCCTATCAACAGCTTACAGATATTATGAATTCATTATTTCTACAAATCCATCATTTCGTATGTTAGCACTGTCCTAAAATGATTCAGCGAAGCAAATCCATGATAATGTCAAGAGGAATATTTTTTTTACAGACAGAACAGAATGGGTTTATTTCTAAAGAATTGTCAGATCAAGTTTCGAAAGCAATATGCTGCAGACCGGATATGCTTTGAATTTGTGCGATCAGCCAGATGTGCTATATATTAAGGTGGGGTTAAATTGAAACATGGCTGTGCATTCCTTAGATGGCAAGGCACGGCTGACAGTTGCTGTAGGAGACGAGATGATTGATTACACCGCCCGCTCAACATATGGCAATATGTGAGATTTTGGCTCACAAGGTATCCACGGGTAAAAAAAAGTGATATCTCATATGTTAAAGAGAGTTGGGATGATAAAATGAAAAATGCCGCAATGGATTTCATTCACACAAATCTGCTGAGCTACTTTGTGTCTTCTATTAATAATACTGTGATAATCCTCTATGGTAAGAATTTTCTAGGAAAATTTCATTTTCGTACTTTAAGATAATTCACCAAAATTAGCAATGCGATTTATTCTCAATGTGTAGATATGTATTGTATTATTATTTTAGTTTTAAGTCAGTGCTTTCATTTTCAGGACTCATTTTAGAACTGACAGAAAAACTGTTTGCTTTTTGTGCCTCATTTCATTCTGTGTAATCCAAATGCTGTGATTTTCGAGCAACAGCAGATCAGGATGCACTTTGCAGCGATGCAGTCATGCGCTCACGAAGTGCAGAGAATATACGCAATTGAGCAAGGTTAGGATTAGCAAACACTCTTCCAAAAAATCATTTCATATTGGGATTGTCAGTGTATTAAGGGATTCACAGTCACATTTACTCTGCATCAGCTGTCAACACAGCATAAAGCAGAACGGTTTATCATAATCATAATTAAAGTTTGCTCACTTTTAGTCCACATGTGTTAGCTTTGAGATTAGCTGTATGCTAACACACTCTTAAAAGTACAGAAAAAGTAAAGCAATGAAGTAATGTCAAATTTACAATCTTTCTCTTCCAGGAAACCGGGTCAAAAATATTGATGAACAAGGGACAATCTCTTCTACACTGTTAAAAATATATTTTTTTGAAAGTTTAAATAAAACAAAGCTTGATGGAGTACATTTAGCAAGAAAATAGTTCAGTCTTTCTTAAATGTTTCATGCTTAATTCTGATACTTGCTATTTCTTTGTAATCAATTGTAAAATGTTCTTGCAATTTCTAAGTGAAAATTGTTTGTGACCATGGATTACAAAACCAGCAATAAGTGCCTTTTTTAATTGAGATTCATACATCATCTGAAAGCTGAATATATACGCTTTCAATTAGGATATGACAATATTTGGCGAGACAACTATTTGAAAATCTGAAATCTGAGGGTGCAAAAAAATCTAAATATTGAGAAAATTGCCTTTAAAGTTGTCCAAATGAAGGTCTTAGCAATGCATATAACAATCAAAGTTAAGTTTGTATATATTTACGGTAGGAAATTTACAAAATATATTCATGGAACATGATCTTTACTTAATATCCTAATGATTTTTGACATTATAGAAAAATCGATAATTTTGACCCATGCAATGTATTTTTGGCTATTGCTACAAATATACCCGTGCTACTTATGACTGGTTTTGTGGTCCAGGGTCACATTTTTCCTTCCAGAACTTACTATTTCTGCATGAAATCCATGAAGTTGTTGAACAATATCATTCATTGATTTAATTTTTTCCCTCTTCCAAATATGACTGTTTCTCATCTTCTGTGTATTTTAGGTATGGTAAACTACAGTGAGGTTACTGGTTACCCACTGGTTCAGCACTGGAAACTGCGGTCCATTATGTACCATGTGAAGCTCAATCAATGGACCCTCTCCCAAGGTAAAACACTCTCACTTTTCCATTTACATGGATGTATATATTGATCAAGTATTACAACAAACATGTATGGACAAGTGTACAGTACATTTGGTTGGTTAGGAAGATGTTTCAGGCTAGCTGTACCTTTTTTGGGGTCTGATAGACTGGAGTGATCTCACTGAGGAGCCCTCTCTGACAGTTACATTTGTTTTAGATGGTGTGTGTTTAAAACCAGGGAATTTAAAGATGACATGTATTCCTTTGTACTATCCCAGCTTAATATTCAGAGACTACTATAAGTAAGCCATCTGTAGGTTGATTTCTTTGTAAAAATTGTGGTCCTATCAAAACAGTACTCTGTATCCTGACTCAGCAACATTGAATCAATCAATGGTGGGAGTTTGGGGGTGGGCCTATCTGTTTTGCCAACCAATGGCAGTGGAATTTTCATGAAACCTTTTTTTTTTATTCTGCGATGGTAGTGGTGCAGAAATGACACACTTCAGCTTCAAGGAAGACAAAGTGTAGAAGTCAAGTTTTTACATTTTCAATTCTGATTTTTACCACGTTTCCCCCTGCTCATTCTGCATCCTCTAACTTTGTCAATTTGCAAACCCAGGCATGAAGGTCATGAGAGGAAATGGAATAATGCAAAAGGACGCTTTTATTTAAAAAAAATGTTGCGCAAGATATGAAAACGTGTTGAAATAAAGGACTGTTCCTCTGAGCATTCTGTGAATAGCCACATTAAACATTTTTATTAAATGAACAACGGTTTGTTAACATGCAAACAAGTTGAGTTCTACTGTCTAACAAAAGTTGCAGAGGTCTTCAGTGCTTTGGCAAAAGTACATGCAAACAAGTACTTTATATTCTAAAGTACTGCAGGGAAATGTAAATTCTGAGACTAAAAGCTTACATTAAATTTTTGATGGATATTCTGTATTAAAAAACAACAACAACAACAATACAAGTTTTTAAAAGGTCAGACATCAGCCTACACAAAAGCTCTTAATACCTCTGCAAGGCCTTTTTGTTTATCCTTCCTTTTTTCCCCAGATAATATTTCATACACTTACAGATAATGTTTTCACTATTTCTTTTACCACATTCTTTGTTTTGTCATGTGCACTGCAGTATGTGTAACTGTATTGGACAATAAAGACAATAAAGAGCTTTGACAATAAATCTTTGACAATTAAGTTTTGAACCATGCGTGTATTGTAGCTGCACTGAAAATGTAATAATAAAGCTTTTATATTTCACATCTCAACATTGTTTGAATTATTCTCTTTTGTTTGATTTATAATGCAGCTTCTGCTTTTAATCAGGGTGAATTTAAAGTTTGAAATGAAATGGAATTTAAAGATTGATGTGATACTCTAAAATCTCTCACAACTAAATTACTACTTTTTTTTTACCTTTCTTCTTCAGCCTTCAGTACAGCAATTCATTCACTGGATGGGGCCACCCTGCGCAGCGACTTTGTGTCCATTTTAAAAGAGTTTGGCAACCATTTTATCCAGGAGGCAGTGTATGGATTTGAGGAATCCTGTACCATATGGTATCCCAACAAGCAAGTGCAACGCCAGCTGTGGTTGGAGTACCAGGATATCAGCAAAGGTAAGTTATACAAACATATTATTTTCAAATATTTAATTTGCTGCTTTAGATCATAATATATTGGCTCTCATTCACTACTACGTTAGTGCATACAAGTTGCATACTGTGCACAGATGTATGTTTATTTGTTTATTTTGTAAATAGTAAGACTTATTTAAAAATTACTTAATAATATGAATAATAATTTGACATCTGCAAAGGTTGCTTGTTTAATTAATAATTAGTAGTAGTCGTAGTAGAAACAAAAAAGTGACCCTTCAATATTCATTATTAAAAAATGTTTTTATTATTATTGGATGTTATCCTAAATATAGAACAGATATGTTATCTTATTGATAAATTGTGTTTTCTGCTTGAAGACGCTGTGGTTTTACCCATAATTAGTAAATGAGATCCATTGTTTTTTATGCTTTGGATGCACCGTTTTATTTTATTTTATGAGGTAATAAACCCTTTACATTTTTTGAGGAGATAAACAGAGCAAAAAATATTTGGTCTGTCCATAAATTATGCATAGGTAGATTATTTAATATGTATACATGGCTAAATAAATAATAACATAACAAACTATTGTCTAGTTATGCACATATTGTAGGAGTTTGTCCCAGTGCACCCAAATTTTGTCATAATATAATGTCCATTTTGGAGAGGATGTGGACAGGATCTGAGGAAGTAAAACTCAACACAGCCCTTGGGAGGTTGGTCACATCTGTTCAGCCAATAAAAGTGGGCAAGGGCAGATGTGAGAAGGCTGGCTGGCTGGCTGGCTAAAGCTGAATGCAGGCCAGCGCTGCTCCGTACTCAGGAGGCCCCTGGGCAGGCTCACCTAGTTTTTATGCTTCAGCTCCACTCAGCTGAGCCCATATATATGTACAAGGTCAGTTAGGATGGAACTTATTTGGAAAGACAACAAAAGTGTTACGTTAACAGATGAAGAATTGCTAGAGATGGGCTAGACGGCCTATAGAGTGACTCATCCAAAAAAAAATTGGTTTCTATGTTTATGGCTAGTTTATCGACAATGCACCCTTTGGCAATCGTGAAATAGCAGTGCTGTGAACATGAAAAAGTGCATTGTGATCCACACACATTTCTTTAGGAAATATGCACCAAGGTCATCCGACAAGGCATAGAGGCCCCAGTCTGCATTTTTCTATTTTCAATGAAAACCTAAGGTGAAAGAGATAAGAACAAGGCGAATGAGAGCAAAATGAAAGCTATGGGTGCAATGCAGTGTGATAATCGAACACACATTTTTGCAAGTGTCTTTTGTAAGGGTTGGAAAATCTATATCTGAGGTGTCTGTGAGTACTCCATGTTCTGCTAAAAGTGTTTTTTGTTAATGGCCATGTGGCAGCAGTAATGATCCTGCTGAGCCCAACAAAGACCAACATATGTGATCAAATGTGTCAGGTCAAACGATCACTCGTTTATTTATTTATTAATTTTAAGACCAAATTATGTGAGATATGCATTTCATTAAATTGTTTGTTTATTTTAGGGCTGTCCAAATTAATGTGTTTATTTCTTAGATTTATTTATATTTGCTTTCCCTTTCTGAAGGGATTTTTTTTTATATATAATGGATTTATGTGAAGAATGTTTTAATTTCACTTATTTTAAACATATTTTTGCTGCTCTGTAATAAGGTTGTGCTGGTGAGGAAATATTACTTTAATCAACATGTAACAACACAGGTAATACCGGTATCACCATGGTGGGGGGGTCGTTTGAATTTTCCTCTTTTCCTCGCTTTCATTTGGTTTTAAATAGCTTGTAAAATCTCTGTGCGTGTTTTACTTTACCTTTCAAATTAGCGGCAATTCGATGTCAAGCAGTTTGTTTGCTTGAGTTTCCACTCTTTCCTTCGCTTTCCTCCACTTTTAAATAGCTTGTAAGAGCACCTTGCGCATTTTCCTTTCACTTATAAATTTGTGGAAATTGGCGTCAAGCAGTTGTTTGTTTTTAGTTTGTTTGAGTTTTCCCACTTTCCCTCACTTTCCTTTGCTTAAATAGCTTGTAAAAGTACCATGCATTTTACTTTCACTTTTAAATTAGTGGCAATTCGTCATCAATTGCTTGAATTAAATTCAAGGAACAACAAATTGCAACATACAACTTGTATTAACAAAAATAATAAATGTGCACCCCATGCTATATGCCCAATATAAAAAAAAACAAATAACTTACAAATTTTAGATAGGTATGCAAAACTGAAAATCAGGAAAGACTGAAGAACAAAACATTATAAAATATATATAATATAGAATGTTTATTTGCAAAACGATTAAGAAAATTTGGAGACACGTAGTGCATACACCTTGATGTAAAATAATTGGAAAAAATCATCACACAGTTTAAATAAATTACAAATCTGCAAATGTTGTGGAACCAAATAAATGAGAAATTGATGTAAAAAAAGAAAAACTTCCAATGTCATCAAATGGCAGGTCTTTTCAAAATTCACAATATTTTTAAACCAGGTTCTTTATACATTTAATTTTGAAACTCTTCTGCCATCATCTTGTCAGTCTCACCTCACTCTTCTTGTCAGTCAGCTCGACTCACTCTCTTCACATGATAAATTAAATTCGATCTATGATGTGCGACTGTCGTTCATTCAGTGTGCTGTATTGAGCTGCCACGTTCAGTAACATTGTTAGCATATTAAATGTTAAGAATGGTGCCACAAATTTTATTGTAATTTTTAATGAATAGATTTCTTCATTTCATCCTCAAAAATCAATTTAACAGAAGCCTCAGTATTGGTATTGGTGATATTTGTACTTGTACTAGTAATATAGTGAAAAGATGCCTTTAAAATCTATATATTTAAAAACATACCATTGTTATAATTTTTTTCATTAATTTGGAGATTCAGTGTGGACATGTATTTAATGTAAGGTGTTATGTTTTATGATTCATTACAGAAGAATGTGTAATTAATTTGTTATTTTTATTGACTGAAAGCGCTTTATTTATTTATTTAAAAAATGTTTATTTTAAAAGTATTATAATTTAATATAATATGCAGAGACAATTGCAATATTTTATTTTATTTTATTTATTTTTTGCCTTGGTTGCACTTTGTATGTGATATTGTTGGTGTATCCACTAAGCTTCTTATCTTTCTTAACAAGGAAGACTTGAGTTAGACTTAAGTTAAGACTTAAGTTAACTTGGTTCACCAGCTCAGCACTAGCAAGCATAGACAATCCTAGAAAAGAATACAATCCTAGTATTTTCAGCAGGGGAGAATAAGTTGTGCATTAGTTTTCCTCTAATTTATCATTTAGCTGACAATTTATGCAAAGCAACTTTGGACAGTACGGTTATTATTACACTGGAGCAAGCTAAGTTTAAGTGCCTTGCTTAAGGCCACAATGGTGATTGTTCAGGGATCACCCATTGTGGGATTTGTACAGGAGGAAAAAAAAACACTTTTATGTCATTTATTTGGCAACATTTTGATCTTCATGAGATGCACATTAACATCCAAACATTCTATTAAATAATTTTAACCACTAATTATGCTGTCATAAAAAAAAGACAAGAGGCAATTAGCTGCAATTATTGTTTACAAGTGTTAAACTGGCAATGAAGACCACATACTGTACATGTCCAACCATCCATCATAACAAACAAGAATATACATTTTTTTCAACTTTGCACACTCGAAGCCAGCAAAATTCAAGTGTTTGTTTGTGTTTTTTGTTTGTTTAGTTTTTTACACTGTAGACGTGTCTCGCCTTTTTTGTGCTTCGTCAGATAGCATCCTGATACAAGTAAGAAATGATGATGTATGTACTGTATTTAATTTAATTACATTTTGTGTAATCTAATATGATATAATATCGTTCCTAAATAAAAAAAATTATTTGACCCTTATCACTGGCACATCTTCAACTGGATATCTCTTCCTCATAATGTCTTCAGTGAATTATATTCACACCCCCTCCTAATGTTCATGACCTTGTTGTATGAGCTGATTTATCTTTAGAACAAATCTACTCACTTTCTGCCATCTATCCTATCCGGTAATTATAGGTGCAGTCAATGATCTCAGTGTAACTTAACCTCAAAACATAATTCATTCTGTCACCCACGCTCAGGTAAAGTGTTTAAGATGAAAGATATGCCGTTATCTCATCTGTATGATAAAAAGTACTTGTGGACACAAAGTATGGTCACACTTTATTTTGAGGTTCAATTCTCATTATTAACAAACCATTAACTATGACTTTTGCCTAAATAAACTCATAATTTGCTGCTTATTAACAGTTAGTAAGGTAGTTGTTAAATGTAGGTATTGGGATTAGGGATGTAGAATATGGGCATGCGGAATAGGTGCTTTATAAGTGCTAATAAACAAAATTATGTTAATAATAGACATGCTAAAAAGCAACTAATGTTCCCCAAACTAAAGTGTTACCTAACATACTTTAAAACACAAATAAGAGAACTTTGAGGCAGTATATACTAAAGTGGCAGGAAGCCTCCGTATATACAGTCCCTTAAAAGGGACCATTCATCTAAAAATAAAAGTTGTCATTATTTATTCACCTTCACATTTGTTCCCAACCAGTAATAGTTTATTTTTCCTTTGGAACACTAAATAAGATATTTTGAAAACGTACTCGATTACCATCGTAACCTCAGTTCCCTAAGATATGGGAACGAGTACTGCGTCGAGTTTCGACGCTGTATGGGGAAAATTCTATTTTCCTCTTCAACTGAAGCCTTTTTCAATCACGCAGTTATAACTGCATGTCGATTGGCTCGTGTAGGATTAAAAAATGAACCAATGCACGGCGGTGGTGCGTGAGCCAATGGCTAGGCAGCCCGCCATAACCCGCCGAAATGGGAGGGGCGTCTGGCTATATAATCAGCTGCTCTGCCACCGCATCTCAGATTTCTTGGAAGGAAGCAACCGAGGCGTGCAGCTCATAGCACGGCCAGGAATGCAGTACTCGTTCCCATATCTCAGGGAACCGAGGTTACTATAGTTACCGAGTACGTTCCCTTTCGATATTTCACTCGTAGTGCGTCGAGTTTTGGAACCAGTTCAATCCTTGGAGAATAAGATGGACGATCTTAGAGCCAGGACAAGTTTCCAACGGGACTTAAGGGACTGTAACATCCTTTGACTGAAACATGGCTCACGCCCTCGGTCCCAGACACCGCTGTAACGCCGTCTGATAACTTTTCTGTTTTACGGATGGACAGAACAGCCTAGGCCGGTAAAACCAAAGGTGGTGGAGTGTGTTTCATGATCAACAAGAAATGGTGTGACCCCAGGAAAATCTCCATTCTGTCGCGTTCCTGCTCGCCTCATTTGGAACATCTCTCCATTATCTGCCGCCCATTCTATCTGCCCCGGGAGTTTTCATCGATCATTGCTACTGCTGTTTACATTCCACCACAGCCAGACACTAGCTTTGCTTTGTCCAAACTCCACGATGTGCTCAGTGGATACATTAACAAACATCCTGATGCTGCCTCTATCATCACGGGGGACTTTAACAAAGCCAACCTCAGGCAGGTCATGCCGAACTTTCATCAGAATGTATCCTGTCCAACTAGAGGACCGAATACACTGGATCATTGCTAAACTCCGTTTAAAAAGGCCTACAATGCCCGCTCACTACCGGCTTTTGGCAAATCGGACCATAGCGCCATTTTCCTCACAACCGGAATATAAACAAAGGCTCGTTCAGGAACCCCCGGTGGAGAGAGAAGTGACGCACTGGTCCTCCCACTCTGAAGGCTCTTGATGATGTCGACTAGGACATGTTCCGGGCAAATTCATCTGACGTCGGCGAGTTCACGGATGTAACATTAAGCTTTGTCAACCCGCTAACCGAGCAAGCCACTGAAACTGTAACTATAAGGACATTCTCAAATCAGAAAACCATGGGTGGACAGAACAATCCGTGATGCGGTTGACCATCACACTGCCGCATACAACGCCGGTCTTTTATCTGGAAACATGACCGAGTACAAAGCATCGTGCTATGCTGTCCCACATGCAGTTAGAGCTGCTAAACTCCAATACAGGGAGAGAATTGTGTCACATTTTCAGCTCAATGACTCTCGTCGCCTGTGGCAGGGACTGAAGACCATCTGTTCCTCTGGAAATAAATCCTCCGCAGAGGTGATTCTTTCTGCGGCCGCTTTGAATGCAATGGCGGCAGCGCAACTCAGCTTTCAATACAATAGTCCCCATCAAGCTAGCTGTTAAACTCAAAGACCTCGGTCTAAACTCTTCACTCTGTGACTGGATTCAAGATTTCCTCACCGGCAGACCTCAAGTGGTGAAAATGGGCCAATTCACCTCCAACTCCATCACCCTGAACATAGGAGCACCACAGGGTTGTGTCCTGAGTCCCCTGCTCTACTCTCTCTACACACACGACTGCGTATCCTCTCACAGCTCCACTTCTATTGTTAAATTTGCTGATGATACTGTGGTTCTGGGCCTCATTTCCAACAATGATAAGACCGCATACTTGGATGAGGTAGAGAGTCTTAAATCATGGTGCCAGGACAACTGTCTCTCTCTGAACGTGAGCAAAACTAAAGAACTGATTGTGGACTTCAGGAAGAGAAAGCAGCGGCCCTACACTCCTCTTATGATCAGTGGGACCCCTGTGGAGAGGGTGAGCAGCTTCAAGTACCTCGGTGTAAACATCTCCGAGGATTTCACTATGGATTATATTATGTATAATTGAGTATGTGACGAATAAAAAAACCTTGAATCACGCCGTGCTATGACGCGGAACGACTCGAAACCAAGACTCACATGGGATTAGACTCAGAGGAGTCAATAGTGGCCTGGGTGTGGCCTGGGTGTCATCCCGTAAGTGATACCTGGTGTCCATACAGTATGGTCTGTTCCAGTGGCTCAGTGGTAGAGCATTGCGTCAGCAGCACAAAAGGTTGTGGGTTCAATTCCCAGGGAACACACATACTGAAAAAAATGTATACTCTGAATGCAGTGTAAGTTGCTAAATGCATACAAATGTATTGGTCTGAACCAATCGACGTGCTGTTATATCTGTGTGATTGAAATAGGCTTCAGTTGAAGAGGAAAAAAATTGTTTTTCCCATACAGCATCGAAATTTGACGCAGTACGAGTGAAATATCGAAAGGGAAACGGGGTACAGTATTGTTTGTACTTCAAAGTATTATATTTGAAAAGTGGTTAAAGGTCAAATAATATGTATATGTTAATGAGTGCCAGATGAAGTAACACTGCATGGAACCCAATTTTAATTAATCCATCCATCTTCACACTGGTAGTTTTGGTATCTTAGGTAAAGTCAGATAAATAATGACCCTCCCCTCGCTGCTGTTTCGGCCTAATAACTCCAACATCACGGTTTTCCTTGGTCGAAACGGCCATGTTGCCTTCTTTCCAAGGACGTCACCTTATAGGTCACAAGATAGATTTAAATCAGTTTTCCTGCCTTCCTGAAAAATCCATTATTCTTCATTTTGCTAGCCTTTGACATGGCCACGGACACTATCACAGCACTAAATGTAGCACTGGAACCAGCATGGACAGCTTTTTCACCTTTCTTTAATATTAATTGGTTCTTGAAGCGTTTCTTTCTTTTGTTTCTTGTCATTCAGTGGCATTTACACTTGGGCGCCATAAATTAGTGGCGATTTGTGATCATGACCCCCTGAGTCCATGTCAGCGGTTCTGAGAATGAAGGTGATTGCAGATGCTGGGCGTTAGGCAAGTGCTTGTGGACTGCTTTGAGGAGGAGAACAGATGCAGGGCAGGGTTTTAATACCCCCTGTGACTCAGCTAAAGGTCCTGCTCTTTGGGTACGTGTAATGAGCTCCCTGGAGACTCAGCTGGTAAACCATATTTGAGCCCTTGCCCCAAATAGCACAAACCTTTCCGGAGCTGTGCCACCTAATCATTTTTGGACGTTTTGAATCATTTTAAAAACGTAGACCACACAGCTTATGAATATTCACAGACTGGCTGAAGGAAATTAAAATATTGGAATGATGCCTCAGCAAAACACAACAAACAATAAAACATACAAAACGAGTTTATTATTTTATTTTAGTATATTTTATTATGTTTTAAAATATTAATATAAAACTTTTGAGAGATGAATATATATATATATATATATATTTATATAAATATATATATATATATATATACTGTGTGTGAGTAAGAGTTTTTATGTGGAAGGTTAGCATTCATTTCGCTTTGAATTTGAAGAGGCAAATTTCAATCTGTGCATCACACCAGCAAATTGAGAATTTAACCAGTTCTAAATGTCATTTTTAATAAACAGTAAGTCTTTTAGATTATGACTCCCTCTCTTTTGAATTAGATAGCTTTCTCTCTTCTGTTATAATGTGCACTCGACTGATAGGAGCACTGCCTGTATACGCTATAGTGTCCACAAGAGAAGAATGAACTGAGGCTATTTGTTTGTTTATCAGTGAACGTCCACCCTGGACTGCAGCACCGCTTAAGAGCAGTTTAAAGGAGTCATTGAGAAATTAATTTGTGCATTTTAATGCATCTTTGGTTTTGAAACTTTAAATATTTTTTTTTTAGATTGATTCTCTCCAAACCTTTGTCAAATACGTATTTAAACTTTATTGCAGTGTCTCCTCTAATACTCTTGTTTCCCTGATATATACCTGTAAAATGGCGTTTTGGGGATCAGCAATACTAAGCGTATAAGATATGACTTGATGATCAATACATTATTGATAGCAGGACCAACTCAACATCATAAAATTCTGAATTCAAGAGATGAAATCTAGCTTTTACAGACAAGCTGTGCTGAAATCAGGGCACTAAAAGACACAAGAATATTTTTTTTCTGACAGCCATGCTCCCACCTCCTCCGTCTCCTATATGACTCGTACTGTATGCTCTTTCTTGCCAATCTGCAACCCAACATGGGGTCTTTCTTACTTTCTTTCACTCTCATACTCTTTTTTCTCTCTTTCTCATCCCTCTCCCATTATGACAGTGAGGTGGGAGGGTAACGGCCGAGCATGACCCACCACTGCAGTGGGCACTAGTGCCTGAGGGTGTAGGATTGAGAAAGGGATCAGGAAACCTGGGTAAGAATGAGATTCTTACCCACTACCTGAGGATATGTTTCACGGTGGGAAAGATGTGTGCATGGAAGAGAAAAAATGTTTAGCATTATATAATATACTACCAGTCAAAAGGAATAGTTACCTATTTTATGTTTTTGAAAGAAGTCTCCCATGCTCACCAATGCTACAATATTGTGTAAATATTATCAAGTATTTACATAATTTACAGAAACTTTTTCATGGTTTACACAAAAATATGAATCACCAAAAGTGTGTTATTAATTGAGCACTGAACATAATTAATAATAACTGAGCAGTAATTCATGTTGGAATGATTTCTAAAGGATCATGTCTGAAGACTTAAAAAGTCTTGAAAATGTAACTTTGCCATCAGATAAATAAATTATATTTATTTATCTCAGTTATTTTGAATAAATTGGATTGATAATACTGTATTTTTGATCTAATAAAAGCAGCCTTTGGTATGCATGATATTTGACAATGAGAAAAAACTCAATTATTCTGAACTTTCATATTGCATATTAGTTACATTTATATTCAAAATTAAAATTGAGAGACACATCGAGTAAGTGATCTTTTTTGGAAGACTACTAAAAATTTTTTATGTTTTTACTCGTTTTTAAAAACTATTTATTTTCATTTATACTTACTTTCTATTTTTCAAATAACTTTTATAAAAAAAAGTTAATTGCAGGTTTTTCAAGGGGTGTGTACATGTATGGGCAGAACTGTATACAGAGGGGGAGAGAAAGGGAGGTCGGGGCAAGCTGATTAAAAGATTGGAAGAGTGTAGAGCTGCTCTCTTGGCCTGAGCTGTCATAGAAGAGCTCCCTGGAGCTGCACCTCTGCAGGGCAGGAGCTCAAAGCCTGCAGTGGTGCAGGAGCTTGATGAATGAGCTCTGGGTGCTCTGCTGTAAGACAATTACAATCAAAGGGAAGCAGATGTCTTCACTCTCTGAATATCTTCATTGGGGCTTACAGAATATCACAATTCAGAAATCATAGTTGGGTTCAGATTTTTGGCTTATCATGCAAAACTATAAGGCTGATATCAATGCGTTGCAACAACAAGTTCACCATATTAGGCAAGCTGGGTCATCGTAGAGACAGAGCGGAACAAATTCATGTGTACATCACACTCACCATTTGTGTGTACATTTTCCATTAAACTGAATGTGACTGTTTAAGTATGAATTGATTATTGAGAGGTGATTCATGAAGTTGATTCACATAGACATTTTTCTGCTAATGTTTCATAATCATACTAGTCATGTTCTGTGTATTATGTTACTGTATATGCTCCATGGCACTTACACAGGTGATGCATGTTCGAGTCTTGACTGTTGCTGCCCACAAAAAAAAAACATAAATTCTTAGGTGTGTTTGCAGATTAATTTATATATAATAGTTTGGCTTCACATTTTCTGCCAAGTTATGAAAAAGCATTTTTATGGAGAGAAGAATAGAGAAAGGACAGGAAATGATCGATGATGAAAGGAGGAGAAAGGGATCAGTAAATGTCAGTAGATGTGTATCCCTATGCGAACCACAAAGGAGGCATATTTCCTCAGTTCTTTAGCTCCTGAGGGTTCAAGACACACATTGTAAGTCTTTTTTCTTTTTTCTCTTCAGTCAACAATCAATCTTGATATAGCCCTTACCTTTGAATGAGAGCGCACAGAGCTAAACTACAGCTAAATATAAATCTGCTGCATTCCTGATGAGTTAATCTACCTTAGGGAGAAGCATTTCAGCCGTGAGATCATCACTAGCTTTAGGCTTAAAGAATCTGAATATCTTAAATCTCCACTCATGCCTGTTTTGTGTGATACTTGTCAAATTTTTGGCCCTTTTTAAGAAACAAAGTTGATGAAAAATCCCTTTTTCATCCATAAAGACCAGTGGACCAGTGGTGATATTACATTTTATACGATTTAAACCACAAGAAAATATCAGAGTAGTTCTGAATGAGGAGTCTAAATGCCTAGAGGTCGTTCCCTTAAGAAAACTTTTGTAATTGTATTCCAAGCCATGGATTTTTTGACATCCCCTATTTCCCCGTTGATCTTGTTAGTGCTCCTGAAGAGCAGAGATAAGTGTACTGAGGTTTGGTGAAGGAGCATTAGTTAGAGATCCTAACCTTTAGCCGGAGATATCTCATATTGTCCTTCAACTGAAGAGCAAAACCACCTAGAGCCCTCTGGATCTCTTTCAAAATGTGCAAAAAACGGATTTGTTATTGGCTTTTAAATTCCTGTATTGCTGAATTTATGATCACCCAGTCTCTCTCTCTCTCTCTCTCTCTCTCTCTCTCTCTCTCTCTCTCTCTCTCTCTCTCTCTCTCTCTCTCTCTCTCTCTCTCTCTCTCTCTCTCTCTCTCTCTCTCTCTCTCTCTCTCTCTCTCTCTCTCTCTCTCTCTCTCTCAGCCTAGTTAATGTAGATAAACAGATGAGCTACAGAACAAATTTTCAGTCTTGTTTTGACTGTTAGACCACAGATGGTGTATGGGCTTCACTCCAAAGCACACTTTTAAGAAATATGGAGATTTATCAAAATTCCCCGAACTTTAGGATGACTCAGCATCATGAATTAATGACGCAAACATCCCAAATACACCATCTTCAGAAATACATAATCTTGCTTTGAGCATGACTTATTTATTTATTTTATTATATGCTTAATGGGTAGACATTTCATCATATATTGTTTTGAGTTTTTTTTAGATTGTAATTGGGTGTTTACAGTAAGTCATTTTTGGTTTTTATTTGTCTTTGTTTGCAAACAAAAATTGTATGAATTTATTTAAGGCATATTTATTAATTATTATTTCTTTATTCTGGCAGCACTTTTTTATTAGATGTCAAATAATTTGAGCGATAATATTCATCTACACCACAGTGTGGTGTGGAAAAACATTCTTATTCTATATTGACTCAAAGGAGGAATAAATTCAAATTGTTATAGTTTCTAAATAGTATATTATCTGCAGTTTATGAGCTAGAAATATCTACCGTGTATAGTGTGGTTTTGAGTGTGTGCATTTGTCAAACCACAGATACTCATGCATTATGGACTTTACAAATGAATAGGCTGTGTGTGTGTGTGTGTGCGTGTGTGTGTGTGTGTGTGTGCGCGCATGTTTATGTCGGGATGCATGATTTTCTGTGCTAAATGAAGAGCGATGAACAAAGTGTGCAAGGCTTTTTATCAAGGCCACTAGTACTTTGAAGTGTGTCTTATCAACACAATCCAGTGCTGTGATTGGCTGACAGTGATCCATATTTCACCGGTTCACTGTGAAAATGGATTTCCATTGGCATTATTCTGCTCCTGTAGGCAAAAAGATGCTTTAAAATGTGTGAAATAAGACAGCATGGAAAGGCAAGATTAAAGAGCCAGAGACTGCACAAAACAAATCATTGATTTAAGCCATTGCTACTCGGCTAATTGATGAAAGACATGTCTTTAAAAACAACTCTTTTAGTTTTTTTCTTCTTTTGTCTTGTTAAGTTTCAGAAACTTTTGCTTCCTGTCAAGGAGTTTATATCTCTGCAGAGATTTTAGATTGTTTTATTTTTATCTAAGGTCTGGCTTCACAGACAGGGTTTAGGTTAAGCCAGAACTAGGCCATAATTCAATTAGGACATTTAAGTATTTTTTATTAAAAGGCCTTAGAAGAAGGCCTTTTAATTATTTATTATTTAATTATTTAAATCTCATGTTTAAAATAAGAAAATAGACTCGCTATAGTTATATATAATTATACACAATATATATATATATCTGTTTATAATACACATTTTAAAATTGTATAGCATACCTGCTTCTGCCATAATAAAGAGCCATTTCGAATGTTTACATGCTTTTCTTCTCTTTCTGCTCCCAGTCGCTGTGGTGGAGCAGTTATGAAGTATTGTTCTTTTAAAAACTTTACAGCATTTCAGAAATAAACACATATGCAAATTACACTGAAGCACGTTACCTTACGGTGTTTATTCTCGTAAACTCAGAGATGTGGATTCGGACGACAATTAAATTACCACACGACCTTAGTGTTTGCCAAAAAACAGCAGGTAATTCGGCGAGGGATTTTTACGGGGGTGGTGAGAGAAAAACACTGACATCCTGATTTCGGACGGCATTAAAATCACCAAATCACCCTGTAAATGGTGAAAATCACTTACGTCCCCCTGAGAAACAATTACAGTCTGAATAGTGCTAAAGACATCAAACTGACATAAAAAGGGAAACATATCACATTCAGGTGTGAAATTGTAACATAAGACAAAATTCTGAGAAAAAATATATATAGAAATGTAACTTTTCACATTTACTTTTTACCCCATGATTATGATTATGATATATGAAATTATAATATATTTTTTAATCTCATAAAAATGACTTAATTAATAATTTTGACTTAATATGTATTTTTTGTCAATTTGTTTTAAATCAAAATTGTCATTTCATGTTTTCTTTCTTTTACCAGAATTTATATTTTATGTCAACATTTCAACTTCATATGAAATACTTTTAATGCCATAACTATGAGTCAGTTTGCACATTGACCTGTTACTGCAAAGAAAATAAGATAATTACCCCTGGTTTCACAGACAAGCTTAGTCCCAGACTAGTTTGACCAGTAAAGTTTTTTCGGTAACACTTTAATTTAGGGTCTCTTAACTAGTTGCTAATTAGCATACATATTAATGGAATATTAGCCATTTATTAGCAGTAAATAAGCACATATTAATGACTTTTTCTACATGACCTTATTCCACATCCCTAATCCTAACCAATACCTAAACTAAACTAACCAACTAACTAACTATTAATAAGCAGCAAATTAGGAGTTTATTTATTTATTGAAAATTTGTAGTAAATGACTGTTCCCTATTCTAAAGTGTTACCGTTTTTTACATTATAAAACATGCTTAGAATAATAAGAATATATTTTCCATAAGTATTTTTAAATACATTTTACTCAATAATAAGAATACATTTGTAAATAAAGTAAATTTTATTTACAGCAGACAATCATTTGATTGGCCACATGAGCAGCGTGCTCCCGGGTTTGTAGGATCACAGAACTCGCTCCTCCACTGTGAATAAATCGCCATCCGAATCCATGAGTTTTATCACCGAGGTGATATGTACATTTTTTACAGACGTCCATATGAGAAACAATTTAATCACAAATCATCTCAAATATAGCAGAACTTCTGTATAACTTTAGGTTTTCCTAAAGTGCTTTCCCATTAAAAAAATTACAAGAAAAACTGTGTAAATAGAAAAAAGAGCAGACAAAAATAGCTTTAAAGTAACTTATTTACTATTGCAAATGCAGCTGCAATGGCAAGTCATATTGGCTTAAATGGTAATCAGCAGCTTTAAAGAACAGAGACGAGCAGCACTATTTATGTTAAAAAAAGTTAAGAAGAACAGTCTCAAAAATAATTACATCATATGCCAAACATATAAATTGCATCAGGAAACAAGACCTGTGGCTAGAGGATGACTCTTGGAGTTCAACAGAAGGACACTACACCAGATAGTTGCTAAATGTCACTGTAGCCTTAGAATTTCTCTAAATTCAATCAGCAGCTTTGTGACCTTGTCTTAACAAAAACTACATTGTGATCTAGAATTTATGGCAGTGCTGCCATTCAGAAACCTCTTGACTCTGAGGCCAAATCACAAAATCTCATAACCTGACTCCAACCTGCACCCAAATGGAAAACGTAATATGGTCTGATAGGTCATCTTTCACACGCTTTCCAACATCTGGACTGGTTTATGTGTAGAGGAAGCCAAAAGATTCCCATAATTACCAACTGTTACACATGGTGGGGGATCTGTAATGGGATCGCCAGCCAACTCAAGGGAGTCCTTTGGTCCAGTAATTGGTTTGCATGGCTGTTCAGTATAACGGCAATGCTCACGTAAGGCCATCTCAAGGAACAATGTTCAAGCTGTAAACAGCATTCTCATCTTGGTGGTCCCATGAAATATGCCCCTATATAAGTTCACGAGTGGTTTAATCAATTCTAGGATGCAGTCAAACACATTCAAGCTGTTCAAAATATGATTTAATATAACGTGGTGTTTTCACAGTGCAAACGATTTGAAATATTGTATAATAAGCATTGTGTAAAATATATAGCGCCATTATGATGATTAAATAGATGATTATTTCAAGGAAGACCTTTTAAACCAGTGATAAATCGGAGATTAGGTACAGAATGCTAATAGAGGTTAAAGGGAAACTGCCGTCTGATGTTTGGAGCTGATGATCACAATCATGTCAGAAAGGTCCAGCCACCCGGCAGATCTCTGCTAATGTCATCATAATGAGCACTGCTGATTCTTCTTTCCAAATTAGCAAGGGGATTTATATAATTGTGTCTGACTTAAGCCACCTAATGTATGTCCTAATTAATACTGAGCAATAAAAACGGTAGTCGCTGAGGAAAAAGTGGAAGAAAATAAAGATCAAGAAAATTTTTTTTTTAGTCTTCGCTCTCTTACCTTCATTTTGTGCTTGGATGTAACTAAATTGCCCTCTTCTGTTCATTGTCAGTACTGAAGCCTCATTTAAGGACGGTACAGTTCGATTGAGCTTCAGGTGACACTGTCCAGTCTCAGCGTCCCATTTTTAGAGCCTCTGTTAACTATGCTTAAATCATCACTTGGATAAAATAATAATTATGCCTGGAATTTAAAACAGTGTGGCATTCCATTCTACAATGCAGTTGCACTAGTCCATAACACCCTGCTGACTTCATGCTTCCGTCCCAATACTGCCTGCATTTGCATACATGTGTGAGCATTTTTGTGTGTAGGATGTGCATGTGTCAAAGTGTTGATCAGCTTCAGTGCCAGCCAACACACAGCTGGTGTTAATGGTCGGGTGAAAGTGGGTGTCATATTTTAGAGCTCAGAGTGATGCCAGCTGATTTCATTCGATCTAGTGATAGAGCGCACCCATCACTTTCACTGCCAATTTCAGCTTTCTGACAGATAAAAAAACGATGGGGTCTTTGATGACACTGTGACTCAGCTGATTACCTAATGATCCGTTATGCAAAAATGTAAATTGCGTTCATGCAAATCTGGTATTTGAAGAATGTGATGTGCATTTTGTTTGCTTGAAGGGATAGCTCACAGAAAACAAAAAGTTCACAATTTACTCACATCACGTTGTTGCAAACCTGTATAACTTGCATATTTTGAGGAGAAAGAATGTTTAGCTGAATGTTTATGCTGCTGTTTTCCATACAGTGAAGGTGGTTGTTACCAGAAGCTTCAAAAATAAAAAAGCTAAATAACTCATAAGGCCATTTACGTCTTCTGAAAACATATACTAACTTTATCTAAGAAGCTGATTGAAATTAAAGTTCATTGTTCACTTTTTATGGAAAAGAGCAGCACATAGATGTCACTAAGCCTCTCCTTTTGTGCTTTGACAGAAATAAGTCATAATAGTTTGGAACAACATGATGATAACATTATTTTCATTTTTTGTGTAAACTGTTCCTTCAAAAGCATTGTACTGTTAACAAAAAAAGAGACTTTTATTGTGACCTTTAATTTATGTATATTGCAGTTTAATCAAACTCTTACATTTTTTTTTATTTTAGATATGCTTATCTCCCCACATAACAATTTAACTACTTTCCGTGCTAGTTGTCTTACATGTATTTATTTGCATTGTAGTTTGATATTCAGAAGGAAACATAATCCACTGATGGGAACATTTGATGTCTAACATGCAGTTTTGACTTTTAAATATTCTCTGTGCCAGTCCTACATTGCTAAAATCAAAACAGTCTAATACTGTAGCTTCACAATGATTGCTGTCTTTCCGGGTGCTGTTCAGAGTGTTGTCTTGTTGTGACTAGTTATTGTTTCTGATGTTATGATCAGTCAGTATTTGTCTATTTTAGGCTCTGTTCTGTGAATGATATTTTGAAAAGTGTCTAGCTGAAATTCAGTCTGCTGGGCTTCCTTTTGAAGGGCACAAGTAAACATTAAAGTGAGTCTGAAACTATTTACTCTGATTGATCAGTTTGGCATAATCCTAATGATGTGAATTTTGTTGTCTTGTCATTAACTTTTTTTTTGAAAGTAAGGTGGTGACTCAAAAAGTTTTGCAGATAAAAGTCAACATAATTGTGGGTTAAACAGGATTATCTGTCATCAGACCTTTGTAGATTAAATCTGTTAAGCATTTTTTTAACCGTTTACATCAAAGTCATGTAAATAAAATAATTATAGACGGAAACTATAGAGGGTTTATATAGTGATTCAATAGTTATAGTTGTTGGTGGTCTTATAAATATATGGTCATACTTCAGATTGGCCTTTTTCTTTGCGTGATAGAAATTAAAGTGGTTAAGCTTTCGAAAATAAAAACTGCTTAAATTGGAGTTACCTATGAACAAAGATTTAGTGTTTTTGAAATGTGGTGTTTCAACCACACACACTGCTCATTTTTAGCTCAATTTGTGTGAAGCACTAATCCAAAACAGCACTTTTCCAGGGTGCCAGAAGAACCTGGGAGTGTTACCGTTGAGCGTCTGTTTGTAAACTGTAATTTCATCTATGCAAGGCAGCAATTATAATAAAGCTAAATGGTTGCTTGAATTAGAATTTTAGCACAGTTTTACGACATTTCAGTAGAAGTGTTGAAGATGAACTCATACCCAGTGTTGTCATACATAATTGACAAGAATTCTCAAGAGAACTAGATGGTCACTGGAGTGTAGAACAAACTGTTGTTGCATTTAAAAGTAAATAATTGCGTTCAAAAGTTTGAAGTCATTGTTTTTTTTTTATAAAAATAAAACAAATAAATAAATAATATTTTGATTCAGCAAAGACAAATTGCCAGTTGATCAAAAAAGATTTATATTACAATAGATTTATATTTGAAATTATGTTCTTCTGAACTTTAGTTATCAAAAAACAAATCGCAGTTTCCACAAAAATATTAAGCAGCACAGTTGATTTCAGCATTGATAATAATCAACAGCATATCAGTATGATTTCTGAACAATTATGTGTTACTGAAGAATGGAGTAATGAGCTGAAAAAATAGCTTTGCATCACAGTAATAAATTACATTTTTAAATGTAAGAAGCCTGAGAGGCTTCTTTCAAAAACATTAAATAATATTGCTAAGCCCAACATTTTCAAGAGTAGTTTGTATGAATGTGTCTAGCCTTCTAGGACTTCTGTTTGTTTTCCCCCCAGAAAAGTTAACTATATTTGTTCCCAAACCTACTGAACTATCTATTGGTTGTTGTTGTTTTTATTGTATTTCCTCCATTAAGTTCATCACAGTGCATTCTGTGATTGCCTTCACTGTAAAGGATGCATACTTCTTTAGAAATTGGCCAAAAAAAGAAAGTAGGCCTATCTGTGGCAGCATAATTACATTTTGGAACAGCTTTCCTATCTGTGGTCCTTAAAATGCTGTCTCCGTGAGCAGTTTGTTACGTTTTTGGAACAGAACAATCATTTTTCACATCCCTAATTGTAGAACAAAATAACTGAAACTGATGAAGAAAACATGTAAATAGGCTGTGCTGAAGCAAAAATACTTTTTTCCTCATTTGATTATACATATAAAAGGTATTCATCTAGCTCATCAATTCTGTAGATGACCTCATTTGCTTATCGATTTAAGTATAGCTAATGCATTGCATTCTGCTTGAGTCAAAGGACAATCACCATTTTGAATTATGTAATTTCATAGGATAACACACTGTGTCTCACAATGTGACCTTATCTCTTCGTTATTGGATCCAGTGAGGATTTTGTTGCTTATTTATGCCTTGTCACATTCAATTGTCCTATTGATATTGTGAATGGGTAACCGCACTCCAAATACAACATACTGCAGACTCATCTGAGATGTGGAATCTTTTTTGTCTCGGCCCTGACCCATAGGTGATCCCCTAGGGGGATTGTGTGTGCATCGCTGTTCATAGCATGAATAATTAATGCATCCCCCATACACGAGTGGGTGACAATTCAGCCGGGGTCTGGTATCCGCTGAGGTGCGGACACTCATGGATATACTTTGGCATTATTATAGCAGAGGGACTATTGGAAAGGGCCTGTTAAATAATGTATATATGCACACTCACACTCTTCATCCACCCCGTGTGTTCAGTAGTGCAGAGACTGTGGGTGGGACAGAAAACACATGCAGTCAAAGTCTCCGGCAGGCGTGACATGATATACTGTATAACTTCTTTCATATTATTATTACACTCTGCAGAGTACTTCGGGGTGATGATTAAGTAAAGTAGGCAGTCATTTTGCTGTACGCTTACCGCAAGCTATAGCTATGTTTTCTCTGTGTAAGCAGAGAGAACAGCAGGTGTTTCTGTAAGCATCGGACCGCCTGTAATGTCTCAAACAGCCATGGGATTTAGCTCTGAATTTGGTTAGCACGTCTCAGATCTGTCAAAATGTGAAAATCATATTGTTTTCTCTCTAGGGCAAGCTGAGAGTATCACTGATTTAGCAACATAGTATTTATGATTTCACCCTCAAATACAGTGGGCCTTATTTACGAAACTAATGTACGACAGAAAAGTGGGTGTACGGTCGTTTCAGCGCAAAGTTAGCAGTGGCTACGATCAAATCTCACGTCTGGTCTCAGCTCGTGTATGCAAGTTTTTAGTCTGAACTTGCGCATAGCATACATCTCGTGGAGAATTGTAGAATGACAGTATTTTGATCAATTAGGTTATTTTCCTGACCAACAATCAAAGCTCATTAGTCAATCACTGACCCGTAAAATTAGAATGTCTTCTTTACTTATTTGTATTTTTTTATATTCAGGGCTTTAGCTTTATATATGCGAACAGCAGCATAAACCACAGACCCGTGAGGTTTCACATATCGTCGCATCACGCACCTGCAGCATTTCTGTGAATGGAGAAAAAAACTGAAATTAAGTCTAATTAGCAAATTAACAAAAGAAAAAAAACTGTGCAACAAGTACGCTCATTTTTGTGACACTCTTAATCCATTTTGTTTATTTTCTTTATATAGTTATTTGATTTAATCCATCTGATCGCACAGGCACCTCACGCACACACACACACACATTATTTCTAGCGTTGCCTGACATTTCAGCCATTCATCATCAAACTAAATTGCTGTCAACCAAACATAAAAGTTAAACTGTTTATTTTAAATGATCCGCTGTAAAATCAGCGTGCAGCGCCCAAACAAAACCAATTGCAAATGTGAAAGATTTTACACGGATATTAGAACATGATTGAAGTATAACGCCTTGTTTAGGCTACATAATGAATAATAGTTTAGAAACCAAATGTTACAAAAAGAGCAAATATTGTAACATTTGGATTATTGTGGAATGAGACTTGCCATTTCAGTTTTGCTTTTATGCTGTGTATAATGAATGCCACTATAGCCTATTTTGTGTTTTATTTTATAGTTTAATATTTAATTGTAAAAATAATTATTTTTAATTATTGTCCTTTTCTGAATCGTTAAATTAAAAATATTTGCTGTAGAGTGAGGGGAACTAAATAGGCTATAATGTTTATATTTACCAGTATTTTAATATACATATAAATAAATAAAAATATTGCCTAATTGTTTGCATTAAGGTTAAGGTTAACTGGTGTTTTTGGAGTAAGGTCAAAATCTCTTTAATGAGATTACTTCCTATTTTTGGCCGGGTTTAATTTCTCTGTGTCATAAACTCTTTAGGGGCAATGCTTCTAAACCGGGTGTTTTTAGAGGCGTGAAATTCAAATGACGATTGTTTTCTTCCTCCATATTTATCAACATGCGATCATTCATACAATGAGATTGGCGGCATACGAATGTTTCATGAATCACACGTGAACTCTGTCATAATTTGATTTGTGCACACGGATCTGCGCTCGTTTCTACGTTAGATTGATAAATGAGGCCCAGTGTCCTTTTACAGAAAAGCTGATCATCTGTCACTCAATGGTGTGAACATTAATTAGAATATGCACATTTTAGAGTGGCCTTTTATTGTGGCCAGCCTAAGGCGGCACACCTGCATGTGCAATAATCATGCTCTCTAATCAGCATCTTGATCTGCCACACCTGTGAGGTGGATGGATTATCTCGACAAAGGAGAAGTGCTCACTAACACAGATTTAGACAGATTTGTGAACAACATTTGAGAGAAATAGGCCTTTTGTGTACATAGAAAAGTTGTACATATATATATATATATATATATATATATATATACAATTCTGAGGGCATATTTGATTTTTATAGTTTATATTCGGGATCTTTTAGCCAAAGTCTTTGTATGGTGCACAAAAACCCAGGAAAGTGTAGTTTGTGAATACGCTGTCTATTCGGCCTAAGGTTTATGGTGCTGTTTGTACTTTTATTATTTATTTTTATGAAAATTACCACAACTGCATGTTTGTTGTGGTTCATTATTGACTCTTTTTTAATCTTCCCAAGTATAAGACAATAGTTGGCCCTCAAAAACATCAGAATGTGTGTTTTTCTTTGTCGTATAGTTGTACAGAATTCAATCACAGTCAATCAATCACAGCTAAGTAGCTAGCATTAATTTTTGATGAATAATAATAGTGTAGAATGTACAATTTTCACTTGGAAAGTGCTTATAAATTTCACAAATAATTACAATGAAGTATGTACAATGTGACATTTTTATTTACAAAATACCTGAATGATCTTTATTTAAACAGGCAAAACAGGCAAACTTATAACCTTATTTCTTTATGGAAACCTAATCCAAATAACTGATTTCTAGCAGTGTTTCAGACAGTTTCGAAATCTCATGTTTTTTTTATTTATTTATTTGTTTTTGTCGTTCAGGACATGACACGTTTGCCATTTACAATGACACGCACATCTCATGCCACAGATGGTAGAAATGGTGCAATAAAAAGACGTTGGTAAGAGAACTGCTGTCATCAAATGCTCTGAGAACTACATGTGACAGCCAGTCATATCTTCTCCACCAAATCTATACCCAACACTGCACAGTATGCAGCGTGAAAATAAAGGACATACTACTCCATCTGATGCACCGCATGAGCTGAGGACCGTGGATGAATTTCCAGCTTCCTGACACCTCTTTATAAATCAAGTATGCTGCTTGAAGGTTTGCACTGACATCTAGCATGCCATTGCTATACCAACCAATGTAGATATGCCTGCAAAATGACTGTATTGCCATTACATGGAATTGTCTATAGGGTAAAACATAAGATCTTGGTTCGGTTCCCAGAATAGCAACTCCTTTGTTATAGATACAGAAAGTGTTGCCTGGAATTAATAACAAATATTAGTTTTCCACGGAGAATTGAGCAAAGTTATCATAGAAACTTTTCATTTTGGTTTATCTGAAATAGATTATATCACAAAAACAGGCTTGAAAATAATTTAAATAATGGAAAAAGTATCAGAAAATGTGCTTAAACTCATAATAAATGCATATCTATTTCACAGACAACTCAGAAAACAAAGTGGAATATTCTATTCTGTTTATGAATATCTATGTATTTGACTTCCTAATAAGATTCACGAACAAAAGTCTGGATATCATTCAAATTTGATGTCTAGCAAATTTTTACAAATTCTGTATCAACCTGGTACCTTGTGACTTTTCAGTAGAGTAACTAAAACATTGTTTGCTTTTACTCCTGAAGGTATAAAGTCATCCAATCAGACTAGAGCTTGCCAGAAAATTATTTCCAGTGTTGTGAGCAATTTGCATCAGTCAGTGGGACATGGATTTGAGCCTAAAAAATATGTAGAGATTGCCTTGGTTTGAAAGTTGGTGATACATATTCCCATTCGGTGCTCCTATAGAATAATACTATATTAAGAAACAAGTCAATTAATGCTATAGTACTGATGATAAAATTAGCCTATGACATTTTGTGACATTTTAGGAAACTCAAGCACTTACGAGCGAGAGAAAAACAACATTTAAGATAACATCACTGAAAAAAACCCAACTATAATTGGATTAATAGTCTCACAGACGGGAAATGCATTGTTAAAGAAGATGTGAACCGTCTGGCATATTGTTTTCTATGTTAATACCTCAGAGAGTTTTTGTTTTATTATTAGTATTCTATAGGTGTATTTTGTTCTATGTAATTGTTGATTTTACTCTGAAGGATTTGTGAGTTCCAAGGCAGTGTCCCACATTCAGTCTTATAAAGGTATCATCTGAGAATTGTTCATTCGGTTGACACTGTGTCAGTCACAAGATTGAACTCCATAAAAAAAAAAAAACACTTAAATGTTATTTTAATCTGCTTTTATGCCACATAAAATCACACCAGGGGCAAAGCCATTGGAGAAACCTGTCATTGTCAAGGCCACAGCATTGTAAAGGACTCGTTTATGGATACAACAACCAAATAGCAAACAACACACCACAACCTTGTTTACAGTCTGATATGTATCAGTGGTGGGACTATGAACAAAAATACATTACAGCGGTGTAAATTATAAAATAGTTATTTGTGCAACAAATACTTTTTATTTAAATAATTAATGCACCAATTAAAATGTTATACAATTTGTCTAAATGAAAAATAAAACACTAAAAACTAAAATGAGAGCTTTTAATCACTACAAATGAATTTAGGCTCCACAAAATTACATGTACATTTATGGATTTAGCAGAAACTTTTATCCAAAGCAACTTACATTCACGTGATACAATTGTTTATCAGCATGTGTGTTCCCTGGGAATTGAACCCACGGCCTTTTGCACTGCTAACACAATGCTCTACCACTGAGCCAAAGGAGCAGCCTAAATTATACACACTTTTTATAACTGCTTACTTTTTTAGCATTGACACATTGAGGTTAGTCTGAATTTGACTGTGTTAAGGTGCATTTGGTTCAGTCAAAGAATCGTTTTCCCCCTCATGCTTGTTTTGGAGATTCCTATGATGTTCTGTCCTTGTAAACATCTCATACGTGACCCTCGGGAGCCTGAGAACGACTTGGCCTTTACCATAGGAAAACTCACTATCGAGTATTGATCATCCTCTGGATTCTTCAGCCTTCTTTTCTCTCTACTTTTGTCAGATAACCATTAGGGACCATTCTCTGGATGATAGCAATCCAAACACTAAGCCTGGTGTGAGCTGCACCAAAGTAGAAAGAGCAAGAGAGAGAGAGAGAGAGAGAGAGAGAGAGTGTGTGTGTGTGTGTGTGTGTGTGTGTGTGTGTGTGTGTGTGTGTGTGTGTGTGTGTGTGTGTGTGTGTGTGTGTGTGTGTGTGTGTGTGTGTGTGTGTGTGTGTGTGTGTGTGTGTGTGTGTGTGTGTGTTTATTTGTGAAAAAGTGGAGGAAATACATAGCTTGAACAATTTCAGGAATTGATTAATATCTGAAGAGACAGACAGAGAGATAAATGAATATTTAGCAGTTGGTTGTTCATGCTGTGTTTTGGATGGTCCAGTCCCTTGAGGAACAGTATGAAGGGTCAGCGTTAACATATCCAGCAGCTCCTCCAGGGGCAGCATGCATGTTGCTTTACCAGCCTGGGATAGCAGGCTTTCCACTGGGCAAGAACATGCTGACCTTGCCCAGAGATGTTTTTCTTCCCTCCTCTCATCCCTTGGGCCTGTTCGTGCATTGATTAGATGACCTGTGTGCAATACAGTGGACGGATGTACACCAGCATCTCATCAGGAGCTCTTGTCATTAATATCCACCTCTGAATTCGTAATGCTCCACATCTGTAGTTAGGTGGTGGGGTAGTAGTCATTTAAGATGCGGGGCGGTAACTATAAGGTTGCACGATGAAATCCCAAAAGATGTACAAGCTGTTTACTTCAGGATCCTCGGATAAAAGTATCAGGTTGAATTTCATTCTCTAATGCCATTGCACTGAAGTGAAATTAAATAACATTTTGTGAAAACAGAATTTAATTACTCTTTTTACTGTATCTTGTTTTAAGTTAAAGCATTACATTTTATTTCATTTACATTTTTCTAAAAAGTGCCAATGTCATAAAGCAAACAAACTTAATTCAGCATATATTATCTGTAAGATTTACCCAATCAATTCCTTTATGAATGGCTAAATCAAAGAATAAATAATCTTATATATGTATATGTATATATCCTAGTGTGTTCCCAGGGAACACACATACTGACAAAAAAATGTATAACCTGAATGCACTGTATGTCACTTTGGATAAAAGCGTCTGCTTAATGCATAAATGTAAATGTAAATATGTCTGTGTGTGTGTGTTGTACCTAGCAAAGGTACACATGTTTAAAGTGTTCCTATTATGGCTTATGAAAGGTTCATATTTGGGTTTTAGCAGTCCCCAACAACAGGTTGACATGCATGCAAGGTCAAAAAAACACTATCATTTTCTTATAATATGCATTTATTTTTACCTTATTTGCTCAACGACTCCCAAACGATTTGCTCAACTATTAATTTGTCCAAATCCCTCTTTTGCATGATGCTAATCTGTGGTGATTGGTCCGATAGCTGATTGGTCGATTTGATTTCCATTTCATCATGCCTGTAATGCCTAATAAAGCAGCATTCAACATGTTCAAGTTTCATCAGGTCTGCACACACAACAAGTGGGCAGGCAATATGCTAATGTTTCATGTTGACGTCAACGTGAAATAGCTTGGGATTTGTTTTAAAACGACTTGTTTAAATGATTCGAGTCAACGCTTTCTTTTGAGAGACAACTTTATTCACGTGCACTTTCAGATTTAAAACTTTGCAGGGTGTTTTCATTCACATACAGCTATGTTACACACTGCATGAAAGGTAATTATAAAAAATCCATAACAGGGGCATTTTAAATAAATATAAACAATATGATTAAAATCTTATTATACCAGTTTTTATATTATTTATTTTAAATAATAATAATAATAATAATAACATTATTATTATTATTATTATTATATTCCATATAGTAAGGTTAAGTAATTTTTCCATTTTCCTTTCCCATTTGTTGTGTTTTCTTTTTCCATATTTTCAGCTTAATGATCATGCACAAAGTTGATGATGCATTGAAATGATACATTTAGGAAATGCGTTTGATTCATGTGAGGAACTAATGATGCTTCATTGAAACCATAATCTAAGATATAATTGTGTCTTTAAAGGATATGTTAGCCATTAGGACTTTGGAAAGGACTGTCATTATAAAAAACAGACCTGCATTTAGAAGCAATTAAAAGGGTGATTAGATGTATATAAATGTCCTTACAGAGCTACAGGGTAATGCATCGAGGTTGGCAAGATGAATGCATGACTTCCTAATGGCATAACGACAGTAATTAGATGCATATTGTCAGTCCTAACAATTACTGCATCATATACAAAAGCCTATTAGAGCAAAATTGCCTGTAAGGTCACATTACAAGCAGCAACGCAGAGACAAACAGATTCGCAAACAAGTAAGGAAGACACTTCTCCTTGTTTACGCTCTCCATGAGATAATCAGTTTTCAACAAGCAGCACAGGTTGCCACTCCTATCTCTCATTTTCACCTGGGATTTCCATCAGTTTACGTCTAATTACCTAAAGGAAACTGTCAATCTTCTGTAATTATGGCTTCGTTCTTCCATTCCACCACACAAGGGGCATCAAACCAACCAGTAAATCTGATTGCACCCACATTTCAGGAGAAACTGTCTCTGAATTGTGTTGTGTTTCATTCAGAGTCAAGCAAAGATGTGAAATGCTTCTGCATTTTGTCTCCTAAAGAAATACACACATATTTTCCAAGTTTTCTTGCTTTTTCCCCCCAAGTAGGAAGTTGGAAATTCAGGGTTTCTGCGTATGATCCAGGGCATGTGCTTAGTAGCACTGTTGTTCTACATGAGGTCATCTGTGCTCTTATAGCTCATCCGCCAGTGTTTCCTTTTGTAATGGATATTACACAGAGCACATACAGTATTCAGTAGGATGGGCAGCATGTGAGGAAATTATGGGGAGGTAATGGACAGGAAGAGGGAAGTGTGCTATGTAATGATGCGCCCCACTGCTCAGCAGCCCATTTCTTGCTGTCGAATGGACTCAGACTGTGCCGGTCCGCAACAGACTGCAGGGGCGCACACACCACCCAGCTGCTTCTGTCAAGGGCATCAGATTAGCTTAATGATTGCAGAGTGCTAATGCTAGGGAATGAGAGACGGACACGGAGGGACTGCAATGGTAATATAATGAGACACTCACTGCGATCATCTATTCCTCAAGTGAATGGTTTCGTATCTTTTTTTCCAAAACAATTCAGGGTAAAGTAGCTTAGTTTTGTAGTAACAATTGAAAAATGTGGAGCTTACAATGCAGCTAAAATCTTAATTTGATTTTATTATTTGTTTTATTGATTGATTGATTAAAAATACAATAAAAACAGTAATATTTTGAAATATTATATAACTGATACACACACACACACACACATATATATATATATATATATAAATACAATATTGATGAAAAATACAATCAAAGCAGTAATATTTTGAAATGTTATTATATAACTGACACACACACACACACACACACTTCTATATTTTAGCCTTAAGAGTACCTGCACTTTTTTGTGCGTACTGGCACTTAGGACATGTTGCCGGTGCTGAGAGTAAAATCGTCAAGGTCTGTGTGATTAGGCTATATGATCCCATATATGATTATAAATTATATAAAAACTATGTAAAGCACACTACCCAGGCGGGATCACCTCTCATCTCGACCAATCACGTGAATGAACATAACCAGAGTCGATCTACTTCATTGTGTGGTGCGCGAGAAGGGGAGGCGGTGTCAGGGGAGACGTGCGGAGTTGTAGAATAATAGCTTATTATTGATTATTAATTTGAATCAGTACTTTATAACGAAAATCATATCTTAAAATGAAAAGAAGCAGGCTTTTGCAATCACATAATTTTAAACCGTAAACTCCTGGAAAGTGCAAGGATCCAGTGAACGAATTCAAACAGTAAGCTCAAAACAGCGCTAATGCAGAGAAAACACGATTACAGAGAGAATAGTGACTTGTCCAGATGTTAGTAAAATTATTATTTTCATCGTGTATTTGGCTTAAAAGTGTTTATAATGAATGCTGATTATGCGGTAGTCAGAGATTTAGCGATTCTGAATGGATCCGTATATTAAAGGCAGGAGATGTAATGGTCTTTGGCGTCTCCCTGTGTCATGTTTGGTATTGCAGCTTGACTTGTGCTAATTTGTATTGAAAACTTTTATTTAATTATTGATTGATTGATTGTGGCACTATACATACATTGTGAATTATTAAAAAGTAATTATTTATTTAATATAAATAAATAAACTATTAAATACGGGGGGGTTGGGTCGGATGAGTACCGACACTACTTTTTTTCCACTTCAAGCACTGTATATATGTTAGTGCTGTCAAACAATTCCAAAATAAAAGTTTGTTTACATAATATAATGTGTGTGTGTGTGTGTGTGTGTGTGTGTGTGTGTGTGTGTGTGTGTGTGTGTGTGTGTGTGTGTGTGTGTGGATTTTGGATGTGATTGATCACAATTAATCATTTGACAGCACTAATGCATATAAGTTTGAAAGAGCAGCATTTATTTGAAATATAAGTCTTTCCCAACACTATACATCTCTGTAACTTTAGATCAATTTAATGCATCCTTGCTGTGTAACAGTATTAATTTAAAAGATATCAATATCACCCTTTTGTGAGATATTTTCTGCAATGTATCTGTATTGCCTTGCCGCATTACAGAATAACAATAATCATGGGAATCATTGAAACACATTAAGTGTTCTGCTACGCCTTCCTAATAAGATAAGCAAAATAACCAAAATGGTGTTTTCAGCTTCCTCAAGCACCTGTGCTTGGGGTAGGAGGCAGAGCAGAGAATACATTTTGAAATACATTTACATTTAGTCATTTTGCAGATGCTTTTATTCAGAGCGACTTACAATTGGGAATACATAAAGCGATTAATCTTACAGAGGCAAACAGACAGAGGAAGTGCTCGTAATATCAATTCTCAGGCATTGTTCAAATAAGTGCACGCTAGCAAGGGAAGGAATACGTAAAGAGAAATACAGCGTTTTTATTTTTTATAAATAATATTGAATAAAATAAAAGGGAACATAAAATAAATAAAAATAAAATTGAACAATGACAAATATAAATACACAAATTGTATTTCAAATAGACAACTTAACAAATATAAATTAAATGGACAAAGAAAAAAGTAACACGAGAGAGACAAAGACAGACCAAGCCAAGGAAATGCAGGCCTGGTAATGAAGATGACATCCTGAGAGCTTGGTAGTGTTGCTACGTTGAGATGAGCCATTGGAGGATAATATCCTGCTGCGTACACACATAATTTATTACTGCAATATACTCACCACTTCAAATGAGTTCCAATGGAACTAATTAGCTACTTTGATGAAGATCAGCCAAGACAATAAAAGAAACAGAGAGTGGAGACGAAATAAATGAAAAAGAAAATGCAAAAAAGAGTAGGAGATGCGTTTGTGTGGAAGCATATTGAGCTCTTTATACTTCCAATAGGATGAATTAGATGTATTTATTTGTGTGTATGTGTCATGTACAATCATATTTTTTATACTGAATGTTATAGATCTGGTGGTTGGAGCATGAAACAAGAGGCTCATAATAAAGATCAGATGCCTTTTTTTCTCTAAAGCATGTGTAAATGTGGACCACAGTTTACAGACTGCATACATTTGTGTACGTTTATTATTTTAACCCTCTCGTTCTCTTTTGATAACATGCTTTATGTATATGGTACATCTCTTATGCTGAGAGTCTCAAGGTCCAGATATCAAACTTGAAAAACGGAATTAACAAATACACACTTTCCGGCACTCAATCTGTGAATTCAGATTGTTTGTACATGAGGCTTCAGGTCTTTTTACACTTCAAACTACAGTTGTTCACACACATTTTTTTTCTTCTATCTGTGGGGTGTTTTGCTTTCTTCTGCTATACAGATTGTTCAACAAAGTCTCCAATTGAGAGTATTTGGTAACTGCTCTTTAATGTTTGATCACAGTGATAGTGATAGTGTTCTTACTTAATACCCAGACTCCATCCTTGCCATTACTGTTTTTCTTCTTGACTAGGCCTGACACATGAGCAGACTTGAAATCTGTCTGTACAAAGTTAAACTTTGACCATAACTTTTGTTCAGCTGCATATCCCAGCTATAAACTTACCATCTGCCTCAGCAGATTTCCTCACAGACACACCTGAAATAGGTTGCAGGAGTGAATATTCCAGCATCTAAAATGTTTTCACCAAAAAAATGTAAAGCACCATGCTATACGCTTATTCCAAGTCATTGCTTATCTCCCCGGAAAGCACTCGTGGCGGGTGCAGTGGGTATCAGCTGCTAAGCAGAGGCATTAAACGGATTTCCCTCTGGCTGCTTTAACTGTTTGTCATTTGACATTTTTGTACCCTACAGTTTGTTAGGCGACGCATATTAATTAGAAATTTCACCCCAGCCATAATTTATGTCGCCGATTCTTTGTAACGAAAAGTCAATCCAAATTAGCATCTACAGAAGTGGAGATGAATTGATGTTGAATGAGGAATTGGCACTAAAGAGCCAGTCTGAACACAGTGAAATGGAGAGAGGAGTTTGAGGAAAGCAGAGCTACTTAGTAAACATAATTCAGTCCTCTCAGGCTTGGCTTACGGTTTTTATATTCACGCTGTCAAATGCCGGCACGGTCAAGGACATCCACTTACCAGAGGGCAAGGTTAGTTTGTCCTTGGTAGGAAACCAAATCTCATTGTGTGCAGGAGAGATTTCTACCCTGCCTTTCCTCAGGTGTTCAGTCAAACTCAATTGCCTCGGCGTACATCCTATCACGTAGCTCCCAGCGCCCATCTGCCGGCAGCACATCTTTATGCTGGAGAGATGTGGATTTGAACTGTGCTCTGATAAAAGAAAACCTAGGAAGAGTGAGATATCCATCCCACTGCCTCATGTGTCGTCTGGAAGAACGGTGTGTGGTTGCGAACTTAAAATAAGGGGCACTCTTCATTTCTTGATACAACATAAGTCTTTTGAGTTTACAGTAAACCATTGGTGCAGGTGAAAATTGACTGCAAAAATTTAATTAATAAAGTGCTAGACAGTCACAGTATATGCCTGAAGCATATGTATAAAAAAGCCGTTGCTTGACTGACTTGCTAAAATGCATTTGAGATGTGATCACTTCTTACTGATGTGTGGCTTCATGGCATCTGTTATAAAAATAAATTAATTTTAATATCAAGCTGAAGTGTCACACACCATTACACACATATCAATTTAGTTTCTACCAAATTAAAACACTTTAGAAAAGAGACTGTAAATACAAATTTAAATAAGTGATTTTTATTTTAAAACATTTAATCTACACTTACTGAAAGTGCAATAACTGTCTTTATATTTCATCATTTAGATGGAGGAATGTGTTTTGCATAGATTACATTCAGTATTATATTAGATTGTTATTGTAGCCTATTGGCTTTTGAATACAGCAAATATAAAATAATGTTTTGAAAATGTACTTACAAAGTTCAGTGATTACTGTAGATTTCCTTCTAAAAACAAATGCTTAGTGTAGATAAATCAAGCAAATGTGGATACAAGTTTTGGATCAGTAATATACAGTAAATATATAAGGGATATAATGGTACACAAATTAGTATCTAACATTTTTGGTGCGGTTCTTCCAGTTCGGTACGCATGTGTACCGAGCAAATAAAGCTTTGTTTTAACCACTGCACGAGTGGAATTTCATTGGAAACTTCCAGATTTATATATTGTTACTTTTAATAAGAAACAAAATATCATCTTTAAAAATATAAATACATTTTTCTAGGAAATCCAAACAATAAATGTCGTTTTGACGTTCTTTGATGTGGTGTGACAGATCGCTGTTTATAAAACGGTTAGTTATATTCCTTGATTCTGATTGGTCAGCAGCTGTGTTTTATTCGAGATACAATACAGATATGACTGCTTCACCCGACGGATGTATCACTGAGCAATACCCTTAGCAACATAATCAATAATATAGCATTACAACTGTTCTGTATATTATGTATTTCGGAAAAATTAACTGTTTGTTATTTATTTAATGATGTATGAGTGACCTCCTGCAGGCATCTTTTTTCTTTAATTTTGAGACCACGCTCTTCCCTGTCTAATAAACGCTTCTCATATGTTGATGTGTGTGCGCGTCTGTGTGAAAGCCCACAGTTTCCGAAGTAAGAAGGGAATATTAATGCATGTATTAGTTTTCTGTTTCAGGTATGATTCTGTATGTCCATATGTACATCAGTTTACACTGTAATGATGCTTTCAAACTCGTGCTGTGCTGCGAATCGGTCTAAAAGACGGAAAACAGACGTTTTCTCATGCTGAGAGATAAACAGATGTATTTGTGTGAGAAGACATCATACCTGGTGTTTAAAACAAATGACACAGTGGATGATAAGAGCTCCCATTATCTGTTTTTGTTTAAGCTCCAAATAACAAAATATCATAGCATTTAATTTACCTCAGGCAAGTCACCGATGTCCACAGCTCATTTGTTTGCTAGAGAAATAAAGTCTATAGAAGAGCATTTAGTGAAATATTAAACTAGACAGTATACTTCACTTGATCTGTTAGTGATGTCTTAATTATTTAATTTGTTTAAATAAATGTGTTATGAAACAAAATATGGCAGCCACTGTGTAACTGACTACATTTCAACAACAAATATCAATGTTATAATTTAGAAGTTGATTTTAAAATGGAATTATGTGCAATTTACATGTTTGCATATATATTTTTTTAGTTGAGTTTTGATTATTTTATTTAAAAATAAATAGTAATTAAATTTAAATTCGGGCTCTGTTGCTAATTGTATCCTTAGTAATGTATAAGGCTCCCTATAGTTTAGAACACAAGCTGAGGTAAATTTTCATCCCTAAGAAAATTTTTCTGTATTTCCATCAAATAAATGCAGCCTTTTTTGAGCATAAAAAATAAGTTTTGATGATGTCCCTGTATATGACAATGTTTTTCACATATTAGTTTTGTCCAAGGGTTGAAGCAGACAAGTGAGTGCCAGTATCCCATGCTGTCATCTTTCAAAATTATCCTTGTCATTGAAATGCATTAGTGAAATGGGTTTTGCTAAATTAGAAATGCATTTTAATAAAGACTAATGAGGACTTCAGAGGGTTGGTGTTGTGAGGGAACAAGGAACTACCTGATCACGCTGCAGACTTTCGTTTACAATACAATTAATGTGCATCTAATTGTTGCTTCATTTTAAGGGGGAAATGTCACACATTCTGGCACTGTCCCTGGTTTTCTCTGTCGCTCATAATGGGAAAAAGTGATTAACGCATTTTAGCCTTTCTGGAGACAGAGAGACCCATCGGCAGTGTGTTTCACTGTAATTTCTTTGTTAATTACATCTCATGGGAGGAGCGGGTGGAGGAAAGAGGCTCGCAAACGCTGAGGGCAGTGTGTGCCAGTGTGGGTTTAGCAGAGGGGGGTTATACGGTTGCTAAACTGGCACACTTACACACTAGTCTGCTTTCGGGGCAGACGGTGTGAGTCTCCACAGTAACAAGCTCCCCTCTGTGCCGCTCATATATCCTCCAGCCATCCTCCATGCTGTGATTCCTCATTCCTTTGCCCCACTTTTGAGGACACACTTATCAGGCCCATCACGGCAAACACTCTCCTCTCTGATTGATCACAACACTTGAATGGACTAGTAATCTGTAAATACTCTTGAATTCTTTATAGTGGCAGCAGAAGTGCTGGGAGTTTATTATCTATCATTTAAAAGGAAGGAGAAGAGACATGTAGGTGTGTGGTGTTATGGATCATTGGCCAAGGGGTCTTCACTTTAAAGTTAGAAGGAATGAAAGATTAGATATGCTGATATCAGAATCGGGGAGTCATGCATTGTTTTTATCAACTATTGTTTTTTTTATCTGGCTAATAGTTTCAAATGATACAAATTGATGTCGTACAACAGGTATCAGTTATATTTTATTCACATACAGCATCCAAAAGTCTGAAAACCACAAGGTTTTTATTTTTTTATTTTTCTAATTTAACAAAAAGGAAGTTTGTTGAAGAGTCAAAACTATTCTTAATTTGATAATATATATATGATAAATTAATGAAAAATGAAACATTTATATATATATATATATATATATATATATATATATATATACACAGGAAATACATAGGGTATGTATAGCTTTAAATAATTAAATATCTGGAGCATTTCTGTTTATTTCCAGGTTTACATTTTTAAACAATCCCAGATTTTTCCTGTGGTCTCAGACTGTTGGGCTGTGTTGCTAAAGGGAGTTTCAGCACATGCATGCGTCATTTTAGAGGGATTACCATGAAGATGGGGTCACTGCCACGGTTGCAGGGAATAGGGAAAGTGCTAAGGAAAGCCAATGTATTTTATCTGACATCAAGACCTGGCTGGTATCAAGCAGGGCCAGAGTCCTGGATGTCTCAGGTGTGCACCGACCCATGACTGAACCCTCTGGGCTGCTTTTCTGCATGACCACCAACACATTCCTCTCAAATCAACTGAGGGCACTTTGACTGCAACAACAACACGGCACAACACCGCACCACACACCAGCTCCAGACATGAAAGCCTGCACACATCGTGCTTAGCTGTTACGCTGAGAGCTTCTCTGGTTCAGGAGAAATACAGAGGGCTGTTATTTTCACCAGTTTCTAGCTCTATTAGCTGCAGTTTCTTAGGGACAATCTTAAAGTAATGAAGTGTTTTAATGTGTGTGCTACCATTCAGACTTTTGGTGTCTCTAAGATTAATTGTTTTCATGTTTTTGAAATTATCTTATAGTCACCAAGGCTGCATTTAATTGATACAAAATGCAGTAAAAATTGTCATTTTGTGAAATAATATTACAATTTAAAACAGCTGATGTCTATTTGAATATATTTTAAAAATGTAATTTATTCATGTGATGTCGAAGCTGAATTTTCAGCCAGTCTTCAGTGTCACATTATCCTTCAGAAATCATTCTAATATGCTTATTTGATGCTCAAGCAGCATTTCTTAATATTGCTTAATATTTTTGTGGAAACCGTGATACACGACCATTCAAAAGTTTGGGGTAGGTAAGATTACAAAAATAATACAAAATAATACTTTAGTCAGCAAGGATGCATTGAATTGATCAAAAGTGACAGTAAGTACATTTATAATACTACAGAAGATTTTTATTTAAATTGTTTTTTACTTTTTATTCGTCCTGGAAAAAAAATATCATGGTTTCCACATATATGATTAAATATATTACTGTATTTTTTAATGTTCAAGTTACTGCCTGTAAATTGGATTTTTACTGTGACTTTTATTCATATCACTTGCAACTGCATATTTATTTCAATATCATCATGCAGAGGTGTAATAAAGACTGAAACTTAATTTAGGAGGAATGCAGCAGGTCAGTGAAGACATTAAATATATAATTAAACAGAACCCTACATTATAACTACACATAATGGCATATCTTGAAAATTAACTGCTGCTAGGACACTTTATTGAGAGGATACTTTATCGAGTCTCTGTTCTATTCTCTAGAATCACGACTGCTTGCATATCTATGCATAAAGACATTTATAAGCTTGACAATAAGGAAGATACCATTGGTCAAGCTGTTTTATATAGTGCATTCAGTGAATATGTTTTATCAGTTGATGTGTTCCCTACATTACATGAATGCTTGTATTTATAAAAGGGCATACATGATATGATGCAAACCTTCAAAATGCAATGGCATCCTCATGAAGGACAGACACACAATAGGCAGTGATCTGATGTGTGGGAGATGAGAGCAGAGACTGTTCATAGAAATTAGACAGCAACCGGTATGATCCAACTCTCGCTGCAGGAGGCTCAAGGAGGAATCCAGAATAAATGTTTTAGGTTCAAGTAAAATGTCTGTTTTTGAACTGTTCAGGGTGCTATTTTATGCTGATCGATTTGCTCTTAAACTCATGCAACATAATGGGTGCTGTTGTCTAACTCATCAGGAAGCTGTGGTATTTATTTGTTTGTATTATTTTTGGTTACACTTTAGAATGCAGTTCCATCATTATTGAATAACTACACAAGAACACGTGAGTAACGCAATAGTATCACTCTAGTAACTACTAGTGACTAACAAGAAACTCTGATTAATAAATGAGTAAGTGATAGTGCTTAGTCGAATGTGGTAGTTCACTATTAGCTAATCAGTAACTATTATTTTAGCATACCTCCCAAGAACTATTAAGTATTATTATAACTATACATAATGAATAATTAATTCTAAAGTAAAGGTCATGGTAACCCACTAGTAATGACTCAAGTATTACCAAATTCTTCTGAAGGAATTACTAATTATTTGGATCAGTATTCTAAAGTGAAGTTCATGATAACAGAAGGATGTAGTAACACTTGAGTCATTACTATCCAAAACCTTACATATATAAAAGAGAGATATCAAAAGCTTACATTGATGTCAGTAAATATTAGGGAGTCATGATGCTTTTCACTTTAGAATATGATCCAAGTAATTAGTAGTTCCTTTAGAAAAAATGATAATTATTGAGTTATTACTTGTGGGTTACCATGATCTTCATTTTAGAATGAATTGCACTTTATGCATAAGTCACATTAATTATGAACCTGTATAACGTAGTTTTTAGTAGTTCTCCAGGATATACATAAAAATAGTAGTTATTGATTAGCTAATAGTGAACTACCAGTTTCAACTGAGCGCTATTACTTACCAAATCAATAATCAGAGTTTCTTGTTAGGTAATGGTAATTACTACAATGTTAACAGTGCATTAGTCACTTGTTCCTGTATAGTTATTCATTAACAAAGGATCAGTATTCTAAAGTGTTACCCTTATTTTGTATTTATTCATTTTCTTTTAGTTTGCCTCCCGCAGGACTAGAAATTAAATGGGAAAATAATCATGCTGCTCCTAACAAGACTACAGAACAGATGCTGAGCTCTCTCATTACAGCTGTTGACTTTGACTTGTCCTAGTGCTCTTTTTTTTTACATTTTGACCTTAATTTACATGTATTAATTCTGCAGATGGTTTATCCAAAGTTGTATATATTGAATTCAAAGTATACAACAGAGTTCAAACCCATGACTTTTGCATTGCTAGTGCCAGATCAAAAAACATATATTTTTTTAATTACAGTACTTTTAAATATTATCGATTATTAATCATTTTGTATACATAATTAATTATTGTTTCATTATTTAGTTTTAATAGTTATTATATTGTATTTTAATTATTTATTATATTTATTTCTAAGAAAACTGGTCAATCATGGTGCCACGAAATAAATGTATTTCAAAATGACAATTAGCACAACAGCACCTATACTGGAGGCACCAGATTTGTCTGTAATTATACTGTTTAATGCAGTTGAACCTTTCAGATGGCAGAATGACTTTGATCAGCTTTCCTTGTGGACGTTTTTGACTTGGCATGTTATCAGTCTCTCATTAAGAGTTTATTCAGTTTGTAATGCATTTGTTGTGATGCATATTGTAAAGGTGCACTTTAATCCAAACAACTATGTATTTTAGCAAAACCATTGTTAAGTGGAGCCCTGTAATGAAAATTGAAATATAACATCCCTAACAGATACAAATAATTATATATATATATATATATATATTTTTTTGTAGCATGAGAGGTATTTTTCAGCTTGATTAGTTGTACGTACAGATGCTGCAGAGAGACTGATTTATGGTGGGTGTGCATGGTGAATAATGAAAGTACACCAGCATCATTAATTCTTAGCACAAATGGGTGGTTGTTTAGGGAGAGTTTGAAACAGCTCAATTATGATTCTAAAATGTGTTCAAATTATCTCCATGTTAAGAGTCTTATTTGCATACTGCATGCTACTATGTAAATTATGTATGTGTGTGTGTGTGTATATATATATATATATATATATATATATATATATATATATATATATATATGTATACAGTATATATACAGTATATATATATATATATATATATATATATAAAAGCATCCAAAATGTACATTTGGGATTTTCGCCATTCTAAATTCCTGTTTTATGTTTCACACTGTTTATTTTTCCCTGATTTAACACTTTAGTTTTGTAAACCCAAGGGTAGCATTGTTATTTTCACTTGTCTCTCTCACACAGTAAAACACAACCCGTGTATTACAGTGTCTGCTGTACAAAGCTCATGAATATTTAATGAAGGAAGCATCAAGGCACTTTAATGATTGGTTGGCTGTTGCTAAACAACTTGCTGTACGTTCTAGCACTGCATTATTTCTCACTGTATACCTTTAGCACCACAATTCTTGGGTTGGCACCATAAAGGTACAAGTGTGAAACTTGGCTTTATCCAGCAGTATGTGCAGTGTGAAAAGCCCTATTTTATTATCCATTTTGCACCATGATAATGGAACCCATGACCTTGGCTTTATTACTTTGATCCAATCAAGATGCTTACGGAAATTATTTATTTGTTAAAATGTGCATATAATCACGGTCATGGTCCTGTCAAATCAAACTTTATAGTTAGAGTAGCATACATAATTATACAATGGATAACCATTGATAATCATGTTTATATTGCAGGTGAATAATTTATTAATTATACCTGGCTGGACGTATGACAACTAGGTTAATCTTTGTGCAGTAATGACAATTAAAACCTGATAATACAACTCATTTGTCTTGTTCTCCTGCTCAAAGACCACTGGTGTAGAACTCGAACCATATGCAGGCTTCATTGGTGGAGTTCATGATGGATGTATCATTCCAGCTTCACACTGACGGTGCCACTTCATTTAGCACAGCCTCACTTTCTGCTGATACACATTAATCTGTTGTTGCTGTTGTGTTCTCCTTCACAGCTTAACAAAGCGCTTGCTGGACAGCAATTAAAGACTTATTTTTGTCCATTTAAAACTCATTTGACTTTTATGTGATGCATTTCAGGGTGATAGATAGATTTTTATACTGTATATTACTAATTAAAATTCAATCACTGTGATGTAAAGCTGAATTTAACGTGATCTCATGTTAATTTGTATGTATTTTACGTAAAATGTGCATACGTATAACATTTACTTATTTTTTCCTCTGCTGGCTTCTGCTGTATTTTCAGCTATTAAACTCCTTCTGACGATCTAAACTAAAAATTATGAATATTGATCAATTGGTCTAATTGTATTATTGTATCTTCTCAACAATCTGTTCTAATGTTTGTCCTGACATTCATATCAGGGATGTAAATGCAACGCTGTCTGGCGCTCTTTCTGGACGCAAATCTATTTGCACCATAATTATTTGCTGAGATTACTTTACTGGGCAAAAATCGAACGACAGCTTTCGTCTCCTGAACATGCCCGTTTTGATTGAAGCTGTGGGAAGAGCGGTCAACAATGAGACTGAGACTATAAACCAATATGATACCATCATGATGAAACTCTCTTTGGAAGTGAAATTTGCATTCAAAATCAGAATGGACAAGCTACAATTTTTTTTTATCATAACAACAATCATGTTTTTCCATCATGGCGCCTTGGAGGTCCGCATTTATGAGAGCGATCAGTGAAGACTCTCGCTCCCTTATTACAGACATTATATTCAACTGCGTGAAATGCCACGCCAAACACAGGTCTGAACGCGCATGGCACTACATCTAAACAGATTTTTTTTGCAATCATGTGTTTATGGTATATGTGCTGTGCGAGGTGTTTTCTGTTCTCAGACTGGCCTTAAATGGAGCATAGTCTGGGGTTAAAATTTTTCCTTTTCTTATTAAAAAGCTGTATAAATATGCTCCTGTTCTGCATTTCATGTATGTTGTGTATGTATAAGGTTGATCTAATTTGCTTATTGTACTATGACAATAAATACTACTACTATAAAATGTGGTTCTATAAAACATACATTTACTTTTTAGACACTAAAACTTACAATATTCGTTTTTCAGCATTTAAAAGTACAAAATGATGTATTGGCGACATAAAATGTATCTAATGAATATTGAAATCAATTAATTGTATTATTAGTTGTCATATCAATTACAGTTTCAATTGCATCATTATTAATGAAATGATACAATTTTGGTTTGTGTCTGTGATTTTGCAGCCATGTTTTAATAAAGGAAAATGTTTGACAAGACTTCACTTTAAACATTAAAATAAAAAACATTTGAAATCGTTTAATTTACATGTCATGTTTATGATAAATTTTTTCTCTAACATGCTGTGATGGACAATAGAACTATAAAACATAAACATACTTACGACATGAACAATTTTATTTGTGCACTGTAATCCATACAAGCAAATAAGCCTTCATTAGATCTTCATTATGAGCAAAATTATCTAGCGATTAAATGGCAAAGTCCGCTAAGATACATGCTGCATGCAAATGTTCGCTTCAGCGACATGTTTCTGCAGGATATTCATCATTGGTTCACTATGTGTTCACAATTGTCTACCTTTCTTAAATTGTTTTGAATGATGCAAATATTCCATTAACTGAGAGCAAGAGGATCAATTCAGGAAATAATCTGATAATATTTCAGAGATTAAAACATAAATTCTGCTCTGACTCATTTACCAGAGAGGACTGAATGTGAGAACCAAACTAAATGAGAGAAATAAAACAGAAACTTGTGTTACTGATACGCACTTTCATAATTTATGATATAAAGCTGAATAGATTTTATTTTAAGACAATCAAATGCTCTGGCACATAAAATTATGTAGATGCAATTGCCTCTGGCCTTGAGTTTGACACATGGAGTTAAGGTCTAAAATCTAAATTGCTTATTAACAAAATGATAAAAATGCAAATTCACTGTAAAACGGGTAGGTGTAGGTTAAGGGGCCTAAAAATCTAAATAGCTTATTGGAAAATTATAAAAAATGCATTTATACGAATATTAATTATATAAAAGATATGTACATATATGCGCGCTAAATACGTATCAATTTTAACGTTTAGTTGAAAACCTCTAAATTGAGTTTAGCATCAATGAAAATGTGTTTTATTGCAGAAATGTTACGTATTAATATCTACGTATATAATGTTACATGAGACCAGACTGGAATTTTCAGCAGTCATTATTCCAGGCTTCAGTGTCACATGATCCTTCAGAAATCTTTCTAATATGCTAATTTGGCGCTCAATAAACATTTCTTAATGTCATTAATGTTGTAAAAAGGTTTTGCTGCTTAATATTTTTTTGTGAAAACTGATTTTCATAGGATTCTTTGTGGAAATAATTATGAATAGACAGTTTGAAAGTGCATCATTTATTTGAAGTAAATGTCTTTTATTGTCACTTTTGATACATTTAATACAGCCCTGCTGATTAAAATATTAATTTCCTTAATAAAAATAAATAATCACGTTACAGTCTCTGAACTATTTATATTCGTACAATGGTATAGTGTTACGAATAACTTGCACTGATGAAATGGTCTCAATATGACCATCATAATTGTGTATTAACAGAGTAAATAGACATGTTGTTCATATTACTGAAATAGTCCACCTTGAAAAGACCTACATCTGCTATGCTGCATGCAATATGTTCGCTTTCAGCAAAAGATTGTTCTGTATTATGTATGAGTTCAGGTCATCAGTGTCATACCACTATGTTGAGTTCAGCAAAAGGTCTGAATTTCTACCTTTCTTAACTACTTCTTTTTTTATTAACCCAAGGTTATTCCTATGATTGATGCATTTTGTTCTAATATATGTTTTTAATCATGCAAAGGTTTTTATTGAGTTCAGACTGCATGTACAACATTCACTGTAGAGGGTCTCTGAGCCTTGTGCAGGTGAAGCCAAGAGAGCTGAATGTAGCCAGTACAATGGAGAGAAGATTAAAAATGAGCGGGCCTGCTGCCATGTCAACACAGGGTGACCTGTGCGTATATGTGTTTGTGTGACAGAATGAGGGCTGGAGACATAAACCTGATGGAACAGTCATCTCCTGGCACTGATTACTCATTTTAGAGGTCAGGACAAACCGGACCCCAGTGACTTCTCTTCTTAATTAATCTTTCGACCGGTCACTGTGGAGCCGTCTTCTCACACCGGCAACACAGACACACTTGAATAATACTGGCCTCTGCTGAGCGGTGTATGCTGGGTTAGTGCATGCTTCAATTTTGATAGAAGCACCGGGGGAATTTAAAACGTATTGAGGAAAATATTTGGGATATTTAGCAATTTATGAGTCTAGCTGACAGGAAAAGTGATAAGCATAAACAAAACGATGACCTGTTTACTCTGACTCATATCTGGAGGTTGCTGTAGTCTCTGTGCTGTTGGTTGCTAGTAGATGTTCTTCAGTTGATGTCTCTAACCTGTTTGCGGATGACTGTCTGCAAATCAGTTGATAGTTCTCTCATTGCAGTGCTGTTCTTTTGCGTGTTAAAGGAGTAGTTCACTTCCAGAATGAACATTTCTTGAATTTACTCACCCCCATGTCATTGAAGATCTCCATGTCTTTCTTTCTTCAGTCTCAAAGATTTTAAGTGTTTTGAGGAAAACATTCCAGGAATTTTCTCTGTATAATTTTCTTCAATGGTTTGAAGGTCCAAATTGCAATTTCAATGCAGCTTGTCTGAAGTTTAAAATAATTGGTGCAGCCAATCACATAACATTTGGTTATTACATATATGTTATGCGCCGGTTCAGCCGCAAACACAATTTATGCTGCAAAAACAAAACCATCGAGCAAAATACCAGAGTGAAGATGGCTGTGAACAACTTCCACAGATTATGTGAAGTAAATCTACGCATCCACGGTACAATTAGTGCATCTAAACTAGTATTTGATAGTAGAGACAAACAAGAAAATATTTGCAGCCGACTGTCAAAGTTAGGATTAGTTCTGTTAAACACAACTCTTCGTTCATTTCGAGTTTGTCGGAAATTCTGCAACTTCATTGCAAGAGTACAGCATGACATGGCAATATTCAAGGACTGGAAAAGAAAGGAGACACTGACCTGTCAAAAGGGTGCCAGTTTGAGCTCGATAGATAAAAGAGACCGAGATACACCCTCTAAAACTCGGCAGTAGGGCCACAACATCACCTCCATTCAAAATGTGAACCAAACACTCTTCTTGTTAGCTTCTGTTGAAAATGCGAGATATTCTCCAAGCGAATAGAATCGTGTCTATGATTATTGCTTTAGATTTTAACCTAAACTACAATCTTAAATTTGGCGCTTATTTGTCAGCTTCTGTTCGTTGGTTGAAGAGAGATAATCTGGAAGTGATAATATGGAAGTGAACTTATAGAAAGTCTGTCATGATTTACTCACCATCATGTTGTTCCAAGCTTGTATGAATTTTATTTTCTCTCTTATTTTCATGAGTTTTGTGGGTCCCATTAACCGGAAAGTGAGTCAATGATGACATAATTTAGTTTTTGGAGAAAACTGGTCAGACTTCCTTTCAAAGGTTTTTTGGACCTCATCGACTTGATGGTCAGTAAACAATGACCACATTATTAAGGGAAGGAAACTGTCACCTTAACAGAGATTTAACGGACATTTTTAAAAGCATAACAAAAACTCTAGAAAGAGTACTCTTGCAAAACAAACACATAGAGAAACCATTATGTTTCTTATCCGAACTGCCGAATTCAATCTTTCTGTGAAATTAGTTTTCCTTCCACATTCAAAATATTTCTGCACCTTTTCTTTACCACAGATAGGTTGGATCATCCTACACTGCCAGTAAAAGGTATAATGCATATTTCAGCACTCTTAGCATTTTTTTCCTCTTTCTTTTTTTTGTAAAAAGACTCAAAATTGTTTAGCCTTGGACAGAGAAGTAAAATAAGAAAATGTCAGAGCCCATCTCTGAGTTTCACTCACTATACAATCTAATGCTCTTCAGGCTAATAGCTCTACTCTAATCTCAGATTAATGCATCCGTCATTTTGCATTTGATCTTGTTTCTTCGTCGTCTTTCAAAAGTCTTTCACACACCCTCTAAATCATCCATCAATTAAAAGGGGTGAAAGTTTTGAGCTGCGCTTGAAGGTCGGCATGTCCCCCGAAAAGCGGAAATGATAGTACGAGTGAACAGCACTGTTAGCATGTAATCCGCTCGTGAAAAGCATGCCAGCTGCTTGCCGTGCACAGACAGATAAGACCCTGGAAATGGCACCTGGCTGGCACAGAATCCCTGTAGCTGAGATCGTCCTCTAACTCCAAGGGATACTTACAGCAGACTGCAAGTATTTGATTATGGCACTGTTGCTGTAGGGGTTCCAGTGGTCCGCCAAACTAGAAATCAAAGTTTTTTATTTGTATTTTATTTTTATTTAGTTGCTTTAGTGTTATTGAAGATGAAAAATATGCATTATTATTAGTAGTAGTCGTTTATATTTTAAATAAATTACTGATGTTAGCAATGCACTTTTCTGGAGAAGAAAATCTAGAAAGAATAATATGATGGTCACATTAAGGACAATTTTTATCTACTGCATGTAAAAACATATATATACAATAGTTTAGCTCTTTCTCATCAAACAGTGTTACAATTACATGTATGCAAACACAACATTATTGATTTTGATAAAAATATACGATTTCTGATTATTTTGAAACATTATCAAACAAAACATTATTTTGTCAACTAAAAGTTAGATGACAGCTAAAATGACTTACTGACTAAAACTACCAATTTATTATTATTAACGATTTTATGAAAAAATAAATGCATATGTATTTTATGTATATAAGCAGAAATAGACAAAAAACATTGTATCGGTCAAAATTATCGATTTTTCTATTATGCCAAAAAATCCTATAGGATATTGAGTAAAGATCATGTTCCATGAAGATATTTTGTAAATTTCCTACCGTAAAAATATCAAAACTTAATTTTTGATTAGTAATATGCATTGCTAAGAACTTAATTTGGACAAATTTAAAGGCGATTTTCTCAATATTTAGAATTTTTTACACCCTCAGTATCTCGGCCAAATATTGTCCTATCCTTAGCTTATTTGATTATTCAGCTTTCAGATGATGTATAAATCTCAATGTAAAAAAAATTGACTCTTATGACTGCTTTTGTGGTCCAGGGTCACATTTTATAAATATACACAACTACATAGGCTAACTAAACTGCAAAAATATGTTTATGTGTAGTGCACAGTACAAATTAAAATCCTGGTACTTAGTTCCCATTAACAATGTTTGTACAATCACCGCCTGCTTTGAAGTGATTGTGAGTCATTCTCACCTGGTTTTCTATCCAAAACAATCCCTCAGTGTTTGCCTGTCAGTCTCTCCTCCTGCATGCAATTACAGCTCAAAACAGTGTCCTGTACTGCACATTGTAACAATTACAGTGGAATATGGCTTAGATATAAGCCTCGTCGTTCTTGTATGAGAATAAAAATAAAGCCCTCTGCCCGGTTCTGCGCAAGGCATTTTAGAATCCGTTGCAAATTGCTTCAGATTCAAGCCTCTCAGCCTGGCAGTTCAGGTCGGATTGCAGAGCGAGGTCTTGGGGAGCGTTCCAATCTATGCCGTGCCAACAGATGAATTAGTTTAGCCCTTGCGCCTCACAAACAAGATGTCACTGCTCTTTGTGTCTGCAGGCAGGCCCAATCACAGGTAAATAAACAGTCACTCTCACCTGTACCACACCGGCAGCTTTTATTAAGAGACAGAGGGGCATGTCAGTTAAGACCAGCAGCTGCATGCGTAAACCGGTCGAATAAAACGTACACAAGAAAGATTGAAAGGCTGGTCGGGAGAGGCGAGAGAAGTGAGATGGAAAGAGACCGGCAGGAAGAGTATTTACATGTTAGTGTGGACTAGCATTGAGCTCCCTGTGATTGGATGTTTTAAACTCAATCCACATTCGCTGCGAACAAAGCAGGTGCTTGAAAAAGGACTGTGTGATAATCATCATGCAAGATCTTTCTTGTGAGATTAGCTAGTCAATCTTTGCTAAAGTGTTCAAATATATCCTGAGCCTAGACGCATTGCAACATGTTTAAATTGCTTGACTGGGGTGCTTAAACGTCTTGATTATTGACTGAAAGCTCCTTGGGTTTTGGATACACACAGAGCAATTCATGACTTTCCATTTTGATGTTTCATCCTTTTCCATACTTGTCGAAAACATGAGAAAAGGGGAAGCGATGTTCATTATCTTCGTACTTTATCGTGCAGATTGTGTTTTCGGAAACGTGCAGACATGATAATGCAATTTGTTAGGTCACCCCCTCCCGTTCTGCTTTCATGTGCGGTTGCCATAAGAGCTCTAGTGCCATCTAGTGATCCGTCTTTTAGGCACAGGGTTTATTTTAGGGAATTTCTATAGTTGGTGGTGATACAAATATGCTTGTACGAAGGAATTTCCGAATGCTCACCTTTGTCACAGCTGACAATTTGCATTAGTCATAAATGGCAATCCTTCAAACCACTGAGAATATCAAAGACTCTTTCTTCACAGAGAAGAGCTCTGAGCTTAAAGAGACACTACAGATGACATGATTTTCCGTGCTTTTTCATGCAAATCAACCGCCTAAAATAAACGTTATCTAATGAGATGTTTTCTTTCACTCTCCTGTTTTAATTTGGCCTGCAATGCATCACGCCGGTATCATAACTGTCAAAACCCAGAGCTGTAGAGAAAATATGTCAAAGTAAATTGGCACACTGTAGAGTGTGCAGCTCTCCCACTGTTTCTCTCTCTTCCAGCCTTCCTTATTTCTTCTTCTCTACTTCTTGCTTTTTCATTCTCTCACTTTTGTCTAATTAAAGCACCAGCTAAGCGTTTTATTGGTAATGCCTTCTTAATCTACAGCTGGCATCAAATTTGATGAAACACTTTTAACACATTAGTATTTTCTGAAGAGCTCAAGCTTTCTGATTGGCATCCAATTTACAGGCCTTTTAATCCATTAACTTTGAGGACCCTTTTTTTAAAGAGCTTAGAGCTTTGCTTTTCTTGGCACAGCTACATTGCTTTTATTCAAAGGAATACAATGGAAGAAACAATTTAGATGATTTAGAATCCTATGAGTAATTAAGAAAACGTATATTTTGTAAAGAGTTTGAGAGTGAGTAGGATGGCTTGAGAGCCGGTTTGCTCCCATCACCTCCAAAAAAGTAATCTGCATGACCCTTTGCACTTCTCCTGCAGACCAGAGCCTGTTTAGATATTGAATAGCAAAGAAAGATCTGCTCTGATCCCCCCCCCTCATCAAAAAAAGTATTTAATTAAATAAGAATCTCACTGAAATTAAAGCAAAACTCAGTTTGGGCTGATTGACATGTTTGCAGTTTGCAACAGGGCTTTTGTTGCTTTATTATTAAGTGTACTATAGGGTGCTACGTTTCCATTTCCCCGTGTCTTTCTTATGCATAATGTTTGGCTAAACTTGGCCTATCTGATATTTTGCGAAAGGCTGAAGGAATAATGGGTTCTCACATTGCATTTTCTTCTCACACTGTTGGCTCATAAAATCTCTGTGTGGTTTGTTGTGTGTGTGTGTGTGTATGCGCGTCTATAAAATCTCAAGTGTGTGTCTTTTATTAAAGTGTGCTGCAGTGAAAGGGTATTCCCTAATTGGCTGTTGAGCTTGCTGATTGCTTTTGTATGTTTGGAGATCTGCAGAGTAAGCAACTGTGAGTTCATATACTTTTGGGATGGGCTTAAAATAGTAGGAAAGCTTTACTCAATACACTTTCCATGTTAGGCTCAAATGATGATAGAGCTGATGGAACAAATGTTGACAAGCAATTTGATTGTATTAATTAATAAGCATATTTATTTTAAGTTTTTTAATAATTTTTTTTAATAAAAATTGTAAAACATTTGTAGTGTTATTTTAATATTATACTTATTTTCAGATGAGCTTAAAATATAAGCAAAGCTTCCTAAATTGTAACTTTTATAATGTTATTATTAATTAATGTATTATTATTAATAATAGTATGTATTACTTATGTTAATATAATAATATTCATATTTTAAGATTTTATAATAATTTATTTGTATTTGTTGCTATAATAATGTTTGTCAAGCATTAATCATAATTGGAATGTAATCAATTAAACTGCCATATTCTAAAGACAGAATTAATCATTTTCAAAACTTAATCATGTTGAATAATTTTTTTCAGGAAACTCTCCGTCAGACGAGTCGGAGGAGCGGGACAAAGAGCCACGCACGCTTACTTACCCAGCATACATTGCCAGCCTGCTGGACTCGGGTGCCAAGCGCATGGCGGCGGGGGTGCGCATGGACTGCAGCAGCCAGGGCCAGTGCCCTCTGTCCTGCCACCTCTGCCACATGAGTCCTGGGCCTGCACGTCCTGCAGAACCTGTGCTGCTCAACATCACTAAAGCCACGCCAATCTACGAGCTGGTCAACAGCAACGAGACCTACCAGGTATCTGTGACTCAAAATATTATACTCTCACCCCTTGCCAGGTTACCCACTGAAGCAAAGCAGCGTTGAGCCAGGCTGGGACACCTCCTGGGGAAAACAAAGGTTGCTGGTGGACAATGTGTTAGTGGAGTCGACAGGTGGTCTTTGTGGGACCTATTGCACCAGTATAGAGATGGGAACATTAACCCCCATTTTCACAGACAAGGCTTAAGGCTAGACCTAGACTAAAATGCATGTTTGAGCTGTCTCAACTAAAAATATCTTGCTCTGACAGATCTTAAAACATACCAGCCATATTGTTCTGTCTCAAGATGCACACCTGTAACGTTTTCTTCTAAGGCATTTTTATAAAAGCTGCTTAAATGTCTTAATTTAACTAAGGCCTAGTCCTGGCTTAAGTCAGCCAAGCCCCATCTATGAAACCGGCTAAAAATAGCAACATTTAAAAAAAGAAAAGAACAAGTCTATTCATCAATTAAACATATCCTGGTGCTATTTACCAGAAATGTAAACCTAAAGATCAGTCAAAAACACATGTATGTATGTATGTATGTATGTATATATTTGAATGGAAATTAAATTAATTCAATATATTAATTTTAATTTTTGCTCAGCACTAAGTCTGAACCACAAAATTCAAATATTGGCTGAAGTTATGTTGAAAAATAAAAACAAATAAAAATTTATTTATTATTTATTTATAATTAATATTACTTGAACAAATATAATTACAACAGTTTGAATTAATTAAAACGAAGTTATATTTCAAAAGGTATTTTAATTATAATTTATTTTCCTTTCTCAGTCACATTCCTAATCTCTAAAATATTTTTGGTCTTTTAGTACAAATATGCATCATCCAGGGAGATGCTGCACTCTAGTGGTGGTAGAGTACATTTCCCCACTTATACATAAACCTCATTGAGTGTAAAATAGTGTATATATCTGTGAATATTATAATAATTGTTTATAATTCATATTAGTATGAATATGACATGCTCTGCGTTTTTGTATTTTCATGTAGGCTCTGCAAGAGGCCATGATGAGTGTAATGTGGTGTTCTGCTAAAGGTGATGTTATTGATGACTGGTGTCGATGTGACTCCAATGCCTTTGGCACAGATGGACTCCCGACCTGTGCTCCTCTGCCTCAACCTATGTGAGTTCAGGGAATTTACCATTTCTGAAGTGAGGTTTTAAAGTATAAGTTCAGATCTTGGTCAAACATTAAGTCATAAATGGTCTATGTTGATTTTATACTCTTATAAGGCTCAAGCTGTCCCATTCGTACGAACCTAGCAGTTCATTGGTCATCATAGAATGGAATCATGCAGAGCCACCAATCGGAGTGCGAATTGTTGATTACCTCATCAGTCAAGAGAAGGTGACAGAGCGGACTGATCACTCTAAAGTTGAGACAGGTAGGTACATTATGATATGAGCTTATACAAAACATTTGAGATATATAATATCCACATATAACTGCCTGCCTTTGATGTCTTCTACAATAATGGCTAAAAAAGATAATTAATATCTAATGCCAATTTATTTGGGAATTAGCAGAGTAGTAAGCAGGATAATGTACATTCAGACAGTCATTATCGCAAATTATACTCCTTCAGGGTGATACAAGATCCCTCTGCCTCACGCAGGGTCCTGATCATCCTGCCAGGGTTTATTTTGTTATAATGGCAACTGACTGCTCTTGAATATATTAAATCTAAATTAATTTTAATTGGATTTGCCAGCACTAAGTCTGAACCACAAAATGAAATAGTGTGGCTGTATGTTATGTTGAAACAATAAAACAATGCAATAAAAACAAATATATAGATTTATTCCGATATTCTGTTGCTCTGATGCAGAGGCTTTGATTGTGCAATGAAATCCCCCGCATAGTTGCCTTAAAATATACCTCTACTTGTGAATTCAAATAACTACCACAGTTTATTGAGAAGAACCCTGCAGTTAAGTGTTGTAAATCTGAGGGACGGCTGTTAAAATGAAGATTAAAGACCATTCCTGAGATAAAGTAAAACAAATGCATAAATTTAGAGAATTACCCAAGTGTTTGGATGTTCCAGTTGACACCTTTGGTCCTATTATCGGGGACTGGAAACCATATCAGAAGGCAAATAAACGCCCTAGACAGGGTGATAATTCAAGACGAAACCATGAGAGAATCCAACGATCACTTTGATTTAGCTTCATAGTTCAGTAGCAGAAAGCAGATAAAGGTGAACTAGCCAACCGGATCATGTGGGAGGGAAGCACGCAAGAAGCCTTTGCTAAAAAGAACACACGAAAGCACATCAAGATTTTGCCAAAAAGCATAAACAGCTCATTTGCGTCATGGGATCAGAATATTGCATTCAGATGAGAACAAAATGAAGCATTTTAGTCTGAATTCAGTGTGAACTGCCCACCTCTTACTCTTGACAGTTGATAATTCGCTCATTGGTCATTCGTTCTGGCCTGTGATAATTGTGACATATGGCCTGTGTATAAAGTTCTGGATTAAGAATCTCATTTGGCCTCTAAATATTTAATAATCTGAAATAACCCGCAGCATTATCTGAAATACGCTCCATGTTGTGCTTTCACCCTGTTTTAGATTCTAGACAGTGATGTATGCGTGTAATTTTGAAAGAATGAAACTGGTGAATATTAAGTCAATATGTGTCTCACATCTCAGTCTCAGTCTCAAAAACTCTCACCTCAATCAGGGTGAATGTATGTTCATTATAAGCCTCATTTATCAGACAGTGTGATCCTGGATGAAGTCCATGTTATTTTTCTGCCAAAGTTTGCTGAGTAGAACGAATATATCCTAACCTGAAAGGCCCTGGCATTCCAAATAGGAGCCTACCTCAGACACACGTATGCTTTCTTCCCAGGGTCTTCAACTCTAAAGTTGTGCTTTTCACCTCTTAAGTCCCCTTGGTATTGTACTTAGGTACTTACTGTGCTCTATACCAGCGCCAGAGATTTTATTCCACTTTAGGTGAGAGTTGAAATCGAGTTTTCACACAGATGATCAATGGTTCTTCAGAAGGCCTTGAATGCAGGTCTTGATACTGGACTTCCCGTACTCCATAAGGACTTAAGACACACATGTGGCTCACTGTTTTGTATCTGTCAGACATATCCAATGATTGCTTGATCTGCTCACAGCTTAAACTGTGAAGTGTTGTAAATACAATGAGAAAGACCACCTTGAAGCTGTGAAGGGCAGAGCTGATTCTGGTAATGATTAGGATTTAAGCCTTTCAGGATGAAGCAAAAATTATCGCATGTTAAATAACTTTTTTTAAAGATTTTTTATCTTCCTTTTGAATTGAATATATTAATTATATATTTTACATTTATCAAAATGTTCAATGTTACATTTACAGTGTTACAAAAAAAAAAAACATTGGTCCATCATAAAATACTGAAAAAAGTATCCCAAAGTTTCCAAAATAATATTCTGCCCCACTGCTTTCAGTATTAATAATATATATATATATATATATATATATTGAAAGATAATGTGACACTAAAGACTGGAATGATGGCTGCTTAAAATTCAGATTTACCGTTAGAGGAATAAATTAAAAAAAAAAAAAATCATATTTCACAATAGTATTATTTGTTATTATTATTACTATATATTTAAATCAAATACATCCTTGGTGTGAGCTTACAAAATTTTTTTTTTATATTTGTAAAAGTCTCTTAAAACATTGAAAAAATCACACCGTCTTAAATGTTAAATATTGTATTATACATATATATTAGTGGGTGAGAGAGATAGAGAGAGAGAATTGAACCCTCAACTTCGTGTGCTTTGACAATGCAGGCTTTAATGCTTCTGTTTGGTCTTGAAGTCGTTTTATGTGGCAGTCTACTCTGGTACTGAAGCCAAGCAAAATGAAACTCCCCGTTATAATGGTTGCTACACCCTTGTTTATATGTAAATGATTTCAGGCTTACACCTGTATCATTAGCTCTATAAAAGAGACTGATGCAGAACACATGTCCTCCCACTTTAGTGGTACTTTTACCAAATATAGTGTGGAGTCCCAAACTGTGTTTGCACCATGACAGCCTTTGGCTTCCCTATTATATGTTCCTCTATCTTCATCCATTCCCCTCTTTCACTTTAAAGGCATGCCCATTGCCTGTCCTCCTCCACCTCTGTTGTTGCCCTGTCCAAGTCAGACTTCAGACACATCGTGGCTGTTAAAGTAGAAAAGAACATCATGTTATATCAAGTCCAAATGTGGAATTGTGAAAATGAGATTGATGAGGAGATTATCGTTGAGGTCTTACTCCAAGCCAGATACCTATGGGTGTTTCTTCCTCTTTATCCACAGAAGTAACCTTTTGTTCTTTACAAGCCTCCAATTTAAAGGTGGCCAGAACCATCAACTTTTCAGCCTTTCCTGAACTCCACAGGCTGTCAGAAAACAGATTATAAAACCTTATCCGATTTTCAGGAAACATATGAGGGATTTTCTTAGCTTGTACAAGACTGTCCTTCATTTGCTGCACAAAAACAGAGGCTGTAACTTGCTACCCACGTTGCAAGTCATTACAATCCCCTGTTTATTTTTTACCAGGATTTGTTTGACATGTCTACATTAATAGCTCATAAAGCACAGATGTTCTTGTTAACAAATGATTTCATTCACCCGACTCAAAGGGATAGTTAACCCAGAAATTAAAATTATGTCATCACTTATTCACCCTCTTGTAATTACAAAACTGTACGGCATACTTTTTTTCAGTGAAACTTAAAAGAATATATTTTGAGAAATGTCCCAGTGAATGTTGGGTTCCCAACATTCTTCAAAATATCCTCCTTTGTGTTCCATAGAAGAAGGACAAATACAGGTTTGGAATGACATGGTGAGTGAATGTTGAAAGAATTTGTATTTTTTGGATAAAAATAAATCTAAATGTTGTTTTAAAATGTTATTTGTTTCCTGTGGAACACACAAGGAAACAAGGAACACAATTCTGAAACATATTTAGGACTTTTCCAAAGCCAGTTCATAATCTTCCCTGTCAAGTATCTATCATTATTCACTGATAATCTTCCCTTGCAGTTTGATTTGTGCACTGAATAAATCAGCTCACTTAAAATAATTGGTTTAAAAGAATGATTTGTTAATGCATCTGATTGACCTGGTTCTCAGGTTCTACTCACTTTTCTGCTTATTGACTGTAGAGCAAGATTATCAGTAAACAACAGCTTGAATTGTCTTCTGTTTCTCATATTACTACTGAAGGCTCGGGATACAGTAATTGTGACTTTTTCTTATGTTTTTTGTAATTTCCCAACTGTTACATTTTTAGTAGAGAGCGAAAACTAAACTCATAAGTGTCTATAAATGCTCCTACGTCAGTTTGCACTGAATTCACTTGGAAAGGGAAAGATCATTTTTGCACATAAATGACATGAACCCCATTTGCCATGTGATTTCCTTCACCCCATATACAATGTCTCTTCCTGAAAATTATGTCCAGTGCTTTATTTTGTGTATGGTTGCCTGGAAACTAGATGTGGATCATCTTACATTGAGGCTGATTTTACTTTGTCTGAGGTTAAGCAAATAATAACGGAATTTTCATTGTGGGTGAACTATTCCTGTACAAACTGACTTGATTTGGAAGTGTTTACTGGACATGTTAGAGTTAAATCTTTTTTTTATCTGAGTGTGTTAGTGAGAGTGAACCCATTGATAATATAGCAATAGCACACACCGTGAGTCTTTGCCAGCTTTGCATGCTAATAGAGCACTTAATTGGAATCAGGCACACAATGTGACATCATAGCATGTGATCTTCTCTCTCATGGTGTGGGAACCGATTAAATGGGAAGTCTGCCTTCAGTCATCTCACCCAGACCAGACACGCTGTGAAAACAAACAGCTTTCCCCACCAGACTGATGTCAAGACTTTGATCGCAAAATAACTGCCGAGTTTACTCGAGGGTCATAGGGACATAACATCCTACCCATAAACACACATGCTTTCTCCCACGGGTGGCATAAAGAACCGGGTACCACACTTCCCCCAGTAAAGCAGTGGGACCTCGCCTCCAAGTAACAGGCAAAACAAGAGCTTCTGAAAAAAAATAAAGGCAATGTTTTTCCCGAATAGGTGGAAGACACAGTTTCACTCCCGAGGAATGTTTCCGTAGCATGGCTCCTGGAGGATGATCTCACTCTGTGTCTGTGAGCAGGGTCAGGTTCTCGAGCCTGAGCAGGTGCACTGCGGAAGCTGGCACTGATCGCACTGATTCACTCATACTCCCACAAATCTGGGTGTCTGTGCGTGCACATACTTTTGGACAGGCATTCAACTCAAACCTCCTAAAACGATCAATTTATTTCCAAGTTTTAATTTGATTTTGAATCCCATATTTCCCTTGTGACTCCACTGTGTGTGATCAATTTGCACCTGTGACATAATGTCCCGTGAACACCAAGATGATCACAATATAGTCCAAAATCATAAAAACATGTTGTCTCCACCTGTTATTGGAACTCGAGGGCCTTAAGGTTTCTCTACAGGCAGATGATTTTATGTTGTACAGTCGCTGATCTACAGATTTAACAGAAATTAAGGTGGTTTGAGCTGTACTATAAAAGCCCACTTCCACGTATTTATATTTTTTATATTTATATTTATGCATTTAGCAGACGCTTTTATCCAAAGTGACTTACAGTGCATTCAGGCTATACATTATTTTGTCAGTACATGACAAAATAATGTACTGAAATAATTCGATTCCCATGTTCCCTGGGAATCGAACCCACAACCTTTGCGCTTCTAACACAATGCTCTAACCACTGAGCCACAGGAACACTGAAATGCTTGAAAATATTTGAAATACTTATTTGGTCAGTAGGCATTAACATGCTGCCAAGGAATGTCTCCACCCAACAACCACATGGCCTCTGTTTATAATTAATATGAAATTATGGATTATTACATCTTTAAAGGAACAGTTCACCAAAAAAGGTAATTTTGCTTAAAATATTCCTACCCTCAGGCCATCAAATATGTTGATTAGTTTATTTCTTAATCTGAACAGATTTGGAAAAAATGTGCATTATGTCACTTGCTCACCAGTGGATCCACTGCAATTAATGGGTGCCGTCAGCATGAAAGTCCAAACAGCTGATAAAAAAAATCACAGTAATCCAAAACTAATTTGTATTCATATTCATACTCCAGTCCATCAATTAATGTATTTTAATGTCTGAAGAGAAAGGCTACTTATTTTTAATAAGCTTAAAAAAACAGTTTCTTCTGGCCAATATACCAGTTCATAAGTCATAATAACGCTTGTGCCAGGAAAAAGTTGTCCTCTCACATCAAAATATTTGTTTGGAACAATTTATTGGATTGTTTTGTGTTTAATCTGTGCATATTTCTCCCCTGATTAAGACAAGATGATTTTCTGTTTGTTTGTTTGTTTTTTTACTAGAGAGAGCAATATTATGGATAGAGGACTATTTTTTGGAAGCATTGGTTTGAAGTTAAAAACAATGATGGATTTATTTATTACAAACACAGCTTTTTGTTTTGCAAGATGTTGATTGATGGACTGGACTATTTTTATGAGCTGTTTGGGTCCTCATTTTGACGGCACCCATTCACTGAGTATCCATTGGTGAGCGAATGATGTAATGCAATATTTATTCCAAATCTGTTCCAATAAAGAAACAAACTCATCTACATGGCCTCAGGATGAGTTCGGTTTAGCAAATTTTAATTTTTAGGTGAACTATTCCTTTAACTTAGCCCTATGCTTTCCACTCTAATTATTTATTGCAGTATACTGTTTATTATTAATTGTTTTGACTATATACTTGACACTGATTGGTCAATCGCAGCCTTCAGTGATATAAAATAGTATTGAAATAAGGTTTATTATTTATTATTCATTTGTTTTTTGTTTTTTGTGGTCATTTAGTCAGAATCAAACTTATATTTGGTTCCCCTACAATTTTGAACATTTGTTCACGTCTTTGTGATGTGATTTTATGATTTCCTCGGATGTATACAGTTTTTAATTAGTAGAAATTAGGATTGTTATATGTTTTATAATCTGTTTAAGGTGACCTATTGCTGTATCTTGTTTTTGGACCAATTCTTGTTTTCAAATGTGTTCTTTGTATTTTCTCATTCTGCGCTCACTAAAATAGTTTTTAGGGCTTTCTTTGGTGTGGTCGGCCTTTAGTCACGTTTAGTATATAAACATGTCTTCCAGGCATTTTTCTTACCTTTACAGCACATGAAGGCTAAGTGTTATCACCTGTTGGTTGCTGTCAAGTGTGGGAGTATATCAAATTGTAGGAAAGAGCATGTATCACAATTTAATTGAAGCTGAGCGGCAGCTAAGCTCTTAGCAGCGCTATGACGTAGATGGCAAGTGTAACATCTATATCAAAAGCTCTTTGCGTGAAAATGAAAGCAGATTAAAGAGTTTTCGTTTTTTACTCCCATCCAAGTAAACTCTGCATAGCGCTAACACCCACCTTTCCTCTTGGTACAATTAACCTTTTATATCCTCTTTTCGTCGAAGAAGACAATATGTTCCACATGGGAGATCGAGTCTGTTAATCATTTTTGTGAAGGGACTGCCAAGAATTGATACATTACAAACCATTGTTATCCATCGCTCGCTCTCTGTTCATCAAAGTAGACAACAAAGGCCAGATGTTGTTTGTGGAGTAATTTGCCGGGCTGCCACGTGTGTTTGGTACCAGAGCATTGCTGTTTAATCGAACTGGTAAAACTTCTAGCTCTTTGGATATGGAGCTGCTCCTGTGAGGGATTTAGAGTTGTTTAATTGAAATGTTTACCAGAAACAAAAGATCCTCTATATGTGTGGTCAGGTTCAGGCTGTTCCCTAAGTCTAATAGAAGCTCAAGGTTCAAGGTTTCTTTATTTGTCACATAATAAATTATACAGGGTATAACTAGAAGTGAAATGTAATCAAATCAGGTCCGCTCAGTGGACAGTGCAGAAGAATAAAAAATAAGAATTATATAAAAGTAACACAACACAAGAGCATATATATGGTAAAAAAAAGAGAAATAAGAGTAAGATGTGCAATACAAAAGTGCAAAACAATAGGATGTGAAAAAAACAATAGGATGTGCAAAAAACAATAGGATGTGCAAAAAAAAAAAACAGTGTACTGGGACTTAATAAATAGTGATATGAATAGAAGGGATGTGCAGACGGGTTATTCAGGGTATGTACACAAGAAAAACGGGTGATGAGTGTATGGATGTATTTTCTGTAACAGTCTTGTAGGTGATTATGAGACTGGGTTTGTGTTTAGGAGCCTGAGCTTTCTATCCTTCTATCCTTTAAGAGCTTTCTATCCTTCCTTGCTTTCTTGTTTGATTTTAAAGTTTTTAGTTGTAGTTTTTATATGAGTTGGTAGAAATAAAGTTCCCTCTGTTTGTGTGGAAAAGGGCAGGTTCTTTCTTTATTTCTTCTTTTTTCTACTTCACTTCCTTTCTTCCTTCACTCCTCCAATTCTCTAATATAAACCTTTTCTTTTTGTCTGCCTTCCTTCCTTTCTTCCTTCCTTCCTTCTCCTGTCTCAGTGTCTCTTTATTCTTTCTGTGTCCTCTGCTACGGTATGGTTTAAGTTATACACATCCAGCTTCCTGGTTCACCGTAAGGGAGAAACAGTAATGTCTATGTGGCATATACAAATCAGTTTAGAGGAGACATATGGCAAACATTTTGGAAAAGCTTTAGGCTCAAAACACTAGCAGCTCACATGAATCCAATTCACAGCTGTTGCCTCTGTATGTTTTTAATGGAATTATCTGTATTTCATAGGCAAAATAAATATTTTTGTACACCATCGCTCAGTGTTTACCTTACACACGTATATTTCAATCAAGGTTTTAAGTTCTCTTTTTATCCGCAGTTGATTTATCTTGTTTCAGTAATGCACAAATCTGATACTTACATCAAGGTATTGGTGTTTCTGAGGCTGAATGTACTGTAGGAGTCATTTGAGGAATGTTGTCTTTGGCTCAGATGTTCAGAGAAGGGTCTTGCCTTGAACTACCGAAAAGAACCTGGGAGGAAGAGAACGGGAGGGCGCGAGGGGTGAGTTGCTTTCTGAAAAGAAAGCTATCCGCTTGCTCAGAGAGGCAAGACTGAAACTCTCGCAATGAGAGCAGAATTCTTTTGCTTGTTTTTTACATATATGATGCCAAATCTTTTATGAAAATGCATTTTTTTCTGCTTAAAACAATAAATACTTTTTATTGTTGAGGGTTTTTCTGTAAATTTAACCATGCCATTTATTTTTATTTCATTCCGGATAAATCAGTGACAATAATTGGCATGTTGTTTAATCCCTAAATGAGCTCATTCTAGGACAGGGTATTCCCAAATAAATATTCACCTATGTATTATTCTCTCTATATAACCATGTCAAAGTGCTTTCACATGTTTAAACTGTTTATACATTTGAAAAGTTTATCTCTGCCAGAGGATAGATTGAGCAAGCCAGGTGTCATCTTCAGTGCTTTCCATTGTTCTGTATAAAGTCATGTTCTGACATTTTCAAGTTTTGATTCACTTGGCAGACCTCTTCCCTTCAGCAAATAGATGTTTTTCTTTGTGTTTTCTTTTTTAATGAAATGTTGCAAATATAAGTTTTTGATTTGCTTTTGACTTGCGCGTATCATTTCTTCAACGTTGAGAGTGATTCTCCTCCAAAATATCTTGGAAATTATCTTGGATAGGTTGGGATCCTTTACCTGGCTGGACCTTGATGTTTTAACAAAGTAATGAGAATCAGAGATGTTTTTTGGTTAAAGCCCATGAAAGTTTAACAGAGGGCAGCCAGGCATCTTAGTGTGGTCATGTCAACCCAGGTCTTTCCCATTAAAAAATGGGACTGAGGCATGAGAATGGAACATGATGAAAGAGTAGAAATTCAGCTGTATTTGCCAGACACCTGTACTTGTAACCATTGTGAGACAAAGCTTTAGATTGATAAAGAGGTTGGGATATCTTGATAGGTATTTTTTTATTTATCTTATTATTATTTTCATTTCACCATTTGTCAAAGAGAGTTAAAGTGTCAAGGAGCACATTTGTTGCAGTGTCTTATGGAAACACTGCACACAGTTGATACTGATGGCTTTAGTTATGTGGACGTTTTTTTGGAAACCTTTTTCCTGCAAACCTGTTACTGTAGGGAACTGGACTGGAAGTTTCCATAACAGTGCATGACGACACTTAAAAGGGCATGAGCCAAAAAAAAAGTATTTAGCTTAAGTAAAAGCTAAGTTAACAAGTATTAAGCTTAAGAAACAAGGTAAAGATACAGAACTTTAATTATACTGGCAATATTCGTTTGGTCACCCTAATGCTATTCTTTTATTGCATGATTTACCTTCCTTTCTAAAGAAAACGTCTTTTTCATCTTCCTTTGAAAAATCATACATTTCAAGTCCTAAATTCTCCCTTCTGTGTTGCCCGTGTCCTGTCACCACAGGGAGAATCCCACCACATGGTCAGAGCGGCATTTGCCTGATCTTCTCGAGATGGATGACAGCCTTTCTCAGGCGGCTTCGGACGCGGAAGAGTTATAGGAGCTTGTCCGTGTCATGACAATGGCAGTCATTGAGCTCAGGCTCGAGTGGTCTCCGCCTAAGAATCCATCTCGCATCATGCGGGACGAGTGGTTTCTCCCGGGGCTCCATCAAGCCCCCCGCCAACGCTCGTCCCCCTTCTTCCCCGAAGAAAAAGGTCACCAAATTGTGGCGCGCCCCTTACTCGTCTCACATCCGTCCTTCTGCCTCAGCTGCCCTCACCTCCGTTGATGGCGCTGAAGAGTAGGGATATGAGCACCTGCCCCCTCTGGATGAGTCCGTGGTCATGCATCTCTGCCCACCCAAGGCTATTGGATGGAAGGCAAGGGCGAGCCATCCGTCCAAGCCATGCAGAGCCACTTCTGCACTCGCTGGACGCGCCTACTCGGCAGCTGGACAAGCGGCTTCGGTGCTACACACTATGGCTGTGCTCAAGGTCTGCCAGGCCAAGATGCTCGCCAGTGAAGAGGCCGGTTTTGATGCAGCTTCACTCAGGGACCTGAGGAGCGTGACAATTCTGTCCCTACGCGCCACCAAAGCCACCGCCCAGGCCATCGAGCGGTCGATGTCCAGCCTTGTAGTGTTGGAACGCGACCTCTGGCTCACGATGATGGAGATGAAAGAGGCGGACAAGGTTCCCTTCCTCGATGCTCCGGTCTCGTCAAACAGCCTGTTCGGTCCTGCTGTGGAGGGCTTTATGGAGGCTCAGAAGTCGTCTCAAGCGATGCAACACTTCCTCCCGAAACGCACCAGCTCTTCTGCTGCTTCCAGTCGCCCCAAACATGCGCTGACTCAGCAGCCAGCTAAGTCACCGCAGGACACTCCCGAACCCCGACCTCATAAGGATCGGCAGGATAGAGGTGTTCCCGCTCGTCAAGGCGCTACCCCTTCCCGAAACGCCATGGACCCTGGCCAAAGATCGCCTTGGATCCAACTCCTCGGAAGTCCTCCTGTTCAGGTAGGCAAAAAAAGGAGGGGCCCGAGTCTCGCTGCCACCTGACCATGCAAGTCAAATATCCTCTTCTGCATACCATAAGCGTCCTGCCCTTATTTAGCCAGTCTTTAGAGCTGTTTCAACCTTGCCACGCGGGTCGATGCCTAGCAGGCGATCCCTGGTGTGTCAGAGTGGGTAATGGCTACGTTAAGATGAGGTTATACACTCCAATCCGCTGGAAGACCATCACGCTTCCGCGGTGTGCTCGCCATCACATTGCGCAGCAAGGACGCTCAAGTCCTCCGCGCAGAGGTGATGAATCTGCTGCAAAAAGGAGCCATAGAAGTCGTTCCTCCAGCCCAGAGCGAGTCAGGCTTCTACAGCCACTACTTCCTTGTCCCCTATTCTCCCCCTATTCCTCGCAACCTATTCTAGATCTCAGACTCCTGAATCACGCCCTGGTAAAAAGGTTGTTCACGATTATCACATTGAAGCAGATCCTCTCGCAAATATTCCCAGGGGATTGGTTCTTGTCACCGGATCTGAAAGATGCTTACTTTCATATTCAGGTAGCCCCCCATCACATTTACATTTAGTCATTTTGCAGACGTTTTTATCCAAAGCGACTTACAATTGGGGAATACATAAAGTGATTAATCTTGAAGAGGCAAACAGATAGAGGAAGTGCTCATAACACCAAGTCTCAGGCATTGTTCAAATAAGTACAAGCTAGCAAGGAAAGAAAGATGAAGATTTTGAAAAAGTGAAAGAAGTGTTGTTTTTTTTAGGATGAAGTCAAGTAGTGTTGAAAGAGATGAGTTTTCAGTTTTTGCTTGAAGATTGACAGGGATCCAGCATTCCGGATGGGGGTGGGAAGATCATTCCACCGGCTAGGAATGGTGAACGAGAATGTTCTTGAGAGTGATTTTGAGCCTCTCTGTGATAGTACCATGAGGCATCTCTCACTAGCAGATCTCAGACTTCTGGAGGGGATGTAGATTTGTAATAGTGAGTGGAATTAGGTGGGTGCTGAGCCTGTGGTTGTTCTATATGCAAGCATCAGTTTCTTGAACTGGATGCGAGCTGCAACTGGTAGAGAGTGCAAGGAGACAAAGAGAGGTGTAACATGGGCTCTTTTGGGCTTGTTGAAGACCAGTCGTGCCGCTGCATTCTGAATCATCACAGACAATTCTTGAGATTTGCGTTCGAGGGGGTGGCGTATCAATACAAGATCCTCCCGTTTGGGCTGTCCCTGGCTCCCCGCACTTTTATTCAATACATGGATGCGGCTCTCTCCCCTCTGCGACAGGATGGGAATCCGCATCCTCAACTACCTCGATGACTGGCTCATTCTTGCCCAGTCAGAGGCAGTTTCAACATCGCACAAGACCCTCCTCCTCAGCAACTTATGTTGCCTGGGGCTCAGGGTCAACTTTGCCAAGAGCATACTGTCACCCAGCCAACGAGTATCATTCCTGGGCACAGTTATCAACTCAGTGCAGATGACCGCAACTGTCTCAGCGGAGTGAGCCATGACGATTTTGCGCCATGCGGCTTCCTTCAAGGAAGGGACCGCCCATCCGCTCAAAGCTTTTCAAAAAATGCTGGGCCTTATGGCAGCAGCTTCACCAGTACTTCAGTTGGGTCTGCTTTGCATGTGACCCATCCAGTTCTTGCTGAAGTAGAGGGTTCCATCCACAGCTTGGCGTCATGGACACCACCGCATAACGGTGACTCGGGCCTGTGTATCAGCCCTGGCCCATTGGAGGGACCTCCTCTGGTTGAAGCAGGGTATAATCTTAGACAGGGCGCACAGAAGGAAGGTTGTCACGACAGACACTTCCAACAAGGTTTGAGGAGCACTGTGCGAGGGCAAACCGACCGTCGGTCTTTGGTCCGAAGAGGAGTCGGGTCTGCACATCAAATGCCTAGAGCATGGCTAGCAGTGTGCCATGCCTATCAATTCTTACTGCCGGACATAAGGGGACACTATGTGCTAGTATGCTCAATCAGCAGGTACGTGGTGTCATACATAAATCACCAGGGCATGGTGATAATCCCCCTATTGCTGGCCGGTCGGTGGGCAGGAATAGTGCGGTGGTCCAGTTTTTACGAGGTGCCAGGAAAATGAACCCCACACATCTTTGTACAGTTCCACATTGGTACTTACCAATCGTACTAAGGGCCTTGAAACCATTGAACCATTGCAATCCACGAGCCTCAGATAACTCTCGTTTAAAACCGCCCTGCTGTTAGCACTGGCGTTGATCAAGCGAGGAGGAGACCTACAGGCCCTTTCCATCAACCCTGCTTGCCTGGAATTCAGGCCTAACGACCCCAAGGTCGTCCTGAAACCAAGGCTGGGTTATGTACCTAAGGTGCTCTCCACTCCATTCAGAGCCAAGTTCATAGCGCTTTCCCCTTCAACGGAGGGCCAGGAATTGACCCTGCTCTGCCCCGTCAGGGCCCTGAGGGTATACATTGAGCATTCTGCCTCATACAGGAGATCAGAACAGCTTTTTGTCGGCTTCGGTAACCATGCTAAAGGTAGCCCTGTTACGAAGCAAATAATTTCTAGGTGGTTAGTGGATGCTATTACCCTCCCATGTGAGTCTTGGTTTTGAGTTTGACCCTGAGGTTTTGAACGGCATGATTGTACTGGTTCCCATACAGCGTCTCCGAGGCAGTACTTGTTTCCATACCTCAGGGAACCAAGGCTACGTTAGTAAACGAGTACGTTTCTGATATATATATATATATATAGAATATAAGTATAATTTATGTTTAAAACTGTATTTATTAATTAAATTGTTTAAATTAAATTAACCCTCTACAGTACAGAATATTATATTAGGAAAAAAGTGTGTGATGTTTTTTATATATATTTTTTTAAGTTTGTTTCCTCAAGAAAGAAAAATGTAAACATTTGATATTTTCATGCAGAAAAAAAGAAATGCATTTATTGAAAACATCAATTTCTTTAACCGAACACTTGAACAAACATAATTATCTAGTTTTTAATTGCACATCTCATATTTAATAAAAAATGTATTTCATATCCAGCTGTTGTGCTCAGGCAACATTGTGCCATCGTGGATCACACGTATAATTAAACTTTCATATCTGCTTTCATACCCAAACAATTATAATCAATATTGTTTCAAAGTAAAAAAAAAAAAATCATAATAACCTTATACTAATATGCACTTTATCCTTACAAGCATGCACATACACACACAAGCACATGCATGCAAAATATCTTACTTCACTAAAGACACTTCATTGCTTGTGAAAGCTGAGGAAATTATTAAACTCTACAGAAAAAAAATCATAATATGTGCAGATATAGTATGAGAATTGCTGTTCTTGCAAATGCATTACAAAATCATGCAAACATTCTAATACATTTAGATCTTTCTAACTCTTTTCCTTACAAATACTTGTGTTCTAACCTAGTATGCCTGCATGACCTTATGCGATTCCATTACGATACAATGTTGCTTCGAGGCAACATGCAGTTTTTTGTAATTTCCTATGATACATTTGATGAAATATTATATAAAGTTTTTTTACTAAGATAAAAAAAAGACTAAGATTTTTTTGTAGGAAATCATATGTATGGACATTTATTAAAATGTACTTTTAATTGGACAAAATACAGTCAAGTGGAAACAAAATAGACCCCTGTGGGTCAGGTGACCACTTTTTTTTGTATGTTCATTTATTAGTACTTGACTTCTACTTCCTTGAGACAGCATTAATCAATTGAAAAAGTGTAATTTATATACATAAAAGAATTAAAAAATGTGTTGGCATGAGGCAACACTGTACCATAGAGGGTTAAATTAAATTAAATTATTGGAAGCCCAATAAAATAGGTAATTGTGGCTTTTTATCTCATAGTTCAGACTTTTTTCTCACAACTCTAAGGAAAAAAGTCATAATTGTGAGAAATAAACTCAGATTGGTGAGAAATAAAATTGTGTGATACAAAGTCGGAAGTTGCAATTCTGAGAAGTCACAACATTTTTTACGTTTTTTTTAATGTTGGAAACTAAAAACAGAATAGCAAAGTGCAATCTTCTGAGATGTAAACTCAAAATTGTGAGATAAAAGTCAGTTACCTTTTTAATAATTTTATACTGTGGTGGAAACGGGCTTCCATATACATTAAATTATTTTAACATGGTACAAAAACAATGAGCAGCCAAAGCACTTCCTACTCCACTGTTGCCATTCAGTATTACAACAAAAAAAGTCCCTCATAAATAATCTTAAAACATAATAAATGGTACACAATTTATATCTCATAAAAACACACTTGCGACATTCTCCCCACACATCAAAGTTTATTGGCTTTTTACAACATTTCACCTTTTTTGACACAAAACAGGGATGTTAGAGCTTGTTGTCGGTGGAACTGTGTTTGACTGGATAAATATGACCTGAACTGCTGCAGTCCCTCACAATGTCACTTTTCATTAACGTCAGTGCACGTGTTCCTTGACTCTCTACTCCATAGACACTGTAAATACTTACTGGTGACAGCAAGCACATAATCACACACACTCTTATCCCCTCCGCGTTTATCCTGGCATCGTGTTCTCAGAAGCCTGGTATTTTTGAAGAGGTCTCCAGGACGACAAGCAGGGTAACCACCACTTTTAAAAGGTTCCCCATCCACAGACGGGAGGTTTCTCTTTGCTATGAAAGGCACACGAGGCCCCTGTGCTCATGTCCTGTGACGCATGCAGGCCACCTGGGCAAACACTCTTCCCGTTGACTTTTTAGTAAGAAAGGCAAAGCACATCAGCTCCACAGGTGTCTTGTGTGTAAGGGTTCTTTATTTGGTTTTAGATGGCAGACACTCATAGCTCGATCTGGGTACACGTCTCGTGTGAAATCAAACCACTGACATATTCTCCAGTCAAAATGTCCAAACCACAGGGTCTCTCCATCTCTGGAAGGTTCAAGGTGTTCCACTGACCAGGGGAAGTAGGGAAACACATGTTTTCATAGCATTGGGTCAGAATCAGGCAGGGGTTTTCAGGGTGAGGGAAATCCTCATGCAAAACAGTGTACTGTGTTCTCATTGCGGAGGCTTTCCTGAGAAGATGGGTCTATTTTGCTGATGTTTGTTTTCCCTGCACATGCATGGTTGTCTCCTAATGACATATCATTAATCATACTTTATTAGAGACACTTAAAACTAAACACACAAACAAACAGTTTGTTTTAAATGGTTTGGTGGCCTAAAAACATGGCAGGTCAAAACAGGTTATTAGGTCCTGTAAACTTGTGTTTATGTGCATGTGTGTGTGCTAAACAAAGTATTTTCCTTTTCACAGAGACCATGTTGAGTTTCGTGGATGACATCATGTCAGGGGCCAAATCTCCGTGTGTGATGCTCGGGGACATCCCTGATCCCCTCTACTCTATATCCTTGATCATACGCTGTCTGGAGCCAGACACTACACATATGTGAGTACTGCTGCTATATTATGGGACTAAAACGAATGACTTTACAGGTGCATCTCAATAAATTAGAATGTCGTGGAAAAGTTCATTTATTTCAGTAATTCAACTCAAATTGTGAAACTCATGTATTAAATAAATGCAATGCACACAGACTGAAGTAGTTTAAGGGTGAATCCCAATTCTCTGTCTTACCCTTCCCTTAGTTTTGCGTTCACGTGAGAGTAAGGGCTGTCCCAATTCTCGTTTTGACCGAGGGGTAGGGCTAAGGGGAAGGAGTAGATAGCCCTTAAAACCAATAATTTTCGCGAGCATACTTGAAACCAAGGGGTACACAGAACACACTGCGGCCAGATCATCCAGAGAGTATTTTCGTCTTAAATAATTTATTTAAAATTACGACAGTCTTGTTTTGTGCTCTACACAGTCCTGTAACTTACATGTATATTTGCAACCATGCTCTTAATTGAAAAGTTTGTAAAAATCACTATCGTAACAGCCAGCTAGTGACAATGTGATGACAATGTATGATTTCATAGGGGTATGTTTTCACCCCTAGCGCTTACCACTCGGTTTCGAGGGACAAGGGCTAGGGGTAAGACGAAGGGGAAGCAGTAAGACAGAGAAATGGGATTCACCCTTGGTCTTTGGTTCTTTTAATTGTGATGATTTGGGCTCACATTTAACACAAACCCACCAATTCGCTATCTCAAAACATTAGAATATGGTGCCATGCAAATCAGGTAATCAACTCAAAACACCTGCAAAGGTTTCCTGAGCCTTCAAAATGGTTTCTCAGTTTGGTTCACTAGGCCACACAATCATGGGGAAGACAGCTTATCTGACAGTTGTGCAGAAGACAATATTAACACCCTTCACAAGGAGGGTAAGCCACAAACATTCATTGCCAAATAAGCTGGCTGTTCACAGTGTTGTATCCAAGCATGTTAACAGAAAGTTGAGTGGAAGAAAAAATATGGAAGAAAAAGGTGCACAACCAACCGAGAGAACCGCAGCCTTATGAGTATTGTCAAGCAAAATCGATTCAAGAATTTGGGTGAACTTCACAAGGAATTGTCTGAGGTTGGGATCAAGGCATCAAGAGCCACCACACACAGACTTGTCAAGGAATTTGGCTGCAGTTGTCGTCAGAGGCATCTTACCTGGGCTAAGGAGAAGAATTGGACTTTTGCCCAGTGGTCCAAAGTCCTCTTTTCAGATGAGAGCAAGTTTTGTATTTCATTTGGAAACCAAGGTCCTTGAGTCTGGAGGAAGGGTGTAGAAGCTCATAGCCCAAGTTGCTTGAAGTCCAGTGTTAAGTTTCCACAGTCTGTAATGATTTGGGGTGCGATGTCATCTGCTGGTGTTGGTCCATTGTGTTTTTTGAAAACCAACGTCACTACACCCGTTTACCAAGACATTTTGGAGCACTTCATGCCTCCTTCTACTGACCAGCTTTTTAAAGATGCTGATTTCATTTTCCAGCAGGATTTGGCACCTGCCCACACTGCCAAAAGCACTAAAAGTTGATTAAATGACCATGGTGTTGGTGTGCTTGACTGGCCAGCAAACTCACCAGACCTGAACCCCATAGAGAATCTGAAAAAATGCAGATGAGCTGAAGGCCACTGTCAAAGAAACCTGGGCTTCCACACCACCTCAGCAGTGCCACAATTGGATCACGTCCATGCCACACCGAATTGAGGCAGTAATTAGCCCCTACCAAGTATTGAGTACATATACAGTAAATGAACATACTTTCCGGAAGGCCAACAATTCACTAAAACATTTTTTTTTTATTGGTCTTATGAAGTATTCTAATTTGATGAGATTGTGAATTGGTGAGTTTGTGTTAAATGTGAGCCTAAATCATCACAATTAAAAGAACCAAAGACTACTTCAGTCTGTGTGCATTGAATTTATTTAATACACAAGTTTCATAACTTGAGTTGAATTACTGAAATAAATTAACTTTTCCACGACATTCTAATTTATTGATCCACCTGTATTTGCCCCAAATCATTTTTTATATTTTGTATTTATTTATTTTTTAACAGAAATGTGTCATTTCATTTGATTTTCTCTTGATTTTTATTAAAATTATATTACATTGGCACCCACTACCCTTAAAACCACCTGTCCTATCATAACGTTATATTGATATAAATTCAGTTTGTTATACATGTTGTAATAATAATAATACAATTTTAAATTATAATTTTTTCAATGTATTATTATTACTTTTAATAGATATTAGTAGTGTCAAATCGATTAATCGTGATTAATCACATCCAAAATAAACTTTTGTTTACATAATATATGTATATAAATGATATATAATATGCACATATGTGTGTATGGATATATATATATATATATATATATATATACTATACTATATATATTTTTTTTACTCACTCGTTTCTGATTAATATAATGTAGCGCTCCAATATCTAAGCTATTTTATTAATGAAAGTCGCTGGGCAGCGTTGACAACAAGTTTCCGTCCTCCTAAATCGATCTCGATCTCACAAACCAAAATAATAGGCATGATTTTCTCAGGTCATATATAAAATCAGATGAATAAAGATTATTAAAATTAATATATGGATGACAGTTGATTACAATAATAGTTTAGTTTATTCCCCTCATTAGTAACAGTGTCCTCTGTGGGATAAATAATGTTATTATTAGTCTTATATTAATAATACGTCATTTACATTGTGATTTATCATCCCTGTTATAGTATTATTCATATGTTAAAAAAAAAAAGTACCTCAGGTCCAAAATAAATGTACAAAGAATATACAAAATGAAAACATCAAGTACATTTGTGATCTATTTCCATTTGATATATTCAAAAGGGAAATACCGACATGGAAGTTTACAGAACAGAGGTCACCTTTTTAATTCCAATAGAAGAGAAGGACATTTTTTTATTCTTTAGTATTATTATTTCGTGCTGAATTATTGGTTACTGTGTTATTTCTGTTTCAAAAGGCAGCAATAAATAACACTTTAATATCTAAAGAATGTTTATGTGATTTTATGTTGTGAAATTAATAAATGCATAATAATCGGAATAATCGTAAAACCGTGATTATTCCTCAGACTATAATCGTACCAACAAAATATATAATCGTTGCATCCCTACTGCTCACCCTCTCCACAGGGGTCCCACTGATCATAAGAGGAGTATATAATACGAGGAGTTCTATTAATACAGTTAATAACTAAGTTATGCGAGAGAGAGAGAGAGAGAGAGAGAGAGAGAGAGAGAGAGAGAGAGAGAGATTACCTCTGCGAGTCTGTCTCTCAAAAGTGTTCGGCAGCAATGTCTCTAGTAATAGTGAAACTTTAAGTTCATTTTCTTTACGGTCAGTGCCGTTGTTGTTGCCTCGCGTGTGAGAAGCCATGTAGTGTTTAAGTTGTTAAACTATGGTACTGATAAAATCGTCAGAGTAATGCTGACAACATTAGCTCTTATGTAAACGTGTGTGCAAACTGTCTGTGAGGGAGAGAGCGGGAGATATAGAGTATGTGCTTTCCGTACATAAACGTAATTTTGTGGCAAAAATATATATTTTTTTACTATATTTATTTGTATAAATACAGTGTCGTTGTGGGTTTTAATTATTTAGCTGTTTTAGGCTGTAAGGACCTTTGAAATAACGCAAATCAGTTTGGCAAAGTGATATGGACATGTAATCCGGTGCCTGGAACTACGTTCGCTGTGCGTTTCCCTGAAAATAACTGCACACCTTCGAATGTTCGTCAGTCAATCAGATTCAAGCATTCAACGCCCCTGTAGTATAAAATCCTTTAATGCATGGCAAGCTGTTGATTAACCCTTACATAACACATAGGGCTGCATACTGCATACTGACAAGCTATGCAAATCCAGGTTGATAATGAAAGTGGTTTTGCGCAGCTTGTCAGTGAACATCGGCTCTATGTAGTAAATGCAGCGCCATGTGAAATCAAGCACGTGATGGAAATTACCGCAGATTACAGGACCGGCTTTACTGACAAGATGCACATTAGATATTGCATGCAAGATATCGTGCAGCCCTAATAACAAATATATTTCTTAAATATAAACATGTATGTGTATATTTCTATATACATAGTACACATATATACAATGTAAACAAACATTTATTTTGGATGTGGTTAATCACAATTAATCTATTTAATTGATTGATCGACAGCACTATTAGTAGTAGTAGTAGTATAATTTTTTGTAATATAGGTAGTCACTCAGGTCTCATGTTCACAGCATTTCTTATTGTAAATATTATGCCATGTTTTTTTCAGCATGGAACACCTGTTTCCTTTTACGTTTCCTCACCGTTGCAGAGAAACATTCACTGGGAGTTCAGTAAGAACCAAAACATAAAGGCCCCGCTTTTGGCCGGATGATTCACTTGGACTTTGAACTAATGTTGAGTTGCATGTCCTCAGTCAGATGAGGGATTTTAATATATGCGTGAGTCTAAGCAATTACTTCCAACGAAGGCTGTGAAAATCTGATAACAATTTGTGTAAAATATGTCTGGAGCACTTCCTACCCATGTCAATTTTCCAATATCAGTAGTTGATTTATAATGTGCTTTTCACTAAATGTCTTGGCAGTGCCTGTAGCAGGTAAGGAACCTTCTTGGAAAGTACAATTGTTCCAATCATCACTTTTTTTATAAAAGCTGGTGACATCAGCCCAATGTCTTCTATTGGATATGGTAATTGCGTTGGGGGCCCCTGTCTGTTTCGACTTTCTTGGATAGTTGTTTCGTGACGTACTGCATCCTTACTTCATTTTTATGTCACAGGGAAGAACATGGTCTGCGCGCCCAGTAATACCGATTCAAATTGGACTAGTATTAGATGCTTGAGATACAGCTGGGGAAACATTTCATACTCTGGAACGGTTTGAAAGTGCATCAAAGGGTGCACTTTGTGGTAATTGCAGAACCAGCAATAGAAAGATTGATGTGATAAACAAGTTTGCATACAACTAGAAAAGGTTCAAATAAACATTTGACATATTTATTATTATATTATCATACAAAAAAGGACAATATACTACTAATAATAAAAATAATGATCACCATCATTAATAAATCAGTGGTTCTCACTGGCAAGGTTATTTTCTAAGACTAAAACTATTTTGACTATTGGTCAAAAAAGCTTTTCGTAAACCGAAATAAAATAAAAATGTCTAAATAAATGAAAAACTAAACAAAACTAAAAAAGTAAGTGAAAAACGAACTAAAATAAAATAATAATTATCAAAAAATAAATAATCGTGTTCGTGATTTAATAAGCTCTCATTCTGTGCCAGAAAATCGGACCTGTGGTGGTTGTTGGACCTGTGGTGGTTGAAAATCGGACCTGTGGCTGAATTTAGTTCCAACCCTGATAAAAACTCAACTACCTGATGCTGTCTAGTAACTCTGAAAACCTTGATTAGCTTGTTGTTTGTAAACAATTGGCATATTAAACAAGATTACATTTTTTATATGAATGAATATTAATTAATAAATTGTATACTTAAGTTGCATATTTTTTTTTTTGTTGAATTGTAAATTATTATTAAATTTTTATTATTAAGAGATTTGCACAAATTTGAGTTAACCGTAAACTGCAAACATTCAACTTTGCTAAAATTAAATGTCTTGGTTTGGTTTACACCGGAAGTGTTCCATTAACCCTGTTAAACTATAATTACTAATACTGAAACAAAAATATATAACAACTAAATAGAAATGTGTTCACAAAATAAAAACTAACAAAACCATTAATGAAAATTACTAAAACTAAACTAAAATTATAGGAAATTTGAAAACGATATAACGATAAAAACTAATTTAAAAATCCAAACCTATAATATCCTGGAGGGTTGTGATTCTGAAATGGGCAATATGTTTAATGATAAGAAACATATATATTTATGTTATATTAAATACACATAAAAATGCTACTAATAATAATAATAATAACCATCATAAATACATATATTAATCATATTTAAACCATAAAAGCATTTATTATTGCATACATAAAAAGTTTTACATTTGTATTCTTACTCTAATCCCTTAAGTCTGCAAACATCTGTCTTTGGTCTGTTGTCTCTGTTAAACGCATTGCATCATTTCTTGCATTGGTCTGTGTTTGTGCAGTTTTCACATGGGTATTCGATCCTGTAGGTGCTTGAATTTAAACGCCTGACTACCTTTCCTCCTGATTTCCTATGCTACATGTCCTGCACATATGCAGGCAGTTAGCACACACATGCATTGTGAACAAGCAGGGCACGCTGAAGACATTACACCAGCCCACAGGGAGGATTGGGTCCTTCTTACTTTACCTCTTTCCAAATGTTTTTGATATTTGACCGTTTTTCAAAGAAGCACAGATTGCCTTTATATTATTTATGGACCTGTTCAGTGTTATTGTCAGCTTCATTTCAGAGTTTTAGGTTTCAATAAAAATATAGTGAGGTCTAAAATTCTGAGACCGCTAGTTAAATTGATTCTGTTTAGCATCTTTTTTTTAATATATATATATATAATTTTTTTTTTATTTTTAATTTTTTTTAATGTAAAATGACATCACCCAAAAAATTCTTAGAATTTCCTATGTATTTTATTTATTTATGTATGTATTTATTTATTTATTTATGATATTATACTTTATTTTCACACCTATAACCAAACAGGTGCATGGAATCTAAACATATACAATAATACTAATTCAGTTTATTATTATTGTTTGTTGTTTTAAGAGAAAAGGCTATAAAAAAAAAGCTTAAAGAGCAGTTTAGACTGCATGAAACCCTCTTCATCAATAAATCACACATATAAGAGTGGCTCATGTTTACCCACCTCACATGCACTCTCTGCTTGGCACTTTGAAGGATCTCACTGCTGCCGTACTGCAGGTCTTAACTGTTTATAATATCTTCCACTAGATGGGGATATCGCTCAACTTAATCTTTATAACCTGCGCCTCATAGCCCGCGGCATATATCATCAATGATAGAGTAATTGTAGCAATGTTTTTGGAGTGAGTGGGTACACCACCACAGCTGCTTGCTTTTGTTAAATTCAGTTGTCTGCACGTAAGGGATCCTCAAATCAAAACCATGAGCCGAAGGTAATCTCATGCTTATGCCATGGGAGTGATGCAGTCATGCATTTTGATTTCAAGGGAGGTATATGCTGTTATATGATTACATAATTCGGACACTGAAACAATATGTTCACTCTGAACTTCAAAGGGCTCCTAAAAAGGTAATGGTTCATAATTTCCGAGATCTATTTGAAAGTGTTATTTCCAATTGAATCTAGGAAAATATCAGAATATACTTCTTTATTAATTTAACCTGAACTTTATTTTGATAAATGTTATTGTTTGAGGTATGCATCTTAAATTATTTCAAAATATATAATGCATGTAATAATAATACAAAATAATAAAATTGAATTATTATTATTGTTGTTGTTATTACTATTATTATTAGTAGTAGTATTTATTAAATACTACTACTACTAATAATAATTATTATTATTAAATAAATAATAATTAACCAAAATACACACATTTATTAATTAAAATGCATCTTAAAATATTAACAATAATAATACGTATTATTATTATTATTAGCCTATTAGTAGTAGTATTTTTGGTGAAAAGAAAATAATAGCCTCTAAATATGTTGAGCTGTGTTGCTTATATTGGAGATGTTCAAATTTGACTTGCAATATATCCCAATCATATTACGGAAAAAATAGTGTATTACATACTTGAGAATGTGACAAATGTCTTAATGTGCAACGGCAGGTTTCGGCTGTGGGCGGTAGACAACACGGGTCGGCGTTCCAGTCGGAGTGAGGTGACGATCAAAACTCCCTGTCCCGCCGTGGATGATGTCAAGGCTCAAGGTACAGAATTGCTTGCATATTGTAGAATGAATTTAGGTTTGGAAAGTATGCATAGGATTATAAGTCATCTGATTTGGTTGAATATCCCCTCAGAAATAGCAGACAAGATTTATAATCTGTTCAACGGCTACACCAGCGGGAAGGAACAGCAGACTGCCTACAACACGCTCATGGACCTCGGCTCACCGACCCTCCACCGAGTTCTTTACCACTACAACCAGCGCTACGAGAGCTTCGGAGAGTTTACTTGGCGCTGTGAAGATGAACTGGGGCCCAGGTTTGTAAGATGATTCGTTGATGAAGTTTTGTTACAAAACCTAGCTGCCTGTTAAGACTATAATGGAACTTCATAAGTGACCAGCTTAGAACGTTCTATGTACGCAGAAATTCAGAAAGTGTCCCAAATTTGCAATAGAGTTTAGGAGAGTTTGACGTTAACATGCTGTTATCCTAACAACACAATATTCTGCAACACTTTAAAACATGTATATGTATATTAAGTATAATGTCAAGATGTGATGTGCAGTATTTATTTCATATTTTTTAATACATTTAAACAAACTAAATAGTTTAGAATTAATAAACTAAGAACAATTCACCCATTTTGGACACATACAATCTTGGATTAATTGTTTTATTGAATTTGGGAGAATACATTATGGGATGCTGCCATGGAATGCATGTGGGAATGTTAGGGGGACACACATTTTTATTGATTGCAATAAAACCCGATATCTTGTTTTACAAGCTTTTGTATGCTTTTTTATGTTTTTCATTGCTCCCTAAATTACATAGTAATCACAGATTACTATTACGGATCTTAACGTCAGACATGTGATTAGGTTATTTGTGCTAATTAGGTATAAATTGAATGCAATCAAACTAATTACAGTATGTTTAAAGGGATCACTAAAGCATCACGCTGACCACAAAACAGGGTGGTAATCTTTACACACCCTCCAAAACAAACCAAAGACAAATAAGGTCTGGATTTTCAAATTGCACTGAAATGACTTCTAACCACAGCCATGTGTTGGATAATAAAACTTGAACGCTTCCTCGCTGATACACAGTTGAGGCAGGTGAATTTAATTATGGCCATTTGGACAACCGTACCTTAGGCCTCAGTTCAAATTGAAAGGTTGTATTTAATTGTCTCCATGTTGCAAGGTTTTCCTTTCTTGATCCTGAGTTGCTGCATTAAAACACCCTTTTATCAAATACTATCCCACCCAGTGTGACTGATGAGAGGGAACTGCTGTAAGGACTTTAAGAGTAGGCGCTTTCAAATCAAGATCATGGATGCATGTTAGTTTAATCATATTCGGGCCCATGGGCGTCGGAAACAAAATGAATGAGTGGGTCCTCCCCCAGAAAAAAAATGACTGGAGTATATGTCGTTTTCTGTAGTCTTGTGCCTTTTAATTAACGGAATAGGCCACCTTGTTGGCAGGGGTTATTTACATTACCTCTGCCCACTAACGTCAGAATATTACAAAAGACGTTCGTTTGTACACCTTTCTAATTGCGTAAGTGGTAAAGCGTGTAGCACTGTGTTTTTGATGTGGAGTTTGCGTCCGCCTTTGGCCGAAATTGTTCTTCTCCCTTTTCACCTCTCATATTACATCGGAAAGGCATTTGTTTTCAATAAATATAAAAATTAAGGAAATTATCAAAGTTTAAAAAAAGTATCGGGTAGGGTTAGGTGTATCTGACAAACAGATACGCTAAGATGCTTTGTTTACTTTGCTGTGTCTCGCAGCAGGTGCGAGTAAGAAGTAAAACATAGAATGGAGTTTTAATTCATATGCAGTGGAAGTGCATGGTATCCTCAGGAATACGGTGTATACCCACTTCTTTATCAGTCGGCTTTGTGTATACCTACTTATAAATCCCCTCTGATTCGCATCATTCATTAGTGTCCTGTATTAGCCAAAATCATGACAGCCCACCACATGAGTGGACTGTCACAATCAAATCACATGTGAATAAATGTAAATATTCCCTAAGCACATAAAATAAAGACAGTGATGTGGTCAAGACCGTGATGCTAGCTTCCTTTGAAACACGTTTGATGATGCGCCCGTGCCCGCTCGGCTCCCCACCCGCCAGAGAATGCAGGCAGTGACAGAGATGCTGTCTGTTCATAAGCGAGAGCATGTGGAGTGGTAAAATAATAATTATTATTGATTACTAATTTGAATCCGTTAATTTTAACGAAAATAATACCGTAAAAATGAAAAGAAGCAGGTTTTTTACAATCAGAAATTTTTTAATGGACTAAATGGAATTTTTTAACATTCGTCATGGATTTTGATGTACGGCAACCTGAAAAGTTCACAGATGTATTTACTGAATTAGAGACAGTAAAAGTGGGTGGGTCCTGTCCCACCCACATACAATGCTTCCGATGCCCATGTTCGGGCCCATGTTTTCTGAGATATTTTCTCTCTCAGTCATACCCGAGGAGTCAAGGTTTGGCCAGTAAGCATTTTTTAGTTAGCTACTGCACTAAAAAACAACAACAACAGGGGGAAGGCAGGTGTGCATAGGTGTCACTTGGTGTGTGTGTGTGTGTGTGTGTGTGTGTGTGTGTGTGTGTGTGTGTGTGTGTGTGTGTGTGTGTGTGTGTGTGTGTGTGTGTGTGTGTGTGTGTGTGTGTGTGTGTGTGTGTGTATATAAAACCCGAATTCCGGAAATGTTAAGACATTTTTTATATTTGATTAAAATGAAAACTAAAAGACTTTCAAATCACATGAGCCAATATTTTATTCACAATAGAACATAGATAACACAACAAATGTTTTAACTTGCACAAAATGAGCTCATTTCAAATTTGATGCCTGCTACGGGTCTCAAACTAGTTGGGACAGGGCATGTTTACCATGGTGTAGCATCTCCTTTTCTTTTCAAAACAGTTTGAAGACATATTGGCATCAAGGTTATGCATTTCTGGAGTTTTGGTGTTGGAATTTGGTTCCATTCTTGCCTGATATAGGTTTCCAGCTGCTGAAGAGTTTGTCTTTGACATATTTTTTGTTTAACGATGCGCCAAATGTTCTCTATAGGTGAATGATCTGGACTGCAGGCAGCACCCGGACTCTTCTACTACGAAGCCATGCTGTTGTAATTGCTGCATTATATGGTTTTGCATTGTCCTGCTGAAATGCACGTCGTCTGGAGGGGAGCATATGTTGCTCTAAAACCTTTATATACCTTTATATTCATAGTGCCTTCCAAAACATGCAAGCTGCCCATACTTTATGCACTTATGCACCCCCATACCATAAGAGATACTGGCTTTTGAACCGAACACTGATGACATGCTGGAAGGTCTCCCTCCTCTTTAGCCTGGATGACAAGAATGTCAAATTTGGACTCCTCTGAGCATAGAATTTTTTTCCACTTTGAATCAGTCCATTTTAAATTAGCCTTGGCCCACGGGACACGACAGTACTTCTGGACCATGTTCACATAGGGCTTCATTTTTGCATGATATAGCTTTATTTGGCATCTGCAGATGGCACGGCGGATTGTGTTTACCGACAGTGTTTTCTGGAAGTATTCCTGGGCCCATTTAGTAATGTCAATGACAGAATCATGTCGATGAGTGATGCAGTGTCATCTAAGAGCCCGAAGACCACGGGCATCCAACAAAGGTCTTCGGCCTTGTCCCTTACGTACAGAGATTTCTCCAGTTTCTTTGAATATTTTGATGTTATGCACTGTAGATTATGAGATTTGAAAAGCCTTTGCAATTTGACGTTAAGGAACATTGTTTTTAAAGTATTCCACAATCTTTTTTTGCACTCTTTCACAGATTGGAGAGCCTCTGCCCATCTTTACTTCTGAAAGACTCTACCTCTCTAAGACATCCCTTTTATAGCTAATCATGTTACAGACCTGATGTCAATTAACTTAATTAGTTGCTGTCTTGCTTTTGGAGCCCTGTGTTGCCCCCGTGCCAACTTTTTGAGACCTGTAGCAGGCATCACATTTGAAATGAGTTCATTTAGTGGATAAAAGTGGCTCATGTGATTTGAAAGTCTTTGTTTTCATTTTATTCAAATTTAAAAAATGTCCCAACATTTCTGGAATTTGGGCTGTATGTATATTCAATTCAAGATTATTTGTATAGCGCTTTTTACGATATAATCATTGCAAAGCAGCTTTACAGGAAATTAAGTTTTTACAATATATTTATAGCAAAATAATATATTTAACTAATTGCAAAATGTGGTTAATTCTGTATAATGTCTGAGGGTTGGCTTCCTCTGAGATCCACTGAGGGTTGGCAACATCTCTTCTCAGGTGTTTGGTCATCTCAGGTCATTTAAGGGTTGGATCCAGACGGAAGCTTGTGTAATTCCTAGTTACCATGGGATGTTAATCCAGTGGCAGAAACAGAGAAACAAATAGAGACATAATTAGCATAGCTGTCATCACTATTAAACTGTGAGGGAATATTTAGATCGGGTGACGTCTGATTATTTGTTAATCTAGCCACTGTGCTTAATAAAAACCTTGGCTTGATTTAGTTATTATCTATGAGTTTGTGGATATACTGGTCCTGGCAGCTTTTAGAGCCTGTCTATAGCTGGACATACCGTTTTTCCACGCAATTCTAAAGACTTCTAAGTTAATTTTTCTCCATTTGCGCTCAAGATTACGAGATTTATTTCTTGAGGGAATGGGTATAACTGTTGTACCATGGCGCAGCATGTTTTTCTCTAACCTTTTTTAATTTGATGGGGGCAACAGTTTCTAACGTATTAGAGAAGATAGTGCCCATGTTGCTAGTAATTTGTCTAGTTTATTTGTATGTATGGGTACACAGAGCAGTTGAGATAAATCAGGCAGGTTATTTGTGAATCTGTCTTTAGTGGCTGGAACAATAGTTCTGTCTGGACGATAACGCAGAGCCATATAGTTAATATCAGTAATACGCTGCATGCACGATACAAGGAAATCCAGTAACATCATCAATTTGAGGAACGCTATCTATATCAGTAAGATCAATTCCATGCCATATAATTAAATATAGCGTATGATTAAAGTGATGAGTGTGCCCGGTGACATTTTGCTTGACTCCAAAATAGTTTATTAGGTCAGTAAACACAAGTCCTAACACATCATTTGTATTATCAACGTGAATGTTAAAATCTCCGACAATTAGCGCTTTATCAACATTAACCAATAAGTCTGAGAGGAAATCTGCTAATTCTTTTAGATAATCTGTATATGGCCCAGGCGGTCTATACACAGTAGTTAGAGACAGGACAGGACAGATTTATTTTGCATATCTGACAGTGTAACATTAAGCATAAGTATTTCGAATGAGTCAAACCTTTATCCTGTTTTCTGAGTAACATTGAGAATATCACTATATATTGTTGCGACACCGCCTCGACGACCAGTCTGACGAGGATCATGCTTATAACAGTAGCTTGGTGGAGTAGATTCATTTAGACCAATATAATTATTTGGTTTAAGCCAGGTTTCAGTCAGACAGAGTACATCAAAACTATTATCTGTGATCATTTCATTTTCAATAACTGCTTTGTGTGTGAGTGACCTAATGTTTAGGAGCCCAAGCTTTAAAAAAAATGTTTTTTAAACAATTAAAAGGTGTATAAAACACAAACACCATATACATATATATTTATTTTCTATTTATCTATCTGAGAATGCCTTAACTGTACCATTATGGGAGTAAAAAGTATATTTATCCTTAATCCTTTATATCCTGAATACATGATTATTAATATTATTAAGCAAATATTTGAATTACTAAGTCATTTAAATAATAATAGAATAAATAAATAAAAGTGCAATGAAATGTGTATGTTATTTTAAGGTCACTTTTCATTTTATCATTAATGCATATCACTCAGTATTTATTTCTGTTAACATTTGTATTATTCTTATATTTATTGATTGCAACATTTCATGATAAATTCAGTTTCATTATTCATTGAAGTTCATGTTGTCTGCTACATTTTTTTCAAGGTGTGCATTTCACTTAATTTTTAATTATAATGTGTGTTTTATCTTTTGATTTATTTATTTATTTATGCTTGCTTGCATTTAATCCTTTTTTTGTGCAAAATACTGTATATAATAAATTAATTTCAAAATATGTTTTTTTATTATTTTATTCTGTCCATACCTTTGAAGTTATTTAGCTCAGTTTGTTTAATATATTTTTAAATGTAATATATATATATATATATATATATGTATTATTAACCTTTCCTTAAGGAGGACCTTTTGAGTGCCAAAGGGTAAAAGGTTTGTTGATCAAGGAATGTCATTAAAACTGTCATTGTCCATCAGTGAGATTTGAGAACCGAGCTAAAATGATAACAGATTAATTAGTACCCCCTAAAGCTGAAATAACCCCAAGACAACATCCATTCATAATTAATTCAAGGCTGCGTGTGATCATGCCCCAATGATCGACCCAGTTCCATGAAATATTGCGCAAGTTTTAAAACTTCAGATAAGCTGTTCTAGTGGAGGTCTGGGGAGATGGGCCATTATCTCCCCAGCATCTGTCTTCCAAACAACTTGCATGCGTCATTTCCAATCCCATTGCGTCCATCCAGCATTTTTTTCAGCATATGAAATTATGGAAATATAAACAAAGAGAATTTGTTTCTGTCTAATACAAAAGTTCACTGGGGTTTCCTGATCTGCAGCATTTAAATGCAATTTTCATGAACTAGTCATAATACAAGATAATTGCAGACTTGCCAACCTGTACGCATTTTGCGTAGTGGATAGGCATTTTGACCTCAAAGTAACGTTACGCTGGTACGATTTGTCACTCTGAACTACGCAAAACCCTGGTTAAGCCTCTGTCCACACGCAGTAAACAAATCAAGCAACAGAAAAAGAAGAAGAGTTTTTTTTCCCCAGCTTTGCATTTAAATCGTTTCCTTGCGTTTTATTTCTCTCCAAACTGGCTGTGTCCGTGAGTCTACGCGCTCCTCCCATGCATTTGAAAAAGCAGCACACGCGAAACATCTTCCCTTAATGACTTGTAATGAGAAGAGTTTCTAGCCCTGCTGTCCAACAAAGGAGAACATTATAACATACTAAACAGCATCAGTCGAATGTTAGAAATAACTTACTTTGGTGAAATTTTGTGACTGCTTATCACAGAACGCAGAAATATATATCCTAAATTAGCGATGGATTATAAATATACTTATTTGTATGTATTTATGAGAATACCCAAGGTGGTTTTAAGAACAGACCAAAACTATACATTGTCACAGTCGAGTGTTTATTGGCTTATTATTTCATAATTCAAAGGTTAATCGATTCTATCTTTTCTTATTCAGTTACAGCGATAGCTGGATGCTTTTGGAGCGGCGTCAGTTCGTTTGCTTGTGTATGCATATTATGTGGATTTTCTGAACGAGGGCGCCCTCTGGCTTCAAGTGTGAATGAACACATTACATTTGTTTATAGCACTAAACAATGGCCACTCTATAAAATTATACATCTCTCCCGTGTTTTTCTGCAGCATTTTGTTTGTTATTATTTAAATAGTATTTTAAATGTGTATATATATATATTTTTTTTTTAGGAACACCCGAACACCCTCGGGTGGTACTCAAAAATATTTTCCAAGGGTGGCAGGTCTGTATTTGTAATTAAACTGGCCCCCCACAGTATATAAACCAGTTCAGACTTGGAACAAAATAGCTTAAAAAAAATTATATTCCCTGTGTTTTCTTTCTTTTTGAGATATCAGGACAGAATTTCTTCTGACTCATTCTTAATTGGTGGGCCTATTGGTTGGACTGCTGCACGCTTTAATTGTTGGAATTCGGTCTGTTTTCGTTTGACATTAATGCCATAGAGTTACTATAGAAGTCATTGAGTCATAAGGCAATTCCAAATGGACGTTATGGAAATGGGTAGGTGTTACTCTGGATGTCGGTGGAATGCAGCTGATTGTTTCCTCCCAGACTAGTGCAAGAGATTTCGGAAAGCGAGAGTGAGAGAGAGGCACTGGCAGAGCCCAAGAGGTTGAAAACGTACCTTGGAAATAAGAGGCCATTTTCCACTTCCATACATGCTGGGATTTATGGTGACAACCGTTGCTATTTGGAGACCAAAACTGACTTTCTTGAAAAATTAAAGGATAACAAACCACAAGGTTTTGTTTTAAGCAAATAAACATCCAAATTCCTACAACCACTGAAATGTGGCAAGATATTAAAAACAGAAATACACTCAAAAGAATGAGCATTCGCACTCGCATTCGCACTTACTCGATAAACGCCCCTCTCAAGTCACCGTCGCCAATAGAATTTACAGGGACTTTACCTTAGCTGCCATTCACCTAATCGGTCCTGTTACCTCAAAAGCTTCTTGACGGGAAAACATTTTTTTTTCAAGACTTTGCCATTACAGTTTGATATAAAAACACCACAGACTTGATTTATGGTCAAACTATTCAGTCCAGATTTTGAAGAGCATCGTTTAAGGGGTGCAGACAGAAGACCTGTGTTTTAGCTGAATATGGCCATTGCCTGCTGTTTATATTTGTTATATTGGAGTCTGCCATCAATCTTTCAGTTTCATGCTCCGGAGCAGCTTGTGAGGTGGGCATTCTCAGAATGGATAAACGGAATGGAATGCTCAATGTTTAAACCACCGGAGGAAGAAAAATTTTCAAACCAGTGTCAAGAGCATTGCATAATAGCAGTATTATAAAAACTATGCAGTAGGAATATCACAATGGATGTTAGCAGAAAATACTAACTTGAGTCACTTACTCAGTAAGATAAAAGCTGTTGTTGTTGAATAAAGTAATTTGATATTATATACATAAATATATACAGGTGCAATAAGTCTTTGGTTCTTTTAATTGTGATGAGTTTGGCTCACATTTAACAAAAACCCACCAATTCAACAAATTAGAATACTTAATATCAATTAAAAAAACATTTTTAGTGAATTGTTGGCCTTCTGGAAATTATGTTAATTTACTGTAAATGTACTCAATACTTGGTAGGGGCTCCTTTTGCTTTAATTCCTGCCTCAATTTGGTGTGGCATGGAGGTGATCAGTTTGTGGCACTGCTGAGGTGGTATGGAAGCCCAGGTTTCTTTGACAGTGGCCTTCAGCTCATCTGCATTTTTTGGTCTCTTGTTTCTCATTTTCCTCTTGACAATAGATTATCTATGGGGTTCAGGTCTGGTGAGTTTGCTGGCCAGTCAAGCACACCAACACCATGGTCATTTAACCAACTTTTGGTGCTTTTGGCAGTGTGGGCAGGTGCCAAATCCTGCTGGAAAATGAAATCAGCATCTTTAAAAAGCTGGTCAGCACAAGGAAGCATGAAGTGCTCCAAAATTTCTTGGTAAACGGGTGCAGTGACATTGGTTTTCAAAAAACACAATGGACCAACACCAGCAGATGACATTGCTCCCCAAATCATCACAGACTGTGGAAACTTAACACTGGACTTCAAGCAACTTGGGCTATGAGCTTCTCCACCCTTCCTCCAGACTCTAGGACCTTGGTTTCCAAATAATATATAAAACTTGCTCTCATCTGAAAAGAGGACTTTGGACCACTGGGCAACAGTCCAGTTCTCGTTCTCCTTAGCCCAGGTAAGACGCCTCTGACGACAACTGTAGCCAAATTCCTTGACACGTCTGTGTGTGGTGGCTCTTGATGCCTTGACCCCAGCCTCAGTCCATTCCTTGTAAAGTCCACCCAAATTTTTGAATCGATTTTGCTTGACAATCCTTAAAAGGCTGTGGTTCTCTCGGTTGGCTGTGCATCTTTTTCGTCCACACTTTTTCCTTCCACTAAACTCTCTGTTAACATGCTTGGATACAGCACTCTGTGAACAGCCAGCTTATTTGGTAATGAATGTTTGTGGCTTACCCTCCTTGTGAAGGGTGTCAATGATTGTCTTCTGGACAACTGTCAGATCAGCAGTCTTCCCCGTGATTGTGTAGCCTAGTGAACCAAACCGAGAGACCATTTTGAAGGCTCAGGAAACCTTTGCAGGTGTTTTGAGTTGATTAGTTGATTGGCATGTCACCATATTCTAATTTGATGAGAATTGGTGGGTTTTTGTTAAATGTGAGCCAAAATCATCACAATTAAAAGATCTACTTCAGTCTGTGTACATTGAATTTATTTAATACACGAGTTTCACAATTTGAGTTTAATTACTGAAATAAATGAACTTTTCCACGACATTCTAATTTATTGAGATGCACCTTTATATATATATTATTACAAAAAAAAATTATTAACAATTTTATATAACAATTTTATATTTTAATATATCTTAAAATGCATGCAATTTATTCCTGTATTGGAAAAAGTTTTTTTTCAGTAGCAATTACTCCACTCTTCAGTGTCACATGATCCTTCTGAAATAATTCTAATATTGGTGTTGCTCAATAAATATTTATTATAAAAGTTGAAAACAGTTTTGCTGAAAAATATGTTTGTGAAAACATATTTTTATGTTTCCACACACATCAAAAAAAAATGTATTAATATAATTTTGTTTCAAATTTTTGACAACTATTATATTATTTCTGTAATTTGTAACATTCTAAAAGTGTATAGTCATTGTTGACCTATTTATTACATCCATGCTGAATTGTAGCTTCTTTATTTATTTTTATTTATCTATTTATTTGTTCAAAATAATTTTGCATAGTTGCTTAAAATATGTTACATTAGCCCAGACAATCTGTAATATATACACATTAATACACATTACTAACAGTGTCATCTTTGTGTTTGCTACTGCAGGAAAGCAGGATTGATCCTGTCTCAGCTGGATGAACTCAGCGGTTGGTGCCGGGGTCTCCTCCAGGAACCAAAAATTGGCTTGCGCAGAGCATCCCTCAAGTATCTGTCTTGTCGTTATACAGATACCAAAGCATTCGGGCTTAGTTGGGTGAATCTCGGCCAAGACTTACGTAAGGCTTGTGAAGATCAGATGCTCTCTGTTATGTACAATGATTATGGAGAACCCAAGGAAATTTAAACTCACTTGGACAACAAGAGGACCAGTCAGGGGCCATACCCCAACGCGGCCTCCCCTTTAGGGCTTCTCTCTAGAAAATCTGCTCCATCAGTTTTAACATTAATTGGTAATTTAATGATGAAGAGGAAAATATTTTGTGAGAACATGAGCAGCCCATCCTGATTTTTCAAGAAGCATTCAAGTGGTGTGTCACTGGGCATGCACATAAAAAATGTACAGTGTACAGTCAAAACAAAGTTACATTTAGGTGTTATTTAGACCTAGTGGTGTATTTTGTCAAATAGTGCATACACCAGCTTGTATAGGTAGGAATTTTTCACAAGAACTAAAACCTTATCTTCTTAATGTGCTGAAAATGTCTGTCTCTGTAGTGCATATATATACGGAAAGAGCTATAACAAATGTAAATGTTAATTAACTATTAAACACATTACTAATGTGCTGAATGTAGTATTCAAACTAAGGTATGAGAGGTCAAGAAACTGTACAGGATTTTTTTTTTACGTATAAGCAGTATTATGAATATAACCATTTTAAAGTTGTGTACAATAACATATCTTATTTATGTTGTATTTCCTATTCCAAATAAAATTACTCAGATTAATTCAAATGTTATTTAATTGTGCAACTGAAATTTGAACAAAAGTAATGAGGGCTGAACAGTTTTTGAAGTTGCTATGAAATAAGTATAGCAACAGATCTTTTCTTAATGTATCATTACATAAATCTGAGTCAAGCAAATTATCAGGGGAAAAAAATGCTAGGCGAGAAAATGTTTCTGTCCACCAGTTGTTAATTGGCTGTAAGCAGTTGTAAAGTTGATTGTAAAAAGGGGTGGGACCTAAACAGACTAAATGATTGGCCAGCATAAATCAACAAAGAATTCTGTGATTTCACTGGAAGATTTTGACATTTTGATTAAGAATTTTGAGGTTGCAAAATATTAAACATTCAGTAATCATGGCAGAAATCATTCAAACAAAGATCGTCAACATGCATTTAGAAAACTGATTTTTTTTTTTAAAGGGGTCATATAATGCTACATGCACAAGTTGTTTGAAAAGAAATGTGTGTTGGCAGTCACAACCACCCTATAATGATACAAATCCACCCAGTGTATTTTTTTTAATCTACTAAAATCTTTACCCCTTTCTCAAATTGAACCGATCTCAGATTATTGTGTGATGTCACACGGACAAAGGTCCTCCCACAATAGTTTGATTGACAGTAGCATTTTAGCACAGACTGCACTGGTGTCTTACCTCAGATCAGCCCCGAGTAAGCTGTCATCAGCATACCTGTCAACATTTGGGTACCATAATATGGGAGACACAATATGGGTCAGCAGAGCCCTTTCTCATTTAAAGGAGAATGACACAATACGGCTTGCTCTGAAAAGAGCTGTTTTTGACGGACTGAAACATTTTTGTACATTACTTATGAAAATTTTTAACCAAATGATGTTACAGACTTTTCATTAAGACCCTAAATAATAATATAAACTTGTGGAAAATGGGCATTACATGACCCCTTTAATATTCAATAATTTATTTATATTTTCTTTGTATATTTTTCTTTATAATATGATTATATTTCTTCAACAATGTTTTTTAAACATTTACAATAATTTAACAATTAATTAGCAATTAATATTAGCCTTATTCATAGGATTCCATATTGCAATTTCACTCTACAATCTTGCACCATTTGATGTTTAACAAATATATATATATATATTAAAAGATATCTTAAACCTTGACATCGATATTTAAATCTTGACATTGATATTTCAATCTTGATTTTCTTTTTATTATACTGAGCACAATTATAGACATCAACTCTTTTAAACCCAACAAACTTGTGTATTTATACTTTATTGATATGACAGTGAACCTACACTTTAACAGACAGAAGAGCATATAAAAATAGTATCATATATTTCCATTACAATAACTATAAATTAACTATTTTCCCAAAGCACACATTAAATTCACAGGTTTTGCATGTACATGTAAAGGATATAAAATAAGGATAAGGAGAGGAAAAAAAATCTTGAAATCTTGAACTGACAGTGTGAGATAAGCACTTGTTTATATACCTGTATTAAATGACATACAGGTGGAAATAATATTGAGAATGTGGCTCACAACAAGCATGAGCTATTTGTATAAAATATTCATAAAAATCAGCTACACTTGAAACTGTGTGTGTGTGTGTGTGTGTGTGTGTGTGTGTGTGTGTGTGTGTGTGTGTGTGTGTGTGTGTGTGAGCGCATGCACGTAAATGCTTGTGGGCTAAAATATGGGTCATATCTACATCTATGTTAGAGATTTTGAAAATATATTAGGTATTATTTCATAGATTAGTGTTAAAGAGGATTGTTTATGCACTTCTATGGTTTGAATGACTGCCTTTGATCAGCCTCGCTCTCATGTGGAGTGAGAAACATTCAGGTTATTGTTTGACATTTTCTTTTCAAGCCAATCTGGGAAAGCTGTCCGCACGCTCTCTGCCTCGCTATCACTCAGCGCTCCTGGCTCCTTTCGCTTGGCTGTGCCCTTGTTCTCCTCAGCTTTGGGGTCACGGCAGGTGCACTCATCATGATCGCAGTCCACCCCGAATTGAATGACCTGTCAATCAATCGGACATGCTTTTACAATCAACGTCCAAAAAACATTGGGCCACAAACATCTGATATGGTATGTGGGAGCCACACGCAGTCTTTGAACAAGAGATCAAAGTGAGGTTTGGATAATTCGGCTCAAAATACTTTAAGACATCGCAGTAGATCAAAACAATGAGTATTGCCTTTTTCCAGATGTATGATCGATTTCAACTGTTTACCAAATTACTCTCATATAATGATGGAATATGTAAGAACTTAGAGTACGGCCTGTTTGGGTGTTTGTTTTCCTAACCGGAAAGTCATAAGGATTGGGTTTTTTACACTAGAAGGATTGCTAGGATCGATTAGGACAGGACGGTCGCATTCAGTCCTGAAGGGAACTGAGAGAAACAGGGAGAGAGAGGCTGACTGTGAGCAGATGAGTAAAGGAGGTGAACACATGTTAAGAATCAACAGGAGGAGGTTCTCGTCCAGGACTCGTGCCATCACCACAGGTTGCAAAATAAACCCAAATTCCCAGCTAAGCGGCCTGCTGCAGGAAAAGTAAACATGAAGCTACAGCGTTAAGCTCTGATTTCACCTGATGTTTACAGGATGCAATTGTCTAACTGTGGGACATTCGAGAACATCCACTCATTTGTTGCAATTCTTTGGAAGACGGAAGTCAAGCTTTGGTTTCATGCTAAATAATCACGATAGATGCTTTAAAAAAAAAATCGAAATGTTTGCTTTCGGATCACCCGCAATTGTATCTGTGCATATAATTTTGTTTCCCGTGCATGTGGCAGGTATTTGGATGCTAGAACAGGAGCCACGGGGGATGAGAGGAATTTGTACTTTATTGTCCAAACTTCTCTCTGGCTCACGTCCTAGACACTCTTATAAACCAGACTGCCCCACCAACGTACTCTGACTTTTCCATGGCCTGCGTAAACAGAAGCATGGCAGCTCTGCCGGACCTACAGTGGCAGGATGCTGTTCCTCACGGTTTATTTCACTTTCTCAGACCCTGCTTGTTTTACAGTTGCCCGTGACTGCTGACACCTGGCTCTCTGCTAATAAAAGCTGCTCTATCCAGTCATTTATTTATGACAGACACTTCCCCCCCGAGCTCATTCTCTCTTTGGGAGAACACGCCACCTGAGCGCATAATGATGTGGGCGACGTTCGTGGAAAGGGTTGACAATGTGGCGGCACCATGTGAGACAGAGTTTGGCGCTGTGACAGAGGAATGAGAAAGCAATGTATGATGAATGAGGATGAGAGGAACAGCTTTTAGGATGATATTTACCTTTTTAGATGAGAGAGTGGATGGACAGCAGTCTCCCCCGTCATACTGGCAGTACGCTCGGTTGTTTATGGTGTCACACCAACCGTCTCCTTCGAATGGCTACAGAATAAAAAACTTGTTTAAAAGAAAAACAGCAGACATCTGGTTGAGAAATACATACAGAATTGTGTGTTTATAATGTATATTTACTATTCAAAGAACATTTTAACTTAAAAGTAGAAATGCACAATATATTGGTTCCATATCAATTATCATATCATATTATATTAATATATTAGTATCGGACGGATGTATCATAAATTAACAATGAACTATAGTTTTTTATTAACTAAAATGAACAAAGATGAATAAACACTGCATCAAATATGTTCATGTTAATAAATAAATAATTAATGGTACCTTATAGTGTTACCACTATTTAATGACACTATTAAATGTAATTGAATGGATATACATTTTTCATTACATTAAAATTATGCCTAAATTCACTTGAAGCATTTAAATGACTGATTTCTCTTCTTTGGGGGGGGATAAAAGAGGATATAATGTTTTTATGTCAGTCATTGGTAGTTGTCAGTCTTAAAGGGTTAGTTCACCCAAAAATGAAAATTAGTCCATGTTTTACTCACCCTCAAGGCATCTTAGGTGTACATTACTTTCTTCTTTCGAATCCAATCGGTGTTATATATATATACAAATCTTTCATAAATGCTTTATAATGGCATGGGCAGGTGTTTTTGTTCAACAGTCCAAAAGTAGTCAAATAAAGCGCATCTATCCATATTATTATGCGCATCCAGGCACATAAACATGCCTCACACAGCTCCAGGTGGTGAATAAAGGCCTCCTTGAGCAAATCGATGCGTTTATGCTAGAAAAATATCCATACTAAAACATATCATACTTTCTATCACTTTTGCTAACTGTCATAGGTGGAAGCCATTCCGGTGGATGACGTAGGCGTAGCGTGATTAGTGATGAGCACGGAAGCACGATGAGAGAGAACAAAACAAAATGGCTGTCACGAATCAGAAGGATTTGTAAAGAAAAATGTCAGAGGATTTTGATATAAGCCACATGGAGTCTGGTTTTCCTTTGCTAAATTAAGGAGCCTTTACTTACTTTGCTACTGTAAACAAACATTGTTTTTCACGAGACTCATAAGTGCAAATAGCTATAGATTATATTTACACTGTTAACATAGCAGGATTTTTTTGCTATTATTGTATTACATTATAAAACAGTATGCAATAATAACGTATTTCGAACCCAGGTCGATCGCATCAAAAAGACCAAAACACGCACTTTACCATCTGCACCACTGGAGCTGATGATCCAGAGCCATTTTTTATAATGTTGACTGTCCCAATCACACGTTGGTGGGTGGAGTTAGTGTAAATAGACACTCCGTAAACGAAAACACCCGGCCATGCCGTTATAAAGCTTGGACATAGAGCCAGGATTTTTTTATTTATTTAACTCTGATTGTATTTGTCTGAAAGAAGAAAGCCATATACACCTAGGATGCCTTGAGGGTGAGTACTAATTTTGGGCTAACATGGGCTAATTGTCTTTTTGGGTGAACTAACCATTTAACATAAAAAAAGAAAATACATGTATAAAATGTAAAAAATATAATGTAAAATGCTCAAAATGTAATAGAGAACAATTTATAGTTTCAAAATAATTAATATTATACTATAGAGGCAAACTAAAGCCCTCCATTTGCAGGAACAGTGTATTATCCAAAACAACCTGAACTCACTGAACTAGTAAATGTGCCCTTAAAGGTTAAAACATGAGTTACATAGTTTTATTATGTACAATTAATAGTTTTCGCTGAACATGAGGCCGTACGGATGTTCCTTGAATCTCAGAGGAAAGAAATGCATGAATCATGCCAAAGGGATTTCTGTTATGGTAAGTGGTATTTTTCATTTATTCCTTTCAAATAAAAAAGCTGCATCTGTTATTCCAGACCAAACTTCCTCGTACTTCCTCCAATGCCATTACTTCACCTGTGTGAGAACATGGCTACCTGTTTTGCTATGCCCAAGGGAGCGAAATCCAACCCTCTTGAGCGGACTACAATTATCAAATTTAATATGCATAAACACTGTAAATGTGTCGTGATGCCTTCCTAAAGGATTTTACCTAACCTAAAGGATCTGATGCCAATAACAGGAAAACAAGAGTGGTCTGCCAAAGATACTCTTGGCTCTCTTGCGCATGTGGAGTCCTTTCAAAGAGTCCAGCTTCTACCTGATTCCACATCCCTGTGCAAGAGCAGCTGGCGAGGAGATCTCTGTAGAGGTTATCCCTGCTAAACCTATACCCAATCCAAAATGTTTTTCCTGCCGTGATTTCATTCTCCAAGTCATAAGCAATATCATTTTTCATCGTTCAGTTTCAAGTTTGTGTATATATGCTTTATTTCTTTATTCTCACTCTCCATCCATTTTATCACCTTAAGCATATTGCGAATTTATTGGCAATAACAATTTTAAACCAATCTTACCACTTTGTGTTTAAATTAATGTGTTACATATTGTAAGGTAACTATCTGAATCTAAAACACATGCATTATTAGTGTTGTTTTAGAAAAGGCTGGAAAAAGAAAAATGACCTAATGCCTAAACTAAAGAGTCGTGAAACAGTAAATGGGAAGGATGTGTGGAATGCATCTGCTTCGGCCAGCAGAGGAAAACTGCCAGTGAATGTTAAACAACGCTGTAGTCAACCATTTTAAGCGCTACACAAAATCATTTGACCTGACCCCATATATCAGGGCTCAAGACAAAACAATAACCAAGAAAAGTCCAAATCTGACCAAAACAATAGACAATATAACGTAAATCCAATCTGCCAAAATATTTACACATTTAAATCTCATGCTTATTTTCTTCGCGGTTAATCATGATAAATTCATTTCCAGGTCTGTCAAACGATTAATCGTGATGGTAACACTTTAGAATAGGGAACACTTATTCACTATTAACTACGACTTTTCCCTCAACAAATTCCTAATTTGCTGCTTATTAATAGTTATAAGGTAGTTGTTTAGTTTAAGTATTGGGTAGGATTAGGGATGTAGAATAAGGTCATGTAGAATAAGGCATTAATACGTGCTTAATTAGTACTAATAAATGGCTAATATTCTAGTAATATGCATGCTAATATGCAACTAGTTAAGAGACCCTAAAATAAAGTGTTACCATCGTGATTAATCGCATCCAAAATAAACGTTTTTGTTCACATAATATATGCGTGTGTACTGTGTATATTTATTATTTATATATAAACACACACACACACACACACAAATAAAGTATATATTTTGAAAATATTTAAATGTATTTACATGTATATATTTATATTAATATGATTTATATGATGTATGAATATATTTAATATATAATCATGACGCTTTTCTTAAATATATACATGCATGTGTGTGTATTTATATAATGCATTAATAAATATAAACAGTACACTCATATGTTATGTAAACAAAAACTCTTATTTTTTTCATCTTTTGAGATAAAGACACCAGTATTTAAATTATTAATTTAAGTTTTGACTAAATTATTATACAAAATTCTACTGAATCATAGTTTCAATATAATTAATACTATAGTTTGGCTGTTAGTTTCAATGGAAATAATACTAACAGCCAAACTATGGCCTTCCATATGCAGAACTTTAAAAATCCATCTGACCTGAACTGACAGAACTAGTAAAATAATCTTCTTCTTTTTTTTCTCCAGCTGCAGTGAAATTGTTAGGTGTTTTCATCAATGTTTCGATGCAAAGACACCAGCATGGTTAATATAAGATTTTTTTGACATTTCTTTTCAATTTAAGACAATAAATGATTTCAAGATCTGATTTTTTTCAGTTGTAAGTAATAAAAGGAATATATAAAACATAAATAAAAACCTGTAAAATTGGTCTCATAAACCACATATGCCCACACATACACAAAATAGCTGCAAATCATTAAGTGTTTTCAATGTTTCGAGACCTAATAGGAAAGACACCATGACCGTACTCTATTCTGATGATAAATATAAAAGCCTCTTCAGATTGCCTACTGCTCAGTGTAAGTTCAGGCTGTTCACTTTGAGGTATCCATTCTAAAAATCATTTTCCTGGCTTCCTCTCAAAGAGGGGTTTTAGTAGGCAACCCTGCTATGTTTTTGGTCAGTATCCAAAGCTTGATTTAGATTACATGAATTTATTGAAAACGAAACCCTTTATGAGTCACTTTAAAAATACGTATTTTTTAAAAACACAATTAACCCCTAGCAACAGTTTCTGTAATGTGCATTTGCAGTCTGAGATACTGGAGAACAACAAACTGAAATCTTATCTGAAGCAAACAATGAAGGCGTCTTTTATCTTATACATTACATGACGTCGGGAGAAATGAAATCCCTAAACGCGAGGGAGGACACACTCCACAGGTTGCCTGACCGACCACATCTAATGCTAAGCGAAAGATAGAATAAACAGAACCTCCATGGCAACAACATGTTTTCATGGACAACATTGTTTTGAGGCCCCATGTTAGTGCTGGCATCTCACTTCACTGAAGTATGCGCCCCTTGATTGGCTCTCTCCAGAGTTCCCAAAAGACTAATTATGTTCCCCTCCATTTAATTTCTAATGTAAACTTTTCCTTTTTGTCTTTAAATGAAAGCTGAACATGCTGAAAAACAAATTTTAGGCAACACATCACAACAGTGAAAGGCCAAACGAAGTGTTACCAGGTTTTTTTGTGTTTTTGTTTTGTCAACTCTTTCCATAATGTTAAGATGAAGAAACCCAGTGCATGCCCTGAGAGGAATCAGATGACCATTTTTTCTAACCATATTTGCAGCAAGGAATGTGAACAGTGGTTCTTCATAAACCTGTGGTATATCATCTGAACGGTTTTCACAAATTGAGCCACACAAAAGGGGAAAATTTTACTCAAAAACTGGTTCGACACAGTCAAGTAAATCGTACTTGATAGTAGGCAGAGGAAAGACAAATAAACAAAAACAAACTGCCCCAACAGTCCAAAGCTCAGAAGATCATAACCGTTTCAACAGTCTGACCAATACATGGACAAGTATAATATACCTGAAGAAAGCTTCCATTAGCTTTCTTATTCATCTGGAAGAAAAACCCTCCAGAACCAAGGGTTGAAAAGCAGATTTAAAGTCTACTTATGTTTGGTCTTGGCAGTTCAAAATAAAATAGTAATAATGACACATAAACTAAAGTATAACCTGAGCTGACCTCTTCACTCATCATTAGCCTGTAATGGGAAAGGCCTTCTTTATGTGCTGCAGAGCAACTGGAACATGTGCTGTGGTATAATTTATACTGAGTCTCCGATATAAAAGCAACTGTTTTACTTGGTAACAAATGAGGGCAAGAGGAGATGAGAGGGTCTGGCAGATATGAGGGGTATTTGAATATCATAAAACATCCATCTAAAGGCATGGTGAGTTCCGAGGTAGAATGAACAGTTCATAAAACCTGTCTGCTTCAATCTGAAATTATATAAAAAAGTATAAAATCGGATATCCATGGGAAAAAACTTGGATATGCAACTGATGATAATAAATAGATACAATGTATTATTTTTGAAAATATATATAAATATACATTTTAGGGTTAGTGTTATGATAAGGGTTAGTTTTTGTTTTATATATATATATATAAAGATTTCTTCTAAAGATATTATATATTTTTTTATTTTTGTACATAAAATGTATCAGAACAGAATATATTACAATAAATCATTGATTTACCTTTTATATGAGAACATTTTTGATGATTTAAAAAAAAATAATCTTAAACAATTTATTCAAGTCTCACACATTTGAATGGCACACTGTACTAAACACCGCTCTACCCTTTCGCCTTCAAGATACGCCCTTGACATCACTGGCAGAGCTAAAATCCAGAGAGAATTACAATAAACAGTCATCCATTATTTTCCAAAACACTCGACTGTTATTTTCAACACTCTTTTCGATTCCAGACTTCACACGACTCTGCCGCGTTACTTCTGCTGACTTTTAGTGAAGCCTGGTGTCACGGTCCTGCTTGTATGCCCGGGCTGGCCACCAAATGTAACTGTCTGTGAGCACATGGCTTGTTGTGTTTGTGTTGTGCCATGTGCTTTCACCGGTCTATTGTCTGTCCCCTCCCATCTGGTTACCAAATCATTGTTTCAGTGGCTCCACCTGTGTATCCCTCATTACCCTCGTTTGTCTCCCCATATAGTCTCCTGGTGTCTTCAGTCCTGTGCTGATCCGTTGTCTTTCGTGTATCTTTGTTAGAGAGTGTAATGTTTGACTGTGCACCAGTCTTCTGCCTGCCTGCCTGCTTGTTTTTTCCCCCTCGGGGTGGTTTTTGTACATTTTTGTACATTTTTGTTTCATTATTATTAAAACACCTAATTCTTCTGCACTTGAGTCCTCGACCTCATCTCTCCCGTGACACCTGGTATGTTACTTTCGTCACATATCATTTGTGATTATTTTACAACTGGTTTAACACATCCATCAGTTACATAACATCCTTTAAATTCCTTCTGTCTAACTGACTTGCGCACACACTGATATGATCATTCATTTGCTTTGGCACCTCAGCACTACAATTGTCGACAAAGTCTGATGAGTTAGTGCTCGGGGTGAATTTAAACAGGATTCTGTGTATTGCGGGAAGGACTCTGGAGTAACAGAAACTGGAATAATTTGTTTTATGATCATGTATATACCACATTTTACAGTGGTAATGATATTTTCATTCGGTTTTATTTTTGCGATAAAAGGAGAACCGATGAGAATCAATCTGTCAGCATGCTGTGGGAAGATGTGGCACGCAGTCCATCAACCATCGCACTAAATGTTTCTCTTGGCCATGGGAGATGTTAAAGATGTCTCCATATGAGAGCGGATGGTGTCGGAAATCCCTGACAACAAAATGCCTCATTACTGACATAAATGTAAACTTGGGAATGTCTAAACCATATACAGACAAAATAAAATTAGTAAAACTGAATGACTGTATTACTTGACCCTTTGGATTGGGTTCATCCAGATTTGAATTCCTTTGGGCGCAAATAGCTTCAAAGTCACTCTTGATACATATTATGTGCTACTAACACAACCTATTATGATGTATTTATACATGCTTCTAAAAAAGTTTCAGTAGATCACAGATTTGATTTGTGAGTTCCATTTTGGTCAAATGCCTCAGTTAATAGACGGACATGGAGTTCTGACTACAGACATAGTGAAGAGCAAAACAGCTTTCCCCATCTGCGCATGAAGCTCCATGACAAAATAACTGGAACGTAAAACAAAAAAATCAACACCTTCATCATTTATCACTGATTATGGTGCTCCGTGATTCTCCTGGACCACCTCAACACTTTGCTGGTGGTTATCTGTCAAACTGCTCTTTTCTCTTCTAGATCTGACAGGAGGCAGATGTGAACTCTTGCCGTTGGTTTTACATCTAAAATACTGCTGGCATACACATCAGTATTATAAAAACAAATCTTTCATATTTTATGCACTGTGATATTGTTTCAAATCCATATGCAGGTTATTATTTTTATTATATTTTTTTTTTATCAGAGGCACTCTAAAGGAGATTTGTATTATATAAACATATTATTTTTTTATTTATTTTTATTCTTAAAGCTGTAGCATATCTTTGTATGGGGAGTAGAAACAAATCTAACTTGTTATTCACTAAAATGCTCAACTTTTTTTTTTTACTGATCAACTTAATACGTTATTGCTGAATAGAAGTATTAAATATACGTATGTTTATAAGGAAAAACAATAATGTATAAAATATTTTAATATAAAAAACATATATATAACAAAGTCTAACACTTCATTAATTTGAATGACATACTGTACTAAACACCTCTCCACCCTTTCACATTTTTAAGATATATCCATCTTCTGACATCATTGACGGAGCTCAAATCCAGACAGAAATACAATAAACACTCAATTGTTAATTTCAACACTATTTTCACTTCTACGCTTCAAATGTTTATCTTGTGACTTAAGAAACCTTGAAATACAGTGATCAAATCTTCTGGGGTGCTTGTATTGTTTGTCTGTTCTAATCTGTTTTTGATGTTTTTGTCAATAAAAACCGTTGTGCTTTGGAAAAGAGCTGCATGAACATCCAATAGAACTGAAAGTTACTGAATAAATACTGAATAAAAGAAAAGCATATGGTTTTGTAACGACATGAGGGTGACAGAATTATCTAGAATTTAGAAAGAATCTACAATTATTTCCATCTTGCACAACAATCACATTAGCTTTGAGGGACTCTTTTGACTCTTGTGTGATGTATCTCGAATCAGAAAGATATTATATAATTAGCACTCACCTCACAGGACTGGATGCAGTGGATCTGTGCTGGATTCGGATGCCACTTCAACATGCCAGTACAGACAATACTCTTTCAAAGGAAGAGAAATAGAGGAACACAAGAGGGAAGGAAAGGAGACAGTCAATTACTGCATTGTAATGATGACAAAATTAAACAAAAAAGCTGACTTGTTACTATTGATTAAGTTCTTGTAACAAATCGTCTTGAGAGGAAATCTGAAAAGGTTTTTATTATTTCTATTTTATTTAGACTTTTCCAGAAATCTAATAATATCTAACTTAATGTTAAAAGACAAAAAGGAGACATGGTGTCTAAAAATGATACTGCAAATTAATATCCAATAACTATGACATATAATAAGGGTTACTTTTTCCTTCCTGTCCTTTCAAATTGAACAAATATTTCACTGATTTGACATTTTCTCAGAATTGGAAAGCTGACCTGTTTCTAAAGCATAATTTCTGGAAATAAACTTGCTTATCTCTTATTCATCTCCCTCCTACTGTGACCTTTCCTCCATCAGTCTTACCCAATCTGCAATACTTTGGACAACATTCCTGGAAAGCAGGCTGTTCTTAGGGGTGCTGATGTATCGTTATAAACAATGGGAGTCTGACACCTCCAAAGGCGTCATGCTTGACGTGTGGCATTTTAAGCGTCTCTTATAAAAACATCAAACTGTAATCATTATTCTCACGAGCTGATATGACAATGAGAGACAGAATCAACACTTTTGCTGAGAGGTGAGTTGAACCTGGTTTTGGAGAGAGAATCAAGGAAACCCAATCCAACTTATCACTCTGATGTGCCAGTAATGCGATTCCAATTTTGTATCCAAAGTATTCAGTCTGGAAGCTCCTTTGCCTAGAGTCAAATAAGGTCCCCCCAAACAAAGATCAGAAAAGTTCTAGCTTTTACATTTGACAGATGTCAAACACGCCTCATGATGTGTGGAACAGGGACAAAATACATTTAATCTCTTAATTAAAGTCTTGACTACATTTACAAGACCTTTAGTGTGTGGGTTGAATTAATGGAAAAGAACAACTTGGTCCCTTAAAAAGACATTTATATTTGATTGCCATATCAGCTCTTACAATAAAGACTACGTAAGATCTTTATATAAGAACAAAACAGTAACAATTTATAATGTTTAATCTGATAATACTAGTGGTCATACTTTGTTTTAAGGCCCAATTATCGCCATTAGCAAACCATTAACCACGACTTTTGCCTCAGTAAACTCCTAATTTGCTGCTTATTAATATTTAGTAAGTTATTGTTAAGTGTACTGTAGGTATTGGGTAGGATTATGGCTGCATAGAATATTTGCTTTATAAGTACTAATAAACAGCCAATATGTTAATAATAGACATGATGATAAGCAACTAGTTATTAGTGAGAATTTTGCTCCCTATACTAAAGTGTTACCATGTTAGTTTATGCACAGTATAATAATGCATATTCTTATTTGAATGCATTATAAACTAACAAGTTTAATTTTTACAGCATTTATGTATCTAGGTTACTGTTAAATGTATAACTATTTTATTTTATTTATAAAAATGTTATTATGCAGTTATATTTTATCATATTTATAAATAATTAGAATGTATACATATACTCCTGTTGGCAATTCGCATTCACTCCTATTGAATACAACTTAAAAAAAAGTTTTTTTTAATTATCAAATTAACATTAAAAGAATAGTTCACCCAAAATGTAAAATTTGCTAAAAATGTACTCTCCCTCGGGCCATCCAAGATGTGGATTAGTTTTTTTCTTCGTTGGGTGAAACAAATTTAGCATTACATCACTTTGCTCCTCAGCAGAAAATTAATTAAATGAATACATTCTAATTTATAAATGCCATAAAAATTATTGTTGTTTATTAGTTCATGGTATCCAATACATTTCTAATAGTTTAATTGTAAATACTGAAACAATGGAAAGTGGCTAAATTCTCAAACCTGGAGTTTGGATAAAGCACTAGAACAGCCAATGATATCAAAAAACTATTTGTGGCAAACTGGCTCCACCACCTCACCTGAACCTTGCTGGGAAGCATCCAGTGCTCTACTGTATCAGCGCTGGAGCCGTTGGCTAACACCACTGGGTCACTCAAGGCCACAATGCATGTTGGGTAACAGACTGCACCTGCCATGACACAAAGCAAACTTTGCTTTAACCATCATTTGCATCTGTTGAATTTATTCATGTGAGCACATGAATAGCCAAGCTCCGGACTAGTCATCCATAGTTGAACAGCTTGGCAGTTTGGCACTCAAAAGTATCCTACTGCATGTAACCGACTGTGGTCTTGTGGCCCAGGTACAGTACAGTATGTCAAGACCTCTTATTAGGAAGAATAAATGCAGTGGCATAAATATACAGCCCAAAAAATAAAAAATAGCACGGTGCATATATGTTCAGACAATGATTGGGACAATAATCATTGCTTTGTTAGAAATAGAATGACTAGTCATTTCCATATTTTAAATGGGAAACTTTTATCTCATAACCAGTAAATTGTCTTGTCAGTTTAAATCCTCACCAACGTCAAATCCCTCCTCACAGCTGTATTCCACCAGGTTAAGGTCAAGAGGAGGCTGGCACAGTCCCTCTATCTTCTTACACATAGTAAAGTCCTCAGTCCATTTGCCATCTTTGGTGCATCGAATGCTGGCCTGCAGGGACAAATGCAGATGAGTGTTTAAGGACTGCAGAATTTAGGAATACACAGATAGAGTTGGCCTACAAAGTGCTACAATACCCTTTCTGTTGGATCGGGACACTGTAGGGTGCAGATACTATCGAAATCTAAATTGTTGGTGCAGGTGTACATGCCCTCAAACATCAGCGGTAGAGGAGGGCATGTGACAGGTGAACAGCTGCCCTCTTGCCACGTCCCACCCTCCAAACATTCCAACCTCAGAAACTTCCTGAGAAAAACAAGGCATTAGCATGAAGAAGGGGTAAAACTGTTTTACGCACATACCTACAGTAAGATACCTGTACAAAGTCATTACTTTGGCTGTGTTATAAGATCTAGTGAGCTGACTCACTAAGGCCTACACTACTAGATTTTTATATTTAGTCAAAACAGTAAGAACAATCTAGAAAAAAAAGAAAGATTTTAGATGGATGGATATAGATAGATAGATAGATAGATAGATAGATAGATAGATAGATAGATAGATAGATAGATAGATAGATAGATAGATAGATAGATAGATAGATAGATCAATGAATAATATTGATAATAAGCTTAATATGTTTGTGGATATCTTGATTTTGTTTTTAGGATTCTTTAAATACAAAGTTCAAAAGAACTATGGAAACTAGTTTCCATTATGGGATAAATTACTTTTTATCTCACATTTGACTTTTTTCTCACAGTTCTGAGAAAAAAAATGGCATAATTGCAAGATATAAACGAGGAATTGCAAAACAGAAAGATTAAATATTCATAATTATCATTTTATTTTTTTATTCTGTGGTGGAAACAAAACCAATCAAAGCGTAAAATGCAAACTCTCACAATTCTGAATCTCACAACTCTGGCTTTTCCCCCCTCAGAATTTTAGTTCTTAATTAGCCTACCTTTTAAGCTTCCATAAAATATCTGTCTTTTTTATGTGTACTTTTGATGTACATCCTTGATGAATTAAAACATTAATTCAAAATCAATAAACGAAAAAAATCTTAGTAACTTCACATCTACACATGGCTGTCTGTTTCTATAAAGAGCATCCTATTCTAACTACTTGTGATGCTAGCATGCGAAAGGTTGCTAACTAGATTTGAGACAGTTAACAGAATTGTTCAATTTAAACATGTGCTGAAATCTAATTGTAGGTTCTCAATCTGCTTCTGATCTGAATTTTTGCACAACATGAATGCAGCAATTACTACGTTTCTTGAATGACATTCTCCTCCAGCCACAGGGGATTTATTCACATCTAAGCCATGACAAACCATCTGGTACGACCAAATAGCCAATAAATCCTGAGAAAATAAATTGGGGTGTAGTGTTCATTCAGAAAGATCATACGGAAGCACAGGCTAAAACTACCTTGATAATAGCATAACACCTCTCTTTAGACCGTCATAAACCATTTGCTGAACCTTCATAATGAAATGCCTTTTAGAAAAAACATGCTAATGGTCTTAATAAACAGGATCATTTAAATGCCTTTATGAGACACGCTGGCTATCGCTTCTGGTATTAATACCCAATTAAAAGCAGTTAAAAGACACTGAGGTATTTTACCAGCCATTTTAATAACTCATAAAGACGAGGCAGGTGCAAACGTTAGTCCCCTCAGATGTGCTAAAATATGCTATAGCTTGATTGGATGGAAAATCAAAACAACACGCCATCAAACCATTCATCAAAGTACACTGCTGACTCCATTGCTGAAAGATATTTGGAAACACATGGAGTAAGATTTTTAACTTATTAGAACCATGTGAGCACCCTAGATGCTGGAAAAAATATATTATAAACAGTAACCTATGCCTAGAAATGAGTTCAAACCATACAGACTTGCAGGCCTCTGGATATGACCATAGTCCATCCTCAAGACAAACCAATGTGTCACTTTTACCTGAAAAACAGATCCTGATAAGAAAACTGCATACAAATGTAACAGCAATGCTGCCAGTATTAGAAGTTAAGGGTTGAGGGCTCTTCAGAAGGCAAGAGGGCTTTCAGTTCTACTATTTCTAAGAGTACACACCTTAATCATTATTTTCAGGAAACAAGACTTTAAATATAATTTTCAAGGTAAGGAGTATATTTTTCAAGGTAAGGAGTATGTTGTTTCAAGGTAACCAGCAACCATGCTGATCGCTCCTATGACTTTCAGCATGAATTCAAACAATAAGCAGTAAAGTAGTTTTGATAAAATATTTTTAGACATAAAAAAAGTATTTATATATGTATTTATTTATTTATTTATTAATTCATTTATTTTTCCATTTTTTATTATCAATAAGGTTGGTTGTTTTACCCTGATATTTGTATATTAAATTAATTACTTTAAATTATTTTTTTTATATTAATTACAAATACATATTAATACAGAGTTTAAAAACATGTTCAAAGAAGAAGAACTGTATTCAAGTAATTTTGTCAATGAAAAGCATCATAATTTATAATAAGTTATAAATAGAGTTTAAAAACATGTTCAAAGAAGAAGAACTGTATTCAAGTAATTTTGTCAATGAAAAGCATCATAATTTATAATAAGTTATAAATATGACAAAAAATGTGTTTCACAAAATAGACTTTCATTAAGTTTGGAAATAATACCTTTGCATAGACACACATGTTTTACAGTAATATGAAAAGTCATATATTTAAAATGTTTACTAATAAGAGAAGTATTACACTGGTTTTCATAAAATCTGACTTTATAACATAAAGCACATGATGCAGTGGCGTCATGTGATATAGGACTCTCTCATTGTACTATTATAGTAACATATCTAATGTAATGCCATGTCGGCATTAAATCACCTTTCACTACAAGTCACAAAATGCCAGCTAAAGAAGCAGCGCCTCTCTGTTTGCGTTTACCCCTGTTTCATCTCTAAAATTGCAATTGCGATCTTAAGACTCAAAAGCCCCTAAACATACGCTTTTAAAGTCGGAGAACAAAGAAAACCTACCTAGTGGTATTTCGAAAGGAAACAATCTGATTGGGACTGTATTCAAAGAAACTATATATAAGACCATATATATATATATCTAATCTTTCATCTCGCCTTCAATTTGCTTGGTATGAATGCTGATTATTTAGACATCAGTGGAATCTTTAATCGGTGCCTTATAGCAGAACCAGCAGCTCAACAACACTTTCCATCTCAACACGGATTAATGTTCTCTGTAAAGTTGTAACGTGTTTTTTTCATAGGTCGTGAATTGATCTGAACGCAGAAACATAGTCTAGTTATGTTTGTGATCTTCCTGGTGGTTTCAGTTATGAAATAGCAAAGAGGGCTAGTAAATTTGGACACTTTCTTCTAACATTACTCGCAAGACCCCAGAATGTGTGTGTATGTTTATGTGTATGTTTATGTGTTTTTAGTAGGTTAGATCATGTACCGTAGAATAGCAGTTAGTAAATAAACCTTGTTTCATTTATAAAGAACTATGTCTTGAGATGTGATTTCCTAGTTCAAACTTACTGCCAAAAAGATCGTGTTACCTCGCTCAAATGGTATAAAACCCTTTATTTTGTTCATTGTGCCACAAAAGCAAAATAAACTTAAAAGATATACTGATGTTGGTGATCGCTGGACGAATCGTTAATACAGTATAAATCATAAGTCAAAGATTAATATTACTTTAATCAAGCAATATTTTATCTGTAAGCTAATGATTCCCCGGAGCTGAAATAATAGCTTCATAGATTTATTACACTAATTAGATTTTGTTCTAGTTCTAAAGCAATTTTATTGGTCAATAAAATATAATGATTCCTTTAAGATTTAAGGTGTCTGCCTAGCTGTGATTCAATTTAGCTCTACCAAAAATGCCTGCAAACTGCATTTTTCCAACATACATTAAAAGTTCCAGCTTGCACAAAAAATTCTCTCTCTAAGTACATAAATCACTGTATTATTTTTGTGTGTTCCAATTAATGTCAAGTCATGAATACATTTTAAAAACTCACAAAGGAGCACTACAGCCCATCACTGCACTGCAAGCACTACAGTACAAGAACCTTGCCATCAAGACCAATAAGCATAGCTACTCAGTGATGCAATGTCCTGGACCTTCCAGTGAAGCCACTGACCACAGACTGCAACGCTCCCTGCCAAAATAAAAAATTGGACCGATCCATCAAAAGCCTGCATTTAAAACAAATAGTTCGAGTGTGAGGAATGGCCTCTCAACCCCTGAGCCACCTTGCCTTAGTTATCCAGAGGCAAGAGGGCCAAGTGCCAGGCTCCTCTACGCTATCCTAAATTAGGGGCTCTCTGGGGGCTTCAGTAGTATAGGATGAAACACACTCTTGTTTTCGCCTACTTGCTTGTTTCCTATCTCCACCTGTGTTCTGTTCTCCTGCAACTCAGGACTACTTTTCTATTTACACAGCCAGGAAAGAGGGCTGGGACCACAGCCAGACCGATGCACAGTTCCTGAATGAGTGCAAGAACAACACTGACACACAAATGCCTATACACTCTATATAAGCAACCTTACATACAAAAATCTAAATATTTAGTTTAGCACTGTATAAAAAAAACACAAAAAACAACAACATGATTGATTGGAGTTCTCTAAACAACTGCACTTTGACTATCATCGCAGTTTCTTATTATCTGTGTCATGTCCATCTTTAAATCCCTTTTTGCCTCAAAAAGCAGAAAGCCCTCAACACAAACCATAAACGCAGTGACAGCAAACAAATCAGTAAAGTATTTTATGTTTTAGAATATAATATAATATAATAATATAATAGTGATATCCATGCAGTGTTTATCTTTTTTCAAGATTGTTTCTGACTGTCCATGATGTAATGATAAAGATAAATAAAGACATAAGATAATTAAATTATTTAAAATTAAATAAATTTATTTTTTAAACAAAAACAACAAATTAATAATAATAATAATATTAATTCCATTATTATCAGTTGTCTTAGTATTATTGAGATACTATTATTGTTTTATTAATATTGTAAATTTATTTTTTGTAAATCTGCTGTGTTTTATATACAATTTTTTTTCATTTCTGTTTAAAGCTGCAGTCTGTAACTTTTTTTGTGTTCAAAATTTACACAATTTATATGATAAACGAATTCACCATGAATCCATTTTCCAAACCGTGTTTTTGGCTTGTCCTGAATCACTACTGTACACCCTTAATAAGTGTTTATATTCAGACTATTTTAGACTGGTTCGGGTAGGTACTGCTGCGGAGTAGCCGTACCCACGTGATTCGTCATAGACATAAACAGAGAGAACTAGCTCCAGCTAAAATGTTCTTCCGTAAGACGCACACAGTTCGATTTATTAGCCGCTAGAGCGCCAAAAGTTACGGACTGTAGCTTTAAGTTTTAGTTATTTTAGTGCATAAAGGTAAACTTTATGATATGGCCGGCAGCCATATCACCCTGCAGCCCAAGACCGGTTGCCCACTGAAGCTAAGCAGGGTTGAGTCTGGTCAGTACCCGGATGGGAGACCTCCTGGGAAAACTAGGTTGCTGCTGGAAGAGGTGTTAGTGAGACCAGCAGGGGGTGCTCACCCTGTGGTCTGTGTGGGTCCTAATGCCCCAGTATAGTGAAGGGGACACTATACTGGAAAAAGCACCGTCCTTCGGATGAGACGTTAAACCGAGGTCCTGACTCTCTGTGGTCATTAAAAATCCCAGGATGTCCTTCGAAAAAGAGTAGGGGTGTTACCCCGGCCAAACTAGCCCACTGGCCTCTGACCATCATGGCCTCCTAATCATCCCCATACACTGATTGGCTTCATCACTCTGTCTCCTCTCCACCAGTAAGCTGGTGTGTGGTGGGCGTTCTGGCGCACTATGGCTGCCGTCGCATCATCCAGGTGGATGCTGCACATTAGTGGTGGATGAGGAGATAGCCCCCTTACTATGTAAAGTGCTTTGAGTGTCTAGAAAAGCACTATATAAATGTAACAAATTAAACTAAATATAAATGATAATTAGCCTTGAAAAATAGCTTTTTGTGGTTTTAGATTATCATTAAATAGGATTACAGTACAATTAATACATTATTTTATCATAATACATATTATTTGTTTGCAGTAATATTTATATATTTGTTCATGCTGGCGCAGCTAGCAGTTCTGAGTCAAATGACCTCAGGAATGCCAAAAAGCACAATTATTTGTTGGATTTTTTCCAGTGTACATGGGCAACACACACAAGAAGGGTTCGTATCACCCACAAATATACAGTTATTGATTTAAAGTCTCATTATTTTAGAAAGGAAGCCCAAAGTCTCACAGAAACAGACACATGCACCGAATGTAAGGAATCCAGAAACCCTCAGGTCTCACACTGTAGCCCAGTTCCCGTCCTCACCTTGCAGGATCGCCGGGGCGTTACAGGAAAAGGTGCACTGCTTGCCGAATGTGGTGCCCCAGGGACACGAGAAGGAGGCAAAGTAGACGTGAGACTGAGGAGGTAGGCCACAGTCCAATGGCTGACAGCTCACCACACGGTCCCACGCTCCATGCACACAAATCAGCTCTGCTTCCGTCTGAGGAGAGGAGAGGACAAAACAAACTGAAAAGCCTACCACTTATAATGTCATAGCTCATTAGATAACATGACGGTATTTCACTTGACACAAATAAGACGTTGTTTCATTGAGTAATAAAATCAATGTGACTATCTTTTCTTAAATAATTTACTGAGAAATGTTTGAACTCACAGACTTTTGTATTTTGGTAAATGTGAACACAATTCGAGACATCGAACATGTGAACATGATTTTAAACGTTTATGTTCTCCACATGGAATATTCTGGTATTTTGCTAAATCTGAGTAAACTAAGACTTGTGGGTTCCTGCTCTTGTCTTCTAGAATTACTGTAGATGCTCTTGCCCTTACACTGCATTTTAGTAACTCTCCACAATAATTTAATCAACTCTTTCACAATAACAAACAGGAATGTGAGGATTTGGAAAATGCACGCCACAAGACTTACAAAAGTAGACTTTTTTTATGTTTGCAAAATGCTTCTTGCTCCAAAACAGTTGCGAAAAAGTCGAACTATTGAATAAACACTGTGTGTATCTAATATCACCCTAAATTATCTTTGTTTGGACGTGCACACATGCTGTATAAATGGGCCTCCACTTACGATGGACTTTCTGAAAAGGTGTTTACAAGACCAGATTTCGCCAATATTCCTAGAAATCTGAATCGCCATCTGGCGACTGGCATTAATCACAGTTTTTTAATCATGTACACATGTTAACCTGAAGCACTAACTGGAAAATTACTAATTCAGTTATTAGCAGAATATGAACACAGTCATTGTTGAGATCTCTTCTCAGGAAAAAAAAAAATTCATAAAAGTAATTTGTTCCCATTTAATCTCACTGCTTTTTAGCAGAAACTAGATATCAATGAGATATGATTTTTTTCTCTTAAAGGCATTATTCCATAGAGAGAGAGAGAGAGAGAGAGAGAAACAGGCTGTTAACAATACTTTTACACACTTGATGAGAAGTAAGGCCCTGGCCATGGAGAACGGTGAGCGTATAGCCACGATGACAAGAAACAGAGCAGTGTTTGGGCTCTATGACTGGAGTACAGTGGACTGAAGCATGTTCGACGTTTAGAGGACTGCATGACTCAGTACTGCACAGCCTACGCACACATCTGAGTGAGAAAAACACATATCAAGTTCATTATTATTTGTAGACATTGACAGACATCATATCCACCAGCAAACATGATGGAATTATTTGTATTTGTATCTATTACTCTGTGTAAGTATATGATGTATTTGTCTTTTATACACTACCAATCCAAAATTGGGATGAGTCATTTATTTTTAAAATAATTAATATTTTTATTCAGCTAGAACACATTAAATTGATTAAAAGTGAGAGTAAAGACATTACAAAAATACAAAATATTTATTGTTTCATGTAATTGCTCTTTTGAACTTTCTATTTATAAAATATAAATACGTGTGTGTGTGTGTGTGTGTGTGTGTGTGTGTGTGTGTGTGTGTGTGTGTGTGTGTGTGTGTGTGTGTGTGTGCTTGTAAGTCGTGGGAGACCCCACCCTCAGCGCACCCGGTCAGGGAAAAGGCGCTGAAGTGACAAGATGTACGCAATGCAACCGCCAACACCGCCACTTGAGAAGAGGAGAAGTTGAGCTGCACTGCTGAAGTCTGGTAGAAGGGCACACTCAGGTTATGAGTCACATTCACCACTAGGGGGTTATACTGACATGACAGCTCGTACGAACCTGTGGACAAGCACACACAATTAAGTCACATTAAAATACACAATTTACAATCTTTCACAATCAAATTAAGGATAATATGTATTACCAATATTGTGTTTTTTTCCGGTGGTGTCACACAGTTCAATGGTCACTGTTTTTTTGCAATTTTCGCCATGCCAACTACCATCATAGGCAAGGTAGATAATAACAGAGGCTGCTACACCCGGTCGCTCAAATCCTACCTGCAAAAACAAAGTATCAGTAATATTAGTAATTAATGTATGGCTCCTGAGCTAACATAGTTTATGAACAGTGTGTGCCTTAAGTAAATCTGAACATACATTATTATTCAAAATTTGGGGTTGGTAAGATTTTTTGTAACACTTCATAGGGACCAATTCTCTCTATTAACAAGTTACTTATTAGCAAGCCTATTATTAACATACTGGCTCTTTATTAATACTTATAAAGCACATATTCTGTATGACCACATTTTACATCCTTAATCCCACCCAATAACTAAACATAACAACTACCTTACTAACTATTAATAAGCAGAAAATTAGAAGCTTATTGAGGCAAAAGTCATAGTTAATAGTTTGTTAATAGCGAGAATTGGACCTTAAATAAAGTGTGACCAGAATTATTATGTTTTTTTAATTTATTTAAATGTTTTTGTCTCTTATGCTCGTCAAACCTGCATTTATTTGATCAAAAATACGTGTGATATATTACAATTTAAAATGTTGTTTTTAATTATCCTTCATCATTAGAAATCATTCTAATATGCTGATTTGGTGCACAAGAAACAGTTCTTTGTTTTAGCAATGCTGAAAACATTAATGCTGCTTAATATTTAAATGGCAACCCTTTCTTTGATGAAGAGAAATTTCAAAAGACCAGCATTATTTGAAATATAAATCTGTTGTAACATCATAAAAGCCTTTACTGTCACTTTTCATTCAGTTAATGCATCCTTGCTCAATAAAAGTATAAATGTCTTTAATAAATAAATAAATAACATTTTACTGACAGTAGCTACTAAATTTTAGTAACTGCTCAAATGTAATTATATAATTTTTACTTCATTTTACAAAACATTATTCACATTTACTCAAGCATTTTGAAAACATAAAATGTGCATTATTCATTGACAAGTCTGTCAGCAAAAAGGGAAGCTAATACTTATATCAAATGGCCCAATATAGATTGAATAATCTGTCAAATTCAAAAACTTTACACTCAGCGTTTGTTTACTAAACAAGTGTGTGTGTGTACCTTTAGCCACACAGGCTGATCCTGAGTATAGTAACTGTTCAGATTGGCAGTACAAGGCCTCCAGGAATCATGAGCCACTACTTCATTAATGTCAAAATACTGTGACTTGCACATCTGATGAGGATATAAAAAGAAAAGGATATTTAAAATATGGTTAATTTATGTTTATTAGAGAGGCACATAAATGGTTCATTATGGCTAATGAATTCTAAACAGTGTGTGTACCTGAGTGAGTACAGGCTCCCCGGTGACCTTCGAGGCAGGGCAGCTCTCATCCTGATGTGAGCCCGAGGCGGTGGACGCCCACTGATCAGTGAAGCCCTGCGGAGTGAAAAAGCCACAGTCCTGGATGCTTGAACGCCTTTCGAACTCCTCACACACTCCGTCCCCTTCAAAAACATAGCACAGGCTCGGCCGACCTGAGAGAGACGGAAAAAGCAAGAGAGAGTGAGCACACACTCATAAGTAACAAATAACTGCTCCACTGCCAAGATCTAATTGTGTTTTCATAGCAAGTCAGTGAGACTCGGCTTCACTTATGTGTGAATTGAAAATAAAAAATAACGTGATTCCACCGGGACGATTAAATAAACGATCATACAAATATGTGGATGATATCATGGCGTATGAATGAGTTATGACAGAAGTGCACGTGGGGCTAAAAGGGGAATTAGCATGCCATTAAAGCGAATTCGAGGGACACGTGTGAATGACATCAGAGTCTTGCATGAGCTCTTGTCTGAGAATGCTGAAAGGTAAGAGGACGATGACTCATCGACGGGAACAGCTTATCAAAGGCGAGGGGCTCAAAAGGGTTCTAACAACAAATGAAAAACACAAGCATTTGATTGGCCGTCTCTGCTGCAGAACAGCTGACCTAACCCACATGCCAATGCCAAAGGCTTTACTCCTAAGCTTTGTTGATCTTTGCTCCCCAAATACGCTCGTGGAGATAATATATGAGAGCTCCTAATGTGGCATTAGAGTAAATATCACAAAAAAGAATGCCCTAAATCCACAAAAATGCGGTTACAAGCTACTATGAAAACATTGGTAAGTTCGAGGCATGTGAGTCAGTCACTGCTTCGTCTATGGTCATGTTTGAATTAGAGGCTTCTCATGCTTCACGCTCACAGAAAATGCAGCGCTTTCAGTCATGAAAACAACATTGATTAAATTTGTGAAGCATTTGCCTTTTTTTCTCCTAAAATTTCCTGTGAGTCTTCCTGTACTGCATTTACTCTCTCTCAGGTGCATTATGTAACAATGGCGTACAGTTATATTGTTACGATTTTTAAGAAGATCCATTGCAGCTTAGGAAATACTGTATGTGCAACACTTTGGACCATTTCCAATAGTGTGATGACATAAAACTTTGACAATATTGAATAAGATGATCTTGATTATATGAAATACCACCGACTGTGTTACAGTAAATGACCTAAAATCCACAGTTTGGACTGGATCCTTTGCAATCTGGATTGAATCTTTGAAAGCATATGTATTGCGCAAATAATCAGACCGGATTTTCAGATATCACAAACGTTGCTGTCAAGTAAATTACTCGTAATTCATTAATAATCAATAATCAATTACTCTTATTTTTTTATTCTGGTCAGCCAAGGAAAAAAAAAAACAGTAAGATCTGGTTATCCACAACTCAGAAACACAAGAGAACAATTGTTTTGACTGTCAGTATACTGAACTTTTAGTGTAAGTAGAATTTATTCCTACATTATACAGGTGCATCTCAATAAATTAGAATCTCGTGGAAAAGTTCATTTATTTCAGTAATTAAACTCAAATTGTGAAACTCGTATATTTAATAAATTCAATGCACACAGACTGAAGTAGTTTAAGTCTTTGGTTCTTTTAATTGTGATGATAATCAACTCAAAATATTTGCAAAGGTTTGTTGAGCCTTCAAAAAGGTCTTTCAGTTTGGTTCACTAGGCTACACAATCAGGCGGAAGACTGCTGATCTGACAGTTGTCCAGAAGACAATCATTGACCCTTCCCAAGGACGGTAAGCAACAAACATTCATTGCCAAAGAAGCTGGCTGTTCACAGAGTGCTGTATCCAAGCATGTTAACAAAAAGTTGAGAGGAAGGAAAAAGTGTGGAAGAAAAAGATGCACAACCGCAGCCTTATGAGGATTGTCAAGCAAAATCGATTCAAGAATTTGGGTGAACTTCACAAGGAATGGACTGAGGCTGGGGTCAAGGCATCAAGAAGCACCACACACAGACATGTCAATGAATTTGGCTACAGTTGTCCTCAGAGGCGTCTTACCTGGGCTAAGGAGAAGAAGAACTGGACTCTTGCACAGTGGTCCAAAGTCATCTTTTCAGATGAGAGCAAGTTTTATATATTATTTGGAAACCAAGGTACTAGAGTCTGGAGGAAGGGTGGAAAAACTCATAGCCCAAGTTGCTTGAAGTCCAGTGTTAAGTTGCCACAGTCTGTGATGATTTGGGGTGCAATGTCATCTGCTGGTGTTGGTCCATTGTGTTTTTTGAAAACCAACGTAACTGCACACGTTTACCAAGACATTTTGGAGCACTTCATGCTTCTTTCTGCTGACAAGCTTTTTAAAGATGCTGATTTCCTTTTCCAGCAGGATTTGGCACCTGCCCACACTGCCAAAAGCACCAAAAGTTGGTTAAATGACCATGGTGTTGGTGTGCTCGACTGGCCAGCAAACTCTCCAGACTTGAACCCCATAGATAATATATTGTCAAGAGGAAAATGAGAAACAAGAGACCAAAAAATGCAGATGAGCTGAAGGCCACTGTCAAAGAAACCTGGGCTTCCATATCACCTCAGCAGTGCCACAAACTGATCACCTTCATGCCACGCCGAATTGAGGAAGTAATTAAAGCAAAAGGAGCCCCTACCAAGTATTGAGTACATTTACAGTAAATGAACATACTTTCCAGAAGGCCAACAATTCACTAAAAAAAATGTGAATTGGTAACACATACTAATGAAGTATTCTAATTTGTTGAGATATTGAATTGGTGGGTTTTTGTTAAATGTGAGACAAAATCATCACAATTAATAGAACCAAAGACTTAAACTACTTCAGTGTGTGTGCATTGAATTTATTTAATACACGATTGAGTTGAATTACTGAAATAAATGAACTTTTCCACGACATTCTAATTTATTGAGATGCACCTGAATTTATTGCATTCTAATCACAAAAATATTTTTGTTAGCAAAGTTTTGGTCAATCGACCTTTCAAATATGCTTTTTCTAGTTGATATTGCACTTTCATCCCACATTCCTACAAATAATTTCTTAACAAATTTTACAATTTATTTCTATGACACAGTGCTGAATTTTCAGCAGCCATTACTCCATTCTTCAGTGTCACACGATCTTCTGAAATCATTCTAATATACTGATTTGCTGCTCAATAAACATTTCTTATTATTATCTATGTTGAAAACAATCGTGGGGTTTAATATTTTTTGTGGAAACAATAGAACAAATATTTATAAATCTCATATGAATGGAAATATAAGAACTGTTTAAATGTAAAACAGCATTTAGTGTAAAAGACACAATAATGTAAAAGTTACTGAGAGCAATCCCTTAATATTTAGCAACATAATGAAAATCAATGATTATTATATGCTGCCCTCTAACAACAAGAAGAGCTAAATGTGTTGTAAACAACAAAAGTAATGTTCATTAAGGATTTAAGTTTTTTCTTTTTTATGTATGCATTTTGCTACCTAACATGCAAACATTTTATTTTTCGATGCAACCTTTTTTATTTGCACATTTTCTCATCTGCATATTACAGAGGATGATTTAAACAATGTTACATTTGAACTTCAGAGTAATGGGTGTCTGTATCTGATGACAAATATCGTCTTGTGTTATGAGAGTTGATTCAGGAAATTGTCACTGTCTGTTGTATTTTATTAATAATGCAGAGTTTTAGAACAAATACTTCAGGTATAATAATTATTAGGCAATTTTGCATTTTTGATTTTTAATGTCGACATCCACATTTCCTTCAATATCACTATGAGAGAAAAACAGTCGCAGAGGAATCTGAATCTACAGGAGAGACAGCAATATATTGTATTGGTTTGCATTGTTTTGTTTTGAGAGCTGGTTATGATTATTACCCGGGTTTATTGTCCTGTGTGGAAGTTTTCTGGTGCTTCTGTTGTGGTGTTTACAGTCTGAAGGCCAGAGTTCTCAGTGGACAGTGAGTGTATTTGTTATTGTTTGAGTGTGACTCACCATGACACTTGAAACCTGGTTCAACTTGGCATTTTTTTGAGCAGCCGTCTCCATCTAAGAGATTCCCATCATCACAATCCTCATTCCTGTGGGGAGAGAGAGCGATGCCAAGGGTTACAGTTATGGAATATGTGGAAGGTTTGGCTCTGCTTCAAAACACAAAAAACTCAAACAAATACTCAAAAATATGAAACATTCTTTAAAAGTGACTAAAGCCCATAACATGCAAAGCCTCTGACGGACCCTATAAGTTTATACTGACCCCTGTAATGTGCCATCACCACAGAAATGTTCTCCATGAGTGTAAACCAGGCCTGGGGAAAGTTCACTGAACAAACCGTCAGATTCCACCTGGATCCTGTACAGGTACCGAACGTCCCTCTGCACATCACTAAGCAAACAAACACATTCAGGACTAAATCTACATAGCTAAGCAAAAAGCAAGCAGTGAGAGCATAAATAATTTAAAATTAATGAATAGACGAATGAACGAATGAATGAACAAATGAACAAATGAACAAATCAATGAATGATGGTGGGGATTTTTTGGGGACTTTTTGCAGGTTATAATCGAATCATTCATTCAACATTTGGTTCAAAAACCATTATTCATCCAGGAGTGAAACGCGACCGTCTTTATGAGTGAGTTACTGGATTATTACTTAAAAAAATTGTTAAAACACTGTTCAAAAACACTGAATCATTCAGGAACAAAACACCACTAATGTGTCTGGCTCAGTTTTGCAACGGTTCTGGCTGTGGCTTCATTTGAAACAATCTTTGTTAAAGCACTAAAAACAAAGTAACATGAAATATCGCATCTAAAACATTTTATATCTAAAACATTTTATTGAAATAAAAAAAAAAATCCTACAATATAAATAAATACAGTGGTGGCTAAAACTATTAAAACACACCAGCTTTTTTAGCTATTTTTACCAGCTAAAAACGGTTTGAGACTCCTTGTGCAAACAAAAATCTCACTGGATTATTACAATTAATGGCTAAATGAATGTTTGAAAATGCAAACTGATATTTCCTACTGACACACTACAGCAAAAGATAGAAATAACTGACTTAAAAACCATTTTGTAGCTGGTGAAAATGCTAGTGTTCTAATAATTTTGGCCACCACTGTACATAAATGAACAAACAAACAAAGTGTAGTAAATTGATACTATATTTAGTAGCCTAATAAAGTAAAACAAATTCCAACTGTAATCAGGCATACAACATATGATTATATTGACTGTGTCAATATAGTTGAGAAAGCAATATTTCGGATAGAGGAATCAACAGTTTGAAGTTAAAAAGGCTACAGTTTGAAGTTAAAAAACATATTGATGGATTTTTCAAAAATGCAGTTTTTCCCTTTACAGGACTAGATAAGATTGGGTTACTTATATATTATTGTAATGTTTTTATCAGCTGCTTGGACTCTCATTCTGACGGCACCCATTCACTGCGGTACATCCATTGGTTGAGTTATGTAATGCTAAATTTCACCAAATCTGTTCCCATGAAGAAACAAACTCAACTGCATCTTGGTATCTACCTGGATAGTCTGAGAATGAGTACATTTTCAACACGTTTTCTTTTTGAGGTGAACTATTCCTTTAAAAGCAATCATAAACCATATTGAAGAATCAAAGACACGCTGATATTCAGCTCAAATGCACAATATGAACCTGAAATATGCTGCAGAAATACTTGATCTAAGCTATATCTATTTTCAGGGTGATCTCAAATCTAACCTTGTTAAAAATGGAAATGACCTTTTAATGTTGAGGGTATCACTGCATGTCGCGCTGTGATGTACCTCAGGGGTATTGATCTGATCTGATTGAATGACCCTATAAAAAGAGTCTCGCCATGATTGCCAAGGCTTGTTTGATTTCAGTCGTTTTCCGGAAACGGTAAGATGATGCCTAGCTAACTGAGCACCATCTACTTTCTCCACTGGGTCTTGTAACTCAACAAATTGCCCTTATTAATTATGGATTGCTTCCAGGGACAGGCAAGGTGAGAGAGACTACTTAAAGCTATTGTACTGAGGTCGCAAAGAGAGATCCAATGAAGGATTCTGTGCAAGTGATAAGATAAAGTCATATTTATTTCTTCGTAGCACAGCCAGTTATAGAGAGAGACCGTGACCTACAGCACAAGACCTCATCTGGTGAGGTATAACATATTTTATTTGGCAACACACTAGAATAGCCATTAGTCGCATGAAACCTTCATCTGGGTGACTAAGGAGAACATAATACACTTGAGCTCAAATGTCTGTACACATTTGAGCGTGTGTAACCTCTATTTAAAGCATTCAATGAAAAACATGCTCCAAAACGTAACATGTGCACCATTATTACAGCAGAACAAGTACATAATTGAATCTAGTAACCCATTCTTATGTTTGACAACAAAATTACAAATAATGCAGCATTGCATTTCAATGATTCAGCAGTTTTACAAAAGTTACTCTTAGAAAAAATGAAAATATATATATTTTAAGTTTATCATGTGTTTATCATTTATATGTGTGTGTGTGTGTGTGTGTGTGTGTGTGCGTGCGTGCGTGTGAGTGCGTGTGTGTGTGTGTGTGTGTGTACAGGTGCATCTCAGTAAATTAGAAAGTCGTGGAAAAGTTCAATTATTTCAGTAATTCAACTGAAATTGGGAAACTTGTGTATTAAATAAATTCAATGCACACAGACTGAAGTAGTTTAAGTCTTTGGTTCTTTTTAATTGTGATGATTTTGGCTCACATTTAACCAAAACCCACAATTCAATCTCAACAAATTAGAATACTTCTTAAGACTAATAAAAAAATCATTTTTAGTGAATTGTTGGCCTTCTGGAAAGTATCTTAATTTACTGTATATGTACTCAATACTTGGTAGGGGCTCCTTTTGCTTTAATTACTGCCTCAATTCGGCATGGCATGGATGGGATCAGTTTGTGGCACTGCTGAGGGGGCTGAGGTGGCTCATTTTCCTCTTGCCAATACCCCATTGATTCTCTATTGGGTTCAGGTCTGGAGAGTTTGCTGGCCAGTCAAGCACACCAACACCATGGTCATTTAACCAAATTTTGGTGCTTTTGGCAGTGTGGGCAGGTGCCAAATCCTGCTGGAAAATGAAATCAGCATCTTTAATAAGCTGGTCAGCAGAAGAAAGCATGAAGTGCTTCAAAATGTCTTGGTAAACGGGTGCAGTGACGTTGGTTTTCAAAAAACACTATAGACCAACACCAGCAGATGACATCGCACCCCAAATCATTGCAGACTGTGGAAACTTAACACTGGCCTTCAAGCAAGGCTTGACATTTTTTAATCGATTTTGCTTGACAATCCTCATAAGGCTGCGGTTCTCTCGGTCGGTTGTGCATTTTTTTCTTCCACACTTTTTCCTTCCACTCAACTTTCTGTTAACATGCTTGGATACAGCACTCTGTGAACAGCCAGCTTCTTTGGCAATGAATGTTTGTGGCTTACCCTCCTTGTGAAGGGTGTTAATTATTGTCTTCTGGACAACTGTCGGATCAGCAGTCTTCCCCGTGATTGTGTAGCCTATTGAACCAAACTGAAAGACCATGTTGAAGGCTCAGGAAACCTTTGCAGGAGTTTTGAGTTGATTAGTTGATTGGCATGTCACCATATTCTAATTTATTGAGATTGAATTGGTGGGTTTTTGTTAAATGTGAGCCAAAATCATCACAATTAAAAGAACCAAAGACTTAAACTACTTCAGTCTGTGTGCATTGAACTTTTTTAATACACGAGTTTCACAATTTGAGTTGAATTACTGAAATAAATGAACTTTTCCACAACATTCTAATTTATTGAGATGCATCTGTATATATATATATATATATATATATATATATATATATTGTAATTTATGTAGTTTTTTAAGTTACTAATAATCAGAAATCAATATTTCATGAAGATACTGTTTTCATAAAAACAGATAGTGTATTTTTTATCAAATAAATGCAGTCTTAGTAAGTATAACAGACTTTTCAAAAACTGACCACAAACTTTCAAAACAATAAAACTATATTTGTATCTTTACTATTATTATAATAAATAATAATTAATTGTATTTTATATATATTTTTATTTTACTTTTTCAATACAACAAAATCACACAAACATCATGCAAAATTGGGATTTAATATTACTGTGCCCGAAATATAGGCAAAATTCGCAAACCTCATATAAAATGCAGAGAAAATAAAACAGCTCATATAACATTTAGTATGGGTCCTCCCAAGGTTAACGATCTACATTTTCTGAAGGTTAAGCACCTCCTTTTACTGGCTGTTTGCTACATTACCCATTTCATGGAAAGTGCTTTGTTATCGCTGCAGACCTCACGGTGGCACTGTAGCCTACTTTCCCACAAAACCATCTTCATTCCCACTCCCCTTTTCAACCTCTACTCGTTGTCACTCTTTTGTCTCTGTGCATGCCAAATGACACTTACTGCACACTAACTACATCAAGCACACTACTCCCTTCAGCAATAGATTAGAAACAATTTAAGAGCAGCTACAAACAGCCACGGGTGTTTAATGTTTACGGGTAAAGCGGTCACATTTGGTTTATATTCCAGAGTTTCATTGTACCACTCTCTATATCTCTCTCTCTACCTCTCTAGCAGATCCAATCTGTCTTTCTTTCCTTTCCCTGTCCACATAGCTCAATTCCCAGTAGAGTTTCCATCTTTCTGAGCTTACAGGACTTGTGGAAGGAACTTTTCTGGATTTGTTACATTCTCTGATCTACACTATTAATCTCTGGACATTTTGACCTTTTGCAAGTACTTGAACAACAATCCAGTGCCCGTTGATGAATTTGTATTGGAACAAGCTGAATAAAATTTGACAGGAACTGAAGTAGAAATTGGCTGTACGTTGATACTCATAAAATTAATGGCTAATGAAATGACAACGTCATATCCATGATATTGTTATTCTTCTTATTGTGTTGGCTGTGGAAAAGATTTTTTCATGGAAAACCCATTGCACAATACTTGAATAATGATACGCAGAAGATACAATTCGATGACAGTTTTAGAAACACAACATGTTCAGCATTTATACTTAAGCCACACTTAAAATAATACTCCCAGAAATGCTGTAAATCAACTAGAAACACAATACAAACATGACAGAGAAATTATTATTTGAAAACGCTTGACAGTATTACTAATGACTCGGCAATTTCAAATAAATATTTAAAAGTATAGTCTTTCAAAGTGTCTACGTACAAAAAAAGGGCTATTGTTAATCAAATAAATATGCATATTTGTTATTTATTCTTACCTGTCAGTGTATGTGGGCTGTTTGACGATTACGGGACTCTGGTCCTCTCTGATTGGTGGTTCTCTGAGCACTCTGTAGAGAAGGGGGCGGCAGCCAGAGCAGAGAGGATTTTGGGGCCGCGAGGTCAGCAAAACCGCATCGATCTCCAGCTTCTTATCAAAGGTGGAGATTTTAACGGCCTTGACCTTCTTACTAGTATGTAAATGGAGGGTCAAAGGAATGTCACAGAAAGCATGCTGAGGACCTGTGTGGAGCATCTCGCCATTTTCAGTTATGAGCACAATATTAGCAATTGCCTTTTGATCTGTAAAAAAAAAAAAGAATTCATATATATATTCATATAATATTGTTCATAAGTTTGGGGTTGGTGAGATTTTTGTATATGTTTGAAGTCTTTTATGTTCACCAAGGCTGCATTTATTTGATCAAAAATACATACAGATGGTAATATTGTGAAATATTATCCCCATTAAATTATTTTATATATATTTAAAAATCTAATTTATTCCTGTCATGTCAGAGCTGAATTGTCAGAAGCCATTACTCCAGTCTTCAGTGTCACATGATCCTTGAGAAATCATTTTAATATGCTTATATGGTGCTCAAGAAACATTCATTACTATAATAATAGATGTTAAAAACAGTTGTGATGCTTGATATTTTTGTAGAAACTGTGATTAGAAATGTCAAAAGAACAGCATTTAACTGAAAAATAAATAACAATGTAAAAGTGTTTCTCACTTTTTATAAATTTAATCTGCCCTTGCTTAATAAAAGTATTAATTTCTTTGCAAAACTAAAATAGAAAAATCTTACTGAACCCTCACTTCTGAACAGAAGTGTATATTCCCATAATGTCAGCTGTTTGATATATGCAGGTAGTACTCACTGGCTGAGGTGTAAGTGATCCATACAGTCAAACTGTCAGGGACAACCGGGTGAAGGAAGTGCAATTCCAACACACAGCCCTCGATCTGGGGGCAGGGCGTAGTCATGTTGGGCTCATACAGGTTAACTTCAGGACTCCAGGCTTGCATGCTGGGCTCACATGGCTGGTACACATCAGGGGCCCCTGCAAAAACGCATGTAAACCTCATCCAAAGCCAAAAATAAATTAATGTAACGCGCCATCAAAAGCTAAGAATCTTTTTGGCAAATGAGACATACACCTGGAAGGATGAGATAGTTTTATTGCAATAAAATTGGCATATAAGCCCTAAAACGGGCATTTCCATAGAAATGCATTAAAAAACTTGACAAAATAGAGGGCTGTTTTGCACACTGATTTTATAAGATCATTCACCATCTCTGTGAGATACCTCACCTTCTTCTCAGGGAGCATTCTATCTGTATGGATGTTAGCATGTTCCTAAGCTAAAAATAAGGTAGGCCAATAAGCATTAACAAAGATAGAATACACAAAAAATCAAGTAAAACAAATAAAGTGAATTAAATGTAATTAAATGTATATTGCATTAATCAAAATACATTCTGGGATTAACTTCTTTGTGAAGGATGCATGCAATTCTTCCTTATTATAATTAAAATAAAAGCATCATAATTAATTTGCAACATTTTTATTACAGCATTTGCGTTGGGAGCACACTTTAAAATGGTGCTTCTGCAGGCAGTTCACTAGATTTTGGAACTGAGCTATTTGTGTGTTTATTCTGAACAACCGTTTAATCTCTTGAATCTTCAATCTTGTTATGACCATTTTAGAAAAAAGACAGGATGGGAGGCAGAGAGGGAGAAACCAAGTGAAAGGGAAAACAGAAAGAGAGAGTGTCTGGGAATAACCACATGTCTTGGCAATGGATGTGAAGCACATTTCCCCAGACCTCAATCGACCAAAAGACCCAGGTGCAACTTGGCAAAGGAGACAGATTGGTGCCTTAATTGGGACAGACAGGGCTCACAAAATAATTTATTAAACTAAGAGCTCCTGCTCGCGGTGGCCTGAAGAACAGAAGCGAGACAGGGAAAGGTGATCCCAGGAGAGCCCTGGGGCGGCACTCTCACTAACTCATCAGGGGGGCTTCACTAAGAATCAACTACGCCCAATGAAAGCAACATTTAATTGCACACACGATCAACACCTGTGTTGTTTATATTTCAGTGTTAAGATGCTACAGACTACTACAATCTGGCACACTTTGATAGGACTGCACAGCTTCGCTCCACCACTGAGATCCAGACACCTACAGTTCAAAAGTTTGAGTTGACAAAGCTGCATTTATTTGATCAGTAATACATTAAAACCTGAAATATTGTTATATGCTATTACAATTTAAAATAACTTTAAAAAAATGCAATTCATTCCTGTAATGACAAAGCTGAAAACAGCTGTTCTGCTTAATTTTTCTGAAAACTTAAAATAAAAATAATAATAATATTTCAACTTAAAATAATTTGCTACCCCATTGCCTTATTTTGAGTTGAAACATTTTGTATTTGTTTTATGTGAAATGAATAGAACGTTCAAAAGAACAGAATCCATTTGAAATATAAATATGTTGCTACATTATTGATGTATTTACTGTCATTTTTGATCAATTTAATGCACCCTTGCTGAATAAAAGTTTTATTTTCCTTGAAAAAATCGATCTGATCCCCAACTTTTAAAGAGTGATGTAAATCAGCTCTTTATAAATAAACACATTTATATATAAAGGTAAATAAAAGTTAGAATATATTAACAATTAAAAATGTAGTAAAATCGGGCATATCTAATATTTAGGTATAAAGGGATATAATCGTGTCAGAATATAAGCTTATTTATACTGATTTGAGATTGTTTATACTGGATGTATGTACTAACTCAATCTCAGCCTGCCGTTCTGCAGCCAAAACCAGTGTGTTGTTAATTACTCCAGGGAAAAAGTACTGTTTGTCCCTTAATAACCCTTCAATTATAAATTATCTATAATAATTATCATTTAAATGTAAGGAAATGAATACAGCCTAGTTAAACAGAAGCTGAAGAGGATTAATTTGTAAGACAGTTTTATACCCAAATAATGCATGTATAAGTGATAAACTCCTCCTATTGTGTATTAATGTAAATAGCACAAGTCTTAATATCAAGCCATGTGAACTCTCTGCATGCCTCCAAAAGGTTTTACAATGACAGATTAAACTGTACTCCAGGTCGAAAGAGACAGATAGACAGACAGCAGCCTTGAGTCACAGAGCGCTCCTTTGCACCCAGCGTGACCTCACATGTGTGGATGTGTACAGGGTAAACAGCAGCAGGCCAAGGCAAACCATAAAACTCAATTGGTCAGATAAACAGAGCAAGGGCCTCCACACAGGGTAGAATTAATGACTGTATCAGATGTGGTGTAATGCTCCCGCCGGGAGAAGCAATGCGGCAAGATCTGTGAGCGTGTCATCCTTCCTTCTTTCAGCAACCTTAACCAGGTCTCTGCTCGCCCTGGCTCGAGCCTTATTACTCGAAAAGCTGTTTTATAGAACATACCGAGGCTACGGTAGAGGTAAGCAGGGGCGAGCACTACAAGATGTGAGATCTGAGATCCAGGTACCGTATGATTTGTTGGTATTAAATTGGCCTGCGTTAATAGAGTTATCAAATGATTCACCGTGGTATTACCGTGAGCATTATTTCACACTGCACAAACAGTGTTGTCATATTGCTCCTAAAGTCTTTCTGACATGATTAAGAGACCGACAAAATAATTCACATTAGGTAGTCATCTTCACTTTATCTTGTTTTTAAAAATAAACCAAAAATAATAGGTTACCATAATTTATTACAGACCTGAACTGATGGTATTAAATCTCATTCATCATTAATATTGCAAATATATTGTTTTCTTAGAGATATATATTTTTTATTTTAAAATTTAAGACTTCATTTCTCATCAATCTGTTTCTCAAAACAAGACTCTGGGCCAAAAATCACTCTCCACTACCACCTAGTTGAATGATTTTATGTTTTGACCTCTCTCATGATACTGTGCTTTATGAAAACGGCTGCATACCAGGGGAGGATTTCCACATTTTGGGTGGACTTTTCAAAGCACAGTCTTATCCGTGACACATCAATGAGTGGGCAGACCAGATGCTAAGAGATTTCTGATTAGAGTAATCAACAACATATGTTACGTGAGGTATAAAGTTGAAAAGCTGCACAGGATACACATCGTTTTTTATGACAGGCCGCTTCTGGACGCTACCCAATATTACCAAAACTTGAAGCTGTGCCAAGGACCTTTTTTATTCATTGATGGCAAAAAGAGTGTTCTTCATCCAGGCAATTATGATTTAATGATTTATTCCCTAAATTTTTCCAGACTTGCACGCACCTGGCCCGTATGAGACTGAGCGATCCACCTGAATGTGAATGCACAAGTTCGGAGAAAGAAGCCAGGGCTAAATTCTCTCTATCCTCATTAATCAAAGAGCAGGTATTGTTTTTTACATTGACGATCGTGACATTTTCAGTGGTGTGTTGAGGATCAAGCACACGTCCAACAATATTTATGTAAGAGACGGCATTCAGTTATGTGCTCACCATTTTACAATTTGTGACATATGCGTGTGGAAGATCTTCGTTAGATCATGAAACAAAAACTATAATACAGCAGTTAGTCCCGGTCCCCTAATTTGATTGGCCTAATAGGATTTCATCAGTGCTGATATAAAGTGCAACAGCAAGGAGACTGGTTTGTGTCATTCCACATGCACAAGTATGAAGTAAAGTTGTGTGACTAATGTTACAATAAACAATGACTGAGTACTAACCGACTGCTTCCTCTGGTGTCCAGTATCCAGTGGAATCACAGGCATGAGGAGAAGTGGCCTCATGAGCGTACTGATGGAGCTCTCCATTCTCATCACAGAAATGACAGTTCATGTCTCCTTCCCTACAAAACCACAGAAAAAAGCATTTAAACAAGAGCTAAAAAAGTGATATAGTGGGGAGCTCGAAATACATCACTTTCTGTGCTGTGATTTGGATAGCAATGGAATCACATTTCTTTGTGTTCACATGTTATAGAATGAAATAACTTAATTTAAATACTCTGTTGTGGTATTTACGAACATTTAACACCTGGTTAATCTGAATTGCGGATGGTTAGTGAATAAAATGCAGTTTTTTTGCACAGCAAAACTGCATGTTAGAGAGGCACATTTGCAACACAACTACATCAACATACTTTAGTTAGCATAATCAAGAAAATGAGCACCATTATTAATTCACACGGCATGGTTCACATCTGTTTTACAAAAATAAATGGTAACATTTTACAATTAGATGCCATTTATTAACATCAGTTAATGTATTAACTAACATGGAGTTTTTCAGTCAAGATGGGTGAACATTACTCTAGAAATGCTTCTTTGACCTGTGGGGTTCCCCAGGGTTCTATTTTGGCTCCCCTGCTCGTTTCTCTCTATATGCTCCCTCTTGGCTCGATTTTTAGAAAACATGGTCTGTCATTTCACTGTTATACGGATGATACTCAGGTTTATCTGCCTGTTAAACGAAATTATGTGGGATTTGAGTCTCGTATAACATGTCTGGCGGATGTGAAGGCTTGGCTTTCATTAAATCTTTTCATTTTTAATGAAACGAAAACTGAAATGATTGTTTTTCGTCCATCTGAATTTTTAGATTCCCCAAAATTGGATTTGGGTGAGATGTCTCTGTGTCTGAAATCATGGGTAAAAAACCTAGGTTTCATTTTTGATGATGGCTTAAAGTTTGACTATCAAATAAATTCAGTAGTCAAAGCTTGCTTTTTTCAGCAGTGTTTTTGAAAAAGTAATTCACGCTTTTATTTTATCTAGGCTGGACTACTGCAACTCACTTTATTTTGGGATTAGCCAGACAGCTATATCCCGCTTGCAGCTTGTGCAAAACGCTGCGGCTCGACTTTTGAGTGGGGTTTAAAAGAGGGAGCATATTACTCCTATTCTACGCTCATTAAATTGGTTGCCTGTTTGTTTTAGAATGGATTTTAAAATCAAGAAATGGTTTGGCCCCTACCTATCTCTGTGAGTTACTGACTGAGTATCAACCGATTAGATCCCTTCGGTCATCCAACCAGGATCTATTGTCCACCCCTAAGTCAAGGCTTAAGTGCAGGGGAGATCGTGCTTTCTGTATTGCTGCCCCTAGGCTTTGGAACGCCTTGCCACTCTCCATTAGACAAGCTTCTTCTGTTAATATTTTTTACTTTTTTATTTTCGAAAGCATATGGTTGATGGCAGAGTTGTATGATGTTATAACCTTACTGTTTGTTTGTTGTGTGTTTTTTCTGTTTTTAATGACTTACTGGAAAGCACATTGGTCGACTGAAGTTGAAATGAATTGTGCTATATAAATAAATTGTAATTGTCATTGTCATAACATGAACAAACAATGAACAATGCATTTATTACACTATTTGTTCATCTTTGTAAATGTTAGTTAATTAAAACACAGTTGTTCATTGTTTATTCATGTTAGTTCACAGTGCATTAACTAATGTTAACAAACACAACTTGTGATTTGATTTATACATTAGTAAATGCTGAAATTAATATTAACTAAGACAAATAAATGCAGTAGAGTTATTGTTCATTCTTAGTTCATGTTTACTAATATTGTTAACTAATGTTAACCAATTAATTTTATTGTAAAGTGTTACCAAACAAATTTGTGTGGCCAAGTATAAATGGATTTTGTAAACCAAATTGGATAATAAAAATAGTTGTATGAGGAAGCTAATTAATTTTTCATAAAAGCTTTGAGAATACAAAAAATAGTGTGACATGAATGCATAAAAAATTTAGTTGAGAAACATTTATTTCCTCTATGTCTGTTATATGTATGCTTTACCTGTGGGCAAGTGGCCCGCTGATTGGGTTCAGCCAATGAATGGTGACGGAATCTGCATCTTGACCAATCACCACTGGTGCAAGAGGAACAGGGGTGGGCTTTCTGCTATGGACCCAGGTTTTGTAGACCAAATCAATATAGCAGTGCATCCGAGCTACTTGATTGGGTGTAAAATGGTTTGTACAGTCATCATCTGTAATGAAAAAAAGGTTAAAGTCTTTGACATTAGATATCTTTTTGTCTATTCACATATGTGAATTGATTGAACATGATTCAAATGATTCATATATGTGAATAAATCTGCTCTTTTGATATATATGCATATTCGATCATCCCTATATGCAGTATACGCAAGCTGTGTATGTCCCTGAAACACCAGGGGACCCCTTGCTCTCAAAGATGTTTTCATTTTAGTTTTGTTTTTGAAGTTGGCCAGTGGTTGTGAAAACATGAATTATCAATTATTTTAATGTTGTGTGCTCTCACCCTCTCCACATAAAAAGTCAGTCAAATCATGTAACGTGAACGTCGTACAGTTTCTTGCAAAAAAATGAGTGTACCGAGCCGTGGAAGAGACGTTTCTCAAGTGTATATATATTCTTATTACAGGAACATTACTCCTCTCTCATTATAGGAATACATTACATAATAAAATATATTAAAATAGAAAACGTGTTTTTTTTTTACAATGATGCAATGTTTGATGCAGCCTTGGTGAACACAATAATTATTTCAAAAACATAAAAATAAACATACTGATGCCAAACTTTTGAATGGTTGTGCATTACACTACAAGCATGTTGGTTGCATTAGCAAACAGAAGACATAAACTGATCATGACTACCTGTGTAACTCATGTAGTTGTTGTAGGGTGTGTTTTTGTATTGGGTCAGGCCACACGTGTCATTGACTGGATCAGGGTCATGACAAACTTTAGACTTTGATGTTGGTGCTGTATCGGCACACAGATCTCCCGTCTCCATTGATGCGGTGGTCTCTTGACAGGGGTCATCACATGACTCGCGTTCACTCACACCCTTGAACACATGATACAGTCCCAAAATATGACCCATCTCATGGATCATGGTGTTGTTGTGTCCTTTGGTGCCAAAGTAGGAGGGGTTAAGAATCATTCCGCCTGAAAAATAACACATCGACATCTTTGTAATTGATGCAACAATACAAACTTTCACCTGACAGAAAACTGAACACTGTAAATGTTCAGGTTAACTTTAATCTTAAATCCAGATGTCTGTGAGTATAAGAAACTAATTTATTCTGAAAAATTGCTACATAAAACAGTGTGCACTATCCTGAAAAATGTGACCACTGCGGCAAGGATTACCAGAAAGAACAGTATATCTGGTTATCAGTGTTGTTTAATGTTCTACCACCACATTAAGAACGTTAAAATGTATTTAAGATCCCACACCTGCTGAAATTTAACACATTGGCATCTGGTTTTATATCCAAATAATGTAATAAAAAGCTTAAAACAATGTGACACTTCAAATAGTTTAAATCCATGCAAATATGAAATGACATTGTGAGACTAATTTGCATAATTTTGGTTATATTGCACTTTCAGTTTATATAAGCTATAGGTTTTAAAGCAGAAACGGAATGTGTTTACTAATTAAAAACAGAAGTTGGTTTATGTGGGCATCTGCGAAAATCTTTCTCTTCTGGAGATTTGTGCTCCACCACAAACGGACAGAGCTTGGCTAGACGCATCTGACAGACACAGATCGTTTACAGTTATACCACAAGTTCGGCAGTCCACGCTATGGTCTGATTTCACTTAAAGCATTCAGAGCAGTAGTTTGACCTTGTTCCTCAGTATAAGACATCAAGGTACTCCTGCAAATAAGCTCATGATTTATGTGAAATTAAACCATAAACCATACTGAGTCTCCTAATTTATGAGAAACTAATCTTGCTTTTTAACCTCCATGCAGGTCCAGCAAAACATTTATGGACAAAAATCGTCTTGCACCAAAGAATGTTATGACATGACGGTAAATCAAACGCAGAGGTGGATTATAGGCATAATAAGAATGTGCCATATCTCTGTGAAAATAAGGAAGGAAATAAGGAAATAAGGACATATATCTGTGTGATTCAAAGCACCACAGCCAGTCATTCATGAATTCCATGTTTCCTTTCCTGTCTCAGGCCACCTCTCTGCTCAGATCATTAACAGGACAATTGAGAGCAGAATAAAGAATAGCAGGGTGGTATGGACACTAATTCAGGACGCATTTTTTCTTATCAGATAAAACGTTTATCCAACTCAATTGTGCGGATAAGTTTTAATGCACATTTTTATGCATACTAAGGTAATTTTTTACATTTAGAAGTTGATAAATTAAAATCCGAATGAAAAAAATTAAAATGACAACTAATAAATGCGCTAAATGTTAACAAATTAAACATGAATGCAAAGTGTTATCATGTACACATTAGAAACAGACTGTATAGACACAGAAACATTAGAAACACATTAGAAACAGAGTTTTCATGAAAACTCATGAGCAAATTCAAGCTCACTAAAGCAAGTTGGCGCTAATTACTCATGCTAATATCGGTTTAAAAGTTCACATTCTATGCACATGCCAAAATGATCTCATTAACAAAAGCTATAAACCAAAAAGCCAAGACCACAATGTCTGATCATGCATCCTGAACCAATGGGAGGGTAACTTACATAAAAAACCTTCCTGCTTGAGAGAAATCTCCTTTTTAAAGGAGCTGGACTTAACTGAGACTGCTTTAATGAGGTCTAAAAAACAGCAACGACGAGTACTATAAAATCAGCTGGCAGTTGGATGAAGATAGCAACAGCATAATAGCCTTCTTTTATTTTTGTTTGGTTGTTGTCGAGTTCCTTTTCTTCTCTCCCAGTGGACAGCCTTAATGATTAAGGGGCAATCTACAGGGAAATATATGCGTGCTACAAGTGTTTTCTTTTATGCTTGAGATTACGGCCCATTAATCTTGTAAAGGCAAAATGCACACAACAAGGAGGAAGAGACAAGAATGTGTTTCATTAAAGAAAAGATTTAAGGCGATCGGTCATGAACAAGAAGATGTATGGCATTAGGTACTAAAAACACATGTGCTGTGGGGAATGTAGTGACAGGAAACAACTTGACATTGTCCATGGTAGAATGAACCCAGTTGGGTTTAGAGGCCAAGAGGCAGATCTATCGGAACGGTCTTTGTGTAAAGTCCCCAGTCTTTTATTATGAAATATTATGTTGTATTTTTTTGAAAGTTCTGTACTGATGTTATCTTGCCGTTTTTTTAGCCCTCCCAAAAATGCACACAGTCTCAACCTCAAGTATTGACAATATTGAGCTGAGACGTCAAATGTAGTGAAACACAAAGTTGTATGCTTTTAAGAGCATTAAAAAGCAATAAAAATCTGCTTTAAGGTCATGAAATATTTTAGATTTATGTTACCTGAAAAAAATAAGTTTTCCTGTCTTTTGAAAGGACATCAATGGACAAAAGATGCTTTTTAAAACCATGTGTGTAGTTACAGCATCTACCAGCAGGGGCTAATGAGCCATGCTAACCAGCCAAACCATATAGTCTTATCTCATGTAGTCGAATCATGTCATAAGCCATCATTAAGTTTACAAATTTACTTGGCTGGTTTTTCCCTTCACTTTCACATGACCTCACATCTAATAAAACTGGACTTGGGTTGTTCACTTCATAATGTTCATGAGCTCTTGTGATCCATCTTACCTTGATGAGTAATAGCTTCTTTTGCCCATGGCCAGGTGGCAACCCCAGCAAGCTCCTCGCGTGCCGAATTATTAGCGAAGAACACGTTGAGAGTGTCTGAACTGCTCAGATGTAGCAGCTCCTTTAGTTCCTTCACGCTCAGATAAGCCCTGCATCAGAGATATTGACACAAAGTCAAGAAACTTTGCATAGAAAACAAGTTATTATTAAGGAAACAGCCATAAACATGAATGAACAACATGCACGTTATTTTTCTTTGATTGATTTGGTTTATTCAAGATTTAGAAGGGAATTACCATTTCAAATTTAGCTGAATTATGAGTTTAAAACAACAACGGCTTAAATAGTTTAGTTCACGTCATTAGAAGTAAGCAAATTTAATTTGTAAGAGAACTAACATAAAAAATGACCGTGGTACGATGTCATACTTTATTTTATTCCCATCTTGACTTTTATAAGCAGTTTTAATAACAACAGTGATAAAAAAAATCACTTTATGTCACGATGATTAGGGATTCTAATTGTTTGAACTGCTTATGGCACATTAAACTATCTGCTTTTTTTGTTCTACTCCCTGCTGTGATAAATCGCCATAGAGGTGCTTTGATGTGTGATGTTAACTTATTTTTACTTTGGAATATGTCACATGCCATTTTTCTCTTTTGCTTTCATAGCTGCTTAAGCCTTAGCACCTCATTTTATTGAGCTGTTGGTTTGAAGAGGTCCGGTTCATAATGCCCTTTGGATCGTGCCAAAGGGTTAGCTGAACCACCTACTGTTTCTTGGACCCGCTCCACGTGAGAATAAACCAAGTATCGTACTTTTTACGTCAAGCAAAGGCTGAACCAGTCTTCTTGACTGCTTCTTGAGTGTTGCCTAAATCTTAGCAATAGAATTCAAATGATTTTACAATTTACGTCCACATGACTTGGACTTAATAATGCGCTGTTCCAGATTTTTTATGGAAAATACAAATATATATTTTTTTTAAATTGTGAATTGTTGTCAATTAAGTATACTGTGAAAGTGCTAAACCAAATATTGAATACCATGGACATGTGCATGGGCAAAATTTCCAAATCTCTGTCCTCTCTTCTCAAAATGATTCTCTTATATCATCACAATGCCAACTGATGTAGATACACTGAACAGATCTGATTTCACCAACTGCAATATAGCCACAAGGTCAGTAAATCCTAAAAATCGGATTTGAAAAATGAATCGGATTAATGTGCCGTTTAAACAAATCCATAATAAATGTTAAGAACAGTAGAGATTGGTAAATGATTACGAGAGGTAAAATAGTACAGTATACGGCATGAGCCATTGTTTGAAGTATAAGACTAAGTATAAGACAAGGCATGAGCCATAGTACAATGGGCATGATAAATATAAGGTGTGAACTCACAAGGACATATATTTGAGTGTCGCAAATCAATCCTGCCTACTTCCTCTGCTATCGTATTGGACAAATTGTTCATACAAATCAATTCAAAGAATTTGCATTCCTTACAGAAAGTGAATGTGAACTGTGTAAAAAAGGAAACTAAGTGCAATCACTTAGAATGCAATGTTGTTATCCAAAGTTGCTTTGGATTAACTAAATGTGTCAAGTTAAAGGGCTAGTTCACTCAAAAATAAACATTCTGTCATCATTTACTCACCCCATCTTCTGCTGAACGCAAAATAAGATGTTTTAAATGTGGGTAAGCGAGCAGTCCCCCCCCCCCCTTTCTTTTTTTAAATGCTATGTAAGTCATTGGGTACCAGTTACCAAATTCTTTAAAATATCTTATTTTATGTTCAACAGAAGAAATTCAAACAGGTCTGAAACAACCAGGGAGTGAGTAAATGATGATAGTATTAATTCATTTTTTTAAAGGCATTCATTCATTTTGGGGTGAACTGGTTTACTGGTTTAATAGTACCAAACATTTTAAATCAAGTTAATGCAACTAGATTACAAACTTTGTACTTTTAAGCAACAAATCACAATTTACAGAGTAGGAGACCAAAACAATTAACATGTCTAGTGGCTTCAGTGATCAGTATACAACACATAAATAAATACCCTCTCCAAGCCCAGCTATAATAATTGTACGTAGAGAGTGCTGACACAGTAATTACCAGTCCAATCTTTAAATATGTTTGAGGAAGAACATATTTTTATACTTGCAAATGAATCAAATAAACTATGAAAAAATGTACAATAGTAATAATAATAGGCTAATAAATAGGCAAAAATACAAATTACATGTTGTCCATTGTTTCCAAAGCTACCAACAAGGAAATTGAATACTAGCCATAAACTGATGCCACAAAAATGCTTATTCAGGAAACAAATACAATATGTCAAAACAACAGCAAATGAAAATGTTAAACTGTCAGCACAGTCCTCTAATCAGAGCAATCATGGATGCCGGGAAACTCAGGTTGGTAGACACCAGGGATTGACTGGCACAGTGTTAAATACTGAGATGGAAGTGGGTTCTGCCACAAACATGTAACATCTGAATATTTCCCTTCTTGACTTGGACTCATTAATTCCAGACATTACAAGTTCAAAACGTTGTCAAAAAATGTTCTCAAAATAAAACGCTATAATCAGACAGACAGACAGACATACAGAGAGATAGATAGATAGATAGATAGATAGATAGATAGATAGATAGATAGATAGATAGATAGATAGATAGATAGATAGATAGATAGATAGATAGATAGATAGATAGATAGATAGATAGATAGATAGATAGGCATTTTTTAGAACATTGATAAAATTACAAATGTTAAATAAGAAATGTAAAAATTGTATGCACAAAATTAGCTCATTTCAAATTTGATGCCTGCTACAGGTCTCAAAATAGTTGGGATGGGGGCATGTTTACCTTGGTGTAACATCTCCTCTTTTTTCAAAACAGTTTGAAGACGCCTGGCATCTATGTTATGAGTTTCTGGAGTTTTGGTGTTGGAATTTGGCCCCATTCTTGCCTGATATAGGTTTCCAGCTGCTGAAGAGTTTGTCTTTGATGTATTTTGATATGGACTGCAGGTAGGCCAATTCAGTACGTATACTCTTCTACTACAAAGCCATGCTGTTGCAATAGCTGCATTATGTGGGTATCCCTCCTCTTTAGCCCGGAGGACATGGCGTCCGCGATTTCCAACAAGAATGTGAAATTTGGACTCGTCTGACCATAGAACACTTTTCCACTATGAAACAGTCAATTTTACAGGTGCATCTCAATAAATTATAATGTCGTGGAAAAGTTCATTTATTTCAGTAATCCAACTCAAATTGTGAAATTTGTGTATTAAATAAATTCAACGCACACAGACTGAAGTAGTTTAAGTCTTTGGTTCTTTTAATTGTGACGATTTTGGCTCACATTTAACAAAAATCCACCAATTCACTATCTCAACAAATTAGAACATGGTGACATGCCAATCAGCTAATCAACTCAAAACACCTGCAAAAGTTTCCTGAGCCTTGAAAATGGTCTTTCAGATTGATTCACAAGGCTACACAATCACGGAGAAGACTGCTGATCCGACAGTTGCCCAGAAGACAATCACTGACACCCTTCACAAGGAGGGTGAGCCACAAACATTCATTGCCAAAGAAGCTGGCTTTTCACAGAGTGCTGTATCCAAGCATGTTAACAGAAAGTTGAATGGAAGGAAAAAGTGTGGAAGAAAAAGATGCACAACCAACCTAGAGAACCGCAGCCTTATGAGGATTGTCAAGCAAAATGTATTCAAGAATTTGGGTGAACTTCACAAGGAATGGACTGAGGCTGGGTTCAAGGCATCAAGAGCCACCACACACAGACGTGTCAAGGAATTTGGCTACAGTTGTCGTCAGAGGCATCTTACCTGGGCTAAGGAGGAGAAGAACTGGACTGTTGCCCAGTGGTCCAAAGTCATCTTTTCAGATGAGAGCAAGTTTTGTATTACATTTGTAAACCAAGTTTTGTATTACATTTGGAAACCAAGGTCCTAGAGTCTGGAGGAAGAGTGGAGAAGCTCATAGCCCAAGTTGCTTGAAGTCCAGTGTTAAGTTTCCACAGTCTGAGATGATTTGGGGTGCAATGTCATCTGGAAACCAATGTCACTGCACCCGTTTACCAATACATTTTGGAGCACTTCATGCCTTCTTCTGCTGACCCGCTTTTTAAAGATGCTGATTTCATTTTCCAGCAGGATTTAGCACCTGCCCACACTGCCAAAAGCACTAAAAGTTGGTTAAATGACCATGGTGTTGGTGTGCTTGACTGGCCAGCAAACTCTTCAGACTTGAACCCCATAGAGAATATATTGTCAAGAGGAAAATGAGAAACAAGAGACCAAAAAGTGCAGATGAGCTGAAGGCCACTGTCAAAGAAACCTGGGCTTCCATACCACCTCAGCAGTGCCACAAACTGATCACCTCAATGCCACGCCGAATTAAGGCAGTCATTAAAGCTAAAGGAGCCCCTACCAAGTATTGAGTACATATACAGTAAATTAATATACTTTCCAGAAGGCCAACAATTCACAAAAAAAAAAATGTCTCGGTCTTATGAAGTATTCTAATTTGTTGAGATAGTGAATTGGTGGGTTTTTGTTAAATGTGAGCCAAAATCATCACAATTAAAAGAACCAAAGACTTAAACTACTTCAGTCTGTGTGCATTGAATTTATTTAATACACGAGTTTCACAATTTGTGTTGGATTAGTGAAATAAATTAACTTTTCCACAACATTCAAATTTATTGAGATGCACCAGTAAATGAGCCTTGGCCCACAGATGGCGCTTCTGGACCATGTTCACATTTGGATTCCTTTTTGCATGACAGAGCTTTAGTTGGCATCTGCAGATTGTACAGCGGATTGTGTTCACCGACAGTGGTTTTTGGAAGTATTCCTGGGCCATATGTTAATGACAGAATCATGCCAATGAGTGATGCGGTGTCGTCAGAGGGCCAGAAGACCACCGGCATCCAACAAAGGTCTTCGGCCTTGTCCCTTACGCACAAAGATTTATCCAGTTTCTCTGAAACTTTTGATGATGTTATGCACTGTAGATGATGAGATTTGTAAAGCCTTTGCAATTTGACTTTGAGGAACATTGTTTTTAAAGTATTCCACAATCTTTCAAAGTTTGGAGAGACTCTGCCCATCTTTACTTCTGAGAGACTCTGCCTCTCTAAGACATCCATTTTATGTTAGAGACGTGATGTCAATTAACACAATTAGTTGCTAGATGTTCTCCCTGCTGAATCTTTTCAAAATGTCTTGGTTTTTCAGCCTTTTTTTTGCCCCCGTGCCAACTTTTTAGAAAACTGTAGCAGGCATCTAATTTGAAATGAGCTCATTTAGTGGATAGAAGCTTAAAATTTCTCAGTTTAATCATTTTTATGTTATCTATGTTATTTTGTGAATATTTGCTCATGTGATTTGAAAGTCTTTTATTTTTCATTTTATTCAAATTTAAAAAGCATCCCAACATTCCCGGAATTCGGGTTGTAGATAGATCTTCATTCATTCAGACAAACAGGTACATCTGTCCTAAACTCACACCATTGACATGTCAGATAACTCAAACAAGAAAATGTTTAAAAGCACATTTTCTGGGCATTCATACCTCCATGAAGCCATCCAATAAAACACTGATCCACTATCACGCAGCAAAATGAATAAATAAATAAATAAATACATCATAAATCACTGAAATTGTTTAGCATCTATCAAAGTTCATTACTAAAGAGAAGAGTTATCAGGTAGTTCAGTTCTATTGGCTTAAATGTCTGGACTAAAATGTCTTTGCTTTCTTCTCGTTCCATTTCTGGAGCTTGCCAAAAAGCACCTGGTGGTTCCCCTGTGCTGTTTCTCTCTGCTTCAACAACAAATTTGCGTAGTGACAGCCATTGGCAAGTACTCGAGCCTCACTGCCCAGCAGCAGATACCTGGGCTATAACTCACAGAGCAAAACATTAAAATCCCAGACTTCCACATAAAAAGCACGCTATACAATTGCCATCAAAATGTCATCCCTGCATTAATTCTCTGCAAACTCTGGACCTCGGCTTTAGCGATACACTCTTCCAGCATGGTAAGGAAAGACGTCTCTAAGGGTTTTGTCTATGAGCTCAAGGTTAATCCGGTCCCGTTGGCTATTAGAATTTATGCTTATTGACACATCATATTTAGAGGAAAACAAGTCCAGTAAATGCAACTTTGGGATATTCAGTACCTTTGGATTGTTTTTTGAATATAGCGTGCCAAGGACAGTATGCTACTCCAGGTCAACACTACTACAAACTTTTAGTTTTAGTAGAAATAAGGAGGTCTGAAATTCCCAGAAGAAGGCTATATCTTTTAGTATTCCCATTCATCTCAATGGCAGTTGCTCGGCTGGCACAGGAACGCAGGAAACTTACATCATGATAAAGCTGATTGGAACAAGCCCCAAGCTCTTTAGTGACAATCCTGAGTTATCCATTTCACACTTGTAAGAGCCATTCAAACAAAGAAATGTTGATGATATATAAACTCCAGCTCAAAAGTTTTGGGTTGGTATGATTTGAATGCTTTTTAGACAAATCTCATTCACCAAGACTGCATTTAGAACTGTTTTATATTTAATGGATTTTAAAATTTAATTTATTGTAAATGAGGGCAAATTAACTGCAGAGTATGCAAGTATGTCATCTTCCACCGGGGGGACAGGGCCATATTAATCAGTCAAACCTTAACCCCTTGCTTAACCCCTGTGCAAACAGTATTGAGATCGCATTCAACTGATTTATTATCCACCAGCCATGGACAAAAAGAAATGTTCTGCCTGTGGATTTTGGCTATGAATGCTGTTGTCCTCTTTAAAAAGGGTCTCAGTGCAGAAAACCAAAAGAGTGTTTCTCAGACCACCATCCAATGGAATCATTGGGGTCCTATTAATCTCTATAGGAGCCCTTCAGGAACAGATAGGCTGTTCTTGAAGAATGCTTGTTTTCAAGCAACCATAAAATGTCAACAGCTGGTGGCTGAGACACAAGGTATCGTTGAACACTGATCCCAGAACAACACTTCCTAGACTGCATCTAGAAATGTTACATATAGCAAATATATCCTGCTGATAAAAAGACTTGGTGTAATCACATTTTCAGAATTGTACGGTTTTGTGAACCGTACACATGCTTATATGTAGCATCAGAAAAAATAAAAGACATTGCAGTAAGCCATCGAACTATTTGTACGGGAGACAAACTGTCCTGCCTTTCACAATGAATAGTGCCGAGACCTCTGGTTTTGTTGTTTAGCCACTTTAAGTGTATACTTTGTCTCAGTTCTGCATCCAAGTTTTGCATGTTTTTTTAAAGTTATTCCAGAAGGCCGATTTGTATGCTTTTCATGTTGAGTAACACAGAATTCTCTGATAATCTTGAAATATATAAAAATATTTAACTATTTCACAATAAGACACTTTGGTTTCATTTTTCCTGATGCTGCTGTGAGAACATTTAACAAGCACATAACTTTAGTCAATTTCTTGAACTCAAGAACCAGTTCACAGTCATACTGAGCGAGAAATAGTGAACGCTTTCAATAATTTTGTCGGCCTTTTTTAATGCAAGCAGTTTTTGTAGGAATGCATCTGCTAAGGACATTAATGTACATAGTTGATGTAATGATATGGTAGCTGACTACGGTACCTGCATCAATTTCTATAGCAAGCAGGCGGTCAGATGTCATCCTGAGAGTTTTTTTGCTAGAAAGATTTCGCAATTCTTGAATTAAGACCAAAACATGAACTCTCTTGCACATCCCACTAAAATTATGCCTGGATTTGAGTTAGTTGCCAAAGTGGAACCATATTGTAGCACAAGCTCACCTCTGAGAAGACTCAGGATCAAAGCAGGTTTTTGCGACATCTGTGACCTCGGGGTCACAGCAATCACCATCATCGTAATCATAGTAAATGCTGTTGCACTCGGGGTTGCAGACTCCATCCCTCCGCTTCCAGTTGTAGCAGGGCCCCATGCGCAAGCAGTCGCCCCCATCGTGGCCCGTAAGATGATGGTCACACTCAGGATCGCAGTGGCGGTTCCCCACCTTGGCAATGTGGCAGTTGCTGAGGATAAAGCGCCGTTGGAGGGAAGAGTTGTAGATGGTGTGAATTCTGAGCTCAAGGGTGATGTTGTAAGGATGGAAGGCGTCTTCCAAGGCCTGGTGTTGGAGCTGGATCTGCTGGAGAGAGACCGTAGGGTCACTGCCGTCATTCTTGCAGATGTTCACAATGCGGTAGCGTAGGTGCTTCTCGGCTCGCAGTTGCCAGTGCTGGTTATAACTGTGGGCCAAATTGGCATTGTCACACATGGTCACGCCACATGGAGGTGGAAGAAATGGAGAAACAAGTTGACGCTCGGGGACAGGAAGAGCCACAATGACTGGGTTGTGACGGCCTTTGTAGGGTGCCCACTGATTCTCAACCTCTGAGAAATCTGCCCACTGGGACAATATGGGAGTTTGTTTCTCTGCACGGGATTGGTGACCTTTAAGAAGTTCTTCGTGAGTACGCGCATAACCCCATAGTGCAACACCTCCCAAATGACCGCGAAAACTGTGTTCGTGATCTGACTGGTCCCCGCCAAGCAGAAACAGGCGACAGGCCTTGATGTAGAGACTGTATAGGTCACCCGACTGTTCTCTGCTCTCGCCCACCTTGGAGTTGTCTACATACAGCGCCATCTTGTGGCCGTCATAACTGGCCACCACATGAGTCCAGCTGTTGGGCTGGTAGCGCTGGTGCGCAGTGATAGTGGTGGATTTGAGCGCCCGATCCGTGCGAAGGGAGAAGAAAAACCTGCCGTCTTTTCTTCCTGAAGGGTCTGCTGCTCGAATCCCAACAGACCAACCTTTTTCGCTCAAGGAATACGAGCAGTTGTCAAACACGCCTAGAAAAAAAAGCACAAACGAAGCAATCAATGAGCTTTATCAAGCACAGGGTAATTGGTGTTTAATTATCTGAAGAGTTTAAGAGTTTAAGTCATTTCCATTCAACAAATCCACTGATATTCCCAGCCGTCTTCCTTAGGAGCAGTCACATCTGGCAGCCAGATGTTACCATCGAAGGACAGAGAGAGGTCAGGGAACCCCTTCACCCTCCCAACAACACACGCACATGCAAGCACATACACACTCGGGTGCATTACTCCCTGCAAACGGGAGAACGAGAGATGGGCAGCTTTAAACAAAATATCCTGAGGGATGTGGACCACACTGAAATTTCATTCATTGGAAAAGCCTGCTATTGTGTGTGCAGAGCTCCAGCATGTGACAACATCTGCTAATTTCTGCGTGTATCAGCCCTGAAGTCATGAATTAGAAAATCTTTCCAGAGTACTATCCTCTTGGATGCTACTACATTTTCAAAGCCTGAGTTCTTAACTTACTGTTTTTATAGTGTCTGTCTCCCACTGAATAAAAGACTATATTAGTAGTACCTCAAACTGGCCCGGAGTGCTGAGTTTGGCTGGAGACAAAGTGTGCTGAAGAAATACTTTCTTTGTAACCTTGTATAACTGATGGCTTCGATATGATAAGTGTTTAAGAGAGACAGAGTAAAAGTGAATTTTTTCAAACAGTATCACTTAATAGTTAGCGCTGAAAAGACCACTTCCAGTAAAGCCTTTGAATGCTCATTTGGCAGCGTGAGGGATTTTTTTTAAACTGGCTTTATAACAATAGATTCATCCACTGATTGTTTAAAGACATCAATTGACCTCAGAAAGAGCTGGAGTGAATGTTCACATGATTTTAGTGATGATGACGAATATGTCAAAGAGAAATAATACAATCTTAACAATAGCAAGATGGTAGAAACCCTCATTTATTTAAGAGGTTTGTGAGATTTGACGTCATTGGGGAATACTGATTTTCTCCAAGTGGTGGATGATTTTAAAATGGAATATCTAATGCTCTCTTTGAGGTCTTATAGATGGATGACTCATCAGTGTTAGAAACAGATGAATAAAATGTGCACCCCCTTTCGCCTAAAAGCATGTATTCTGGCACCCTTGGTAGAGGAAAAGCCTCGTGCAGGTTAAAACCAGAGAACTCTGGGCTTTGTTCTCCTTACTGGGAACTAGTCTCAGAAGCACTTCCAAATATAATCATTTCCACATTGACCCTCCTCAGCAGCCATTCAATAATGCACATTTACCTGATTATGAAAGCTCCCTTGGGGGATCCAGCACCTTCTGTGATGTTCCACAGCTTATTTTGTTTGTTTTTGTTTTTGTAATCAAAATGTGTGCTTCAAAAAAGTCAACTCAGATGCCTGTCAAAACCATACAGCAAGATAACTCTAACTAACATGGAGAAAAATAAGGTCATATATATATATATATATATATATATATATATATATATTATTTTCTCCATGTTAGTTAGAGTTATCTTGCTGTATGGTTTTGACAGGCATCTGAATAGGACCTTATTTTTCTCCATGTTAGTTAGAGTTATCTTGCTGTATGGTTTTGACAGGCATCTGAGTTGACTCATATATATATATATATATATATATATATAGGTTTTAATATAGGTTTTGGCCCCCTTCCTGTTTTTTTTATTATTATTTCATTTTGTGCATATATTTCACACTTGAATGATTCGGATCAACACATTTTAATATTACACAAAGATAACCAAAGGAAATACAAAATGCAGGTTTGAAATTTTGATTTCATTTATTAAGGGTCCAAACCTGCCTGGCCCTACAGTATGTGAAAAATTAATTGCCCCCTAAATCTAATAACTGGTTGTGCCACCCTTTGCAGCAACAACTGCAGTCAAGCGTTTGCGGTAACTGGCTATGAGTCTTTCACATCACTGTGGAGGCATTTTGCCCACTCTTCTGTGCAGAATTGTTTTAGTTCAGCCACATTGGAGGGCTTTTGAGCATGAAAGGACTGTTTAAGGTCAAGCCACAGCATCTCAATTGGATATGAGTCCGGACTTTGACTTGGCCACTCCAAAACCTTAATTTTGTTTTTCCTGAGCCATTCAGAGGTGGACTTGCTGGTGTGTTTGGGATCATTGTCCTGCTGCATAACCCAAGTGTGCTTGACGTCACAAACTGACGGCAGGACATTCTCTTTCAGGATTTTCTGATATAATGCACAATTCATGGTTCCATCAATTATGGCAAGTTGTGTAGGTCCTGAAGCTGCAAAGCCCCAGACCATCACACTACCACCACCATCCAGCCCCGATGGGCCCCGACTTTTTTTTAAAGTTAGGGCCAAATTACACGTCATAGTTCAGACGTGGGCCAGGCCTCAGGCCTGTTTTAGGCTTCTCCTTATTTTTATATTTTAGACATCCATCAATTAGTGATGAAAAAAATGTATGCGCTTGTGGAAACAACACAAGACCGTGCCGTGACTGTGAAGAGCAGCTCAATGGTGTTTAGAGTCCTGCTGCAGCAGAGAGCACAGCTGAAAAGTTCTGAGTTCAAATACATGCAATGGGCTGAAGCTTTCTGCAAAGTCCCAGCAAAAGTAATTACCATGAATGTGCCCGGGGGAATAGTAAGGAGATATTTGAATTATTTATTAATAAACTAGTGTTATCTGTGCCAGTGCCGCAAAGATGAAGAAGAAGATGATGATGACGATCCTGACTCACCATCGCCTCATTGATGCGCCTTTAGAAAAAAGTGCATCTTCACGGATTATAATGAAAGAGTTTTTGTTTTCAATTTGATTTATTTCGTTACGTAGTAATTTAAAGATTTAGATATATTTATCATGTCTGTGACGCATGTATTCGTTAACTTTCAGTTCATTTTTGTGAAGCGCACCTGTTCAAGACTAAACGGCGCATCATTGTTTTCTTTATTTTAAAGTAATTTTATAAAAAGTTGTGTTGATATTGTGAGTGCACACAAATAAAAGTAGACCATTTACAGTTTCGAAAGATGTGATACGTTTATGAACAAAAATTAGCAAAAAAAATAAAATAAATAAATGGCTTGATTGCATTGGTGCCTCCATGTCTTGTGCTTTAGCTTCCACTCTCCGCACAAAGGATGCAGTGCATATTTATCTAGGTTTAACATTTAAACATTGTTATATACTTGAACTATTTTGGTATATCTATAGATTTTATTTTAGGCAAGTCGTGATGATTTGAGATCCAACATGGCTATGATCAGCCTGCCGGTCTGCCGCTGGCCGCTTAATCATTACTTTAAGAAAGAAAAAAACATATTTAACAAACAAAAAAAAATGTGTTTTTCCCTTCCAAACATTTTTCTAAATTAACTTAATTACAAACAAAACTAAATATAATCACTTTGACATTACAAACAAAACTGAACTATTTTAATATAATCTGATTCTGATGATCTGACGGGCTCGGGTCAGACTCAGGCTGGTAATTCTGTTAAGCTGTTGGACACGTGCCTTTTCTAGGGCCTAAATTTGAGGCCCGTGCTGTGCTCTACCGGGAATGTTATCGCAATTTCTACCTAGGGGGATTCTGCTGGGAACGTGATAACCCCCCCAGTACGCTGAAGGGCCCGAGTGACTATGCTGTCCAGGGGGCCCAGAATCCGTAGCGGCACCCCTGGGAATTATGTTCTTTTTATGAAATGCTGTGTTGGTTTTATGTCAGATGTAACGGGACACACATCTCCCAAAAGTTAAACTTTTGTTGCATCAATGCACAGAATATTTGCCCAAAGTCTTGGGGATAATCAAGATATTTTTTGGCAAATGTGAGAAAAGCCTTTGTGTTCTTTTTTGTCAGCAATGGCTTTTGCCTTGGTACTATCCCATGGATGCCGTTTTTGCCCAGTCTCTTTCTTATTGTTGAATCATGAACACTGACCTTAATTGAGGCTGGTGAGGCCTTGCAGTTCTTTAGATGTTGTTCTGGGTTATTTTATGACCTCCTGGATGAGTCGTCGTTGCGATCTTGAGTCACCACTCTTCCAAGTTTTCTCCATTTGTGGATAATGGCTCTGAACGAGGTTCGCTGGAGTCACAAAGTCTTAGAAATGGCTTGTTAACCCTTTCCAGTCTGATACATGTCAAATATTTGTTTCTCATCTGTTCTTGAATTTATTTAGATCACGGCATGATGTGTATGTAGCTCTTTAAGCATGCTTCACTTTATCAGACAGGTTCTATTTAAGTGATTTCTTGATTCAACAGGTCTGGCAGTAATCAGGCCTGGTTTGGCTTGTGAAATTTAACTCAGCTTTCTAAAATAATGTGGTTAATCACAGTTCTTTCATGATTTATCAGGAGGGTGCAATTAATTTTTCACGTAGGGCCAGGTAGGTTTGGACAGCTTTTTCCCTTAATAAATGAAATCATCGTTTAAAAACTGCATTTTGTATTTAATTACAAATTTTCTTTGTGTAATAATGACATTTGTTTGACGATCTGAAAAAAAAGACGTTTCTGCTTTGAAAATATTTTAAATGTATCAAACAACTGTGCTGGATGGCAGCTAGCTGTCAGTGTGAATACAGTGTCCAGAACATGCAGCTTATGAATCAAACCTTGGAAATGCAAAGCACCATATGCACTATACAAGTGATTAAATAAAGCAGACAGGACACATTGAGGAGGTGGTGGCCACTTGTACTTTTAACACTCCTCCCTTAGCACTACTCATCGTTTGCACTTCGTAAGCAGCTGATTTCCTCATTTTACTTTCATCTGCTTGTCAGCTGATATCCTCAAACAAAGGCCTTTTAAATGAAACAACAACGTGTCAAATCCATGACACAACACAGATTCTGCTGCACACCATTTGATGCACTTGATGAACTGAGGCGAGTTCGAGGAATGAATCTGACTTTCCATAATAATTTTGGTCAGTGTGTCTGTATGCCTTTCAGCATTATTGATTCTGATTAGACAGCTGCTAATTGTAAATTATGTATCCTTCAATTTATAACAACTGCTTTAAGTAATAGCCAATGACAATTCCAATTAGAAAAACAGTTTTAAGAACCTAAGAAAAAGCTGCATCCCTGCTTCAAACATGTAAAACATGATTTTGGACTATGAGAATGATGTATGAATTCATAGTCACCCACCTGCAATGATGGCAGGATTATTCTGGCCACCCTCCGGCTTGACCCACAGCTCTAAAGTGAACCTGGAGCGGGGCAGTTCTATGCCAAAGGCAGGGTTCACCTTTAGTTGCTCTGCCTGGCCGCCGAAATACACGGCTGTCATCCACTTTGCGGGCATATTGCGTACATCTGCCCTCCCCAACTCCCCAGCAGTGCTCTGCAGCCCCTCTTGCTCCCCGGAATACTCTTCATTTTCTCTAGAGAAGTCAGTGTGGTGGATATGGGTGTGCTGTGTATCTTTAGGGACTTCTTCTTCTTTGTTGAACTCCGGAAGGCTCCTTGCAATCCTTCTAAGCGAGGAAAAGCTGTCTGTTCTGTCACCTCCCTCTTCTGTCTTTAAAGGGTGTCCTTTTGATATGGACTTAGTAGAGCCAGAATCAGTGGCCCTTGACTGTTTGCCTTCTTTCTTCCATATGAAAGTTTCTTCTTGGGGTTCATCAAATGTGTCCTTCTCATTAATATCCCAGTTAGTTAATTCAACCGAATCTATGCCACTAGAGCCGCACTCTCCTAAACATGACCTCACCGTTTTACTTTTCCTTAAGTGCAAGTCTATCTGGCGAGTGTAGCGTCCAGCGACGCCCGCTAGAGGGTACTGCTGTGCCGCGAAGCGCGGTGGCCGCTTGCGGCTGATTGAGCCACACTGTTCTCCAACAAGCGCTCGGTCCGCTCTCTGTGCAAGTGTCCGCTTATACTTCTGGATATGATCTGGCTGAGCCCTGTTTAGGGGCCATGTGTGAAATACTGCAAGAATAATAGCCAGTAGTCTAAAAAACATCATTTTATTGAGGTGAAGCTGTAGCTTTCAACGCGTGGACATTAGTTTGTTTGTTTTGAATTGCACTTGGGTTGGGAGCTAGTAGTTAATTTGTTTAAATTGTTTTGTGTCCCTTTCTTCATCAATGATAGCATAAATTGTGTTTAATTTACAATAGGTGTGTTAATGAGTTTCTACTTTACTTAATTGTCTTTTAAAAATTCAACTGGAACGTCGAAATGTTCAGTGCATTAAGGTGGAGAGTCTGTTTTTCATTTAATTTACCATTTATATAACTTGATGTCGGAATTAATGAGAGAATGACAGCAAATCGTTCCTCGTTGCCTTTTGACTGTTCAGGTTCCAACAGAACATCTCGCGTCTCAGGTATGTCCTTAAAGCTGCTTGTTTTGGAGCAATGACTGCGTAAAGGTCTAATGTCATACACTTGTAGTTAATTTACGCGAGCAATAATGTATCCTCGTTGTGATCGAATGAAAGCGATAATACCGCGTTTGGTTGCAGACTTAGCTTGCTGTCTGTACAGTGTAAGGTTGTTTGGAGAGATGCAACGCTGGATAAAGGTTATTTGAGATTGCCACCTATCACCCGTGCGCAATGGGTCGCGTCCAGATGCTCGCGGTCACGCTTCGTTCTGCGAATAAATCGCCCAAACGGTCAAATAAAAAGTCTGTCGAGATTTATTCTCACAGTGGAGTGTTTCAAATATCAGGGAGCTGTGAAAGTCCGCTTAAAATAGTTTATTTTCTCAAAATATGGATCAATATCCAAGAATGTGGAGGTACTGGAAGGAGATTTGTCTTTTTGGTATGCTGGTCCAAGTGAAAACGGCTCTTTGGATCAACTTGAGATGGTGCGGTGAGTCCTCTTGCGCTCCGTGTGTGTCTATATTCCCAGGCTCAGTCCCGCTGCACGCGCTCTCCACATCAGATCAAACTAACGCGCTAAACGTTTTATCTGTTTCCTCCAGCCTGACATCACAAACCCAGCCCATTACACAACCATTAGGAAAGAAAACTTCACCCAGGTCCAACCCAGCTTTTGCATGCATGCATCTACTCTCACTTTCTCCCCCAGTGCCATTGACATCTAGCTGCTACACCTACTTCTGTACTCTAAGAGACAGCACATCTGCCTGACATGTGAAGCAGGGCTGAAACACTGCACATGAAGGAAAAGACAAGTGAGAGATGTGTAAACACTGGGGGGGTGGACTGGCAATTCCAGAACACTCTCTGAAGGAGAGAACTTAACAGAACTTAACAGAAATGACTAAAAGATGCTGAGGGAATGAAAAGCACATAGTCAGGTGGATCTGGTTTTCCCAAACTGAGCAATTATTTAAACAAAACTGTTGTGGGGAAAGGATGGACTTGGCAATTCAGAACACTCTCTGAAGGAGAGAACTTAACAGAAATGACTAAAAGATGCTGAGGGAATGAAAAGCACATAGTCAGGGGGATCTGGTTTTCCCAAACTGAGCAATTATTTAAACAAAACTGTTGTATTTTAAAATAAATTAATATTATTACTGGTCCTGTTTCTACCTGTATGTTGGAAATGTTGAATTACACTTAAAATATATTTTCCAAAACAACATGCATGTACAATGGCTTTAAAATAATAAATACATAATAATAAAATAAACATTTAAAAGGCCAAATCTTTGGAATTTGTAAATATTTATGCTATGTAACAAATTAGCTATTAGATTAATTCTACTCTAGATGCAGTCTGTTCCTAACAAGCACTGAAACTAATACTCAGAATTTCCTTACAATGGTGTTTAGTTGTGAAATGGCTGGAGAGATAACTGCTTAATCTATACATAATGTAAAACAAATCAAATCTATTTCTGCTTGTTAATATATCTGTGCTTTGCCTCAATTTTCCCTTTGTGGACGTTTGCATCTTTCTGGGGCTATTTCCTTGCAGTGCATTCTATGAGAGTAGAATAACAGTCATTTGTTATTGTCGCTCTTTCTTAGTCTTAGTAAAAACTTCCATGTATCTCTCTCATTCTTGAAAAATCTCATCTGAAAGACCCAAAAATGATTAATGAATTCAAATTAGTCATGTTTCTGACTATATTTGTGAATAAACTGCATATAACGTTTTAATGTGCCAATTCTCTTTTAAACACTCCTATGTCCTGTTCCTTCTCATGTAAATGAATTAAACTGATAGAGAATTACTTATATAGCCATCTCGTTCTATTCAGAATCATGAAGTGCCATTGGACACATTTATCTACTTACATTAATGCTGGTGGGCCATATATCTTTCCAAAAATATACATTAATTCCTACTTTCAGCTGAGAGTTCAAACACATCTAAGAAGAACATATCAGAGCTCTTCTGCCACATTTTTATATGTCAGAGTTTCTTTAGGGTTTTGTACAGTGAATAATAGCCCTGAATGGCTTTCAGCACTGCAGGTGCATATAGGGTGATGTGACTTGCAAATGAGTAGATTTGTGACCACAAAACAACTCAGCAACCACACACAACACCTTACAACGCAATAGTCAAAAAGCTAGACATGCTGCTGTTTAATTTACTAAACGTATTAGTTTCCGCCTCACTGTTTTTGTCAGGCTCAATTTGCAAACGGCCCCGACTTGGGGTTACTGGCCGTTATGGCAGGGGCCCCTTCGGGGGTAAAAAGGGCCCTAACAGTGGGAGGTAAGAATTCCACAACCAGCCCAAAGATCTGCCTGCAAAACATTCAGCTTTTTTTGTATCAAAGTGCTTTGAGATACAGCTGCAACTGTGTTAAAAAAAAAGGGGAAAAAAAGTGAATGGTCGCTCCCGGGCCTCACCCCCCACTGCAAAGGACCTCTAAGAGATTATCCTTCATTTGAGGCTGCCCTATCCCAACCCAATTCTAAATGACAAGAAAAGCAATGGGAAAATCCAACCTGATGTGCTGGACAAAAAAAAGTCCAAAGGCAACCCTTCTTCCCTCTTCAACAGAGGTAGACAATCAAAAATAGACACTATAAATCCCTTGCAGATACTTACCACATTTTCAACCAGTGACAAAACCAATTCTTTCTTTGGGAGACACAACGAACTTCCACGACAGAGCAAATAATTCCACAGAATAGATATTTGAAAAGATACAGTGAGGAAGCAGGTGTGCACTGTGTGAACTATAGCGTCATTTCCTAGTTAGTCATGGCTGGCTTGGCTTTAAGACTGGATTATTCGGAGTGAGCATCTGACGGCATTTTTTTTCTTCTTCTGCATTTCCCCTCCTTATGCTCTAGATGTACCTCAAAAATACATCTCAGTGGATTTTTTGCAGAGGGAGTCGATACAGTTCATCTTCAATAAGCCAGGACTATGGGGTTTTCTAACCACCTTTCTTGATAATCTGAATAAATAAATAGATAAATAAATAAATCCTCAAAAATAAAAATAAATAAATAACCACTTCACATTTCAATAATGTTAGTATTTTTAAATGTGGTAAATTTATAAAGTTGCTCCTTTACTGTCTCAATCATTAAATGCACTACAATGGCTTAATATTTGTAAGTGCATCCTATATCTGTTTTGTATTCTTGTATCCGTATGACAGTGTGTGTGCATATGTGTGTGTTGGCGGGCAGGAGGTGGACAGCTGGGATTTGTTACTCATTTTCCTGTGCTGCCCATTAATATCAAAGACAGACATCTGATCTAATTAAAGTGCCTAATGTTTTAAAAGATTTAATTTTGTTATTGTTTTTTTGGACCATCGTATCCTTAGTTCACGAAAGATTGGTGTGTCTCAACAATTAAATTATACATTTTAACTACAGTATAAGAAAGACAATCACAAACTCGGAAAATAAATCAAGGCTATCCTTTCAGCCAGAGATTAGCAACATAATTCATAATTATTTTGCTTTTTAAGAACAGAGACATGAATTCAGCATGATAATAGCAAAATAATGGTGTGTGTGTGTTTTTTTTGGAGTCGTGTAATTTACCAGTTCTTTTCCAAAAGACACACTGTACTCAACAATGGCAAATCAGTCAAGCCTCTTCAATATATTTGAAGTATATTATCAGTTAAAAGGGGTTTATTTCTCCCTTTAGGGCCATAACTGAAGCACTAGAGATATATAAATGTTTAAAATGGCAACCACAGTTAGCCCATTTGTAATTGAGACACAGTGCTGGCTAATGTGAGCAGACACAACTCATCCAGACATTTTGCCCGATTCCCTCCCATCAGGGCTTATCCATTTGGAATTTAAGTTGGCTTTAAATTATTTTGTTTTGTTAACCAGCGATTAGAGCTTAATTTCCAATGAGATACAAGTAGAGAACATCTGAATCAACAAAAGTAAGTGTTAGGGCTTTGAAGTCTGGTCCATTTCGGAGGTCAGGCAAGGAGAGCAGTGCTGTAATTAACTTATTACATGTGAAGAAAATAATTTTCTCACCAAAAAACATATAATAGGGCAGTACAGTGAGAATAAGCAAATTTTCCTCTTTGATACGGTTCCCTGTCATATGTGTATATATATATATATATATACACATGTCCTTATATTCCCTATATATGTGTATATATATACACACATGTCCTTTAGTCAAATTAATGTACTCTGGAAGCTATCCAGTAAATCTTCAAACACTTGATTCCAAACATCATGGACAGAGAAAATCCCTTTAAAAATGTATGAATAACATTTTTTAATAAATAATAAAAACAGTTGAAATAAATGTAAATAAAGTCAATTGCTAGATTTTAATTTTTATATATAATCTTTAATTTGTAATACACCTAAACCAGATTGCACCCATGCCCAGAATTTTAAAAGGGTTAACATTTCAGGTCAGTTATGTGGTAAGTGTCTCTTTAATTGATTTTAATTTATTGCAAAATTGAGCATTTCAAAACAATATTTGACTGTCAAAAAGATCTCTGGCTGCAGTGCTTCTAAAGATACAGCACTCACTCCCCCTGCTGTGTAAAATGGAAACTTCAGCCATATCATAGCTCTTAAACTGCCATCCAATCCCTATGCAATAGTAATGCTAATGTTATACAAATACAGAATATGTGGGCTGATCTCACTAATGGCCTTCAGTAAATGTCTGGTGTTATGCGATCTCTTTTCCGTCACATTAGTTAACATCACTTTGAGAAAAATAAAATAATAATAAGTAGTCTCTTCATGTATTTAGCAGAGCAAAAAATTGTTTTTTATTATTCAGTCTTAACATTTTTATTATTTAATTTTTTTGGTGAGCCTTCAGATTAGTGTACGCCTTCAGAAGACTTGGACAATAGTGTATAGTTTATATGGGCTGCTTTCATGATACTTTTATAGTGCTTAATGAAGCTTGGAGGGTCAGACAACATGAGCATGAGTAAATGATGACAGATCTTTTTATTTTTGGATGAAATATCCATTTATGAAGTCTGATGGGACACATCCTCAGGTCAACTATGTACAGACGACAGAGAGAAGGTATGGTACAAGATCAGAGAAGATATGTTGGATCGTGAGGGCAGGTGGTCACACGGTGGGTGGCAGAAAGCTGGAGCAGCTTCTCCTCTGGCATGGTCTCAAAAAAAGTCTGATTCCGAGTGGGTTGTGTAGAACTGTGGGCTACTGGTGTTGACCACTTTGTTTTTGAAGTAGATGGAGAAGGGGGAACAGGTTGGGGGGCTCTGTTTCTATTTTCCTAAAGCCACAGCTTAAGGTAGAGAAACATCCTGACTACACTCTGCAGGAAGGATATGAGGAAATGTTTTGGGGAAAAATCAAAGTAAAGGGGTTTAAAAAAATAAAATAAAAATAAAAAACGGAATGCAAAGGGACTTATTCAGCTGAAGCCTCCACTGCACTGCTCACACAGACTGAACATGGTTGGTTTGTATACCTATTGGGGGTGTAACAATGTACTGTGTCCCAGTATATCACAATACAAAAATGCAACAATATGTATTGTGGACAGTGAATATATATATATATTGTGTATAGTTCAGCCAAAATGAAAGTAGACAGATTAAATATAGAAACAGACATGGTAAAACAGCATCAAATATGGTCAACTCTGAAGGTCCCTTTTTGAGTTTTCATGTGCAATTAATATACTAAAAATAAAATACAATATTTAATAAATTGAAAACTTTTTAAATGTATATGGGAAGTAATAGTATGTTAGAAGTAATAATAAAACAGCATTTTATTTTATTAGCATTAATTTAATATAAGAGGACCAACGTTGTATATTGTTTAGAAAATTGTGACACAAGACAATGTATTTGGCAACTGTTTATGGTGTGTCTTTGATAAGATTTTAATTTTGCTTTAATAATAATTGATAAAATAATTAATCCTGCTTAATATAATGTTTTTTTCTGTTCATTTTAACCATAATGTGCTATTGATATTTTTTTATATAAAAAGTTATCTGTGGATATAACACATCCACAATGAGAAAGGCTCATGCTCTCACACAAGATATTTCAGCATAAAAATGCCTAACTTTATGCTTAACGTAATGCCAAACAAAGAGTAGATGTTGTATTGTTATAATAATGATTTTATAATGTATAAACATAAATCTAAATAAAGCACTTGAGAAAATGTGTATACCTATGTGGACATGGCAAATGAGCCATTAGTGATTGGATCCAGCCATCTTGTGGGCGTAGATGAAATTTCATATTATTTTAATTTGAATTCTTTCGTTTTCTATAGAAAACTTCCACTAAACTATAGCACATTTTCCATGTTGTCACCATGAATGAAACGGAAAATTGTAATCTTCTCTAAAGTAAATTTTACATAACATGTTGCTATTTGATATACATGTATAGCCTATAACGTTATTCAAATTATTACAAGTTGAAGCATTTAAAAAAACGGTTAAAAATATCTACAACCGTTAGTTAGAATGAAGAATTTCAGAACCACTTGTTTAGAAAGAAATGTTTTGATTGACACCTGCAGTTTTCCTCCAAACCAATAGATGCCGTTGTCGAGTCACGGGAACGTTTGATTTGGGGAAGTTCTCGCGTGAACATCCTGAAGACACTGTGGATTGAAATTTCTAAAGCTCTCAGAGTTGTCAACAAATCTCTGCGAAGCTGCATATCCACATTAGCATAGAGCAGATCCAATGTGAACCTCTTGCATGCAGAAGAACCGCTTCAGCTGTGGTCAAATAGGCGCCTTTCAGTGCTAACTGTGCGCTTGGTGCAAGTTTCTGCCTCTTTTCTCTCATCGGTGTCGCTTTAGCTAGTTAGCGTATCTCCCACAGCCGCCCGGATGCGGTGAAGCCCCGCAGTTTTACCTTCAGCTCTGGCCTTCCGACGTGCGTGAACGGCTTCAATCATGTCAAGCACTCGGCAGCAGCAGGAGTCCGTTGGTGCAGCGGGGTCTGTCCCCGGAACGAGCTCTGGAAGTATGAGCAGCAGTAGTGGCGGCGGCGCCGGTGGAGCGATCAGCGGGAGCAGCGGCGCTCAGAACGGGAACAGCTCGGCTAACGGGGTGTCCTCGCGGACTCTGTGCTCGGTAGCCGAGGGACCGAGCGCTCGACTAGGCTCGTCGAGCAGGAAAAGACCCTTGTACAACGGTCTAATCAATCCGTATGAAGACAAGAGTAATGATTTTGTATGGTAAGTAGATTCACCTTCCCTCACTAGGCTAACTTACAGAGGGCTAATGCCACTGGATAGTGAAGTTTGAGTGTGCTTACTTTGAACAATTTCCCACATGCGAGCTTATTTGCAGGTTTATCTTGCAAATCATGTGATTTTCTCCACCCTTATTCCAGTCATTTCTTGTGACAAACTTGTGATGTGAATTCAGCTTGAGTGACGCTGCCATTAAAGTTTCGTTTGCAATAATTGTTTGATGTTTTAAATTTCCACTCGCATTATGATGATCATTTTTTTATCACCCTCATTTTAAGTGGTGGTCTCAGACTTTAAAACCCCACCGTGTACTAATTCAAAACAACAGTCATGTCTCAGCTATTGGTTGATATATTGGAAAAAGGAAGCAAGCTTTGCATGTCATTTTTTCCTTTTTTCTTAACAGCCCTATATGTTTTGAGATGATAGAGGAAGCTCACATGACAAAGTGTGGCCACAGTTTCTGGTAAGAAGCTCTTGTTCTCTAAGCTGAGAGTTTATTCTTGCCTTTTCATGTTGCATTTTCCAACCCATCTGCACACTCAAACAATCATGTCTTCATTTCTATCTAGTTATAAATGTATACGACAGAGTTTGGAGGACAGCAACAGATGCCCAAAATGCAATTATATAATTGATAACGTCGATCAACTCTACCCCAACTTCTTAGGTATGTGTACGCAAAGAATTTTCTAATAATGTGGTCATTACTTTTCAAATTTGACCACATGACACTTTTATTGTTAACTCCTGCAATATGTGTTTCTACAACCCGAATTCTGGAAATGTTGGGACATTTTGTTTTAATTTCAATAAAATGAATGCATTTTTATGCACAAAATGAGCTCATTTCAAATTTGATGCCTGCTACAGGTCTCAAAAAAGTTGGCACGAGGGCAGCAAAGAGCTCAAAAAAAGCAAGAAGTTTTGAAAAGATTCAGCTGGGAGAACATCTAGCAACTAACTAAGTTAATTGACACCAGCTCTGTAACATGATTAGCTATAAAAGGGATGTCTCGAGCAGAGTCTCTCAGAAGTAAAGATGGGCTGAGGCTTTCCAATCTGTGAAAGAGTGCAAAAAAAGATTGTGGAATACTTTAAAAGCAACGTTCCTCAACGTCAAATTGTAAAGGCTTTGCAAATCTCATCTACAGTACATAACATCATCAAAAGATTCAGAGAAACTGGAGAAATCTTTGTGCAAAAGGGACAAGGCCGAAGACCTTTGTTAGATGCCTGTGGTCTTCGGGTCCTCAGACGACACTGCATCACTCATTGGCATGATTCTGTCACTGACATTACTAAATGGGCCCAGTAATACTTCCAGAAACCACTGGCGGTAAACACAATCCGCCGTGCCATCTGAAGATGCCAACTAAAGCTCTATCATGCAAAAAGGAATCCATATGTGAACATGGTCCAGAAGCGCTGTCGTACCCTCTGGGCCAAGGCTCAGATGAGCCTCTAAATGAACCTCTAAAATGAACTGTTTCAAAGTGGAAAAGTGTTCTATGGTCAGACGAGTCCAAATTTGACATTATTCTTGGAAATCACGGATGCCGCGTCATCCAGGCTAAAGAGGAGTGAGACCTTCCAGCGTGTTATCAGCATTCAGTTCAAAAGCCAGTATCTCTGATGGTATGGGGGTGCATACGGTATGAGCAGCTTGCATGTTTTGGAAGGCACTATAAATGCTGAAAAGTGTATATAAATGTTTTACAGCAACATATGCTCCCCTCCAGATGACGTCTATTTCAGGGAAGGCCTGAAACAGGACAATGCAAAACCACATACTGCAGCTATTACAACAGCATGGCTTCGCAGTAGAAGAGTCCAGGTGCTGAATTGGCCTGCCTGCAGTCCAGATCTTTCACCTATAGAGAACATTTGGCGCATCATTAAACGAAAAATACATCAAAGATGACCTCAAACTCTTTAGCAGCTGGAAACCTATATCAGCCAATAGTGGGACCAAATTCCAACACCAAAACTCTAGAAACTCATAACATAGATGCCCAGACATCTTCAAACTGTTTTGAAAAGAGAAGATGCTACACCATGGTAAACATGCCCCCGTCCCAACTATTTTGAGATTTTAGTAGGCATCAAATTTGAAATGAGCTCATTTTGTGCATAAAATTGTCAAATTTCTCAGTTTAAACATTTGTTTATGTTCTATTGTAAATAAAATATTGGCTCCTGTGATTTGAAAGTCTTTTAGTTTTCATTTTATTCAAATGTAAAAAAACATCCCAACATTTCCGTAAATCGGGTTGTATATCAGACATTTGGTTGATTGTTCATTTTTATAGATTGCTTAGCTGACATGATTCTCTAATGATTTTACAGTGAATGAACTGATCCTAAAGCAAAAACAAAGATCTGAAGAGAAGCGTCTTAAACGGGATCACCCTGTACGTACATCCGGTTCTTTGTTTGTATAACGAGTGGAAATTATTTAAACAACCACATTAAATGATGTCATATTGTTCATGTTTAATATTTTCTTTATAGAATGGAACCAAATGGCAGGTTTTCCAAGACGTCCTTGGTGCAGATCAAGAGAACATGGATTTAGCCAATGTCAACTACATATTAGAGTACCTGTTGCAAAAAAAGAAACAACTGGAGGTGGTTGGTACACTTCCTCAGATAACATTACTATCGCCTTTCCCAACACTTCTGGGTTCTTCAGGCACCCTGAGAACAGCTGCTTTATATTAGCATTTCATTCACATTGTGACACCTAGGATGTTGAAACTCCCAAGACTGGTAGATATTCGGATTTTGTAGATTTATTTTATTTTCTGGGGATTAAAATATCACAAATTTGACAAGATATGATCACACAAACCCTGAAATTGTGACTAATCATTTAATTTGACCAAAAATAAGACCAAATAAACCACAAAAACTATAATATTTGTATTACCAAATTCGCAGGACTGTGTGAATATGCAAATCAAAATCTTTTGATCCTGATAAAGTTGTCTCTTAAATGGTATTTAATTATATGTGACTGATAGATTAAAATACTGACTAAACGTAAACAATTTTTGTCTGATTTGTAAAAAAAAAAAAATTTTATTCAATATAAATCTTAGGTGTCAATTTATAGTTACTTTCATTAACATTAACAAGCATAGCAGATTATATATAAAGCTTAAAAGATAATTAGTTTCAAAGCTCTGTTGAAGAGCCTGAAAGCGTGGTTGATTGTTGATGTCACAATAAGGTATTTTTTTTTCTTATAAGGGGGTACAAAACCCCCGCTGTGACTCATAAAGACCAATGGGCTCTCTTTTTCTGATCCATCATTGATCTCTGTCTGCAGGAATCACAAGCTGCTCAGCGCCAGATCTTAATGGAGTTCCTGAAAGAAGCCAGAAGAAATAAAAGAGAGGTTGAGCCTCCACACCTATTTTTAAAATGTTGAATAATGCACCTTTGACAGCAATGAGGTGTTTAACTCAAAGTTTCCCTGTCTGTGCTTCAACAGCAACTGGAGCAGTTACAAAAAGAACTGAATTTTTTGGAGGAGGATATCAAACGAGTTGAGGTCAGTGTACTATGGTGGCTTTATTTATTTAATGTTTGTTTGTTTGTGGTCTAACATATAAATACTATGCACTTGTGAAATGTTTATATATGTTTGTTTATATTAACAGTTTTATATTACTGTTCAAAAGTTTGGAGCCGGAAATATTTTAAAAAGGATTTTGGAAGATGTGTCATGCTCACTAAGGCTGTGCTTATTTGATGAAAAAATACTGCAAAAATAGGAATATTATAAAATATAATTACAATTTAAAATAACATATTTTTCTATTTGAATATATTTTAAAATATAATTTATTCTTGTGATGGCAAAGGTAAATTTTCAGCAACCTTGTTCACACTTGACGTCTTTTTTTAAGCTGCCAGCGTTTTTTCAAAAAAGTACTGAGCGCTTTTTAAAACGCCACCACCGGCGTCTTTTTCTGCAGCTTGGAGCGTCTTTTTAAGTTGAAAAAAGTGTAACTTTTCTGAAAAAAACGCCCTACGTCAAGCACCTTTTTGACTGCTGACCAATGATAAGCGAGTGGCGAGTCGTTTCCATAACAACAAAAACATCAAGAAAAAGATAGCCGGTAGAGAGATCGTACTAGTTTCAGAGCACAAGGAGTTGTATGAAACCGTGCATCATCCAGCCGGAGCTCCTGGACTAAATTGTTGGAAGCAGCATACAGTTTCATTCCCCGTATAATGTTGCGCTGCGCTCCCACAAACATTGTTGGGAACCGGTATACCCTCCCTGTTAACTTAAAAAGCCGGCATTTCAGCAGCACACCGCACTAGGCTACCGTTGCAGCTGTTGTTATAGCAACAAAAGACAAAAGACTGCAATTTGTAACCAAAACGCTGTCAGCTTTTTATTTGACTAAAAAAGCACTCTTGTCAACTTTTTCTAGTCACAAAAGACGCCAAGTGTGAACACGCCCTTACTCCAGTCTGCAGTATCACATGATACTTCAAAAATAATTCTGATATGCTGATTTTGTGCTCAAGAAGCATTTATTATCAGTGTTAAATAGTTGTGTTGCTAATTATTTATGGATTTTTGTATTATTATTTCAAGATGAACAGAGTTCAAAAGAACAGTTTTTTTTAACATTTTATAATATAAAAAAAAAAAAACTAACATATTAAATGTTTTTACTGTCACTTTCAATCAGTTTAATGTGTGCTGAATTAAAGTGTTACTGACCACACACTTTTGTAGTGTACATCTGATGGATACGATTATTTTCTTTTCTTTTAGGAAATGAGTGGCATGTACACAGTGAGTGAAATGGACCCCAATTTAGACAGTACTGTACCCCAGTTTGAAGCTCCCTCTCCTGCACCCAGGTAAGACCAACTATGCAGGTGTATGCAATATTTCAAATAAATACATTAATAGCATTTATAAATAAAAAGTCTAAAATCATGTACATAAGGTAACAGACTAATTATTAACAATTATGCAGTGTTCTTCCTCTTAATAAATAATAACCTGTTTTTGTCTCCAGCAGTAGCATTATAGACCCCACAGAATACATGCAGCACCCTTTTGGTGGAAGCTCACAGGTAATAGCCCCCATTCTGTGAATTGTGCTCATTTGCTGTTATGGCTGATGTATATTCCTTTGAGTAATGCTGATGTTCACTGTTAATTGTTTCACTTGTAGGGTAAAAGACAAACTTGGTACAACAGCACTCTGGCCTCACGGCGTAAGAGACTGACAGCACACTTTGAGGATCTGGAGCAGTGTTATTTCTCCAATAGGATGTCTCGAATAACGGGTTGGTTGATTCAAAGCAATACATACTGTGTTTCTGTTCGTAATTATTATAATATATTTGTTCAAAAAAACTTATTTTCTGGAATATTCAACATAGTCGCTTTTCTCATTAATAGATGAGAGCAGGACTGTTAACCAACTGGATGATTTCATGGAGTGTCTATCAAAATTTACCCGTTACAACTCTGTGAGGCCTTTGGCCACCCTATCTTACGCTAGTGACCTTTATAATGGCTCCAGTATTGTGTCCAGGTAAGTTTGCGAAAATCCTAATTGAACTTCCATTCTTGAAGTAACCAGCAGAGGGTAGTGTTGTATTACTGAATAACATCACCGATATTGATTGTGAATTTTGAGTACCATCTATTTGTCAAAAGCTGAAATTGTGGCCAGCTTATACATAAAATACACAATTGCTCATGATTCTCATCTCTGTTCCATAAATTATTATCAGCTTCAACAAAATGTGTATCTTTAACTGTGCATAAAGTCAGCAATTACACAGATTGCATTCTGATAAAACTCTGATAAAATCATAACACATTAACATTATTGGTTTATTTAGAGTTGAAAGTAAATGGCTTGTGATTTAATGGTAAAGCAGATGTTAATTAAACTGCTCTGATTGTGTGAGTGAGCCAATTTACGGATTTCTTCAGGCTTTCTTGTAAATCGCTTTCACCAATTCATTAAAACGGCTGTAAACAAATGATATTTAAAAAGAAAAATGCTGTATGCTTGTTGCAAAGTTTAAGGACAAGATGTCCTATCTATTTAGGCCCTTTTTTCATTACACTGGTGTTCAAAAGTAGTGTTGGGGTCTGTAAGATATTTACTGATTGATTGATTTTTGTTGAAGAAAATAATACTTTATATAGCAATTCAAATTAACTTAATTAAAGTGCCCCTATTATGCCTTTTCTAATATTACATTTCATGCAGTGTGTCGTGTAGCAGTATGTGAACAAACTTTCTGCAAAGTTGTGAAGCCGACAGTGCACGATAAATAGTTATTGTCTATAAAAAAATGAATAAAAAAAAAAGTCGGCTCGCAATCACTTAAAAAAGTTGTCAGGAATTCTAATCTTATTCTGTTATGGCTGTTCATCACGAAGTAACACATTTGCATAATGTCTGCCTATGGGCTGTCACTCGCGCTGTACACGGTAGACCAATCACAAAGGACTGCCATCTGACCAATCACAGCAGTGAGAGCTCACGGAAAGAAGGGGTTTTGAGAGACTGATTCTTCGAACTGCTTCGCACGAGTCGTTTGGGAATCATTTAGAAATTAGGAAAAATAAAAGCAGTTTTTTGAGAAAACTAAAGTGTTTTGACCTTGGATGCATTTAAACCTGTTTTAGGACACTCATAAAACAATATTAGCAACCTTAAAAATTGTATAATAGGGGCACTTTAAGGGTTAAGCACTAACCCTTGTATGGTGTTCGGGTCTGTGGGACCCATTTTCACTTTTTATCAATATAAAAATTATACTATTAATTATTATTTCAAAGAAATAAGCGATCAGAAATGACAGATAAGACATTTATAGAGTTATAAATATTTATATTTTTAACTCTTAAGATTTATAAAAAAAACTTCTTACTTTAAGCAGCCCTTATTTCAACATTGATAATATTAAAATTATTTCTCAAAGATCATGTGATACTGAAGACTGGAGTAATGACTGCTGAAATTTCAGTATTGCCATTGCAGGAATAAATTATAAATAAAACATTTTTTTATATATATTTCAGAGAACTACTGTTTTTACTGTATTTCTGATCAATTAAATGTAGCCTTATTTAAAAAAAAAAGTAACAGTAGTGTGTATTTCACGGCATGCCAGGTCTTTTTTTATCCCTTTATGTTCAGAGTCAGACTTAAGCTCTCAACTAAGTTAAAAAAAATGTACTTTTATAGATTCAGCTGTGCAGGAAACAGTTGAGTGTTTTAGAATGGTGTTTCTTCCACATCAGTGAAAGATGGCAGACATTTTGGAACTGTTAGCAGATCCAAGTGTCATGAAAATAGAAAATAATTTGGTTCAGTTCCCAAGTCTAGTCTTGGATTTACAAATAAAATCATTGGCTCAAATCAACCGTCATTTCAATGTTTTATGTAATGTTCAGATATATTACACCAATCCTCAACCAGCCAAAGAACCTTGCTCTGCTTGTATAAAAAGTGCCTATTTCATTCACACCAACATTTGTCAGGCATGCTTATATCTGATCACCTAAGCGTCTGAGTGGCTATTTGGATGCATTACAGCTCTTGTCTCTTTCAGTGTTCATGTTTGAGTGGAAGTAGAGCAGATAATGAGCATGCACAGTCAGGAGAACTCACTGTGCTAACACTTGTTCTGTCTCTCTTTCCCTCTTTTGCAGCATTGAATTTGACCGCGACTGTGATTACTTTGCCATTGCCGGTGTCACTAAGAAAATTAAAGTGTTTGAGTATGGCACTGTGATCCAAGATGCTGTGGATATTCATTATCCTGTCAACGAGATGACATGTAACTCTAAAATTAGGTATAAAGAGTGTCTGAAATCAAGGGTTGGCCTCAATGTTCTTTGTGGATTATGCAGTAGCACAACAGAATGTCACATTTTCTTCTGTCTTGTCTCTTTCCAGCTGTATCAGCTGGAGTAGCTACCACAAAAATCTGTTAGCGAGCAGCGACTATGAGGGCACTGTCATTCTTTGGGATGGGTTCACGGGACAGAGGTCAAAGGTCTACCAGGTACCCTTATGTGTCAGGTGGCGCCAGATGACATTCATTACTCTTATACCCCTTTCTGTAGGAGAGAATTTTTACAAATGTCCTTCTTAACTCTCAGACTACTAGAGATCCACTTGTCATCTTTTGTTATAGTACATAAAATAGAAAAAATATAATAGAAATCCTTAGTAAAATTGTAAATGACTTTACGGTCACTTTTAATCAATTTCATCCTTGTTCAATAAAAGTATTAATTTATTTGAAGATTTTATTGTATTTTTTACAAAATATTTGAACGTTAATGTACAATGATGTTTGATTTGACGATTGATTCATTTGATTATTTCTGCAATTGATGGGATAAAAAGCATTTTTGTATATACTGAGAAAACATGTTTTTGCACATCTTGCCCAACATTCTTTTCTCAAATTTAATAAATTACATATAACAAACTGACTAAATAAAAAATGTAATAAATGAAAAGCAAACTATTTTAATTATCAACTGGATAAGTTCGAGACTTGGGTTCATTTTGAATTTAATGTGTTTTTGTGTATACATCTGGGATTTGCTTATTCCTTCAGACTTAATTTAAGTTGGATTCTGACCTTCAAGTTTCATTTCCACAGGAACATGAAAAGCGGTGTTGGAGTGTCGATTTCAACCTTATGGATCCCAAGCTCTTAGCATCAGGATCAGATGACGCAAAAGGTATTTTTGATGGAAGTTATTTGATTTGGGATTCTTACAGAGATTCTTCTGTAAATCCTTAAGAATGAATTCTCTTTTTCCCCAGTCAAGTTGTGGTCCACCAACCTGGACAATTCAGTAGCCAGCATTGAAGCGAAGGCCAATGTATGCTGTGTCAAGTTCAGTCCATCCTCTCGATATCACCTTGCCTTTGGATGTGCAGGTGCATAATTCATTTGAATCAATCTATTACAATATTTACATCCTGTTCAAATCATAAAACCTTTCAATTCACTCTAAATCTTTTCCAGACCACTGTGTGCACTACTATGACTTGAGAAACACTAAGCAGCCCATCATGGTTTTCAAAGGCCACAGGAAAGCAGTGTCCTATGCCAAATTTGTCAACGGAGAAGAGATTGTGTCAGCGTATGTATACATTGAAATTTCATCTGCTTTTTTATCCTGAATCATTGGAAAAATGTCTTTAGTGTAAGAGTCAGTGGAAAGAAGTTCATGTGTAATAATAGGGGTGAAACGGTTCTTTGAGAAAAACATTGTATGGTACAATTTTTAATGGTGTATTGCTGTATCATTTAACTTAATCAAAACATCAGCTATTGGAACAGTATTGGCTTATTGTGTTACAAAAATATTGGTTATCAAATTGTCCTCGAATTTCCTAACAATTGCATTGCTATTCAAACCAGAGCCATGATCCAAACCGCACCATTAGAAATCTGAACCATTACACCAGCAATTACAAACAACTCTCGAGTTGAAAACCAAACATCTGAGTTAAATTGTAACATCCCCACAGATCAACAGACAGCCAGCTGAAACTCTGGAACGTGAACAAGCCACATTGTTTGCGCTCATTTAAAGGCCACATAAACGAGAAGAACTTTGTGGGTCTGGCATCTAATGGAGACTATGTAGCATGTGGTGAGTGGCACTATGCAGAATTGGTTAAAACATTTGCCCCAAAAACGTATTTAATTCTGGTTACAATCAGAACTGTGATAATGCAGCTTGATTAAACCTTCTCTGATCATTTCAAATCAATGAAGGTTTTTTTTTTTATTAAGTAAAAAGGTAATAAATGTTTATCTGGTTAAAAAATACTAAAACTCCTCAATGCACTTACTTCATATACCCCACAGGAAGTGAAAACAACTCACTGTACTTGTACTACAAGGGGCTCTCCAAGACGCTGCTGACTTTCAAGTTTGACACGGTGAAGAGTGTCCTGGACAAGGACAAGAAAGAGGATGACACCAATGAGTTTGTCAGTGCGGTGTGCTGGCGAGCTCTACCTGATGGGGTATGATTCAATCTTATTTCATTCACATATGACATGATAAATCACTCTTCTGAAACCAGCAGTAGAACAAAAACGTCCATGGGGGCACATGGGGACAGTCGAACCGAACTCCTTGGTACATTAAGTAAGGAATAATTGACAACGGGTCATTGAATTATTAGAAAAATAATGCACACCGAGGTGGTTATGTGGTCACGAAGCGGAGTGGCCGTTACACCTTGGGTGTGCATTATTTTTCTAATAATTCAACGCTCGGAGTCAATTATTCGGCTTATACTACAGTTGCCACACCTAAAGACATCAATCAGATGATATATTTCAAGGCATTCTTCCGTTTTTTCTACTTCAATCGCTATTGTGAGTAAAATTATTTCTTCCGCATCTCATCCAACGCCTCCCTTGCTAATTCCAAAATGTAATTTTAAACCGTAACGGAGGCTTGAGCCATTGATAGCAGACTAATACAGTTAATAATTAAGTTATGAGACAGAGAGAGAGATTAATGTTACCTCTGTGAGTCAGTGATCGGCAGCAATGTCTATCGTGAGACTAAGTTCATATTCTTCATGAACAGAGCCGTTGTTGTTACCTCGCTTGTGAGAAGTCATGCAGTTTTTAAACTGTTACTGATAAAATCATCAGAGTGGTGCTAACTACATTAGTGCTTATGTTAAGGTGTGTGCAAACTATATGTGTGTCTGTCAGGGAGAGACCGAGAGCGGGAGAGAGAGTAGGCTATGTGCTTTCCGTACATAAAATGTACTTAATTTTGTGGCAAAAACATGGACAAGATCTGTCGATTTTATCCTTTTGTTTACTGTATTTATTTGTTTGGCCAGTGTCGTTGTGGGTTTTGGTTGTTTTTTTTGTTGTAAGACCTTTGAAATAACAGAAATCATTTTGCGAATGATATAGTCATGTGTTGCAGTGCGTTTCCCTGAAAATCAGATTCAAGCATTCAATGGCCCCGTAGTATAAGGACAAGTAATGGTAGTGTAGCAAAGGACAGTGTGTTGGGAGAAGGTTGGTGTACATCCGCTTTCAGAAATCCAGGCTTCTTAAACCCACACTCCTCTGCTTCACTGTCTAAAATAGTGTGGTTTGCAGGAAAAGGCAGTTCTATAAATTCATCTTTCAGCATGTGACTAATTTTCCATGCTCTTTAGAAGGAGGATCCAAACAGGGCTGTTACAATCCTGACATTTTTGTTATTAATGATTTAAATCTTTTTGTTCATGTTCATTGTTTACTAAACATTAAATATTGGAATCATACAATACAATGTTTGTATTTTACAGGGTTTGTTTTAACCAGAGCAGAATATAAATTATGCCATTTTAAATATTTACTAATGCTTGATTAACTATTTCTCTTTAGGCTGCTTTAGGTTTTGGTGAGGTCATTTTGTTTTATTGTCGGAACGAAGTCAAACTGAATGATATAGTAATATAATATTGATTATTATAGAATATGAAAATGTTATTAACAGTAATATATTTCTATCCTAAAATCGTACTTGAGTAATTTCAAGGCAGTCCTAATAAATCTGAGCCTTCATTTTGCATGATGGAAGACCTTTCAATTTCTGTGTGTATTTAATAGTCCCCCAATATATAATTTTTTCATCATATTTCATAGAAAGTGGGTCATTTTTTTCCCACTTAACTTTGTAAGATGTGTCTGTAACAGCTCAAAATATTTCCCACAATGCCAATGCTAAAATAAAGTGAAACCAAAGCGTTCCACTGATATTTTAGTATAATAAAGTATTATAGTGTTCATTGACATTTTTATGTATTTTTGTCATTTCTATTAGTTTTTGTTTTAAAATATTTCCGATTAAAGTTTATGTGTGTGTGTATATATATATATATATATATATATATATATATATATATATATATATATATATATATATATAATTTTACTTATATTTTCACTTAATATTTCTTATTTAAATTGCAATATGCTATCAGAATTTACAAATCACAATAATCATGGTTTCACTGAGAGTTAATATGTAATACAAATTGTGATCAAGCCTAATCAGCTCAGAAATATTAGAAAATGAAATGTGTGGATTCATGTTCACCCTGCTTTATCAGCTAAAACCCAATATAAACATTACCTCTTCTTCTAGATCCCTTGTGTATTACGTACCTTTTAGACTTGACATTTTCTCGACATTAATTGGGGGAAAAACCAATGTGCTGACCAAGCTGAATTTCTGCTTAGTGTCTTGGTCTTAATTAATTGCCTTTCTCATCCTTACGTAAATTATGCAGAAATAAAATGTCAATGTTTTTGAGAACATATAAGAATAAGGAAACACAAAGTGAGTTTTTGAGTTTGGAATGACCTGGGCAGTTTAGGCCAAACATCCCAGACAGGCGAATATTGTTTTGGACTTTCAGTCAATGCTCTGAAATGCCCTCATTTCTTTGTTTTGATTCTCAGGAGTCAAATGTGTTGATTGCTGCAAACAGTCAAGGAACAATCAAGGTGAGTTGTTCTGTAAAACAATACATAGCTATACAAATGCCAATATTTATTGCAGAGAGCTGTTTTTTATTACTTAAAGCAGGAGGATCTGTCCTCCTATAGTCGCATTTGCTCAGCTGTTGAATACTTAATTTCTCAAAACTCTAAATTGAATCGCACTGCAAATGTTTTTCTTGTTTCTAAAGGTACTTGAGCTGGTCTGAAGGTCCACTCCAATCTGTCGTCAGAACCTACTAAAGAACTGTTGCTTCTCTGGTTGGTCGATGCGAGGGCGCTGTAGCTGGGTGTAACTGAAGCTATTGTTTCCAAGAAAACAACCAGCAGAAATGGTTTTTATCAGCATTATATTTGTAAAAGACTCAATCATTTTGCGTCGTCATACTATCGCTGTATGTGAAATATTGAGATGAGCACCTGTTTGTGCTGACAGGGAGATGGGCACAAATGCCTCTTTTTGAATAAAGTTGTTGAATAAAGGTATTAAGAAGTTATTGGAGAGTAACTGAACATCTTTAAACATGGAGGGGAAGACACATTCTCAAAACTTTTACTAGAGGTAAATCTAGCCAGAACAAGAGCTACGAGACATTTAAGGCCAAAGCACAAGACCATAACACAATGACATACTTGTAGTTCTAAAAATGAGCTGTCTTTGATTCATTTGAGCCTGTTGTATCTATTTACTTCATATTGTTTTTGATACAATGTGTGTCTGTTTATCCATAAGATATGTGTAAGCTTTGGCATATTCCGGTGGTCTCCCCAAATTAAATTACAGGACCTTTTTTAGCTTTTCTGTTGGTTAAGTGGACATGCTTATGTCAAGGGTATTTTTTTTTAAGTATACAAGATGTACTCTTAATTTGGTATTTACCGCATTTTGAAATGATTTTCATTATTTGTAAATCCCAGGAAGTCCTATACTCATCAGACAACCTGTGCATGAGATTCTTCTCAGTTTTTCTATGTTTTCAAGATCTAATTGACTGTTGTCCAGGGCTCTTTCACGTGGTCATTTTTTTTTTTTTTAAAACGGAGTAAATTAGAACTCATCAAAGGTTTAATGACACTATGTATACTTAATTGGGATTGTTTAACATCACCCGTAACATTGCTGCTCTTTCATCTTTGAGTTCTTGTACAGGTGTTATTTATTTTAATAATTTATAGAAATTGTGTGAACATTGAACCCATAATAGACTTTAGGCTTCAAGCTTTATTGTAAGACCTCTGTTGCATCCTGGTAATTCAGTTTATTTACTCATTTTAACATTAATTTGAATGAATAAATTATTCTTTTTTTCCTTTGGTTATATACTGTGTTTATCTTTCTGAATGAAATGTGTTTATGCAAATTTTATCATATTCTACATTCTGTGTTTCAGGATTTATTTAAATGCATAATATTAGAGAATACAAGATGGTTCACATAATTAGTATTACACAGGTTTTCATGGTATTTTTACTGCTTTACTGGCCCGCTGTCTCGTGTTTTACAATCGTGACTATAATTTTAACAGTGACCTGATCTCAGCTTTTTCAGTTTATTCTGTATATTTTATATTCCTTTCATGTCTTAAAATATTAGGTAAAATATGAAACTCAAAAATTTTAAGATGGAAAACCTATTTTCTTTTAATAAAATATCACAACTACAAGCAAGGTTTTTATTTTTATAAGTATTTAGCCATTTATGATTTAAAATAAATATTCCAGGGTTTAATTTATCGTATTATATTTTTTTCTTAAACCAAAATGTCTCAAAATATGCTTGTTTTTTTATACATCAGCTTGGTTTCGTATGTTCCCAATATCACTTTCCATCCTCTTAGGATTTTATAAGATCCTTTTAAGAAAAAAACAAAAAACATTCTTCATACTTGTGTAGGAAGTGAGATAATTTTGGAGGGAAAGGAACAGCACAAACATGAAGTATTAGTAATGAGAGTTCTAAATTATGTCATGGTTTGTCTCAGTTTAAAACACTCCATCCTGTCAGATAAAAATTGACCGATATCAGCATAATAATGTCCAGAAGAAAAAAAGTGTTCAGAAAAATATTAAATTAAACTTCTAGGTGACACTTAAATATAAGCAAATTCTCTCTTCATTTCTATCCTCTTCAGTTTATGGAGCCTGGACCATAACTTGTGTCTGGTATACAATTGTATAGAATACTGCCTTACATTGCCAAAAAAGAATATTTAGTTAAATCGTTTAGAAAGTGCTGCATAACAGGAATGACCTATTTCTTCTATTCTGATGAAGTGGCTTGAAGGAAAGTAACTTGCTAGAAGCCATGTGATAAAGCACTATGCGGTGCAAACAAATGTATCCTGACACCCTGATAACAGCATCAAGGTATTCAAGGTTGGAGCTAAACCATGCAGAAGAGCGGCACTCCAGGACCGACGTTGCCTATCCCTGACCTAAAGCGTAAAGGAGGAAACAAAGAAGATGAGAAAAGTTAGTATTCAGTAATGACTTGAGTCCAGCTGAAAGTAGGTTTTACCTAAAAATTACTCTGTACCAGCTCTCTCTATCTATTTTGGCAACTTTGCAAATTAGGCAAATTTGCTTTGATGAACGTACCATTCCACAGTCTAAAACATACCCTAGAAGACTTCTGGCTTTAACAGGTGATAATTGACTTGACAATGTACGAGTAGAAACTCGTTTTATAAATGAGAAATGTATCAATTCTTGGAAAAACCATGCCTTTTTATTCATAAATGTGTTGAGTTCAAGGGACAATTTAATTAATTGCATTAAAATCTCAGAAAGATAAGAAACTTTGAAAAACTTAGATATTAAAAAATAAGATATCAAGTTAGATTATGAAATATGTGAGATTGTCAGAATGCAAATTGTGAGCTATAATGCGAGAATATAAAGTCACAATTTAGATTAAAATCTCATTTTGAGAAATACAGTAAGAATGTGACAGTTACACTTAACATATAGTCACATTTTGAAATGAAAAAGTTATATTGAGAGATATAAGGTCAAATTGTGACCTTGTCAGTGAATAGAATAAAATCCTATGATGCAAAATCAATTTTAGATATACAGTTGGGGCATAAAGTCTAATTTTGAGATGTAAATTCAATGATACTAAGCCACATTGTGACAATAAGTTACCTTCTTCTTAAGATATAAAGTCAGTGGCATTAATGCAGTCTGAGAAATCACAAGTATTTCGTATTTCTTTACTCTGAGGCCTAAACCAGTCTGCATAGGTGGTTTACCGGGAACAAAACACAAACAAGTGTGGTAAATACTTTAAAAGGGTACTGAATGTAAAAGATCAAGTTTAATAAGATATTGATCTGATTAGTGCGTGTACATTTACCTCAGCTAGCAGACCAGTACCTTGAACATAGTGCAAAATGCATGACTGTTATATAACTTACAGTCAGTCATAACAGTGGTACATGGGTGCTTTTTAAACCCTCCCTCTTTACTTCAACTCGTGTTGTTCTCTTGTAAGTTAACAGCTTCTTTTGTGTGAAGTCTCCCCTGTGAAGACCAGAGGTCTTAGCGCTCTCTTAATGTTGCTTTGATGTGGAGGTTTCGTGAGGATGTCTCCAGTACTCTCACAGTTCGACCACATCATTAGCGCACAGCTCAAAGGAAGCCAAAGAAAGAGGAACAGGAAGCTTCCTGAAACATGGAGAAATCTTTGTAGATTTGGACGCTGAAGTCTGTTTGTTAAGAAGCACTTTCATGTTATAAAACAGAACTTCTAGATTTCTGTAGTGTCCTAGTTAGTTCTCTTTCATTCTACATCGAGTGCACAGCACAGAGAAGCTCATTATTGGATAATACTGAACTAACTAGCACACTAAGGATGTATAGAAGTTATATTCTCAGCATTTCTATCAGGCGATCAATATGGACCGTGAATGCTCCTGTCTGGCTTGTTCCTCTCCAAGATATATTATTAATGAAGGAAATGTTATATCTGTTTCAAACTTTTCCCTATGCAATGCTAGTTGATATATCAAGAGTTACCAAAAGCTAATCCTTGTTTTATAAAAGTGATATAGATCAACTTTTAATGATGTATTATACAGGTCATAAGGAAGGATGTATCATAAGGAATTCAACCTTGCCGGTCTAAAGCGTAGCTCCAAGAAGCTTCCTCTCTAATGAATAAAGCCATTAGATGTTCATGCTAGCCGTAGTCATGAATGCTAAACAATGGTCTAATTTAGGAGCGGTGTTCCATGAAGCTCCGTACAACAGTTCATAAATTACAAACATAAAAATGCCCGTCAGTCTGAATGGAGGGAAGATTGAATCTTATTCCATTACCACGATACCACATTCTGCCTGAGAGCATCGCAATAAGAATACAAAGAATCCGGACAACAATTAAATGCTTCCTTCCTTTATCTCTGACAAGCAGAATATAGACAAAACTATATAATGTGTTATCAGACTAGTTAAAGTCAAAGGCAAATCTCTGTTGTTTTAAGGTGGTTAGTCGCAGCTGTTCGAAATTATGTGCAAATGCAGTTGCTGAATTTCCACTACTTGTCAAAAGTTTGGGGTTAGTACTTTTTTTTTTTTGAATTTTGAAAACTACAACATTCCTCAAAAGTGACAGTAGCCCAGCTAACATGGGAGATTCCCAGAACTTTCGCTAACATTCTGGAAAAGTTTTGAACAAACGTTCTTCCAGTAACATTAATTGTATTTCATTAGTTGGTCTTTAATGATGTTTGTACATTGATCATGGAACGATTGTTTTAGTTCTGAAACAGGATGGCCATCTAATGTTATATATTTTTTAGAATTTGTTTCAGAACATTAAGGCAACATTCAGAAGTAACATTTCAATGTTTGCAAAATGCTAAAATAGACTGTTCCTTTCAGGGTTCCTCAATTCGTTTTTGCAGAGGGCCGAATTCTGCCAACAATACCAAGCCAAGGGCCACTGACCGATATATATATATGTATTATTGATGCTTTTGTTAAAATGGTCACAAGATAAATATTTAGATTTACCCCCAGTTTAATTCAATTATGAAAATGTTTGCATTTAGATCTTTGCCTATTGAATATTAAAAACAAATGAACAAACTAAAATCTGGATCTTTATGTCTGCCATGCAAAGCAACTGTTGCTCATCTCCAGACTGGATATCTTCTCTCCACTTTCCCTATTTGCAGATTAAATTATTAGAGCTAACACTTTTATACTTAGATATTTTGGAGGGGATCAAGCTGTAACACCGAGTGTACCAACGTGACGTGATAAAAGTATCTTTTCCATCTGTAGCTGATCTCTCTCAGCTACTTCGAGGCGGGTCATGAATCCCATTCCCTACATACCTGCATGGGAGGCGGACGCTGTGGTGGTTAAACGATTAAAACTAATTGAATATCATAACATACAAGGTCCTGCTGTTCTGTAGCCACAGATTTTCTGGTCTTGTATTTTTCTCCTACAGATGACTTGCAGGACACTGTATGTTATGATATTAAATTAGTTTTAATCGTTTAACCACCACAGCGTCTTGTCTCCGTTGGCAACGCACACAATTCATGTCGAATGCAAGTGACGTCACAGCAGAAAGTGTAAGCAGCGATTGCAAGTTACATTGTATTTTAATTTATTTTTTCTTGTCTTCACCATCTGTTGTAAAATGTTGAGAGATTCAAACAAAAAATAATCAATAAATAGAACAAAATAAAAAAGACTGCAAGTGACATCACTCGCGGAAGTGCAAGTGTCTGAGCGTGCAAGTGCTGAGAGTGCAAGTCTGCAGCCAGACACTTCTCGAAGATTTGCAATGCAGAGAGACGTATCTGCGACGCCCTCTTCTGACGAAGAATATGCAGCTGCAGCTCATTTGCATTTAAAACCATACACTCCAAATCAGCTCTTTTTTTAGACATATCCAAAAAATGACATTTTCCAGCTGATATAATAAATTATCTGTGGGGTATTTGGGACTGAAACTTCACAGACACATTCTGGGGACACCCAAGACCAATATTATATCTTGTAAAAAGGGTGCCCTTTAATGTCTGTTTGATCAAGAAAAAAGGTTTTGAATGTTCAGAAAACATTAAGAAATAATGTTTTAACTTTAGTTTTTAACTTTTTAACTTTAAACTTAAAGAGAACATTACTCAAATGTTCTTAGAACATATTTTTTGTTAGCTGGGGAAATTATTATATTTCAAGTAAATACGGCTCTTTTGAAATTTCTATTCATCAAAATTCCTGAAAAAAAGTATCACAAAAATATTAAGCAGCAGCACAACTGTTTTCAACATTATAATAATAAGGAATATTAAATCATCGTATTAGAATGATTTCTGATGAATCATGTGACTGACATATTTCGCAATACTGCTGTTTCAATGTAATTTCATCAAATAAATTGAAGCCTTGGTGAGCATAAGAGACTTATTTCAAAACATTAATGACCCAAAACTTTTGAACGGTAGCGCATGATACAAAATGAAATGCATGGAAGCAAATCTTGCAGATGTGAAAGTTATCCAGAGAAAATCCTCTGTTCTGAGAGCGAGCTCAATTAGCCCCCCTGTGCATGAGCTGTGATTTTCCACAGCAATATTATTGCTAGGCTGTGCAGTACTGTAGCTCAATAACTTTCCTATATGCTCTAGGGTTTGTGATTAAATTTGCATCTAACATCATATTTGCATTGAAATATATGTGTATGTTCAAATTGACGTACCATTTGCATATAAATATACAGCATGTGTATATTTGCATAAGCTCTGGACAACAATCTGTGAAAACATCACAACTATATGTATTCATTTAGGTTCAAAACCACTGGCAAAAATAGGGAGTTTGTCTTCTTTTTGCTGATATAACAGCACACACTCTTCTTGGATGGATTTAGACTCTATTGGAACATGGCTGCAGGGATTTGCTCCCATTCAGACACAAGCAATTGGGTCTGGCTCGCAGTCGGCGTTCAAATTCATCCCAATGGTGTTCACTGAGTTCAGGTCTGGGCTTTGTGCGAGTCGAGCTCTTCCACACCAGACTCAGTAAATCATTTCTTTATGGCACTTGGTGCACAGGGGTATTGTCATGCAGGAACAGAAAAAGGCCCTCCCTAAATTGTTGCCACAAAGTTGGAAGCACTAGGATGTCACAGTTACATTAGGATTTGTCCTTCCAGGTTTTAAATTCTTTGCATAGACCTTACACAAATTTCATATTCTCAAAATACAGTAAAAGTATCGTTTAATTTTATTCATGAGACACTTTAAATATTTAAAGAACCCCATACAAAAAGCCTTAACGTGTGTGTTTGTTTGCTTGGTTTGTTTTACATTAGCAAAGAAGCATACATGTTTACAAAATGATTGTCTCTTTAGTTCATGCAGATGGCATAAACTTGCATTTTGAAAAGATGAAATAGTTGAGTATCAGTTCCTACAAGATCAAAGTTCAAAGGAACTTCAGATCTTTTCTTTGTTCTTTTTGAGAACAAGATTCCCGCTAGAGGGCTGCATTGGTTTGGGCTCCCGCGGGACCCAACGGAAATCTTGTGAGAGCAGGTGGTTTTACCTTTGCTGCGGGCGGGAGTGGGCGGTCAGAAAATTTAGCGGGAGACCCCCGCTAAAATTTGCTTATGCACCTTTCAATGTACTTTTTAGTTTACACTCCGTTAATTTACATGTGATAATAATCGGCCTCACTCAGGACGGTGGCGAGTCTGCTTACAGACAGGAGGTTAAGGAGCTGGCTGTCTGGTGCAGTCTAAACAACCGAGAGCTCAACATGCTCAAAACAGTGGAGATGATCGTGGACTTCAGGAGAAACCCCCCTGCACTCCCCCACTCACCATCATGAACAGCACTGTGACTGCAGTGGAGTCATTCAGGTTCCTGGGCACCACTATCTCCCAGGACCTGAAGTGGGACATTCACATAGACTCAATTGTGAAAAAGGCCCAGCAGAGGTTGTTCTTCCTTCGCCAGCTGAGGAAGTTCAACCTGCCACGGGAGCTGCTGAAACAGTTCTACTATGCCATCATTGAATCCGTCCTCTGCACTTCAATAACTGTCTGGTTTAACTCAGCTACCAATTCTGACCTCAGAAGACTACAGAGGGTAGTCCGGACTGCTGAGTAAATCATTAGTACACCCTTCCCCACTCCAAAAACTGAACTTATCCAGAGTGAGCAAAAGGGCTGGCAAAATCACTCTGGACCCCTCATATCGAAAACACTCCCTCATTGAACTGTTACCATCTGATTGACGCTACAGAGAGTACCAGAACGACCAGACACAGAAACAGTTTCTTTCCCCAAGCAATCCATCTCATGAACACTTGGCAATAATTATGGTACACACACTATTTATACACTTATATATCTAACACACATACTTAGTCTACACTTCGATTGCCATGATAATATTCCTCTACATACAAAACTGTCTATTGTTATATACCTATACATACAATTGTCAATTTGTATATTGTTATTCCTTATTTACTTGTTCTTTTTATTATCTGTTTTTTGTTTCTTTCACTGTCATTCTATTGCACAGCGGTAGCTTCTGTCATGAAAACAAATTCATTGTGTGTGTAAACATACCTGGCAATAAAGCTCATTCTGATTCTGATTAATATGAAATTATATATGTACAGTAGTATATGTATATTATATATGTATGCAAAGTTTTCCTTCAGCTATTATTTCCAGATGTCAAAATACATAACATCAGCTTTTTTGGGGAAAACGGAATTCAATTTATGAATACACATTTTGTAAGTCAAATTGTCACCATATTTTGCACATGGTCTACCCGATGGCTTTCACTTTGCAATGTGGGCAGCGTTCCTAAATTCTCTCAGGCAACAGCTTGCACTTTAATTCTCTCCGGTATGACTGAGTTCTTACTCAGAGCCCTAAACAAATCGAGAAGGGCAGGAAGCTGTCATTGCCATCTTTAAACTTTTTTTCCTGGAAAAATGATGCAAAAATTGGCACAACTTACTCCTCCAGCCTTCTTGTCTGAATTGGGTCAACAGAAAATCTACTTTTTATTTTGGTCCTCCAAATATAATAATAAACCCATCTACTTAAAAAAGGATGGCACATCCTCTCCTCGTAGCTTTATGTATTCTAGTGTTTGTGGTATTATGGATTAATGTACACAGATTTTGCAACACTGACAAAAATATTTGCTGACTTCTGAAACAAATTGCACCAAAGTCATGCAAAAAAAAGTACATTTGAATAGAGTTAGTTTAGATGCAAATACGGATTGGGTTATGTACAATAACCTGGTGTATATCTTGTATTTAAATCTCATAATATTAATAAAATCAAATTAGCTGACTGAAATCATACACTGCCCATTCTTTCCTGGCTTTCACTGCTTGGCATCATTTGGTCTGAATGTTGGCAGTGATAAGAGAGAAACTGAGTAATGCTAAAACTATCGGAGTAATCCAAAATATAACACCCTACACTGTCAGCCTGTATCACAGACAGCTTTTTCTTTTCTTTTTCTGTTTTATTGTGCATGGTTTTATCTATCATCTGTTTTTACTTGGTATTTATTTCATCAGTGGGAGGCATAGAAAAAAATGTCATGTCTTGTTCTTGTGTTCAAAACAAATTTGATGTGTCATATTTTAATAGACAGTTCCTCAAGCCTTTTGATATTTAAACATTATAATTTCACCTATTAATATTTGTTTTTATTACATGGTTCATCAGAAAATGTAACTTGTTGGCAATCAAGGCAGTGATTTAGCAGTCAGACATTTCTTAATATTAGCAAAGCTCTCCTCGCAATTCTGTTTGACGGGGTCAGAAATCTATCATTTAGTACAAACACAACAGGTGCCATCTTGTGTCTCAGTTATCGATTTTTTTTTGTGAAAATTACCTTTGGTGTTAATATTCCTATAGCGTTGTTGCAGTGTTTATGAACTTTGTTAGTTTATCACTTTGTAGTGGCCTACTGTTATTTGATATACATTTTAGGATGTATAGGATTATACAATTATTTGAACTTGGATAAATATTTCATTTATAATTATTTGGTGAGTACAGTACAATCCAAAAAAGTCTCTCTTTTTTGGTACATTTGGGTACATTTGGTACCCACAGCTCAAAAAGACATTCTGATCAATCTCATATTTTATTAATGCTGAAGCTGCTATCTCTGGATATGTGTCTTTATAGCATAGAAATGTCAAAATCTACAGATCTAGGTGTTGACATTCTACCGCTCCTTTTGGTCATGTTCATTGTGTGTTTTCATTTTTCTCCTCTTTCTTAATTCACATGCGACCTCAGTTCCCCTCTCCCTCTTCGTTCCTCGGTAGCAACTTTCCACATCAATTAACATCTTATATATACTGGATTTTTTAGTCCTCAGTCAATGGTAATATGAACATTTTCTGCGAGAAGAGTGTTCAAACATTCAGAAAGCTTTCTATCTATAGTTGAATATCTGAGTAAAAATGTTCCCAAATGTAATTACAGGTTTTTCAGACCAATATAATTTGACTTGGATCATAAAGACTAAAGGACCCACATTTAAAAAACGACAGTTACGTATTGCTGGAGGACTGCATGCATTCTTGTGCTGTCCAATTCCTTGCACCTGCTTCATTGGCAAGATGACCTCTGACCCAGTACAACAGTGTGCATGAATATTTTAGCATTGCTTTGAAACACCTCTGATATTCAAAGACAGTGCTTCTGTTACAGGCTTTAATGAGAGGGTTGGTACCCGGATACATGAGATTTAGTCTCTGTTTTCGCTTGCTCCTGAATGCTGTTATACAGCAGTGAAGCGCTAGGAAACAGAGGTTCACTGACAACATGTGGCAAACAGCGAAGCTCCAACCACATGCTCTTGAGCGCATACATCTGCAGGAGCTGCCCTGTCTCTCAGACTGCTGTCCCTGAGCCCGCTGGGTAGGAAGAGTAATTGGATTTGATGAGAGGGAGGAGAGAAAAGAGCGCCTATATGTGCACGCTTAGATTCTCTTAGTCATACCACACTGCCAGTAAATTCACAGAGGCTGGCTTTATCGGACTGACAATTTCAAACTGCCTAGAAGGATTAAAGGAATTAGAAATATTACTATTCTGTGCAGTAAATATTCAGGATACAATTGGATAAACACAACAGGATAAATTGATAAATGACTGTTTATCTTTGTAACAATAAACACTGATTACAGTCAATCAGCTCCTCCAAATGAATGCGCCATGAATGAATAATCGTTTTCCTTCCTGGCGATCTGGTTCATGTTAAAAAGGTTGCTTGAAATGCACTAATATTTCTGGCAGCTTTTAAAGTAGGGGCAGATGTCACATTTAGATTTCTTCAAAATGATCAGTAAATGATGATACTTACTTGGCACATGCACATTTCTCTGCTTTTCTGTATTTTGAATTAAACCAACATTTTGGTTGACAATTAATATGAAATACATATTCCTACATGGTAATACATAGAGGATGTTGTTCTGACTGTGAAGTCACTGGCAGTTGTAACACTGGATGATTAAAATGTGTAATTAACATTATTTAATCAAAGTATCTAGTTCAAAATCATGTTTAAATGGACTTACTTTATTTTAGATCATTATAATGGTCATCCCACTTTAGCAGTATAATGTAGGCTTTTGTTCCAATCACATATTATTCCTAGCAGCTAAAATAATTAATTCCAAGTAAATATTAAAACTATTCAGTATAATTAGTATTAATGCAATGATATGGTTGCTTTGACTCTTGTTCTTATTTAAGATACACTTGGTTATTTTTCAGGCATTCCAATTGCTCATAATTCACTGTATTTCGTATTATGATCCCATCTTGTTTTATCATAAGTGTATTAAAGGTGCATTTTCTTTCTTCTTAAATGTTTTTTGTGGCATTTTCACTTTTATTATGATAAATCAGAGATGACAGGAAGCGAAGTGGCAGAGAGATAGGGTGGCAGGAAAGGTCCTCGAGTCAACCCAGGCTCATGGAAATACATGCCTCTATAGATACATTTCTGCAACATTGTTTTTACGTACCTTACTGCATGTTTCCCTGCAGTTTCAAAGTGAAATGTCCAGTGAGTGGCGCTAACAAGGGTTCAATACATGACACTGGCATGTTTATTACTACCCGATGGTAATGCAAAATTGATATAAAAACACATTTGTTGATGCAACCGTGCCATTTGAACTTCCTTATATGCAGGTTTGAACTGTTTTGTCAATACAAAATGCAATACTGCGTGAGCTACCGAACAAACCTACTGAATATGAAAACCCATACATATGAAGCTAGATATGTGACGCTAACATTCAAAAGTATCAGTTTTCAAATCTTGCAGCATGTTAAAATTGTTTTGAAGTCATAACATAATATTCTTCAAGTAATTGTGTGAAAATTTGGCTTTATTAATTGAAACTGTGGATCTGTAAATCATATTTTTTGTGAAAAGGAATAAAAGTTGTCAAAGTTTTAATGCTTCCAGTGTTCATTTCAACTGGAAACTGCAGTGTTTCATACATATAATTATGTTTTTTCAGTTTTGCAGAAAGTTATAGAGAGGAACATATTTCCAATGAGCCTAGGTAGCCTTGAGTTGGGATTCGAACTCGGGACGCCCATAGCATAACGGTGCTGTATGTCACCGCACTGCCCACTAAGGCTATCGGCATTGACAATGCACACTTTCTTTTGGCACATAAAATTTCTTCACCAAACAATATTATGTTGATTCGTAGTGGTTTGGAGGAAAAACATAAACCTGTTACAATTGCCCCTTCCTCCTCTATTCTACATCAATGTTTGTTGAGTTTTTTAACATAGTTCTCAAACACAGAAATAAATATTTTACTATATTTTTTATCCTTGTTAGTTTGCTTTTCGCAATACTCCACAGGTTTATTTCAACATAATAGTTCATTGTTATGCATTGAGTGACTTCTCGCACAATAGTTGTAACTACTTTTTTCAATTCATTTACAAAAGGAAAAGTATCATGGTGATTTAATCCCAGCTGGCAGGCAAGTGAAGTCATCTCTATCTATAGCACACTAGCTGTGACGTATTTTCAGGGTCACAGGTGAGCAGCGCTGTTGGAAGGTACCAGGACCTTTCCTCTCAAGGGGTTCAATAAAGACGCTTCAAGGAGAGTCAAGGACTTTCCTTAAAAGATCTCCTTAACAATCGGCTTTCGATGTACCGCCTCCTCTCTGGGTACCTGCCCTACGATGGGCTTGTGGCATTTATTACTTCAGTCCAAAAAGAAATCCCTTGAAACAAACTGTCAGTGGCATTTACTCTGTCTATCAAAATGATAGGCAGCAAGAAGAACGACTAAATCTGTTCTGAACAAGGAGTTACAGGCTTTCATCTGTGTGAGGCTCAATGTAATGCCAGAGTGCAGAGAAAGCCCTCAACAAATGTAAAAAAAGTTCAAAGACAGAAACAGATAACTGAATGAAATGTTGGTCGCAACAAAGCAAAAGACGAATGTCTCTCAAGATACCAGGGCTTGTAGGTATTTTTTTTTCCATAGGTCTTTTTAACCATTTGATAAATAAGTATAGAATCATAAAATCCCTTTTATATGTTTTCAGCATAAGAATGAATTTGAGCAATTGCAAATATTTCAACACTTTATTCCAAAACATTTTATATATATAATCAGTGAACTCATTGGTGACTTTTTTCAACCATTAATTAACACTCTGTTAAGCTTAAGAACGGTCCATTTAAGTAAAAAAATAAAAGATTTTAAAATATATTTTCAGTTTTCATTTTAAAGTAAACAATGATATTGTTTTTTTTGTCCTTTCAAGTAATTTTGTTGTTTTCATTTGTATTATTCTTTTTTATTATTATGTCTGTAGTTTTTAACTCTTAGTTTTTATGTATAGGTACTTGAGTACTTCAGTTAATGTTTATTATTTTCCAGTAATGATTTAACAATAATAACAATATGTGTCTGAAGGCCTTTAGAATATCTCATAGCAGCTACTTTTGATCATATTGCTTTCAAATAAGTTCTAGTACTTCTGAAATACATTTATTTGTATAGTACATTATTGTGATTCCTTTCACAAAGCTCTATATCAGATCACTGATGGTCTCCATTTGTTTCTTTCCTAACAGTTCAGCCAAAAATCTTGAAGTGCCTGCTTGAAATCTGACGAAAGTAGCAAAAAAATAAGAATCTACAGAAGAGATCTCACTTTTAAGAGAAGATCATTGTTTGATGATTAGACTCATTTTTCATGAGCTCTCTGCCTCACAGAGTAATGAAGCCATTATTGCCTGACATTGAGGGCCCCAGTCAAGGGCGGCACATTGACAAGTACTCAGCCATGCCTACAGGCAGGCCTACTTTCACTATTCTGCTGTATACACACATAATTAGATTTTCAGTTGTCAAAGCACATATCACGAAAGCACACCCTAACCCTCTGCCCCCATTTAAGTAGAACAACCACTGGCCTTGCGAGTGTCTGGCCTTTCATTTTAAAGAGTTAGATAAGGGAAAGGCTGGTACCGACATGCTCGTCCCTTATTGTTGGTCATTGCGGTAGCTCAGACTAGTGAAATTACTTTAGAAATGTGTGTATGAATAGCTTTACAGACCAGAAACTGAAAACTAAAGCTGCCCTGTCCACTTTGTCCAGATATAGATCAAGTTGTTTTCAAAGGCCATTAGCTCCAGAACTGCTGAATTGTATTAAATGTGATGTAGACTTAATGATGCAGTATCCAAATAATGCCAAAGGTACACTACAGTGGCTTTCTCATTTAATTCTTCAATGGAAATGATTTATTGAGCCAGTGTATAAAAGATATCTTGCATAATGTGTAAGTAAATGTTTGTATGTTTGGTTATACTTTACACTTAATCATAAAACTCAGCATCTAAAACATAAAACAAACAGCAGAAACACTTTGTATAATGCATTATGAAGGGTTATCAAAGGGTATAGTGCATTGTATTTATTCATAATGTGTATTGTATATCTTCTTGTAAATAAGTATAACCGAATTTCAAATGCATAGTGTAACAATTAATTGATAAGTGTTATAATGTAATAACTGTGATTGTAAATTATTCAGGAGATTGTTCAATGCATTATAAGGTGCATTACAAGGCATAATTAATGCATTGAAACTATACTTTTATAATGCATTATACATACACTTTGTAAAATTTGTGTAAAACAGACGGATGGACGGACGGACGGATGGATGGATGGATGTTGGTGGATGGATGGATGGAAGTTTTACAAATTTATTAAAATCCTTTTTCATAATAGCTTGAATTTGGCTTTGAAAAGCTGAATTATTTTCCATCAAGTCATACAGCCTTTGTTTTCGGTAATATTAAGAACATCCTAAGATTCCTAAGTGGATAAAAAAGGGGGAAAATAAAAGTCTTCGGTACAAATCAAAGTCATGGGCCTGCATGCTTGCTGGCCAGGTGTGTTGGGAATCGGTAAGCCTTTCATTTGCTGATGAACCTAGTGGCACTAGATCCATCAAACCAGCAGAAAAAAACACTGTCTCATCCACTTTGATCACTGGGACCAGATGATAGATGACTGTGAGTGTGGTGAGAGTGGTAAGACCAAAGTAATATAATGGAGGAAAAGCCTCAAGCCTCATTCCACTCAACATTGGAGACATGAGTTCCTCTGAACAGTAAAAATGCATCACCACTATTTGCTAAACCTTTCACTTTCTTTGTGTTGTTTGTTTAATGTTGCTTGTGTGGCTTGCGTAACATGTTTTCCTTATTTTTCCTTCAAAAACACCTTTTAACAAAGAGGTTAGGATAGCCTGCACTTGTCACCCACCCAATAGAGAATGAATGATGACCTTACTTAAGGATCACAGCAATCATGGCACTGCTGTATCCCAGCAGGGTGTGTCACGTTGGCAATGTTCCTCAAGGGCAAAAACCCAGAACAGCACACTGACACCATCACAACGTCCCAGTGGCCACATTAATTACCATCCATGTGATTCAAATGAGATGAGCGACCATGTGGCCTCTCTTACTCTGCCCTTACACAACCCACCTCACCATCTCTCTCACTTTGAACCTTTATCTGTTATAGACTGTGATTAATGTTGTCATCGTCTCAGAACACCAACTTCATCAGCCCGTTTTCTGTTAGACTGCTGCTATTTTAAAGGGTGCAATTGAAGTGAAACTACTGTGAAAATTATGAACATTTTGCAGTCTAATTATTTGTCAATTTGTCATAGTTTCACAAGTAGGTGTGGGTACAACTTTGCTTTTGTATATGTGTGTGGGTTTACAAGTTCAAATGTAGTCCTACTAAAAAGGATTTTCAATCGAGACTTACTGTTGCAATTTAGTGGAGAATGGGTTTAATCTGTCCCTGAAACAGGCTCTGAATAATTATGCATTCACAGCTGATGTGGCATTACAAATTAAATGACAATTACGCTTAAACGTGTTATGCATGTAATTATGCAAGCTACATTATTTAAACATTTTCAAAGTCTCGCCCTTGTAGACCTGATTTGGATGAGCAGGCTGTTTAAAATTACATCATTAGCCATTCCACTTTAAATATACAGTAACAATTGAATAACCTTTGTCTTGTCTTGAGGAAAAGTTGTTCAGCTAGACTGCATAAGTGCCCTGATTCAGCATCAGAGCTTTTCAGGAACAGGCAGCGAGGGAAATGGTGAAGCAATCTCACTGAAATATTTTTTCTCATCCTTTATTGGTCTCTCACTGTCATTTAAGTTTAGTTAAAGACGATTTGAATTACATTTTATCGGGGTGGAAACAATTTCACATCACAGTTGGGATAATGAACAAATCATTGTCAGTGTACTATAACTGTCTTGAACCCTTGATGTGAGGAAAATGACTAAGAATATAACATTTGTTCTGGACTCTGGTGTCTATAGCTGTGGTAATGTGCAGTATTCCTTTTCAGATATTTCTGCAGAATCATTTCAGCTTCAAAACAAAAATGAAATCTGACTTTTAAACAGACCTTGAGGCAGGTTTTACATGTCATGAGACTAAACTAAGAAACCCATATACTAATATATTCTCTGTCTGGGCAAGGATGATGTTTTCTCACCACAGGCAGACAGATAATTCCACTTTAAAGCTCTATTAACCAGACATCTCTGCCGCAGACATCAATAATAACCATATCTGAGATTAGATCTGTTCAGCTTTCGTTGCTCCTGAGTCCTGATGCAGACCAGATCAAAAAAGAAACTCTCCTTCATATGGTTAATATTCTAACTTCAGGAGCAACTTTTAGATATTCAACTTTGAGTATATATATATATATATATATTAGAAAAGGTTTTTTTTTTTTTTTTTTTTGTGGGGGGTAATACTTTTATTTAGCAAGAATACATTATATTTATCAAAACTGATTATAAAGACATAATGTTACAAAATATTTAAATTTCAGATAAATGCTGTTCTTTTGGACTTTCTATTAGATATATTTCTGAAATAAAATCTAGCAACTGTTTTCAACATAATTATAATAATACATTATTTTGAGCAGCAAATCAGAATATTAGATCATGTGACTGGAGTAATGATGCTAAAAATTCAGCTTTGATCACAGGAATAAATACAATTTTAAAATATATTCAAATAGAAAGCCGTTATTTAAATAGTACAAATATTTCTCAATATTACTTATTTTGATGTATTTTGGAACAAATAAATGCAGGCGTGTTGAGCAGAAGATAATTCTTTAAAAAAACATTACAAATCTTACTGTTCAAAAACATTTGACTTGTAGTGTATATAATTTGATTACATTTATTTTAATTCATATAAGGGATTAAGCTTGTTGAAATGCATTGTCAACAACAACATTGTCAACAAGTACTGCTGTATTCCAGAACATCTGACAAGTAAAGGTTTGTCTTTTGACAATGGAATAACTTACCCAATCATCTTCATTGTAAATTCTCTGACAGGGGACGTGATCAAACAAAAGATACGTAAAACAAAAGAAACCATTGAAGAGAACATGTGAAAAATTAAAGAGAAGCAAGACCTCTGTATAAACTACTGTAAAACACAAATAAAAGGAATATGGTCTATATGCAAATTATATAAATACATCAGAATGAGCCGATGATATCAAGACATCGCTGAGTTAAACATTTCCCCAAGCAACTATTGCATCCTCTTACAAACCATTAGAGTGGATGAGCAATGCTGTACTGTTTAGATCCAGGGGGAATATTTAATACCATTTATTATTCAAAGGCTAAAAGACTCAAATGTAAACATATATATCTCCACAGAGCTGACAATGAGAAGTCTTGTAGCTCGGGTGGGTTGAGAGAAGTTCTGATTAACAATGTCCATATGCATAAACACTGGGATTTCAGCTTGACATTTTGACCAACATAATTCATCACAGCATATACCATAGACCCCATGGAAACCTCAGCATTATATACATGCTGACAATGCTGCCTGAGGTAGGCCTACATGGTTAAGTGAACCACAAAAACATATTTTCATGAGCACTTTTAGTTGCTTTCATCACTGTGTGTGTGTATGTGCCTTTTGATTCTATCTGGGGACCATGAAAAACTATTTCAAAGCCAGAACTGCTCCATCCTTTGTTTCCTTCAAAACAGGGAGCCTCAAAATAATTCCCCACAGGAGGCTGAGAGCACCACTGCATCCATGCTGAGATGATGCATCCCTTATTCTTGTGTCAAAACAATTTCCAATTAGTTTACCTTTTTTTTCTTTAAGCCAATGAGCTCCTACTGCTCTGAAATGATATTGCTTTTTTACTCATGGGTAAGAAAGAGAACTACAATGTTATGAAGAGGGGAGTCATGAACCTGTGAACCAGAAGTGGTGTCCGTGGCTCACTTGCTGATTTAGTGGAGATAAGACATGACAATATGGGGAAGAAAGGCTTTTGTCAATTTATGGTTCTCCATATACTGTATGTATGTATAAGAGGTGTTTGCCTAGAACCTTATTCTCTTTAGCTCATTTGAGACTTGATTCACATCTAAGACATTTTGAATTAAAACCCCAGTGGACCTGAACTTGGCATCTAGAGATAAACATACATTTTCATGTAGAATAGAAAAGCAACTTAGTAGCTTAATATTTCCATTTGTTTTCCACAGGAAAAATCCTACAAGATTTTTCACAACAAGGTATGTTTTAAATGTTCATAGGCATAGATACCCTACAAACATTTGTGCCAGTAAGATTTTTTTCTGTATGGAATACTATTATTTAGAAAAAAACACACTAAAATTATCAAAATTGACAGACATAATTACAAAATAATTATATTTCAAATAAATGTTGTTTGACCAAAAATGCATTATTTTCACATAAACATTAAACAACTGCTTTGAGCATAGATATTAATAAGTAATTCCTGACCACCAAATCATCATATCAGAATGATTTCTGAAGGATCATAAGTCACTGAAATAAATCATATTTCAAAATTGAAAGCAGTTATTTAAAATGGTAATGATATTTCACAATGTTACTCTTTTTACTTATTTTTTGTTCAAATACATGCAGTCTAGGTAAGAATAAATTATAGAATAAAGTAAAAAAGGCCTGCCTTTAAGAATAAAGAAAAAACAAAAAACAGACTCCCGATATATCACACACACACACACACACACACACACACACACACACACACACACACACACACACACACACACACACACACACACACACACACACACACACACACACACACACACACACACACACACACATACATATGTGTGTAAAAAAATGCACTTGAGGTACTACAGTTAGATTCCAAAGAAAATATTTAAAAGATACAGAGCTATATGAAAAAAGTGTTTTTTGTTTGTTTGTTCATTAAGTTATATAACGCTCACTCTTAAATACTATCCCAACAACATTCCGGTATCGATATGCCAACATATGTTGAAGAAAGACAAAATTGCATGGGTGTACTTACTTTTTCACAGCGCTGTATTGCCACTGGGATTCAAACATGTAGCCTTCTATTTAAAAAGAAAAAAAAAAACAGCAAATTATAACAATATGAAACACATTTTTTAAATAAAACACCTTTGGCGTGTTATCCGTGTCTCTTTTAGCACACCAAAACCTGCAAGATTCAATTATATGAGAAATACATTTCTATAGCACAGTAGAATGATGCTGAGTGACATTGAGATTAATCCAATAGAGCCGCAACACATTATGCCGTAACCACTTCCCCTGAGCCGCGGATCTCTTCAAGCCCAGAAACATTTGTAATGAAACGGTTCGTATTGATCGAAGGACATTTAGTGGGACAAAGGTGACTAGTATCGATCCACCTCTTTTGGGGCATCCAGTCAATGTGACTATAACATGGCTGGCTATTTAGTGAGCATGCAGAGAGGCAGGCGGTTGCTTCTCAGATGTGGGACAGTGCCAGTTATAGAGGGCTGAAGAGATAATTAACTTAATGCTGCCTGGCATCATGAGGAGTTTAAGTGAGGTTTTCTGCAGCAGAGCCAGCTGGACTATGGTGACTGTGGCATGGAACATTAATCAGTGGTGCCATTCAACTTAAAAGGGTTCATTTATGTCCTGGTTTCTGGTGGGATTATAATAAAATAAGTATAAAATGATTTTGGGAAAAGTGAAATTTGTGACAGTTTAATTAGTTCAGCCAGCAGCCTGGCAAGAGATGGCGGGTATTTTAACAGCAGGTGGTAATTTCTACCCATTGGCATCCCTGTTGAAAAGACTATCTTATACCAGAATTAATTTCAATGCAGGCTTTTTAGACTTGTTCTAACTGGTTCGGATTTTATCTGGTAGACCAAGCCTGGTAGTAACACCACCATCCCATGACTGCCATCCAAAAGAGAATCTGTGTTTGTTACCTACAAATTTGGTATTTTCAACAGTGATAACTTGTGGTAAATACCCTCTACAAGCAGCGACACTTATTCACAAGTTTGATGCAGTTGCCTTAATTGTATTTTTAAATATATTAGCTGTGGATAAATGACAGCATTTGTAATTTGATGACAGTAAAGACATTTGCTGTTCAAGGACCTTCAATGTAGTAAGCAATTTTGTGTTAATAGCTTGCAGTGTTGCTAGCTATATGAATAGGAAAGCCTAAGCAATTTACATCAAGGCGGAAAGTGTGTTATTATTTTCACTATACTTGGAGTCATGTCTTTAACCTTGATGCAATGGCATAAACAAAGCAAACAAAACATTAACACAGCAAAAGCATAAATCGTTTCTCACATTCAACTCCCAATAGTCCAGAGCACTTTTGTTGTTAGCAATTTTAAATGCAGTGTTTTTTGTCATATAATGTGGTGAAGTGTGATTAGTGTTTGATTTTTTCTTCAAGAAATGTGTAATTTCATGATTAATCATGCTGTTTTTAACTTTTTGGCACTTTGCTTGCATGCACAATGTTTTGCTCCCTAGGGCCAGTAGACTGAACCCAGTAATTCACCTTAAAAGCGTGTTTTAGGCACTTTTGATTTTTAAACTGACTGTCAAAATCTATTTTTTAGAACTATTCTTTGGTTGCTGGTGCCTTTATCCACAAATTTGCATTTAAATCGGTTTGATATAGTATGCAAATTATGATTTAGGTAAGCTGGAAGTCCATGAGATGAGCTGGTAATTATAATGATTAATAGTTCAAGTCCACAGACTTCATCCATGTTGAGCTGCTCTAAGTTATTGCACTACAAATGTTTCTTTCTTTTCTTTTTTTACTTTTCTTTTCTTTTAGTGCAACAGTTGTTAAAAGACATGAGTTCAAAACATACCATCTACAAAGAGGCATACACAAGACTGTTGCCAAGAACAGAACGGCAAAACAAACTCATTTCTATAGGGAATTATCTTATGAAAGTCTTAATCAAAATAAAGAACGGCTATTTTCCCCATATAACCCAGAGGCCAACAGAAAGTTGCTGTCAGGTTGTTGTACTGACACTGGGGAATGTTTGAAGAATGTTCAAGAAAGCCTTTGGGCATGTTAGCTAGAACAAACTGACTTCAATGGTTTTCTGACAACCCAATCTTTAATATTAGTGGTCCTGATGACCTCAAGCTCTTGAGCGATTTGTGTGCTTATATTGCATCACACAAGGATCACATTCTCCTAATGTAATTGAATGCAATTACAGACATCAAATTGCTATAATGCTTATTTAACCACCAACCATTTTAAAATGACCACAAAGTACCCACAGTATATGTGCTGTTACTGAATGACCAGTGGAAATAAAACCAATAACTAGCACTTAGGACTTTACCCATTCACTGTCAATCTATTGGTAAATACGGCTGGTATCAATATAGATTGTCCAATTGTACTTGGATTTATTTGCATATCTCAATAGGAATTAAATTCTGTCTATATTAATGTATAGGCATAAAAAGATTAGTACTTTGTTACTTTGTTATAACATTTGTGAGATCTTTACTTTTACTTTTCTAACAATTACAAGTAAAGATCTCACAAATGTTACAAGTTAAGATGTCACAATGAGAATCTCACAAATCTGTCTTGTTTATCTCAGACTTTGGATTTTTTTTTGTTCCACAATTCTCATAAATGAGAAAAAATTAAGAATTATTAGATTAAAAGTCACTATTACCTTTTGTATTTATTTTTTATTCTGTGGCATAAACTCGCTTACATACTAATCCGAACCAATCACATCTCTCAAGAGCCATTTGTGTCAGGAATTGACTATTTTTTTAAAGAAAAGTGAGAAACAGTGTTCGGGGGCTGATAACCTCCTCGTGCTGGGGTGCATTGTATCACGTGTCAACGATTATAGCCAGAGATATTGTAATAAAAGCATAACATATTGTCAATATTAAGAGGATATTGAATTTCGAATTAATGTAGGCCTGTTATCTTCTTATTATTAGGCCTAATATTATTATTAGGATACTTTTATAATTAAATCACAATTAATTTGCCCCGCAATAATTGCTTATCACCAGATAACTGACGCGCTGTGGAAATAATAAAAGGTCAGGCAATTAGGTTACTCATTATTCAAAATGTTTTTAAGAAGGTTTTTTAAAACAGGTCTAATTTTTACAGTTAATAAAAAGTTATAAACACTGCGGTCATTGAAAATGCGTTATTTCAAGCACCAACTTTCAAAAACAACCCGTTTAACGTGAAATGCGTTTCTCCTCATTTTTTTACACTATGTATGGGCCACAAGAGAACTATTAAGGGAATACATTAAGACAGTTATGTACCATTATCAGCATATGTTGAAGTAGATTTGCTTATCGTTGTCACTGAGAGAATATGTGCCGTTTATGCAGCGTCAGATGCCAAAAGCGTCGTCAATTTTTACTTTTTTCACTTTCACTTTCTGTATAGTGAATTGACTGAGGTTAAGAAGTTCACTGGCATAACGTTTGGGATGTGTGATATCCATTGGCTCGCCTTTATGGTTTATAACATAAATATGTCCTATATATATATAAAACATTTCATGTTTAAACCATAAGAAAAACACCTACCAGTGATCGTCAAAAAGAGTATGATGAACATCCAGTGCAGAGAAACGCTTGGCAGCTGGAGAGCCTGAGGGAAGATGTTACATCAGGCAAAGGTTTTGCTTTTTCTGTAAATGGCAAGCAACAGTAGATATACAAAACAAGTATATGTTCATAATTCAGGTGAAAAGTGCATTCGGATATTATGTCAATTATTTCTGTGTTCAGCAAACAGAGAGTCATATTGTTGAGGCATCATTTATACAGTAACTTAATAAGAAACATGCTTTTAGTAGATTGCAGTGAGGAAACACTCAAATAAATTAACTGGCATCAGTGAACAATGGTTATCCTCAGAACAGTTGAGTGCATGGATAATTGTAATGCATGGTAATAACTTAATGAATGATGCACTCACTATAATAATATCAGGTATGTGAAGGTACAGTAAATGTGTATTACTTCCTTGTGTATTTTTTTTCCTAATTCATTTTTGGTAGATTAGAAAAATTGATTAGAACAAATTAAATAATAAATTATTATATTGTTTCTTTTCTTTTTGGCCTGATTTGGTATCAATAGTTAAAAAATAACATAGACTTCTGTGTCTTCATGAATAACTGCTATGTCTAGGTCTCTCTTAAGTCTTTTTTTGCAAGATTGTAATGACACAGTGTGGATTAGGCATGATTTTAAATTACTGATGTATTTTACATTTACAAAAGTGTCTCCTTGGGGTTTAAAAATGATTAAAATACATAATTCATCAACTTGTTCTATGTAACCCGTGGCTCAGTGGTTAGAGCATTGCGTTAGCAGCGCAAAGGTTGTGGGTTCGATTCCCAGGGAACACACATACTGACAATAAATGTATAACCTGAATGCACTGTAAGTCGCTTTGGATAAAAGCGACTGCTAAATGCATAAATGTAAATGTAACCATAGGCTGATAATATGTATAAGGCCTGTACATTGAAACCTCTGGATGTTTCAATTTATATTTTAGTGTCATAAAATTACCAGTAGGCTGAATAATCAAAGTGTTACTTTCCATGCTTTCTCTAACCGATTGTCATAAATATATACCAGAATGCTATTTAGATTTCAAGAGAGTATTGTACTATACAAAAGCAAATGAATCAGCACTAGTATATTGCTACATTTACAATCCACTTGCACATTGTGGGAGATACATTTGCATGCCCATATGTGGGTAATTATAAGTAGGCAGTGAGTAGTAATTTTGAGTTGTAGGTAAGAGAAATTGACTGCAACAAGAACAGCACAGCAAGTTCCTGAATATGGGTGTCTTGGGTTAATTATACACCTTGTGTTGTGTAATATTTCCAAGTATAAGATTCATACAAAATATCTAGCATAAAGGACAATGGGCCAGCTGCAATCTATACATGTCTTTATGTGTAGACTCCGCATGAAGCATGTGCTTTGACCAAAATACCTACACTTTTTCTTATTTTAATTTGCTTCAAGTGAGTGTTCCTGTAAAGAAGTGCAGCGTTGACAGTAATTTGGTGCAGAGTCTTGACGTCTGAATGGCACTAGGTGACGTAAGACCCATGCATCATTCACAAATGTCCTCTGGAAGACAAGAGATAGCAAAATGTCTAACAACAACAGTGTGATTTCATCAGCTTGAGGACACTTTTGAACAGCAATACGGGTGGTTTTATGGAACGGCTCATAATATAACCTGGGCTGTGCACATTGCCTTTCTCTTTGAATAATTGCAGCCTCTCAATCAAACACTCCATCTGTTGAGTAGCAACACCCACACTGCCAGACTGTAGCTCATTTGCATGATCACCTCTTTATGCAGAACTCTCCTACTCAGCAATGTTTATTTTTCCTAGGAATGCTGTTGACCACACTGTTAGAGCAAGGCAAACCTCAAGAAATAGTCCCCTAATTATACTTTGAAAATGAAACTGCCTGCCGATCAAATAATTTTTAGGTATTATATCAATATCGAATTCTAACATCTTCTGTTGCCATAATAAGACCTGGGGACTTCTGAAAGTGTATTCATAAAATGTGAGGTAATATGCATGAATAAGCCCTAAATAAGAAAATAAGTCATGCACCTATTTTTCATTGATTAAAATGGGTCTGTAAATTTATTGGAAATATACATTAGTATGATAAATAATAATATTGTGAAATTTTTACAGTAACAATTCACAATTACATTTTAGCAGCCACTATTCTAGTCTTTATAGTCACATAATCCTTCAGAAATAATTATAATATGCTGATGTTGTGCTCAAGAAACATTTATTATTTTATCGATGTTGAACACAGTTGTACTGTTTAATATTTTTGTAGAAACTGAGATTTTTTTCAGGATTATTTGATTAAATAAACCCTCGCTGAATAAAAGTATACATGTTTTGTATTATTATTATTGACCCCAAACATTTGAACAGTTGCTATACATAAATATATATTGTGTGTGTATATAAATAAATATAAATATAAATAAATGAATAATATAATACATTTTAATATATTTATAGTAAATTATAGATATATAAATAATATAATAAATATAAAACAATATATATATATGTGTGTGTATTTGTTTATTTTTAATTAGTGAGCCCAAACAAATAGTGTAAAATATATTATATACATACAATTATAATATAACTGCCTTCATTTGAGTATTTTATTTATTAATTGTATTAAATACTTAGAATAAAAGTCAAATATGAGTTGATTGACAGAACTAATTAAAAAAAAGTTTTACTAGTGATATTCAGGGCAGAAGAAAAGGTCAAAGGTCTGGATAGCAAATTTATTGTCCCTCATCATCTAGCGCTGGGTCCTCTGTCGACCTTAAACAAATGACCATCTATTTGCTTGTCATGATTTAATTGAGAGACTGTGAGAATAGCATCTGAGCTGCATTACAATCACCTTTATATTAATTGGTGAAGAATCTCTTTGCATGCTCTGTGAAGAACATTGTGTTAAAGGTAATGCTTTAATGAGTGTCCAACTATACCAGACATGCCAAAATCCTGCTGCTGGAGCTCGGCCATCCTGCAGAGTTTCATTCCGTCTCTAATCATATACCCCTGAAGCTGCTAATCAAAGCCTGTGGGTTCCCATGAAAATTACAGGCAGGTGTGTAGTGCAGGGTTGATACTAAAATCTGCAGGAAGTTAGATTTCCAGGAGTGTGACCGCACAACCGTACTTTATGACATATCCTATGTGTATGCTTTCCAACTGTCCGATAGTGCCCTGCAGAGTGGACTTCACAGACTGTTTGACTCTCATGAGATTAAATCACATGGAGCATGTGATGAGTCTGAAGGCCACTGCAACCAGTACAGGGAACAAGTGTACATCAAAATACCACTTCACCAAAATTGGTGAAGGAAAATGTATGCATTCTGCCATGCTCTGGCTCATTGGCTGCATCCGAAAACTTAGGCAGCTGACTTGCTGCCTCGCTGCCTATGTGGCAATGACTTTGCAGGCAGCGTTTTTGCACGAAGGCACCTCATGAAACTGATTTCAGACAGGCTTCTGAGGCAGCGAAACGTTTAATGATCTACAACAAAATAGAATGAGTTTTGGTGATAACTAAACAAATATTTAATTAATATAATACACATTTCTTTTTAGAAATAACATCAAAAGTGCAAAAAGTTAATCAGAAATATGCATTAACACAAACTAACCACCAAACGTAACTTTCAGACGCCATCTTTATTTTTTATCTCAACCGGCACGGAATGGAACACACAGGATTGTGGAATATCAAAGGCAGCGAATGATACATCTATGCTGCCTTCAAAAATCGATCAGAAGAAGGTATCTCGTGAGACAGGAAGTGAAGCTAACTTTGGATTTGGATGTGCCTTGATGCCTTCCTGCCCTGGAATGCTCCTCCAAAGGTAACATTTTTCAGTTTTCGGATGCAGCCAGTGTCTTGCTTAAATTGTACACGCAATACACACCCAGTCATTGCACAACATAAAATTTGGTTAAAATATGGTCTGCAAAATGAGCTGAACCTTTGGAATTTATATTTGGAATTAATTTACTAAAGGAGTTGTTCCTGGCAGTTGTTTTCTAGTATAAAGCAGACAAGTTATACGTGATGTTACAATGCATTTATCATGATCATGTGTTAAGTAACAGTTAGGAAGACACAGTTGGTTTAGGTATACAAATCATTTATTTTCATAAAACATAGCAATAGTCATTAATCACTGATTACAGGAGTTTTGAGTATGACAGTTTATTCTACACATGGTTGCGGGGATGATAAATACATAAGTGTCTTGGTTGCATGTATGAATATGAATACTCATTTCAATATATTATACATATTTTTATGTATTTACACATTATGATGCCATAACTCTAAAAAGCATTGATCTGAGGGATTGTTTTGACTCTTATCTTGTAACACTGCTTATGTCTGGATTTTCATCAAAAAAAGAAATGGATCTATCATAAAAAGAAAAGTTAGGGACTCTGGATAATATAACTGCATGTGTGTGTACTATAAGCAACTGCAATTCTTACAGTATATAGCCAAATTATAGCCAAATTCCACATATCTGTGAACTCAATTGTTTTGTCATCCATTGCACCTCAATGCAGTGCTCTTGAATATCGGATGCCAGTAATTTGATTTCTTTACTAATAAATTGCAGTAATGTGTCATTCATCATGAGCAAGGACATCTTTCTCCATTGACGACCATTTAAAATATTAGGTATGTTTTACCAATGCTCATTTTTTCAGATGTGTTGAATAGTTTTCATTCCTTTCTTCCTTTAATATCACAGCTGAATAACAACAAGTGCCATTGAGATGAATGGAAATGTTAATTGATTGCATCCTCCATGTATTATAAAACTCATTGAAGGAGATCAGTTCCAACCTGGCATGTACTGAGTGAGTAATTGACTTTTTATTAATGTATTTTAAAGATCTTATACTCCTTTGTCTCTTTTGAATGTAATAGCATCTTTGCTCAAGCTGCTTTCACATTGGAGTAGATGAGTGGTCGCTGGCCTTTATTCAGCACTCTCTCACAAAACACTGAATCACAGATTTGTATCAACTCTGTTGACTTACAAAGGATTAGAATTCTAGCCCTGTCAAGACACGGATTTATCTGGGACTCTAAAGATGCTGCACAGGCATTTTGCAAGTTTTCTTTAAATAAACGGTCATTCAGCCATTGTTGAATCTTTAAAGACATTTTGAGTTTAAGTTCGGAAGGACGTATTGATTCTACATTACCAGACCTGTGATGAAACCGAGGTGTTAATTAATCGGACTCTGTCAAAGCCCATATGCAAGTTAAGTTAGTGGGACACTCTCTCTCACTCAGTTTCTCTCTGGCTATTTTCCTTTGTCAAAGTGTATCTGTGACTGCAGCCTGTAATTGGATTATTGGCATTGGCAGAACCACATGTGAAACAATGAGAAAAGTGTATTGATCATGGTCTGCCTGTACCTTCAGTCAGCATGGCGTTGGCTATTTAAAACTCTTCTCTGAATCATGAGATCATGCATTTTCCCAAGAATTGCCGCAGGATTCACAGATTAGATTCAGTATCTAGTTTGGCGGCAAGCTTAAAGGTTAAAATGTGTTTTATTTAAACGCATCTTGATGTGTTTGATTTTATTTTGTACTGCTGTGTGAGCCTTCGGGATGTTTAAAGTTCACTGGACTGTTTTTTTTTAAAGCTCGGTTTGTGATCTGAATATCTGCATGATTTTAAAAGTTATTTTTTATATTAAAATATTTAACAAAATGAATATGCAGACTTGCCGAGACAACTACAAGAAGGCCATTCACAGGCTGATTTCCACAAAAATGTAAACACTGTGGCTCTGTGGTTTGGTTTGTTTGAATAAAGACTGGAATTCAATACACAAAATGTACCCAGGTTTGTGTCACTGTTTGCAGTCTGGATGAGTTGATGACTCTAGTTGTTAAAAGACGAAAACAGTCTGCAAGCTTGGAGTAGTCAGAGTTTCAGAGAAAATTCACGTAGCTTCAGACTGTTTCAATTCTTTAAAGTCCCCGTGAAATTCTCGTCATAACATGTCACTTTTTTATGCATTTAGATTTTAAAAGTCATGTCGAATATTCCCGTTTTAACACTGGCTCAACCAATGATATGAGTTAGAGGAAGGGAATAACTATCTATTCAATGGCAAAATCTTCAGGAAACCTATTTGAAAACAGTCGTTATTTTTGCAATTCCATTTGGTTACAGCTTTAATATGGCATTTTAATAAGAATCCCCAACATGCTTTGTCATTACCATTAGCACAGTATCTGCGCATATTCTGCTGGAGAAATGCTATAGTATCCATGTCGCTACATACAAAAAATAAGAACAGAATTTTCAAAGCAGTGTCAACAATCTTCTCTTGACCTAATGCTAGTATTTAGGTCAGGTTCTGCACTGAGTGCTGAGTGCTGTTTTTATTGTCAATCACTGTGGAGAGTAAAAAGCAACAAAACGCTAACCAAGGAATATATCCCTGTTGTGTGCATGAGTGGCACTGTGCAACAAATTAGATAGCCAGCTAGCAGGATAGTAACAGATAATTTCATCCATACTGAGTTGGTACTACAACAACAACAAAACACTTAATATTAATCGCCCTCATTCTTATTGTCCAAGGTGATTTAGGTTACGTGGAGGGCAGGAGACTCGCTGGTGAATGGTGCTTAGTCAGTGTCTACTGTCTCTAAGCAAGGCCATACAAGGACTTCCGCAAGGACAACCACACATCCTCACCTTCTGCCAATGAACGCGATGCTCTCAGTGACTGTGGGTTGCTTGGAAATGAGTGTCAACACTAAAACTAACATTGTGGAAAGAAATAAGAGGACACACAGGAGAGATTACAATGGCTTTTTGCCAACAGTTTGCAGTTAGAGGAAGGTTTTCTTTTTTGACACTTCACGCTTCATGTTGATATTACAACTGAAAAATGTTTTTGTATGAATGTTCAATAGCTTCCTCATACCTTGAGTGTATTTTAATGCATGCTAGTTTTTAGTGTCCTCTCAGGCCAATAGAACATTGGTGTTATTAGTCAAAGCATTTTTTGTAACCAGTTTTGACTTAAATTATCTTGCCTGTGATGTGAAACATTTATAGTAAAACACTATTATTATATGAATCACTGACAACTGCAACCCAGGCTCAATGGAAAAACATATCTGTCGTGACATTTCAGCAACATTAAATTACATTGCTTTTTGCATGTTTTGCCTTTTCTAAGTTCTACTGTTCTACTGTTGTTCTATTGAGTTGAGTCTATTATTCTACTGACAAAAAAAATAATTTAAAACCTTAATGTATTGTAAGTCGCTTTGGATAAAAGTGGCTGCTAAATGCATAAATGTAAATGTAATTGTAAGTAAAATGTCCATTGAATGGACCTAAACATTTTATCCAAAACAAATAAATGTAAATTGTATTATGTTGATTGTTGCATTTATGCAGGTTAAAGGTTAATGCTTTATCGCATTTGTATATATATTGTACTAAACCCTACACTAAACCTAAACGATAGACTTAACCAAAGCAAGTGTGAGATTAAAACAGACTTGCTGAAGCAAGCATGCGATTTAGCTTGCTTCTACAAGTCTTTGAACTGTTTTATCAAGAATCATGTATTACAGAATTCGTACCAGAGCGCTCTGCACAACAGAGAGCAGCAATGTACCAGGTGAGCTACCAAGCAAGTTTACTACACCAGAAATTATGTGATCATTGTGCAAGGAACTGCATGCAAATAAGTCTATATTTTATTAACAGATATTCTGCCCCGTAATCATAATTAGAAAAGGAATACATTTTTTATTTTTTTTATTGTATTGCCACTAGTTTTCATTTCAGCTGGAAACTGCAATTGTTTTGTTAAAATGTAGGTAGAGGTATGTTTTCCAATGAGCCTAGATTGGACAATTACGTGAAAGACTATTCAGAACTTGGCCTTATCCTGGTAGAGATGACAGTTACTTCTACAGTATTTGCAAAGCTTAGGGTGCTTCCAACATTTTCAGAATTTCATTTCATGCCATTAAAATGCATGAATATTTGAGACTTTAAATCTATTCACCATGTGAGAATATAGAAAATGTTGTTGTTTTGCCCTGCGCATATACACAGCTTACAAAAGACTCTTGGGGACGGTTTTTATGAGCACTTGTTTATGAAAACTTATTTAAATTACTGGTTTACTTTGTCAGAAAAAACAAAAATTGTGATACAGTCACAGTAACAGTTTTCCTCTTGTAGCAGTTTAGGCTATATTTATTTCGACTTAAACTCATTAATATTAAATCACACAATGGCAAGACTGTTTCCAGCATCCAGCCAACAGTTTTTCAAGCATCTTTGCAGTGTGAAGAACTTAGCTACATGTTACGTGAGTGGGAGTGATTGTGTTCTTAACGCTTATGTATGATAAATTGCATTTACACAGTACTCTTGCTAACCCTTGACATGCTTAGAGCAGCCCGAGGGATCTTTATCCTAAAGAAAAGCACTTATTTATTTTAGCAGGCTGTTTTTGTGTAGCATTTGAACATCTGCTGTTCTCTAAGGGTATTAATATTCTGTCAATATTTTTTTTTTAATTATGATTAGATTAAAAGAAAGTTCTCAGGAATGCAAGTGATGCTTTACCTAAAATGTTTTCGTTTCACTTCATATGCTTCGCAATATATTCAGTAAGTGCTTGACTAAACACTGCAGTTTCAAAGAGAAGTGCAGAGAATTAGAATGAGAAGATCAGGCCACTGTACCATGGTAATTTGGAGTGGTATATCAAAGATGGCTGCTACAGAATTGCTATGATACCAGATATATCTCTATGGCGACTGAGCAAGAGCCTAATGTGCCACAGTAAATCGTACAATGGTAGGCAGACTAAGCTTCGGGGAAATACTGCTTTCAGCTAAAAACAGTGAGACTGAATTAATAAATAATGACTTTGCCTTGTTTATAGATGTATTTGAAAGCAAAATAACATCACTGACAAGACCTTCTGCAGTGGCTCTAAACTGTTGGGTCACAATCCAAAAATGGGTAACAGGTGTGTTCTGATCACTCAGTGTCTAAACAAATTAGCATTTTGGCACATTTTTTTAATTATGAATTAGATACGCATTCTTACGGTGTATCATTTTATATCATGAATTAATATAATTATTAACAAACATACAGAGTAGACTACTGTACAGCAACCACTTAATTTTCTTTGTCCGACTTAAATACAATAAAATATTTTATAGAGCAGGTCTGGATTTGCTAAATATTGTATTTTTAATACACTTAAATAACTTCTGAATTGTCTTGTGATTATTCTAAACTCATATTTTATCTAGTATATATTTAGATTTAAATGCAGCGATAACTATGCTATACATTATTATACAATAAAAAGTTTTACTGTATATTATATACTGTAAATTATACTGTTTAAAATTTTAGTGGCAGTAAAAAAATACAATACTAACATACACTGAACAAAATTATAAATGCAACACTTTAGTTTTTACCCCCATTTTTTTTAGCTGAACTCAAAGATCAAAGACTTTTTCTATGTACACAAAAAGGCATATTTCTCTCAAATATTGTTCATAAATCTGTCTAAATCTGTGTAGAATATATATATATATATATGTATATACATAAACACACACATTTTAATACAAAGCATGGAAAATCAATCACAAAGAGTAAAGTTACTTTTTTCATTTAAAAACACAAGATACAGTGGAATGGGGAGAGACCCGTCCCGCCATAAAGTTTTGAGACATGTTTTTTCAAATTTTAAATGGATTTCTAAATACCCGACTCTTGAGTGCAATGCTCATAGATGTCCCTCTAGAAAATGCGCAAAATATGCGTTCTGTGTGAACGGCTTGGTTTTAGTTTAGACATAAACAACACCATCTCCGCATTGATGTTCTCTTTTTCCGCTGTATTTTGAATGAACAACGTATTCATTGGGTTCAACTGGGCTAAAAAAAGCATTAAAATGCAAAGACACCTGCCTACATCTTCATCGCATCTCGTGTGCTACTGATAAGGCTGCCTGACAGACACCTAGAATTCAAATGCAATGTTTCGCATTCGAATGTGTTTTTTTATTTTAAATTCGACGGATATTCGAAATTCGATAGAAGACTAGTTAGGTATGCAGGAGCTAAACCAATGAGGGCCTTATAGGTAAGTAATACTATTTTGTAACTGACATGGAACTTAATAGGTAGCCAGTGCAGGGACTGTAAAATTGGGGTAATATGATCATATTGTCTTGACCTGGTAAGGAATCTAGCCGCTGTATTTTGTACTATCTGTAGCTTGTTTATTGAAGATGCAGGACAATCACCTAGCAGTGCATTACAATAGTCCAGTCTAGAGGTCACGAATGCATTAACTAGCTTTTCTGCATCAGAAACAGGTACCATGTTTCGTAGCTTGGCAATGTTTCTAAGATGGAAGAATTATGTTTTTGTAACATGGGAAATATGATTTTAAAAGGACAAGTTGCTGTCTAATATTACACCCAGATTGTTGACTGTAGATTAAGTAATAATACATCCATCTAGTTGCAAATTTTAATCCAAGAGATGTAAGGAAACAATGTAAGGAAATATTGAGACTGGACCTTTCTGAGCTAATAAATCTGTTACATATGAATGTTATAGGGGAAACACTGTGGCCAGCAATAGATCAGAGGCACAACACAATTTGAGCAGTTTTATTGACCAAGTTTTCAAGCAAAAAGTTACCTTAGTTACTTTGATTGCCAACTTGTACACATTTTGCACTTGTAACTGCAAATGAGTTTGAGCTGACCCACAGAGGGGTGCTGATTAGTCAAGGATTTCCCTCATGAATTTCAGTGTTTAGGTGCCTGAAATTACAGGGTTTTTTGTAACCACCGCAATTTCCTGACTTGGGTATTATTGAGCAGGATAGTTGAAGACCCTGCCCATTCATTACATGACGAGTATGATTGAGGTATCTGACAAAACCAACTAATCATATCTTTATATAAGGCAGGCAAGAACAATGGCAGGTAATCAGGAAACTACATTCATCAAAAGGTGATTTTGAGGACATATAATAACCTGCTCTTTTCATGATTGTATTAATGAACAGATGGATGATGGAAAACGGAACACATTTGAGATCAGAAACAACAGAAGCACAACAGATGAGCTGAAGAAGACTTTAATGGTTTATCTTTATATGAAAGTTAGAAATTCAGTGCTTGTTTTTTCAGGTTGAACTCGACACACCCTTATCTTGAACAGTACTTAATGTTCAGGGCTGAATAATCATTATTTAGTGTATGATTCATTGAATAATAATTTTCATCTTTATTCATAATCATTATAATAATTATAATAATTATAATCAACACTGTGTCGTGATTTCTGATTGATACTCTCCAGAATAATACAAGCACATAATTAATATTATTTCTGTGTAAATAATCCACAGTCAAAGTAACACTAAGAGCCTTTTTAAACACAAAATATATTATAAAGAATTGTTTTGGCCATAAAATGAAACTCAGTGGGGTCCAAAACAATATCTGACTTTTACTGTATGGACATTTTTAAAATGTCTCCTGTTGTGTTCTACAGAATAAAAGTTAAACTGGTTTAGACTACCATAAGGTTTAGTAAATTATAAATTTGGGGTGAATTGCTGTATCAAAGGAGGTGGGCAGTTCTGTATTTTCTAAGACAAAAGTGTGTGTTGTACCACACTTAAGACTTACAATGCCTCTAAAGTACAACGCTCCTTTTTTTACTAAACTCTTCAAGTTGTTCTAAGGAGCTCTGAGTTAGTGCTGTGAAAGCTGTCGACTCTCACCTCTGAATCAAGCAAAGCAACAACCAATACATAAAGCACAATCCCTATTCCATTGCTGTCTTCAAGCTTTGCTCTCTATTTGTGCCGACAGCACATTTAACACTCTTAATGTAGCTGGTGGTCTACTGTACAGGAACCGCAGATTCTGGGAATTCCGGAAAAACTATGAGCGCTCTCAATTATTCATCATGGTAGTGCAGGTTTTTCCAGACACCTGTTCTTGCTAGAAACAGCCCACTCTTTAGCACGGCGAAGGCTTTCTCACAGCTTAAAGTGTTAGTTCACACTAAAAGGAAAACTCTCATCATGTACGCATTGTTCCAAGTCTGTAGGGGTTTGTTTTTTCTGTCCACTTTCATTGTTTATAAAATAAAAGTCCTTACAGGAAAATACTTTTTATGGACAACAACAACAAAAAAATACTTGTAAGAATGAAGCTACACTTTTTTTGGAGTATGTTTTACATGAAGATATTTAAATCTTTCACAATTTCATGTTTAACATAATATGTTAATTCCCATTTATTTGTAAGTAGCCATTTTTGAGTGAAAACATTTTCACATCCTACACCATTTCTTTTCTGAAAAAATCCACATGTGGAAAAAGACAGTAGCTGCTTTGCAGAAGAATTAAAGGGATTTCCCAACTAATAACAATGACAATATGAGCATGAGGATTCTTTTTCTGTGTTGTTAGAAAACCGTGGCTCAGATGAAAACCACAGCGTTTAATCTTGCGTGTCATGCCACAGGCGCGTTGATTTATTGACAGATTGTTACATCACAGCCTCTCAGCTGCGAGCACTAATGCTGATTGTGAAAAAAAACAATCCTGAACGGCAAGTTGAACACTGTCACCATGACAATATGATGAAATGTATCAACTAATAATAGTCTGACATCCTCCTGGAAGGTGCTATAAAGGTTCTTTTCCAATTTTGATTTGTAAAGACCAGCACAGCAGGGATATGACTTCACCTTCTCTGTTTGTATTCATTTGCTTCAGACTGCCTGCTGAAACATTAATGCCTGTCTCAGTTTCACTGTTTCTCACTGAGGCAGGGGTCCCGCTGCCCAGATGACAGCACAGATTGCACTTTGCCTGAGAGGTAAGAGACAGTGAGAGCGAAAAATATTTCTAATTTTTAAATAATAGCGAAATAATGGAAAAGCATGTTAATGGGACATTACATGCAAATTCACTAATTCATTTTAACTTTATTAATCTGGGGGTGGGGGATTTGTGGACAGTAATTTATTTCGATTTGTAGGGTAAAATATATTTGTATTATTTTTATATATTTTTTTCATTAATATTTTATGTAGAATTAAAAGGTTAAAGAGGGACACGTTGGGTGACTAAAGGCCCTCCGTGTCCTCAGTTTCTTTTTTTCTTATTTTTTTGGATGGATTGATCCGTATAATAATCTATTAATTACATTTATGACAAACAAATAAATAATAAAAATGACATACGATGTATTTCTTATATATTCAGGGGAGAACAAACAGATGACAGATGGGATATTTTCACCCAAAATAATAATACCACTTTTAATTTGTTCAAATAGCTAAATTACCCCCCCCCCTTTATGTATCATCATCACATACATTCTAAACTCATCATGAAATATGAATATGGTACACAGTATTAAAAAAAAAATATTGCTGTCATCTTACCTGTATTCAAAATTTTGCACTTCATTGCATTGTGTTTTAGGATTAATGGAAATTACTAATACATTCAGTTTATATATATATATATATATATATATATATATATATATATATATACATATATATACAGTGTCTCAGTAAATGCAAAACTGTTATCACGGAGGCATATTCCAATATATTTAAAATTATTACATTTGCATAAACAGGCTGGTATATTATCATCCCATCAGTTAAATATATATAATGTAATGGACTGTGAAATATGCACCAAAATGCCTCCTGTAATGCCTGAAATGTTGTCACTGTATTTTCACAGTGAACTTGTGCCAACAAAAGCTGCCACATTTTACTGTAAATGTAACAGGCTTTTTAGTGTGAAAGAGAATACACAACCCATCCTTTTGTCTCTCTCTTTCTCTCCATTCCCCTTTCTCTCCAGCTTTCTCTTTCAGAGCGAACCCGAACTGAAGCTAGTGGGATTAGTTCTGGACCGGCTACTGTCGGCTATTGGAACACCCTCTAGAGGCTACAGGAGGAGAACGCCAGCGCTGGCAGATCAATACAATGGGAGAGAGAGAGAACAAGACAGGGGTAGAGAGGCATAGGGAGGGTATGAGAAGGAAAGAAAACGAGAACGGGGGTGTCGCTGAGTGAGGGAGGGAGACACAGAGATAGCGTGTGTGTGTGAGAGAGAGAGAGAGAGAGCGATAGAGGAGGTTGCGAAAGACGGACAGAGCGAGAGAGACCGAGTAAGAGCGAGAGCAAGGTGCACACGTTGCTCAGCCTCCTCATTGCAGCCGCGACAGGCAGCCAGAGAGGAGCTCCAATCTAACCGGTGGCAACAATAGACTACTGAAAACACAGCTTGACCGATCAATAGATCTTTGCCAGAAACATTGTGAGAGGGAGAAAGCTGCTCAAGGACCAGGGAGGACCAGATAAGGTGAAGATCTAAAGGCAATTACAGCATCGGGTTCCGAAACTAGGTAAGTTGAGCATCTGGTGTTTAATAAGTGTTCTCTTCTCATAGCGATTGTGCTGTACTTGAGGGGTCTGACTGGGGTATGGGAGGGGGCTCAGGTAATGAATTGGTTTGTGGGTTGTGCATCAATTAAAACATTATTATTCTGTGCTTCAGACCGACTGTCAGGTTACTGAAGTCACATCAGGGAGCAGACCGGGTCTGGTGTAACCAAAGCTGTATTATTCTTTGATTACATCATTTACATCCATTTGAATATTCATTGAGTAGATTTCATTTAAACAGTTCTCCATCAGTAGGATCAGTTTTATGCATTCATGTCGTTTTGAATTATACACTAAAGTACAAGTACAGTGAGTAAAAATCATTGCATGGATGGTTTTAAAGAAGTTGGTTTCATATGCTCTTTTGATATTGTGTTATGATTGCAGAACTTTACTTTCAGTAATATTTGCCATTTTGATTATATCTTCAATTTATAATCAATATATCTATGTTACATTGTACATTTTTTCTTGTGAATTTTATAATTAAATCGTTTTTTTGTTTTTTTATCAATTTTAGATTTGTTTTTGTTATTTTTTATGGTCTATAATGTCACATTGGCAAATTTCCACATAAATCATGCCAATAAAGTTCTTTGAAATTGAAATAGCTTAAATAATTTGTATTCAGCCAGATTAACTGAAACCAAATTTATTTAGATTTTAATAGTGTATTATTTGTATATATTATATATAATCATCTAAATTACTGTACATACACTATGTATAATATTTATTAGCATTAAGATTTTGTATTTATGGAATATTATGTCAAAATATTCAAAATTTCAATATCAAAAAAATGTCAACATATATATAGAAGCAACTGTAGCCTATACCCTTATTAAATAATATTTTAATATATATTTTTTAAATATGGAAATAATATTTTAAAAAGTACACTGTATATACAGTTACGTTTGTGCTGTTTAGAAAATCCAAAGATAATAGGTTATAATGATATATTCAATAGATCTTGGGGCAACTCTTCAAACTTTGACATATAGCAGCAATTTCCTTCAAATCCAGATGTAGTTTGTTTTAAGAATCGCTCAAGAATGATCTGATTCCTCTGTGCAGTCTTTTTACATAGATGTATTCTGAGAGCCATATAGACTCACTGTACCCCAGAGTGAGCAATTATTCTGTGCAGTGGGCAAAGTTTTCATCCAAATAGTTGGGGATGCTGTTATGGGCAGATAATGATGTCACCATCCATCCTGTGGATAAACTGGCTGTTTATTTCTTCCCCTACATCCTGTGCCACCTTTTTCAGGGAAATATCCTCACGCTTGCTGTTGTGCATCCATTCCTCCTCCATGCAGAGCTGATATGTGAGGGATATTGTCGTATTTCTTAAGTGTTTGATTTGTCAAAGTCAGTTGAACATATTGTCCATGGGCAGAGAGTGTGGTGTCGGCGTGATATTAAAAATCTGGTGTGGGGGATCCTTTCTGCAGATATATAGCTGGAGTATAAATCTTAGCACCTCGGCTACGAGACCTTTTCTTCACCGTGCTGCCATGTGAACGAACGATACCGCACGCCTCCCCACACAGTGTAAGATGAGAGCCCAGGGGTACATGGTAATCTCTCCGTAGGTAGATCACACCTCTCCGCGGCTCATTCCTTCCTCCTGCTCTTCTTTCATTAGTCTTAGGCATGATTTCAAAGCTTTCCCTGAGTCTGAGAATTCAGATAACGGGCTCTGCTCCCACTAGCATGCAGGCCTATCTATTAAACATGCAGCCATCAGAAGGCTCTCTCAACCAAATTTATGGAAATGTAAATCAATAATGTGGAGAAACAAACATTCAACTTTAAAATGTTTGCTTTTGCTAAAATGGCAAACTGCACACTAACTGCCAGGACAAAGGTGCTGAGAATGACAGGCGGATTGAAATGACGCTTCCACACAAGAAGATGTTTTGAAAAATGTCTTGTTTTTTCCCATAAAATGAAAGACGTGTGATCCAGTGTCATTTTTAACGCAATGACGTTCATTATATGGGCAAAATCAATTGAAACATTCCTCAAAATATTTTATTTTATGTTCCAAATCACCAAATTTACATTTTTGAGTGAACCTTACTTTTAAGATTATATAACACATCGTAATGACAAATCGTGGCTTTCTTTCAGTGCATATTATTGGTCTGCAGAGCTGCTGTTTATCCACCTTAAAATGTATTGCCATGTATCGAATATTCTGACCAATAAGGGGACAATTTGTTTGATGTGACATTTATTAACACATTTTTGTTCATTTTTAAATGTTACCCTCTGAAAGCGAAATTAACCAAGCAGAAAATACCCTGTTGATCTACATTTCAGAATAAAGCTAAAATATTACATTACATTATTATCTGAAGTAACATTTTAATATGGTAAAACATGCATGCATGTGATTTTATTGTAAAGTAATATTTAAATAAAATGGGAAACTGCTAATTGGGAAAAGAATATACCATACAATTTATGGTGAAAATCAATATTATATTCAACTACACCCAGAAAAAAAGGTGCACAAACAATTTTCACTTAAAAATGTAACTTAAAAAGTAAATTTAACAAACAGAGTTACAAGTAACACACTGAATACAATTAGACAATTTGTAGAAAAACTCTTTCTTACAAAATGTACTTGAATAATCTTTGTTTTATTTACAACTTATGAAATATTTTTTACAGTGTACTTTTACAGTAAAATTGTTTTTTTATGTAAAAAAATTACAAATCACCTCATAATTTAATATAATATAAACACACCTGAGCAGCAATATCTTGTGTTAATCATCATTGCATAATAACATTAGATTTTTCTGATACTTTCCCCTCTCAGTGAGATTAATTAACATGTAGCGGCACGCCTGTGGGTAACCAAATAGCACAACTGTGTTAGTCTATGAGGAAATTAATAATTTACATAATATTTCAGTCCAGGGGCTTTGCCTCTGCACAATGCCCAGCAGTGACTGTGTTGCAGAGCTTTCCTCTGCTCTTGCTATTAGACTGATAAATGGTAATTAATCCAGGGCCTCATTTGCATACACTCTGCAAAAGAACACGAGCGTTTAAAAAGAAATCGGGCTGCATATATTGGACCACCCGAGGATCATTGTCCAAAATGAATGCAGGTTGAGGTGGCTGCTCTCTTTGCACTCCCTGTTCAACTGCCCATAAATGGCATTCAAGTGACTATTCTTTTTTGTCATTGACTTAAATACAGCTTAGCTGATGGATCCCTTACCATAACGCTATGTTATTGCAGTTTCTGTGCGTTTTTAATGCGCTCCTGCTGTTGAAATTACCCTTTTGAGCACAATTGTTCTCAATTTAATTACCAACCCTCAATGTTCAGCATAAGCCAAGGACACGTTAGCTGACAAAAACTGTTGTTGCTGAAGAAAATTATACCATACAAAAGAGGCAATTCTCGTTCACCCCCTCAAACATGAAACCGTGGTCCATTCTGTCATGGGTTCAATCTGTTTGATAAATGCTTCCCCGGCACTGAGCTGTTTTGGTGTTCACCTTCTGAAAGCCATGATAGCTTTGAATAATACTAGGGTACAAAGAGAGCAAGTGATGGAGAAAGAAAACTACTTGATCCCTTTCCTGCTGCTCATGCACCTGTTTTTACCTCTCCTGCCACCCTTTTCTGCCTAAAAATGTGTCCTAATCCTCCTGTATATGAATCTCAGACTTCAGTGCAGTCAATAGGGGGAGCCAGTGAGCTCTTGCTTTGATTTGAAAATGTGCTTATGTCTTGATGTTCGTTTCAGCACATCAGACAATGACTGAACTGCAGTGCGATGCTCTAAATTAATGGGATTAATGTTTATTTGGCAAATCTGATTAGCGAGTTAATCGGATTGAACTGCATCAGAGCGTGCAAGAAATCCTGTGAGTAAAAAACACATTCATCTACATGATTTAAAGGTGCAGTGTGCCATTTCCACGCCACTAGAGATACCAAACAGGATTTCAAAATTATAAATGTATTCAAATGTTTTTTTAGCGCTCACTTTGTCCGTCGTTGTTCAGAAAACATATACCCCCGGTCCCCCGCCCTAAATTTCCATTATTGAATAAGAAAATGGCATGTCTGTCTTAGTATGAGTGCTCAAACCAACATATTTCACTTCTGTTTAGTGCTGTGAAATTGCATTTTCTTTTTAAATGTGCTGTACAGAATATGCTAACTTAGCTAATGAAGTAGACTTCATACTCTCATAAAAATCCCTATCAACCACAGACTTGTTAGCAAGCCAAAAGCGAAACAATAAATTACATGCAGGGAGCATTTCTGATTGGCTAAAATGGAGTGTGCTGTGCATTTTACTTACATTTTTTCAAAACAGGTGTGATTTCTCGGACAACTATTTCAGTGATATCTGTCACGTACATAGTTGGAACATATTATACTTGGTATTCAAGAAAAAAAAACATGCAAATTGCTTGCAGCACCTCTAATAGTGAAAATGCAACAAGTCAGCACTTCAGGTTTTGTGTGTTCTTATTGGCCTTATATCAGGTATACCTGACACATAGCCTGACAATTTTGGATATACTAGTGGCATATTGAAAGGTTTTGCTGAGCCAAAGAAAATCAGCAATCAATATAGGGCTAAATAAGCACTGTTATATAGTGCTCAGTGGCAAAGAACATTTGACTTATCAGCTCACATTCGATCAGGGCCAGCTAACAGGACGATTGATTACTGTAAAGCTCTGGAGGAAATGGAAGAAATGAAAAAATCTGGAGTAATTTACAAACGCAGATAAGAGCCAAGCATTTCTTAGGTCCTATCAGGAGTGGTCAAGTGCGGTGATCTACTGTGTGTTTGTATTCTTAAAGGAGAAGCATCTAAAAGAAGACAGGAAGTGATAAGACAGCAGGTAGTCAACAGCCAGTTGTGTTTATCAATACCAAGTGAGAAAGACAAATAAGACATGTGTAATTTGTCATGTGTTTTGCTGATAAAGCTGAATTGGAATTAATTATTTTGAGTTTACATTAGCACAAGTCACAGCTTTCACATTTTCTCATCGTTTTAAGAAATTCAAACATGTTGTAGTTTTGTGTAAATAAACACAGCTTAGTATCAGAAGGTATCTTGTTTCAGCCGAGGAAAGACGTCAACACACACACCATTTGTCAAGCTCAAGACCACTGACTTTGATCTACTTTCTGGTTTATTTGTTGGACAAAATGGCAAATTCGGTGTTATGATTGGTCAGATCGCCTGCCAAACTCCCAGTGAAGGGTCAAATAAATAAAACAAATGTTTCTAGACAAATTAAATAAAAGGCATGTCAAATTACCATAGTAAAACATGATAAATACATTTATACAGAGATGTTTATTCATTTTCCTCCAGTTCTCAAATAAATATGATTTTGACAACTTTGAAATTGTATCTTTATGCAATGCATTTGTTGCACACAGTTCCCTGTTTATGTGATTATTTGCAATTAATACATTTTGAATATCATGTAATTAGTTTGATTAAAATGTATTAGTTATATTCTTATGCTGGGTACACACTAAAATATTTTTTTAAATCTTATAAGATCTTCAAAATGTGAGAGACGACAAACATGAGGGAAAAATCCTAGATTTAACCGTATTACATTTATGCATTTAGCAGACGTTTCTATCCAAAGTGACTTAATTTAATTCAGGCTATAATTTTTTTTTATTAGTATATGTGTTCCCTGACCGTGGATTGTTTAGCTAAACGGCCCTAAACCGTTTCCCATTCATTCTCAATGGTAGTGCTAAACCACTACGGATGTAATATTCTTTCGGCCGCTAGCGCTCCCGTGGCGCACTTCCGGGTTTCGGCGTCGCGGGAAGTTTGAATTCACAGAAGAAGAAAACACTGCGGCGATCGCTAGTGTTGTTTAATTCAACACATTCTCGTCTTATTTATCAAAGGTAAGATGCTTTATGCGACATCAGTTTATGTTTTGTTACCAAACTTTACCCCGTTGGGCTTTGTTTACCGTTGATCATCGTGGGGTTGTTTGTTTGCATGCCTAATTATGAATGAACGTGGCCGTAGTTTACCTTTCTTTGTATTGTTTGTCATCATTAACACTCATTTGTTGATTACAAGCTACATTATGAATGCACATAGCTGTAGTTTACCTCTCTGTGTATTGTTTGTCATCATTAATACATCATATGTTGATTACAAGCTGCATTATGAATGCACATAGCTGTAGTTTACCTTTCTTTGTATTTTTGGCATTAATTATTACATCATATGTTGATTACAAGCTGCATTGTGAATGCACATAGCTGTAGTTTACCTTTCTGTGTATTGTTTGTCATCATTAATACATCATATGTTGATTACAAGCTAAATTATGAATGAACATAACCATTATTTTCATTGTTGTAATGATATTACATGTATTCAGCTGTCCAAAAAGCTTTTCTGACCATGGTTTTACTGTAGTAACCATAATTTAGCCATAGTATTTTAGTTGTAGAGTCACAACAATAAATGTACCATTTTCCTGACTGTATTGGGCTTTATATTTGCATGAAACTGTAAATGAATATCAGTCTGCCAAAACAGCAGGGTTACTGCAGTATTATAGTGTGTTTGTGTCTGTAATATAATGATAATTTTTTAATATTTCTATTGTGTTTTCTTGTAGAGACCACTACTCGTACTCGTGCCCTTGCTGTCATCTTTTCCTGGTACACGTCCAGATACAGGTAAATATTGGACACATTAACATCATACACAAAAGGGTTTTTAAGGCTTAAAATGTCTTTATTTACCGTTACACAAATCAATGCCTTAAAGTTTTAAATCAGAGCAGAAAGTCTTAAATTCAAAAAATGATGGATACAAAGCAAAAAGTGATTGAATCTCTTCCTCTGTGTTTTATCTTGTTTTCTAAAATAAATATCAAACATCTTTCAATCAAGATATGTTTAATTCAGATGCAAATATAAGCAAAGTCTTGAAAAATGTAATAAATTAAATGAGTTTATTCTTAAAACAATAACAACTATCTGTCAATGAGTAATCGAAACGTCCCTTTAAATTAAGGTTACTATTTTGCCAATTATGGCAGATATTAGTTCTTGTTATAATCACTTCAAACAAGACTTTGTATTTGATGTCATTTTGTATCTCCAGTAAATGTATCTTTATTTAAGAATCTTTAGGCATTTTCACTGGAAAACAAGACAAAAATACTGAGGAAGAAGCATTTTTTTGCAGCATGATCTGAAGCTACAGTAAAAGATGTTTCCATATTATAGTGTCAGGAGTTTTTCAGGGAGCTTTTGTAAAAATGAATTAAAATTATGAATGCCTGTTGGAAATTGTATTTTCAAACTCGGAAGTTAATACAACTCATCGTGTTTCTCTCCAGACATTTACATTATAAAGAACATATTTGTGTTTTCCCTCATTTGTTCCTCAAATTTGATTTACTTGATCTTAAACAGGTATTTTCTTACACATTAAACTAAATATTCAACTTGTTGCAGACATCACTGCTACACTGCCTGTGCCCTCACAGTTTTCATATCATGGTTCCCACGTTGAGCCTCAATCAGGATTTTCAGAATGCAGAAATTAATTCATTTTTTCCCCTCTGTGTAGGAACTACATACATACACCTCTGCCTGTGCTGGACCTGTGAAGACTGATGGTACTGGACCACAAACACAGAGCCTATTGACAACTTGCTTAATAAACACCATGGGAAGAAGGACATCCTCGGGAGTGTGCAGCAAAGGTCCACAAGTCCTCGACTGATCCAAACAGCATGCTCCATTCAGCCACAAACCTGCACATTTCACAGTATGTCATGCACCTGGCCAAACTGCTCAACACCAGTTTATGTTAAACAACTCCAGAGAAGAAAACCAGACTTGTCTTGCTTATGGACAGCCAAAGATGGTTCCTCTATCCCCTTTTTTTCTTAATCAGCAAGGCCCTGTCAGGTGTCTACTGTTCCACAAAGGGTTTTAATGCCTACAGTGATGAAGGACTAACAAACTTTAGTGTTCTTTAAGAGTGAACTTGAGGACACAAAGAAACGTGTGGAGGAGAAAGGACATCAAAAACGCAAAAGGCCTGAAACTGGACACGTTAGTCACTGTAGCGGGGCTCAAACAGTCCTCACATACACATAGACATGTGTGGGTGTCATACACATACATACACATGTGTAGTCCTCACACAGGCTTTCCTCGCGTAGCAGGGAAATATGTTCATTGCCCTGATAAAGTCTTTTTCGTTTACCAACCTCAGAACATGCAGAAAGATGACCTGGAGAGAGTTTAAAGAGTCTGCATTTTACAAGATGGAAAGACAGAAATGGCTGGCAGAAAAAAAATATATATATTTGTAATATTTTACCCCTTAGAAATATTTAACTGATGTATATACTGTATAGTTTGATTTGTTTATTTTTCAGTGTGAGATTGTAATATGTGTATATTGTCAGAAATGTATTTTTCCTCATACTTCATTATTTTGGATCAATATTTACTAATCTTGTTTGTAAATATCAACATTTTGTATTTACTAAAAAGAGCATTTAATAAAAGCAACTGAAATGTACAAATTGCTTCATGAGTGCCGTGTTCTACTTTATAGGACTTATATTTTACAGTTTCTATGGTTACGGAAGCACTACTTAATTGGTCATATAACTTAAGTGTGTCTTCTATTATTCCATCACTCTATCAATTGTTTATATATAATTGTTATTTATTACTAAGTTGAGTTCAGTTTAAATGCCTCTCATTTACATTTCAAAAGACATGTAATATAACCATTCATGCTTTTAATATAACCATGGCATGTTATATTAATATTATTTTACTGTTTCTTTTATTATTAATAATATATTCATAATACTTTGGAGTATAAGTCATGTGTATATACTGTAAATTTTGATTGATTTATTTTTCAGTGTGATATTGTACTATATATAGTCACAATTATTTTTTATTTCTATTGTTTTAATTTGGATCTTAAAAAGTGCTTATAGCATTTAATAAAAACAACAGAAAATGACAAATTTATTAATGAATTATTATTGGTGTTATATGGTATTTTTCATAGGACAAATACTTGATAATATCTATGGTTTTGGAAACACTTAATTGAACATTTAACTTAAGTGTGACTTAAATTATCCCATAACTCAATCAATGTTCATGTAGTACTTTAATATTACTTAGTTTAACTTCAATTGAAATGCCTTTTTTTCATTTCCACAGCCATTTAGTAGAGACCATTATTATAATATTCATGTTTTCATATAACCATGTCATGTATATTATTATTTTACTTTATTTAATTGAATACTAATAATTTATTCATAATACTTTGCTTTGTAATAATACTAATCATAATACTATATACATAATATATAATACAATACATAATATTCATTTATTCATAATACTTTGCCTTTTTGAAATCCAAAAAGGCAAGGCACACAATTCAAATACTTTGCAGCTGTAATGTATTGTTATATTTTACAATTTCGTTTTATAAAAAGTTTCAGTCCTGCGTGAGCTGGATTCGAACTCACGATCCAAAGAAATACATGAAAAAATCGGATTGGCTGTGACATCATTTCCGCTCTTTGGTCAGCTGTTTGAAATGCTTCAATCTAATTGGCTGTCACTGAGTTCCAACTATCCACGGCTGGCCGCCGCGAACCCACAACCTTTTGCGCTGCTAACACAATACTCTACCACTGAGCCACAGGAGCCAGTTTTTCTCCTAGTGTGTGTGGTGTGCCACAATGTGACAAAGACAGCACACTGCACACCAACAGATTTCCAACCAGAGTCCTGACTGTGAACACGGGAAACTTCACAAAATCTCCCAGGACAAGTTGTATAAACACTCCTGCTGTTACCACAAATTTACAAGCTGATCCTCCATCTCTGCTGTCCAAATGCTTTTGCGCTGTGCCATGACTATGTTTGTTATGCTTCCGTCTTCTGTCAGCTCGCTTTCTGATTGGATATTGTTTCGTTTCTCATGATAATATGCAGATTAAACGCTTGTTCATCCTAAGAGTTCCCCCCACACATCAGGACTTCTGATCGTAAATATTAAACATGTTGAATATTTACGATTCGCGATCGGGCGTGTCTGACATTCTTCCGAGCCGATTCAGTCACTCTTAACATGCCTCACACCACAGAAAATCTGATAAGATAATCTTTGGAACCACCAATATAATCGGGACATTACCTAGGATTGTCGGAAGGGGAGAAATTGGCCCAAAATCAGCAGATCATCACCAGATTATCTTGTGGTGTGTACCCAGCATTAGTCTCTTACATTAGTATTGATGGCTAAACTGGTTGGTAGATTTTATATTAAAACATTTATTTCTGTCCAGATACTGATCTCATAAACAGCTAAAACTTGCTTGTTTAAAAACCACGATCCATGTGGTTTCTGCACTGAAAATGTGATTAAAAGTTCACAATTTGATCTGATCTGTGGCAAACACATGAGTTCAATAAAAAGAAAAAGGAAATCAAATTTCAAATTTTTTAATTGCCTGTTTGTTTATCTCGCCCTAAAGATACTGATAAACAGAATGCTATAACGTCTTGCACAAATTATCATCTACCAAAACTAGAAAAAGTATGAATTCTTGGTATTTTTGCTGAACACCAGTTCACACGTTTTTTAAAATGTTTTTTATGAATTACCTCTTTAATCAGAGCAGTTTTTGATTTCCAGTGTGGGTGAGGTCACATTTATTTCAGCCAATCAGGTTTGCTGCGGATCTTGCGCTTGTTAATGTGATTAAGGAGTAAAACAGTGATTTGCTCCCATGCAGATTCCATCTGTCTTCAATTAGTTAGAATTGTATCATTAACTAATATGCTAAATGTTAGGAATGGAAATGTTCCCGCTCATGCTCACATTTCATTTGCAGCTCTCAAAATGCACACCCTCAGAGATACAGATGTGAACCTACATGTAAAATTAATCTTTCTAATACAGTCATTCTCAATTTTTCCTAGTATTCCAACACTTCAGCTGAATTCTGGAAGTGACACAGTTAATGACTGCTGTCAAAAGAAATCATTGACAAAGTGCCAAATCTATATTGCTATATTGACACAGGGAACAGCAGCCATGCAAACTAAAGCTAGCCATGAAAATAAAATGTTAAATTAATATGTATCTTCTTTTATTCAGAAACATTTATCTGCAAAATTGCTTGAATTCATTAATTCAGCTAGAGATGGCATAAAACAAATGATTTTATAATGACTTCTAGGCAGTGCCAGTAATTACAGCAGTGGAACTGATTAAGTTCATCCAATAATTAAACAAATATCATTGATTTCCCACAGAGAGACAGCCCAGCTCCCAAACATCCATCCGCTCCTGCTTCCTGTTCTCCCTGAAGCAATAGGCCAATCGAATGACTGCGATTTGAGAAGTGCAATAAAAGTCAGACGCATTGATATTCTGCGCAACGGTCTTTCCTGCCCCTTTGTCAATAGACAAAGATTGAAAAGAGCTGGTTTGTTGAAAAAATTGATATATATCACAGACAGCCCTTCTGTTGTAGCAGGAATCAACAGATCTGTTCTGTGTATATTTGCTCTGACCTACTGTTTGTAGTTGTGTGGCTGGCTCATGTTGGTCTTTCACTCGCTAGTTCTCCCCATCTGTGCGGGCAGATGGATGAACACTCCCACATAAAGTTTTCTTTGCCAATTGCCATCCTTCCTGCTTTGTAGTTAAAAGAGAAAATTTAAGCATTTTTTTGATCCTTTGTATCTTTGCTAAGCGGTCCAGCTATAATTGTATTGCCTCTTTCATGAAATTTCAGGCTAACTAATAAAGTCTTGATTTGTCATTTGAATGCACGCGAAAAGATATCAGCTTGTGTCTTATTTGAATGGACAAGTGCATTCGAGTGATCGTCTTGGAGACTTGATCTTTAAACAAAAGCCCACACAATTGCTGACGAGTGTTATATTTAAATAGACGCTGCCTGCCGAGTCAGGGAAGAATTGCAAGTAGACTCAGATATTTACATTCAAATACACCACAGCAGGGCTATGTTGTCATTTGATGTAATCCTTTGGTCAACATTGTGTTTGGTGTAGAAAGAGCTGTTTGGAGATGCCTCTAGGCATTTCAAAGAGACTTTTAGGACAGTCTTTAAAATGATTAAAGGGATAGTGCAGCCGAATATGAATATTCTGTCATCATTTACTGACCCTCATGTGGTTTGACTTACAAAAAGATTTGGATAGTTCTGCTGTTGCTTTTTCCATATAATAAAAGTGAATGGTGATCAATGAAATTAAGAAGAAAAAATAGCACATTGTGATTGGTTAAAAGAACCAACTACATTTAGCATCATTGACATCAAACGTGTGACAAATGTAAAGTTTCAATATTTATAAAGATAGTATTATAGCAATATAGCAAAAAGAAAAAAAAAGTCACATGAACCTCATTTATTTTTTGACATTTTTGGAATTGGTCACCGTTCACTTTTTACTGGAAAAGAGCTGCGTAAAACTTTCTTTCATCCACAGAAGAAGGAAAATCATACTGGTTTAGACAACAGTTTTATTTTATTTTTTTATTCTCTCTATGCTTGATTCTGGGAAATTTTGTATTATCTAAAGTAAAATAATAAATGTAGTACTATTCTGAATTTCTAGTAAAATTGCTTTAGAATTCAACCAACACACAGTGGGTTATTAATTCAGCCCAGTACTTCCAATATATAAAAGGATAATGTGATTTTTTTTTTTTTTGAACATCATAAGTGCCATCCTACCTTTTACAGTTTTTTTTTCTTTCAGGTTTTTATCTCTTAAACAAGCAAGACACGTCTCTTTCTCCCAACTGCCATGAAGCCGAAATGGGTTGTGCATGTTTTTAAGCGGTGTTAATGTGTGCTGGCCTATGGAACACACATCCTTGGAGAAAACATCTCCAGACTGATTAGTGTTTATAAAATCTAGCCACGGTCTGCACAGTCTGACTTCATATTTCACATTACATTAACCCACCGGCCCAGCAAGAGAGTACAATGAGGCTTTTCTGAGCCGGCAGTGTGTGTGTGTGTGTGTGTGTGGTACAGTGGAAGAGCTGTTATGAAGGAAAGGACACTAGAATTAGCAACAGGTCTTTGTTCTAATCAGGCTGTCTAATAGGCTCTTTCGTTTTCATTTCAAGGGAGAGTTCACCCAAAAACAAACTATTTTGTCAGTATTTACTCACCCTATGTGCTGTTCCAGAACTGCATTACCGTGGAACATACAGTACAAGGTGAATTTGTGAAGGAGATCCTGTTTTTTTTGTATGCACTTAGCAATTTTGTGATAGTTCATGAAATAATTATCCTGATTCTTCCGAGCCATAAATTAATAAATCAATCTTTTGAGTCAGATATTTTGAATGAATCAGTTAAAAAGTTGAATCTGGTTTGCAAAGCTTATCTGAATGATTTGTTCATGAATGAATGTAGTCATTAACTCAATTATCTGGTTAATAGCTCAGTAAATAATGACAATATTTTTCATCTGTTTTCATCACATTAAGCTGAAGCATGAATGTAATGGTTTATAAGGTATGGACTGCTTTTATGATATTTTTATTATTGAATTAATGTATTTATTTTTAACCTCACTAGTCCCTATTTAGACTGCATTAATGAAAATGTATATTTTTAATCTCTTGTGTTAAGAAGATACTTGCTAACATGATTGAAGATGAGTAACTGATTCTTCTTATTCTTCAGGGAACTAAACTTTTCTGGGAAACTGGGATTATTATGTGATTCAGTTTTGCAGTATTATTGTGATAACTCTTAAAAAAATCACCGTCTGATAGCAATTTAAATAAATTATTATTCATCCTTACATTGTTCCAAAACTGTATGAATTTGTTCCAGAGCCTAAAAATAGATTTTTTTTTATAATATTCACTGAAACCTTTTTTGTGTGTGTGAATAAATCTGATTTGAGATTATATTGTGATTAATTTAGCAAACAGATGTCTTTTCCTCAGTACTACTGTGCAATAACACTATAATATTTAAAAATGGCTAGTATATATTTAAAGGCTTTTCAAAGGAAACCTTTTTTAAAGGTTTCAAGAGTTTCTATTCCAGTCTATACTTACCTAGTTTCAAAAGAATGACTTGCAGGTGAATCTATGTAGCAGATGCAGCTTATGAATCTCTGTACTAACTCAGTACAGGTGCGATATCAAAGCCATTTTGTCAGAAGCATCACAGTCTTCTTCACAAAATTGAAATCTAATGCTCTGAATATCTTGTTGTGAGGTGAGGTTCTCTCTATAGGACATCGGTTTGCTCTTGTGGCATATTTGTTTTGCGCAAATGATTTATGCTGAAATCCGAAGGACAGAAACAAAATGGCTTTTCCATGCGTTACGCTCGATATTCACTTGACCTCAATGTGTATTGACTTGTCACTGGAGCGAGACAGAACTGACCAAACAAAACGCACAAAAAAGGCTTTGACCTTTTACTGTCCATGTCCAGATCTGGGACAAAACGATTGAACTCTATATCTAAAAACACAAAAGCGTGCATAATGTATTTTGAAAAAAATTATAAATACTGTATTTAAATAAAGAAAAGTTTCCTTGGAAAAAAAAAGCATTATTGTTCTCACAGTCAAATCCTCAGAGGTCTGCAAACCGCAAAGTCTGTGAACCTTGTTTTGTATTCTGTTAACATTCAGCTTTGCCTCTGAGTTGAAATAAGAAGTTATTCATGTGTTCTATTTGTTTATTCATCTATTCATTATCAACTCGTCCTTTTTTCTGCATCAAATCCAGTTTTCACACACTTTGTGTTATTCATCAGCAGGCTTGGAGAATAACAGAATATTGTTTATTTTAGAAAAAAAAGTGTTTTAGTTTCAAAATAAATCGAGTGTTATTATTATATCCCAAAAAGTTTTATTTTTTAAAAGTGTTGGCTCTTTTTCTCCCCATTTTGCCAGTGATATTGCTAATACTTAAGACAATTTAGTGACACATAGTAGATGTTTAAATGCCCCAAGAAATTTGTTTTTTTGTTTTAAATGTTGTCTCTTTATCGCTGCATTTTGCTGGCAAGATTTCTGACATTTAAAACATTTCAATGTGTCAAATAGTAGATGTTTGAACCCACCAACAATATTTTTTATTAAGTGAATAATTTCATCTTATTTTATAAGATATCTATTTTATCTCCATTTTACTGTTAAGATTTCTGATATTTTTCTGACATTTAAGTGTGTCACATAGTAGAGAAAAAAAGTTGTTTGTAAATGCCCTCTATTTTTCAAAATATATAGGCTTGTCGCCAAGGTTTTTTTTTTCTCATCATTATTTGTCTATCAAATTAGCATTCTCATGAATTGGATTAGTGTACTTTTCCATTGTGCTGCTTTTCTTGCTATTTGACATGGTACCCCTCTGGGTGTGGTGCTGCCCGCTTCTAGACACGGTGCCCCCGGACACGTGCCCTAATATCAATTATTAATCCTGCCTTCAGGACAGGACGCCCACTAACATTTTGTTCCTGCTTTATGAATTGTTTAATTAATAATCTGTAGCAGAACATATTTTTTTTATGTAGTAGCCCTATTTTTGCAAGTTAAACCGGTTTAGAAATACATTTTATCCCAAACTTTACAACCTCCAGCTTGTTGCTGGTCACTGAGCCAGTCAAATTGTTAGACCCACAAGATGTTGAAATCACCATACTGAAGATGAGTAGACATCTGTCTATTGAGATGAGGCACAAACTATTTCACAGCAGAATGGCATCCGTTCAGTACACAGGCACACGGTGGTTTAAAAAGCAAGAAGCCTTTGAAGTTTGATTATTCAAATTAAAGCTGGCAGAGTTAAATGTGAGAAAAGTGAACTGGAAACTCAAAAACAAAACAAAAACTATTGAAGGGAAGGAAAGCCCAATCCCCTCCAAAAAAGGCTTTTGTTTTTATTTAACTGACAGCATTACCAGTACAAATGCAACGCTTGCATGTGCAAAGTCGACACTTTCCTTTCCCAGTTGTGCGCCATCCAGTCTACAGAGCCAAGAAGCCCTGAAAGGGATTAGATAAATGTTTTCCTGGAATATTTTAAGGAAACGCGTGAGTCGTGCAGGGGCAGTCAAGCTTGAAATTGAGTGAAATCACATATTCAGGCAGACATGTTGGATCACATACACACTTATTGTCTGCCTCTAGTGATCGCCCTCCCTCCTATGTCCTCCAGCCATTCTTATATCACCAGAATGAAGGAGCAACTCATGGGCTAGAATCGTGAAGAGCCGACTATCACGAGGCACTTCAAAGGTCACTGCTTTTCAAATCTGACCATAATTTTCAGTGCACACCTTTATGGTAGAGAGACCTTCGAACTGAAGAATCAATTATGTTGCAAAAGAAACGGTGAAGTGGAGGATAAAAAGAGGTCACATTTATATCATTAAAATCCTTTTGAAGAGGAAGAATGAAATCTCAGTGGACTTCCAGTGGGGTGATGTTCTTGAGAGAAAATATTTGTTTTATCCTGGCTAACGTCATTGCAGTGCAGGTTTAGTGCCAAGCCTCCACACAACTTAACTTTCAATAAAATTTGCATTGTATTCATTGTATCATATTCATATCATATGTTTGATACCAGTTGGTGTTAGATTTAAACAAATTGTGAAGTGTTACCATATTTATTATTAATAATAACAACAACAACACACGCGTGTGTGTGTGTGTGTGTAATGATTCCACTGAAGACGAGCATAGTGAAGAACCCAAGTGCAGTTTATTTACAAACGTGAAATCCAAACATCGACAGACTTGACTTCAAACAGACTTGACCAGAGACAGACTTGGCATGGCATGAACAGACTAGACTCATCAACAGTATGTTTCAACATTAATACACGACCGGAAACAAAGGCAAGGCTATGGCTACTTATAACAAGCAATGAGGGTCACATGACAAGAACAAACCAATGGGAAACAAAAAACGTGAATAAGACAACCAATGAACACATTGAACAAGGGAACCAATAGCAAAGACGACATGAGGGCAAGGGAAGCATGACACAAACAGAAACTATAACCAAACTTCAAAATAAAAGACATGAAAACAAGAACATGGAACAGAACCAAAAACAGACCTTCCAGTGTGTTGTTATTATATATAAATATATATATATTAGGGGTGGGCATAGATTAATTTTTTTAATCTAGATTAATCTAGATTAATTTTGGAATTAATCTAGATTAATCTAGATTAAAATGGCTCATTTGAATTCTGCGAAGGCATTCAGAATATGTGCTACCCAAATAATGACTAAAAGTAAGTCTTTGAGAACGGGTTTCTCAAGCCAGGTGACCAGGGGCTCATCTCCTGTTTCCAAAATGCATCACAAACTGCTTGAGAAAGCTGTTCTACTATGATAATTGGTGATGAAAATAAACTATGTTCAATAAGATTAACTTGTGTTTACTAACTGTTTATTCAGTTAAACATGAATTTTGAACTGTAGGCCTACATAAGAGGTCGTGATGAACTGTTTACAGTTTCCATTGGGAAGCTTCTTAAAAATAGATTTTCCCTGAAGCAAACCCGGCGGCTTCATAGCTGCATCCATGTTAGCACGTCACGTCTGATGTGGTAATTTCACAGTAACGTTAGGCATACACACAGGTTCAAGCAGAGGGTGACACGGAGTGAATTCTCAAGTTCACATGAGACCTAAAAGCGCATCCTGTTTGCTTAAAAGCGCAACGTTTCGTTGTTATTCTGAGTGCACACAAATAAGCGTAGAGTCTTTACAGATTCGAAAGATGTATTAGGCTACTTTTATCTGTATGACCAAAATGACGGAGATTTTAAGAGCAAGTGAACGCACGGTGCCTGTCCTGCGCAAAGCGCTTCCACACAAACACTTCAATAGCGCACATTTCTCTAGGTTAACATCATATTGGCGGCCATGTAAAGTTGCTACTACATACATCTTTCAGAGGAAAAGCCATATTTGAGGTTGATGAATGATAGGTGAGTGTTTGGATGTCCTGCCCGATTGTATTACCACATAGACCAGCCGTTAACAATCTGTCCATCACGGACTGCGAGCCTCTAGTTCGAAGACTCGTTCTCGCCCCCTACAGTGCAATTCGCTAGGTATACATCCGCTAAAATATCAGGGTGAAAGTCATCATAGCTTGCATAGTATAGACCCAGCTCCCAACCCAACTTTGAGAATAGATTAACGGCGATATTTTTTTATCGCCGATAAGAGTTTCACGTTAACGCAGCACGTTAACGCCGATATGACCACCACTAATATATATATATATATATATATATATATATATATATGTGTGTATATATATACACACATACACGCACATACACATATATATGTATATATATAATTCCCGTAAAATTAATATAACACTTTACGATATGTATAAGTTTTGAATAGGACCATTTATATAAAAAATATGTATATATATATTCAAACATACTATTTATTTATTTGATCTAAATACATATTTTTTTACTTTGGGATAATAATAATAATCATAATGATACTTGAATCAGACAAAATTTTATTTATTAAAATATGTATTAATATTGTATTTAATAATAACATTATTATTGTTATTTATTTATTGTTGTTGTTGTTGTTGTTTGTTGAGTATACCATCCAACCTGAAACAGCAACACTGGCTCAAAAAAGTCCAGTGAGTTTGGAAAAGTTCTATCTGCTTGTCCAACAAAAGGCAGACAGAAGAAACAAGCTATTTGAGTTGATAAGTTTCGCCATTTCCTTGCTTTTTTTTGCATTTGGTTGCATTAATGGCACATAAACGATACACTTCAGCTATAAAGGCAGAGATAAAAAGAATAGCTTTAAAGAAATGCAGATAAATAGTACAGGGAACTACATGAATACCATTTGCTGTCATGTAAACCAACATACCTGTCCTTTCATGTGGTGCAGCTGCTCTTTTAAAGACTTAAGCTCTATATCAGTCTTCACTGTACAGCTCAAAGTATCCAGACTGCTCAAATTAAGAATGACAATGCTCCATGAAGAAGATGAAGCCTTATTTGCAGAGACTTCATTATAGAGATTCCTAATGGACGAGGTTTTAGCATATTTCTAAAGTTGTCTTTTTGTGCGTCGTGATCCAGTTTAAACAAGCCTGAGCAGCTACAGTTCTCCAGTTTCCATTTACCTAATTTTCTTTTCGGAACACTGCTTCAAAATAATCTAAGCCTGCAATGCTATTAAATAACAATAATAACAACAAGTCCTTGTTCATTGTGCCATATCTGTCAGTTGCAGTGCACTGCGGGTGCCAGGAGACAAATTGGTGAGCCCAAATTATCCAGCAATACCCTCATACTTATGTTCTACAGAGACAGAACTCAATACATGGAGTAATGCAGGAAGAATCAATAAACACCTTTAGGCTTTTCAACTGTTCTGTTCTGTTCTGAACTAGCATGAACGTTATCAATTGCAAGGTCAGAATTGTTTTCTCTTTTAATCATGTTGGACATTTTGGCCCACCAGTGGATTAAGCTTTTCAGAAAAGGAGTAGGCTATTCACAGACTTAGAGATGAATATATCAAATCCAGAAATGCATATATCATTCATTCAATGTTGCTTAGGATGGTGTATGTTCACTATAATCCCTACACATGAAAACAGCATCATACATTATTCTTCAAAGAAAGAAATGAAGGGCCTTCTATAGACCGTGTCTGTACTGCACTGTGTTATCCATCTTGACAAGCAATGTGTAATAGCAGTTTGCTACTCAACACTTAATAGTCAGGAAGTGGCACATTTATTTTTACAGATATAAAGATTTTAACCATTTTAAACTACATAAAATGACAAGAATGCATGTGAAATCTGTGAAAATGACTAGTCTGGAAATATAATAAATGTTATGTATGCATACTTAACTTTCTATCCATCTATCTATCAAAGAATTCTGGGAAGATTCCACAACAGTTTCCACAAAAATATTAAGCAGTAATAATAATACAAATAATAAATTATATATTAAAATAAAGAATAGTTGTTTTCAAATTTTAATTTCACAATGTTTTAATGTATTTTAGATTAAATATATGCAGTCTTGGTGACAATAAGAGACCCATAAAACGAGGGACAGTCAATTTGTATCTCAAATTAAAATACATTTCATTGTCGGTGCCGATAGACTTGTGAGCATCGCGTCAACATGTAGCACAGTTTCGCTTCGGGCGTCCCGTGTACGAATCCCGGCTTGCGGACCTTTCCCCTTTATCTCTCCAACTTCGCTTCCTGTCTAACTACTGTCCTATCAAATAAAAGGCAAAAATGCCAAAAATAAATATATTTTTATTGTAAAAAATTACATAAAGTATTTTCACACAATAAATATTTCTATAATATATAATATTGCTCTTTTTAATATTATCATTCCTTGAATCATGTATAAATTCATATTTTGTATAATAATTTTTCATACTTTAAAGATGCAATGGACTGGAATTGGGAACTGCTGATGTAGCCTATTGTAGTAATGTTGTCGGTGATATTCTAGTCTGTGAGCGTATATGCGTGCAGGGGGTGTGGCTTTAGACAGTAATTGCAGAGAGGGGGGGATGTTCGCTTTCAGTGCTATCAGGCTAAAGTTAACATTTTTCAAGATTGAAAGGCTGGGTCTGGAACAAGGGTAAAATAATAAAACCGCACCAATTCGAAAAGCACTAAAAATAAAAGGTGACCTTCTTAGAACAAAATGAAAAAGGAAAAGTTGAAATCTGTGACTTTGCGTGAAGCTGTAGAAAAGCTGCCCTTGCCTCATTGTATTTGCAAAGTTGTTATATTCTATATGAGTGGTTTTAAATGTAAGCTTTAATATGAAAATGTAATTTCTTTCTATAGTTTCTTTGAATTTATATTGAAAGTAAATGTGCTAGGCATTAAAATGAAATAAAACTGGTTTGCATAAACTTAGTTTTTCACTTAGGCAGGGAAGTGAGGGAGAATATTGGGTGAGGTGAGGAGCAGTATCTTTAGACAAAGCCAGTCAGTAGTGTCAGGACCTGCATAAGTAGTTCCTATTTCTTCTGTCTCAGATGTCTCAGAAATTCACGACCCCCACAGCCCCTGTACCGTCGATGCGGTTGCCAAGGAAACGGGTGTCAGGCTTAGATGAAGGGTGTTGAAATAGACATGGGCTCTCAGGTCTGCTGCACCCTCTGTTCTGTGTTTCCCATTAGGTGTGGTCCACACCGTCATTGCGCTAAAGATAGGGACATGCATTATGAGTGTGTGTGCTGTTTTCCAAAAAGAAACTGGGTCTTCTTTACCCCCAGGAGCCGTTTTATGAATTCTGTGGTGACAGAAGCGGACTGTGAATCAGTCCACTGAGTCGCCAGATCATGTAACCACTCAATAAACTGCCAACAATCCAGCTGGCGATATCCCAGGGCTCCCGGGCAACTGCCGTAAATTAGTGCCCAATCCCACTCCCTGCTGTCTGAGGAGCAGTGTTTAGACTCTGTGTACCCACTGGCAAAAGCAGCCCACCTGCGCACATGAGCCCAGGTCTGTGGCATTTCATCAAAGCAAAGGTAGGAACAGGGCAAATGTTGCTTTGCCAGGGGCAACAAAAGGTTCCCGCTTTCACTAAAATGGCTTCTGCTGTGGGATTTAGCCCCACATGTATGTGGAGAAGGAACTGTGTTCAGTACTGCTCATTGACTTTTTGGCTTGACACTGAGAGTGATAGAGGCCATCAATACATTAGCATGGGTGTTGACAGTCATGTTGTGATGCTCTGCCATCTTCTTCCTGTAATGTTTCTGTGCTGGTTTACTTTTGCTGGGCAGCTGATTTGATTCTGTGAAAACAAATTACAGTTTAATTTAATTGTAAATTATAGAAGTCAATCTGTCTATTTGACTCATTGTCTTAATTGTCTTCAACCTAAACATTTGTTCACTGGATTTTTTCTGCTCTGTCATTTGATTAAATTAAACGATACATCTAGTCACTTTTGTTTTCTTTTTTCTTCACCATTTCCCTTTCCTCTGTATTTGCTTTTTGTTTTCTTTTTCATTTCCTTTCCTCTCTTCCATTTTTACATTTTCCTTAGTTTCTCTTTTGCCTTTTGTCTTTTAAATCTTTCTCACTTTTATTTTTCATTCATGTTTTCCTTTTCCTTTTCTTTTCTTTTCAAACCTCAAACCAGCCTAGGCTGATTTTCTGGCCTTGTCTGTCTCCTGCTCTTTGGGGGTTCTGGATATTTTTAACTGGTCAGGCTGGGAGACTAGCTTAAACCAGCTATAGACCAGCACTGCAGGAAACCGGTTTAAGCTGTTTTTTTTTCTTCTGCTGACTCTTGTTTGCCATTAGGTGTGGTCCGCACCGGCATTGCGCTAAATAAAGGGACATGCATTATGAGTTTGTGCTCTGTTTTGCCCAATAAAACTGTGTCTTTGCCCCTGAGTAACCGTTTTATGAGTTCAGCGGTGATAGAAGCGGATTGTGAATCAGTCCACTGAGTCGCCAGACATGTAACAGCTCAATAAACTGCCACAAATCCAGCTGGCGATATCACAGGGCTTTCTTTAACTTTTCTTTGTATTAAACTTTATTTTCAAATCGTTTTCTCTCCTTGTTTCTATTTTCTTTCTTTTAAAATTATTTCATTTTCTTTTCTTTTCTTTTCAATCTCTTCACTTCTCATTTTTTCTCCATTTGTTAGATTTTCTCTTTGAATATCTCATAGCTTTGTAAGGCTGATCATTTTGCTGGTTTTATTGGTATCGTTTTTATCAGTTGTGTTTTCTTGTCCTTTATTTTCAGCTCATTTTTGTCCAATTCCTTTCTTTTACTTGTCTTTTCCTTTCCTTTCCTTTCCTTTCCTTTCCTTTCCTTTCCTTTCCTTTCCTTTCCTTTCCTTTCCTTTCCTTTCCTTTCCTTTCCTTTTCTTTCCTTTCCTTTCCTTTCCTAAGCAGGTTTGCTAGACTTATCTGGTCTCCCAGCCTATCAAACTGGTCTGTTTGCTGGTGTAAGAAAGCTGGTTTAAGCAGGGTCTTTTTTCAGCTGGGTTTTTCCTTTGCTTTTAATTTTTTTAAATCACTCTTATTCCTTTCTTTTCTACACTGCACTGTTCTTTTTCATTCTCTTCTGTTCTTCCTTTCTTTTCTTTTTCTTTTCATGATGACCAGAGGGTTGCAGTAATTCTGTACCAACATGACTCCGCAGAACAACAGGCAACATTGTTTATGCTCCGCTTTTCATGCTGGGTTCTCTAATCATCCTTTTATTTCTCTGGATCTCAGCGTTACTGATTATTCAAAACTCTTTTGGTATCGACAGGCATAGGACAATTGCTTCTACAGTCGCACGTTTTAAGCAAACACTCTTGTCACGCTTCAAATACAGAGCAGTCAGTAGCCATTTAGGGGGTAATAAAACACTAGATCCCAGAGGAAAAGTGCTCGGCGCTATTGGCAGAAGAAGCCGGATCTCAATACCTCTCTCTCTCCCTTTCTTTCTGGCGTCCTGCACCTGCCAAGCAGCTGAAACTTTTGCACCATCATGGAGATGTCAACAGTACTACAGGCCAAGCTGCACAGCCACCTCAGCGACAACCATCAAATCCCTCTGAACTCCTTCCAAATCCATCTATCTTCCTAAGCTCCCCCACATTGCTGGTAGATAGTCGGCTTGGGATGTGGGTCTTGGCCAGAGAGTTCTCCTCTCATCTCTGTAAGCTGGGAAAGCTCTGAAGGGCACGTTAGGGCCAGCAGCACTGCTTCTTTACCTGCGTTTGAACCTGCCATCCTGCTGGGATGCAAACGTCTCCTCTGAGGCACTCTTGCCCATTTTGTCTGGCTTTACTGTCTGTCTCACTTCTGCTCTTCTGACTCACAGGTGCTGGGTGTCCCTTTCATCTCAGCCTCCTGCCTTTTATTAACTCATAACCGGGTTGCTGTGTGCCTCACTGCTGTTCATACACACTGATAAAATACCATATATGCTGTGACATCATGCTGACCTCTTGTCACAGATTTGCCCTGTGTGAAGTTGAAGTGAAGATGCATTGTGACAGCTGCACAATCAAAATAACAAGCTTTGAAGCTTATTTCAGATCTCATATTAACATGGTATAGTATTGACACTGTTCGCCTAACCAACAAAGTGCTGCATACTAGGAGCACGGAATAAGCATAGGTGTGAGTAGTGTTGGCACCAAGCCTATTTTTGTTAAATGAAGCTTGGGGAACTCTGAAGAAAATATAGTTAAAGTGCAGTATAAACCTATATTTCAAAATATATATTTTCAATATAGGCTTTTGGGAAGCAAAATATAAGACTAGATTGAACTACATTTCAGTTTTCTACATTTTTGGTAGAAGCTTTTATCCAAAGCATGTGTTTTCTGGGAATCAAACTGAAATCAATCCTTGTTTCTAGTAGCGTCCTCCACCAACTGAGCAACAAGAACACCACATACTGTCACATTTATACAATTTATATTCAGTGAATCTGACTCAAGCTGAATAATTTAAGCAATTTCAATATCACAGAACATTATTGGCATTATTGTTTTATGTAGAATATTGCCAAAGCATCAATATACACCATGAAAAGTGACATAAATTAAACATTGTCTAAAATTAATAAAATAAATACATTTCACACAATAAAAATAAGATGAAAAATAAATAATAGAAAAAGACACACACACTGAAACAGACAACTTTCACAGGTTAAATCATGCAGATTTTTTTTTTATATTGCCTACAGTCTCAATACATGGAATAGATTTAAGATAAATAAAAAATTAAACAATAAATTATAATAATAATAATAATGCCAAGTTCTGTCATAAAACTCTAGATGACACAGGCTGAAGTGTTGTTCATGCAAACTGATGATACTTACATACACAAACTGATTGGTTCATGTTGCATACACCGCCAATGAGCTTGCTGCTTTACATTTAAATGGCTAGCTAGCATTCACTAGAGCAAAGGTCAATAACAGGTGGAACAAAAGTGGAGGAGTGGGATATAAGAGCGATAGAAACTGGTGATATTCTAAAACTGTTCAATTGTTAAGATGTTGAGATTAATTCTTTGTAAAATTGGTTGCGATTGTTGAGTTAAGATGTAAAACAGAAAATGAGAAATTCAAGCTTTTCCTCCCTTTATTTTATTTGTCTGAAGTTAAGCACTTTATTTGAACATACACAATTTTCACATTTTATTTATTTTCTCTTATTTTGAAATACAGCCCTACATTTTATTTTGGGTTAATGAAAAAACACATATCTACAGTCATACATATATGTTCAGTGTTAGATCATGTAACATGACAATAAATATTGTCAACAAGTTTTTGAATTGTTCTGAATTAATTTGATTAGGCAGGCAGGTATTTATTACATGCAGATGCTGAAACAACAACTAGGCTACTCTATAAATATATAAAATATATAAGCTATCACACTAAATAGTAATTTTCCGGACCTTTGCTTCAAGACATTTTCTCTAACTGGACCTCTGTACATTTTAGTTGAATACCCCTGCACTAGAGCATTTCACAGCATGCTTTCAGAGTTCCTATGAAACCCTCCACCTTACCCAGGTCCACCTTCATAGATCTACAATGGCAGTTCCTGTACTTACTTTGCAGCAGCAATATTCTACAACAACAGCAATAACCAGCAGCAGCGTAGCAGATCTATTCTACCAAGACTAAATACTTTAACACTGTCATATCCATTACCGTAGTAAAATCTTTCAAGAGTTGTCATGAAAGAAATAGGTTAAGGCAGTTTATAGCTACATTTCGGTGTTTGGGTTCCATTCTATGTAGATGAACTGGTAACTTGCAAATGTCTTAATATATGTTCATTGTTAGATTATTAACATCACAAATGCTCTGTGTTAAATCAAAACATTAGGTATGCTGTTGCATGGCTTGCGCACTGCTTCTATGCACGGCGTGAAATTTGAGAAAGCATTTGTGTTCAAGGAACAGTGGTGAAGGATTAATTGTATAGAGAGCTGTGAAAATCACTTTGTTAATTGTGTGGGAGGCTGAAGGAATAACGCGCAGAGATTTTCTCCTTCAAAAACAGCTTCCACCCGACTGCTTTGCTTTATATTTTTGCAGCTGTCCATATAAATCTACGTTCTGAAAGCATACTCAGTGTACTCATGAAAAACAATTAGGAATAAGTTACTTGTAATGTCAGCATATTTGCTAGAAAAAGAGTAACTCAACTTGTGCATAACAAAGTATATTTATCAAGACAGAGAGCATATGAAGAGCACCAACAATTTGTATAGGTACACAATTCATCAAAGGCAATTGTTGCAAAGCAATGCTCATAAATTCCTGAACTCTCTTATGTATGCATAGAAAGTCTCTAGAGGTAGAGTTATAGCTAGGAAAAGATGCCTTAGTGTACCTATTCAGTTCACAGTACTTCAGTCTTTGACATGAAACAAATAGTTGTCCTTATACAGCCATTTATAGTCTGTCCTGAATAGAGCTCCTCAGAAAAAAATATAACATTGTATCTGTGTGTAAATGCAGTTTGGATGGAGGTGGGAGCTCATTTACTGTGCTGTCTGATGAATGATATTGCTTACTGACTGTACAGCTTGAATATCACCTTTTGTGCGAGAGTGCACAGATTTAAAAACAGGAACTTGAATACAAACTTTAAAGCAGATGAACCAGCAAAAGGGTGAAAAATCAGGGCTCCAGTCTGCAATTAAAATACTTCCAAATGCAACAAAAATGTAACATTTGTGACAATAATAAAGGATTTGTCAAATATGATCTAGTTAGGTTGCAAAAATAAACGCTTTGATTATCTGCAAGCAGCGAATGGATGATTCTTGCTACTATTAAAAAATCAAAAAGATTTGTCAAGCACCACTGAAATCTCTCATGATATAGTGGTTTGAATCAGATTCATAGGGTTAGTGAATCACTCAGAGACATTAATGAGTTCACAACTGTCTCCCTCACTGAACCCTGAGTCTTTTTTCGATTGGGTCCATTTTTAAATGTTCATCAAACACACCGCGCGCCGTGCTGTCCGATTGGTGAATGGATGACTCTTGCAATCCGCTTCTTTATAATGAGTCAAAAAGATTTGTTTTGCTTCGTTGAAATTGTTCATGAGATTGGTTTGAATCAGACTCATATAGGCCCAGTTTCACAGACGGGGCTTAGCTTAAGCCAGGACTAGGCCTTAGTCACATTAAGGAATTTAAGCAGCTTTTATACAAATGCCTTAGACGAAAACTTTACAGGTGTGCATCTTGAGACAGAACAATGGCACTGACATATTTGAAGATATGTCAGAGCAAGGTATTTTCGTTTGAGACCGCTCAAACATGCATTTTAGTCTGGGACTAGCCTTAAAGGAACACCACACTTTTTTTGAAAATAGGACAATTTTACAACTCTCCTAGAGTTAAACAGTTGAGTTTTACCATTTTCTATATCATAACCAGTTACCTAGCTGGGGAATACTTTCAGGTGCTGCAGCATATCATTGCGCCTTCTGCACCCATGGTACGGCAGCAAAGTTCCTTGATTATTACGCCGGAATGAGAATATACTTCCTAGCCATATCGGACTAGAAAATCATAACTTTTCATTTTCCATTAGTCTTAGTACATGATGTAACTACAGAAGAGGCAAGTTTTAAATAGTACAATTATCGAAAATCTTTGGTCATTTTTGAGCGAGATGCTAATGGTTCTAATCCGATTCAATGATCTATGCTAAGCTAAAAGTGCTACCACCAGACCCGGAGATCGGCTGAATGGATAAAAAAATCTTCAAACTCAAGTGTAGAGTTTTGAGAAAATGAGCCTATTTTCAAAAAGTGGAGTTTTCCTTTAAGCCTCATCTGTGAAACCGGAGGTTCGTCAGTGAATCATTCAGAGCCATTAATGAGTTCACAACTGATTCACTTACTGAACCCTGAGTCTCTTTTTTTGATTGGGTCCATTTTGAAATGTTCACCAAACACACTGCAAGCCATGCTATCCGATTGGCAAATGGATGACTCTTGCAATCTGGTTCTTTATAATGAGTCAATAAGATTTGTGAAGTACCACCGAAATCACTTTCAAGATAGTGGTTGGAATCGGACTCGTACAGTCAGTGAATCATTCGGAGCCGTTCACAACTGACTCCCTCACTGAACCCTGGGTCATTTTTCAGGTAGAACAATTTTAAAATGAGCACCAAACCCACCACTTTGTGTTGTCTGATTCACAAATGAATCAGTCAAAAATATTTGAAAACACAACTGAAGTCACTCCTGAGATAACAGTTAGAATCATACTCAGTCAATCAGTGAATTATTCAGGGCCATGATTGAGTTCACAACTGAGTAATTTTCCCGTTTTTGTAATGTGTACATACGTTTCGTAAGAGTAATCGTTCATATGACTACATTAAAACATCAAGTACTCTCTATTCTAATTCTATTCTTTAAAAAAACTTGACCATTTTAGACTTGCACTCTATTAATTTACTGCTTGTTTGCTTTAAAAAAAAACGAACACTAGCTTTTCTAATATTTTTGTATTCTATCTATTTGTTTTCTTTTTATTTATTATACAATTAACAAAAGCAAAAAAGGCCTCTAACTCTAGCTTGCTTTATTCATTTTCTATTCTATCCTATCTGTTTTCTTTCTTTCTAGGTGTACTGCGTTAAGCTAACTGAGACTTGTTATAGCACTTGCATATTATTGCTCTTTTGTTGATTTTGATTGCTTCCATATTATTGCTCTTTTGTTGATTTTGACTAAATGTAAAACTGAAGATGCACATTGATAATATTTTTTAAAAATCATTCAAATATTTGACATATAATTATAGATATATACTTAAAGCATGACATTCTATACTAAAATGTAACTTTGTTAATAACTGTTAGAAGATAAATTATAAAAATGCACTTAATGATCTGAAGCTTTTCTAAAATCTGATCTTTATTGAGTGATTATGTAGCAACTTAGAAAGTCTTTTGGCTCAAAAATGTTTCATTTCAGGAGACATATAGCTCCGTAGTAATTTATTTTAGTCTGGAGCCCTGAGAAATGCTGACATTTCTCTTACACTCCTATACACATACAACAGTTCAAAAAGCTTGTGTTCATTAGCGAAGTAATGAGCACTGAGTTATGATGGAGTTTTAGAATTTACTCCACAAACCCCATAAAGCCAATATTTGCCAATGAAAAATACCTCCTTGTCAAAACCGGGAGGAAATATCACAGCCATATTTCACATTTTATTAGCATAATTTTGAAGTCGCCCAGGGCTAGATTTGTATTTATACTGCGTGTGAGCCCTGGCTGAATCTCAGCTGAATTAAATTCAGTTCCTCAAAGTAACTGTGACATTTTGGCTGCATAAATATTATCCTCACCCTCGTGAACACTGATTAATTACTGCCCAATTAATGTAATGCGCTCAAGTCTTTAATGCCACTCTATTATAAAGCAGTTAAAGATTCCTTCCCATTCATATTTTCCCTTTGTAACTTCATCTGATCTTTCTGGAGGCATTTCTTCCATGCATATTTAACTGCATGGGTCTGTACAGTACAGTGAGAAATAGTCGGCTTCTTTCTCTAGTTTACCGAATGCCAATCAGTTTGTTCAAAATCAAACGGATGGAACACAAACGTCTGCCGTTATTAAACAGAGCCTATAATCATGTCAATCAGACTTGAGGTTAAACTATAGAAATGCACACTTAGATGCACAAGTTTAAGAGCAAAGTGAGGTTTAACAAGTCCATCTATCTCAAAGCTGCACTCGAATTCAACTGTGTAATCTGCTGTCACATTCAGATCATGTCGTGTTACTTTTGCTTCAAAGGATCAGTACAACTGGTGTATATAAAAAGTCAACGTTGTTGTGGTGATTTCTATTCTACATTCTCTCAAGAGGACATAAGATTGTGTTGAATGTCATAATTTCAATTTAAAATAAAATAGTGCATTCAACTGAACCTGGGCACAATTAATCATACTTTAACTTAAAGTAACATCTTAAAACATGCAATGCCACAGAACACTACAACATATGCTTATACATATTACTTTTTATTCTCTGAAATACTGCAAAAGCTTTGTTTTCATTTAGCTATATACGTGTGTGTGCGTGTGTGTGTGTGTGTGTGCGCGCGCGCGCGCGTGTGCATGTGATTTAATTTAATGTTGCAATTGGCATATCATGTACTTAATCTGTTTAATATTTTTAATGGAATAACAGCCATAATAATTAGTGCACAAAAATATATGCAAATTAAAAACGGCAGCATTGTTCAATCATCTTATGGAAGGATTGATAGCCTAGGAGGTGGTTCTGAAAATAGAGCCCCTGAGAGGTAAACATGTATGTGTATTAGGGATGTGCATCTTCATAACTAAGGCCAATGCGATACACATCTTGACGCATAGCCAACGATACAATACATTGAAGATACATATGAAGCAGCTAGCGATGCGATGCGATACGATTTACCCCAATTACGATGCAGTGCGATTGGATTTTGATTCGATTCAACACAATGCGATTCGATGCAATGGAAAAAATATGGTCGCTTTTTTTTCTTTAATTCTGACAGACAGCAAATCATAAATTAACTTATGTGTCTGTATTCTGACACCTCGAGGCCTGTTTCATAAAACAAGTTTACCAAATAGGCCAGGCTTATTTTAGTTAGTCTGACTCACTGTCAAATGATTTGGTTCCATAAAGCAAATTTAACAAAGATCAACCTCAGTCACTGTGGCTACTTATGCTGAAAAGCATAAGTAAAGCATAAGTTTCAATGCAGGCAAACTGTCAGGCTAAGCGGAGCTCCTCTAACACTGACCACTAGGAATTAAATGATATTACCACAGACTCTCTCACATATTATCATAGCAATGCAGCCTTTCTATCTGGTTTTATAACAGCTGTACCTTTTATAGTTAGAATAGATAGCATTAGATCAATGCAATCTAACATTGCTCTTTAAAGCATTAACAATTACTAAATTAAAAGTTAAAATCACTAAATTTAAAACTACATTTAAACTAGAAATACACATCAAGTCATCTGAGCTTAGTAATTAGGACTGTATTAGCTTACATTTTATTTACCCATTACAATCGTTCATTTACAGTTACTGCTATCATAAAATGCATATTTCACTCAGTATTATTGCGCTCTGTCTGTTTAGCGCGCATGCGCGCAGCAGCGCTCGTCACCTCGCGTAAGCCCACTCCTGACAGCAAAATGGATATATTTGCATGACTTTCTAACATTTACATATAAAAAAATATACTTGTAACATGTCAGTTATGCACTGAGGAAAACAAAACATCTCAACTGCATTAAACACATCGATTTGATCCATGATCGACATTAACGGCTACTTAAGAGTAAGCGTGCACAAATTAGACTGTGTGAACTTACATTGTCGTTTATAACCGCTTTAGCCCCTTTTTTATGTTATTTCAAGTCAGGTTTTGGACTTAAATCCGCTTTTCCTCAGGTCTCTGTAGTCTTGTTGTGATTCGTCATATTCACACAGAAGCGCTAGTGATGAGAGAGCGTGATTGAGAAACAGCTTAGAGAGAATAAATAAATCTACATATAAAATATAGGTCACAGATTATTGGTCACTTTCAAAACAATAAAATTGTAGCGCATCCACTAGTAATTATATATATAAAACATATGTTTTCACCAATGCAAACATGTTACAAGCAATGCATCATGATACAAATGTCAATTTGTTTTCGATGCACACTTTTTAAACCGATGCACCGAGCGAATCGGGGAAACTTCCCATCCTGTGTGTGTGTGTGTGTGTGTGTGTGTGTGTGTGAGTGTGAAGAAACTAGAGGTTATCAGGTGATGTAGGAATCCCACAGCAGTGATACTGCAGTATAAGACTTTGGCCACAAACCCATAGATCTGGGTGCTCATTTCTACTATTCTGAGCTTTTGCCGTGTCTTTGCCATTCTAATGATAAGGTATTTGCTAGACCCTAATTAGACAGGCTTCTGTCATTTCATCTGCCCTAAAATCTGCAATTAAGCTGTCAGCCCTTAAAAATGTATGATTATGTGATCTCTCTGTACATTTGCTGAAAAGCACTGTAAAATGCCATCTGAATACTCCTTACTATTATTAGGTACTATAACCTAATAGATAATAATAAACTTTAACTCTATAAACTCCATTTGTCCCATTATGTGTTCGTCACTCTATATATAGGGACACAATGAAACAATCTGCAATATCAGTGGCAAAACGTATAAGCATATAACTCAAAACTCAGCATTCATAAATTTGATTAACCTGTTGTTTGAGTGTGCTTTTCAGTGTAAACAGATATTTTAAACATTTTATGCACATTATGCCTACATTCATATATTTACATTTGGAGGATAACTTTTTGTGTATAAAGTGGAATGTTAGAATGTGGAATTTTCATTTATAAATGTACATATGTGATTATCAAATCAATAATTTCATTGCTCTCATCACCATCTCAAGTTAAAGCTCATTTCTTTTGTCTATTTTTCTATGCCATTCACAGGTACTCTGTAAGCTCTCATGGTTGGTGCTTTTCGTCGTACATAGAGTTTGCCAATTAGTGTCAGCTGTATGATAGTGTTGAACACTGAACTGATGTCAACGAGTGTTCTAACATGAGTGTTTTTATTGTGCAGTTGGGAAATAACCAAGTGGGAGGTGGATGTTATGGTATGCACAGTAGAACGGTTCTGACTGTAAGCAAACTATAGTGTGGGTGGGATAGAGGCCTTAATGTAGGTCACGACCAGTAGTTTAAAGCGCATTATGACGAGTGTGAGTTCAAGGCAACAGTCGTCATTAAGTAAAGTTAACATTGACTTCTCTGGCAGAAAAAAATATTGTGGTTTTGAAATGTAAGCACAGCAGCCAGCGTTTGCAGGGTGTTAAAGCTATCCGAGAGGACATCAAACAGCTTACTAAGGTTTTCTCTCAGCACCCTGCCAGGGTTTCCATCTGGGCCAATACATTTTCATAGGGTGATTTTTTGCAAAGTCTGCTAATCTCAGCCACAGACAGCACCTGATCATCATTTGGAGAAGTTGTTTTCTTGGCTCCAATGTTGTTGGCAGAGAGAGAAGTGGCTTTACATCAGGTTAGGAAAGTGCAAAATTCAGAATTGAAGATGTGGCTCCCTTTCAGTTTGCGAATTGGAATTTGAAATGGCCAAACCCCAGGGAGCCTGAATTGGAATGACAGGAAGACGAGTTTACTGAATACAGTTCAACTAAATGCTACACAGGTAATGCATTCCATCCATCCGTCATTCAAAATCTTGAAAATTCCGAATGGTGGGCAACTCTGGAGGATTCATAGCTGTCAAATAGCATAGGAATGATTGAAAAGTAGAGGACACATTTCATTGCTTGTCAGCCTGGCTTATGAATATTAATTAGGCGACATAGCAGGTAATTGGGTGACAGCCATATTAAAATCATCACATACCGTTCCACTTTCGTTCAGTTGACAGATGACGCATGCTCAGTTTTATAGCACTCGTTTTACATGCGCCAACTATTTGTTCATATTTTAGATGTCTCACTAATCTGACGCACCCAATTCAGGTCATGGCACACATTGCTAATGAACTGATGTGTTAAATATGGTGTGTTAGATAAGAGAGTCATCCATAATCTGCTTTCTTGGAGGGTCTAACTCTGCTTTAGCCTCTGCCATATGTACTGGCAGTCAGCACTTGCTAGGTGGGCTTGGATTTTCTGTGTGTTTGCAGCTACTGGTCTGTCAATAGTTTGCTGAGATGTGTTGTGTGAAACTGAGTAGGTCATCAAATATAACCTCGAGATTCCTTGCTGACTTAGCTAGCACAGTTCATCAATAGATCTGTCTGGTGAGTTATTCACATACAGTGTCACTAACACTATATTATTTTTTTGCACAGTGTTTTAACTACAGTACACATGACCCAGATACTCTCATTTTAAAGTGTGAAAGAGTTCAACGAAAGCTGTGTCCTGGAAAGGACATGTTCATTTGGGGCAAGGTTACAAAGGTGACCAGTGAGCACACTTTTCTCTCAAGCTTGGAAATAAAGACTGTGCTCATTGATACAGATTCGTACACAAGGTCAGCAGCATCTGGCGATGACAAAGAGGCCTGGGAAATAAACACACACAGTCCAGCCATCACTATATCACATTATTGTAGCAGGACCCATTGTTCCTTCCCTGAGTGAATGTCCTAGCCCAAATCTGAATTCAAACCAAGGCTCTCACTGCTAGAATCCTTTACCAGGGAAGAGGCTTGTGCAAAATTCACAACTGTAGAATTAGCTCCCTTTAAATTCAGTCGTTGGAATGTGAACTGAATTGTTTACACCCCACTATGTAACTGTAATTAATCCCACCTAACATTAAAATGTTTAAATATAGATTTTATATTGCAATAATTTCACATTCAATCTTCAAATTAATGTAGAAACAACATAAAGACAGTATTTTTTAAAAATAAACATTTGATTATTTTTTTTATATTTGTTTAATGATTGAAGGCGAGTATCACTGATACCAATAGCCTACAGCTGTCTCTATGAAATAGTTTTAGCTCATATTTTTATTGACTATAGCCATTTCACATTACAATATAATTAAGAGCTATCAATTTGAATATTTATTAGACTTTAAAAAACAACTTATAATTGAAATGAACGTAAAACAATCTTCACATAAACCCATTAATAAATGTTATATTTACCTGTGCCCTTCAGCAAGTAGGAAATATACAGAAATTGAATAAAGTTATAAAACACTAAATTCTAAATTAAATATAAATTAATCCTTGAAGTTATTGTTTAACTTTTATACAAAAGTTATTGAATCCAAAAAAAAAAAGATTTGATTAATAGATATCACAGCAGCTGGATTATTAGGTTATTTTGGCTGCTTTAAGAGCTGCTGCTGCTAAACATGATGCAGATCTAACTCGCATCGAATTTTCTCACAACTCTTTACCTTTTTTGACCCATTTCAGGACTTAAAGTCTACCAGTGAGCTGATGAGTTGAATCGGGTGTGTTAGATCAGGGAGACAGTGCTGGGGTGCTCCAGGATAGTTTTTGAGAACCACTGCATTTCAGAGACATGTTCATAAATGTGATTCATATTTAACAAATACTTATAAGTATGCACATTGCCTTTCGATAACTTCATGACTTATCTGATGACATAACTAACATTACGTGTTCATAGTTTCTTTTGCACTTAAATATAAAATGATATAGGCTACTGTCTGTCGGTCGTATGAAACTGAAAAAAGCAGCCAACTATAAACACACTAGAAATGCTTCAAATTTTGTTTTGGCAAAGTTAAATTTCATTTGCACGTTTTTAATACCATTAGCTATCTGTCACACTTCAAAGGCTTTTTATTTTAGTTTGAACCATTTTGGTATTTTCCAATATATTCCAATTCTCGCCATTTACAAACCCTTAACTACGCCTTTTGCTTCACTGAACTCATAATTGGCTGATTATTAATAGTTAGTAAGGTAGTTGTTAAGTTTAGATATTGGTAGGATTAGGGATGTAGAATATGGTCATGAAGAATGTGTGCTTTATAAGTACTAATAAACAGCCAATATGTTAATAATAGACATGCTAATAAACAACTAGTTAATAGTTATAATTGGTCCCTATACTAAAGTCTTATCACACTTTCAAACATGGCTTTCTCAAGCCAACATTCAAAGTTTGTCTCAAATTTAGAGTTACACTACAAAACATATTTTAATTCACTTTAATTCTATTCAAATACAAGTTTGAACTGCATCCTGCTTTCTAAGGCATTCTATTCCAATTGTTGCACACAAACCGTGCCAGAGAAAAAGAGAAAGTCTGAAAGAAAATATTCAGTCAGAATGATAAACTTGACTAATGGGGTAAAAGTGTAGATCTACCAGAATGAGTTTTGTTGACCAATTTGTTGACTGTGATAACAGCTGACACTATAACAGGGTTTTCTTCTTGTTTTTGTATGAAAAAATATTTTAAAAAGTTTTAAGATGAATTTTGCTTTGTTGAGTGAAAGGCTTTCATCTGAAAAAGAGTGTAACACGGTCTTTTTGAGGTACTCATGGGATTCACACTGTCTGAGGAGTGTAGCAGACGCTTTGCCTCCGACTTTCAAAGGAGAACTGATGCATGTCTCACCCAAGATGGAGTACCTTGGGATTATCCTATCAAACATGAATTTGTCGTTTTTGCCATATCCTCTTTGAGCAGAAGAGGTTTTTTAACAAAATTCAGAATACCAATTCCCTGTTTGGTCTTCTGAGAAGCAGGAAGTATGAAAGCACACTCCTACTGCTCAGCCATCACTAATCAGCAACACACACTTTGGAGATTCGAGGGACTGTGGGTCAATGTGTCCGCAAACACATTTGTATAAAACCCTCCTCTTCTTATCTAGCCCAGTTTTCAGCTTTGCACAGCTCTTATGAAGCAAAACAAAACAACATCCTTCTGCTTCCAAAAAAATGATAAATAAATCAAACTTTGAAGCTTACTTTGGTGAAGTGGGGATTTAATTTCTAAAGATTGGTTCAGCAGAAAACTCATAACATTAATATGGATCAAAGACCAAGGCTTTGTTTTTCAAATTGACTGAGATTAATGAAGGATGCGGATTTTCTCATTAATTATTTGCGGAAGAGTGGTTTTACTTATTAAATATGTGCTACTGTCAAATTACGTTTTGGGAATTCAGCCATGTCGCTATTACTGATATGACTGTAAATGTGTTTAGAAGCTGCATGTAACTAAACCTTCCTGAGGCGGATGCAACTATACAGAAAGTGTGTTTGGAATGGAAGAGGATAAGGAACAAACAAAAGCGAAAGATAAGCAAAAACACAAGGGAGACAACAGGCAGTAAGAGCTGAGAGAGATGGTGTACCAATCTTTTGTTCATTCTTTGCTGAAGAACCACTGTTCCCTATCAGTCAGTCACGTTCGACGTAACGTCAGAGTGACTGACTAATGGATCTCGCCGGAGAGCCCAATCACCTTCGAGTGTTAACAAAACAAGCCAATGACGGTTGGCGTGCGTGTTCGCCACGCGCACTCCGCCCCGCGGTGCGGGTATAAAGGAGAGCGTGCAAGCGCACATCAGCTTTTCGCCCGGGCCGAGCCTTGCAAATCTCTTGAGTGTCTGCAAAGCAAGACTACAGCGTTGGTGTTACGGCGCCAGCGGAGGTTGCTGTCCAGTGCTGGATTCGCGAGAAGCAGCGATCACGTTGCTACCTCCTCGGCGCTTCAGCGCTGCTGAAAGAGAGTTTTTCAACTAAAGAGCAATCTAAAAGAGCTCCACGCTGACGGGCGTCTTTAAAGATGGCTTCCGCCGTGCGTTTCTGGATGTGATTGGTTCCTGACTTCATCTGATGGTCACGATCGCTGCCACTCGTGCTTGGGCTTTAGGCACGCTGAGGCAGCGCCGTGGATGAGTCATGTTCTCTGTGGGAACATGACCATAGCGATGTTGCGCCCAGATACCTCCTCGCTAGACGTGGGGGTATCCCCTTGCTCTGCCCCGTTCTAGTTCCTCCGGACGGAGGACTACTTCGGCTCAGGGCCAGGGTGATTTGAGGATCACAGTGAGAGCTTCCCTGTCGAGTGCGTCTCCGCGGGCCTCTCACTCCTCGAGCACATCGCACCGTCTGGGGTTCCCGGATGAGTATGCGGGGTCCTCGGACAGGGCGGGGCCCAGCATCTCATTCAGTGCCCCAGCAGATGACAGGCTTTCGATCACTGCATCGGGGGATGAGCTAGGTTCTGGAGAGGACGATTCGGCTGCGCTGCCTCCGTCAGGAAGAGTAGCGTTGCCCGAGTCAGATCCAGAACTGACCGCTATGCTTTCCCGGGCCGCTGAGAGCACCGGGCTGCACTATAGGCGTCCGCCTTCTCCCGAGCGCTCGAGGCTGGATGATTGGTTCCTGAGGGCGCAGGCCGAACGTCGGCAACCGCCCCCGGTTCCGTTCTTCCCGGAAGTGCATGAGGAGGCGACTAGGCCTAGTGCCTCCTCCGTCCTCACCACCCTCGACGGCGGAGCGGCCCAGGGGTAGGTGGAGGTCCCCCCAGTCGAGCGCGCCATTGCCATGCAGCTTTGCCCGCAGGGCGCTGCCGCCTGGAGGGGTAATCCACGCCTTCCGCCCAGGGCCTGTAAGTTCTCGTCCGCTCTAACGGCCAAGGCTTACGGTGCTGCTGGACAGGCCGCTTCCGCCCTGCACGCCATGGCCCTCCTGCAGGTCCACCAGGCCAAGGCGTTGAAACAGCTGCACGAGGGTGATGCTGACCCAGGTGTGTTGCAGGAACTGCGCACAGCGACGGACCTCGCGCTAAGGGCGACGAAAGTCACGGCGCGGGCCCTGGGTCAGACGATGTCCACATTAGTGGTCCAGGAGCGCCACCTGTGGCTGACCTTGGCGGATATGAGGGAGTCCGACAAGCACCGCTTCCTGGACTCCCCGATCTCCCAGGCCGGCCTATTCGGCGAAGCGGTGGAGGACTTTGCCCAACAGTTCTCCGCCGCACAGAAGCAGACGGAGGCGTTTCGTCACATCCTGCCCCGGCGGTTCGCTGCTGTCTTCAGCCCCACCGCCGGCTGCAGCCCCTCCGCCTGCTCGTCGCCGAAGGCGCCCTCCTGCGGCCTCCACCTCCGCTCCAGCTCGGCCACAACAGCAGCCTTCACAATGGCCGCAGCATGGAGCTGGCCACAGGAGCGGCGGCCCGCCTCCGCCCCTGCCAAGCCTGTGAAGTGCCAGGGTAGGCGGCGTCCCTGGGACGGGCGACCCGGAGCCTCGGGATCCTGCTCTTCAGGAGATGGCGATAGCACCACTCCTTCCCCCGGAGGAGGGCCGGGTGGAGAATTTTTGTTCTGTTCCGCCACTGGCCCCCGGGCCAGTGGTACCCAAAACTTCATAAGAGCAGTTTTCCTTTTTCTCCGGGTCCCAAGAGGGCGAGGATGGCAGTGCGCGAGACCCCGTCTCCACATTCCCATCCCCCTCTCTCTTCGCCAGTGGGCAGCAGGGTCCGGTCCGAGCGCGATGCCTTCTCCCGCCCCCTGCCCAGCCGTGGAGCCAGGTGAGTGTTGCACCACACTCAGACCCCACTTCGAGACGCTCTGCCTTCGAGTCGGGCCCCTGGGCTCCACGCTGCCCCACCGCTGGTACGTCTATGTCTCCCTGGTCCCGCTTGCACGGCCCCTGGGGCCTGGCTAGAGCTCCCAGGCCGTCTCGCTGGCTCCTGAGGACCATCAGACTCGGCTACGCGATTCAGTTCGCCCGGCGTTCTCCCAAGTTCAGGGCAATCGGTTCACCTCAGTGTTGAGCCAGGATGCCCCTGTCTTGCGTAGAAGTCGCGGTCCTACTGGCGAAGGACGCGATACAGCCGGCCCCTCCAGCCGAGATGGAGTCAGGGCTCTACAAAGGCCCCTACTTCATCGTTCCCAAGAAACACGGTGGGTTACATCCAATCTGGGACCTGCGTGTTCTGAACCGGGCCCTTGTCAAGCTCCCGTTCAAAATGTTGGCGCAGAGCGCCTCTTTCATGCGTCCGTCCTTCGATTGGGTTGCAGCGATCGACCTGAAAGACGCCTACTTCCATGTCTCGATCCTCCCTCGATTCCGCTTTGCGTACAAAGGGGCGAGCATACCAGTAGGCCCTCCCCTTCGGGCACCTCAGCCGGTTGGGGCTTCAGGTCAACCGGGAAAAGAGCAAATTCTCCCCTATGCAGAGGATCTCTTTTCTCGGCAAGGAGTTGGACTCGGTCAACCTCACAGCACGTCTCTCAGAGGAGCGTGCTCAGTCAATGCTGAGATGCCTGGAGTCTCTCCAGCGCAAGAGGGCGGTTCCACTGAAACATTTTCAGAGGCTCCTGGGGCATATGGCATCCTCAGCCGCTATCACGCCGCTCGGATTGCTTCATATGAGACCGCTTCAGCGTTGGCTTCACGACCGAGTCCCGAGATGGGCATGGCGCCACGGCACGTACCGGGTCTCACTCACCCCGTCCTGCCGTCGCACCTTCAGCCCATGGTCGGACCTTGCTTTCTTCGGGCAGGAGTTCCCCTAGAGCAAGTATCCAGGCATGTTGTTGTTTCAACAGACGCCTCTGCCACGGGCTGGGGCCATGTGCAGACGGGCACGCAGCCGGGGGCTCTGGACAGGGCCCCAGCTGCAGTGGCATATCAATTGCCTCGAGTTGCTGGCAGTATGGCTTGCTCTGCGCCGCTTCAGAACGCTGCTACACGAGAAGCATATACTGGTCCGCTCGGACAACACTGCGACCGTTGCGTACATCAAAGCGGTCTACGCTCCCGTCGCATGTCGCAACTTCGCCCGCCATCTCCTCCTTTGGAGTCAGAAGCATCTGAGGTCGCTTCGGCGCCGTTCATGTCCCAGGCGAGCTCATCGTGCAGCCGACGAGCTCTCACGCCAGCACGCCCTTCTGGGAGAATGGCGACTCCACCCCGAGGTACCCCAGCTGAATTGGAGACGCCGGGACGCTGTTGCCTCCCGGACACGTCTCACTGCCAGTTGTTTTCTCCTGTCGAGGGACCCTCGGTACAGATGCACTGGCATGCAGCTGGCCTCGGGGCTTACGCAAGTATGCGTTTCCCCCAGTGAGCCTTCTCGCACAGACCCTGTGCAAGGTCAGGGAGGACGAGGAGCAAGTCCTCTTGGTTGCGCCTTACTGGCCCAATCGGACGTGGTTCCCAGAACTGGTGCTCCTCGCGACAGCCCCTCCTTGGCAAATTCCTCTGAGGAGGGATCTACTTTCTCAGAGAGGGGGCACCCTCTGGCACCCGCGCCCAGACTTGTGGAATCTCCACGTATGGTCCTTGGACGGGACGCGGAGGTTCTAAGTGGGCTACCTCCAGCGGTAGTAAACACTATCACTTCTGCCAGGGCCCTGTCTACGAGACAGGCCTACAGGCTGAAGTGGAACCTGTTCGTCGATTGGTGTTCTCCCCGCCGGGAGGACCCCCGTAGATGCCCGATCGCAGTCGTGCTTTCTTTCCTGCAGGATGGGTTGGAGCGAAGGCTGTCTCCCTCCACCCTCAAAGTGTATGTTGCCGCTATTGCCGCACATCACGATGCAGTAGACGCTAAGTCTCTGGGGAAACACGACCTGGTCATCAGGTTCCTCAGAGGGGCAAGGAGGTTAAATCCTCCACGCCTCACCTGGTACCCTCTTGGGATCTCCCTCGGTCCTGGCGGCCTTGAGGGGCCCCTTGAGCCTCTGCAGTCAGTAGAGCTTAAGTTTCTGTCTTTGAAGACAGTGCTCCTCTCTGCATTGGCCACAGTCAAGAGGGTAGGGGACCTGCAAGCATTTTCGGTCGACGATTCGTGCCTAGAATTCGGGCCGGCTGACTCTCACGTTGTCCTGAGACCCCGGCCTGGATATGTGCCCAAAGTTCCCACCATGCCCTTCAGGGACCAGGTGGTGAACTTGCAAGCGCTGCCCCGGGAGGAGGCAGACCCAGCCATTGCTCTGCTCTGTCCCGTTCGTGCCTTGCGCATCTATGTGGACCGCACGCAGAGCTTCAGGACCTCAGACCAGCTCTTTGTCTGCTTCGGAGGACAGCAGAAGGGAAGAGCTGTCTCCAAACAAAGACTCGCCCACTGGATAGTGGAGGCTATAGTCTTGGCCTATCAGGCCCGGCGCTTACCGTGCCCCCTTGGGGTGAGAGCACACTCTACGAGAGGCGTTGCTTCCTCTTGGGCTCTGGCACGAGGCGCCTCAATAGCAGACATTTGTAAAGCTGCCGGCTGGGCGACACCTAATACGTTTGCGAGGTTTTACAATCTCCGTATAGAGCCAGTGTCTTCCCGTGTACTTGTCTCGGATGGCCAGTAACACTGGAAACCCGCTCGGTGTCAATCACGCTTGCTGCGCCATTCCCCTCTACGGACCGGATACGTGCGCCTTGTTGCTTCTCAGTTCAGTTCCCCACGGCGAACCCTGTTGAAGTTCCTCCCGCACCCTCGGCAGTCAGGTGTGGCGGAGCACCAGACGCCAGGTCCAGTACTCGTACGTTGCCCAAGGTCAACCCCTGTGCTGGGCTAGGTGCCCGTGTGTAGTGATTCCCCTTGGTGATCCCACATGTGTATTCTTCCGCACGGCTTCCCCTTGGTGAGCCCGTGTCTTCCCTGGCAGAAACCTTCTGCCCACTCTGCTGTGTAGCTACCATCACCCCAGGGCGGGCTGAGTCTACCTCAGAGACTCCCGTATGTAGTACTGCCCTCGGCCAGTCCATATGTGTAATCTCCACATGATACCTCCTTATGCGGATGTGGCTCCGTGGCGTTTCCCCTACTTGGGGTACGCTTTCCCAGTGTTATTCTACCCACTGAGCGGAACAGCAGTGGCGGTTATCTCTGCCTAAACCCTGTCCTATCTTCCATCCCAGCTGGTGTGGGGGGACTTGCCGGCTTCTGCAGAGCACTGGAGGGTCAGCAATAGTGGCGTTTTCAAGGGATCCCATTAGTCAGTCACTCTGGCGTTACGTCGAACGTGACTGACTGATAGGAACGTCTCAGGTTACTTGCGTAACCCCGTTCCCTGAAGGAGGGAACGGAGACGTAACGTCCCGTCGCCGCCATAGTTGCTGTACCACCGCTGTACGGCCGGGCACACAGTCTCGGCTCCTCAGCGAAAAACTGATGTGCGTTTGCACGCGCTCTCCTTTATACCCGCACCGCCGGGCGGAGTGCGTGGCGAACACGCACGCCAACTGTCATTGGCTTGTTTTGTTAACACTCGAAGGTGATTGGGCTCTCCGGCGAGATCCCATTAGTCAGTCACTCTGACGTTACGTCTCCGTTCCCTCCTTCAGGGAACGGGGGTTACGCAAGTAACCTAGACGTTTTGGGACAGACGTGACAGCTCAGAATGGACAGCATTTCTGATGTGTCTGTACCAAGAAATGTATTTATTCTAGCACAATGGAAGATTCAGTTTTTGTGTTTGTAAACTTAAAAAATGTATTACTTTAAAATTTAAATATGACGGATATACAAAAGTTTGTCTTATTATTATTATTAATATTGTTGTTGTCATTAACAGTATAACATATTCTGTTTCTTTAAAAAAAGTGACACTTTAAGATATTTACTGCTTAAAGGTTTAGGGTATATTTTATGTTTTTTTTTAAGAAATACTACATATCATTATTAAGGCTGTTTTTATTCAATAAATATTAAACAAATAAAAATATAGTAAAAAAGTAATATTGTTATAAAAATTATAATTTATAGTAACTTTACTATTTTAGAATATTTTAAAATACGTTTGTTTTAACTGCTTCAGTTCTATCTTCATATACAGCAGTGCTGTTAAGCTTGGTATCAATTATATGGATATTTTAGAGAAACAGAAAAGGCCCATTCGATTCTCATAAAAGGTTTTTCTGAATCTTCCTGGCTTATTATACATTAAGCACAATGGGCAGAAGGAGATCTAGAGGACAAAGCACAGATAAATGATTAAATGAAGCATAAGTGCCATTTCAGACACCGCTTACATGACCTTTAAACAGCTGACATTTCCTGCTTTTTAAGTGAAATAGTCCGCATAGAAAAACATATATATAGACATATATATAGAGAGAGACAAAGAGCATATTTTGTTTACATTACCACTTAAGTGGATCTTCAGTGTGTCACCAAGAAAAAAAGCCAAGTAGAGCTATTCAAAATCCCAGGACCCCCAAGCATTTGAGTCCTTGAGCTGTAGCGGGGCGGACAGAGGCAGAAAGTTAGATGAATGGAGTAGGGGCACCCTGATCAATACTAAACCTGGACTGCCCACACGGAAGAGAGAGTGAAGAATTGGGACAGAGTGGTAAATATGAGCTTAACAGATGGAAGCATCTGTGTTTGTTTGAATGAGCTTCTCCTGAGATTCTTACAACATGCTATAAGCCTGTGCCGCAATGACGCTTTAAATCTGTGGTAAGACAACGTCTGCTGTCAATGTGAGCATTTCCTCTTATGAGGCAAAATGTAGATATTGTTACTCATTAAAATCCCATCAGACAAAGTAACAGTATTCAGTTTCCTAGAATAGCTGTTTGCTCTTTGCCGCTAGTACGCAGTGTATGGAGTTCTTATCTAAACAAATTAGCAGTCTTTTTAAGATTCATCACTTGGATTGAGTACATAGATGAAACCTATACATACTTATAGAAATAAACAGAAACCTTGGAATGAAGTTAAAAGGCTTAGTTAATGAAATGATCAAAGAGTCTAGAACGTGCAGTCTATTATTAATTCCATGGAGTGCACAGTGTTATACCACAATGTTGAAACGAGTATAGGCCAGTAGCACTTAACTCTCTGATTATGAAAACATTTGAGAGGGTTGTGAAGGATAAGCTTTTGACCATGGTACAGGACATTTAAAATCAGTTTCAGTTTGCTTACAAGCCCGGTAGGGGTGTTGATGATACAATAAGTACTCTATTAAACATGATTTTTACATATCTTGAGGGTGCAAAAACTTTTGTGTGATTCGTGTTCATTGATTTTCAACTCCCTTTAATTGTATCCAGCCTCATATCTTAGCAGAAATTGTAAATAGGGTTTATAATATTGATTCTGGGCGGATATGTTGGCTGATGGATTTTTTAACTAGGTCTCAATGTATGATAGTAAATGGGGTTTTACCTGAAGTACTTTTTACTTCAACTGAGTCACTGCAAGGATGTGTTCTTTCACCTCTTTTATTTCTGCTTTATACTAATGAGTGTCAAACGCAACTAGAAAGGCGTCATATCATTACGTTTGCTGATGATTCGGTGATTGTTTCCCTTTTAAATAGTGTGGATATCTATCATGGTCCTGTACTGACAGATTTTATCGATTGGTGTAAATTGTCCTTTTTGGACATTATTGTGCTTAAAACTAAAGAGATGATTGTAGATTTTAGGAAGAATCCTACGGTCATCTCTCCTGTGGTTATTAATGATCACGTTGTTGAGGTTGTACATCAATTTAAATACCTTGATACTGTAATAGAAGAAAAGTTGACCTTGAGGCTCAAGTGGATGCTGTGTGTAAGAAAGCCCATCAGCGTATGTTCTATCTGTGAAAGGTTTGTTTTAAAGTAGTTTTAAAGTGGACAGTACTTTCATGAAGATGTTCTACTCTTGTTGTATTGGATATGTCATTTCTCATTTGTGTGTTGGTATGGGTCACTTAATGTTAAAAACAGAAACAGACTGCAAGGTATTGTTAAAGTGTGTGGTAAGATTGTTGGCACCACTTTTAATGATTTGAACGACTTGTATAAGGCCAGGACTTTGAAGAAGGCTGAGTTAATTATGAATGATCCCAGCCATCCCTTGCAGAATGTTTTTAAGTTGCTTCAGTCTACTCGCAGATATAATTTTTCTTTATGTAGGACCAATAGATTTAAAAACTATTTTACACCAGCTGCCATCGGTTTCTTAAATTACAAATAAGTATATGTATAATATATATATATATATATATTAATAGAAGTCATTGTTTTTGTTTGTGTGTTGTGGTGTTTGTTGTTGTTGCATGTGGTTTTCCTCTGGCTGTGAAACAAATTGCCCTTTGGAGATACATTTTTTTTACTAACTATCGAAGACATTTATGTGAGTTATTTAAAGAGATTGGAGCCAATTGTCACAGAATAACATTAAAAAGGACTGTATTTTAGCAACTGGAAGGAGTCAAAACATTCTTGTCTTTGCTTTATCTATAGTTTTGTAGTATAGTTAAAAAAGCTCACAATTTGCAGTATTTATTTGCTTAAATTTATAAATAATTCTGTTTTTGTATAGAAAAAATATATATCCAAAAACAGCCCATGACAAACAACTGAGCCTACTCAGTGTGACAAAAGGTCAATCTGAGTCAAATACATTTTCTTTGTCTAATTGTCTGTTTTTTTTCCTGAGCAACAACCCAGTGGTTGGGTTTAAATACAACCCAACCCCAACCGCTGGTGTAATGGAGTCAACGAGATGTGAGGCCTGCGGATCCATATGCAAACTTTTATTAATAGACAAGTTCAAAACACAGGCAGGGTCAAACAAATGGCAAACATGAGACTAAAACTCTCCGTAGAGTTAAATAAACTGGCTCCGTAAAGTGCTATCACTTGGAGAGCGATAAACACAGACAATACTTGGGTACTTGAGCAGGATCTGAGGGGGTATTATATAGTGTGTTTAATAGCTTTCAGGTGAGTGTGTGATTGGTTACAGCTGTGTGTAATCAGTGCAATGGTTGATAGGAAATGCAGTCCAGCGTGATGTGTAACAGTCTGTGTGGTGTGAAAGTCAATATAATGGAAGGGTGACCTCTGGTGGCAATCGTACGGAAGGTCACGGAACGGATTTATAACAGCTGGGTCAAAACAACCCAATCGCTGGGTTCGTTAATATTTTACCCAGCGCTGAGTTGTATTTAACCCAGCATTTTTGGGATTTAACTTTATATTTAATTATTTTGTATTACTTTAAATACATTTTTCTCAATTAAATTTAAGTTACAAAATGTTGTTAGTTGACAACAAACAATAACGTCACATAACAATCTGTTTTACTCTCTGTTCGATGCCTAACATCCAACAGACGTGCCACAATTCTACATTATTCTATTCTCCTGGCAAGGACGATGATGGTATGGAAATATCAGGAAGCATAAGTCCTGCGGATTTATGTAATTCCATTTGCACCAAATTCCTGCATTCAAAGGTCACATCAATAAGTCTTTATTTAAAGCACAATCATTCAAACTCACGTCTGTCATCACAGAGGGCTAATGTGCTGTCTATAGATTTGTCCTGCCTCGAGGGTCACCCTTCACTTTAAAAGTGTTATTGATTTCTCTGCTTTCACACCAAAGATCTGTGAATATGTGACATTCTGTCTCAGTCTGCATTTTATTTTTAAGGTGACAAAATATTCAAATACTCAAATTCAAATATTCTACTTCCACTCACTATTACGAATCTACATCCCTTCCAGTGGTACCATCACAGAGAGGCTCAAAATCACTCTCCAGAACATTCTCGTTCTCCATTTCTGGCTGCTGGAATGATCTTCCCACCCCTATCCGGAATGCTGGATCCCTGTCAATCTTCAAGCAACAACCGAAAACTCATCTCTTTCAACACTACTTGACTTCATCCTAAAAAAACAAAAAAAACTTTCACTTTTTCTTCATCTTCATCTTCATCTTTCTCTTTATCTTTCTCTTCTTCCCTTGCTAGCTTGTACTTATTTGAACAATGCCTGAGACTTGGTGTTACGAGCACTTCCTCTGTCTGATTACCTCTTCAAGATTAATCGCTTTATGTAGTCCCCAATTGTAAGTCTCTTTGGATAAAAGCGTCTGCAAAATGACTAAATGTAAATGTAAACCCAGATTAGATTATAGTTCAATTATGACATTTAAGTAATTTTTATAAACATGCTCAGAAAAAAAAAACATTACTGGGGTGCATCTTGAGACAAAACAAATGCACTGATATATTTTAGGATAAGTCAGCGGAAATTTATTTCAGTTAAAACAGCTAAGAGTTATATTTTAGTCTAAGATTGGGTTTATGCCTTGTCTGTGAAAACGGGGGTGATGTCTTTTTCGTTCATACTGGACACTAGAGGGCACCCTCGCGCAGAAAATCCATAGATCCAGTCACAGAAGTAGCGAACTCTTGATCGATTCTCCAGGGATATGGATAAGTAAACAGAAGATATACACATTTTGAATGATAAAATACAATAAACACACGAATACGACTGTGTATAGTTTATCTGTGTTATTCAAGCCATCTCTGGTATTTTCATAATAATTAAGTATATTTATAATCCATTGCTAATCGATGTATTATTATCTTATGGAGTAGTAGTAGCATAGCTAGTTAATGGAAGGCCGTCAGAGCAAGTGTAATTACTGCATTCACGTGCTCTCATTCCCCGTTGTGCTTTTAAGTCGGAATGTGAAAACCGCACACTCGGGTTACTACAAAGATTTGTTGGACTTGTATTATTAGAGCTTTCCGAATTGAGTTCACGTGCATTTTCTCAGTCGGGAAATAATTTTTCACGTGCCGTATTTTTCACCAAGGTGCCGGTGATGATGCTTCTTACGTCCGTTTCGAAAAACAAATGACAAATATTTCAACCGATCGCTCAGGCATGGCACCGAAATGAGGCACCAAAATCTGCGTTCTGATTCGGTTCTAGTACATACCGGTTACATAGGTACTGGTGCCATATTGGTACCGGGTTTCTATAACCAACCCTAACAGCCACACAGAGTAGTGAGTTTCAAACAAATTGGTTGAATGAATGATTCAATGACTCCTTTATAAAGACACACTTGTTTCGTTCCTGAATAAATCAGCTTGTTTGAATGAATTGGCTGAATGAATGACTCAGTGATTCACTCATAAAGACAGTCACTTGTCGCCACCTACTGGTGTAACATGTAAACTACAGAACAAGTAATTGAAATCCCCATCACTAATGGGTTGCACATTATTCATAAAAATAATAACATCTTTATCTGTATGAAAAATGTATTATTCATACTGTCAGTTAATCAATACATAACAAATTGCAATCTTTGGCTAATGAGCAGATTACACAGGTCATAGAGTGATTTATTGTAGAATAAGCATTTCCTATAAATCATCAGCAGCACATTCATATGACAGCTGCTAAGGTTCTTAGCTGTAAACCATCACCAAACAAACTAATGTGGCCACATAATTCTGCATATGGTTGTTTTATGTATTTTGTAATCTTTACTTTAACTGTACTGTACTTTTTGTACAAATGCATGGTGTTTACCAATAATATATTTTGTAGAAAAGAGAAGACTTTTTAGCAGCTGTTAAATGAAGGATGGTTTTGCACTCTGCTTATGAAATGAAAGACATTGCTTATTAGGTACAGAACAACCAAAATAAGCGTTTATAAGCAGAACAAAAATAGTGCCTAATTATGTGTTCTTCAGCAAACTACAGAGACTTTGTCTAACTATGAAAGCATTTCCTAAGACTGCAAGCACAGAAGGGATTTGCGACTAGATGTAATGTTTTTTTATTCTATTCATTTCTGTTTTTTAACATGCCCACATTTTATATAACCAACGTGCAAGTATTGTTATGATTTTATGACCCTTTAACCAAAGGACCGGCCTCTTTAAAGCAAACGACACTTTGAGCATCAAATGGTGGTTTGGGGGCGTCTGGTAGAGCTTAACGTTTATCTCCCGCCATTCAGATATGTGTTACAGTACAGTTCATGCTGTGCTTGCTCTGAATTATGAAAAAGACTGAATTATTATGTAACTTGCTATTGAAAGGCTTTGTTTCCACCTTTGAAAATGTGAAAAAAATATTAAAATTCATTCAAAATTAGTTTTTTGAACCTTGAACCACGTAAACACATTGCATTACACCAAATAATGTTCTTTCTAGCAACATCATATGACCCCTTGAAAATAATTGTGCTATTTTTCTTTCTCTTTTTTTTCAGAAGACCACTGGTGACTTTGCAGTACATCAGAGGGTAAGTGGGATAGATGTTCAATGTTTTTTATTTATTTATTATTATTAATACAAAATTAAATCCATCCATCCAATCCAATATGATTTGCCTATAAAAGTATCAAATAATTAAATACAAAACCAGATGCATGACATTTTATAACTGTGTTTTTCCTACTGCATTTGTAAAGAAAGTATTGATAAAAAAAATGTTGATGGTGGAGGAAAAGAGAATTTGAAGGTTTAATGCAGCGGGCAGCATTTTCTTGTCAGTCTAACAAAAACATCACACTGCCTTGTGTTAAAAGGTCAGCAGGGAAAATCTTTATCACTGTCAAACCTTCATTGTAAAGTACTGTTTTTGTTCAGTCCTCAAACAAAAACAATGTTGCATGCAAATGGCAGCGTACAGTGTAACAAAACAGCATTTCAGTCTATTTAATTGCTAATTTTGCTTCACACAGGGAAAATTGTGGTCTCTAAGTACCTACCCAGGAGCTAAATCAATGCAAAGACATCGCTCAATTGCAAAGCTCACCTTCCCTACTTCCTAAAAATCATTTGAAATACCTCTGTCTATGAGAGATGTACAAAAAGTCGGGGGAATAAAAATACACCATAGTCTGGCCACTCTTCATGCCAGTCACACTTAAAGTTACACCTCTTGCAAAATAAGCGTCATAAGTGGCCCACGCTAGAGAAAACAAAAGCAGCCTGTGTCTGAAAACAGATAGAGAGTAAGTGTAAATAAACCGCACTGTGCATGAAATCAGTGGAGTCCAAGGCTTTTTCTAAGGCCTGCTAATGCACTCAGCCTCATAAAGGATCTTTATTAGGCCCACACTGGGGCGCTTTGTCAGGTTTTGATAATGTCTCGGGACACCGATGACTGTTATGTCTGCTGGTAAAGAGCAGGGCCCAGATGAAAAACGAAATGGAAAATTATCCGCTGTCAGCGAAGACAAATTACAGAGGCTGGTTATTTCACATAGACTAGGTTCACACACTACTGATCAAAATATGTTTTAAAGTCTCTTATGTATGGAAGCTTGTTTCCACCACACTGTTAAAAAGGGGGGATAAATCAGAATTCCGAGATTTGAACTATTAAAATATAAATATTAAAATAAAATGTATTTTATTAAAAAAAAAATGTGAATTGTGAGATATAACCCTGCAAATGCAAGAACAAAATTCAAAAGTGTGAGATAAAAAATTATTTACCTTTTTTATTCTGTGGCACAAACTAAAAACTGAGATATAAACAGAATTTTGAGATGTAACCTCTATGTTTTGATGTAAATTCTATGCAATTATGAAAACAGTTACATGTTTATGATTCTTTGATTAATAGAAAGGTCAAAAGAACAGCATTTATTTCAAATGTTTAATACATGTTAAACAGTACTGCCAATTTTGGTCAATTTTAATCTGTCCTTGCTGAAGAAAATTATAATTATTTTCTTACTAAATAAAACGTATTGGCAAAAAAAAATACTGTACAGATAAATGCTTAAAAATCACTTTAAAATTGAGATGTGACTCTTCATTTTCATAATAAAGTTTGTGTAAACTGTATTTTGCACTAAGGACAGACACTGTATTCTCCTTTGGTGTGAATATAGCCACACACAGCAAAGCTGTGCAAGCAATCTCCCTCCAAGATGAGAATGGATGGATTCAGGGTCCGGAGTTCTATTCACAGAAAGGCTTTTGTAGTCAAAAGGCCAGACCATTATAGTACAGCATGGCCTTTTTCAAAAGCATTTGGCAGAAAGTGTATTAAGTTATTGATTTGTGGAAAATGTCACAGCATAAATATTTGCGTTTTAATGCAGTACAGTGCAATCAGTGTAGACTTTTCTCAATGAGTTTTTCATTTCAGCACTACAGCTGGAGCGAGCGGAAACTATTGCCACAATTGATGCGCTTCTCAAATAAGGGCTTATGTGTTTAGCACTGCTGAATGATTAGCATGCAAAATGAAATGAATTGCTTTAATTGATTGAGTTTCACACTGTTATTAACAGCAATGAAGACAGACAAGAGGCCATGGATGACTTGGCTCTTTGTGGCGGAAAGCGTTGACGTTAAAACATATATCTCATGGGATCTCACTTAACCTTTCTGTTTCGCAGTTTAAACGTGATAAATGACTGCTTTAAATGAAAGTGAAACATTTTATTATCCTTGACATCTTTGGAGTACCTTGGGTTTCAGGCCTTTTCTTTTATGTGGAATTTGCCTGTTAAACGACAATTGTTCATTGTTATTTACTGCATTATGTGTTGCAGATTAGTTTGTTTTAATTAATAACATATCTGAAACTTACTTTACCTCAAACATTTAAACAAGTTCATCTGCTGGAGAATTCATGAGGTAGTGCCTTTGTTTTTTATATATTTATATATATATACTGTATATATATGATTTTTTTTCTTGAGGTCAGTCCTCAGAGATCCTTTGTAGGAAGTTTGGAGGCCATTATGTCACCAGGACAAAAGGGGAAAGATGCCATTTTAATTAAAGTTGGCAGATTTACCATCCACATAGGGTTTAAAACATCACCCGTCTGCAGATCGAGGCCGAAGTACCAGCGATAAAAATGATTTATGCTAGCCAGGGCAGCGGAGAGATTTCTCTAAGGAATTGGTGGAGGAATTAGCACAGGTATTGGAAGGCTGTACTGTAATGAGGAGGAATGACATTAGTTTCATTTCCTTAAAAAAACAAATGGTGCAGCTGGGCCGAACAATCAGTTACTCCGCCTCAACATGGGCCTGACTCCTGCCTTGAGACTTATTTTTAACCTGGGATTAGAAGACAAAAGATAGTAAAATCTTTTTAGATAGATACAAAAAATTTTTTCCCAGATTTTCACTAGGTTGCTTAATTAGTTTCACACTAGTTTAAACAGTTATTTTATAAGACTATGAGTGACAATCAATGAGAAAATTAACTACATGATATGCTGATTAATGAATCTAATTAATTGTATGTATATATATATATGTGTGTGCTTGTATTGTTAACTAAAACTATAAAAAAATAATTTTCAGTAATTTAAATGTGTGTGTGTGTGTGTGTGTGCGTGCGTGTGTGTGTGTGTGTGTGTGTGTGTGTATGTGCGCATACGTGTGCTTTTCCATGGAAACTGACTGAAATAAATAATTTGAGGCTAAATTACAGACATTGCTACAACTAAATAAAATAAATGAAATATGCATACAAATATTTAATGATAAAAATGATAAAATCAAACAAAATTATTAAAAGGAAAATTTAAAATATACAAAAATAACATTGAAAATACTAAAATAACACCGGCATATAGTATATTAATATTTGCTGATAAAAATCCCCAGGTCGTGAAAAGAAGAATTTAAGACATTGGATTACTGAAGTAGACATTATAAAAATTGGATGAATTATTCAGGGTTTTGAATTAATAATTTGCAATTGCAAATAATTTAATGACTCACTTATTAAGACATATCATGTTTTTTTCTTTTCTATGAGTCATTGTTTTTAAGAATATTGGTTGAATGAATGATTCAATGACTCACTCATAAAAAGTCAGTTTAGTTTCTGAATTAATCATAATTAATTGGTTGAATAAATAATTAAAATGACTCTCCAATAAAGAGAGTCACTTAGTTTAACGATGTAACCAGTGGAAATAAAAGTATTTAGCAAAAGCCCTATAATATGCTTCATGTTTGATACTAACATATTAACACATTAAACTGACAGCCCTAATATAGATATTATAGGAATGGCAAGTCAATGATTACCAATATTTTAGATACTCTGTTCCACAGCACATGGTATTAGTGCTCAATAAAATTATAATTCCAGTTCCAAGATATACTATTTCAAATTCAATAAAGCATTTATAAGTCTTCTTTTAGTACAGAATCAGATCATTACTTTTGTGGCAGTTGGATCTGCACTCTCTGTTATAATAGAGAGACAGCCTAAATCCCTTAGTTATAACCCTGATCTTCCAATTGCAAATCCTTAGTTAGTATGCTTTCAGCCAAGAAATATGATGTGCCCGAAGAATCCAAAACACTTGGACCGGTTCCCTTAAGCTCACATCTTTGCATGTTTACAGAGAAAGAGTAACAAGGAGAAATGAGAGCTTGCTTTGTTGATATTACCACTTTAACCTCAGTACAGTTAAGAGTCAAAGACTTGCTCTCATAGCGCTCAGCTGTTGGTGATGTTCTCAGAAGCTTTGTTTCTATTCTTTGGCAGCCAGTTTTGAGGAAGAAAATGCAAATGTTTGAAGCATTTATGTGTGCAAAGGATCTGCCAAGACTCCAGGCACCAGATGCTGGAGACATGAAAGCAGGACCTTCAAAAACGTTACACTCCCTTTCTTTCTCCATCTCAAACAGCTCATTCTGCTGAGAGTCCCTCTTTCCCATGAAACGAAGCTGAATTGATTCTGTGAAAAGATAATCATATTATTCCTCTCCCCCATGGAGAGACAAGGCGATTGCATCTCTGGCGTGGTGTTGTCTGTCAGCATTGGAATTTTTAATTAGCACCTGGAAGCTCATATTTTATGCCTCCCCACGGCACATTTGAGAGGAGACAATTCGGAAACTGTTCATGTAAACATTTGGAACATCAATACTTTCTCCACACGAGCGGGTATTGGGAGAAAGCAAAGGGAGAAATGGAAAAACACTGCTGTGTTTGTGAATAGAGGTGGGCAGTGGGTTACTAGGTCAACAATCGTAAGCACTTCACATTTACATATTCAGCCTCAGCATTGTATTATGAATCATGTTTTTTTTTGAGGATTTTCTGGAGTATATGTAATTAACACCATTGTCAAATGGTTGTAGAAAATTGTAACAAAAGACACTGTCTCATTCGAACTGCATGTACATGTATTTGTGTGCAAAACCTGTATATGACAAAATCGTATAAGTTGTTCCTATTTGAATTTGTTAAATGTTATAAACCTACTAAATGTAAATTCTAAATTTAGTTAGAATTCCAATTACAAAATTTCCACAAAAATATTGAGCAGCACAGCTGTTTTCAACACTGATAATAATAAGAAATGAGTACCAAACCAGCATATTAAAATGATTTCTGAAGGAAAAACTCTGAACTCTGAAGACTGGTGTAATTGCTGCTGAAAATTCAGCTTTTTCACAGGATTAAAGAACATTTAAAATATTTTAAAATGTAGTAATAATTGTAATCCGTAATAATAATTCACAATTTAATATTTCACATTATAAGATTAGCAATATTACAATTTTTACTGTATTTTTTATCAAGTTAATGCAGCCTTAGTGAGCAAAAGATGCTTATTATAAACACTTAAATAATGTTTTGCAATATTACTGCTTTTACTGTATTTTTACTGTAAATAAATGCAGCCTCGGTAAGAAGACTGCTTTAAAAAAAAAACATCTTGCCAACCCCAGAATATTTAAATGGTATATAATCAAATTTAGTAGATTAAAGTTTTACAAAAACACAACAGAACAACAATAGAAAAGTCAAAGCAACAAATAAAACATTGCAAAAATCCTTGAGAACTGTGGACTGTGGCTGCGGTGATGTATTCATACAGCATACATATTTACAGCCATAGTTAACACGCTCCACTCTGCATGTTTATTAGTGCTCAGGCAGCACAACAGCTGATGTTGAAGTTATTCACCCCGAGAGTGATGGGAGCTTCCGCCACTCTGCGCAGCGTGGACAGCTGGGGTCAGTTTAATTGCGAACGGGTCAAGCAATAATGAAAGCCTTTACCCCTGCGAACAACCACAGGGCAGCGGCACAGACAGGTCCACACAAAATACTGCATAAAGTATGTCCGGCTAAATCACTATTGGTTATTTTTCAGCCTGTCACGGAAGTGCATGGATATTAACGACAAATAGGTCTAGCGAAGCGTTATCTAAACAGCTCTCCGATTCAAGCGTGCATGTGAGTCTCTTTTGTTAATTACTAATTGCCAGGATTAGATCTGAGATCCATTGCCTCATGCATTTTAAATGAGGTGAGTCTCAATGATTTCTTATTAGTGCCTCTGCACAAACACTGCATTCATGGTATATTGACCTCCTCAAGTACACAGCAAAAATAGCAGGATGCTCTTCCTAGGATCTTTTAATGAATATAATAAAGTACATTCTTTCCTATAGAGCTGGACTCTGATATGCTCATTGCTGAGTCTCCTTGTTTGTGAGGCTTAAACACATTGCTTCACTTTTGCTTCGTTGATGCACATTCTCCAAAGGAATGAATACAGCATATTGAGGCTTTGTTGGAGATAAATAAATAGTTTATTCAAGCAAAGGAGTGACCTTGTAAAAGAGCCGGCACAGATATACATCATCACACTTTCCGAACACTGAATGCGACCTGGTTGAATGTTATGCATTCTGTTCAACACGCTGTCATGCTCACCGAGAAACAGACATTGGGAGGGAAATTAGACCTAAATATTTAAATAGAAGGAGGTCAAAGGATACAGCGAAAGCATCAGTTTGTTTAAAAAAGTGATGAAGACAGAGGGGGTGCACAGATGTGCTGGATGCGTCACCACAGTGGAAAAGTCTTGGCTTTTGAATATGAATTAGGTTAGGCACTAAAAATGTGAAATATTTTGATAAATATATGATGTATTAATCAAAGCCAGTCTTATGCACAGTGTATGCAGTGGACACAGTGTAGTATTTGCTTATTTCCAAGTAAAAAATTTCAAAATCAATAGAAAATTGAGTTGCTATTTTTCAACGTACCACACAGCTTTAATTTCTCAGGGATTTGAGGGAGTAATTTTTCTTGCGATCAAATCAAACGCTCAAATCTTCATTCGTCTGCCACTGTTGGACCCAGGATTTTGTAGCTCAGTGGATAAATGGATCAGTCTGAATGTTAAGTAGCATTTTTGATTCGAGTACATGGGGTTCTGGGCTCTAATGTGCCCAAATCTAACATTTTATTTTAATAAATCAAAATTACAGTTCTGCAGCAGTTTCTTATTATTTTATTTTGTGATTTCATTAGAATAGACAGTGAGGTGCATAATTGCAATAGATTGAGATATGCATAATTATTTTATAAGTAAAAGAAAATGGTTTTTCAATGACCATACAGACCATTTTTCTCAACCTCACCAGAAAACAGCTGTTTACTCCTCTCTTGTTAATTTTTTCAAACTAGTTGACTCCTTATTGATATGTCTTGTATTATATGATGTGTTTATTTTAATCACATGTACAGTATTACATGTAAGCAATTCTGGTCCGAAGCTAACACAATGTAGTAGTTCTGCTTTCTGTATTTCTGTCTTCAATACAGTACAAAAAGCTCCTGTCATTCCAGCTTGCTTTAGCCCCTTTGAAGATAAATGAAGAAGACATTTTTAACACATTCCTCTTCGGCAAAGAACCCTCACATCCTCCACATTATATTCCCACCCACCTGGAAATTAATTGGTAGTCTCTGGGATGGAAAGAGAGTGAAATTCTGGCTCCATCTGCTTATTAATGCTGCCATACGTGCACATTAATTATACGCATATCTTATTGCTGTGCTAAAATAATATCTTGATTCTTTCATTTCTAAATGAGCACAAAAGAAAAGCATTCTGGCTAATTTGAAAGTGGTAACTTATCATTGACAGTGCAGAGAGTGGAGAATGAGGGGGTTTTGCTTTGAAAATGTACTTGTTTTAGATATAAAGATTCAAGATTTTTTATTCGTCACATACACAATTATACACAATATAATCAGCAGTGAAATGTAAACCACACTCTCGAAGAGCTGACAAGACTTTTTTTTTTAATACCAAAATAGAATGATGTTCATTTTTGTTAACTGTTCTAGGATATGCATCCTTCCCCAAAAGTATAAAGAATTGTACCGCAATAATTGTTCAACAGTTCCACTGAATCTACAGACAGTGGACGCAGTGTAATCCGCTTCCCAAACGAAAGACTATTGAGCCATTCCACCAAAAACAAACCATGTGAGCAGTGTCTGATTACAGAACAAATGAATATTATGAATCATTTAGTGAATAAAAATACCGTTTAAACAGTGTATTATGACTCCTGAATGACTGACACTTTTGAGGTGGTTCTTTATAGTGAATTAAAAACATACACCACCACCAGTGTAGTCTGGTTCCAAATCATTTGACCCTAATGAGTCAAATAGAACTGCCATCTATAAAATGATGGTACCTTAATGAAAGTGTTAATGTTCTTGAATCATTAAGAATAATCAAAACCAGAATCATTAAATTCCTGCATTACTGATTAATAACTGCATTATTAATTTAACATCGCAGCAATATGCATGAACACTGTTTAGAAAATAGGGTGATAGCAATCATAACTGCTAGAGAACCATTTTAAAAGGTTCTCTCCCACAAATAAACAACGTAAAACAACGAGTTGCAAAGGCCTTTGCCAGCTGGTAACCCTAATATGACTAGCATACTTTCTCGCCTTCAGCAAGTCATTTATGTCTACTGAGTGAATGTTTAGTTACCTAATTAATGTTTCATATCTTACACCCTGGGTAGATGGCATATCGAAAACATGTGCTGGCTTTGGTAAGAAAATGCCAGTCGGTGCATAGAATTCCACTAACGACAGTTTTCCTTGTGCTACAATACTAAAATATATAAATTTATGCAGCACTATTGCATTGATGCGGAAATCCTATTTTCACCCTCGAGAAGATGAAGTTTCACCTATCCAGCATTGAGTTCATTGCACATTCCTTTTATTTTAGATTCACTACCTCACTAGATGGAGAGGAAGCATCCAAGACGTTTAACAGAACCTCCATTTATTACATAACTATGCATTTATATACCACATTACCCGAGGGATGACTTTAAAGAAGAATTGGCTGTTACTTACAGACAGTATATTGGGCGAGCGAGCACTGCATGTTGTGTCTGAAAAAGAAGCAGAGCTTGGGTGCAGGGTACATTACATCAATCATGCTAATCCTCCTGTTCCGAATCAGAGAGCCAGCTAAGCCAGAGGGAAGCAGTTGAAGTTCTAGAATCGCTCTTTGGAAGACAAGCCTGTAATTTCATAAAAAGTGCAGTAAGGGTGAAAAGGGATCTGAGAATGAACTGTGCACCATGTCATTTCTGTGATGAAAATTGTGATGTTAACACCGCCCGTAAATAAAGACCGCAGATGGTTACTCCATTGGTGTTTGCATAGAGGTTGTGGCACAATTCTCAGTGGCATGAGGTGAATACTGATTTTAAAAGGGGGCCATTGGTGTTGGTGGAGTACGATTGAAATTCATTTATTCTCAGAACTGGGCCATTGGCTATACCTGTCCTTACTTAAATAGATTATTTCATCTCTATAGCACAGAAGCACAAACTATTAATGAAACTACCTTGTGTGTGTTCCAAACAAAGAGAAATACCACAATAAGTACAAATTATCCCAAGGCAAGGTTTCTTTATTACTACGTTGTTCTTAAAACAATGATAATAAAAAACAAATGTTCAAATGTGTACAGCACCTTCACTAGTTTATTAGATTCAGTCAGTACACATTTTCTGAATCATTCCTCAGTGAGACTTAACCTAAGTTGAAAAATAAGAAACCCTTAAGGAACCGTTAGTATTAATGCATTCCCCTTTAAATCACCTAGAACATTATTGCATGGCCTAGGCAACAGACCATAGGTAGATGTGCTTGGCAGAACTAAGTTTGGCTTTCTAATTACTCCTAATAGGAGGTCTCTATCGATTCTGTGAGCAGGCATTGATTGGTTGGATTTTAAAAAGGCATATGTCTAGACTCCCCCTCCGAATGCCTCAGAGGCTGAAGCGGACACCCCCTGCTGCGCACTCTCACCCTCTAAAGCAAAGACAGGGAGTCATCGATTTCCAGGAAAACAATACGCGTACGTGCACATCCAGATGGCAGCCAATATTGGCTAAGTGTTTGTTTTTATCTGGTGCAATCACAGGAACTTCCACCTTACAGAGAGAGGTGACTAAAGACCAGCATGTAGAGTTGTTTACTTAAACTTGGTTACTGGTTTAAGTGTGATACTTCAATATTCAAATCCTTTGTTTCTTTCTGAACTGGCAATCCATTTCATTGTTAAATTCAATTTTGTTAAAAATTTGCTGATTAAAAATCCCATAACATTGCACCAAGTTCACCAAAAATGAGAATTCTGTCATCTTTTATTTACCCCATGTGACTTACTTCCTTCTGTGGAACATAAAATAATATATGTTGAAGAACTGAAGAGCTTTGGTTTCCTATGACTGGAATGGAAGTCGATGTGAACGGAGACGGTTTCTTACCAACATTCTTCAAAACGGAGAAAATGATGACAGAATAGTCATTTCTGGGTGGACTAGCCCTTTAAATTTTGCATATATTTTTTAAATGTTCTTTATAGTTAATTGAATTAAATGAATACATCAAAATGACAGCTCTATTTTTTGCCCTGGATTGAACTTTACTAACACTGTACTTTGAGCTCTGACTCTCAAGGCATAACAAGTACAAGTACAATCTACTGCTAACAATGCAATAAGTATTCACTGCCAGTTCTAGCTCGTATTGCCTAGGGAGAAGAAGGTGATGTGCAAAGCGATGATGGCATGATGTAATACAGGTTCAGTCCCATTGCAATCGAGGTGGATTTAAACCATGGCAAACAGAAAGGCTGAGGGGCACTACTCAAGAGTTACTAAGCATCAATGAACTGAAAGAACAAAAAGAGGCAGAGATAGAAACGTGGAATGATAGAGGGGAAATCAATATACAAGTTCTGAATACCTGGCTATGTTCAACAAAATTTAACAAGCAAACTCATTACTTTGAGATTTAGTTTTCCATCATTTTTTTTACAGCTTATTTTCCAGGGATAGTTCATCCAAAATATATTTTGTCATCATTTACTTGCTCTCATGTTTTTTGTAAGACTTGCTTTCCTTTTTTAGAACACAAAAGTTGCTGCTGCTGTCTGAATAGCTGCTGCATCCAAAGTGGATGGTGACCAGTGGATGTCAAGCTACAAAAAGGACAATATAAGCACCACAGTAGTTCATACAGTAGTCCATATGACTCATGCACTATGATCCAAATCATCTGCACCCATATGATAACTAAAATTATTTCTGGACAGTTGTCACATTCACTTTTTATTAAATGGGAAAGAGCAGCTTGGACATTTTTCTATATACAAAAAGAAACTACTCTTGTGTTCTTTGATAGAAAATGTTATTCAGGTTTCAAATATCAGCAGTATCATTTTAGATTCATTTACATACAGTATTATTATAGTTTATTATAGTCAATATTTTCCATTTTTAATTAAATAGTAGTTAACGTTGTGTTTTGTCACTCTTATTAGTTTTTTATAGCCTATGTCTATATAGTTTTGAACCCTGAAAGACAGGTGAGTGATTTCATTTTTGGATGAACTTTTCTGTTTAAATGTCAAATGCTATATTCAATTATTTTTATATTTTTTAGCTCAATGTTCATTTGCAACACTTTCTCTACTTAAGACATTCTCATTCTAACTCGTACAAACAGATATTGACTGGAGGAAAATGTATTATGACAATTAATAACAATAAACACATTATGGACACATTTCTTTTTTATGCCCAAATCACACTCAAAACAGTTACCACTACCACAATTACTATCACAGCAGTGAACTGATGACAGATCTCGCTTTGATGTGCTTAAAATGTCAAATGGATGCTTTACATTCAAATCCATCCAATTTCAAGCAGTGACAAGCTTTAGACACAAGATGGATAAGTGGGTGGAATCAGGATTTAAATGAAAGTTAAATCATTCACTCCACTAATGAGACATGAATCTATTTGTATCATTTCACTGGAGTCGGGTGCATGTAATGCTTTGGTGTATTGCGTACCTGCATCCTGCTTGATTGCAATTTATTTTTAGGATATGGAAACTGTGAGGGCAGAATGAACAAACCTTTTTCTTATGTGACAGAGGAGAAAACAGCTGCAGAGTTGGCAGCAATCTCTCATAGACATTGCTCTGTCCTTGGGGACATCAGTACTGCCCAGCATAAAAATAATAAACTGGAATCAACCCAATAGATTGTTATGTATATATTCTATATATGTGACCCTCTCTGTGAAATCCAGGCTAAAGTCTCAAAATCGAATTATGAGATAACAAGCATCAAAGTTGGATTTCAACCATTAATTTCACTATAATTTCAATCTTTGACATGGCCTTACTCAGTCAATATTAAAGATATGAAGGTTACATTTTCACAGAATGTTGAATAACGAAGGATGATTTTATGTAGAAAAGCTGGGTTTTCACAGAGAGGGTCACATATAATAAAGAGCTGATCTAAGAATGAATATATGTGTCTGTCTTCATTCATCCTGTGACAGGTGCCTAAACAGCATTCTGAGTCTACCAGTCAAACTATTCAGTAAAATATTCAGACAAAAGTGTTGACCCATGCAGTAAATTAGACGTCACAGAAAGTTATTGGACCCCGTACTGGTGTAATGATCATAAAAAGATCATAAAATTCAGTGATGGATAAAATAGAAATATGGTTCATGGTTGGTGATATAAATAACCATGAGCAGATTGATAGTTATATGCCCCCATCCTATACCAGTAAAACCCCAGCATGCTCAGATGGAGAATGACATCTCTCAAATAGAAGTAATTTCTAGTACACTAATTGAAATTTGGGCCTTAACACAAAGTTTTAAAGTTCATTCTTACTCAACAGGTGGTTGAAAAAATGATTTTGGCATTCAGTTTTTTTTTTTGGCATTTTCTCTTAACTGCACCACCTTGAACTGTGAAATTATTAAGTAAATTACAGTACAGCATATGCAGGCCAAATTGCAGACTGGCACAGGCCTCCAAAGCCTGAGGCCATGTGGTCTGAGATTGCCAAAGCTGAAAACAAGGACCATGAGCACACAAAGTACAAACTCACAACTCTAATATGCTGAATACAGTGTGATCCGAACACTAGGACCCCCGAGGTACCCTTGGCATATAAAATGTGAGAAGACAGTCTAACATTTTATATTCCCTCCAAAGGTTCTAGCTAGGACTGAGAATTCAGACTTATCTGAGTAGTAATACAGAACATATAAGTACCCTATTGTTATGTTTTTAATTAATGGTTATCCTATATTAGATATTTAATTGTGCATTCTCGTTTACTGTGCTTATAGACTCAGATTACACTACTGTTCACTGTTTCACTTTTAATATATTTTAAATGCAATGTATTCAGTCTTCAGTCAGACTGTATAGTTTTGTAGAAAATATGATACTTTTGTTTTTCAGGATTGTTTTTGTAACAATATAAAATAACTGAACATGAACATTGGTTTTTCATATTTAAATTAGAATGTGCTGATGCTAAAATGTACTGTATGTATCGACTTTTTTGGAGCATTGTTGGATTTTTGTTTATTTACTTAGACATTATGATACCATTTTAATACTGGCCCTCTATTATAAATAGCATGAAAACATTTTTAAGCTTATGGGCCAGAATTCAAATCTTTATGTTATTAAATATTACAGTACTAAAAGTGCAAAATGGTCAACATTTTAGCATAAAACTGTTGCAGAGTACAAACCTACAACTTTTTAATTACAGTCACCAGCCTTGGTTTTTAACATGTAGGCAACACCACAAGTCTGAAGCTAAACTTTGAAAATGTATTATGTAGGAGTTCTATGATTGTTTAATATGTTCATCTTATAACATGACAGAGACTAACTCTATAAACACTAGCACTCATCATTCTATGATTATCAAAAAAGTAATCCGTCTAGACGGCTGAATTTCAATGAAGACGACAAAGTATTTCCATAGCTCTTTTCCAAGCCCACCTCATCAGGTGCAATTTCACAGTAACTGTCACAGTATTTAATTTCCCATTTCCACTGGCTGCCTACAACCAGAACTCACTGGTTTAAGACAGAACAGAATAGGCCAATAGCATTTAATTGCCTGATTTTATGGCAACTGCAGAGAAGTAATAGCTAGTCAGCAATTCTGTCCACATGATAGATTCTGCTGATGGTCAGAGGCTCTATAGCAGTGTAAGGAGGCGTTAAGGCAGTGATGCAGGGCTAAAGAAGAGCAGGTGAGGCCAACATGCTCTTCATCAGTATCTCGTTGGAGCTCGCATAACTACTAATAACTAACTTTGATATTAGGGGTGTACCAGGATGACACAGGGCTGCTGGGATAGGATAAAATAAAATATTAAACATTGGTTTTTCTGAAAGGGCAATTGACCCCAAAATTAATTATGTCATCATTTACTCATCATATGCTTAAAAATTATATTAATTTATTATACGCTACCATTCAAAAGTTTGGGATCGTGAAGATTTTTCATGTTTTTTAAAACTCTCTTACATTATGTTCATCAAGGCTGAATCTGATCAATAATACAGTAAAAACAGCAATATTGATATATATATATATATATATATATAGAGAGAGAGAGAGAGAGAGAGAGAGAGAGAGAGAGAGATTATTACATTTTAATGTATTTATTCCTGAATTTTCAGCAGCCGTTATACTCCAGTCTTTAGTGTCACATGATCCTCTAGAAATAATTCTAATATGCTAGTTTGGAGTGCAAGTAACATTTCTTGTCAACGTTGAAAACAGTCATTTGACAGGATTATTTAATAGGAAGTTTAATAGAGCAGCATTTATTTGAAATATAATTATTTTGTTACATCATAAATGTCTTCACTTTTGATACATTTAGTGCCTCTTTGCTGAATAAAAGCATTAATTTCTTTAAAATATCTTGCTGACCCCAAAGTAGAGCATTTGTCAGTTTGTATGAAGATTCTGTCTGATATATATTTTTGATGTTCCATGGAAAAAGAAAAGAACATCATGAGAGTGAGTAAATGATGACAGAACTTTTATTACTGGGTGAACTATCACTTTAATTCTTGGGCTGCAAACACACACAAAGCACTTTTTTTTGCATTATAGACAAATCTCAAATGGGATTGAACTGATCGACTTTCCGTCAGATAGCACACAAATATCCATAATGAAAAATGACTGCATGCATATATCTTACCCGAGATACAGTCGAAAAGCATCATTCAAAGGGAGGTGGGAGGGGCGCAAGCTGTCTGAATAAACCATCTCCTCTAATCTTGACCTGAGTGCCAAAGCACAACAGCAAACACAATGTATCTATTATTGTCATTGCAGTGTTTGCCAGCAACAGAGAACTGCTGATACTGATGTATACTAGAAAAGTGCTATCATTTCAAAAAGAACTCAATCTCACTGACACAGCACAGGGAGTCACAGCATTCCCACATGGACCAAATCAACATTGCATTTTGAGGTGGACAACACATTTTATTTGTTCGTTCTCCTGCTTTTGTTGATGCATTAAGTTTGGCATTAGATTCTGTGAACTCTGCGATGAAATAGTTGGAAAGAATCATTGGATTAGTTCTTGTTATATTTAAATTTAGAAAATAAAATGCTGTATGCTGTGAAATTGCTATATTTGATTTATATGTGACCCTGGAGCACAAAACCAGTCTTAAGTCACTGGGGTATATTTGTAGCAATAGCCAAAAAAGCATTGCATGGGTCAGAATTATTGATTTTTCTTTTATGCCAAACATCATTAGGATATTAAGTAAAGATCATGATCCATGGAGATATTTTGTAAATCTCCTACTGTAAATATATCAAAACTTAATTTTTATTAGTAATATGTATTGCTAAGAACTTCATTTGGACAACTTTAAAGATGATTTTCTCAGTATTTAGATTTTTTTGCACCCTCAGATTCCAGATTTTAATATAGTTGCATCTCAGCCAAATATTGTCCTATCCTAACAAATACATACACCAATGGGAAGATTATTTATTCAGCGTTCAGATAATGTATAAATCTCAATTTCGAAAAATGTACCCTTATGGTTTTGTGATCCAGGGTTACATATATTAATGCTGGATTATAAACATTGAAATAATGCCATGTTTTGCTATTTATCTTCAAAATGTGTATTCTGGAAAGCAGGCCAAAGTGTTGGAATAGCATTAGGTGAATATAAATATTTCATGACAAAACACTCTCTGACGAGCCACTGGGGCATTTGCTGCTCTTATTAACAAAGTCATTAAAACTCACACAAAAGACATAAAAAACAATGCTAATTAACTCTTATCACTGTCCTTCTGGTGCACTTCCTTAAAAAAAAATTCAAGCCAGTCTTTTATCACTGACTTTGATAATAATGAACACATTTAAAAAAAAAAAAAAAAAAGAAAGAAAGAAATACTGCAGCTGCTCAGGTGTCATTTTCAATTGTTTTGGTCCAATTTTTCACCTAAGGAATCTTAGAGGTTATAACACACTTGATGACATAGAAAACCATCGATCCCAGTGCTTTTTTTGTGCTTAAAAAAGCCCAGCAAGAAGAAGCCACCTAGTTGCCTTTTAATAAGCTAATATAAAAACACGCCACATACCAAAATAAAATCTTTGACACTGAACAGTTAGTGTCTGTTTACAAATGCAAATAGCCAATCTTGATGGCAAGGCTATTTTCTCCCTTCCTCTGGTACATTACTTCTATAACACTAAAAAGCATCTGCCCTCTTTTAGAGAAAATAGCTGCTGCCTAAATAAATATGACTAATTTGTTGTGGCCCAACAACATACCCTTTCTGCATATCAGCTTTTAATATAGCAAATGGGATACTAAATTTAAAGCTGGCTCAGTAATCATGAATTAAATAATGGCTTTACAGTAAAGGTATCAGATCTGGCGAAAACCGAAAGGTTCATGGTAATACACAATCAGTCTCAATTGGCTTGTTACTATGCATTGAGAGAGTGCAACTTTTCAGCAGTTCAATCTTACGAATGGCTTCCCAGTGTCACAAGTAATGGACCTTTACAGCTGAGCATGCTTACATATTTGTCTCAGGTCTGCCAAGTAGCCTTACGATAACAGATTGAACAGGTACCTGCTTTTAGCGTTCGGCGACGCATTCTGTGCCTCAAGGCACTGACTTATATTCATGTCCTTGATAGAGCTTGATAGGCATTGACAGGTGAGTGTAAACCCAGCGCTGCCCTGCCTACCTGTGACTGATGTTGAGCATTTAATGTGCATCAGCGCTTTCAGATCTTATTACGGAACCTAAGCTGGTATGTGCCTGTTTGGGAAAGCCTTGAGTCTGCTCACACTTCCTCCACTTTTTCCTCATAATCTCATTGAGATCTGTCAACTAAATGGCCATTATGTTTTCAACCCTCAGTGAGCATGATGCATAGGCGGCAGTGGAAAATCTGACTCGAGTTCACTTTAAATCAGGTTGAGCTAACGCCGTTAGTGTAGATGGGAAAAGGGCTTATCCTTGAGAGCTTTTATGCAATGGCATTTTGTGGGGATGTTTAGAAAGCATCAGCGTTAAGCGGCGATATGCATCATCTCTTTACCTCTAGTCGTTCAGTTATGGTGAAAATTGACAATTTGTATTTCTCTTGAGTCATTTTATTTGGTTTAACACGTGAGCTCAACCGATGAGAAAGGGTGACAATTTTCAAATACATTGTGCTCTGCAAATTTCAGAAATGCACAGGTAACTGCAAGAACTCCGATTATCTATTTTCTCGGTAGATTTGGGATCTCGCATTGCAAAACTTGCCATTACCACGGTGGCACTGACAAATTGAGTAATATTTGAACTGCTACTCTCACCAAGAAATAACTGAGTGCTAGGAAATGTTCTAAACACTCTTGTTTCCATTACCTTAACTACCCTATTAATCAGCTAGAAGAAAATGAAGCATTCGGACATCAGTTGTTGGCACCACATTTAAGCATTCAAGAGAATGATAGTGAGTATGTGCTGAAAATAAGGAGCAAATGTCCTTGAATATTTAGAGGCCAAGATCCGTACAAGCCCCCCCACTGTATTTGTTAGTTTTTCTATTATTTCAGGAGAGCCTGTTTTACTAGTAGCTCAAAAAACATCCAGGTCTCGTCTCTAAGCACAAGCATACATATTAAAACAACATATTAAAACACATACACCACAGGAGGTAAATGGAGTCAGAATTTCTGCTTATTTGCCTTTCCTTTGTCCAGTGTAAATTTCCTGTTTGGATTCTTGAAAATCGCTGTTGCTGAGAAGGCCAATGACCAAGCCATTATGGTCCAATTACATTGAAAAGGATTCAATCACTAAGGCAGCACGTTAAAATGGTCGCCATTACGTTCCAGCCACAAACCTGCAGAAAAGGAACAGGACAAACTCAAAATGTCCTTGTGCAATGATTGAAATTCACTGCAGGGAAACTAAGAAAAGTTTTCTTTCTCTGCCAGGCACTTCGTCTTAAAGAATATGAATAATGCAAAGTGTTTCTGTGACTAATAAGGGATTTTCTATGACATTATTATAGCAAAGCTTTCTCTCATAATTTCAACTCCTACAGCAAATCTCACCCTCTTTATGCGTGTATTTATGGCAGGTGGTACTATTCCTGAAATGTGCTTTAAAATCAGTTGCTGGGTGATCTTTATTTGCATTTTGTTTTGCTGTGATGATCCTATATTTTGGTGAGTTTGGTGGGTGGCGCTTTCATGGGGATTTGGGTGAGTGGCCAACCCCCATCCCGAGTTGAGCATGCAGTATTTCACACATGGAAAACAGCCCCCAGTAAAAATGACTTTCGATTTCTTTTGACCTTAGCTGCAAATGACTTCCAGCTGGAGTAATCCATTGCTTTAAACATCAACTGTGCCCATGGATTTAGTTGGGCATGACAAAGTATCCTCCTCATTTAAATTTCTAAAAATAGATTAATGTGCTCCTCATACTTTCACGCCAAACCAAGCATGATGGATGATATACCAAAGTAGCAGGCAGTGATAGCAGCAAATCACTGTGTGCAATGCACACCCAAACGCAGGGGTCTTGTCATTTTTGTTAGGGTCTGCTACTAAGCTATTGCACCCTCTTGTTCTGGCGGGAACAAAGGAGCTGACAAGAATTAATGTGGAGATGCAAATAAAGTCTCATCAGCAGTTCGACATTATTCAGTCTTTAATGAAGAGCTGATGGGAGAGGAGAGCATATTTATGTGACCCACCCCTGTAAGACGACAGACAGTGTTATCTCACTGAGCTACTCTCTAGTCGTCTAGTGTTTCAATATCAGATGGTGGTCTGGCAATTAAAAACGCCCCTAAGAGATTATTGCATGCAGAGATAGGTGACCTTGCACGTTTTCTGATGCTTTCTAAAAGATAGTGTAGATGGAGAAAAAAACAAAGAAAGAGGAATAAAGAATAAAAGAAAATTAAAGAAAAAAAGAATAATCAGATGTTTGAGCTCATGATCTATGTTTAGGGACTGTATGATCGAAAGTATTGCTAGTGGGTTACAACAAAAGACCATGCTTGGTTCTGATATGCGAACAGCAGGCTGCATTGCTGAATGCAAATAATAAAATGCAACAAAGACATAACTATTTAATAAATGTTTAATCAATGGGAATTGAAAACGTATTCCCTATCTTTTTGTTGTTAATATCATGAATGATTTTGAGGGAATGATTCAAAACCTCACTCACAACAGTGGCCACTTTTTTCATTTCCAATGAGTGTTTTTGAGCGAATCGGTTGAATAAATGATTCAAAAACTCACTCATAAATACAGCCACTTGTTTATTCCTGAATGAATCAGAACGAATCGATTGAATGAAGGATTCATTGTTTCATTCATAAAACAGTCACTTGTAGCCTCCTGCAAGCCTAACTGTGTAACCTGTGTCACTGAATAAAATATATCCACTACTAAAGCAAAAACTTTTTGTACTGTTAAAGTCACTCATGTGGGGAGCAGGAACAGATTGGTCTCTGTCCAGTTGAACTGGGCAGCTTCCCCTTATGAGCGACCTCTTATGATCCACTTTCCAGCACAAAAATGGGCAAATAGATTCCCCTTCACAGACCAGAGTGTCAATGTCCTGAGGCCAGCAGAGACTCTGCCTGTCTGATTTTCTCAAACCAGCCCAACTCCCTGCTGACCAACTAAAGTCAAGTAAAATATTGAGAACTGGCTATATATGCTCATTTATATATATCTATATATATCATCCATGCTCACATATGCTCACTTCAAATCAGCATGCCACACTTTTGATGATTTTCTCATCTAAGATGAGATGGTAATTGGTGTGATTGGCTCAGCCTTGCTTGAGCTATATTTGTTCATCCCGCATGTGGCAATATCTATAATTTATCAAAGAGGACAACAGAAAATGAAGGAGCTGATAACATTATTAATCAACATGTGCAACATTCAGTCTTCCGTGATGTAGTATTTGGTATAGGCATTAATGCACTCTCTGACCATGACCATGATCCGGGGTTGTTTTTTGGGGTAGATTTTTGTCTGTTGCTTTGACTTTGAGTTTGTGTGTAAAAATCAATTCAGCTATGCCTATCTCTCCGTCTTTCTCCAAGGAGACAACCTTGTATAAGTACTAAATCCAAAGACAGCTTGTGACAGCTGTGACAGTTTTTCAAGCCCATTGAGTAACTAGATGTGTGTGTGTGTGTGCGTGCGTGCGTGCGTGTAAGTGCTTGTTAAAGTGATGACTCCAGTCAGAAATTTGAATTCTTATTAGGTTTCTCAGGACAGCTACTACCACAACTACATGCTGAGAAAGTGTGAATTAACAGGTTTCACATTCACACATTTGGTACTGTGGCCGAGATTGCTCCATGCACTGCAAATTGAGAAAACACATTCAAATAGAAAAAGCACCAGCAAATCAAAAAACATCTTCAGCAATTTGACAGCAGGTGCTGCAAATGCTCACAATGCAAACAAATAAAGAAACGCACTGCAAATGCTCACAACACAACCAAATAAAAAATCCTATTTGCAGTGTGTTTCTTTTTTTGGTTGTGTCGTGAGCATTTGCAGCACACATATTGTAAAACAGAAGAAGTTGTTTTCTAATTTTGCATGTTTTTTTTTCTATTTGCAGTGTGTCGAGCCCGTACATTTGCTGTCATTTATCACATATTACAGGAGACTTGCATACACAACAGTGATTACAAATGCATTCACTATCAGTATTGTATATATTATCAACATTTGGAATAGCAAAAAAGTTACATAATGTTACCAAAATTATATCATCTGCAAGCAACCTTTTTGAAAAAGGGGTAACACTGTAAGTTAACAATTGAAGCTAACTAAATTTAAGCTACTTAGGTGGAAAATATGCTTCTAAATAAACAAATGATTCAGATTTCCAAACGCTGCATATGAAAGAAAGGACTTTTTAGTGTGAACTATTCACAAAAGTAAAATTGAATCAGAAGCGAGAACTGATTAATATGAATTAATCTGATGATCAAAATACTATGTTTATGAGAAAGAACCATTTAGAATGAACTCATTCACAAGAATTCAATTGAAGTTTACTTGTGTTGCTTAAAAGAAAACGCATATTTAAAAAAAATAGAATCAGGAAGTATTCTATTATCTGTAAAGTCCATAATGGTAGTTACTAATATACAAAATAATGCAAGTTATGTGGCTAGTAAACATAATGTCTCAATCAGATGATAATTTAGGAGATTTCTGGACTGTGTGAAGCAGCACATGCAATACAATTAATCCGAATACTGTACTACTGGAAAAAGTGGCGTGTCACTGCAGGCCGATGTTATTTTGTAAACTACTGTCACAGTACTGAAAATGTAAAGGGTTACTACAGTACCTTTAGTTAGTAACTTCTGGAGAGAGCACACTGTTTAACTATAGAGCGTGTCCTTACTCTTAGAAGAGAGACGCTCTTCTCCTCATGTATGACTCTTTGAAGTGGAACCGCAGGGGACTTACAGACCTATGCCAGAACCTTACAGTCCAACCAAAGAACTCTGGGTTGCTATCTCTCATTTTCCTGGCTCTTATAAAGCCCAACTTTAAAATCTGTTGTCATGCAGTCAGACCACAGAGAGCTCTGGGGAGTTGCTTTCCAAAGGCTCCATCACAAAACCCTATAAAAAAAACGCTTTGCACAACCAGAAACCAAAGTGAAGGGAGACTAAAAAGAGAAAGACATGAAGACAGAAAGGAGAGCAGTGAAAGGCAGAGGCTGTGGAGAAGTGAGCAAGAGAAAGAGAAGAGTGTGAGGAGGGCAGAAAGACAGAGAGAGGAGGGTTGCTGTGTCAGTACAAATCTGGCATCCCATTGCTTCTCTATGCACTTTACAAGAGCACAGAGCAGTTCAATTGATCGTTTCATAGTTTTTAATTAGCATTCACCAAAGTGCCCGGTAGTCCTGAGGCCATGTCCATCCAATGTTCTGAGGCAGGGCAGGACTTGGGATTTACGCAACTATCATGGTAAACAAGATTATTTGTGCTTGCTTTTCCTCTTTGCTGCCCACATTGAGAGTATCTGTGTGCATCGGTGGTTTCCTCAGGCCATGTTTACATCAAATGTTGCTCTGTTTTTTGTTTAACAGCCTGTCTATATTAATGAGCAGAATATATGCAGTAGAATCTCTCAAAAATGCACCTGATTCCCAGCTCTTTCGCATCATAAAATAAATCATCTCACATTACAGCGGCCAAAATAAAACCAGTCCTGTTTAAACTTGACTTTTTAATCCCAGAATGTTAAACTCAAGTTATAGTTCACCTCTCTAAAGACCATCCAAATACAATAACAGCTCAATAGAGATTGACTAAGGATTATAGGTTTCGGTTTTCTCACGGTTTCTCTTGCTGTCTGTCTGTCTGGTTTTTTTTGGCTCACATTTTCCTTTCTCTGTAAGTTTCTGTGGGGATCATACAAGTAGCTCTCATTGCATATTCTGTTGGTCAAACATTTCAAGTCAAGCATTGTTAACATTTCTTTAAACAGAAACTCAAGTACTGTGTGAGCAATGTAATGCCATGTCCTGATTAATATCTATATTTCTGTAGATAAGATAAATTATTCAGCTGCAAGGCCATCGATCTGCGAAATGATCCTGTAAAAATGCATGCAGTGTGATTCAAGCATATTTATATTTTGGAATTTAATCTTAAAACTTCTCCTATTTGTCTAAAGAGTTTGGAGCTTCTCAGATTGGTTACATTATCAATACTGAGCTTGAAATGTATATTTTAAGAAGGCCACTCTTTAGAACTTGCCTTGAATGCAGTATCTAGATGTTTACTCTGAGAGCAAACAGAATAATGTCTAAGCGGTTCATTTTTTTATTATTTTATAACCATACAAAACAGATTAATAACAACCTACACATATCACATCCATGTCCCACCGAATCAAATAAAATGTCGTATTTACTGTCTAAAGTTATTTCTACAATCCACAATTAAGTTAAAATGAACTAACTAATATATTATAAATATATTATGTGTAATAAATAAAAAAAATAAAACAATGTTTTGTGCCCCAAAAATGAAAAGATTATTAAAGTCAAGATTACTAATAATATTAAATAGAATAAACATTGTTAATGTTAATGGAAGAAAGTCTTGCCAGAACATTAGCCAGAGAACGTTCTTTATTAACTGTGTAAGTGATCAGCAGGTGTTTGTACTCACCAAGAAAATAATTGTGTTTATGTAAACTATTGATTTGAAATAATTTTTTACAATTATACCTGTATGTTATCCTAAACATCTGCTAAGAAACAAATAATCTGTTACAAAATAATATATATATATATTATAAATTATAGTATTCTAACTGTCAGAGTAGAGTCTTGTGCCATTTTACTTACTGTACATATCACTGCTATAGATTATTAATTGTCTGCATAATAACAAACCATTAGGTCCTGATAGACTCTACGGACTTAAACTATTACAGTATTATCTTCATTAGCATAAAGGAATGAGTATCAGATTTGGTGTCTGCTGAGTTCTGAGAGATAAAGCCGCTCTCCTGATTTTCTGTATTCAGATTCTGTGATGCGTGATGGAAGAGGGTTTCTGACCTTCTTAGACAATAAAGCTGATGTTGGTTAAGCTACGAGGCATAAACGTGCTTTTAATAAGATACTGCAAACCCCTGCACATTATTTTCAGACTCCAGGCCATTTTATACTCTTTTGATGGAAGCCTTTCCGATGAATGCAATGGAAGAAGAGAATAAGCCTGTGTACTCACGAGGCTTACTCTGTTATTATGCATTACACCGAATAGTGCACTCTCGTCAGAATGCAAAGAGCAGGTCAAAACTTTTTGCATTCTACTTGTCTGGTTTTCAGTTTAAAACCATTTTGGCTTTCTTTGATGTCATATATTCACCAGGTGAAGGCTGACACTTAGCCTAGTGAAGGGCGCTACTTCAACTCAGTCTCACAATTCAGAAAAAAAACTTTCAAGATAAAAGCACTCCGAAAAGATCCTGAGGCCTCGGCAAAAGGGAAAAAAGTAATCCAGCTTCCTAGGATGAAAGCTCTTTTCAACATTGTCTACTTTTTTTCCAGGCTAAAGATTTCATTGCAAATGTATATTTACTATGTGCACATTTACTCACCACATAAAAAGTATTTGACAGAAACAGAAGGAAATGTTATTACTAAGCATTGTTTTTGGATTAGGTGGAATGTGGAAAGTTAGCCATGGATGTGGGGAAGCCAATACTTTCTCATTAAATCCACATCACCATTTTAACAAGGAATTACCAATTCATGAGAAATGAAAATCCTGTGAATTGTTGTGTTGGACTAAAGAGAGCGAGGCAGATGAATAGTACCCACTGTCTTACACAGGAAACATATTCCTTATTCACAGTCTGTAACTTGTCAATGAAATTCATTATCAGAAGTGTCGATCATAAAAACCCAAGCCATGAAACTAATATTAATTACAATTTGACAGGTGTTATATCAAAACTCTGAGGTGTGGCAATGGTTGAAGACAGAATGATGATTCGGGCTTTTTTGCAGTAGATGTTTCTAAATAGGAGGGTGTGGCGATAGATTAATCAGAAATTCGAATGCAACAAAAGACCCTGTTTGACCTGTTGAATTTGCTGCTCTGATAATTCAATTTCATTCTCATAACTTCATTATTGTTTAATAATTTATATGAAGGCACAAAGGACAGTTCCATTAATCATGTCTAACCATTAGACATACTTACCAAAGTGTTTGCTGTCCAAACAGAGTTAGGCTAAGGGCACAATTAAATGACAAGTCATTTACAAATAGAAAAGATGTAATTTACTAAAAGATGACTTCTAACATTCTAATATAACATTTAAATACAAAAGGATTCATAAATCATTGAGAAATAGGGTGCTGAGACTTCACCCTTTCTGTTAACTCGTTGAGCAAAATGGCATTTTCACTTTTAATTCCAAGACAAGCGATTAATCTTAATCAGTTTTAATTTAACATCACCATATGCAAATCATTTTTCACTTCTGGAAACACAATTACAGCAATATGAACAACATGTGCCATTTTCATTACCATACTTTTACTGTGCAATATTTAAGCAATGACACTTAAGAGTCAATACTCAATTATTCAAAACCTAAAACCTAACAAATGTCTTAATTATCTTTTTTTGGGCTGACTTAATTTAATGTGCACCAATTTATTGATCTTAATTGTATAAAGAAATCTTGCATTCCCGTAAAATTGTGACATTCTCTTTGCAAGTGGTCTTGTTATTTATTGTGAAGATATGTACAGACATGACAATACAATGAGAACATTACAAAACCACTTGCTAATTCCGATAACAAAAAAACAGCACAAAAAATGTAATTTTCTGCACCACTCAAATACTGCAGGATGATAAAAAAATAAAGATACTAATTTAACTTAAAATACTCTGACATGATGAGGACACTCGTGGGATTACTCATTTTATAATATGTCAAAAAGTTACCAGGAAGTGTATTATACTTTTAAGATGACTAATTATCTGTGTTCACTGAGCATGACTAGCTGAGCTCAAACCAACACAGGCATTGTGTTTCAAAAATAATATACAGTTTATAATATAATAAATTCAATTTATTTTGACATGAATACATGTAAACCATGTATTTTGTATGTTGTTTGTATTTTCATACTGTATGTTGTCAGAGGTTATGACTCTTGGCTTCTACAAAGAGCATTTCTCAAAGCTGATTTTTTTTTTACTTCAGAAAGCTAAAAAAAAGTGTGAACAGTTTCCAGTGACAGGTGATAAATGGTTACGGTATGGGAATCTATCTGCTACATCAACACATTGGAAATGGGATCTCCGAAAGATAACATATTGCAGCGAGTCTGCTGTGATTCACAGAGAACTGTGCCACGGTGATCCTTCTCTCTGATGCTTCACTGACATAACTTCCAGCACAGGGACTGGATGTGAGGCACTGGACTTCTGTCATATTTAGGCTGCAGCAAACAGTGAGGCCCATGAATCATATGGGAAAACTACAGAAATATTACAATGTTTGTCCTGTTTAAACAGTGAAGGAAAAGTGTGGGTGGAAAACGCTCAGGTTACATATGTAACCATGGTTCCCTGAGAATGGGAACGAGACGCCACGTGCCCTCTAGGGGACGCTATGGGAACGCCCAGCGCGGACCGGTTACCTGAAGCATGATTAAAACACCCAATGCACCTGGCATTGGCAGGTGGACGCCTATGATGCAAGCTAACGAGCATCTGCGAGCATAAAGGGCACCTGTGGAACACATCATCCTCTTTTTTCAAGGGGACCGACAGGAATGCCCGGCATGGCCCAGAGACGTAGCGCCTGCTCCCATTCTCAGGGAACCATGGTTACATATGTAACCTGAGACGCCTTCCAAGGGAACTTCTACGCCACGCCCTCTAGGGACGCTATGGGGAACGCATGCCCACGCCCGCCATGCTGAGGGAAAAGTGTCCAAAAGCTGGATTCCTAAGTCACAGACTTGAGGAACACCATCCCTGCTCAGCAGAACTAGGGTCAAAAGAAAACCCTTCTTCAGGCCAGCTCAAAGCTCGCCATCATGACTAGCTCACGAGAGTATGGCTCTCGGAGTGGAAGTCTCAGAAAGCGACTCTCTAAATTGAGAGGAGACTTCTACACTGACGCCTATGAACAGCTAGTGAGGCTCAGGACGAGCATGCACGTAGTACTGCCTAAGCGGAGCTCTGGAGAGTGGAGGCTTAGGCAGAATGACTCTCAAACGAGAGAACACCTGGCACACTCAATCCAGGTAGGGGAACTCTTAAGAGTGGAGGTCTCAGCATGACGACTCTCTAATTGAGAGGAGACCTGGCCATACTCAGCGCCAGAGGCAGTTAGTGAGGCTCAAGAAAGAGCCTGTGCATAGTGCTGCCTAAGCGGAGCTCTATAGAGTGGAGGCTTCAGTAGAATGACTCTCTGATGAGAGGAAGCCTTACAACACTCAACCCTAGTTGAGGGGCTCTTAAGAGTGGAGGTCTCAGCATACCGACTCTCTAAAGCGAGAGGAGACCTAACTACACTCAGCGCCAAAGACAGCTAGCGAGGCTCACAATAGAGACTACATACTAACGGTGCTGCCTAAGCGGAGCTCTGGAGAGCAGAGGCTTCAGTAAAATGACTCTTAAACGAGAGGAAGCTTAACACTGATCCAGGTAGGGGAACTCAAGAGTGGAGGTCTCAGCATAACTACTCTCTAATTGAGAGGAGACCTGGCTACACTCAACGCCCCAGGCAGTTAGTGATGCTCAAAGGAGTCTACATTCTCCCATTACTGCCAGGCGGAGCTCTGAAGAGTGGAGGCCTCAGCAGGACGACTCTCTAACGAGAGGAAGCCTAACAACACTCAACCCTAGTTGGGGGCTCTTAAGAGTGGAGGTCTCAGCATAACGACTCTCTAAAGTGAGAGGAGACCTGACTACACTCAGCGCTAAAGACAGCTAGCGAGGCTCACAATAGAGACTACGTACTAAAGTGCTGCCTAAGCGGAGCTCTGAGAGCAGAGGCTTCAGTAGAATGACTCTCTTAAATGAGAGGAAGCCTAACACTCGATCCAGGTAGGTAACTCTCAGAGTGGAGGTCTCAGCATAATGACTCTCAAAGTGAGAGGAGACCTGGCTACACTCAACGCCAGAGGCAGTTAGTGAGGCTCAAGAAAAGCCTGTGCATAGTACTGCCTAAGCGGAGCTCTAGAGAGTGGAGGCTTAGCAGAATGACTCTCTAAACGAGAGGAAGCCTAGCAACACTCAACCTTAGTTGGGGGCTCTTAAGAGTGGAGGTCTCAGCATACCGACTCTCTAAGCGAGAGGAGACCTGACTACACTCAGCGCCAAAGACAGCTAGTGAGGCTCACAATAGAGACTACGTGCTAAGGTGCTGCCTAAGCGGAGCTCTGGAGAGCAGAGGCTTCAGTAGAATGACTCTCTTAAATGAGAGGAAGCCTAACACTCAATCCAGGTAGGGGAACTCAAGAGTGGAGGTCTCAGCATAACGACTCTCTAATTGAGAGGAGACCTGGCTACACTCAACGCCACAGGCAGTTAGTAATGCTCAAAGGAGTCTACATTCTCCTATTACTGCCAGACGGAGCTCTGAAGAGTGGAGGCCTCAGCAGGATGACTCTCTAACGAGAGGAAGCCTAACAACACTCAACCCTAGTTGGGGGCTCTTAAGAGTGGAGGTCTCAGCATAATGACTCTCTAAAGCGAGAGGAGACCCGACTACACACTCAGCGCTAAAGACAGCTAGCGAGGCTCACAATAGAGACTACGACTAAAGGTGCTGCCTAAGCGGAGCTCTGAGAGCAGAGGCTTCAGTAGAATGACTCTCTTAAATGAGAGGAAGCCTGACACTGATCCAAGTAGGGAACTCTCAGAGTGGAGGTCTCAGCATAATGACTCTCTAAGTGAGAGGAGACCTGGCTACACTCAACGCCAGAGGCAGTTAGTGAGGCTCAGGAAAGAGCCTTTGCATAGTACTGCCTAAGCGGAGCTCTAGAGAGTGGAGGCTTCAGCAGAATGACTCTCTTAACAAGAGGAAGCCTAGCAACACTCAATCCGAGTAGGGGAGCTCTTAAGAGTGGAGGCCTCAGCCTGGCTACACTCAACGCCAGAAGCAGTTAGTGAGGCTCCTCAGAGCCTACCTCCTTTACTGCCAGAGACGGAGCTCTGAAGAGTGGAGGCTTCAGAACGGCTCTCTACTGAGAGAAGCTAACAACACTCAACCCTGGTTGAGGGGCTCTTAAGAGTGGAGGTCTCAGCATAACGACTCTCTAAAGCGAGAGGAGACCTGACTACACTCAGCGCTACAGACAGCTAGCGAGGCTCGCAATAGAGCCTACATACTAACCGCTGCCTAAGCGGAGCTCTGGAGAGCGGAGGCTTCAGCAGAATGACTCTCTTAAACGAGAGGAAGCCTAGCAACACTCAATCCGAGTAGGGGATCTCTTAAGAGTGGAGGCCTCAGCCTGGCTACACTCAACGCCAGAAGCAGTTAGTGAGGCTCCTCAGAGCCTACCTCCTTTACTGCCAGAGACGGAGCTCTGAAGAGTGGAGGCTTCAGCAGAACGGCTCTCTACTGAGAGGAAGCCTAACAACACTCAACCCTGGTTGAGGGCTCTTAAGAGTGGAGGTCTCAGCATAACGACTCTCTAAAGCGAGAGGAGACCTGACTACACTCAGCGCTACAGACAGCCAGTGAGGGCTCACAGAGCCTACATACTAACAGTGCCATCTAAGCGGAGCTCTGGAGAGCGGAGGCTTCAGCAGAATGACTCTCTTAAATGAGAGGAAGCCTAGCAACACTCGATCCAGGTAGAGGAGCTCTTACGAGTGGAAGTCTCAGCATAACAACTCTCTAAAGTGAGAGGAGACCTGACAACACTCAGCACTAGAGAAATCTAGCAAGGCTCACAATAGATCCTACACACTAATAGTGTGGTTTAAGCGGAGCTCTGGAAAGCGGAGACTTCAGCTAAAGGACTCTCTTAAATGAGAGGAAGCCTAACAACACTGATCCAGGTACAGGAGCTCAGAGTGGAGGTCTCAGCATAACGACTCTCTAAAGTGAGAGGAGACCTGACAACACTCAACGCAGAGAAAGCTAGCAAGGCTCACAATAGATCCTACACACTAATAGTGTGGTCTAAGCGGAGCTCTGAGAGCGGAGACTTCAGCGAAAGGACTCTCTTAAATGAGAGGAAGCCTAACAACACTCGATCCAGGTTTTTTTTTTTTTTTTTTAGTCGCGCCCTAGGGGGCATTGACGATATCTCGCGCCTCCCTTCGATGTCAGCATAATTAACATGCTTATATCGATGGATGCGGCTGAATATGGTTTACGATCTTGCTATGAATATCTGGAGAAGGAATGGGAGGCTCACGGGAGCTGGGAGGTTATGCCAGAGAGAGATCGTCATCAAGTCTACTGCAGCCACTCCCCTTTTTCGTGCCTCCACTGTAGGTTTACCTAGCAGAAGCGCACGCTTCATAACCTCCAGCAGCTCTACATCGGGAAGCGCACCATGAGCCAGCAAAGCACTTCCTGCTGGATCAGAAGATGTAACAGACAATACATCTTCCTCCCGCAGTTCACTCGTCAGCCGCTGTCGAGCGAGATGAAAAATCATTTTTTCTCTCTCTCAAACTCATTCGCAAGCTTCATTTGCGATCGCCTGAACTCAGTCTCTTCACTGCCTCAGCAGCGGCTAGACCCGAGCAGCGGGGCAGATGATTGCCGCAATTCTCTCGAGAAACGGGACAACCGAGAGCGGAGCTTTTTCCCACAGAAAAAGGCTCACAATGAACGCGACTCCATTCCCTCGAGAACAGAGCGCCGTGCTCTTCGCCCAAACACATAACGCATAGATCGCGGTGTTGATCTAGTGTCAGACAGCGCTGACACGGATCGACACACCTCCTAAAGCGCTTCTCAACAGACATATCTACTCACACTTCAGAAACAAGGTCCCCTGAAGGAAAAAGAGGATGATGTGTTCCACAGGTGCCCTTTATGCTCGCAGATGCTCGTTAGCTTGCATCATAGGCGTCACCTGCCAATGCCAGGTGCATTGGGTGTTTTAATCATGCTTCAGGTAACCGGTCACGCTGGAGGCGTTCCCATAGCGTCCCCTAGAGGACGTAGCGTAGAAGTTCCCTTCGGAAGGGAAAGAGATGCTTCAGAAGTTTCATATTGGTCCTTCATGATTTGTTTACATTTCTTTTTAGGATAACAAGAATTGAAAAGCTACTGCAAGCGAGCTGGCCAAACTGTTGATTGTAGCACTTCACGGGTTGTAAATAGTGATGGGAGGTGAGCTAGAAAATGAGCACCGACGTCTGTTGGAGCTGGAACGCTGTTGGTTCACATAGATTTTTTGGCATACTGTTGAATGGATAGAGCATATTTGTTTAGAGCATGCTCAATTTTATTCATGTATTCATTTTTGTGTATCCATTTTTTGTGCCTATGCAGCACTATTTTTGTTCGGCCTGCATCCTGCATCCTCTGCTCTCTGGGAATTATTTAACATTTATAACGTTTGCTTACTTGCTCTTCCCATATGCCTCAGTAGTTTTGCCTCTGAGGGAGGAGACACAGCATATTTGTACATATTCATATATGTTTTCATTATGTATTTATTTTAATTTACATTACACAAATTCTGAATTGTTTGCATATAGAGGACTAAATATTAAAATCAGTTCAGACATGTCATGTGTCCTCAAGGGAAACATGCACTGGGACATGCACATTCAGAAGTCTCGATCAATATCCATATGCATATTGGTAGAATTGTGTAGGAAGTATGCACTTAATTTACATCTCTCCAGAACTGCATTAAGCCCAAGTCTACCCTAAAGCCATCCCTGTAATGACATTGTGCTACGGTCAGAAATAAAATTAAATACCATAATGTTTCACATTTGTTCAACCTCACTGCTGACAAGCGAAGCCAGAAATAAATTGGCTTTACTTGGTGAACAACATCTCTCCCTAAGGAAGAAATACTAAGATTATGGCCACACAGATGAGAAAATAGCTTCTGATCAAAACAAATGCTCAGCCTGCAGTTAAAAAAACAGGTTAGTATTAAGTTATATTTTAGACAATATTAACAGTTACTTTGAATAACACAGTTGTTGAATTTGAAATTTGTATCTACTTACAAATTATTAACTGAAGAGGTGAGCTGGTATTCATGTCTGGCTTGTCTAAACAGTAAAGCATGCCTTCTTTGATTTGACTGGCCATCTCAATCCTTTTGACATTGGCGAGTGCTGTTGGACTGCTGAGGCAGATCAACCTACGTTTTTTGGAGAGAAAAAAAAAATGAAAGGGAGAAATCAATGTCTTTGGTGGTTAGGCCCTCCACACTGGTTTATTTTTTTTTATTTTTGTTTACAATTTATGGGTTTTAAAATTTGAAGTTTCTGCGACTGCAGAACGCAACAGGAAAAAGAGTACATGATTGTTTCATGGATGTGTCTTATATGCACAAGTAAATTTACGAATACCTGCTGGGAGCGCGCATGAATGCATATGTATGTCTCAATTCAGCGATGTGTTTCCTCATCCTTCCAGGTGCAGATTATCCTTCTGTGGGGTGAGACAGGAAGAGCATCAGCACTGGCACTTAAGGTAAGATAAGGCTCAGTATGTGGGAGCAATTCTAATCTATCTCTTCCAGCTTCACACACACACACACGTTTTCATGTTCTATGGGGACATTCCATACATTTACATTTATATTTAGCAGACGCTTTTATCCAAAGCGACTTACAATTACATTCAGGTTAAACAATTTAATTAGTATGTATGTTCCCTGGGAATCGAACCCACAACCTTTTGCGCTGCTGACGCAATGCTCTACCACTGAGCCACAGGAACACTGTGATGTAATGATTTTTATAATATACAAACTGTATTCACAAATTCACATTATTTCTTATTTACATATAATGCAGGAATTTGCACAAAAAAATTGTCATCTGAACATCTTTCACCTAATATATTTACTTGAAGTACCCCTGAGATTTTAAAATAAATATTTTAATAATTAAGTATCACATTTGCATGTTCACGGTTCTCTGTTGGTTAATGTTTAATGCATTTCATGTTGTTAATTACAATGAATGGAATATATTTTTCTTGCTCTTTGTATTTTGTTATCAATATGGTACAATCCTATTTAAATAAATGTGATAAACAACTTAAGTCAAAAGTAATCTAAACGTAATCAAAAAGTAGTCTGATTACATAACTTGAAATGTGTAATGCAGTTGATTGCATTACTAACAACAATTGTTGGCATGTAATTTGGGATCGGTAACTGACTACAACAGGGGAGTCAAACTCATTCCCTGGAGGGCCGCAGCCCTGCAGAGTTTAGTTCCTACCCTGATCCAAAACACAAACCATGTAGTTTTCAATTGAGCCTGAAGGACTTGATTAGCTGGATCAAGTGTGTTTAATTAGGGTTGGAGCTAAACTCTGCAGGGCTGTGGCCCTCCAGGAATTTAGTTTGACACCCCTGGACTACAACTTCTAAGTCAGGCATCCTCAAATCTGGCCCACTCCTGCAGAGTTTAGCTCTTACCCTAATCAAACACACCTGAGCATGCTACTCAGAGTCTTCAAGGTCATTAGAAAATCACAGGTAGGTGAGTTTGATCAGGGTTGGAGCTAAACTCTGCAGCAGATTAGCCCTCCAGGCAGAGCCGATCATCCCTATACGCAGAATACGCAAGCTGCGTAGGGCCCCCGAAACACCAGGGAGCCCCCTTGCTCTCATAGAGTTTTTAATTTAGTTTCGTTTTTGAAGCCGGCCAGTGGTTATGAAAACATGAATGATAAATTATTGTAATGCAGTGCGCTGTCACCCTCTCTACATAAAAGTAAGACTAATCATGTAACGTAAACCTCATACAGTCTCTTGCATGAGACAAAAAAAAAAAAACAGCAACCGCGGAAGAGATACTGTTTCTCAAACGCTTTCCGTGAGCGCGATTCGAGATGGAGTGAAACGCAGACAAATAAGTTTCATCCATTCTTTAATCTTCCGGCGACACAGGATTGCGTAGGGTCCCCAAAAGTCTAGTATCGGCACTGCCTCCAGGGAAAGATTTGAGGAACCCTGTTCTAAGTAAGTTTTTAAATGTCCTTTGACAGTTTTCACTTACACATCAAGGGATGCCCTGTGAATTTGCACTCCTTACTTAAAGCCTGTAATTATTGCTGTTGAGCTCACTTAAGTTATTTTTTTGTATCAAGAAAAAAATAAATAAAAAAAACCTTTCTCTTGCTAATTAAATGTACTTTTTTCATCCCTGGTGGACGATGAGCTCATTATCGCATATTGCATGCGCATTAGGGTCCAGGGTTACTGAGGACTCAGCATTTGCTTTTGTGTACTGCAGGCATGAGTGACAACTGTTCAGGGAGATGCCACGGTTTGTTTCTCACAGTGGTAAATGAGGATTTTGGTATGTGTCTCAGTGAATAGATCCCTTGAAGGGGAGGCGACTTGGTATTTTTAACATCTTAATGAAACGCTGAGAGGGCTCCTAATTGTGTCGCGAGTTGGTGGGGAGAATAGAGGTGAAGTGACAGCGCTGGAAGCCTTTGATCTGAAAACTCTAATCAATGGGGATTAGTGTCCTTTAGCTCTGTGCTGCGCCATGTCTTTGACAGCCCCATGACTCTCATATTAATGAGCCATTAGCATGGCTTGAATTAAGAGAGATACCAGTTCACAGATCTCTGTGGATAAGAGCGCACTTTAGGGTGACACTGATGTTTCGCTCATGCTGCCTATGGTTGTCGATCAGTTAGTCAGTTCTAGTTGTCTAAGAATGGCTTCTTTAATCTATAAGAAGAGCGAAATGAAGGATGGCAGGCGTATGTTGATTTAATTATGCTGATCGGAACACAAAGATATATAATCAACTTCCATCGCACCTCTCAGATGATGCCCTCAGCTCTTTGAATAATTGTAATTTTTTTTAACGCACTACTTGTTTTAGAACGTTCAGTCAAAAGTAACATTCCCATAATGTTTGTTGGGAAAGTTTAAAAATATACATTTTGAATGTTCATAATTTAATGGGAACATTAGCAAAATATATGTTCTTAGAACATATTTTTGTTAGCTGTGTTACTCATAAGTAAATACAATAAAAAAAATTGGGTTTTCAGGCTTGAATATGCTATATTTCTTATGCAAGAGATCCCATGTTTTGAATAATTTCAATTTGCTTAAAATTGCTGAGTTATTCCATAATAAAATGTGTCTCACTGAATTCTCAAGCATAAGTCTACTATTCTTACTATTTACCATACCTTTTTGTGGCAGAAGTGTTTTTGTTGTTCTGTTTTTGGGAAAACATGAAGAGAGATCAGAAAGCAGATTTGTATAGCTATTTTCCTGGCAGCTCTTATAGGAGCTCACATGAAAGACAAGAAAGCTAAAGCCCCCTAAATTGAATCTAGCAAGACCAATGCCATCCACATCAAGTGTGCCACTTGCAAGAGGGCATCTCACCGCCATCCTAAATTTACCTTTATGTTATTAATCAGATCCTGGAGGCGATATTTTCAAGTGTTTACCGTGTCTTTCTCTGATTATATAAACATGTAATATAATCTATCCATTTTCATATTGATGTCTTAGAAAGTAAGAACTGACAGTGGAGGCTCAAGGGCTTTGTAATGTTATTCAGATAGGTATGTTTCGAGTTCAGGGGAAGATCGAAATCCAGTGACCTGAGAAAGACAGCAGCGAGATCCCTGATCAATCTGAACCCACACTACTCAATAATGAATGTGTGGGAGTCATATAATCTGAAATGCATGTCTGATTTTCCTCTAATCCATCAGCGTCTCGATATCTGTCAGTATCAGGTACACCATCCGGGACAGTCATGTCTTTTTCCTTATGCTTTATGTTATATCTACAGCCTTATCTCTTTTGACAGCTTACACAACCACAGCTACATACAAAGACTATTTATATGTTAGAGAGATCAAAGACTGAACTTTGTTTGGCAGTGCTAAAACAAAAGGTTTGTGAATATTTGGACCAGCACTGATTCAATTTTTACAAGGATCCCAAATGTGCTTACACCAATGACCTTACACCAATGTCTAATATACACTATATTGCCAAAAGTATTGGGTTACCCCCTTTTAATGAACAAGTTTGACTACTTTAGTAATTTCCAAGATTACAATCTTAATGTTTAAGCATATAATGATATTCTAGGGAATTGTGTGCTTCTAATTTTATAGCAACAGTTTGGACAGGACCCGTTTCTATTCTAACATGACAGTGCCTCTGTGTATAAGGCAAGGATCAAAGAGAAATTATGATTTTTGTCAGTGTGGAAGAACTTGACTGGTCTGCAGAAAGCCAACTGAACACCTCTGGTGTGACACCAAACACCAATCACTTGTACATTCATTATATGGACAAAATTACTGGGACACTCCCTTCTTTAGAAGAGAAAAGGGTGCTTCCAAACTGTGGCAACAAAGATGGAAACATAATTTGTGTACTTAAAAATTGTATTTCCACCTCTGTTGCAACTGTTTCGAAGTGTATGAAATGACTGTATACCATGTGTCATTGGTGTTTGGTGATGAATTTTTGGCTCACGGTCTGCATTTAAAGTCACACCAGAGGTGTTCAGCTGCTTTCTGCAGACCAGTCAAGTTCTTCCACACTGACTGAATCATAATTTCTCTTTGATCCTTGCCTCATACACAGAGGCCTTATACTGTGTTCCTGTGGCTCAGTGGTAGAGCATTGTGTTAGCAGCGCAAAAGGTTGTGGGTTCAATTCCCAGGGAACACACATACTGACAAAAAAATTAATATATAGCCTGAATGCACTGTAATTCGCTTTGGATAAAAGCGTCTGCTAAATGGGTAAATGTAAATATCATTATATGCTTCAACATTAAGATTTGTACTCATGGAAAAACTTAAGTAGTCAAACCTTTCATTAGAAGGGGGTGACCCAATACTTTTGGCAATATAGTGTATATCTCATATGTTAAATGTAATAAAAACATAAATATTGTGAAATATTACTGCAATGGAAAAAAATATGTATTTTATATACACAGTTACAGCAATGTGTATTTATTTGCGGAACATACATATAATTTTAAGAAAAATATATAATTTCATAAAATAACTTCTTTAGTCTCACTTTTGAGTTATTTCTTCCTCAAAAATGTGAAATGTTGATATCTCAGTCCACCTCACTTTGTTTACTTAAAAACCTCAACTATATGATATACAGTTTATCAGAAATTAGATCAATTCTGCCAGATATGATTCACTAGTGAAATTATATCAAGTTTATCCTATCATATCTTATGTAACAGGGTTTAAATATGCCATATTGTTTGAAATCTGATATAAATGGCATAAAAAGGGACAAATCACCCCTGAACAAGGACACACAATAAAACTGCACTTCAAATAATGTGATCATGACAAAGCACTGCTGCTACATACACAGAATATATACTTAGTATTAGATGTGACAGGGTGTACTGTCAGTTTTCAGAAGGAAACAAATAATCAAAATACTCAAGTTTACTTTGACCTCTAGGTAATTCATTCTTTTTCTGATACTCCCTGAAATTATCTTGTTTTTGTTGTCTATCTAACAGAGACATTTCTGTCTTTTATGAAAGCCCAACAATAACTGTCGGTTTGGGGAGTAAAAGAAATAGAGGGTTGTGAGAGAAAAAGATGAAAGGTAAATATTCTTCAGAGAGGGATGGTAGAGAATAGCTCTTTCAGAGGGGGCTGCACTTAAAGGGAAGAGGACATTGTACTTCCTGTCAAACATAGCCCCTGATCAATTATTTGATTCACTGATATATAAGAGAGAGAAACATTATATGGAGAGCAAAGGCAATGATAGTACCATAAACACAGAAGAAGCTTCGGATGCATCAGAAAAGTTGTGAAAGATTTATTAATTCATATCTTGCCAAACTCGCTCTGCACAATTACTACATACATAGCAAGAATTTCATTGCACTCGGTGATGCAATAATTCAAGGTGTGACCCAGAAAAAAAACTCCTGTGAAGAAATGTAATTTGACTTCTTTTTTTTTTTTTTTTTTTTTTTTTGTGAATAGGTATTGTTTTGTGGTCATAATGGTTGTGCAATTGTACCAGGACCGCCAAAAATCATAATGATGAGTTTGACTCTAATCCAGCTTTTGGCATAAAAATGAAACAAAAACACCTGTTCATCATTTTCAAGACAACCAAGCGAAAAACCTGCCTGAAATGGCAACAGCAGGGTTGTGTGCCATCCCGAATTAAATTGAGAATGTCTTAAATGTTCCAATCCAGTTCTTGAATTTAAAATGAGGAAGCAAATATGGTGAAATGAAAATATAATTGAATGAAAACATTACATTTGAATTTAAGGACTGTTGTAAATGTACATTTATTTTGTGTATGCACATTATTAACTTTTTAGTATGACTTACTCATAAATATGTTATCATTCCGAAATATGATTTTAATAATCAATGTTATAATAAACTTTGCTTCAATGGTAGAACAACACTTTTTTTTAAATCTACTCAAAATAAATAATTTGTGGTGCTGTTCTGACTGTGGATAAGAGTATTAGTTAGCATGTATTTATGTAGTTAAGAAAAATTGTAAACAACATTTTGTGAACTCCACTTCCTGTAAATCTAAATTCAACATCCTGTGAGGTGTGGCCAATTCCATTCCATTTTCAACTCATGAATTGAAAGCAAGCCAGTTCTTCCATTTGGAATTTTGTCTGACTCTGAATGGCGGTTTTCTTGAACTAGCAGCACTGCATGCTGAGAATAGTGGAGCACTTTATGAGCAATTATTCTGAGGCCTGAGTGGATTGAGGGACTGGATTGACATTTTTGTGCACAGGGAGCTTCTAGAATGTAAATTAGGTCTTTGAACATCTCTCTCTCCCTTTACTTGAAGGATTTGGTCTGATGACATGCATTTTTACCTCCCGGTTTCTCATAAGAGTGGCTGAAAAAAACCTTTAGTCTTCCCTTTTACATTCAGAATTGTACCAGCATGACAGTACGCACCGTTTGAATATTTTTTTCTATTATGAATCACTCTAAACCCAAGCCAGGTATAAACTCAACAGTTTCCCACTTTGTTCTGAAATGAAAATGAAAACTCAAGCATAAAATTAAGTCAAACACATTTCTCTATTCACAATTCACTCAAGCAAGAAATTGGCGGGCGCAAACAGAGCAAGGACAAACGGACAGCTGAAAAAATAAACAAAAGCACAGCTGTTTCTTCAAAGTCCATATATTGTTCATGCTTTAGAACAATATGGACATGATATGATATTATATACACTATATTGCCAAAAGTATTGGGTCACCCCCTTTTAATGAAAGGTTTGACTACTTAAGTAATTTCAAATAGTACAAATCTTAATGTTTAAGCATATAATGCTATTCTATGGAATTGTGTGCTTCTAATTTTATAGAAACAGTTTGGACAGGACCCTTTTCTATTCTAACATGACAGTGCCTCTGTTTATTACACAAGGACAACCTCTGGTGTGACTTTAAATGCAGACCTTGAGCCAAAAACTCATCACCAAACACCAATGACTTGTACATTCATTATACGGACAAAAGTACTGGGACACCCCCTTCTTTAGAAGAGAAAAAGGCACTTCCAAACTGTGGCAACAGAGATGGAAACATAATACTTAAAAATTGTATTTCCACCTTTGTTGCAACAGTTTCGAAGTGTATGAAATGACTGTATACCATGTGTCATTGCTGTTTGATGATGAGTTTTTGGCACAAGGTCTGCATTTAAAGTCACACCAGAGGTGTTCAGCTGGGATTAGGTCTTGGCTTTCTGCAGACCTGTTAAGTTCTTCCACACTGACTGAATCATCATTTCTCTTTGATCCTTGCCTTATACACAGAGGCACTGTCATGTTAGAATAAAAAGGGTCCTGTCCAAACTGTTGCTATAAAATTAAAAGCACACAATTCCCTAGAATATCATTATATGCTTAAACATTAAAATTTGTACTCTTGGAAATTACTAAATTAGTCAAACCTTTTATTAGAAGGGGGTCACCCAATACTTTTGGCAATATAGTGTATGTATAAGATTTTTCATGTTTTCAAATGAGTTTTAACCACTACTTATTTATAGAGTGTGATTTTGCAGGCAAACATGACATGTTTGACCTTTGACCCTTATCTGTGGTTAATATCTATAACTAATCATTTATTTATGACAATATAAATTCATCATGGCCAATGGACAGAAAAAAAGAAGGTAAAATGTAAATAGAGAAGATTATGAACAAAATATTTATTTTGAAGTACAATTAAACATTTTCTTCTTTCAAGTTTCTATAAGTCATGCATCAGATTGTTCGGTAATTACATGGAATAACAATTGCTTAATTCTAATAATAGAATAATAAAAGCTTATTTCTTTTAACAATGGAACAAATGCTTATTTCTTGGAGTAAAAACAAAATAGTAGATGTCTGACAGCTCTTTTGGTTAAAAGAAGTGTGGTTTTCACATTATACTTTCTAACACGGTTTCCTTGTGTCCCAACATGCTTAAATCCACGTTGCCTTGGGAACTCTGGGAGTGTTAGTGAGAAGGAGGCTGTGAAGTAAAACCCGCTGGGTCGCAGGTGCTGGAAATGAACAGTGTCCAATGATCCGGAAAGACAAGGCAATTTGGCAGGCACCGTCAGAATAATGAGAATAGAATGGTAATGTTGCGGGTCTGAGCTATGTTGCAGGGGTATTTGCGAGCCAGGCCGAGGCCAGCGTGTGCAGCGGTCTCCACGTCGAGGTGTTTGCACATTAACCTGCATAAATAGGGGTTACAAAACCCCCACCCATCCACCTGTGTCTGTCTCAATGAGGCTATCACTCACCCTGCACAGTCATAGTACAGCTCCTTGTACAGGCAACAAAGACATCTCGTCATGTCAATCTAGAAGGTGCAAGCAGAAGATACCACAGGAAGCAATATGAGAAAAACATGTCGAAGTAAGAGAGACAGAGAGAGAGAAAGAGGTCTCTCTAGAGAGGGATAAAGAGATGAATGAGGCATAGCTGTCTCTTAAGGGAACGGCTCCTTATGTTCTCTCAGACGTGACAAAGTGATGCTAGATTAGACGAACTTGAAATAAAGGAAGAACTCTACTAACCTACTGCCAGATACACTTCGGCCAGCTGGAAACACCATGTCAAATGATGGAAGAGGTAGACTTAAGACCAGAAAACTGCATTGAAACGATAGCTTGTAAAGTTAGAAGTTAGTCATGATTAAAATCAATTCAACTACTGTTGAGCCACTCTTATGAAGCAGTGATAACTATTTGGATAGTCTACTTTTGACATTTTACTAACTATAAGTAAATACATGTCAACTATCAGTCATTAGAGTATTAGTAGACTGCATGTTTAATATCTGCTAAAACTTTGGTGGTCTCCCAACAGACATGAAGTGTTACCACTTCATACGAATAGCTTAACAGTAGTTAAACAATGCAGGTGAAAGCATGCGTTTTAAGCATGTACAGTTAAATAAAACAATGAATCTATTGAAAAAATGTCTTGATGACATTGCACAGCTCATTGGTACAACAGTGAGAGCTGCTATGTGTGTTAAAGGTCTTGGGTTAAAATCTTGGAGGAATATGCATTTAATAAACTGAGTAAAACTGCAACTGCATAAAATGTATCAATGGTACATTTTATTTAATTAACTTGACCTTTACTGACTTTTAGCAAATGAAGACACTTTTAATGCACAGACTACTTAAGTATGTGCCAACAGACATACCCACTTATACACAGTTAATTTAAGCAGCAAGCGGGACAGCGAGAAATTTGGTCAGTGATAGAGAAGTGAATGTTGATCTGAAAACTGTGTCTGCTAGGATCCGCCACTGAATACACTTAAAATGAAAGATAAAACACTGACTCTGCTTTAATGCAGAGACACTCGTGTTTACATCATGAAACCTTGTTCTCATTTTAATGTGAACTAGATAACAGACTTTGAATTTTTAAAAGCTGAGAAAAAAGCAAAAGGGTTTCATTGAAGCCTTGTGTCTGTTATTTTGCTCAGACAATCAGCAGTCTTCACTCTCGACTAAAACTGTGTCAGACAGACATTGTCGCTGTTTCAAAGTTATCTTATCCAGTTTCATCTACTATGGCTTTTTCACTCTTTAAGACCGTTAGAGACGTTTACATCATGTTGCCACTGTACTGTAGCTCTTAAAGCGACGGTGCACAGTTATGTTCCTCGCTATCTTTCCATTATCGACAAATCTTTTCCAAATGTAATGCGAAGCCAACAAACATTCCCATCTGTTATCTTGGCGAGAGGTTAATGCTTTTGTTGACCTCCTGATGCCCTAACATCATGTGGGCTACATGTCTTTATCACAACTCTGCTGTGCACGCTCTGTTTTTTAAAAGTCCCCTGCTTTCTCTCTAAACAATTCATGGCTTAAGAACACAAAAAACATTTACTTAACCATAGGAGAATTGTCCTGCAAGACACAGGAGAATTACCAGCACTCCTTGAAAACATGCGGGCATCCATCAGGGTACTGCTTGAAAATTACAAATACGGTCATTGCTGGAGCCATATCACCAAATCATCTGGAAGAGACATAATTATCTGATATCATGTTTATTCATTTCTTCAGCCCTGACATTTCAATCAGTGGTTTGTTTGTGTTCTCTGAAGAATGAATATGAATGGATGTGTCTTGCAGGTGAAAATGATCTCATCACAAGGTTTCATTAGATCCATGCATGTGCACTGCTGGAAAATACAGCTTAAGCTGGTATGTGTGGGATTTGTTTGGTCCAGTTTGGTCATTGACTGGTTGACCTGCCAGCATGTAAAAAAAGAAAAGAAAAAAATTACTGTCTAAACACCCGAAGCAGATAAGACCAGCTGGTTGGTAGTTAGTTAGTTAGTTAGTTAGTTAGTTAGTTAGTTAGTTAGTTAGTTGGTTGGTTGGTTGGTTGGTTGGTTGGTTGGTTGGTTGTTGTTTTCAGCAAAACAATTGTATCTAAGTATTTAGTTTTGTTTTGAATGCACTGAAAAGAAAATCTTTATTCTTATGTCTCAATTTTATGAGTCAAATGTAACTCTCAATGAAGAGGAAGAAAGAGGTTTGAAATACTACAATTATTTTTTCATCATCTCAGTGGTGGTGCAGATGGTTTTATTTTAAAAACAAGAATAAGCCATTTTACCGAAAGAAGGTGAAGCTCTTTTCAGCTTGACTTGTTTTCCATTCTTAATATCTTTCTTTAACTTTGTCATTTTTATGTATCTTAAATAATTATATAATGCCATTATGTTTGGCAGCCACAACTCTCTGTATTGCTTAACATAGTTCTAAAGGAGGTCAATGCTGATCATCAGCAACAACAGCTCCAGATCCTTCACCACAAACCAGATAATGCTGTTTAAATACCAAGGAACAGGGATGATACAATACAGGATGTTACATCAGCTCTTTTAATGTGAAATTCAGGCAATAATGATGCAATTGTCCTTTTCTTAGTTATAACATCTCTTTCCACCATGTATTCTTCTTTCACATAATTATAGTATCACTTACATTCATTAGAAACAGAACATTTGCAGACCAATCTTTGATAAAAAAATACAATCAAAATCTTTAATTTATCTGCTTGGCTCAGTAAGATTATATTTTTATTTAGTTTCCATGGAAAATGTATGCATTTTACCTATATGGATGTCAGTTGATTTCCGTGTTATATTACAATCAATTATATACTATTGTAGTATTGTTTATATTTTGAATTAGCTTTTATTTTTTAATTTTCAGCTTATATTTTAAGTTTTAAATATTATAATATTCACTGCACTGTCAGTTCTGATTGCGGTTCTACCATGTGGACAACCATTAAGTGACTGAAAGAAAAATCCCAGCAAGAAACATGTGCTGTTCAAAAGTAAATTAGGAAATTGGGGAAAGTGCAGTCAAAGGACCCTGTGGTCTTCCCTGTTGTATTTAATTGAGAGCTCTCCTAATTGAGCCTCTTCGTCATTCAGCATGATAGCACTCATTCTATTCAAAGGCTACGGGCTGCTTGGCATTGCCAAGATCTCCAGTCAAAGAAAAGTTTCCCATCCGCCCATTATAACAGGAGAAACACAGAGTTGTCTGCGTGACCTGGTCTGACTTCTCCTTTGAAAGCGGCATGTATAAAAAAGTAACAATACTTTAGAGACCGAAAGAGAGTGACAGTCTTTTCAGTGTTCTGTAGTCTCGCTATAGTTCTGAAGTCTCTTTAATCTTCTCCATTAGAGAGAACACTAGACCACAGGAAAGACATTTCTCAAGACTTAACTCTTCAGGGATAAGGACATTTTTTGGCTGCTAAAGGAGTTATTCATCCAAAAATGAATATTTACTAAGAAATTTACCCTCATGCCATCCAAGATGTAGATCAGTTTATTTGTTCATCAAAACAGGTTTAGAGAAATGTAGCATTGCATGACTTGACTTGTAAGTTGTGTGCATTACTTGTGGATTATTGATATGCTTTTATCAGCTGTTTGGACTCTCATTCTGACGGCACCCATTCCCTGCAGAGGATCCATTGGTGAGCAAGTGATCTAATGCTATGATTCTTTAAATATGCTCAGATGAGAAACAAACTCATTGAAATCTTGAATGACCAAAGGGTGAGAAAAATTCGGCATTTGTGTTTTCAGAACTGCCATAGTTTTGGTTAATATTTGTGAAGACCCTGTTACTGTGCAGATTTAGAATTTTTGTTTCATCAGACTATATTTCTGTAGAAGGTGTCAGGGCGAAATTGGTTGTGTAATGTCAGACCACTTTTGTGCAAAGTTTGCCACTCATAATATAAGAGGCAGGATGGAGGTGGAATTAACAAGCCACCTGCTCCAGGGTCCAGTGCCACAAATACAATGAGAGAAACCCGCATAGAAACACCCCCAGGCTCCGACAGATAGAAATAAGATGCCACAGTGTGACAGGAATATATGACTGCACAAGCCTATAGTTATCAATTCATTCTTTTGTGGCACATGTTCAGTAGATTTTAAATCTGAAAGTAAATTTAGATTGCTAGTTTAAAGTGGAGTGATTAAGATTGAAGTAATGGATGGATGCTTTGTTCTCTACATATGAAATCTTCTCCTATAAGAAATTATAGAGCACTATACATTTACTTTAAAGTCTCCTACATTTATCCAGGTGATTGAGCAGCAACAAAAAGAGTTTCTTCGGTAGGGAAGACTATGTCTGCCAGTCCATTAAAAATAGAAAATGTCAGAGGAGATTATCACTCTGACCATAGCCCAAAAGCCCAGGTGTCAGTCTGACTCAGTGATTCATTTTACAGTTTGCTCTTGTCCTGAGTTCTGTAGCTGATAAGGGATTAAGGAAGATTTATAGAAAATTCCATACATAGGTCTCTACTGAATCAATGAACCGTATCAACAAAATTCCCAGTCGAACTACTCAAATGTTTCTCATGCTGTAGGGAAAGCTTATAGGTTTAATGTCTATACAATTATCAGAAAAGAATTTCAGCACAAAATATGGAATCAATTACAGTTCTGCTTTATTAGGTTCAGGGCTCAACAGTAAAAAGGGCCTGAAGAAACGGGGCCAGTGTGAGACCATTTGATGAGCTGCACTTCCCAAAAACATTTGGATTTCTCAAGACTGTTCTTGTGAATTATGCTGATTTATATGTCACCAAACAAATATTGTCTAGATTTCATGAAATTGGAAGAATTACTTAATAGTCCTGAAAGCATTAGCTAAAAATGATAATATTTTGCAGCAGGGTATTTTCTCTGAGGGATAAAAAAACAGACAGGCAAAACTGTATGAAACAGTGTCTAACAGTTTTATTTTAGAATTATTTATATACTGTTTTTATATTTATTACTAGCTTTTATTTTTATATTTCCAGTTTTCAAGTTTTAGTTATATTAAATGTTGTGCTTTTGTCTTTTTTATGTCAGTTTTAGTCATTTTTAGTGCTTCAACTTAAACCTAAACTTCTATTTCAGTTAGTTGGCAAGGAAACATGTCACATGAGAGAAGGCAGTGTCATGATTGGCTCAATGACCTGTCAGTGGTATAATGCCTGCCTATCGTGTTCTCTTCATTTCTGTTATTGGCAGATTAACCTCTCAGTGCGATTGACATCCACCTCTCATGCCTGCAATTGTACGTAGGATAAATTACACTTGCCTGGAATACCTGATTGGTCTCTCAGTGGTCAGATATTTAATAAAAAGTTACTAAATGCTATTAAATAGACTAATTGTGAAGTTATAAACTCTAACACAAAATTGCTTGCGTATTTATAATATGTATATTAAGGTTGAGGCCAGTAAAAAATATTGGTATTGTTAAGATCTGGTATTTTCTTTCCTGTTTTCTAGTGCTAAAAATTGTCTCTTTTTGTTCACAGTGCCAATCAGAGGTCTATTTGTGGAGTTGATGATCTCGCCCTAGTGCCCGAGTTGTGATGTGGGGGTGCACCATGGCAATACAAGGCTCAATGATGAGCCTGGCTTTACTGTTCTTTGGGATTCAAGCTGTTCCTAGCCCCACCGACAAACTAGTGAGGACCACAAGAGTGAGGCGACAGGTTCCTGAAGGTGGGGGTCCCTCTAGCAACCAGACCCAGGCCATGATCTTCAATCATGTATACAACATCAATGTACCTCTAGAGTCACTCTGTTCGGTGGACCTAGACACAGTACCAGGGCCAGGGACAAACAAAGGTACAGCTGGGAGTGACAATATGCCGACAGAGTACACAGAAGAGACAATGGACTCGGACAGCCAGGTGACCTTCACCCATCGCATAAATATCCCAAAGCAGGCCTGTGCTTGTCCTGCGGCTGCAGCCATGGAACTGCTGGCTAACCGCATAGAGTTGCTGGAGAGGGAGGTGTCCTTGCTTCGAGTGCAGTGTAGCTCCAGCTGCTGCGGAGAGAGCTCTGTTATGGGTAAGTTTTAGATTTTGAGGTGGATACACATTGCTTGCATATCCTGCAGAATTATATATATAAAATAAGTTATGTTTCTTAGATTTGACTGGATTTGTTCATGTTGCACATTTTCTGTTATGGTAATTCTATTATATAACCTATATACCTGCCTAACTCAATCCGAGCAGCTGAATCCTTACCTATCTTCAAGAAACGACTAAAAACACATCTCTTCCATCTTTATTTGACACTCTAACTCTAGCACTCTCTATACTAATTTTGTTTTATCTAATCTGTCTTATTTTTATAAAAAAAAAAAACATTTGACCCTCTATCAATTGCATATGTATTCTCTAACTGCTAGCTTTTCTTGTAAAACTAACACTAGGTTTCTTTTTTCTATATTCTATATACTTTTTTTCATAAAAAAATAAATAATACAAAACCTTCCTACATGTACTGTGTCAGGCTAACCAGGACTTGTAATAGCACTTGCATGTTATTGCTCTTTTGTTGGTTTTGATTGCTTCTATAATGTCCTCATTTGTAAGTCGCTTTGGATAAAAGTGTCTGCTCCATGACTAAATAAATAAATAAAAGACTGATCTAAAAAAAGTTTTTTTTTAAATGTTCAAGCAGTTTAAACCAAGTATTTCAAACTAATTTCAGCCAAGGATGCCCTAGTGAAAAATAAATATACTAAACTTTATTTGAAATAAATTTATTTATCATACTAAAAAGCTTTAACTTTAAATATCTTGCATTTAAAGACCGATATTATTCAAAGATAATACTATCCTCATCAATAGTGTCATTAAATCCTATTTTAGGCTTGATATAATAAGAAATGTGCGTTGTGCACAAGTAGCACAAGTCTCACCCATGGATCCTTTTTCATCTTGTATGAAAGAGTTAATATGTCCTGCTGTAGATAAATATCCATAATCAAATAGCATGGATGCATTATATGCAGACTTGATGTTTTATAATGGTTTAATCAAACTCATCTTCTTTAATCTTGAATCCATTTCAAGTGGCTTTTGGCTCATTGTACCCGGTGCATGAAACAAAAGTGCATCCTGGTCCTTCTGTCGGTTATGATGTGACTGCGGTGCTAAGTGAAGTACAGACTATATTGTGCATTGACCCATAGGGACAACAGAACTGTGGACGGTGGTAGTGTTGTGCTTGTTTAACGTCTCAAAGGGGCACTCGGGTGGATTCACACCTGCAAACCTTTGCTGCGGAGCCCCTCCAGGGCAGCTAAAAACAGCTGAAACACTGAGGTAGTAAAGAGAAAGTCATATTAAGCTATACAAATGAGGTTAGATTGTGAACTAGATTAATTACAGCACTGCTGCTGGAGAGGTCTTCCCCTCAAGCCTTTGATAAGTCCTCTGTTTGCTGAATCAAACCAGGCTACAGGTGCTGGAGCTAAAAAGATTGCAAGATATTGCCTCAGAATAATTATTTAATTATTTTCTATTTATTGCATAAGGTTAATTTTAGTCCAACCTAATTTAATGAAAGGAATATCTCACCCAGTGTGAGTTCTGTTGTTATTTGCTCGTCAACATTTTGTTCCAAATCTGTTTGACTTGATTTCCTCTGAAGGAAATGCAGTTTAAGTTTTAGTTATATTAATGTTGTGCTTTTGTCTTTTTTATGTCAAAATGATTTTAGTGCTTCAACTTAAACCTAAACTTCTTCTATTTCCAAATCTAGTTGAACACGAAACATGATACATAAGACATTATAAATATTAAATAAGACACTGATATATTATCAATGGAGCCAACAACTGTTTGGTTATACACATTTATCAAAAATATTTTCTGTTCAGCAGAAGAGAGAAATTCATACACATTTGGAACAACACGAGAGTGAGTAAATGATGACAGAATTGAGTGAACTATCCATTTAAAGACTTCAGTCACAAAACCTGATTAATTAAAAAAACTATCAATTCATAAATCAGACTGCCAGTTGCCAATTTCTCAATGATATTAGGGTGAATTAATGATGACAGACATGTTCATTTCTTTAATTAACGTCAACATATTGTTCAATTTTAGGTCGCTTGGACTTCGTCCCTCAGTGTGGCCATGGCACGTTCAGCATGGAGACTTGTGGGTGTGTTTGTGAAGAAGGATGGATTGGCAAGAACTGCTCTGAACCCCGCTGTCCTGATGACTGCTTTACTGTTCTTTGGGCAAGCTGTTCCTAGCCCACCGACAAACTTTGGCGGTGAGGACCACAAGAGTGAGGCCTCAGGTTCCAGGTGATTGCTCTGACAGGGGGTTGTGCATGATCTTCAAGTGTGTATGAGGAAGCCTTTGCCTCTAGAGGTCACTCTGTTCGCTGGAAGACACAGTACCAGGGCCAGGGACAAACAAAGGTACAGCTGGGAGTGACAATATGCCGACAGAGTGCCAGAAGAGACAATGGCTTCCTGGGGGAAGACTGCTCTCTCATCTTCTGTGCTAATAACTGCAGCCAGAAAGGGGGATTGGTTGGCTGCAGCCATGGAACTGCTCAGCATAGAGTTGCTGGAGAGGAGGTGTCCTTGCCTCAGGTCAGTGTAGCTAAAACAGCTGCTTGTAGTTCTTGTTGCCAGAAAATTTGTAGACAACACATTTTTTAGTTTCAAACATTAATTCCCTGTGTATTTTAGAGTGATTTCTAGGGCTGTCAAGTTATGTATTTTTTATTTTTTTATATATATAATTAATTACATGATGTGCAAATTAATCTAAGTAATGGAAAATTAATCGCACATCAATTTTGGCTGAGAAATTACCCCCCTAAAGATAGTCATTATTATGTTAAATGAGAAATGCATTGCATACTCTAGTAAAAAAAAGCTAACATATTTGAAATACATTTATTCATACTAAGTATAGTTTAAATCTACTAACATAATAACTGACAAATTGCTTGAGACTTTATAATACAATTATAATTAAACTTTATTTGTAGTACTACTTGTGTACAATGTACATTTCTTAATAGTAAGCCTAAAATGGGTTTTAATGTCACTATTTATGAGGATAATCTTTGAATAATATGCAAGATATTTAAAATGTTCCTGAAGAATAATTGCAATAGTTCCACTTTAGCGCAATTAAATATACTTCAGTATATTTTTAGTTGGACTTCATCACTACTTCCCCACAATGAAAGTGCACAAAATAAGTTGTTCCAATTTAGCAGTCTTTAAGTATACCAGTTTAGTATGCTAAACATACAATTGCATGGTATTTGTATTAGGTTCATAAATATATAGACGTATTTGTAACATACTTAGCATGCAATAAAGGAATTTTAGTATATTTGTAATAATTGTATACATATTTGAAACATCTATTTTTTAGTATATATACATTTTAGTATTTTTATTTTTCAATAGGATAGGCATTGTAAGAGACCGGCTGGAATTATTCAAAGATAATACTATCCTCATCATTGTCATTTAGTCCCTTTTCCGATACAACAAGAACATTAAAATGGAACACTTCTTCTTATATATTATCCTTTTATTTCATCTGACTCCATAAATGAAAAGGTTTTAATGATATCTGCTGTAGATAAATATGAAAACATGGATGATTGATTATTCTTTTCAGGTTTAATACTTTACCCGCTCAGATGTAAAACTATATTTCAAGAGGCCCTGTTTTCACAGGTGCACGGACAAAATCTCGCAGGCCCGGTCAATCAGAGGTAATTATGGTTATGTATCTAAGTACAGCCGTTATATTCACACGACACAATCAGAGACATGGATAGCCCCTTGGAGCCTCAGAACCTTAGTTTAATCGTCAAAGGCACTTCAGTAAAGGGTTTTGGCCACTATCAGATATGTTAGTAGGTCAATGTACAACACTGAATAACTTTGGATTGGTCAAATCCTTGTTTAAAGTAACATTAAATCAAAAGTCAGAGGTATGGGCACAGCATTGAGTTTGACCAGACGGCGTCTTCCCTAAATGGAATTAACCTCTGTTTGCTGACACTTAAAAGACGCCGGGTATTAGGTCGCTAAACTGACGCAGGCTAAAAATATACGAATCCGCTACTCTAATAGGGAGAAAGCAATCTTTAGAGGCAGTCAGAATAGAATCAAACGTTACAATTTATTAACCAGGTAATCGGAGCAATAATTCAAATCAATGTTACAAGAATAGAATCATCAGTTAACAATACTACCTGGCAAATGAAAACAAAGATAATGTTTAAGAGTTTCCACAGACTGGAACTTTGTGTCCTGTCTTATACTCACATCAATAAGCCCAAATTCAATAACACGAAATGGTTTTATAAGACATTATAAATAGTCTTTAGAATTTATATTTCAACCAAAAGGCTTTGGTTATATCCTGTGGCAGGGAATGCTTATTTACATATAGGAGGTGTTTTGAAGATCAGAGAGGAGTAAATGATGACAGCGGAGTGTACACTATACTTCTCATATTTTAGAACTTCCTTTAGCTTTTCATTATGATTGGGAGAATGAGACCATTTTACCAGACGCACTGAGACATTTGAAAAGATATCAAACATGTATGGTTACTTTTTGTACATATTACATTGCATGGATTTTAGGTGATGTAGGTGATGAGGCATGGAGACTTGGGGTGTGTTTGTGAAGAAGGATGGATTGGCAGCACGGGTGTGGACCCCCAGTGTCCTGGCTGTTACAGGGCATATGTAAGAGGTAGTTTCTGTTGATTACTGGCACCGGGCTTGCAGTTCCTCTGGGGGTAGACATCATGGCAGGGCTTACAGCATACAAAAAGTAGGAAGCCTTTTAGACAGAAATATGTTGTTTCAACATTGCATAAATAATGATAATAAATGGGTATTGGGGAAGTGTTTTTAAATAACTGCAGCCAGAAATGTAAAACCTGTCAAGAGTATAGGTGACAGCAAGTGAGTGATTCATTCATTCATTCATTCAATTGATTTATTCAAAGTGCTGCAACATAAAGCCCAACGTACATAACTGATAAAAAGAGTGAAATAGGGCTGTCAATATATGAAATGTGTATGATGTGTGACATTTCTGGGTAATTTCTGACATTAAGGCAACTGTTGTTTTTTCTATTATCCATAAATGTAACCATATTTTGTTCTGTAAGAAAACAGTACATCTATTATTACAATTTGCAGCGTATTGTTCTGTTAAATCTATAATATTTTAATCTATTTTAAATCTATTTACAGTATATACATTACATGGAGTTAAAGCAGTTAGCAGTTAAAATACAGTTGTTGTTTTTTTCATTGTTTTAACATTATTACAGCTTGCTATTTTGGCACAGATGCAGTAAACCGTTACCCAAGAAAATGAGTTTGTGCTGGATAATTCACATTTTGCTTTATATATTGCAAGTGAATATTTAATGTCTGACTCGCTTGGTGTTCTTTAAGCATTGAAAATCCATTAAAGAATAAATTAAGCTATAACAAAAGCTTGTTTAAGAAAATACAAACATCATTTTCATAGCATATTCCCTCTCAAAGTGTTTAAGCCAATTGCAGGTAAACAAGCCACTTTATTAAGTGATGTGCAACTGGTATATTTTCTTTCTAATATAAGTCCTCTCTGGGAAGAGCAGTAACCGATTCCCCAGTTACCGGCACACACGACAGATGCTAAACCCCACGGTAGACCCCCCGCTCCTGCAGTCATGGCTGTAAAATTGGTGACAACTCACAGCGTAACACCATTCATTTGTCAAAAGTCACATTCACTGGGGAAGAAGTGTCATATTAACCAGGCCGAAGCGATTTCGCCATCACGCTTACCCAGGTTCACAGCTAGTTCGTGGAAAAGGCTGGAGAAACCCCACATCGCTGAAGACAGCTGTCATCTCACGAGTGGGAGAGGGAAGGGCAAATCATATTACCAGCCCAGTTCTCTCCCTCTCATTTTCTGCAAGACTGAGTGGAGGCAAAATTGCTTATTTCATTGCAATTAGGAGAAAATAGTGGGGTGTTGTGTGCGAGAGGTGGTGGAATACAGCGAGTGGCTGCTCAATTATTACTCTCCACATAGTTTCTGAAAATTCTCTGCTCTCTTAGGTCTTCATATTATCAAGGGAATGAATTAGGATATGGCTTTTCTTTCAGTTACTCTATCCAATTTTCTCGTTTCATTAGGCCGATGAAAATGTAAGCAAAAGGTATTTTCCAAACAGGTAGTGATGGGGGGAAAGAAGTACTGAAGGAAATAAGATGTGATGAGAATTTCCTTTCTGAAATCTTCAAATAGCTTAAAATGAAATGATATGTGAAATGTCTTTCTTTGACCATAACGATTTTTCTAATCAGCAGATATTTTCTATTCGTCAAGGAATTAAATTGCTCTGACAAAAACATAGAACTACACCTGCTTTTAACAAGTCTTTCTACTATAATTCAACAAATGTAATCATGAAATATGTAATAGCAAATTATACTCTACGCACTTTGCCAAAACATAGTCTTTAAGCTATTCTGAAAGACTGTCTGACATATCGTTGCTTCAGTACATGGCAATCGATAATCTAGATGAGCAGGGCTGCCAATACTAATACATGTACAAAGCTGAGAATGAATCCAGTTTGAATGGATTCAGAAATTGCTGTTAGAATTTGTGATGCTGTGTATGTATATATATATATATATATATATATATATATATATATATATATAATTTGAATAGAAAACATTTCTTGATCATGCTTAGTATGCTGTGAAATATATGCTGATTATACATTAATATACTGAATATTTTTTCCAATAGAAAGAATTTTCAAATAATTGATGTCAACTTTATAAATTTTGCTAAGTATGCACTCTGGGACTTTTTTTCTATATTTTGAGGGGTCTGTTGTAGAGGGGGACCAGAAGGAACGCCAGTCTGTCCTGTTCGTGTGGAAGAAGCTGAATTGCTTTCTCAAGTCATTAGCAATTCCCTGGGTGCCACTTATAGCTACTCCTATGAGCCCAGTATCAGAAAGAAGTCTCATGTGTTCCGGAGACCCGGGTTGTTTCTTAGTCTCTTGGGTAGCCCAAATGGGATTCTCCAAACTCTTTTATAATAGCTACATGTTCTAACTATTTCAAGTTCACCACATACCAGAACATCATAGTCAGATAATACTAGAAGTGGCTTGAACAACCACTTAAAATCGCTGCATTGCATTTCTATCTATCTATCTATCTATCTATCTATCTATCTATCTATCTATCTATCTATCTATCTATCTATCTATCTATCTATCTATCTATCTATCTATCTATCTATCTATCTATCTATCTATCTATCTATCTATCTATATCTATCTATCTATCTATCTATCTATTCATCTATCTATCTATCTATCTATCTATCTATCTGTCTATCTATCTATCTATTCATCTATCTATCTATCTATCTATCTATCTATCTATCTATCTATCTATCTATCATCTATCTATCTATCTATCTGTCTATCTATCTATCTATCTGTCTGTCTTCATCTATCTATCTATCTATCTATCTGTCTATCTATCTATTCTATCTATCTATCTATCTATCCGTCTTTCCATCACCCATCCGTCCTGCATCTATCTATCTATCTATCTATCTATCTATCTATCTATCTATCTATCTATCTATCTATCTATCTATCTATCTATCTATCTATCTATCTGTCTATATGTATATCCGTCTGTCTGTCATCCGTCCATCCATCCTGTATGTATCTATCTATCATCTATTAAAAAGTTATCTGTGAACAAAAGTTGTAAAATGCTTGCCGTGTGATTTGCTTTAGATCACATCAGAAATGTTCCATACCCGTCTCATCAGGATGACTGCTTTTTGATCAGAATAATTCATATTCATGTGATATCGTCTGCCTTTTTATATGCAGTGTCACCTCCTATGAATCTGCGAGTTCGGGGGGTGTCAGAGAACACCATTGATCTGGAATGGGAGGGGCCTGTGATCCTGACAGATTATCTCATCACTTACGCCCCCACAACCCCTGGTGGAGTCCAACTAGAGATCAGAGTCCCAGGAAATGTTACAAACACCACCATCAAAGGATTGGAGCCAGGCCTGGAGTACAACATCAATGTGTACGCTGTGATCGACAACATCATAAGTGCCCCAATGAACACCTTAGTCTCCACCTGTGAGTGCACTTCTCTCCTGAGAGCTCTTTTATTCAAATAGCATTGGTGTTTTGGTCAGATAAGGCTTTTTTCTATTGAAATGTCTGAGGTGTTTTGCATAGATCTTGAATGTGACATTTTCATTGTAATTGCATCATTGTTACCTAAGCATGACCCAGGTTTAATAGACCTGGATGAGAGATTACACACTCCTTCACAGTCCCATTTGCACACACACACACATACCTCATGTTAGTTCTTCAGAGTAACAACTGGCTGTCTTTGCCAACAGGATATGATTAGACACCCACCACCTGGTGAGTAGCAGTGCCAGATTGGCAAAATGCTAGAGGACCTTTCATATATATTCACTGCCTGTCAGCCTTGAGCAAAATGCCTCAGCCTAGAATAGAACACATCATAACAAACATTCCATTATTTGTGAAAAGCCAGTTGGGCATTATACAGACAATCATAAAGCACCACTGACTGGCCTTCTGTCTCTTACATTTTTGCATGTAATTCAGAGATAATAAAGATAATTGGAACTTAATGAATGTGAAAGAAATTGCTATTTGCATGTGGCATCTGGCAGGCATCGAGGATTTGCTTAGACTTCTGAGATATTCAACTAGTGGAGCCATAATTTCTGTAATGTAACAAAGATGAGACTAATGTTGAACATTATTGCCCATTTTCTGCAATTGAAGGATATGCTTGCAAAAGCCAAAATCCTGTGCAGTTATCAATAGAAAAACATATCACAAGCAAGGAATAAATAGAGAAAGCAAGGAAGGAAATCAAGAGAAAAGAGACTGTACTTTTTCAAGAGAAAAGTACAGTAAAAAAAATAAATAACATGATCCTTCGGAAATTACTCTAAAATGCTGCTTATTATTATTATCAATGTTGAAAAAGGTTGTGCTGCTTAATATTTTGTGGAACCAATTTTATTTAAAAAAAAAATCAGAATTTTTATGATGTTAAAAACAGCACTTATATGAATAGAAATCTCATTAAATCTCATTTTAAATTTTGAAAAAATAAATACTTGCTGAATAAAAGCTATAATTCCTTTTAAATAAAAAAATTATGCTTAACCCAAACTTTTGAACAGTAGTGTGGTAGGTTAGTGAAGGAGAGCATCAAAGATTCGTGACTACTGTCAGAATTGATTTAGTAGGCTGCTATTTATTGTTTGATGGTACATTACCATTAACATACAAACCTTTGTATCTCATCTTATACATGGACGCAGCAGAACACTTCCAGCCGAGATGGTGTTGTATTACCGTTTTCATGATATTATTTTCAAATCCTCTGGAGGCTCTTACTATTGTTGACACTGAAAAGGTTGGAGGTTCACTTGTGTGCACTGTGAAATGACTGTAATGCTATTTCCTGACTTCTATTATTTTAGTTTCCCGACTGCATCCTTTATACAATAAATGCAAACTGATTTAAGACTAATTTCATGTTTAAAATATCTGGGAAAACTAAAATAATCCTGAATATGTCCGCAAAGTGAACCTCTCTTTATCCACTGCACTCTTTTTACAGAGCTAAAAGCAGAGAGTAAAGATCCACCTTGGCTGAGAACATTTTTGATTTATTGAACACACACAGGACGGAGGCCAATAATGCATCAATCTGTACCTTTTAGATCTCTCGAATCCAGACGGTTTACTCTTCAAATCCATCATGGAAACATCCGTGGAGGTTCAGTGGCAACCCTTAGACTACTTGTTTGATGGTTGGGAAATAAGCTTCATTCCCAAGGTAAGGCTTTTCTTAGAAGGTCACGCTTCATTTGATTCTGCCCCTACCATAGCTTCTGGCGTAACAACACTAAGGTTCTGGAATCTGGTAGCATTTGTGGACTTCAACATCCACCGCATTGTATTTCCACAACTGTAAACAAGAAAACTGCAATGTAAGGTTTTCAGAGACATCTGTGCACAGCTGATAAATTAATGCTTTTTGAAGCCAAAGATGATTCGGTTTCTGACAGGTGCCTCTCAGCATGATAAATGTCAATCTGTCCTGGTTTGAAAGAGAATTTTTCTGCATCATGGCAGAAACACAATACATCCAGGCTGAGATGTTCTCACTAATCCCCTTTCAAATGTTCCATCTGGAGAAAGGACAAAACATTTTCAGCATGTGCATTCTGCACCCTCACAGGGAGAAGAAAAACGTCCAGCTTCTGCATGCCAGTAAAATGTGGAGCTTGTGTTCGGTGCCTCATTATGAAATAGCTGTGGGAGACATCACCGTATGCAAAACAGCATGTCTCCTGTGCAACATACCTGTCATTTCACATCGAGGTGAAACATCTCTCCCTATGTACAATAACAAATATGCATCAGAGCCCCTGAGGCGTTGTTTATTTCGTTTGGTTGTAGCATTACTATTAAGACCCAGCCATTGAATCTGTAAATACACTCATACCCTCCAACAAAAGACATATCAGAGGTGTGCTTGTGTGAAATGGAAACTGGTAAAGTGAGGATTATGGTTTGCTTAAATGGTTCACACAAAGGATTTCCTTCAGCCAGGAGATGATTTGGCAAATCTATTTGCAGACAGTTTTGAGAGCTCAGCTGGGTAAAAGCCACACATTTTAGGAATCCCTGAAGAGTGCAGTTTGTGACCTATGCTAGGAAGTCTGGGTCTCGTCCCACTATTTTAGCTCTCAGCAAAACTCATAGCTTACGCCCTGACAAAGTGAGTTTCATAAATCCTTCATTTTTTGGACTAAAAGAAGAAAATACCTTGGAAGCGAAGTCAAAAGCCTATTTCGGGAGAATAGGAAGTGAATACAAAGGAGCTGACGGTCGAGGGCGGGGGATCATGGTGTACTTCAATCTTCCATCGGTAAGAGGGTCTGCTAAGAGTACTGTGCATGAGAGCCAACTCTGGTATGCCACTGGGGAAATCATATTAGAAGTGGAAGTCCTACCCTCTGCACATTTAATCCTACAAAGCGTAAGAGCCATACTGATTGTACACAATATCATAATGGATGTGAGGGCAGGGACACATGTGCGTTCACCAAGTCAATGGCAAAGAACAAAAGGAAAGAGGCTTTTTAGAACAGTCACATCTTCTGAAACCCTCTCGCACTTTGATATTGCTTGATTTCATAAGCGTTCCAGGAGAGGTTAGTTGATGTCTTGTGGGGTGCGATGCATCAAACTCACAAAGTGCTCTGCTAAGCGAGTTGGGGCAAAAACAAGGCTTGATTCAATACATCAAACATCTGGTGAAATGCATCTACACTGAAATTCCAGCAGCTTCTTTTTTTTACACAGCCGACTGCCTCCTGAAAACAATCTCTGTTGTTTCGAGCGGTGTACTGTTTGTTCCTGCATGCCTGCCTGCACTCTGATGCCAGAATTGTGAAATGTGATATTTTCGTATGTGTTTGTGTCTTCTGCGCGTCAAAGGACAATGATGGAGGGATGACAGCACAACTACCCAGTACTATCACATCGTTCCACCAAACAGGGCTGCGGCCTGGGGAAGAATACACTGTCAACCTGGTGGCCTTGAAAGACCAAGGAAGGAGCCAGCCTGTTACTGCAACCCTTATCACACGTACGCCTCTCACTCATTTACATTACATTTATGCATTTGACAGGCTTTTATTCCAAGCATTTTGCAGTGCATTCTAGTATTACACTTAGTGTATGTGTGTTCCCTGGGAATCAAATTAATGACCTTGGCATTGTTAGCACCATGCTGTACCAGCCGATCTATAGGAACACCCACGCCTCGCTGTTTCATTTGCCGATAACTCAATCTGTTTTTTCTTGAACTTTCTGTATTCTTAGATTTTTAATGACCTACCTAGAGTGGTTTTGCATCCCAATACAGGCATTTTCTCATTACCCCTACAATGTCAGTATATTGCACCTTTAGTCAATAAGTTCTGTGTAAGATTGTATTGTGCAACTTAAGCCTTTTGTTCAGTAATTGTTTCTGAGGAAGTTGAAAACCATTTGCATGGCCCCACAGTGACAAAAATAAAGCATTTGTATATGAATTAATTATCTAGGAACAAGGTCTGTCATCTGTCTACAAATTTACCATTGTGTTCCAATATGACATTGAAAAAGCAATACTAGACACCTCTTGTCCACAATACCGATACAATTCTGATCAAATTTCCCATTAATATGTTGTTGTTTTTTTGCTTATTTGCAAATATTTCTATGTATATTTAATGTTATATGTCACATGTTATATTGCATTACATTATATTATATTATATTATATTATACAGGTACAAAAAATTGAATATCATGAAAAAGTTTTTTTCTTGTAACTTATTTCAAAAAGTGAAACTTTCATATATTTTAGATTCATTAAATGTAAAGTAAAACATTTCAAAAGTGTTTTTGTTTTAATTTTGATGATTAGAGCTTACAGCTAATGAAAGTCAAAAATCCTGTATCTCAAAATATTAGAATATTTACATTTGAGTTTAAATTAATCACCATCCCTACAGTAAAGGGAAACAAGAGATTCTGGGTATCTCTTGTTCTTTGAAACCATAATAATGGGGAAGACTGCTGACTTGGCAATGGTTCAGAAGACAATCATTGATGGCTTCCACAAAGAGGGTAAGTCACAGAGGGTCAGTACTGAAAGGGTGGCTCTTCACAAAGTGCTGTATCAAAGCATATTAAATGCAAAGATGACTGGAAGGAAGAAATTGGATAGGAAAAGGTGCACAAGCAACAGGGATGACTGCAAGCTTGATAATACTGTCAAGCAAAGCTGATTCAAACACTTGGGAGGGCTTCAGAAGGAGTGGACTGAAGCTGGAGTCAGTGCATCAAGAGTCACCAAGCTCAGATGTCTTCAGGAAAATGGCTACCAAGCCACTTCTAAAACTGAAACAATGTCAGAACCATCTTGCCTGGTCCAAAGTCCTCTTTTAAGATGAAAGTAAATTTTGCTTTTCATTTTTGGAAATCAAGGCCCCAAAGTCTGGAGGAAGAGTGGAGAGGTGCAGAATCCATGTTGCTTGAAGTCCAGTGTTAAGTTTCCAGAGTCAGTGATGATTTGGGCTGCCATGCCATCTGCTGGTGTTGGTCCACTGTGTTTTCTGAAGTCCACAGTCAACACAGCCATCTACTAGGACATTTTAGAGCACTTCATGCTTCCTTCTGCTGACAAGCTTTATGGAGATGCTGATTTCATTTTCCATCAGGACTTGGAACCTGCCCACACTGCCAAAGGTACCAAAAGCTGGTTCAATGACCATGGTGTTACTGTGTTTGATTGGCCAGCAAACTCGCCTGACCTGAACTACATAGAGAATATATGGGGTATTCTTAAGAGGAAGATGAGAGACCCCAGACCCAACAAGGTAGATGACCTGAAGGCCGCTATCAAAGTAACCTTGGCTTCCATTACACCTGAGCAGTGCCACAGGCTGATTGACTCCATGCCACGCCGCATTGATGCAGTAATTCAAGCAAAAGGAGGCCCAACCAATTATTGAGTGCATAGAAATGAATATTCTTTTTCCCGGACATTTCTGTTTAAAATATCCTTTTTTATTGATATTATGTAATATTATAATTTTCTGAGACACTGAATTTTGGGTTTTCATTATCTTTAAGCCATTTTCTTTAAAATTTCAAGAAATAAAGGCTTGAGATATTTCACTCTATATGTAATTAATCTGTATAATATGGGTTTCCCTTTCTGAAATGAATAAAAAAATTATATTCTTTTTTTGATATACTTATTCAAATATTTTTTTTTTTAGATGTACCTGTATTATATTATTTTACACTTTTGCAAAATGAGACAATATCCAAAAGACACTCAGTGTGTTATTATGTTACAGTAAAAAAACAGTGTGTTATTATGTTATATTATGTGCGACCCTGGACCACAAAAATGGGTATGAGTATGAGGAAATTAAGTAAAGATCATGTTCCATGAAGATTTTGTAAAACGTAGTTTTTATTAGTAATATTCATTGCTTAGAACTTAATTAGGAAATCTTTAAAGGTGATTTTCTTAGTATTTAGATTTTTTTAGTTTGCACCCTAAGATTCCAGATGTTCAAATAGTTGCATATTGGCCAAATATTGTCATCATATCCTAACTAACCATAAATCAATGGAAAGCTTATTCTCAATTTCCAAAAATGTACCCTTATGGCTGGTTTTGTGGAAAAAGGTAACATATTATAGGCCTATTATATTACATTACATTATATGATATTATATGTAGTGCTTTCAAATTATTTAATTGCATCCAAAACAAAAGTTTGTGTTTAAATAATATATGTGTGTATTGTGTTTATTTATTATGTATATATAAATACACACACCACACATACATGTATATATTTAAAAAATATATAGTTTGATATTGTATGTTATTAATCGTGATTAATATTTTAACAACATTATATAATTATATTATATAATATTTAGTAACAGCCATCCCTGGTTGACTGAATCAACTATGCTCACCAAGCAAGAACATTTTGTGATAGACAGTATAGATGCTCTTAGTGTGGAATGGCAGAACAGAATGTTGATGGAGACATAAAAGTTTGCAAAGCAAACAAATGCTCCTCGGGCGGATGCACAGTGCAGGGAGATCTAGTTTACCGTTGCTTTGTGTGTGCTAAGAAGATGAAAGATCGAACAATGTGAAGTGTTTTTCCCTTCAGGTTACTCAGCCAGCTAAGTCACTAGTGTCTCTTTTGTAGATGGAGCTGACAAGTTGGAAGTGGCTTGAGCAGTGATTTCCTCCACCCATCTGCCATGTCCTGTTGTTTTTCCCCTGTCCTTGGTGCTGAAATCAGTAGTGCAGCAGTGAGCCTGAACAGAGGGCTCACCTTCAAACTATACTACGAATACAGTCATTTTACTGTTAGTCTGCTGACAGTGTGTTGTCAGAACGAAATGCTATTGCAAATGTGTCTGACAAGACATGCAGAAAAACACACAGCCAGTGATATAGTGCACTCATGAAGGAAGGTATGTAAACAGAGCTTTCAAATGGCATGTGAGAGGGGCCGAGCTGGGTTGGGAAGGTATAAACTGCAAGGAGGTGTCACATTGCTTCAGCTAATGGAAAATGTCACTATGATGAATGGGTGAGTCTGCCAGCAATTATGCACTTAATGTAAACTTCACCCAAGAATTCTTCTTCTGTCACTTACAGACAGGAGGATTAGATTCAATTGAACTTTTCCTGGACAATTGAAATTGCATGTCTGCTGTGAAAACGCCATTAATTTCTACGGGCCTCACTGTCGAGCATAATTAAAGAGGCATTAATTATGCATGCGAGCCCATTAATATTTCACGCGTCCACTGCGGATACCTTATTGGATAAAGAAAGACAAATTTGATGTCACTTAATTATTTATGTGTGCAAAGATTTATCTATCCCGGAGAAAGCCCGGGAAGACAAGCTTTCGCTAAGCGTGCGCTCGGTGCCTCATGAGTTTGCTTCACAGTAATTATGCTTAAGCGCTAAAATACAACATTTTCGGTAAAAAATAAACAGTAGTCTACTGCCTGGTCTCTGGTGTGCCTAGACTTAACAAATGATTCTGTGCTGGTTTGCCTTGAATAAAACCAAGAAATCACCCTTGTGGACTGAATAGGCTGTTCAGAGAACTTAAAGTAAATATTCCCATGAATCTGAGTTGACTTAATTTCCTCATTTACTTGGGGTTCCTTCAAAACCGTTGTGTTTGATTAACGGGTCACATTATGTAGTTGTAATAGTCTTTAGGGAGCCACAATGGCATCATGTGCAGTATATGTAGGCTCATCTTTAGAAAGGTATACATGTGATTCAGTGCAGTCTCACCTGCTCCAATTAGTAGCATTTTGTATATCACAGCAGTGTGATAAATTTTGAAGGTCTTATTTCATCTTTGGGGAACCATTTATTAAATATTAAATATTGCTTTGATTGAAGTGATATTAATCTTTAACTTATGGTTTATACTTTATTAACGACTCTTCCAGCGACCATTAACATCAACAATTTTGTTTATCTTACTTCGTGGCCAACGATAAAAAATAAACAAAATTAGTACTTTATCCAATTCGAGCTAGGTAACGCAATCTTTGGCAAATAGTTTAAAACTTGAAAATCACACAGCCCAAGACATCATTCTTTATAAATGAAACAAGGTTTATTTGCTAACTGTTCTATATATTGTAACTATTCTACAATACATGATGGACTAAACGTAATAAAACACATATACACACATAAACATACGCATACACATACGCACACTCATATGCACACACATAAGGAGTTTTGCGGTTTGCACATAAGTTGAGTTGGCCGCAGATCTTTCTGCGTGTTTCCTTCGGATGGCTGAGGGAATCCCGGCGACTGATTGGCTCATTGCGTGATGTCACTGAGGGAACCCCTCCTGTGATTGGCGGTTGCCTGGTTCATTGAGAGGCGACCCTTGAAGTTCTTCTCTGAGTTCCTTCCACGTAGCTTCAGGCTTTCAAGGTTTCTTCAGGAGTTTGACAAAGTATTTGTAGTGTTGTTAAATTATCGACCAGATGTTACGGTCATGGGCGCTTCGAAGTGCGATCAGTGAGCAGAAGCCAAAGCCTTTGCAAGTCAGTGCGCTTGTTTTAGAGCTCTTACGACTTTGACGAAGTCTTTGAGTTCTTTCGATGGTCAGCCTGATGGTAAGGCGGTGATCGAGCGCTTCCAGCGCGACCAGTGAAGACGAAGCCGAAGCTTCCAGCAAGCAGCGAGTGAGAAGAAAAAGCAAAAGCTAAAAGCTGTTGAGTCCATTTTAACTGACTGATTTCAGTACGCCCTCTAGAGGCTTCTCCCAATCAGATTGTTCTTGTGGGGCAGAGCCCCGCCCATATTGTTCCTTTTGGACATACCTAATCTACTCTGTGATCTTCCATGTGGAGAATTCTAAGAATTTAATACTTATGTAAAGTGTTATCACATGCTTACCCATTTATAATATCACCAAATCTGTTGCACCACTGATTCGTATTTATCACGACCCTCCATATGAAACTAAACACTAGTTATAACTTTACAGGGAACAGTAATACGTCATAGGTTAAGAAAAATACCATAGATTCCACTGCACAGCAAGCTTATTCAAGACATAAAATGCAACCTTAATATATATTGTCTCTTGAGTATTGTTGCTATAATAGTAGCAGGAATTATTAATTGTCTTTTAGCATAAAGTCCATAACAGTTTGCACATTCTTTGTCTGCTCCAGGAGATTAACAAAGAAATGGTTCCAATAGACTTCGGAGGACGAAAGGGCTTTCCAGGGGTCAGAAAGTAATTTCCTGTGGAGGTCTGCGGAGCGTTTGTGTCAACGTATAACTGTTCTTTTGTAGATTAGCATCATTGAATTATGCGTTAATGTTCAAAAGGGTTCCGGGAGTGTGGTCGCTGTACTATCTCCAAAGAAGAAGTTCCTTTCTTCTGTGTTTATTTATGGTAAGCCAGTCAGGAACAACGATGAAATTCTGTTCCTAAGTGGATCTTATCATGTTCCTTTGATGTGAGAGAGTCTACGGTAATGTGGGCCTGTCCACTCAAGTGCTACAGCAGAATGAGGTCGAGGTTGGAGATGAGCTGAACTCTTGAGGTCATAAGTACCAGAGATGTTCATCTTCCTTCACAATACCTGTTTCTGAGGCAGATGGTCATGTTGCCCTATATAAAGAAGTAGGTTAATTATTCAATCAGTCAGTTAGCGTCTTATTAAAAGAGCCTGTTGGAGGCTCAGCATGACCTCTTGATTCAGTCGCTTGAGTGCGGGTTTGCAGTGGGACTGCCTGCTGGCGTATATTATTGACACGTTCTCATGTACTGTACGTGAAACCAGGGATAACTTAAAGGTGAAGTGTGTAATTTTCAATATTAATATATATTTCCAGTTAATAAGACTTGAGGTAAGTATTGTGGCTCTAAGTTTTCAAACATTGTTTGGTTCTAGTAGTTCAACTTCTGACTTAAAAGGGTGAACTTGTCCCAAGATTTAGTGTTTGGCTGCTTAGCATGAGCTGTAACAAAACCATAAAAACGTCTTGCTCAACTGACAGCCATTCTATGCATTCTGATGTTACACATTTTCTGACAAAGTAGCTTTTTTTCAAGAAACAATGTATGTCATCAAAATTTCAGTAGGTTATAGTATGTTCCGCCAAGCTGAACTGAGCAGCAATTATAGTAGATGAAGGCAGGCATTACAATGAGTTCCTGTTTTTTGTTTTTTTTTTTTTGGGGGTATTTTTGTAATTTCCTCTGTTACTTTTTGTGCCACATAAATTACACACCTCACCTTTTAAATGAGACACAGTCACAGTTCACTATATTTAAAGTTCAAGCTTAACTTGTAAATTCAGCATTATCAGGTTCTGCACATTTCCACAACATTGCACTTTCTTATATTTTAATATATTTTGCCAACACTTTTTGACCCTGCACCATTACCTTGGTGAAATTCTAATGAGACAATAGATAAAATATAGCAAAATAAGTCATTTTGTGTGTATTTTTCACTCTGAATGCACTAAGACCTGTTAGCTCAGGGCTGTTTTTCTGTGGAAAAATAAGCTTCAAGCAAATTCACATATTTGTTTTTATTTGTATTTTATCTTCATTTGTATTTAATGGTACAAAAAGGGGATGTTTATTTGTCCATCATTAATCACAGGATTTATTCATCCAGACTGTCATGTTTCACATATTAAACTCAAATAATCAAATAAACACCCTTAAGCACAAAGCAGAAGTTAGAGAAACTTCTATAAATTATATATTATGGGTATTAAACCTTTACAGAGCCAAGGACCTTCTACATTTGCTAGATTTGTTCAGAATCACTTTTAGTAACTGCATTTATATTTAGATTATATAATGTTCTTTTCAGACTTTTTAAATTGTTTAAAGTCAGAATTTAAAATAAAATGTAGTATGTTTTCTATATCTTGGACCACATGGAGTGCTTGTATGGACACTCAGGGTCCTCAGACTCATGTTGAAAACCCATCTAGCATATTGAGAAGTTCTGATTTTTCTCATATTAGTGATGTTATCTTATGTTTTTTCCATCAGTGATAGATGGGCCAACACAGCTTATTGTACGAGACATCTCAGACACGGTTGCCTTTGTGGAATGGAGCCCCCCCAAGGCTAAACTGGAACAGATTATATTGCGATATGGGCTGGTAGGGGTGGACGGACCAAAGACCACCTTTCGCCTCCAGCCTACTCTGAGCCAGTACTCCCTCCAAGTCTTGAGGCCTGGATCCACGTATGAAGTATCAGTCAGTGGAGTCTGGAATGGCACTGAGAGTGGAGCCATTTCCACAGAGTTTACCACAGGTGAAGGAAAGCAGATCTGACTCTGTAAATTATCTTTCATCATTCACTTTTGATTTTAGTTTTCACATTATTTATTTGATTTACTTTAAGTGTGGAGTAGGTCTGATTCACAGAAGTAAACATTTATATTTAATTCCAGAAATACAACTTTATAATCAAGCTTTTTGTTATCTATCTAAGTGGACATTATCGATTGTGTCTTTTTATTTATTAATTTTTTTAGAAATCGATGCACCAAAGAACCTGAGAGTGCTGTCGAAAACTTCCACTAGCCTGGAGCTGGAATGGGACAATAGTGAGGCAGATGTAGAAGGCTACAGGGTGGTTTACAGCACACTGGCTGGTGATCAGTATGACAAAGTCATTGTCCCACGCAACGATGGCGCCACCACCAAAACTACTCTCACTGGTAAACTCAAACCCAACTTTTTCCCTTTGTTTTATTGTACTGAAATATTCTATACAGTTTTTATATAATATATTATTATGTCTGACATAACCAGTATTCAAATATGATATACTGTAGGATACGAAACCAGTAATTGGTCAAATGGTTTTATTTATAATAAAATTGTAATACTTTAGTATAGGAATACTTTAATAATACTTTAGTATAGGGACCAATACTCGTTATTAACGAGTTGCTTATTAGCATGCCTGTTGTTAACATATTGGTTGTTTATTAGTAGTTATAAAGCACATATTCTGCATGACCATATTCTACATTCCTAATCCTACCCAATACCTACATTTAGCAACTACCTTACTATCAATAGTAACTATCAATAAGTAGAAAATGTTATTGATGCCAACGTCATAGTTAGTTGTTTGTTAATAGTGAGAAACGGACCTTAAAATAAAGTGTGACCATAGTTTCTTGTAAATGTAATAAAACATTCAAAAGAAATTCTATAAAATTCAAATTTTAAACTTTTACATTATTTTATTTATAATAAAACAGCATGCCATCACACATTTATATTGCTTTATATTGCACATTTATATTGCTTTGTCGTTATAATAGGTTGAGGTCTTCATTTATTTTTGTATTGCTTCATCACTACAATGAGATGAGGTGTATGTTAAAGGGATAGTTCAAAGTCTGTCATCATTTACTCACCCTCAAGTAGTTCCAAACCTGTATGAATGTCTTTGTTCTGCTGAACACAAAGGAAGATATTTTGAAGAAAGTTTGTAACCAGGCTGTTTGGGGCACCATTGACTCCATAGTAGGAAAACAAAATACTATGGAAGTCAAGAGTGCCCCATAACTGCTCTGTTTCCCACAATCTTCAGAATATCTTCCTTTGTGTTCAGCAGAACAAAGACATTCAATTTTGAAAATAAATTATTTTGTTTCTTACCTCTACGTGCATGTCGCATCAAGATGTTTCACACACACATAATGAGAACTAATTGTGAGAGCCCACAAATCTATATTTACCAAAAACTTACTTAGTGACAGCTAAATATATTAATATATGTGCATAATGTATTGCTGTTTTTATATAAATCACTCTCTATCTTTTACTATTTTACTTTCTCTCCTCTTAAGATTTACTGCCTGGCACAGAGTATGGCATAGGAATTTCAGCCATTCTAGGTGCCAACCAAAGCACCCCAGCAACGATGAATGCCAGAACGGGTAAGGGATAAGATTATAGGCCTTCCGTTGCCAGATCACAGTGAAATAAATGTATTTTCAATTGCATGGAGTTTGTATTACTGCTGCCGACTCTGTGCAAACCTGTTTTTGCCAGTAGAACTGTTTTATGATGTTTGCAATGAGGTTTACTGAACCACACAGCTTAATATTCCCATTACAAACCTTGAAACAACCACAGTGTACTCTGATTGTTAGGTCTGGATGTCCCCTTGGATTTGACTGTCACAGCCTCCACAGACAACACCATCACCCTGTTGTGGGGCATAGTGCAGGGGCCTATTGATCACTATAGGGTGACCTATACTTCCTCTATTGGAGTCACAACTGAGCTGACGGTGCCCAAGGACATCAACACCACCACACTGACTGGTCTAGAGCCGGGCACTGAGTACACCATTACAGTTGCAGCACAGAGAGGCAGGCAACAGAGCTCTGCAGCTACTATTGATGCCTTCACAGGTAATTTTATATTTTGGGAAATAGAGTACAAGAATCACTGTTGAGTAGCCAAAGCATTGCCTCATATCCGCCTCGTGACTTGTCCTGTCAGTTTTGGCCAGAAATGTCGCTAATCTCTTGGATAATTGCATTAGGATTCAGGATGGTGTGGATGTAAGACCTTTAATTTATTGTTAACCATGGTCAGAGAAGATACAATGGCTTCTGTAGTTTTTTTCAAGCAGGTTCATTTGTCGTTGCTTCTAATCACATTTCATCAGAATTATGTCCTTTACTCCAGGGGTTTTCAACCTTTTTATCAGCAAAATATATGTATATAATCATTTTGCTCTTCTTCCTTATGCATTTCTACAACATTTTGTCTTTATCGCTCAGTTGCTTTTGCATGGCGCATCAACACATACAGTATAGAAATTTAACCATATTTCATCACCATTATGCACTTCATTCAATTTCAACACAATAAATTGCATATAATGAAACGATATTTCCTTTGAAAATAAAGATAGTTCAAACTACATTATTTTACACACGAGTTCCTGTGTGGCTCAGTGGTAGAGAATTGCATCAGCAGCGCAAAAGGTTGTGGGTTTGATTCCCAGGGAACACACATACTAATGAAAATGTATAAACTGAATGCAATTGTAAGTCGCTTTGGATAAAAGCATCTGATAAATGTAAATTATTGTGGCAGAGTAAATTTATGAATATCCAAAACATATATTTTTTATTTGATTGACCATAAGCTACAGTATGCAATTCAGTTTGTAATTGATTTGTATGATGGCATGTCAAGTGCAACTTTGAAAAATTAGTTGTGCGACCTCTGTTTTCTATATCATTCTCTTTGTGGTTTCATTCTGCACTCTCCAACAGTATTTGAATCCAAGTGCGCATCCTGTGAGAATAGCTCTGTCTGCTCTCAGTAGTGTGAGACGTGTTGGCGCTAGTGGTGGTATGAAAATGGTTCTTCAATGCTTGAATTGCTCCAGTTAAAAAAAAAATTCCCTTATTATGGGATTTACATAATGGTGAGGGCGTGATTTATAAAAAAAAATGTATTCCATTATTTTTAATTAATGCACTAAACTAACACATTAAATTACCAGCACAAATTGTCATTGAATTTAATTCAATATTTCTTTCACAAACTTTCTAGAACAACCCTGCAGCTATGAGCCCCTGGGGTTTTGAGAATGCCTCAAACTCTGCTTCACTGCATTTTTTATTTATTTTTTTACTCTATAAAAGTAATAACACTTCTGACTTTATCTTCCTTATGCATTTTGTCTTTGTCGTTATCACACACTTGCTTTGGCATGCCACATCAACACATTTATATCTACACTATCAAGATTTTATCATATTCCATCACCATTTTCCACTTTTCTTCATCCAGTTTCCACCATTCGCTTGATATACTAACTGACTGCATCTCTTCATCCGATCACCTCATTGTTCTTCATTCTTGTACTCTTCCTTCCTCCTTCCTGTGAGGATGTGCAAATCAACTTAAGAGATCTTTAATCACAGGAGCCAGCATTTCGTAATATAGTTGTTGTCATTCAATTTCAGGGTTCCGCCCTATCACACAGCTCTTCTTCTCCGATGTCACTTCTGATTCATTGACTGTGGCATGGAGTGCACCGGCACCGCCTGCTGACGCATTCATCTTGAACTACAATGCTCAGGACTCCAGTGATGATTCTGAGATTGCTCTAGACGGGTCTAAAACCAGAATCACACTCACTGGTCTCCTGCCCTCCAGGTGGTACACTGTTACCCTGGTTACCATGCATGGCAATGTGACCTCAAAGCCAGTTATTGGCTCAGTCGCAACAGGTATTAATAATAATGAATGTGATGTTCATGGATATTATGTCTGAGGTTGTTAAGCGTGCTTATTTAATGTTTAAAAACAGGGAGTTCTCAGTTGATTTTACACCAGTGCACACAAAACAATTAACATTTTTCTAAGTAGATTGTATATTTTTCTGGACCTCATGCAAATTGCATGTATCATTTTCACGAATCATTTCAGTTTAATTTCAAAAACAGTTAACATGGAGGAACTGAAGTAATGCTATATTCATGGCCTGCTGTCAAATAGCATCAAATTGATACCTGCTGGGTTTGTAATGCATACTGCACAGGAAGTGCAATTTATGAAATTGTTCACACAACTATCATGACTTTGCTATTTATATATAGAGTCATCTGTGAAAACCTATTTTGTGATGGTGGCCTATCTATTCTCAATTTGCCTATTCTCCATTTCTGAATCCAGTTGTTGAGTTCATCTCTTTCAAGATATGAAAAGTGTTCAACCGCAGCCTTATGACAAAGTAACTTTTCTCCAAGCAATAAAAGAGACCCGCAGAGATATTGAACTACATTTGTGCTATTCACAGATTCAGCGTTCATACTGTTCTTTCCTTAAGTCCGCCACTTTAAAAAACACATTATTAGATGTGAATGAAATTCTCTGGCTTAACAGAAATGAGAGGCTTAATGAATATGAAAATTTCAAGAGGAAGAATGATCTTAGTTGAAAATGAAAATAAACATTATACTTCACACTGAAATGCTGTACTGAAAATAGTGCAAATATTACAGAAAAGTACCATTTTACTAAATTAAGAGTCCTTTTGAATGGTTGTGGATCATGAAACAAGTAAACGTGCATTTTTCCTATTGTGCTCTTATAAGGAATAGTTGACCCAAAAATGAAAATCATTTACTCACCCTCAGGTTGTTATAAACCTCTGTGAAAAGAAGATATTTTGAAGAATGTTGGTAGCCAAACATTATGGGTACTGTTTACATAAGTGAAGGTTGAGTAAATTATGACAGAATGTACATTTTTGGGTAAACTATCCCTTAAAGGTTGTTGCATTTGTGTTAGTCTTTTAACAGTTATTTGTGAGCGTGCACAGAACAGGATCTTGTCTATATCTGCTGGATTTTCTCATAATTCCTGCACACAGCTGCACAGCAGATTTTTACCCTTTTGTGTCTTAATTAATTCAACTCTGTGTAATCCTCCCCTAATTACCTCTCTCTCAATTTGGAGGTGTCAATAATTATTCAGCTGTTCTGTCAGTGAACTGATATTTGCCGTTGCCAAAGGAGATATTGTCTCTGAGCTAGTTCTAAACATAGAAATTAACTCTGCAGCAGGCCACCTGCACAGCAGCTTGATTAGTTAAATAAAAAAGTTTCAACTTTTACTTTGCTTCATAATATTATTATTATCAAAATGACGTGATTTGTACATGAGCAATTTAAGCACTCGCACCTGTTGCATCTAATGTTTTATAAAGCTTGTTAGCTTAGAAATGTGTTTATTACATTTTCAGCATGTTCTCGCTTTAGTTAGAAACCATATTTTCACACATTATCGCTCCTTGACATTAACATAAGTGAAAAAAGGTCACCATATGCTCAACAATAAGAAACGAAATAAATGCAGATGGAATGGGCTGAAAAAAGTTGTTCTTAGTTCCCTTTATACAAAGTCTGAATATATATTTATTGACTCCTCTGCTGAGTAGAAAATAAATTAAGATATGCATACATGAATAATCACAACTCATTTTTCTGAGGAATATTTTACCCTGAAAGCATTTAAATGAGGTTGACAACCTGTTTATGTATTGCCAGCGTTGTTTATGAATTGAATGCATTAGTTTAATGAATATGGGAGGTGTAAATGGCTTTTCACTCGCTTTAAGGACTGGTCGCTTAAATAATGGCAAGAGTAAATCAGTTTATTTCCCTCTCAATTGTCAGAATGCTCCAGACCCACTGTTAGTCTGTTAAACTGTTTTCAGAGGCAGTGTAACCTTTACTTTAGCAATGCTAAGTGCTATTGGGTCCGATAAACAAATCATGAAAGAGTCCCTGCTGGGCAGCAGCGGACAATAACAATACAAATGTCCTTGTGAAGAGTGTCGTGTGTCCAGCGTACTCATGCTCCTCCTCTCTGGGGCTGTTGACAAACAGAAATAGGAAATAAATTACAATGACTGTTCCACTGAAATAAATAACAATGCAATGGAGACTATAAGTAGTAATAATCAGCCAATATGCTAGTAATATGCATGCTAATAAGCAACTAGTTAATATCGAGAATTGGTCCCTATTGTAAAGTATTACCAATTTTATTTATTTGTTATCAATAATATATAATATATTTGGGTGACCTTATTGGGGAAGACATATTGGGATCTCATGACCAACTGAATAATTCTAATTTGTATGTCATTATCATGTCTAACTGTGAATATAGTGCAATTCTGCAGTCAATGCAACATTATTGATATACTTACACTACTGTTCAAAAGTTGGTTAGATTATTCATGTTTTTACAGTTGCCTCTGTGGCTCACCAAGGCTGCATTTGTTTAATCAAAAATTATTACAATTAGAAATGACAGTTTTCTATTTTATGTATTATATGTATTACATTAAATGTAATTTATTCCGGTGATGGAAAAGCTGAATTTTCAGCAGCCATTATTCATGTCTTCAGTGTCATGTGATCCTTTAGACATCATTCAAGATTGAAGAATAGAAGCAAGAAACAATCTTTGCTGCTTAATATTTGGTCAAAACTGAGATACATTTTTTTCATAATGCAGGAATGGACCCTCCCAGAGATATAAGTGTACTGTACGTCACAGAGGAATCTGTAACCATATCATGGATCCAACCACTCGCACCCTTTGATTACTATAAAATGTCATACCAATCACCAAAAGGTACTTCCTCTGCCTTATATTTAAAGCATGTCTAATTGGGACAAATCGGACAAATAAGTCAGCATTACTATTTGTCATCACAGGTAGGATGGACAATGTGGTGATTGACAATGACATCACCAACTACACCCTAACCAGCCTCCATCCAGCAATGGAGTACGAGATCAAGCTGAACGCAGTGAGAGGAAGCCAAGAGAGCAAAGTCATCACCACTACTGTCTTTACAGGTATTTCTGTTCTCTTCTGTTACTAATGATATACTACCGCACATCCTGCAGACTGGTATTCTGATTTACCCTAGGAAATGTATTTTGGTATTTCATGAAGGATGTGCTCTCATATAGCCTCGTTCGTCACAGAACTTTGATTTGATAGAAATATGGATGACAGTCTGAGGAATGATGCACATCATTTAGCATGTGATGAGTACCATCTCTCACCATTCCGCCCGTCCTCTGGGAGGCTGCCAGCCATCTCGCAGAAGTGAAATGAAATTGTACTAATGGAATCAGTGATCAGCAGAGATGCTCACCTGCCATCTTACTTGAACAGCACCACACGGCGGCGACAGGCAGCTTGTACTATAGGTAGTGTCTCATTCACTAATTGTGGACAAGTGTTCGTGCTTGAATGCACAGACAAGATACTGACAGAACATTTCCATTAGATGCACCAAATGTGCAAAGAGTCTCTACCCTGCTGTTTATTATTTTAAATGAGGGTTATTCTAAGTAGTTTTTAATGTATTATAGTATATTGTTTTGTGGATAATATGTCATTATTATATCATTATTAAAATATATTTGTGTATCTATAAGATATATTTTAGTATATATAATTATAATTATCTATATAATGTTATATATCTATATATGTAATTAGTTAAAAATGTTGTGCTGGGCTATGATTAATCGCGGTTAATCGCATCCAAAATAAAAGTTTTTGTGTACATAATATATGTGTGTGTACTGTGTATATTTATTATGTATATTTAAATACACGCACATGCAGGTATATATTTAGAAAAATATGTTATGTTTATCTATTAAATGTATTTAGATATAATTTATATGAATATGAATATACATGTAAATATTTTCAAAATATATACTTTATGTATGTGTCTTTATATATACATAATAAATATACACAGTACACACACATATATTATGTAAACTAAAACTTTTATTTTGGATGCGATTAATCATGATTGTCATTGCCCAGCACAAATAAAAATGCTTAACAACATATAAAAAAAAATGAATTAAAAATAAATAAAATGTGTATTAATATTATTATTAAACCATGAACACAAATCACACAAATAAGCACATATGCATTTAGTGAATGAGACTCAGAAGCCCAAGTGAACCTGTTCTCATTGAATTGCTTTAATGTTAAAAGCTTATCTTCAGAATATATTAGCGCTTTAGATTTAATATAGGGATATTTAACTTGCGTCTCAATAGACAAATCGCATGGAACAGTATTTGTTCCAGCTGTGCATTATATCACTGAAATTAATTAATTAGTCTATGTCTCCAGCCTAGGAAGTTAACTAATTAGTCATATAATTTGATGCAGTGCAATAGAACAAACAGATGCTGGCCCTTGCTTAAACACTGCTGACTTGCTTAATAACAAGGTAGGAAGTGTTTGCCTATACATCAAAACACAGCTACACTCCCCATTGTAGATTAAAGCCTGACAGTTTTGTTCAAAGCTAAAAAAAATATGGCAGGCAAACAATCTCAAGCTGCCCATGTTGACAGGAATCGTGCCAATGCTGTAACAATGCAAGGTGACAAACGACTCCTTTAAAAATTCATCCTTTGGAAACAGCTTATTATTAATAGGATATAGAAAACATTGTGGCTTATTTCAGCTGTTATGTAAAGGGTGACAAGAGGAGTTGATGAGACATGATGGATCTGGTTCAGAGCTATGTTCTGGTTCACAGCTCTGCTTAATGACCTGCTGAGGTTCATCAAGTTCACGTTCACTGCATATGCGAAAGTTGATATTCTCCTCCCAGTCTGTCAGCGTAGGGCATGTCAAGACTTGGTAAAGCAGAGAGAGGGGAAGGTGTGATGGGGAATTGGGGGATTTTGCCTCTGCACTGCTGTCAGGCAGCGGAGATCAGCTTCTCTGGAAGGTTGTAAGAGGCCTAGAATTTCTTGGAACAAAGTCAATGGTGCCTAATGGGAGGGTCAGATCTCTACAGCTGTAGAATTGATATGGCTATTGCCAGAGAGGCTGGCAGAAAAACAATCACGTGGGACAGGATGGGAAGATGCTAATGTGCGATTACAGTCCACTGACCTCATCTAAGAGGACATACACCATAGTGCAAAGAGGAGAGTGAGATTTTTCCTGTCTGAAAAAAGAAAGGTCATCTGTGAAAGTCACAGCATGGATAGAGTATCACGGAGAACAACATTTCTAATTTCTCACTTGCATAGAAATGCTGTTGAGAATGAGCTCTGCACACATTTGACTGTCTAATTTCCCCCTTATGTCGGCTAATTAAGGAAATTGTGATCTTCTCCAGCCAGATAATCACAACAAATTAGTTCCAAGCTGCTGAGGTGCTCTATTTTTAAATTGCCGGTGAATATCATTTGCACAGGAAAAAAAAAAAAGGTGAAGATGAGACTGCTGCCAATTACCTTGGCTGAGTTTATCGCCGACTGTCTGTCTGTAACCTGCACATAATCCTCTGTTCCACACAGCAATGGACATGCCAATGGAGCTCACTGCATTGAATGTTACACCTCAGGGGGCTCTGCTGCGTTGGAACCCCCCTGCTTCCAGTGTTGATAACTACGTGCTCACCCTCACCCGGAACCAAGGTATGTGGAAATAACCTCTCTGTCCATCATTTATCAGCATTATTTGCTCTTTAAATCACATCCCAAACGCCACAGCCATAAATACAAAATGAAATGTAACTTATTTTGTCACTGGAGAAAGATATATGCTGTTTTGCTATTTCAGGTATGTGTGCAGCAGGGAAAAAAGCAATGCAGATATGCAAATGGGTCTTGCTAAATGGCAATATAAAAATGCAATTAACCATATTATCATGCATAGTTGGGATAGCAAAATGAAATGGCTTATCGACTTTTAAAAAGGGTGAAGAGAATGCTTCTTGTGTAGTTTGTTTTTTTGACATCAAAGATGCACATCCAGTCATACGTTTGCAGTTAATGCATCTGTAACTTGGTAGATGCTTGGCAAATTAGGTAGATGCCAACGTGGACCAGTTTCTTGGCATCCTCACATATCATTAGCAAATCTATGCAAGGGAAAAATAAATATATAAACAAAAAGTGTTGTTCACAAAAAGAAGGATAACTATAACAATAACTAACAGCATCCACACCAACAGACGATAATGTTCTGTTTATAATAAGCATATGTGTAGTGATTTCATCTGCCGCTTTAAATGCACAAGCTCTTTAATCTATGTACTTATTTTTCATCAGCTGGAGAAAAAAACTGAAAGTGTTGTTATCATTATAGAGTGTACTTCCTCAATCTCACATAATTATAATGATTATTATATTATTATACTTGTCATCTTTGGTTTGAACAGGCCGTTAGAAACCAAAATTATCATTAATGGTAATAATTGTTTAATTTGGTGGTCCAATCCAGTTCACAGTAGGGACATGTAAATATTTCTGTACATTAAAACTGTTATGTCGCTACCTATGTGTAATATTTGTTATTATTTAAATTTCAATGTAGGTAATATTTGAATTTCAGTTATAAAGTTTTTTTATTTTTTATTTAAAATAAATGGGTCTCCAAGAATATGTGCAAACAATTCAGTTCTTCACTTGTTTCTGCACTAATTAATGTGATCTTTCCAGTTACGGCTGACACCTTCTTAGTGGAGGGTAACAAGCAAGAGTACCAGCTGAGTCAGCTCATCCCCAGCACCACCTACTCAGTGGCTCTTTATGCCACGAAAGGTCCTCTCACCAGTGGCACAGTCATTGCCAACTTTGTCACACGTAAGTGCTCCATCACTGTTCCTTATGTTCTAATTACAGGGGGCTTGAGGAGGTCAATACCCCCTAGTTCCAGTTATACTCCCCTCGTCATCTCAAAACAGGCCTAACAGCCAGTTGCTGAGAAAGGTAAAGCTCAGGGAAAGAAGCAGAGGAGAATCCAGAGCAGAGTCCAAACAAAATATCACTGCATTAGTTATGAGACTAAACCAAACTTGAGGCATTCAAACTGACACATTAGATGCTGCATGGTTAAATATAATACAAGAGGTCAAGACAAGATAGTTTGGAGTGCAGTGTTCTGCTGTTTTGTTGTACTTTCTTTTTTTTACATAAATTACATTTTAAAATACAGTAGTCAACATTTGAAGTGGATCAAAAAAGATTATAAAATTTGTCCTAAGACAAGAATGCATTTTGGTTTTAGGTTTTAGGACAACTTTGATGAAATGTTTTGATCCACTTCAAATGTTGACTAGTGCATACTAAAATATTAAAGAACATTTTTTGGGAAAAATGCAGATGAATGAATGAATGATGCATTTATATAGCGCTTTATTGTGTATTGCTGTACACCCAACGCACTTTACAATGATGTGGGGGTCTCTCCTCAACCACCACCAGTGTACAGCATCCACTTGAATGATGCAACGGCTGCCACAGGACAACGGCGCCAGTGGGCTCACCACACACCAGCTACAGGTGGAGAGGAGAGAGGTCATAGAGCCAATCAAGTGGATGGGGATTATTAGGAGGCCATGATAGTCAGAGGCCAGTGGAGGGAATTTGGCCAGAACACCTAGATATAGTGAGCATAACAGAAAAACATACAAACACATTTTAAAATCTCTTAAGGTAAGATGAAAGAGCTATGCACAGACTGGGAGAGGTAGTTTAGTAGTTTAGAAGCCAAAACCATTCAAGGAACATATTAACTGTAGCACTAATATAGTGGGATATTTATTTAGGCTGTACATCAGTCATTGAACCCAGAAGCTTGGATATATTTTGAATACTGGGAAGGAGTGACAAGTTTTTATAACTATCAAATCATAGTATTTTACACTTTAGTGCCATGTTTCTCAAACCTGCTGCTGATGGCCAATCATTAAGGTGTTTCGCTAACCTGATGTAGCCTCACAATGTCTCCAGGTCATGGAGCTCTAATGAGATGATGAGTTGAATCAGACATCCAAAATGTGCTGAGATGAGCAGGATTGTGAAACACTGGTTTAGCAGAAGTTAAAGTTGCCGATTTCATTATCTACTACTTGTTATACACTGTTCCAGTATTTAAATGTTATTGGACAACCAGCTTCCAAAGAGTGCTGATATTTAACCATATGGTTACGCATTACCTGCAGCCGTGAAGACATTCAGTAAAACAGCACTCAGGCATATATATCCAATAGACAGCTGCAAGATTAAGCACTTCTCTAATTATACTATCATCCTCTTCGAGTTTAGCAGAGATGAGATTCATGCGAAGCAGAAACAAGGCCATGACTTTATTTGTGTTGTTTGTGTAACAAAATCCTGAAGTCAGCAAAGCTCCGATTCCCATGTGAGAACAGAGAGGATCAGCATCACTACACATCTTTCCTCACAGAGAGGCTGTCTGAACTAGAACAAGCAGCGGTTTCATTTCAAGCTGCTTTATTCTGCATTGAAACTTTCAGCTCATCTATTAAAGGGGAGGTGGAGTGGCGGACCGCTTTCAGATGCATTAGACCTCAACTTTAATCAAACGACCCTCCTAGAATACTTCATTAGTTTGGATTGTTCAGAGGAAATTAATTTGCACATAAAAGTGTCACAGGCCATTGGCTTTGCAACCTCAGTGCCAACTCAGTGATGTGCAGAATCTTGACACATAATCGCTTGATGAGGTTTGTTGTGTTCATTTGCCTTCAAACTTTTTTCTCGGCTACTTAATGACAATTTAATTCGGAAACAGTTCTGCTGTTTGAAACAGTGGATTTAGATCCTGCCATGCTCTGATAAAAATGTTTCATTGCCTGCAATGCCTGAAAAAACTTCCCTGAAATTACCATCCTGTGGTTTAAGAATCTGCCAGCTCCCACCCTGAGGGAGGGGAAGTGTCATAGATGCATCATTTGGGCATTTATGAGGAGGCTTATGGAAGCTTAAGGGGATAATTAAGATGACAACAACTAACAAATTTCATGCCTATTTCAGGATTAGTGCTGTCTGTCATTTTGATTTAGATTATAGTTCTAACTTCATCGTTAAAGAGATTAAGGTGAGGACAGGAATATGAATGTGTTACTCAGATATGCACAAGAGAATCTCTTTCAATTTCTCCACGGTTGGATTTTATTCTCGATAGGTGCACTTTGTTAGTTTGCCTGCTCATTCAGTTTAAAGTAATGGGAAATCAAGGGAAGAATGTTTATAGCCCGGTCTATTAAAAAAAGTTGAAAGTTTTATATAGATAAATACCATTCAACAATTTGGGTTGGTAAGATTTTAATGTTTTTTGAAAGTAGTCACTCTCTTATGCTTGCCAAGGCCGCATTTATTTGATTAGAAAATACAATACAAGGGTAATATTGTGAAATATTCTTAGAATGTAAAAAAAAGTTATCTTAATATCATTCTTATAGGCTATTTTATACCATTTAATCCCACCGATCACAATAGTGACTAAAAAAGGTTTTCATTTATAAAGCTCTAAAAAAAACTTACTGACTGATGTCTTAGTGCACTTCCTGCAAATATGGAAACAATAAAGGGTCTCAATTAAATATGTGCAGTTTCACTTGATAAGCGCAAATTGTCACATGACCAGAACAGTTTATTTCCTGTTTGCACCTTTAGAAGATGATGGCTGCATCAAAGGTCCAAAACGAAAGGCTAGTAAAGTATGTTAACATAAAGATATGGAAAAGATTTTTGGTACACATTATCTTTAAGGTGTCTAGTATAAATATATGAATTCACATATATTCAGCTTTGTTGAGCGTGGTCATAGAATGAGTAAACATCTTGATGGTCACAAACGTGACTGGTGGAATAACAGTAAACTTAGGTACACAATATCAATCCTATTGCAGTTGTTAGTGAAAATTACACTAAAATGTTGCAATGCAAAAATATTGGACTAAATTAAAAGTTCAAATGTTACAAATAAGTTGCGATATTGATGTTGTACTTGTAGCACTAATATAACAATTGTATATATTTTATAAAAAGTAATAATTTCAAAACGTTAATGGTTGTATTTTTTGTTTTTATCTCAGTATTTCTATCAATGTTGTATAAGGGTTTTTATGCATAATAGTAACCCTAGAATGCGATCAATCTGTTTACAATAGCTGGGTTGAGATATATAACAACAAAATTATGTTAATTCAGTATAGACAGTACAATTGTGAAAGACCATAAAACCATAAAACACACTCACACTCAATCACACACTTTTCCCAAAAAAATTCTAAAAATAATGATTGATTATTTCAAGGGTTACTAATGACACATAATTTGGATATTTTAATGTTTGACAACATTTTGGGATTAAACAGGTTAATGTTCAAGAAACATTTCTTATCAACAGTGTTGAAAACATTTGTGCTACTTAATACATTTATCTCAGAATTTGGGTAGCTATAAAATTATAGAAAGGATTTATTTGGAATAGAAATATTTTACAACATTTTTGTAACATTATAAATGTCTTTACTATACAATTCAAATTCAACAACATGTAAAACTGATGTTTGACATATTTTATTATATGCATAGTCACTAAGAAAAATTCACCAAAAACATATATAGTCAATATAGAATATAGACAATATACTCGGTCTGACTGCATATGTATGTTTCTATGTAAAACCAGAATGATTTTCATATACATAATGTGTTCTGATGTGACTTTCTACCTGAGAGTTTTGCATGTTTCTTAATCAAATTTTGTCTCGCCTGCCTTTGCAACAAAATATTTCATATCTAAGACATTTCATACTTTCAGTTCCAGAGAATGAGCGGTAGGATCTTTTTTAACCTACCAAAAAAAAAAAAACCTTATTAATAATAATACATCTAGTTTTATGCACATAGACAGCGGATGGTGGCTTTTGAAGACATGGAAAAGAAGCATCAGCATTTGTAGTATGAAAGCAAAGTGTGTGTGTGTGTGTGTTGAGGTTGTGTGCTGACGCTCTGCTGGAGGGAGAGTGGCACGTTGACTGATAAGAGATCACGTTGAGAGACAGGACGCAGGTGAACATACACTAATTGTCTTCCCTCTGAAGTGGATCTGTCACTGTGCCTGCCCTGAAACATAAACTACACACAACCATGTGATTTATTTTGTCCTCAGGCTAGCGACCAGTTAACATGCCTCCAGCGGGTGTGCTGACAAAGCTCCAAACATACAAACTATACACAGACAACAATCTGATAAAGAAAAAACAGCTGAATGTCAGGTGGAGGGTGGTCAGTTTAAACGTGCTCTATTAGTGTAGTCTGTTTAATCCAAGCAAGTCTAAAATATTTGTAGATCATAAATAGATATAGACTGTTAGCATTGCCATTCATCTTAGTAGCATTTTCTAGGAATAAGACCCTGGTGAAACCTTGCCATAACCCTTGAGCCTCAGCCATAAATTCCATGTGACAAAATACCAAAACAAATAAAGCATAAAAAAAATCGAGCACTTCCAAAGTATTTTTATTATTGTTGTTGTTTTTATTCTTTTAAGAAATTAATACTTTCATTCAGCAAGGACTAGGGTTGGAAAAAGTTGGAAAATGTCCAGTAAATTTAGGAAACTTTCCAGAATTTTTTTAAACTTTCCTGGATTTTTGGGAATCCTCCTGGGATTTTTGGAAAGTTTCTGGAAATTTACTGGAAAAATTGGCTGGGAATATTTGCTAGGTTTGTGCTTCTGAACATCTTTTCATCAAAGGTTCCTGAAAAAGCACATCATAGTTTCCTTGAAATTAAACAGCACAACTGTCTTCAACATTGAGAGTTATAAAAAATGTTTCTTGAGCACAAAATCAGCTTATTAGAATTATTTCTGAAAGATCATGTGACACTGAGGACTGGACTAATAACTGCTGAAAATGCAACTTCAAAGGAATTACATTTTAAAATAATGAAACAGAAAAATTATTTTAAATTGTATATTTACAGTATTACTCTTTTTACTGTTTTGATCAAATAAATGCATTCTTGGTGAGCATAATGTATACACATATGTGGCAGAAACATTTGCAAGTAAGCTTAAACATTGTACATAATTTCAACATAGAAAATTAATGTATTTAAAAGGACGTGTCATTTTATTATATACATTGTCAGCCACCAAAAAAACAATAAACAAAATATACACTTAAACAAATGTAAACAAGTAAATATTATTATTTGACCAAAAAACTCATTTTAACATTTAGTGTAAAGCATACATTTATAGGGTTTTTGAATCTATGTATTTACAGTCGTTTGAAAGTTAAGTCTGTGTAGAGTAATGTTGCTTGAACACCTGGTAATGGGACTTTAGTGTCTTTGATCTTTGTTTAAACAGCCATGGATGCGCCCCAGAACCTGACAGCTAGTGAGATTAACCATCGAAGCGCCCTCATATCCTGGCGGCCGCCCATCGCAGACATCGATAACTACATGCTGACCTACAAAGCAGCAGACGGCAGTCGAAAGGCAAGCATAATATGGATTTTCCCTTGAGCAATGAATACAGCTGGAAGTTTTATAACTAAAAATACATGCTTGTTGTGTAAACATTTGTTTGGTGGTTTAAACTTAACAACTGTTCACATTTCTATGCCACTTACAATTCAGAATTAAACTGTACTTGTTGTACAGCCTGGTCTTATAATAACTTTACGATCTCTACATCTCGCAGAGATCGACCATCTAAGCAATTGAATTAAATGCTTTGATGTTGCTCATTAATATTAATGAAATCATTTAACAAAGTCATTCCAGACACAATATGTCTATTAAAGACTTAATTATTATATTAATTATAGACTTAAACTTATTTCTCTGAAATGATACAGTAGATACAGTATAATTTTTAAATAATTGCATTACTTGTAATGCATGATCACTGTCCTATAATCTGTTTTGGACTTCTTTATTCAACCAGCCTGATGGGAAAACTCAATTGGAAATACAAAAGGTTATGGATTGTATTCTTTAGATTTATGTTGTTATAAACAGGCGCACACAATCAATGCAACACAGAATGCTTTGACCTAGTAGCCCACTGTTAGTGTTTGTATCTGTCCAGTGGGTGTCAGTGGTGCACAGATGATATAAACCCTGCTGGTGCGTCTTAGACATAAAAGCTTTCTCTTTCCATTAGAGCCAGCCTGGCATCTAATGCTGGGAGTTTGGAAAATAACACACAATTTTGGATTTTTAAGACTTCGAATGCTGAAAATAATAACACAGTGTCTGCATCCACTATGTGTTGCCTCAACCCATATTTCAAATTCAGGACTGTAAGAAAAATCAAGAGGAGAACATAAAAATGAGTCCCACTCTGCTACAGACAGCAGCTTCCCTATAACAATTACCTGTTCAATATCCTCTGCATACTGAGCAACCCTGATGCGACTTCATTAAATCGTTGCTGTGCTGCATAATTCACATACACATTACTTCAAATGTGTGACTTTTCCTGGAAAAGGATGAATATTGAATCATATGTTTCATATTTCATACACCTCAAGGCTGGGTCACGTGTGTCAACATCCATTCAGGTCCCTAGTGAATCCTCGGAGTACAAAGTCTGAAAAAGCACATGGCTGATTAGTTCGATAAAAGTTTTTTTTACTAAAGAGGGGAAGTGAACTGTCATAAGCCGAAGACCAAAATAGAAATGCCGTCTCTCCCCAGCAGCACCAGGACCTGATAAGACTCTTCCTCCCCCATCCTGGGCTTTAGAGCTGCCAATCATATTGTAGAAAAACACAAGGAAGAAAAGCAGTATTGTATGAAAGCACCCAACAGTAAGCAGCTTGGGATCACAACAATTTGTCAGACAGTTCTTAAAGTGATTGTGATCTGTTTTCTGTTTGTTTTTGAGGAATATCTTTCCTACCCACAATGCAAAGAGCTGTTGTTCTTTGTACTATCGCTTGGTATATGTTTTCCACAAACCCGCTCTGCTGCTGAGCAGTTCTTTGTTTAGTTTTGGTCTACGGTGTTTGAACAGAGGTAATGTACTAATGCCTCTGTGTGCCTGCGGATCAGTAGACTGTGTTTGATTGTGTTTTAGGAGCTGATTTTAGATGCCGAAGACACATGGATCCGTCTCGAGGGGCTGGCGGAGACCACCGAATATACTGTGAGACTGCAAGCCGCCAGAGGATTAGAGACCAGCGCCATTGTTTCTACATCTTTCACAACAGGTGCAAATCTTCCACATCTCCTGTAGACTTCAGATCGGGTTCACAAACCTCATTAGGTGCAAATTCACACTATCGCCCATCAGTATCATCAAGTACAAATCAGTAGCGACACCTTCAAGGCATCTTTGCGCATCTCTCATTTATTACCTTGTGTTTCTATGACTTTTCAAGAACCCTACTTCCAAAGATAGTGTTTCATAACATCAACAAATTCACACTCCATTGCCATGGCAGTGATGCAAATCACCACTCATTAACCTCCCAGTGGCCCCTCACTTTCTATTGCTCTGTTGTCTTGGATGTTTCTCAACCTTTTTCCTCCTCAGGAAACCGATTGTTTCCCACGCCACAGAACTGTGCACAACACCTCCTGAACGGAGAGACGCTGAACGGAATATACACCATCTACATCAACAGAGACCTCAGCCAAGGTGTGCAGGTTTACTGCGACATGACCACCGACGGAGGCGGCTGGATAGTGAGTGAGATATCTGACTATCACATCTGAGTCTGTCTGTATTGTACTGAATGTCTGGCATAATGTATGGTTTACACAAAATCCCACAATGCCACATTATAGGACTGGCTCCTGTTAAAAAGACAAGCTGTTCAATTTCAGTGCTGGCATAAACAATGCTGTTCACAAGCAAACCTAGCTAGATGATCAGTATGCACTTTCTGGTGATTCAGCTTAATCAACCATAGCTTAAAGGGAATGTTCACCCAAAAACGAAAATTACCTCATGATTTACTCATCCTCAAGCTATCCAAGGTGTATATGACTTTCTTCTTTCAGACGAATACAATCAGAGTTGTATTAAAAGTGCTCCTCAAGGTTTCAGGGATTAATAAAAGCCTTTTGAAGTGAATCGATGCATTTGCATAAGAAAACATATCCATATTGAAAATTTCATAAGCTATAATGTCATCCCCTGGAATGTCACTCTCTCGTGAACTCGTGTACAACAGTTAGCGTTTTTTCTTCTGAAGGCCTTTATTAACCGTCATGTGGAGCAATTTTATGTTGTATGGATGCAGTTTTTTAGGCTTCAAAATCTTAATCCCCATTCACTGCCATTATAAACCTTGGAAGTGTCAGGACATTTATTCATATAAATCTGATTGTATTCATCTGAGAAAAGAAAGTCACATACACCTAGGATGGCTTGAGGGTGAGTTAACCATGGGCTAGTTTTCATTTTTGGTTGAACTATCCATTTAATTGTTAAGCTAGTTGAGGCATTGGTGTCGACACCAGGGCATCTACATATGGCCAGAATCAACTTTTAAATCTGTCTGGCAGGTGAACTGAAAAAACTTACTGGCCATAAAAATATCTAACTGTCCAAAAATCTGTAGTAATGCAAAATATAAAAAATGAAAATAATCATATTAGTAATATCATTAGCAATTAATTAAATGTATTAAATATATTACAAATTATATAATTATAGCTATGACAATGATTATTTAGCCATTTTTATGAATATAATTTATTATCACTATTGAATACATATTTTAATGATTTATTTACGCATTTCTTATTATTTTTTACTTAGACATTTTATTTTTACAAACAAGATGAGCCAGTCTCTGGCAATTTTTAAAACCACATGGAGTTCTGAGAATTTTTTTTTTAAATACAATTAATGATAAATGTTTCCACTTAGGAAAAAACTACAGTAGCAATACGCTTACATCAGCAAAAGCCAGACTATCAATTTTATTATTCAACTTAAACCATATAAAGTTGATTTTCCTAATAAAGTTAGTGGCACAAAGCTATAATCATAGCAAGTGTAAATGTTGGACTCTGCCTGTATCCCACACCAGAGACCCGTATTTGAAGCACACTGTACTCTGGCGATTGCCTATTCTGGTCTTTTCAACAAGCGTTTTACTGGTCATGACAATCGACACAGCTGCTTCTATTGAAGATGTCATCATACCAAAGTAAAATGACACTGCTGGGATAAATTCCCATTCATGTGCTCCATATTGCCCTGAAAGCATCATATTTCATTGGCATAGAGTTTTTTTGTGGCAGCTGTTCCTCTGCTGATTGTGTTTCAGGTGTTCCAGCGACGTCAGAACGGTTTGACTGATTTCTCCAGGAAGTGGAGTGACTACAAGATCGGCTTTGGCAACCTGGAGGATGAATTCTGGCTTGGTGAGAAGACATGAAATACGCTTGAATTATAGACAGAGCAGTTATCTATAATTAAGGCCCCATTCATCTCTTCAGGCTGATCTAAATTTGGTCAGCACTTTCTCGCAAATATCTGAGTTTTATTTAAGCTTCAGTCCTGGAAATGTAACTCCGTGATGAGTGCTCTTGACTAGCAATGAGAAGGTTTTTTCATTTAAATATTAGATTTTAACTCGCCTATTTACTTGCATTATACAGATCACACTTTCAAAAGAGAGACAGCGTGGTGCTGCTCTGAATATGATCTAAATTTGGTCAGCACTTTCTCGCAAATATCTGAGTTTTATTTAAGCTTCAGTCCTGGAAATGTAACTCCGTGATGAGTGCTCTTGACTAGCAATGAGAAGGTTTTTTCATTTAAATATCCAATTTTCATTTTGAAAACAATAGAGCCCCTTTTCCTTTTTATCCCTGATGCATAAATCTTATTATAAAGCTATAATTATATTCATTAAAAATCATGGAAAAATAGCATTTGTACTCGCCATGGATTTCAAAGCACTGTCTCAATTACAGATAAAAAGTCAACACTACAAATTATGCCTCTGCAGACATTTATGCCTGGATAATAAGTATAACTATAAATCACTGGTATGCCTTCTTACCATAGTAATAATTAACAGGGCTGTGTGGTCAGTAGAAATTATCTGTAATACCAGTGTGATTAAATAACAGAGCTGAAAATGATCAATTCTGTATAGACTGAGAGCTTTCACAGATGAGAGCTTGTTATATTTTTATAACAAGCTCGTTATATTTTTATATACACTGTTGTTTTACCACAGTGTGACGCTCCGCTTGTGTTTGGTGGAAACATGGTCTAACTGCAGGTTGTTTATGGCCTTTATGGTATATCACAACTTGTTGTTGTGTCTTTGGCTTTTCAACATGTTTTGTAATGTGAAGCTTCTTTGTAATAGTGCCAGTCTTGTTGTTCATTTCTGGGGGAAAATTGTATTGTGTTTGTGCCCATCAAGTTTCATATTAAATTAAAATAGGCTATTTTATTTTTCTGCTATATGTGGGTTGAACTTCCTGAAAAATATAACTATATTTTGATATACTCTACTATTTAATATTTAGGGTTTTTATTATTATTTTATTTTTATTTATTTAAAATAAACTAATACTTTTATTCAGCAGGGGTGAATTTAATTGATCAAAAGTGACAGTGGAGACTTGTAATAAAATATTTATACGTTTGATTTAATTTTCTGTTTATCAAAATAAAATAATCGGTCGTCCCTGGTATATTGAATTATTGAGAATCGTTTTTTAGTTTTTTTACATAGTAGTAGCATGTACTACACACATTTCTTATTTATCTGCAAAACTTTTACTGACCCACATCCCCCACAAACACTGTCTGTTCATCAACCACACAACCCGGCAGACACGAACTTTGCTGTCCTGCTCCATTCAAGCATCCAAAGTAGAGAGCACGTCTGCTTTCCCATGGTGCTTCTCACTTCTGCATGGTCCCCTTAAAATTCCTCACCTGGTCATGACACTCGGTTACTCCTGAATGGTATATTTTGGTAATGGGGCTGAAGATCAACCATGCAGACAGGACAGCACTATAGAGATATGGTGTTATGGAAGAAGGCGCAAAGTCATTCTGAAAAGTAATAGACTCCACTAGTCTGTTCCAGGAGATATCAGTGCAGCCTTCCTGGACTGATAAAAAAATATATTGTATTTTCTTTGCAACGCATTTGAAAATGTGTGTGTTTTTCCTCAGAGGACACAGAACTAATTTTATGTATATTTTCAGTTTCTGCTCCAAAATTATGCTATAATAAGAAGCATACAGCCTGTTCTTCACTAACCAGTGTGATAAAATGTTTGAAATGCTTAATTTCATTCCCCATTGCACCGAACGAGAAAGAAAAACAAAATCTCATTAGTTTTATCTTGTTTTACAGTAAAAATATATATAAGCACTGATGCAACACATAAGAAGCAAGAAGCAATTACCTAAGAAACAAAATTGTGTAAGAAAAGGAAAATCATTTTCAGAGAATATATTGAACAAATATGTTTGTTTGTTATTTATTTTTATTTTTAATTAATTAATTATATTATTTTTATTTTATTTCTTTTTTTTGGCATGTTGTTTTGGTTTTACTCATTCTTTTTTATTATTATCCATCATATACAATGACTTTTTAATTTATTATTTTATTTTATTTGTATTATTACTATTGAAAATAGTTATTCATTTTTTAAGCATAAATCTAATTAAATTTGTTAGGTTAATGCTTAAAGCAATGCTAGTGGGATAATAAAAATGTGCAGTGTGCTGTTAAAATGCAGTACTTCGTCCAAAATGGTGATGAAAGTGATATGATTCTGTAATATTTCAGATATTATGCAGTGTAATGCCTGGCTGATTTTAATCAAGTAAAACACAGTCTCTTGCTGAGATTGCACTGATTGGGTCAGTAAAAAAATGGTGTGAATGCTGCTAGTTAATGAGATTTTTTTTTTTTTTTACTAATCTCATTACAACAATGGCTGCGGTTACAGATGCTCTTTGGCCTCATCTGGTAATTCAGATCTCTTCCCCTAACCGTTACAGTTCATCACCATTCTGCTTCCTATGTTCATTCTGTGGCATTAAATCCTGAGGTGGGTTTAAGGGCTTAGTTACAGTTCAGAGTTACGGCACATCCTTGTAGATACTCACGAAATAGATGGAGTTCTATTATCAAGAGACATCTACGCTATCAAAAAGTGATTGTGTCTTTAGCCAGACCGTATGTTTCTCCACTGCACAGTCAGAAAATGTGATTATCTTCAATAAACAGACTGTTTATCTGCAGTCTTTTGCTCCTTATCTTCACAACATATAAGAGTCAGAGAAAGTGAGATGGACCACCAAACAGGAGGACTGCTTTTATATCAAATTATAGGCTCTTATCAGTGAGAGCCATACAGTATTTGAAGGCAACATTTTCACATGTTAAGAGGCTGGAACACAGGGATCAGATAATATGGATGGTAGAACATGTTTATTTATTTTTTCATTTTTCCATACAGGCTTGGACAGCATTCAGAAGATTGCAGCTCAAGGTCGTTATGAGCTCCGCATTGACATGAAAGACGGCCAGGAGACTGTATATGCCAACTATGACAGGTTTTCCATTGGAGATGCCAAGAGCCTCTACAAACTGCGGATAGGAGAATATAATGGCACCTCAGGTGCGGCTGGAGGACATTTGGGCATTCATTTTACATACACTGAAAGGAAATAATTTGTTTTTGATTCATTCAATCATTTAAAACACCCCAGAAATTATCTCTTCGGAGTGGCTTTGGATATTTAAGCCTATTAGTTGTAATTATGTTCTCTTTTTACTTCAGGTGACTCTCTGAGCTACCACCAGAGCAGACCTTTCTCTACCAAGGACAAGGACAATGATATTGCTGTCACCAACTGTGCACTGTCCTACAAAGGAGCCTGGTGGTACAAAAACTGTCATCGGGCCAACCTTAACGGCAAATACGGAGAGTCCAGACATAGTCAGGTAAGCCAGGTATCTTAAACACTAGACTGAAATGTCTGGTTCGGTCATATTTATGATGTTCTGCAATCCGTGGTGAGCGAAATCCAGTTGTTTCAATAATAATCTTAGAGATTGGGAATATCAAGTGAGTGCAAAAGTTTCCCATGCAGATTTAACAACAAGTTCAAGATTCGCCATTGTTTGTCCAACACAAAGCTGCTTGGTTTGAAAGTGGCTTCTGTGTGAGCTGTGGTTCAAAGATCACTAGACTCTTGATGACAGACAATTGACCTTTTTTTGCCCCTGAAATTTTGCTAATGTGGCCTTAATACCTCAAAACAAGGGTTGTTTCCACCTTAAAACAAGTTGTTTCCACCGCCTATACAGTATATGGAATTACAAGACGACAAAGCCTGCCTACAAATGAAAACTATCATAGGAACTTATTACCTTGATTACTATCTTAATTCAGCGAATTGATCTTACACCTACAGAGCCTTTGTGCTTTGTGACTCATGTTTGTGGTTTTGTTTGGAAGGGCAGGGGTTAAAAAGAGAGGAAACATGCAGAAGCAGTTTGAAGTTAACTGAAAGCAAATAAAGCTCAATATGTGAGAGTCACAGGCCAATGGTAAAAACCTACTAGATCCGTCCTTGCTCAATAGCATTGTGTCATGTCCTGTTGTCTCACTGTCTGCTTTCATTTCAGCTTTCTCACAAGCTTTAGGGGGTTGATGTAGCTTATTATAACCGATAAGGTCATATTTCCCATTGGTATCAGTGGTATTATTTCATAGAAGCAGAGGTTTTTACAAGAAAAATATTATTTTGAGATGTGTTTGTGAAGTATTTCAGTGGCAATAACATTGAATTGCTGAGAATTTTTGTACATAAATATTACACATGATTTTATGTATTTTGATAGATACTGAAATCAACATACTGACAGCATCTACAAATATTTTACTTCTGTACAGCTTATAAATTTTACAGATCTTTAAAGTGGTCATGACATGGATTGTTTTATTATTTTAATATGTTCCTTGAGGTTTACAATGTTAATAAAGTTTTTTTGCACACACAAACACACACATTCACATCTGCTCATTCTATAACTTTCTGTCTAAAATTACCTATTTTTAAGGGGCATGTCCTTTGTGGCTTGCCATTAACCGGCCACAGCGATGATTGGCTAAGAATGTCATTGCATAGAAAACGGTATCAATGCCCGCCCCTCACTATTGCATGGGAATGTTTTAACAACATGATCAAAATAAAACTGTAATTTCCAGATGAAGCATTGTGAAATCATTTACTTGCGGTTTGTGATGCAGCTACAGTCAGATCTAGTACCGCTTCATCTTTCAACAAATGTTTCTTTGTGAAATCTCCATGACACTGTGCCTCGTTTACAAAACAAAATGCTCTGATCAATTCTCTGGCATGATCCAAGATGCCATTAAAAATAAACTATTCACTTGTTCCTTACCCCAATCCCACTTGTTCTTTCACTCCATTTGTCCTATTGACAACATACTCAAGTGTGTGGACTGTGTCAGAAAGTGAACGCGCATCTGTAAACTGTATCCATCGAAGACAAGATAGTGGCAGTGATTATAAATTCTATTTGCTTTTGACGTGACAACACTTGCATTCAGCGTAATCAAGTGTCAGGCCGTTAAGCAACTGAACGCCAGTCGGCGGGGCCTATGGTGAGAAGATGACTATTCCTCAATGTCTTGCTCTCGAAGCAGTGTTTATGCAAACAACTGCTCCTGGGTGACGTCAACTTGCACCTCAAGATCCAAATGAGCCACTTTTGGACCTTGATTAAATAAATGCTTTGTTTATAATCAGGAGGATGTTTTAGTTATGAAACTTGCAGGATGTTTTAATGGTATTAGACCTATTATATGCCAAAAGGTCATGTATATGTCTCATGTCATGACCCCTTTCAAACTTGTCTGGCAAAACTGAAATTGACTAAATGGTTTCATTGTAGCCAACCATGACTTAATTTAATTTATTACAAATTCCATAAAATGTAACATATGGATTCAGTAAGGTTATACAATGCTGTATATCAGTTGCTGGATTTTAGATATGTTTTAATGTGTTAAAATATTTACTGTAAATGTTTGTTTCAATATTTTTACATTTAGATTACCTTTGCTTTTATCTAACTGTCACTTAAAGTTAATCTTTAAAAACACTTGTAATTTAATAGCATTGTTAAATCTTAAAATTATTAATACATCGTTTAAAACAAGAGATTTATGTATTTATTTATTTTGTGTGTTAATTTATTGGCTTGTCAGTATTGGCTAGGATTTTAATATCTGTCTATCCCTCAAATTCCGTATTCTTTGAACCACATAGAATTTGTAAAGATTTGAGTGCTTCTTAAGTTGTATGAACCTAGAATGTTTTATATTTAAGATGCTAAAACAAATTCATATTTTGGTATTGTATGTCGCTTTGTCTATCTATACATATGTGACCCTGGACCACAAAACCAATCATAAGCAGCACGGGTAAATTTGTAGCAATAGCCAACAATGCATTGTATGGGTCAAAATTATAGATTTTTCTTTTATGCCGAAAATCATCAGGATATGAAGCAAAGATCATGTTCCATGAAGACATAACGTAAATATATCAAAACTTAATTTTAACCGTAATATACATTGCTTACATTGATTTTTTTGCACCCTCAGATTCCAGATTTTCAAATAGTTGTCTCTCGGCCAAATATTGTCCGATTATCAATGGAAAGTTTATTTATTCAGCTTTCATTTGACGTATAAACCTCAATTTCGAAAAATGTACCATTATGACTGGTTTTGTGGTCCAATGTCACATATGACAATGTATCTGTGCTAGAACCACACTAAATGTATGAATACCTACAGTACGAATGCTAATGAGATCATAGATAAATAACTGTTTGTGTATTGACATTATGTGTTTGACTTCGGCAGGGTATAAACTGGTATCACTGGAAAGGCCATGAGTTTTCCATCCCTTTTGTGGAGATGAAGATCAGACCTTTCAACTACCGCAGCATCAGTGGCAAGCGGAGGAGGTCCACCCATTAATCTACTGTCCTACTAGCTGTTTCTATTTTTAAATAGGGCGAGGAGGACAGAAGGAGCAACGTAACTTATTTAAATCTTTGAATGACAAAATCCCTTTGAAGAATGTCTGATGTAAATTGTAAACCTTGAGGTTCGGTGACTTTCTATATGTGTAATGCTATTTGTTTCATTCTGGGAGATTGAAAACTATGTAGGGTTTGGTATTTTAGCACGTTTACAGTATGAGGCCTGTGGAAAGAACCTCATGAGTATGTGAAGAAAAGATCATTTCTCCCTTTGAGATAAAAGATTTTAGAAGAAAATGAATGCCCGTTAAAATGAGATGCTTCTATTTTTATAAATCATGAGAAATACCTTTAAAAAAGTAACTTAATGATTTTTGGTCCGTTTGGTTCATGTTCATGTGACCCATTACAGTGTTACATTTTGCATTTACTGTACCCTGAAGCCAACAATATTTGTTTTATTGTAACTGCATTTTCATCTCATATATAAACTTAAACATTAACAGTTGGCCATTGTACTGTTGAAGCGTTGCAGTCGATGAAGTTGCAAATGCTAGATTTTCTGGAAAAGATGATACAACATACAAAATGTTATTAATATTATTGAAACCTCAGAAACCAAAGAATTATTCAGTCTCTGGGGTCAAAACAGATTGAAACGTAAAAAAGAATGATCACATGCTTTTCAGTCATATAATTTGCCCCATATTTTATTTTATTTTACATTGTACAATTTTTGGCAAGGCTGATAAGCAATAACTTTACATCATCCCACATCAAAGTGTTTTTTTTTTAGGTATAAACTGGCCTGAGAGCACTGATATGTACGAAAAACTCATATGGAGAATTTTTACATAGTTATGTCTTACACTCCATGCTTTTAAGTGTTTTGTTCCTGTAGACTTGAAAGAATACTGCTGTCCATCTGTGTCTTGGTAAATCCTCTAGATTAATACATTTACATTTAGCAGATGCTTTTATGCAAAGCGACTTACAGTGCATTCAGGCTATACATTTGTATTGTCAGTATGTGTGTTCCCTGGGAATCGAACCCACAACCTTTGCGCTGCTAACGCAATGCTCTAACCACTGAGCCACAGGAACACTAGTAATTCATAGGTGAGTGCAGGAGAATTGCAGTATGTGTTTTGCACTGCAGTAGTACATGCATAGTGAAGACCATCTGAAGGGTTCTTTTCAAAGATCTTCTGTTCCTTTCATGCATAGTCATTGTAAAATGGAGTTGGACAGACACCTGCTGATAAGCTTGAGCTTTCAAGACATACACACAATAGGTAAAAAAGCAATGCAACTCCAAGTACACCTTAGACCTTTCTTCTTTTATCTTTCTGTACCTCACAATAATATACTATTTCATTCTGTAGTTTAACATGGCCTCAGTGTATTTTGTTCAGTGATTGAAAGGTTTGTGAAGGAGTACGACCATGTCATATGTTTCTAAACCTTCCTCATGCGATGTAACTTTTACCTCAGCAAGATAATAATTCAGATTTTTCTTATTTAATGAATCTGTATGCTCTACCCATTTCTGTACGGCTGTAGACAAATATTATTCAGTTCAGTTATGCTTCTCACAACACCTGTTTCGCATAGTGGCAAATCTCCTAATGAGCCTCTTCTGAGAGACGGCACTATGATGTCTTCAAAGAGTATCTACACTTTTCCTTTGCTTCTATTTTTTCTTTGCTTTTTGAGGGGTAAGATTAGAGAGTGTAGCAACAGCTGGGATGGGAACTAGAAACCAAGTCAATTCTTAATCAGCTCAAGCTAATTGCGTTTAACACTGAAAAATACTTACATTTTGCTTGCACCAGAAGGCATCATTTTCTCCAGTTACTGTAGAGAACATGGGTGGAAATATGTGTTCCTTATTCTGTTTTCTAACCGTTTCCGTCAGAAAACTAATTGTTTGTGGGTTCACAGTGAAGCAGCCCTTCTGTAGTTGGTTTCTGAAAGAGGAATAGAGGCTTTAGTGTTGTGTTGACTGATTGAGACAGCTTCTCAACAGAGAGAGACAGCAGATTTTCCTTCATTATTCATTGACTCAGCATATGGTGGGGGCACTTCAAGTCCCCTTCATTCATTCATGCCTCCCATCCAGAAAACCACTTATGGTTCCATATTCACCACTGGAACACACTTAAAAACATGTTACACACAACACTTGGAACTCTAACTCTGTGTTATGAAGGCAACTGGGTCATTTTACCACTCTCATGTACATTTATTTAATTTCATTTTGATTTCCTACATTTTGTCCTAAGAGGATGTTGTAGAGCAGCAAAAGTGTTCGACTGCTTGTCCTTTACCTCTATGGCTCTTGAAAAATGTGTTTAGCATGAACTCTAATGAAGCGGGTAAAGTGTGCAAAAGAACGGTCTTTGAGATATTTGTCCCTAACTCGCTAACCACACTGTCAGATAACCTTGGATATTACTGTAACATCAAATTAGCTATAGTTTAACTTAAAATGTGCTGTATAATTCCTTTTTTAATACATTTTCTACACATTAATAAAATATTCAAAATAAAAAAAATCTGAGTTTGACTGTGAAGTGATTTTGTTTCTTTATTTTATTATGCACCATTGCAGCCTGTGTAGCCAAATAAATGCCTTTAAATGATTCATAGTTTTGTTAACATACTCAACCCTCGAATATATTGACAAACAAATATTAACAAGGATTTATACCACAGTTAGCTCCACACCTCAAATTTTATTTACAGAACGGTGTTTCATCCGCACTTGCCAGTCAGACACTGTTTTAGTGTGGATTTCTGGTGTGGATATTTCAGCAATTTCTCTTTCTGCATGTTACATCGATGTACCAGTTGGTAAAGTTATGAGTGAGTCATTGACTCAAACAATTCATTCTAAACACTGATTCATCATAAACAACTTTGCTGCTCGCTGCAACCGTTTAAACATTTATGCTTTGATAGTTTGGAATTATTTTTGTTTGCGGAGCAAAAATACACAAATGTAAGTTACTCTATATTAACTTCTCGTTTATTGAATTGTAGTGAACATTAAACTAAGCTTTGCAAAAGAGTATAGGGTAGACTGAGTACATTACATGTGTACAGTTGAAACACCTTAAATAACTTGCGTACTCAAGAACTCAGAGCCGTAATTTTTGCTCCACACATGTGTATTACTGATTGTGGGAAATTTGAAATGTGCGTGTCTTTCCACTCCGAAGATATTGGCAAAAGTTGTTTTTTTTTCAAGGTGAGATTTTCATTTCACCATGTCCCTTCCACAATGAATAGCTTATTATTCTTTATGATTGTTTAACATAACGTATATCATTACAAACATTACTCTGTGCTGTAAAAATAGACATATTTGATGACATTGTGCCATGCAAGGTCTTTTCATAATCTAGAGAAACTTGCGAGCATGTCAGTGGGGTACGGTTGAGACACAGTGTATCAACTGTATGATAAAAGTCACATTTACTCATATGTCACGCAAATTCTGTTAAAAAATATATATATTTGGGATATTTCAACTTTCAAATTATTAATGTTTCTAACATGAATGTTAAAAGGATTATATAGCATTTTAAGAAATATACTAGGTGGTAAAGTGGGTACAGTTGAGACACCCTTTATAGCTTGCTATGTACTGTATACAGTAACAGTCCAATCATAGAAAATAAAATGCATACAGAGTGTGTGCTTGTGTCCTGGCATTACATTATGGGGACCAAATGTTTCCTCAAGTATAATACCAGTCAATTCTAACCTTATGGGAATATATTTTAGGTCACCATGATGAAACAAGCTTATAAATCATACATAATGCAGGTAGGGTTATAGAATATGCAGGTATGTGTATTCAATTTTTAATGTTATGTTTACATTTGTACTGTTTGCCATACATTTTCTAGAGTTAAATATTTGTTCCTATTTTGTTTAACTGAATCTGAATTAAATAAAGCAAATACATACATTTATTCTTAAACTGTAATTATTTACAACTGTAATTGTGTATTTTTTACATTTGCAATACATGGTTAGCCAGCTTTAGAGCATTAAGAATTACTATTGTTTCAACTGTACACCATATAGGTACAGTTGACACAAAAAATGCACCTCCTGTTTATGAGCTAATTGTGGAAAATATAAATTGCTTATGGCTATATTATCAATTTATGATATTTTAGTACACAAGCAAAAGAAATAGAATGAGAAAAATCACTTCATTTCAGCATCTAGTTTTTGTCTAGTGATGATAAAAGCAGAAAGTGTCTCTACTGTACTTAGTCTACCCTACAGAGGCTTTCCTCGTAAATTGATTGCCTTTACATGGAATTTACGTCATTTATAAAAAGAAAAGGAGCAAAGAAAGAAAGAAAGAAAAGGTAGGTTCAATCCTTTTGAACCAGTTGTTTTATGTTTTGTTATTGGGGTCGCCTTTTAGCAAAAACGGATCTCAGACATCCACTTTTTTGACTGAAAACAGTGCCTAAAGATGCCCAGGTAAATATTGTATAAGTCGTTTTATCACTGCATTGTGCAATATTTCTTGTTTTTAAACCATATAGCGATTTAAGCAGCATAATTGGGGGGAAATTACATAAATAATAACAATTGAATTTTAAGAGCAGGAACATGAATGTGTAAGGCCTCTGGTGTCATTTGCTTCCAGTTATTTCACCAGTGCAAAAACAGTCCATTATGATGCATATTTGTTATCATATTATTTTAACTTGTTATTGTTTTAGTTATTTACCTAGAGTGACTATTGAATCAGAAGTCTCGCACATAAAAAAACGGGTTAATTCCACATCGAAAAATAAGTTGAATACTGCTTAAAGGCAGGGTAAGTAATTTCGGGAAGCCAATGTTGATATTTGAAATCACCAAAACAAACATGCCCCTACCCCAAAAGGGTTTTGCCCCTATTTTGATAGATCCGCCCCAACAAATAATGCTGTCTGTGTTTCCATTCTGGTCTAAGTACCGAGAAGATTCGGCAAATAGTCTGGTGACTTAACGTTAGGTCTGCGCGTGTTTCTCGATACCAAGTATGCAAATTTCGGACTTGCATCCTCGGTAGTTCGGACATCACGAGTTAGACTCTGGAGTGTGAGCTCCTGCGGATGGAACGATGCAATTCCGGTTATTCTGCAAAGAGCAGCATATTTGATAACATAAGTCAGCTCGCCTCGGCTGCTGCAATCTTCCTCACTGTATTTACAGACGAAATATATCAAACACCACTACCTCTTTTCGTTTTCATTTAAACACATTAATAGCCGCAGAACGTTCCACAGACGTTTTCCTCTTCTTCTTTTTTTTATCCGCCATCTCTATCTTTCTGTCACTCGGCTCGGCTGTTCATTGAAGCTCTCTCCTCCATATCCTGATTAGACACGGCCATTACTGCTGATAGGCTACAAGTTTGATTTGGTACTCGGCCCCGACTTAGTTTTCTAAAACATTTTTGAACAATTGCTTACCCTGCCTTTAAGTGTGAAATGTGCCATTTTCTTTTTACTAACTTTGAAGTCGAATGTAACATCACTATTCAACTGTTTTATGTAAATAACACACTATCTATGGTCTAAATATGCATGACCTCTGAATAAAAAATGTTAAGGGATGCATGATCTCCTGCAGGAAATGTTCAGACAAGTACAAAAAGGAAATGGAGTCAGTGGTGGTTGCTTGGTGACACAATTTATATGCCGTTTATTTGTGCTACTCTCCCATTTGTGCATCATACATTTCACTGCCATAGACGCACTCTTGCTAGGTGTTAATTTATAATCTAAAAATACATAAGAAATCATCTTTGTATGTGATTCTATTCACCATTACAGCTGTAATAACCCCTTTTATCTACTTGAGGCGGGTGGACAGCAGTCTTGAACTGACTTGCTAGGGCTTGTATTAAAGTAACATTAATGCCCGCCTTTTCAATGCTTTCTAGGTGGTATAAGGTAAAGATGAGAGCCATGCCAAGGGCACATTTAGAGTAGCCTGATAATGCACTCTATGGCCTGATGACCAACCGAAAGGGCTCTCAAAATGGTTGAATCCCCTGGCCTCAGAACCTCTTTGCTCTATTATCAGAGCTGTAGGTCCCTGCATGCACCGTGCCCAGGGTGAGTCTGATGTAAGTAGGCAGATACACCACCCCCAAAATCTTCACAAGTCACTGAACGCTGCAAACTAATCACTTCTGACACTAGAATAAGAGGCTGGGCGACTGCCTGTAGGAGGACTATCTAATGGCAACACACACACGAGAGTTAAATCAGAAACCAAGTTCAAATCTCTGGAACAGCTTTAACAGAACCAGTGGAGGTACGTTCGGTGTCACATGCACATGTTGTGGAGGAACGCCGGCAATCAATGTACATCTGAAGGTAAGAAACATGCAATCGCAGGTGATTTCTATACAGAAGAATGAATAGTTTGCTAAAAGAAGTAATGTGTCTTTATTTGTTGTTTCTTTTCCTGATCTTGACAGGTCAGTGGAACTGAGAAATGAAACAAATTAGATGATGTGCTTTTAAGCATGCTATCATTTACACTTCTTCAGTTAGCCTGTAAAGTATAAAATGGTTTATGTTGGTTAATCAATCAGGCAAAGCATTGAAGCTTGCTTTTAATATTATAATACTACCTGTCTTTAAAGATTTATTTCAGAATGAGATCATTTTCATCCATCCTGACTTCACAGCTCATTTAAGCTGCAATATAAATGGTAAACTAACTGAAAAATATGAGCATCTGTGTGTGATGAATTAGTCATTGTTTTGATTGTTTGCTTGTAGAAAAGTGTCAATCCGGAGGCGCATGTTGTCATTCAAACACAGACAATAAGTTTATACTGCACCTCATTTTGTGACATGCGTGACAACTGTTGAAAAGATATTGCTTGGATTTCTAGGGCACACTTCAGCTTGATATATAGCTTTCCAGAAAAGAAGCTTTTAGTTCAAAAGCAGGCTTTTCTGAGTTCCTCAGCCATGTTGGAATTTATTCTCTCAGGCAACATCAACCTTCTTGTAGTGAGCATGCCCAAGCTTTTGTCCTTTTATCAAGATGTCTCAACATACGGTGCAAAAACCACAGAAGTGCCCTTTAGGGCTGGAAACCCAATAATAAGTACAGGCTTGAGGCCTTTTATGGGAGGCATTATTTTGCAATATGGTCCATGCTAAACCCAATCCTTGAGTTACTTCATTTCAAATGAATCGTTCTATTTCAAGCTTTCTGTCGTCAGCTGAAAAAGATTCAGGACTTTAAAAGAGCTTTAACTTTTGACAGAAATTATACTGACCTTCATATGACATCTTAAAATGTTTCACTTAAAAAAATGTATCTTCTTAAAAAAATTTTTTTTCAAGTTCTCAAAAGCAGAAGTAAACTTTTCACACATTTCGCCATGATCTCTGTAATCATCGCTTTCTTTCTCACGCTACTTGTTTGCTTTTCTATTTTCTATTATTGATATAACTACTACTAATAAAATGAATGCCGTGATTTCAGTATTCATAAGGATTCATTTTTAGATGTCGATACATCAGTTTTGTACGTTTAGATGCTGAAAATATGTCAGTATTGTACGTTTTAGAGCCAGTAAAAACGTAAGTAAATGTACCTTTTATAGAACCACATTTTACGTAAAATACATTCGAATTATCATAAGATCATGTTGGTTTAGAATACCTAACAATTAAGTGGCTATTTAAGAAATTATATGCTTATTTTATGTTTGTTTGTATGTTTTATGATGATGTTGTTGTTCCGTTTTCTTCCATGTGTCTTTAAGCACAAATTCTGTTAAATGAATAAAGCAAAAAGCACACTTACTGCGATTTGATTGGTAATCAACTCAACTCAGAAAATGAAGCAAAACCCCAGTGATTGACATAAATATTCAGTTAATCTAAGAAAATTATGAGAAAAACATTTCGGTGTAGTTAATAAGACTATCTGTATAGGTTGTTTACATGAAATGTATGATGAGGTGCAGTCTGTATTTTGACTATATTTTAATTGTAAACATGGCTAATTCAATTAATTTTAGAATTTTTTAGAATTCAGTTTATAAAACCACATGTTTTAACATTACTTTCCACCTCTCACAGCTCACTGATCTTAAGTATGACAGTGGGAGGGATGGGTGGGGTGAGTGTGGAAACAAGAAGCTCAATTTCAAGGTTCAACACAAATTTGTGTAATCTTGCGTCTTTTCTAAATTGGGTAGTTCCCTGTTTTAAGAAATGTGTCCCACCAGAAGTCTAGAAATGAAATGTACACATTTTACATACAAACTGTACCTCACTCTTGGTTTCAAATGAACCAGTATACAAAAACATAAATGTAAAAAGTTTAAATTACTCTGTGAATTACCCAATTCTTCAGTCCCAGCAGTATTGTGAGTTAGGAGGGAGCAGGTCCATGTATGGCAGAGCACAGAGCATTCACTTGTCCCTCCTCTTGTTTTCATAGCACCGTTCTGATACATTTCATTAGAATGACTCATGAACTACAGTTGTGACTGCTTAGGAACGGCCTGGGTTATATTTGGATTCAGAGGCAGCCTGCTTTATTTTTCATAAAGGGCACATAAACCCAACACCCTAATGTTTCCTAAGCACACTCTGTGCTTTTGGGATGTGCAGTTTACTGCTTCTGAGGGATCCAATCAGAGGACAGAACGTCAGACAGAAAGATGATTGAAGAGGCTGGTAGAGAGAGATCATTTTGAGTCTGCCTTCCTTAGATTAGCAGTCTTGCCTCAGCATAGATCTGTACAGTTGGGTGTGAAGAACTACAGTAACCTCCACCCTGTGAGACATCAAAAGGGATGAGTGCAGGACCGTGTTGGGGGTAACGCATTACAAGTAACGCGAGTTACGTAATAATATAAATATAATATAATAAAGTAACTAGTAAAGTAACGCATTACTTTTTAATTTACTAGAAAATATCTCAGTTACTTTTTCAAAAAAGTAACGCCAGTTACTTTGTTTTCCCATTTATTGACAACAGTGCGCCGTGTGAACATGATCATACTGTAGTTTTAGACTAAATGTGAATGTGTATTGATTCATCCCACTCGCAAAATAACTTATTCAGTATTCATCAAAAATAATTAAAACAGTGAAATGCAAACTCAGAATATGACGCAAGCCTGCAATAATTAAATATGTTAAACAACACAAATGTGTCTAATACCATTTTAGCAACCAACGTGTTTGCTGCTGACCTTTGATGATTCAGTTCAACCATATTAATAAGCAAAAATGATTTTGATAAACTAACAATTGTGCTTCGTTGTTTTTTTTATTGCTGAAGAGTGTTGAACCCTCTTCTGTACAGACCTGAATTTACTCTTCCTTCAGCCTGAGGTTTATTCACACTTTTTGGTGTGAAAGACTTCTACATTTGCTATAAATAGAACTTCTTGTATTAAAAACAAACAATCAAGCCCTGCTCATATTTAAAAAGTAACGCAAAAGTAACGTAACACATTACTTTCCATAAAAGTAACTAAGTAACGTAATTAGTTACTTTTTTAGGGAGTAACGCAATATTGTAATGCATTACTTTTAATAGTAACTTTGCCCAACGCTGGTCCAGGACAGGTTTACATCATCGAGGACACAACAACCTAAGTCTGGTAGAAGGTTTTACAGATTTTACATTCATGCATGTACAATCCAGACAATGCTTCTCTTGCTTCTGTTTAAGTTTAACAAAGCAGCCGGGACAGTCAAAATTGTGAAAGTAGCATTCAAAATGAGCATCAGCAGGGTTGGAAACCTTCCTGTTTCGCTTGGTTGACCAAGAGAAGTTAAATTATTGAACTTGCCCAAAATAAATGCTCAGTTCTGCATTTCTCAGTTGTTCCATGCTTGATAGATTAAAGCACACCGTCTTTAAACACCGTTTTCACACTGTACTCGTAAGCAAAGTAACCCCTGATTTTACCCCTGAATGATCTGCGGCACGTTACGGCTCCGGATAGGTTTTGTTCCCTTCCTCCACGCGGTGCCAACTTAGAACCAGAACCAGAAGCGTTTAATAAGGGAAGCGGCAGGATTCGCGAGACCACGTGATTTGCCTGTCCAACATTATTTTTCTCGATTTCCTTGATTTATTTATTTATTTTTATTTTCCACTAAGATGGTTGGCTAAATGTTTATATTTTGTCCAGTTAGATTCTGTTTACTACTCATAAAACTCCTGCAATTAAACTCCATGCCTTGTCCTTTTTGAAATTGTCCTTGTAAAAATTATTTTGGTGTCATATAACAATGCGTGTTTCAACTTTTTCGAGGATGAAACTCTCCTCATCCATTTCTGGCCTCCTTGCAAGTATATATTGATACCAACGGGAGTCTGCACATGGTGATTATTTTAAAATTGACAGGATTATTTTACTTTTATTGTGATTAGGGTTATAGCTAAACTCCTTTAAGTTTGTTTATCCAAAGTGACTTACAAATGAGGACATTATAGAAGCAATCAAAACCAACAAAACAGCAACAACATGCAAGCACTATTACAGGTCCTGGTTAGCCTAACACAGTACACATGTAGGAAGGTGTTTTTTGTGTTTTTTAAGAAAACGAGTATATAGAATATAGAAAAAAGACACTTAGTGTTAGTTTTCCAAGAAAGGCTAGCAGTTAGAGAATAAATATGCAATTAATAGAGGGTCAAATGTGTCTGTAGTTTTTATAAAAACAAAGAAGACAGATTAGATAAAATATAATTAGTATAGAGAGTGCTAGAGTTAGAGGGTCAAATAAAGATGGAAGAGATGTGTTTTTAGCCGTTTCTTGAAGATGGGTAAGGATTCAGCTGCTCGGGTTGAGTTAGGCAGGTCATTCCACCAGATGGGAACAGTTAATGAAAAAGTCAGTGAAAGTGATTTTGTGCCTCTTTGGGATGGTACAGTAATGCGTCGTTCACTTGCAGAACGCAAGAATGATTATGGTTATGCTGAATTAAAGTCACAGTGCATTTGTTCTTGATCGAAATTTACCCGATTAACATAAAACAAAATAAAAAAATGTCACCATCAAATCATGTAAGTAATGTGTTTCGTATTTCACAATCACCATATGAAAAAATGTAATGCACGAAAACACATCACGTCCACAAGTCATTGCCCTAACTTAAAAGGTCTGTTAAATTAATAAAACTAGAGGCATTTGTTAGCTATAATATTACTTTTTCAATTAAATTATTTAATCCAATTACACTTTATTGTTGGAATTCAGCGTGTCTCACATTGATAATTAAAAACAATACAATAGAGGCACATTTCATACAAAAAAACAACAACAGTATGTACATAAACAGTGCATTAGAATAGTGATTCTTTTCTATTTATCAGAGCCCAGATGCCTTTTGAACCCCCAATTCTGATTTATTAATTTTACAGACTGATACACAAAAGATTTACCTAAAATAGCCTGTTCAATAGCAACTCTAAGCCTTCAAATGGCAAAACATATTTTGTTATGCAGTTATTATAATAATAATAATAATAATAATAATAATATTATTATACAATATAATAATAATATATTCTGAGACCGATATTGTAATAATACTTCACAATATTATTATTTTTACTATGTTTTTGATCAAATGAATACAGACTTGGTGAGAATCAGATACTTAAAAAAAAGAAAATTAAAACATTTTACTTACCAAAAGCTTTTGAATGGCAGTGTAATGTTTACTACTATCATTTTTACATAAAAAAAATGGAAAGGAATGTTATGAGTTAGAAAATAATACAGGGAAATTGGGCTAAACTGACCCGTTTTGTTAAGTCAAGGATAATTCTGTTTTTCGAATCTCTTTATATCCAAGGCCTTGTTTTGGCACAATGGCACACATATTCATAAGTGTGAGTAAATAAATCCTGTTCATTATTCATTTTCTAAATGTTGCAAGCCATAAATCAAATATGCAACAAGAATGCAATATTACCTTTGCCCTCATTCAATGTGAAAGAAGATTTTCAGTTTTACTGCACCTCAGTCTAAAAGCACAAAAATACAAAAAAAGGATTTGAGACTATTCTCTCTCTCAACTCAACTCTAGTTCCTCTGTAACCTTTTCAAAATGATTTCATTACATGCTAAAAAACTGTTTGTGGGCACTATGTAAACACAGTGACACATTTTCCCCTCCCTTCGTTCCGTGACATCACAGGGAAGTTGAGTTTATAAAGTAACCACAAGAATGCAGTGTGTCAGGCAAAAGAGTTGCGAGCAGACAGAGGGCTCTTTCTTATACTGCACTGCCAGGAAGACTGAGAAACAGTGACTCGACTCCACCTCTCACACACAGGCTCCAGGTACAGCAGTGGATATGTGCCGTACGTGCCGTCCATTCAGAGCAGCAGATTGTGTTGCTGAAACGAGGGTTATGTGATGCCCGCAGAGACTTCTGGACTGACCCCTGATGAGAGCCGGTAAGGTTTAATGCATATGGGCTGAGAAATGATGGATTGCTGGCCTGATGAGCATCTGTTTGTCACATGTGGCATAGCTGAGAACAGCTAACTCAAGTCAGGCCATATGCCCCTTTAACTTCTGAGCTCCTCCTGCATCGTAACTGACAGTCTGTGTAATGGATAAGCTTGTGGGCATGCTGAGAAATTTGTTTTTCTAATTTTGATATATACCACATGTGCATTCTGCGATATGACTTGCTTAACTCTGGCTGATATTCCTTAAATAACTGTTGACCTATTTCCAGATTAGTCTTGAAAAAGATGTGGTAAAACCATTTTGTTTATATTGAGGCCTGGAATTGTGCACTTTGCTTTCAAGTCTGAAAAATATTGCTGTTCGACATCACCAAAGTAGGAAGACAGGAGATACAAATCACTCATGAATATAAACTGGGCAATGTAAATGAAGGGCAGGTGGAGATTTATACAGGTCCTCTGGTTTTGTAAATATTTCCATAACAGGTCTAGAAACATGCAAGTGTTTGAATATAAGACAGACTCTTTAGCTGATGTTTGATATAGAGCTTCCAACTGATGAAACTAAGCAATTGCAACATTTTGGACCCTAAGGGCCTGTGCTGTATTTAGACAGTGTCCTCTCTTTTGTGAGGTTAATTTGTCTTATCTACTTGTGTTAAAATGCTTGTGAGCCTTGGAAAAAAATACTTGTCTACCTGGTTTAATCTAACAATCTCTTCACAAAATTAGGAGGAATTTGACTTGCACAACAGCATGTCTTTGCATGCAACTGATGTTGTCAGTGAAATTCAGAGCTCCATCCTGCCTTTGTGTGAAGCTGTGCGAGTCTTCCTGTTTAACATTTATCTGCCGATCTGAGAATTACTTAAAGTGATTGTTCTTCAGAAGGGTCGTGCTGAGGAGGTGAAGGATGAGAGTGAGAACGTAGAGCTGAATGCTCTTGAAGTCTTAAAAAAGTCTACGGCTGAAACTTCAAAATGGGAAACATGATATGATGCCTTTTAATGCTAAGCTTCTTGGAGAGTCTTCAAATTGTCTGTATTTGAGAAGAGAGTTGCCTTTTCTTGCAAGGTGTTTATCACACCTAAAAAATGATGCTACACAAACAGATTTCCTGTTGTGAAACTGTCTGCAGGAAGCAGGGCGAACACATTGCCTGCATGAATCGTGCACAGCCAAAACAAGATGCCGAGGCTTCAGAAAGTTTGTGCAACACAACATTTGAGAACTCCACTTTAGTGGTGCTTGCATACACCAAACTTTACAATTTTATTCCTGTGTATATTCTGAAAGTTTTTACAGAAAGGTTTGTTCGCATATCATTTGCCTGCTGGTTTAAGTTATATTTTATTCCTGAAAGCATGGCAATTCTCTTTTCTGGTTGTTGGCAGTATTTTCTGATTTATAGAGTATAAAATATATATTTAAATCTCCTTTGTGAAAACTTTATATATCTCGACAAAATGAAACCAAATTCTCAACAGGACCATTCCTACATTTTGGTGGATTTTGAGCAATAAAACAATATGATATATATATATATATTTTTTTTTAACCTGAGGGAGAAAAGTTAACAAAATAATCATGACCAATTATTTCACATTTAGTCTAGGACATTTGTACACCCTGTTACATGAAATTGTTTAAGTGCAATGAGTAACAGGGTGGACATTTAAGCTAATTGAAGCCCATTACTAACTATGAGAAAAAATAAAACATGCCAGAAGATTATTTAGAACTAATTTGAATAGAGGTATATCATCTATTAATTTATCCTGTACATACCGACACAACAGGGTGGACATTTTTAGGCTATACAGTAAGTCTTCTGAAAAATTATAAAAATTAAAATGTTTGAGTAATGAAAACATTTTGCCTATACTTTGTTCTTTCCTTCCAAAGAAATGATGTCACTTCTAACAAGCCACGTAATGTAGGGCATATGGTTAAGATTTTACATGGCGAGTATCAGTAACAGGGTGGAGGGGGGTATATCAACATAAATAGAATTGTATGTCAAAGATTAAATGTATATACTAATACTCAAAATTGCTAATTTAAAAATATGTGTATTCTTTATTCTAAAGTAAAGTTGAAAAAATCCTGTTTGGGGATGTAGGAATTTTCCAAGTGCTTCAAAATGTTTCTTGTTTTTACTATAGTTACTAATCATTATGAATTTGGGTTTATGGGGTGTATCTATGCATGAAAAATCATGTGGCATGGAAGTAAATTAACATTTTAGGTAAAACATGCAGTATTGTTAAATGGAGACATAAAATCCATCAATGTGAATGGCCTACATTGTGGTCTTAATCTTGGGACGAGTAACAACTTAAACTAAGTTCACATGTAATCGTTAATCTTCAGTTAAACTTGCAGTACAAATTGCTTCATTATTACATTGATAGCAGTATGTTGCTGTGGTATTTTTTCTAATCGTCATTTATCTGTCATATGGTGTTTTTGCTGAGCGTATCTTTTTGTCACCATCATTGTGGTATATGAATTAACGTCAGAGTGTTTCTAGTTGAGTATATTCATTGGTTCCTTATCCTTTGAAATAATGTATTTTTCATTTTTTTATAATATATTTTATATATATATATATTATAATATAATATAGTTTACCATCTACAATATTCAAATAATGATTTTTTAATTTAAATATGTTTATTTTTATATTTATTTGTATTTTATTATGTTTATTTACATAATTCATATTTGACAAAAAATAATTCAAAGTAAGTAAAATAACTAAATAACTAAAAAGCACTACAATAAAAATATATGTCATGACCCACTCAGCTGCTTATACAGATTCGTTCTTAGACCTGGTTAGACTCATGTAGCTGTGACTCAGGCCTGCAACATTGATGAGAGTCAGAATACATGAGAAACATGGAGTCACAAGCAGATCCACAGCTGACTTATCTTCTGCTCTCTCGCTCTCTTTCTCTTTTCTTGATATTTCTTTATTCGTTCACTCTCCATCTCTCTCTCCAGAAATGCCCTCATTCCATCACATCTGTGAGAGTCAAGGCAGAAGAGACTAAAATAGAGTTGGTGTCTCTAGAGGAACAATGCTGAGAGGAATCCACCCAGTATAAACACAACCCACAATCTCTCCAATTCTCACAGCCACAAGATACGAATCGTGAAAAGTCAAAGAGAAACATCTCATAAGCAATGCTTTGTTCTTAGACCCCAAAGGCAAGGCATTTTATGAGGTAGTTTGAGATTAAAGCAATAGCTCTGTGCATCAAGGATTTTGAAATTGTCCATCCACCATTTATTACAATTGGCTTGTGTGATATTTCCTCAGGATGTGACTTGCTATGACATAAGAGCATTTAGCAGGTGTTGGATCTGGATCAAATGGACAATTTCTTGATCTCTAGGTAGAAATCCCATGCTAATTACTGGTTTAATCGGATCTACTGTGGCTTTACATCTCAGATCACATTGGATTTGATCTCTACAGGAACTCCAAAGGGATTTTGAAGAACTCTCGCTGAACCATGAATGAAATCCTGCAGTTCTTCAATAACATATGGAACCTCGCTTCATCCAAGCATGAGCAGAGCGTCTACAACACGGTGTGCCTGGTAGTGCTTCTGACTCTACCGCTGGTTGTCCTCTTCACATCTCTGCTGGTGTGCTGTCATTGTTGCTGCTGTTGTAATGCCAACAGATGCCGGTGTTGTTGTCGTAAAGGGGAGACCTCAGGCACAAATACGAAAACCGAAAAGAAGAAAAAGAAAAACGGCAGCCAGAATAATGAAGAATTGTGGATTTCTGTCAAAACAGATCCTATGAGTAATGAAAGACTTGCACTGACTGTGGTGTAAACAATTTTATATGTATTTATCTTCATGGTACATGTTAAGGTACGAAAGTGTTACAGCAGTGTTTACTAAAATGTGCCTGAATGTAAAAAATTCAAAGTAGAATTTAAAAATAATTTTGAATAGAGGTAAAGTTTAGGAGTGAATGAATGTGCAAGAAAGTGTTGTATGGTGTGTGTTTTCCTGAAAGGCTTTCCAATAACCAATGTTTGGAGACATTTTGGAGACATTTAAACAATTGTACACTGCAAAAAACATTCTGTCTAAATGGCCACTAAGGCCATATTCACACTGCAGGTCTTGATGCCCAATATCCAGTTTGTGACCCATATCTGATGTCTGCATTTACACTTTACGCTTGGCAAAACAGCCTAAGTTAGACGTACTAACCTGGAAAAACATAGGCGGACATTTGCAATGGAGGCAGATGAAATGATAATACAAGCTTTTGAAAACTGTGGGATTGCAGCACGACTCCACTGGATTGAGCCTTCATCCACCATTTTGTCATTGAAAAGAGTCATGTGATCACAGTTGGTGTCCACCTGAGCTGATGCTGAGCTGAATCTTTCATCACCGTTGCTTTTTAAATTGCATACGACTCACATTGACAGGAATATCTGATCTATTCACCTGTGTATCCGATTTATACCAGATTTATTTCCACACATGAATGACTCTGAAACTGCTCTGAATCTATGTGCTTTTTCCATGTTTACATGTTTGTGGATAATACCTGATCTGTGCTACATGGGATGAAAAAATCAGAATTGGGTCACTTGAACTATGTAGTCTTGTAAGTGCGGCCTTACAAACAGTGTAACTGTATCAGAATTATTAGTACTCCGTTTTTCTGAATGTGTGCAACAACTGTCTTTATGAGTGTATCTTTGATTTATTCATTCAACTTATTTGTTCAAATAGAAGGATTATTTCATGAACGAAACTATAGTTAACATCTATATAAGTGAGTCATTGAATAATTTATATAACCAATACATTCTAAATTCATTCTGGAATGAAACATACCTCTGGTACGACACGCACCAATTGATTCTGTTTTGGCTACTTTTGAAATATGTTAGTTGGAGTGAAAATACAATATTGTGTCTAAAATGTAAGTTATTTAATAGGAAATTCTCATTTTTTAACTGCTGTATAAAATATATATATCACGCCCAACCATGTGATTTCCTGCAATATTCGGAACAATGGCGCTTGTGTGATATTACTTGTTTAATATTTCTAAAAGAATCAAATGTCAGAAATATGTCAGATTTCCAAAGAGCTTACCACAATTTTAAATGCTTCTAAAAGCTACACTTAAACCAAATATTGAATAAAATCATTTTCCAAAGATGCTGTAATATACAGATGTCAAAAACTTCTAGTGACGCACTTAGTGGGTAGCAACCACTTTTCCTTCACTTGAAGGATGCGATGCATTTAAAATGAGTTGCTTTAAATGGCTTCAGAAATTGATAGTTTCCTCACAAAACGATTTTTCTGTAAATATAACCTGCCTTTCTTTCTGTGATGATTCGTCTGAGAAAACCATTATTTTGCCTGAGAAACCATTATTTAAATGTGTGTGTGAGAGTTCTGTGTTGGATCTGTGATGCATAATGATGGATTTACTAGAAAGCATTTCAACAACACCATGACACTGGTCTCATAATTTCCTCCTAAACACCTTCATTCACAATGCAGTGAAATATTTATTATACTGAGCTCAAAACTCAGACTGATAGATACACCATTATCATCACAGTTGTGTGTAATTGAGCTTGCTTATAAACAAACTTTGATCTTCTTGCACTTTTCAGATGCTGGGATGTTTGCAGTGCCATAATTAGATGTTTATGTGGTACTTCAACGCATTCTGATTAGGCATGTCAGAGAGTCATGCATTAATATTCATCGCGTTATTTTTTCCCTTAACTGCTGTGTTTTACTACCATGCATTTCGGGTAGGGTGACCACTGAATTATTAATTATGTAATCAGTGAGGTTGGATCATACTTGTCCTTCGTTGATTTTGGTTTCTGGTACAGCTGGATCAAAGGAGAATGTTTCATTTGTTTGAACAACAAAGCTATCAAGTTCTGTTTCCTGCACTCTCGTTCAACATATGTGATACCAAAGCTGTAATCAGCCCTGCATGAAAATTAGTGTTTGTATGAATATGCTGAGGCAACATTTTCTTACTCTGTTAAGATGCAGGTAGATGCATGCAGATTTTTTCAGATTTTTTTTTTTATGGCACAATTAAATAAAATTATTTTTTATATTTATTGTGTGCTTTATTTTGTATATTAAACCTGTCAAAGTCAACAACTTATTTACATTTAATAAGTTAACACAATTTAAGTTTAATCATGAAACCAGTACACACACACACACACACACACACACACACACACATATACAGGTAAGCCTGCATTATAAGGACAGTTTCTTCAAACCAGAAAAAAACGTGGTTTATAGGGCCTATGCTTTCCTTTTATAGTAGAGCTTTCAAATAAAAAAATAAACACACACACACACACACACACACACACACACACACACATATATTATGTCAGTAAATACAGTAAATGAATACAGTATAAATACCGTAAATGCAGCCTTGGTGAACATAAGAAACATCTTTCAACTAGTGTCAATATATTTCCTGAGAACTTCAACACTAATGTTATCTTCTGTATCTCAAGCCAAAGGCTTTGCTTGAATGTACAATAGATCTGTCCAGTTTATTTTCCAACTGTCCCCAAATTTGCTTGATGGGGTTGAAGTCCGGACTTTGAGGGGTCCGTTCCAGCAGATTCCTTCCGTCGCAGGTAATTCTGGCAATTTTATTGGTAAAAGTTTGAAAAAGATTATAGGTATTATAATAGCCAAATTAAAGAATAACAAAAACCTGTTAAATATGCCAAGTGTTTTAACAATTTTGGCCACCAGGTTACAGATTGCAAGTTACCCTATTTAAAATATAATAAGTAGCTATTTAAATTACTTTATTAAAGTAGTGTAACTGATTACATTGGATTACTGTTTGATTACTTTTCTAAATTTCTAATGAATGTTTTCAACTGTTAATCATTTTAAAACATTTAAAGCATGCAGGCAGGGTTAACCTTAAAGTAGTACTCAACACTAATGATTACTGTCATTCTTTCAAAATCCCACATCACTTGAATTAAGATTATAATAATTAGAAGCATGGCCACCACAAAATCAGACTTGGCACCTCTTTTTACTTTCACAATTGTTCTGAGGTTAATTACAGTTTTAAAATCATAACAAGAAATAGTAAATATTAATACAATAAATATTCAAATGTAACCCCCTATGTAAATCTACATTTTCATAAGTAACTGTAATTTAATTTAAAAACAAATTCTCAGTAACTGTAACATATTACAGTTTATATTTATTTTGTAATTAAATTACTCAATGCTTTTACATAACCAGTCACTCCTAACAATGTGTGTGTGTGTGTGTGTGTGTGTGTGTGTGTGTATATATACATATGTACAGATATGCATTTGAATATATATATATATATATATATATATATATATACACACACACACACACACACACACACACACACACACACACACACACATATGCAATTGAAGGTTTCATACACCTACACTTCAGATGGTTCATTAAAATGTATTCAATAGACCTAGAATATGGTAAAAGCAAGGTGTGATATATCGTCTGCATGTTTATATGGGGGAAAAAAGCACTTAGTGAACATTTTTCAGCCAAGGACACACCCTAATGCTGCAGCTTTCCATCACATAACAGTTGTGAGCATCAGGGGGCAGGGCAGAGGGCTGAAAGGGAAACTCTCCCCTGGTTAAACACACCCACAGTCCAGATTCCCTCCACCCAAACAGACCTTGTTTTGTCTCATGCTTCAGCTCACACTAATGCAGGAGGAGAAGGCGGGGAGAGGAAATATAACAAACCCCATTCAAAACAGTGATTCAGCCATGGACTGATGAGAGAAATATGAAGCACACTAAGCTGCAGGCTGAACACATGCCACTTTTGTTAAGCGGCACAAAAGGGGTCCGGAACACTTGATGGTACATTTCGGTACCAGAATCCATGGGGATTTTGATCAAAACATGCCTATAGAAAGAAAATAAATAAAAAAACACATTCTATAGCCTGCTATTTTCCCAGTAGATATGCCAGTTTGGCAGATGTCTGGAGACCTGAAGATGAGCCAATACAGTCCAGCTCCTGCTGAGGCTGATATGTCTCCTTCTGATGTCAGTTCCTCTACAAGAACAGTTATTTTCCCGGTAGGCTCTAGACCAGGGTTCCTCAAATCTTTCCCTGGAGGGCCGATCTGCTGCAGAGTTTAGCTCCAACCCCGATCAAACTCACCTACCTGTGATTTTCTAATTTACATTTACATTTACATTTATGCATTTAGCAGACGCTTTTATCCAAAGCGACTTACAGTGCATTCAGGCTATACATTTGTTTTGTCAGTAATGATCTTAAAGGCTCTATTTAGCATGCTCAGGTGTGTTTGATTAGGGTTAAAGCTAAACTCTGCAGGAGTGGACCAGATTTTAGGATGGCTGATCTAAACTTACATTTCCGGTTACTCTGAGGGGGTGATGTGAAGATTTTCGAGCAACTGGCCAACTGCAGATAAAATGCTGCAGTATGTTGTGCAATTTTCCTAATTTCCCATCATTTATGGCTGTAGAGCCAGTCAACTCTGATCCCTTAAATGTGAGAGTGAAATATTCCAAAAGCTTTTTTATTTCAACAAGCTTTATTTCTGTGAAAATATGCGACACTTGATTCTGTGTCTGTGTCAGGAATTATAGTACAACTACAGTACACATCCAGATGGAAGACATTATATCTTGATATCTGTTATAAAACGTCTTTTTGTACATGGAATTTAATTAAATCATAATTGGCAGCTATTATGATGGGGACAATCCTGAATATCCATTCAAAATCTTATCATACAGTACAAAGTCCTTTGGTGCAAAACACTGTAATAAAATCTTTATCACACTGTCTGTGAAGATTATAATTCAGTATACCTTCACTTAAATGTATGAAAAACACCCTTTGTGTTAGGAATGGCACTGTGATGTCAGGCATGATATACTAATTTTGATTTGCTTTTGGATTTCTTTCATATACAATGTGTATATATACTAAATAAAAAGAAGTATATCATATTCTATTCAAAATATGCCTTTTGTATATTGATACAAAATAAAGTTACACAGCTTACAATCTACAGCATAGAGTGGCTTTCGTGATATGAAGAACTATTCCAACCTGGTTTGATCCAATTCCCATATGTTTTGGATTTTAATATAACATTTTGTGTTTTGTTGAGTGATTATTAATACACAGCTCCTCTCCTTTTTAATGACCTCTTCTGTCTCCCCGCTGCCCCGACTGGCCGGATCTTTATTTCTGCAAAGTCGAGAGACTGGAGATGCCCCTTCCATGGCTCCCAGTTCACTCCCTGAAACGCAATCAGACAAATATTACGATTATTTTAATAAGAAACCTTTCTTATTATAATCAATGTTGAAAACAGTGTGGAAAACATGCTACTTTTTTAAATAGAAAGTATAAAAAGAACAACATTTGTTAAAAATAGAAATCTTTTAGGACTACAAATTTATTTACTGTCACTTTGGAACAATTGAATGCATCCTTGCAGAATTAAATCATTTATAGTACAGTATAAAAGTATTGATTTACATCTTGCTGAATAGTAGTGCATGCTAGGGTCATTTATATATAACACTGAATAAAAATAAATCAATAAATAAAAACTTTCTACACTTTGTGACCTAAAATGTTGTTTTGCTTCCTCCATGAAAAACATTCAGTATACCTGTTAGCCTCGCAGAAATAAAGGCTATAATGGGAACATAAATCTCCGACCAGCTTGAAAGTATTGTCTTATTTGTGAATTTATGAGATCTGATAGATCCAGGACACTGATTTTCTTCTGAGTTATTGGGCTATTTCTTTTAAATGGTTTGGCTTTCAATCCTCCCTTCAGTGTTGTAATTTGAGAGCTCCCTCTGCTGGTTATTACATCTCAATTCTGCAGAATCTATAGCAAATAATGCACCAAAACATATCCCCAATTTTTTCTTCCAAAATTCACTCTGCTTCATAACAAAATCCTCTTAACTCACCAGACTGTGTCTGCTGTCCCCAAATCTGCCGTTCAGATTGGCCAAGTGGCAGTTCTTATACCACCAGGCACCTTGGTGAGTCAGAGCACAGTTACTAAGCGCAATGTCATTGTCTGAATCCACCGTGGAGAAAGACCCTCCCTGGTGGTAGGTCATGGCATCACCTGTGCACAACGTGTTATTAATAACACGACTTTGCTTCACATAACTTAGCAGGCGTAATCGGGTCATATAATTCAACTCACCAGCATTTCCCTTGTAGTTGCCAATGGTAAGTTTAAACTTCTGTTTAGAAGATGCTACTTTGAAGTTATCATAGATGGCATACGTCCGCTCTGATCCCAAGCCCAGATCGAAACGCACTTCATATTGTGTAGGAGTATTAGTCAGTTCATGGATCTTCTCTAAGCCTGGTCAACAACAAAAAATATCAAAATCAATATCCAGTTCAGTATGAAGCAAAGACACGGGTAAGTGAAATTTTCAATAAGCGTATAATGTGAAATCTTTATTAGATATACCAAGCCAAAATTCTTCTGTCAGTTCTCCAAAGCCTTTCATATATTCTCTCCAGCGCCTCATGAAATCTAATTTGCCGGTGTTTCGTCTCTGGAACACCTGTGATTGATACATAGAATAAGTTGTTAGATACAACACTCATACTGTGTGTTGTAGATACAAAATGAATTAATAAAATCAAAACAGTAAGAATATTTAACAAATGAAGCCTTGCATTTTATGAAGTCGTCTCAGTATTCAATAAGCTATATGAAAATATAGTAATAATAACGGCATACTCACAATCCAGCCGCCGCCATCAGTTGTCATGTCACAATACACCTGTATGCTTCTGCTACGGTTGTTGTTGACGTAAATTGTGTAGACGCCACTCTCCATGTTTCCATTCCTCATAATCTGAGTGCAGTCCATTGGGAACGGGTAGGCCTGGCCCACTAAAATATAACGGAAGTGGAATAAATGTATGAGGGTTTTTTCTATTAACTTGGCTATATATTTAATATTTGGGGGAAATAACGCTTGGAGATATGTTTATACACTAGGTGTCTCATAAATGTGTAAATGAAGGAATGTAGTACTGAATATATTACCTGTGCTAAAGCTGGTCTCCACTACTCTACTCCTCTTCGTGCCCCTGTAGGCAATAAGAGTGACGATGTACTTTTTCCCCACTGCAAGGTCAGAAAGAGCAAATCTATTCTCCCGCGCAGTCAACATTTTTTCCAAAGTCTAAAAAAATAAAGCAGAAAATCAGTGAAACAAAGATGAACTTTGGGACAAACTGACATGTGTCTGTCAGATAGTAACACATATATACAAATATAACAGATGCAAATTAAACAGGGAAAACTTTATGATAAAGTTAATTAGCTAATGCATTGGGTATCATATTAAAGCATATTATCATTTTGCAGCATTTTTTGCACGCAATATGGCATTCTTTTTTGTTTATTAAAATAAAATAAAATAAAATAAAAACAGGCATTTATGATGTTACAAAAAAATCAGTTTCAAATAAATACTGTAACTTTGAACTTTCTTTTCATCAAATAATCCTGAAATATTTATCAACACATATCATGTTTTCCACAAAAATATTTTAACTTTGTTTAGAATAAAAAACTTTTTCTTGAGCACCAAATTAGCATATTACAATGATTTCTAGGATTGCATGACACTGAAGACACTTATGATGGCTTTGCCAAGGAATAAATTACATTTTAAAATGTATTAAAATACAAACAGGTATTGTAAATTGTAATAATATCTCAGCATTACTGTTTTACTGTATTTTTTTATTAAATGTAGCCTTAGTGAGTATGAGACTACATTTTATTTCAATCATATGTGAATCAAATTATATATATTTAAAATATTGTTCATGTTTTTTCATAATACATTAATGTTAATTTATACAAATTGAAATGTTAAAATGTATTCAGCAACATTAATAAACGCCATAAAAGTATTGTTTATCCTTAGTTCATGTTAGCTATTGCATGATCTAATCTTAACATAAAACCCCTGTAAAGTGTTAAACGGACACAGTATTGAACTGAACAGGTTTCAAAAGCTGTCAGCGTGTAGAGCAAACCTGCATACTGCCATCCTCAGCCCTGTAGGTCAGGATGTAGCCATCAATATTAGCCTGAGGAGCTTTCCATGTTATAGTGGAGGTTTGAGTCTGGACATCAATGGCTTTGAGATTCTTTGGCGCATCAATATCTGCGGATCAACAAACAGCCCTCGGTTAAATGAGGTCTGGAAAAGATCATGAAATACAACTCATTCTTAATGAGCTCTTAACAAATGAGAAATGTCTCTCCTTAGAACTATGAGCATTAGCATTCCAGTTACTGTCGAAAACTGATAGATTCTTCCTTTTTAAGCTTTATGTTCAGAATTAATTCACTTATCACTATTGCTGAGACAAGACCTTCGACATGCTTCATTTGACATTTTTAGGCAGTAGAAGAAAGCACGGGAGCAGAGCCACGGAGCCTGCTTGAATCAGATAACCTGTTTCAGCCTCGGTTGTGGCTTTTCTGCTTGAGCGAGGGCCTTTCACAGCCCAGACGTAGACTGTGTAGAGAACTCCAGGCTTCAGAGCAGTGAACCTGTAGGAGGCGCTGTCAGCTGCTACTCGAACCTCCTGAGCAGAGCCATCTAAAGAGCTGTAGCTCAGCATGTAGCCATCAATGTCGGCCTGCACCTTGTCCCACGTCACCAACGCCGAGTCCTCTGTCACCTCTCGGGTTAAGAGGTTAGTAGGGGCGTCTATATCTAGAAAGCCATTTGTACAACAGGTTAATTCACAATATTGCTGCATTTCAGACATGCAGGTATAGAAAGTGCAGCAGAGGAGATGTAAGATGATGTCAGCATACAAAGTAAAGTGTAAAAACAATTGTCAGGCCGTTGGTGCCCTATGCAGTCATTTGTTATAATTCATAATGTACATTACCTCTATTGTTTGTAATACATAATGTATTTTAACAGTTTTGTGCAATAAAGCCATATGATCACTTGCTTTTGCTACTTTATTTGAACTAATTCTTACTGCCTCATTGCTATATGTATTTTAAGTAATTTTAAAGGTTATTGTTCATTTAGGTCTATTTTATTACTACCCAAAAAATCTGAAAATGTACCTGCTTGTTGGAGAAAGTGTTAATAGTAGTATAAACTGACAGCGATATGAACTTGAAAGGTAATCAGCTAACCTAGTTAGTTTTACTGCCTCATTGCTATATGTATTTTAAGTAAAAAGGTTAGATATCAATTTAAACTATTTTATTACTACACCTTTGGTAGCTTCCTTAAAGACATCTTGAGTAAAACTCTATATTTAACAAAGCAAATGGAAACGATGTAGTCAGTTTTACAGAATACGTAAATTTGTTGCACATAACCTACATTGATGTTTAACTGGAATGACAGGAAGAAGAACTTTAGATCAAACAATCAATCAATTGGTTATGGACAACCATAAAGACATCTTGAGTAAAACTCTATATTTAACAAAGCAAATGGAAACGATTTTAATGTCAGTTTTACATTAAAGCCACGCACAGATGGACAGTTTGTTGCACATAACCTACATTGACGTTAACCTTGACTGCAAACATGCAACTTTGTGTTAGTTTGCATGAGCCGACTGGGAAGAAAATTCAAAAACCTGTTTCTGCTTCTGTCGAGCTCTTTTTGCTAGAGCGAGGGCCCTTGATGGCCCACACATAGACTGTGTAGAGAACTCCAGGCTTCAGAGCAGTGAACCTGTAGGAGGTGCTGTCAGCTCCTACTCGAACCTCCTGAGCGGAGCCATCTAAAGAGCTGTAGCTCAGCATGTAGCCATCAATGTCGGCCTGCACCTTGTCCCACGTCACCAACGCCGAGTCCTCTGTCACCTCTCTGGTCATGAGGTTAGTGGGAGCATCTATATCTAAAAAGCCATTTGTACAACAGGTTAATGCACAATATTGCTGCATTTCAGCCATGCAGGTATAGAAAGTGCAGCAGAGGAGATATAAGATGATGCATGTCCATGTAAAGGAATGCATCACTGAACCATGAAGGTAGCCAGTTTATCCTTTTCATGCTGATACAATTAGCTTTAAATCCCGGATGCAGATAGTAAATCCTATTATTTCCCATCGCAGTTTGACTTCATTTCCCTCCTGGATCAATAAAGTCTTTAATCTTATCTAATGTTGTTTTGCTTCTTCAAAAAGTTGAACGAAAATTAATTACTTTAATTAATGTAAATTTGGAAATGTTCTATGCTTATGAAAAGTGCAATTTTCTCAAATTAGATTTCAGCTTGATTAATGCAGCCAGCAGGTTCTGTTATAATGTTGCAATTGATCACAACACCACAGAGACAGAGAAGCAGAAACAGCACAACGTGCTGTAGAACAGTATTCTTAAATACCATGTCTTATATGAATACTTACGGATTTAAAAACAGAAAGTATCAAAACTGTCAAGAAAAATCACTGATTTCGTGTCATTGCCTGTGTTTTTCAAGAGCAAAAATAATAACAGGTCAATCAGTGCTGGTTATGAAATGTAGCAGCATTTGAATCAATATGTATTTCTAATATTTCCCATTTCTATGCTGCTATTGTTTTGTTGTAATTTCAGGAACCTCTTATCCACATTGTTTACATGTGAACTCATCTTGTTCCTGATGTTTCTGATATTCTTGATGATTGCAGGGGTCTGCATAAGGCCACCCTGACCAAAATCAATAGATGGTAACATGGAATGTTCTGACATCTTTCACAAACATGTTTTTAAAAGTTATATAAATGTTCATATAATGTTTGATTTTGGATGAAAAAGTTAGTAGAATGTTCTAAGAAGCATTTTAACCTTTAAATCATGTTATATATCTATGCTATCCTACATTAAGAAAACTGGTCATTTCAATGTTTTAGAAACATTTCCAAATAATGTTCCCACAACATTTATATAACCTAAATGTGTTCCCTGGGATGATAGAAGTTCATATGGTTGACACTTTCCATTTAAACTAAAGATTTACACATTGAACGAATCGGTAATACAAACACAAAACACGATAAAATAGCGTAAAAAGACCATTTTGCTAAAACAATGCAGATTAACATTTGTTGAGCAATCAGCAGAGATGCTAATTCCCTAATATGAAATATTAACATAAAATCTGCATTACTACATTACATATTAACGTGCCTGAGGCTAATTAAGCCAGTAGCAAATATTATACAGTGCTGTTTAGGCACCAGCTACTGTAAGCAACATGATTAGGTTTCTTACAAAAAACATGAATTTGTTTAAAGGCTAATCTAAGCTTTCAGTTCCCTGGTTCCAGTAAGCAAAGGTAGATATTCCAATCATTCATGCAGTTTGTCAAAGGCTGCATCAGTAACAATGTAAACAGAAATACACAATGTGGCTCACACTACAGTGCACATATTTCTTCTAATGCTCTTTAGACGCTGTAATGTGGACAGTGATAAATAGTTATGGAAACCCAACAGAGAATACGCGTTTGGGTTGTGTTTCCTGACTGACTGTCAGCTGGTAATGCACTTAGTCCATCTGCTTTACTGTCTACAGTAGCACTGGATGAACACCTCTCTTGTTTTCTTAACCCTTATATGTTCTTCGGTGCCTTTTTGACCCACAAACGATGTTTGCTTAATTAAAAAATAATAATATCTTTGTCTAAATGGCATGAAACTTTGTACGGTGTTAAACACCATCTAGATCTACAAAAAAAATGGAATGATATCTTAATTTTATGATTGTGTGAAAAAAACAGTCGCACTTATGTTCTTTGGGGTCTCTGAAGACCCCAGGAAATAAAATGTAATTTTTTTTTTTTTTTACTCTGTTTATTAATGTTTAAAAAAAAAGTTTTTTAGTTTAATGTAGTTTTCGGAGGATTTGTGATTTAAATTACATTTACATAAATCAATTAAAACATTTGTATATAGGGTTTATACAAATAACTTTTTATGTCAAATTTATAAAATAAATTATACAAAAAACTTATGTAAAATTCACTTTATAAAAGACCCACGTTTCTAACTTTCATTCATGGGGATAACATTGTTCATTTGACATGGTTTGGTCTAACATTTTTGCCCATTTTTGTGGAAATTGCACTTTTAAAATTAAAAAATTATAATTTTTACCACTAGATGGCTGCAGAGCTCCACTATGTGCTATTTGACCAACTAAAATATATATTTTAACACAAGTTTTTTTTTCACTTGGATTCATATATATATTCTGAAATCACAACTATAACAACAAAAATTACTTTTTGTCAAAGTTTAGCATTTTTAGAACTGAATTTTTTTGTTTAAATAGACATTAGCCTGTCTGAGCTCAAGTGAGAGTGAGTTTAATCTCTGAGAGCTAATCATCTGATATGTAGGAAGTAAGTGAAATCAGCCTGAAGGCAGTCTTGGCACATGTAACTGGAGCCAGTGATACGCATCAGTAAAGGTAAAGCAGCAGCAGACGTTGGAAGTTGCAAAAACCTCAATATAACCTATGTGTGTGTGTGTGTGTGTGTGTGTGTGTGTGTGTGTGTGTGTGTGTGTGTGTGTGTGTGTCATGTGTGTGTGTGTTTGGATGAATTAATGTCAGGTGGTTTTGCATTTTGGATTATTTTATTTGAAGAGACCCTGCATAGAAAATGGACAAAATTCATCTGCAAAATCAGAAACAACGCAGAACACACATGAATATGTGTGACACATCTTACGTGACACACTTCCAACAATGCAAAACACATCCACAATGCAAAATGATCATGCTCACACGCGCACACACACACACAGGGGAATAAATTTGTGAGACAAAAAAAACCTGTTCTCTTATTTGTCAAATAAAATTATCCAAAATGCAGAGCCACCACAAAAATGTATTGGTGGCACATCGACAATGCATGCACACACTTAAAATTATATGAAAAACAGATGATTGAAATAAATGATAAACTCTAAAGACTCCAACTTTTCTCTTTGTAATATCTTGTTCAGGTTTGATTCTAATCATAATATAATATTATAATAAAAAAAGATTTTCAGTTCTAAAAATGCAAAAAGTTGACAAAGTATTTTTTATTGTTATAATTGTGATTTCAGAATATGTTAATATGAATCCAAGTGAAATCAGTTGGTCAAATAGCAAATAGTGGAGCTCTGCAGTCATCTAGTGGTAAAAATTATATTTTTTTATTTTAAAGTGCAATTTCCAACAATTTTACACTAAACCATGTCAAATGATGTGGGTCTTTTATAAAGTGAATTTTACATAAAAAGTAGTTTTTACATAAAAACCAGAATTTTTTGCATTATTTTTTAAATAACAAATCCTCCAAAAACTACAAAATTTGTAGTAAAAACATTAATAAACAGAGTAAAATTACATTGGTTTAAAAATAAAACTATTATTTGTTAAAAATTACATTTTGTTGCCTGGGGTCTAAAAAGACCCCAAATACCATGAGTGCACAACCCACAATGAAGACCGCACAAGTTAAAGGGGTCCTATTATGCTTTTTCACTTTTCACTTTCACACTTAGAATTTTAGTCAGTGTGTAGTGTATATGTTTGGACATAAAAAGATCTACAAAGTTACAAATCTTAAAGTCCACTCCAAAGGGAGATATTTTGCTTTTTAAAAATCCCTTTTCAAGAACTACAACGAAAGGCTCGTTTGGACTACAAATTTTTTTTTATATCACTGTATTTCTGAAGGAAACCAACTGTCTTCAGAAAATTTTGGATGTCATTTTCATTTCATCTTGCATGTATTGCCTGATAAAACAGCGTTTGTTAGTGGAGCGCTGCTTTGTGTACAGCGTTACCGAGGAAATCTAGATCTCTAGATGTCTGTGGGACTATGGTATAAATAAATTCAACTGTATAACAGTTTCACTGCAACTCATGTTATAATGTTAGAATTAAAGAACACTAAACATAATAAATATTACCGTTGCGCTTATCTGTACATAGTAAATGCAGTTATGTTTAAGTGGTTGTTGACCACAACAAAATTTTGACAGTGATTTTGCAACAACAGTGATTTTGCAAAAAAAAAAAGAAATAACGTTACCACTATGTCTTGCAATATATGTGTGTGCAAAGGTTCTGCACGATCCTCTTGTACAATTTTATCATGGCCTGAAATTGATACCACTGCTCAAATTGATATAGCAATATTGACGAACTTGCTGTTTTGGCAAGGGGCGGGGCAGTACTGAAATTTGTTTCAGCGTTATATGCTGTTCGCCAATCACAACGCACTGGGATAGCTAACCAATCATAACACATTTCATTTTTCGGAAGGCGGGCCTTCATCAAACCCTGAACTAATCGAGCTGTTTGTGCCAGGCTATGGAGAAAAGTATTGTAATAATCTAAATTATGTGAAAAATAATGCGATTTTTCGAACCACCTAGCATAAGAGCATGTTCTAGTACACCCCCAAAACAAAATCAAGACTTTGTAAAAGAGCACAATAGGACCCCTTTAAACTTGAATTTCTATGAAGGAGTCTTCTTATTACAAGGATGGCGGTTTAAAAGAGCTTAAGAGAGATTTGTTAAAAATGGTTCATCTTATGGTGAATTAAAAATACTAGAAGATTATGGGTCCATAATACGCTGTTGACAACTGGTAGGTTGCTGGTGCTTGCAACACCATAGTTATGGTCTGATTCATAGATAGCACAAAATGCATACCATGCATCTGCCAAATGCACAAATGTGGATGTTTTCTTCACGGAATGCATGCAAGTCTTGTTGGAGAGACAAAATTTTTCAAAATCAAGTACGGAAATGACTGCTTAGGTGCACAAGAAAACAATGAACATAGGAGAATGCCAATGTTCCATTCACTGCGAAGCTCAAGAGATCAAAGCATAGTGGCAAGATCCCTTGAGGAAATAAAAACAGTGAGGGTAAAGCCCCACATTCTCACACAGAAGGCGAACAGCTTACCCGTCTCAGCTTTGGTCATGCTCTTCCTACTGGAACGAGAGCCCTTGTAGGCCCAGAGGAAAAATGTGTACAGGACTCCTGGTTTCAGAGAGGTCAGCTGGTAAGAAGTAGCGTCCGCGGCCACTTTAATTTCTCGGCTGGTGCCCTCTGCAGAGCTGTAAGTCAGCATGTAGCCATCGATCTCAGCACGAACACCATCCCACGTCACGGTTGCAGAGTTCTCCGTCACCTCCCTGGTTGCCAGATTGGTTGGGGCATCAATGTCTGTTGGAAAAGATAATTCAAGGCATTCAGGTAAAAAATTTAATAATGGTAAAGTGCAGAAAAAAGAACACTTTCTAAATCAGTTCTTCTTTCTTTTTCAAGAAAATGTATTTTTAAATAAAATCCATAATATTTGAATATTTATAGATACTATATACTCACAATTGTGTATAAAAAACTACTTCAGAGATTGCATAGACTATCTTTATTTGTATTCGAAAAATATATTTGTAAAAGTAAACGTCGACTTTGTTATATATAGATTATTTTATTTTAAATACAATTGAATATTTAAACTACTGAAATATTGTTTGCGTGAATTAAATGTCAATTTCATTTGTTATAAAACACAACTAATACACAAAACTGAATCAGATAAAAAAAAATGCATATGCAATTTTTTTCCATAAATACTTTTATTCCCAAATACCTTTTTAACAACATTTAGTAAAATGCATGCTTAACACACAGCATCCATAATATTTAAAAATGTATAAGATTTATAAGTATTATTTACTCATAATTGCATATGATCCAAGGACTTCAGAGATTTCAGAGAATGTAACTTTTTGTTTAATAAATATAATTGTATTTGCTGTCAAAAGATTAACTGCGATTAATTGCATCCAAAATAAAGGTTTTTGTTTGCATAATATAATGTATGTGTAATGTGTATGTTTATTATGTATATATAAATACACAATCAGTTTATACATGTATATACAACATAAATTCTTAAATATATACATGCATGTGTTTGTATTTATATATACATAATAAATATACACAGTACACATACATATATTATGCAAACAAAAACCTTTATTTTGTATGTGATTAATTGTTTGACAGCACTAATTTTTTATTATAAAATGTTTTAAATATAATTTCCTATTTAAACTAAATTATCTAAATAAATTGTTTAAATAAATAAAACTATTTTATATATAAATATTGATAAAACATGATACATTTACTTTTTAGTTACACAAAATCATATGAAAATATAATTAAAAAGACTTGTCCTGTTTTAGTGTAAATCTAACAACAATTAGTGCTATTTATACTTTTTGAAAAAAGCATACATTTAAAGACATTTTGTTTAGGTTACCCGACAAACGTTTTTTAGTGAATTCTTGATTGTTTGATGCTGTTGGTTTTTTTTCATTTCTTAAGGCTTATGGATTTGCAATTATCAGGACCTGAAGATGTAACTGAGGATGTGTGCAGGGTCATATAGGCAGTGGAATATGCATTTGTGAGCAGTTCCACTGAAACTAAGAAAGTGCCCATGCAATGCAATAGAGGAAGTGAAGAGACAAGGAAAAGCAATCATCATTTAGGCTACCTTTCTGTGACTGCAACAAGGTTAGCTGAATGTCACCATGCTATCCGCATCATGGAAACTGATTCCCGATGCCTTCCAAGATTGCTAGAATCCACAGCTCTCATTTTATGCTCTCTGATTGCCAAGGAGGGCTTATCATTTTTGACTCATATGAGTTTGAAACATGGGCCAGAATACAAAGCAACAGCTGAAACTGGAAAGCAGACAACGCTAACGCTAACTGCATTTATGATACACTGAAAACTTCGTGATTCCTGCAATATCCTAATCAAGATCTCCACACAAACAACCACGTCATAATGACAAGATATGTGCCAAACAGCTCTTTTCTGTGCTTATTCAAATAATATGCGCTTTATCAAACAGCGTGAGAGATTGAGATGACTGCCAATCGTATCTCTATTCCTGTCTCTGACCATTGAATTATGGTCAGATTATAAATATTTATCCTAAATTTCTCTGGACAGATTTCAAGCTTCCAAGCCAAAGTACAGCAGGGGAGATAAAAGCTGGAAGCTCTTTTGAATCATGGAAAACTGTTTATCCATGATGAAAATTAGGGCAGAATTATAGCATTATCTGCTTCATAAGATGTGTATTGTAGATTTGCTGTGAAGAAAAACAATGCAATGCAAAACGATGCACAGAATATGGTGCCATTTTTTCAATCAATTGTGAGTGTATTCATGTCATCTGCATTGCAATTAGCACTTCGTAAGTTTTAATACTAGAAAATAAGGTAATCAAATAAAAAATTCAACTTTGATATATTGCATAAATGAAAAAAATGCAATATTTTTTTATATATAAAAAAAAAATCTCCTTTGTTTTTTAAAACAATGTTTTTTTAAACAACATAATTTAGAACAAAGTGACTTTGAACGTGGAATGGTTGTTGGTGCCAGATGGGCTGGTCTGAGTATTTCAAAAACTGCTGATCTACTGGGATTTTCACGCACAACCATCTCTAGAGTTTATAGAGAATGGTCCGAAAAATAAAAATATCCAGTGAGCGGCAGTTGTGTGGACGAAAATGCCTTGTTGATGTCAGAGGTCAGAGGAGAATGGTATAAGCTGCTATTCACCGTTACACGTTGAGGCCGGATTGTGGAGAGAAGTGGCGAAGCAAATCTCACGGAGCCTTTATCTTAATTTCGTTATTGCCAAATACCCATCTTAATTTAGAATTTATATTAATTTAATATGTTAATAAAGACTCCTTTTTATTGGCACGTTGGCCTATTTATAGGCTAAGTGTATGCCTAGGCCTATTTAGAGTGCTGAGATAATACGATGTTACAGAGGACTTATTTTATTTCTTTGTTCCAACCTCCAAGTGGACTATAGCCTAAGTTAGTCATGAATAAATTATGCTAAAACATGTATAAATGACTAATTCTTGACAAAAGGCAAAAGAGCTCTGTGCGTGCGCACATTTGAATAATGATTGGGCTGTAAACAGGTTTGGGCTTTTAAAAAGCTGTCAATCAAAATGTACTTGTCGGGCTCGGGCCCTGTCGGGCCTAACTTTTAAGGCCCGATTACAGCTCTAGTGCAGCCGACAAATCTGCAGGAACTGCGTGATGCTATCATGTCAATATGGATCAAAATCTCTGAGGAATGTTTCCAACACCTTGTTGAATCTATGCCACGAAGAATTAAGGCAGTTCTGAAGGCAAAGGGGTCCAACCCGGTACTAGCAAGTGTACCTAATAAAGTGGACAGTGAGTGTGAGTGTACATCAAAATTGTCTGGTATTCAAAATGGCCTTTAAGTATAGAAACTTTGTCTTAAGTTAATATAGTCCTTGTTAAAGTAAGTAAAAACACCTGAGCAGGGTTGTTGTTGTTTTTTTCTAAAGACCTTCTCGGAAATAAAGCTTTAAAGTGCTGATCAAGACGTGAGGTCTTGCTTACCCACTTTCAGGACATCAAGTTCTTTGAAACAGTCGAATCCAATGATTTGTTCCACTGAACAAATGATGCATTAAACTCCCTTGTGGAGGATGAACTACACCTGATTGCTATAGAGGAGGTGATGAGGGACACATTGATTTCAGGGTAGAACAAAAGTATCAAAGTCTGTGGTAGATTGAATGTCTTCAATTGCAAAAGAAACGTCCCCTATTGAGCCATTTTCTTCTTTTTATAGAGGCAGTCTTTTCAGTTAATTTAAAGTTGTGTTTATAGTGCCCAAGAACTTGAAAAACTCAACGGTGCTGTTCAAGTCATTGATGCTAAAAGAAACCAGGCTGGGGGCCTTCAATCGCATCTATAAATTTCACTCTTCATCTTCAGGTCAGTGTGAATGCTTCAGTTAATCAGTCGTAAAACACAAGGAATCCTACATTAAACTATATGGTCTCCCTACATTGCACTGGATAACAAGAACAATATACACTCTGGCTTCTCTGTGATGCACACGTGCAAAATATGCCATGTCCATGAGGAAGCATTGAAAAACCATTTCCTGTTCCTACGGATTGGTGCGGCTAAGTGTGGGAGTAACTGGTGTTGTAATTCATAAGTTGCTGAGCGTAGGGAAAATACTGTCAACCGGAGGCCCCACTAATGGTGGCTGTAGCTGTCAGGAACAGACGCAAAGGATGTAGTACTACCTTAAATTTAAAGGCAGAATCGAGTATTAAATTCTCACTAACCCGAGCCCTTTCTGAACTTGAGAATCTCACTGTGACTTACGTGTGTGCAACTACAGAAATCAGATGGCTCTTTATATAAAATGTGCAATAACACCTAAACTATTTATTTTAGAAGCCTCCTAATACAAATATACTATCATTTTGAGCCAATACTCAGATGATCCAATACAGACCACTTTTTTTGGCAACACCCCGACTGTGTAAAGTAAAAATCTCTTTCTTGGAAGAGATTAGCGCTGTTGGGATAATATGAGGTCAGATGTTACCTAACTGACAAGGATCAAATAAAAAAGCACTATACTTCAGCTCGAAGCTCATTTAAAGGGACAGTTCACCCCAAAATGAACATTCTATCTACTCATGCTTATATAATTCCAAACATTTAAGACTTTGTTTCATCTGTGATAGAAGATATTTTGAAGAACATTCAGCTGTTTACATACTATGAAAGTCAGTGGGGTCCAAAACAACACTGGACACCATGGACTTTCATTAAATTTCATTGGCATACAAGTTTGGAACAACATGATGGTGAGTAATTGCATTTTTGGTGAACTATCCCTTTAAGGAAGCCTTGGGGCCCTAGGAACTGAAGAAGTAGACAGCTTAAACACTTTCATCTTATGTATTTGCCTATGTTTTTCTGTTACAATCACATTTGACCGCTATTTGATTTCATATTTTGTTTTATTACTATACCGATGATTGTTTTCTCCCTGATTCATCACTTGCCTTCTCAGACAAAGCAATCGGGAGAGTCAGAGTACAGCTAGTTTATCTATCTCAAGCACCTTTGGCTAAGAGCTTAATTTCCATAGGTAAATAGCCTGACAATTATGCTTACAGCAATAAATCAAAGACGCAGATGTTGAATACAAAATCTAGCAGTTCCCTGCCCTGTGCTTGATATATTAAAACAGCCCTATGAACATAACTGTGGTTACGAATGTATAGTTTTCTTATGCAACCATAATTTTGCATCTTAAACCATAATTACAAAGAGATGATCTTATTATTGGACCAAAAGCACTGACGCATAAATATTAAACAGGGAATATTATAGCTGTTAAATAGATATAAATATTAGTCCAAGCGTTTAGGCTATGAAATTTAAGGCTAAAACATGACAGATGCCTTTTAATGATGTAAGGGCCATAGCTAATTTACATTTTAATAGGGGGATATTAAATATGTCCAGTCCGTCAGAATTATTCTGCAACATTTCCAAAATGCACAGACTTACACAAATCACATATTTAAAAGATTTGATTTTCATTAGACATCATTGAGAACGTCTAAGGGAGATTTACAGACCAGTACTAATTTGTTTCCACATTATTTGACAGGTTTAGTTAGTATAAAGATCTCATTGTTGGCAGACTATCAGCTCTAAAGCATGCTGGAGCAGTACTTTTAAATATCTGCAGCTCCATCCACTAAGATACCTATAATAATACAGAAACCGATGCCTCTAGGGTTCTTCATATTTGTTGGTTTTGGACATGTGTATTTTTTCAGAGCAAGTAATGTTAGAACTGCCACATTTCAATAGCCCTGGGTAAAATAATAAAAGGGATTTGTTGTTGTTTTCAGTCAAGGAAGCAATTTAATTGATTTATGGTGACAAGGAAAATATCTATCTTACGCACTGGGTTGTAAAGATTTTAACTACCATCGGACACTGAACCCTTTCAGAAGAAAATATTTTCTGAGAGTGAAGCATAAGAGCATGAAAGGACTCCCTCCATTAAATATTGTTGTGGTAAAGATTCTATCTCTAGCATCAACATCAGAACAATAATCTAATTTCTGCATCTATTTGTCTCTTTTATTTTCAGCATATTTTAAAGTTGTAGTCTCTGTACAGATATAGGTCAGGTTTCACCTACATTTTAAGCACCAAATGTCTCTGCAAGAGTAATAAAACGTGAAATCACCTACAGTGTGGCACAACGAAGTAGCTTAATAAACATATTAAATATTAATGTTGTAAAGTAAAATAGTTTTTTTTTTAATGACCTAAAGTCTTGCAGAATATCTAAAAATGCAAAAAGGTTTCTGCCTTGTGTTTACAGAATAGAAAATTGCATTAGCTCATTATATACAAACTATTCAAGTCAATGGAATGTCTCCACTATAAAAGAAAATCAAAAGTGATGTCTGGAAATGTTATGCATTGCTATTGAGGCATATTACTGACCTGTGACCCCTGTGGCATATGACAGCTTGCCTTCGCTTTCACCTTTGATTGCTTGCACACCTATCTGATATTCTGTTCCTGGGTTAAGGCCTGAAAAACACACAACCATGTTGTTCTCTCTACACAGCCACTAAAGTCAATAAACTCTGAAACTCAGGGGCATGTGACTGCAGATGGATGCTGAACAGTGGACTGACCTACAATGGTGTGTTTGGTTCTGGCCTCTTGGCTCATTGCCACGTTCTCCTTTCCTCCCTGACCATCAGGGCTGGCATGGGTCAATTTGAAGAAGTCCACGGCAATTGTAGGGTTCTTCCAGTTCACCTGGATAGAGTCCTCTGTCTGGTCCAACACCTCGATTCCTTCAATACCAGAGACCTCTGAAGAGAAAACAAGATTTGGGAAATATTGTGAAATATTTTTGCAATTCAAAATAACTGTTTTCAATTTTTATATAACTCAAATACATATTTATTTCTTAATTCTACAGTACTTCTGCATACACCCATTTCGGGTACAAGTAACAGAAATGAATGCAAATCCTTTGCCATTCCTTTCATATTTTTTGATCGGATGTCTCGGATGTACGGATGTACTCCTCTTACAAGCATCCGTCCTCAACATTCTGCCACCGGATGACAAAAATGAGTTGCAGCCAAGCATTCTACCACTTCAGACAGAGCTACACTTCTCATATGGGAAGGAAATGCTTTTAGACATTCAAATTCTTTGTTAACCATCGACTGACAGTGTCCCATGCTGGCCATTCATCTGTGTCATCACATCCAGATGATCCGCACTTTCTCATGAGAGTCTAATGTGCTGTGAGGAATGAAAGACTGACCACATCAAAATGCTGTAGAGTTCATCCTATTGTTGCAAAACTGTAAACATTCATTTCCATGAAAATGTGTTTTTGGCTTTTCATTAAATTCTAATAGCTTAGTTACATCTGGCCTTAGAGTTAACACAACTACAACTGCTTGTTTGCTGCTATGACAACCCCATTGTACAAGTAAATTGACTTTACAAAGCTTTCCATGTACATTACAGATATATTTGTAGTTTTAAACAATTATTATTACCAGTCGTAGCCACTATCTCGTCGGATTCACTGTTAATGCCCCTGATGACAGCGTACACCTGCACTATATATGTGACTCCGGCTCTGAGGCCTGTGATCAGGTAGGAGTTTTTCGTGTTTTCCACCTGGACCTCTTTAATAGCTCCCTCGTCTCCCTTTGGATAGTAGGACAGGATGTAGTACTCCGCTCCTCTCACAGACTCCCACTCCACCAGCAGAGATACATCTGTGACTTTGATCAGACGGAGGCCTTTTGGTCCTAGAACTGAAGTAGGAAGAACAGTTGTTGATGAGCATTCATTTACATCAGATGACATACTAGTTGTCTATGCATAGGGGTCCTGTTTATTAATAATAATTCATTACTAATTTGTTCATCTAAACAACAATTACGAACAGACCAAAAAAGGAAATTCAATTTTCCTTGACAATCTTCATAGTCAGTGTCTGTGCAATCATATCATTCAGATTCATGAATAAATCATTCAGACCATTTTTTATTCAATCAAATTATTAATTTAAAAGACCTGACTCAAGAGAACAACTAATTCACAAATCAAACATTACTACTCTTCTCATGAACTCTCATGAGTAAACAAAGGGAGAGAGATTTTCAATGAATAACTATGTACATATGTATTTGTTCATCACAAAACAATGAGTAATATGGGCCACTTTTATGAAAAATTGATGGTGTTTTTTGTCATTTTACAGTTTGAGAGCCCCTACCATTTACCTTCATTTTATTTAAAAAAGTGGCCAAAATGTTCCTCAGAAATTCTCCTTTTGTGCCCTAAAGTAAAGAACGGAACTTTGGAGTTGAGAAAATAATGATCTCCTTTCATTTCTAAAGTTTGTTCATATTTATACAGCTTGTGAAATACCAGGTGATCTTAAGGTTTACAGAACATCTGAGCTGGATGTTTTATGGAGATTACACATTTTTATTCTGGTTACTTTGTGGTTTTGTGCCTCCTTCAATAAGTAGGGATTTTAACAAAATTGCACATCAGAGTAGGAAAAAAAGAGGGGAGGCCCCAGGAACAAACCAGGAGCCCCAGAGTCAGACAGAAGTTTCCATTAACACATTACCCACCGGCTTACAGGAAAAACATAAGGGAGGTGGGGGATTTAAGGAAAAATCTGGGAAATCTATGAGGGGGAGAAACGGGTGCTGTGGAGACTGCATTACCCAGGAAAGAATGAACAGCAGGTTTGGGCATTGTTCCTCTTGGCATGGGGCAGTAAGTCAAAAGTTTTCTTTCAGTTTTGCAGGAGGCTTTCCTTCCAGTGGCAGTTAATACGGCCATTCTTGCTGTTCTCTCCTGGGTTTGCCAGTAACAATTTCACCCGTAAATAATATCCCAAAAAGGCCTGCTGAACTAATGAATTATCATCAGCTAGCTGGAAAGAAAGCATAAGTGTTCCCACTGATTGATTGTAAGGGCTAACCAAAGCAATTAAATTACAATTACAACACAGTTCTGTTTGGACTTGAACAAACTTGCGTAAATCAGCCGGGTTTTTCAAGCCAGAGAAACATCAGCCTGATGCTTAAAGCAACATTAAATGACCATAAATGCACTTTTAATTACATTTTATTGATAATCTATTGTGATCAGGCAGGACTAAATATACATTTCTTACAATGTCGCCACCTTTTATTTTTGTACAACAAAACTGCAGTGTCTAAGCCTGTGGCAGCCTGCAGTAGGTACGGTAAATCTAATCGTCAACATCTGCCATTAAGACATCCCCCAAAATCCACTAGACTCATTTAATTGTGGTCAGAACAAAGTTGCCGCGTTGATCTTTTGATGATCGACCGCATTAATGATTAAAGTAGAATTGTTTCATGGTGTTTTCTCTGTTTTTCATATAGGTCTAATCTGTGTGAGTTTGTAATCGCTTCCACATAACCCAGTCAGTCTAGGCTTGCAACATAAATGTATTTTTTTATACAGTAGTAAACACAATTTTGGGGTCGGTAAGATTTTTGCTGTTATTGTTTTGAAAGAAATTTCTGAAGGATCATGTGACATTGAAGACTGAAGTAATGGCTGCTAAAAATTCCCATCACAGGAAATAAATTGCTAATTAAATTATGTTAAAATATAAAACAGTTGCTATAAATTGTAATAATATGTCACAATATTTGTATTGTATTTTGATAATAATAATAAATGCAGTCTTAGTAAGAATAAAACTAAATATTTTGCTCTGTTTTATATTCACACATTTATATAAATTTTTACTCCATATACTGCCAGACGCATAATATATTAATGGCAAAATAGATGCATACAAATAATTTTGGCCATTGATTTGGTTATTAAAAGTACTGGAGCATTCAAACCCTAATAAATACCTCATATTATAATAACCCTGATATATTTTTATTGCTTCTGGTGTTCATGGTATAACTTTTAAAGCATCTTCCTAGAATCCTCGTAAGGTTTTACAAGTCAGACATCCCCATATATGCAAGAACGAGAGTGGTTTAATATTGATGGCAGCTCCCTATAGCGTTAGATATGGAAAATCTTTCAGGCAAGTTATGGACAGCTGAAAGCCTCGAGTAATATTCCGAAGCCAATTAGTGTCAAGATCATGAGAATGTAACACCCAAATTGATCTGTTTGACTAGTCTGCAGTGCTTGCTGTTACCTCCCTACTATTATCATTCTTGGATTTAATTACACTGTGCCCTAACTCCAGTAAGAAACCATTTCAGAAGTGTTAACACAGATGATGTGTCACACCCTAAGGCTCTGGTCATGGCTAATATTTTTTGAAGCTCAGCTCAGCTCATCTATCCATGCATTCCAACTCTGAGGCACTCCATGGCACTCCATTTGTCTGAAGATCTGAGGGCGAAATGTGTGGAACAGAAAGGGATTGATGAAATGCAATTCCCTTGTGCTAATGAGGCCTGTATTTTACTGTTTACTTCCAGCAGGAGACTGAAGAACAAGAGCGTTAATACGAGCAAATGAACTCAAAGTGTCCAATTAGTTCTCATATAAGTGTTTAATGGAAAAGTATAGAAGTAGCAGTACGTTTACTTTGTAAAGTTTGAACAATGTTGAAGCTTTATCTAGAAAAGTTTCCTCTTTGTTTTTACAGAAGCTTCTAAAATCAAGCATACATTTAAGTATACTTGCATTTTGTAAATTAAACAAAGACTATTGGATTATTTTTACAAGATCTTTTTTTCTTTTTTTAAGTTTATCTATATCATTTTTAATTCAATGTTACTTGCTGTCTTTTTTAATTGTTTAAATTGTACTGGCAGTTATAGAAAAGTATTTCTAGACTAAATTTGCTTCAGTGAAAAAATATGAATATGAATAAAAGAAAAATTGGATTAAGATGCATTATTTGTGCTCCTGGAAACCATAAATTGCTACAAATTAATGACCGAACTACAACAATCAAGTACTGTAAATATTCAGTTCCTTTTTTCAGAATTATTTACTGAATCTATTGTTTTTTCCGTTGTAAGTAAATAAAACAAACAGGCTATTGTTACAAAAAGGACTAGAATCTCAGAAACGGTTCTTTTTTTAGACCAAATGAGAATCGTTTCTATACTAAATTCTTGTCCGTGTCTTCCTCTGTCAATGTGGACAGAACTACACCGTGCTAAAATACTATGAAAAAGTTTATTCCATGGCACCGCAACATCGCTACTGAATCTACAGTGATAAACAAACAGAGTGACAAGTGTAGTCCAATTTCCAAATTAATCTAAATTATTAAAATATAATTTTTTGTGATTCAAGCACATAAAGCACAATCAGGAAATTTAGATTTCCTGTAAATCAACTTACCCATGGAGCAGTCAATTCCAAAGAATCCCTCATCGCAGATGCACTGTCCATCCACACAGCGTCCATTTCCTATGCAGTCGTTCGGACAGGTGGCAATACTGCAGTCTTCGCCTGAGAATCCACTAAAGCACACACATTTGCCATCCACACAGTGGCCTTTGTCTTTGCAGTCGTTGGGGCATGTGAGTTGGCTGCAGTCATGGCCGGTGTAGCCTTCATAGCAGACGCAGCGTCCGTCAACACACCGGCCATTATCATTGCACTCGTCAGGGCAGGATGAAATGGAGCAGTCTGGACCCTCCCAGCCTGGGTTACACTTACAGCTGCAAGAGTCATGCTGGTATGTACCATGCCCACTGCAGCTAGTGTCCACACCTAGTAAAGGAGAACAGTCTTAATGTATTGCACCTGCTCTGAAGATCATATAAAATGGGATTTTGGAGGTTTGGAACTTTAAAATCTGAATTGATTCAACTATGTTATATCTAAGGTGTGTTCAGGTATTTATAGTTCACTGTACCAAACCAGGTAGCTTGATTTTTTGTTTTACAAAATCAGGGAATAATCTCCAGGTTAGTACTAATACCTGACCCTCCTTTGCAGCAGCCCTGAGCACATTGGCCCTTTAGGTAGGTGACTTCCTCCTCCAGGCCATTTACACGGGACAGCAAGCCTTTGAAGTCCTCGGAATCTGCACATCCACACCCAGCCGACTGCAGACGTATGTTGTGTTTGAAGACAATGTCATTCTCTCCATCCACTGTGACTAACTGTCCTTCTGAGGCCTGGTCCTGGGAAAGCTGAGCCACTTGAGAACCCTGCTTACAACCAGAGTCAATCCTGTAGACATGGCTAAACGTGACTTCTTTCTCTGCAGGATCCACGTCCTCAGAGAGCACTAGACGGGACACCATGAAGAGCATCCCTAGAAGGAAGAGGCCTCTCTTCAGCCTGTTGAATCTTACAATCATGGTTTCTGAAAGCAAGCAAAAAGACATGAACCCTCGGGAAATCTTATGATGATTGCGTGGTTAAATTTACAAGAATTTCTTTCTTTAAAATATCAAACTTTCCTTATGGTTTGCGGTCTCACCTTCCAGTAAGGAGCTTGATTTGCATGCTACACCCATGAAAATCAATGTGCAAGACATCACATTATGTTTAATGGAGCACAATCTGTTTTACAAGGCCAGTGTCTGATCCTACAGTAGGAACTGGGCAAACCGTATGTTTGCCAAGCACATTCCATCCAAACCATTAATTGCACATTCACAACCACGAGGGCTTCTGGGAGCAGAGAACCCTTCTAACTAAATGATGTAATCCCTGTGACAATGATGTCATTCAAAGCTTTTAATACATCTCTATTTAAAAGTAGGATGTTTTATGAAAGAGAAAATGCATGTTTAGAAAGAGCCACCTGGGGTTTGTTTGCTTTAAAACTAAGATGTGAATTAAAATAACTTTTTTCTCCTGAGCACCAGCTGAAAGCAGGCCCCAGCATACCGAAGTTAATGTAATTCATTAACAGTAAGCGTGTGATCTTGTGTGGTCTGGGAACCTTGCTGTGGAAAAAGTTTTCTGATCATGTCATTTAAACTGATCATGTAATATATACGGTACTAAAGTTAATTATAATTGGTAAATGAATACTATAAGTCTTTATAAATTACAGCATTCTTATATAACTGTAATATATTTTTGAACAAATGTATTAAAAATTATTTGATTAAATATTAAACAATACATTACAATTATATTAAATCATATTTTAGTTATTCAAATAAGTTTAAATGTTCAATTTTGATGCATACATCCGATAGTCCAAAAATACTAAATAACAAAATAATTTAAGCATTAATATATAACCGCTCTAATAAATTTTAGAACAAATTTATTATAAAAATGTTGCATTTTATTATTAATTATAAAATAAAAAATACAGAATTTTGTTAATAATAAGTAATTATTAAAGTAATAATACTTCAGTTATTTAAATAACTGTTTAAATGTCTATTTTTGATGCATCCAATGGTACAGCATAAGTACCACAGCATAAATGTATTAATATAAAATAATTATAAGCATATTTAAAAAATAATAATTAAAAAACATATCTAGCATCAGAATTTCATAGATAGACAGCATATAGAACACATAGATACACACATACATACTGTATCTATCTATTATGCAATCTAAAGGCGAGGGCCCTTGTGGGCCTACAGGACCTAATTTGACAGTCATCTCCTCCAACTTTAAAGCCAATTCACTGACATTGCATAACCTATTAAAACAAAACACTAATGTCTCAAAGCCACTTTACTTTAATAGAATTTATTTCCTCATCAGCCACAAGCTCTGATAATAGACCACAACATTGTGATATTGTGATACTGACAACCAGACAATTACAGTAAGCGGCTTAACATTTCAGCATATGCTTGCACCACCACAGTACTCAGTGTAATTGAATTTGTCATTTTTTCACCATTATTCATTCCATGCTTTGTTTTGAACATTAAGGAAATATTTGTAAATGTGGCACTTAAATATAAACATGGAACAACACACATCAAAGTCCAGAAGCAGATGTGGAATGGCAGAAATGCTGAAATGAGAAACAGAGCACTCCCTCAGGACCAAGGTAGAAATGTGAACAGAAGCACAGAAAAATCTGGAGTTTATGCCACACGGATCAACCAACTGAGCAGAAAACAATGCTGGAGGCTGTTGTTTTTGACAGATTCTCTTTTGCAGATGTGGAGAGCTATTCCATCGCAGTAGTCTGAGGAGACGGAATGCTAACGGCCATTGTGTGCTCATAAATTACCAAATAATAACTTGAAATAACCCGATAAAACAAGACGAATCATCCACTAAATTCAAAATGTACCATCCAGCCACTGCGACTCATTCATATCAATAAATGTGCAATAATCAACCTCAAAACTTACAACAAGAACAGCAGAAACAGCACAAACAAAATGCCCACACAAAACAAAACAATAATTATATAATAGTAACCTCATAACAAATCAGCAACACAGTTCATATGAAATAGTTTATTCAAGTCAGTTGAGCAACTTGTGACTATTTGAGGAAATATTGTTGGTCTAACATGTGTTTCTATGTAGAGTCAAACTAATTCACATCTGCGCTCAAAAGGGACTGTGAACTGGAACAAAATATTATTATCTCTGCATTATCTCTTCTAATTGATCTAAATCAGGATATTTAACTCACTGGGTAACATCTAAACACTGAACCACTGAACTCAAACAGGCAGGAGAGTCTCTCCATGATCTCATGGACTCCCTGATGCTAATTAGATTGGATGTGCAGTATTAAGACACAGAGTGGTGAGGTGCATGACCGTCCTGCCGTAGCCCACATCACAGGCCCAGACACCACACACATGCTAGAGCTGCAAGGCCCTTTGAGGGTCTCGTTTATTGCTTTCTGTCAGAGGCTTTTATTTCATGTGCGTTTCATTTTGCTCTTTTATTTATCTTGGAACGGACACTGGAAAAGCCTGCCAGCTCTCTCCTTCCACCGCTACTGAGGGGATGTTTGAGTCTGCATGCACATACATAAACACACAAAAAAAGATGCTCTGTTTCTACCACAGTAATTGAACAGACAATACAAATTGCCATGCAAAAACCACAAAATACTTACTGCCCACATTATGCATGTGACTGGCCAATGTATGACACCAAAAGTGCTGTGCATAGTCCATGGATAGCTCATGAAAGATGTTTCACTTTTTAACATTTTTTATCTCACCCAGTGGACTACACTGTAAATTTACACACACACACACACACACACACACACACACACAGACAGACAGACAGACAAAATATTAATTTGTTTGAATAATGAAAAACTATTTAACTGTCACTTTCACGTTTTCAACCAATGAACTACACTGTAAAACGGAGAAAATAATCATAATTTAAAAAAGGTACATATTTTTTAATATAATTCATAAAATAAAATAATGTATTTTTTATAATATTCCCAGAAAAAGAACCTTTCTTTTTATATTTAATTATTATTATTTATTTATTTTGCAAATGTTTTATAATATATTAAGAATAGCTAATATTAATAACTGTTTTCATATTAAACATTGATAATAACAAAACTAGAAAAGAATACTACAATAATAATTATAATTATAATAATAATTATTATTATTATTATTTATGTTCTCTCATTTCAGGTAAATAAAAATATGAATAATAATTTGTATATATAATTCATAAAATATATAATAACGTCTTTTTAATAATATTGTCCCAATAATTATTTTTACAATCCTTTTAGCAAAATTTGTATAATATATTAAGACCAGTTAACCTTAATATTAATAACAGTTAAGTGTTTTCATCTTAAATAATATTGCTAAAAAAAGAATATAAGAAGAAGAAAGGGTTTTATTTTTATTATCACGTTGAGTTTTACAAGTTTTAGCCAATTTGCACACAGTGAAAATGTTATACCCAGGCACCATTTTAGTAAGCCGTGCCCAATGAAGTCTCTGCAACAAGATGTTTAACGGAGTCTGGTTCACGACAGAAGAGATGCAGGCTGCTAAATGGCCGCTGGCTGTTTTCTGTTGGATCTCAACACCAAGTTAAAATATAAACTTTCAACCCTGTGACTGGGAATCATTCATGCCTTTTAGGAAATACAAGGGCAAAGACCTACAAGCAATACGGAATACAAACAGACTGTGAACAGCATAAATCACATTCTGAGAGGGGAATAAATTGAGCGAGGTAGAGGGCGGAAAACAGAGAGCCAGAATGTGCCGTGCCGTGTTGTGCCCTCTCCTCTCCTGAGACACATTAGGAAGAAGACAAAGACAGTCTGTCCCTCTGCATCTGAAGCGGAGCCCCAGTTGCACCATTAGGAAAGAGATTCAGGGCTTACCAATACAGAAAGAGAAGAGGTGGAGAGGTGGAGAGATGAGGAGAGCAGACTGCAAGCCGCAAACATCCAGCACCACTGATTTCCCCCTCTGCTCTTCAGCTGATGAGAGCTGAAAGCAATTAAGCTTAAGTCTAGATTCAGACTCATTTCCTCTCCTCAGTATACACCACTGGGAAATGAAACCACAGAAGCCTTACAGGATCCCAAAACTGACTATGTTAGCCTGTAATGTGTTATGTGCAGGCAGCATATAGTAAACCTCCAGCGGGCTGCATGCGTGCAACATCTGCTGTTCATCTGATCTGGGCTTCTGATAATACCTGAAGCCAACACAGTAGCGTTTCCTCTTAATCTGCCAGACGAGGAGGATGTAGCTTAGATCGTGTGTAAAAGTGGGGTCCAGACAGGTTAAGTACTAAGCATATGCCTTGAAAAAAAGCAAAGAGAATGAACGAACAAAAAATAGCTAGAGTTGACAGCCACAGATGACAACCATATTTTTTCTCTTATAGCAGGTAGGAAAGGGCTCAGAAGAAAACCGATTAACATCATATCAATACACGAGGCAAAGTAACAGAATCATTTTAAAATAAATATAAAATAATAATAAAACGTGATTATTTAAAACTAAAACAAACTTTCATTTAATAACCATGCTGCCCTGCACCTGATTTTTCCACTATGCATTGTTCATTGGGACACATGTTATCCTGTCAAGACTGGGACACCCATTGCTTCCCAAGATTTATGGTCATTTTAACCATCAATCACTATGGAGCACTATCGACTGAAATGAAGCTGTTTGTCCTTTCAAACCAGAAATGATAGTCCTCAATGACAAATCTGAATCAGTATCGATAGTTTCAATGTCTAAAAATAATGAATTTAGCAATGATTCTTAGTATTGAGCAAGAACATTTAGCAGTGGAAAAAATATAAAAACAAAATAAGTTTAGATTGCCCTATATTAGTGCAATATTTTGACTTGTTCTGAGCCTTAAAATATTAATTACTTAATTTAATTCAGACATGTTAAATAATACTTTTCACTTAAGATGCTTGTATAGTTTTAGATTAGCTGTCAAAACATGGATACAGCGTGGATTCAAATATTCATAATTAGCAAGAATTAGCAAATTAGACAAAAAAAATTACCAAGCAATTCATTAAAATATAGTTTTAAAATTCAAGTTTTTTTAATTATTTAGAAATCACTGCATGATATCTACCCTCACAAACATCATAATGTCAATTAAACAGCAGATTTTTACAGCTGTGAGAAGTTCATGCAGAGGTAATAATGAAGCTGTAGATGCCTTACCCCAGAATATTCCCTGCCACAGTAATATCCCTGCTCACTGACGGACGCCTATTACTGCAAGCACCTGTTTACAAGCTCAGACTGGGCATTCAGGGCCCTCCTGATCAGCAATGTCCCGAGTCCTCCAACTCTCTGCCTTCAAACTGTATAAATGTCCTCATTGCAGCCCTGAGCCAATGGCCAGCCTGGGTGTGGCTACCTCCAAAACTCAACCTTCCAGGACAGAACTGAGGGAGGTAATGAGACACTTCTCTGTTGTACATTGTCTGAAACTTATTTAATTACTTATTCCATTCAACACAAACTTAAGAGTGGTCCACCGCCAGCTCTCGCAGGTAGATTTTAATGAATACATTTTTATTTCAAGGATTGTCTTACAGTAGCAGCGCTAATCAATCTGTTTTCCAGGAATTGTGATATATAGCTACTGACAGGCGTGAAGAGCCAAAGTCAACGCAGTCCTGAGCTTGAATGCAGCAGCAAACTACAGTTACAGGAGCAATATTTTTATGCATCCTTTCCACACATTTCCCTCGATTCAAAACCCGGAATAACTTTACGAATGGAAACTGATTCCTAATCTAATTTACACGTTTCGGTTTTGTGCCTTCTATTAAACATGTTCAGAAAAACTGCAGTGAAACATTCGGAAAAAATTACACAAATGTATGTTCCACAGCAAAAACGTAATCTTCATTTTTTCCCCTGCTGCACTCAAAATAATTGAAATTGATTTATATAAAATATGGTTATTGTAAATAAAACTGTTGAAGCGTCTATTTCAGAATGAATGATATAATACTAAATGTATGTTTTATATTCGCATCTTGATTTTTTTTTTCTGCTTCACTCAAAATAATTTAAATCGATATATATTTGATATGAACTGTTGAGGCATGTTTTACAACAAACTACTAATTCAGAATGATACTAATACAAAATGTATTATGTTTCAATATTTGACACATTTACATTTTTATATTTCATTACAAATTTCATCTTTTACTTTTCTACCTGAACAATGGCTAGATTTAAAGGAATACTTCACCAAAAAAATCATATTCTCTCATAATTTTGATATTGTAAATAAAACCGTGAAGCATGTTTTACAAGAAAATACTATTTCGGCTTTCTTCACTCTACTTCTAAATGTTACATTTAATTAAATGTGTTACTTACCAATTCTTAATAGTGAAATTGGTAGTTTCTGCATAAAAACGGTTTCTGTGCCCTTGCTAGTGTAATAATAAACTAACTTTGAAACGTATTTATTAATTTGTTTTGAGTGATCCACACATATCTTTCTGTCAGCCTATAATCAAGATTTTAAGTGGAACGGAGGAGCAATTATCCGAAGTCATCACTAAGGTTATTTGGCTATAATTTCCCAGGCATCTGTTGATCTCTGGGTGTTGTGTTACAGAGAGGTGAAATAGTTGGGCTGAAACTGGAGAGCTGGCCAGGTGTAATGTTTTTAAAGAGAAGCAGGGGTCCAGCTTTATACATAATGTGGTTGTATATTCTTCCTCAGACAGATAGCAACGGCAGTAGTTTCCTCTTGGAACACATTCAAAGGATGGCGTCACTGAAAAAAATCACTATTACAGACCCTAAAACCTTCCCCTCAGTCTATGACAAACTCAATGTTTCAATTGTTAACGACTAAAAGTAGAGCCTGTGCACTATAAAAAAATCTTTGGCACACCTGATTGTCTCCATAAATATTTTTGGATACTTTCACATGTGGTTGGAATATGTAGGGAATAAGAACAAGGAGAAATTGTTCTGTATTCAGGAAATGTCCGGTTGTATAGTGAAAAAAGTCATGCTAGTTTACAGTACCGTTCACTCAGCAGTGAGTGAGGGATTGTGTGCTTGTCTGTAACTTTAATTACTGGTGAAAAACACAGTAAACACTGTTACTACCGGATTTAATTACGTCATTTTGCTCTTTGGTGAATGATTTAGTGACTGATACTGCAGTACTACGTCAGACTTAAGGTAAGGTGAGATTTAAGTCCATACTTACTAATATAGAATGATACTAATACCAAATATATTATGTTTCAATATTTCAATATCAAATGTTTTATATTTCATACAAGTTTCAACTTTTTCTTGTTTTTGATCTAAACAATAGCTAGATTTAAAGGCATTGTTCACCAATTTTTTTTTTTTTTTATAATATTCTGTCATCATTTATTCACCTCAATGAATTCAAAACTGTATGGATTTCTTCAGTGGAAAACAAAAGAAGTTAACCAGAATATGTGCTGATTTTTCCTATATAATGACAGTGAATTGTGAAGGCACACTAAAAGCATCATAAAAGCATATTTGCTATATTCCAAGTCTTATGAAACCCTATGATAGCTGTGTAAAGAAGATCAAGGAGGGAATTTTAGAGAATGGTCCCCATTCACTTCCACTGTATTGAAAAGAGCCTTGCACACATGCTGCCTTGCACCTTATATTAGAAATAACAGAAGAAAGAAAGTTATACAGATTTTTAAAGACAGGGTATGCGGATAAATGGATGTAAATGTAAAGTAAATGTTAACATGTTTGAAAATGACTAATATCACATTTAGGATGGATACAAATTGGGACTCAGGCAGTGACTGTCTTTATGAATGAGTAATTTAATTGACTCACTAGATTCGAAGGCTTAATTTATTTGATCAAAAATACAGTAACAACAGTAATATTTTAAAATATTATTTCAAAGTAAAATAACTATCTTCTATTGTAATACATGAATATTCAAGCCTTCAGTGTCATAAGAGCCTTTAGAAATCATTCTGATTTGATGCCTAAGAAATGTTTCTTATGTTGTAAACAGTTGTGCTGCACAATACTTATGTAAAAAATATCCTTTTTGTAACAAATCAAACTTATTTTGGTCAATTTATGCATGCTTGTTAAACAAAAGTACTGATTTCTTTAAAAAAATTGATTGGTATACTTGTCAGTATACTTCCCAATGTATGCCACTACTAAAAAGTACATTTTTAAGTGGCCATATTTATTTACTACTTGTTACCAGTGAACTGTGCATTAGAATGATATATACTGTAAGATTGAAGTCAAAATCTGGCTACCGCATGTTTTACATTTTCCAGAGAGCTCTAAATCATTTACCCTTTGAGCGATACACATGTTTGAGGTCCCTCCTGACACATCCTCAAATATATCAAACCAGTTTCCTTCTGAATTATTGTCCAGTTTTTCAACACTAGTATTGAGATGATCCCCGCAAAGGAAACGCAGCTTTCATCCATCACTAATTTTTCACCAACGGCCCTCGCTCTCCGTTTATATCTGTGTACACTGATAAATGTGTTTGGCCGCCGTGTTGTGTACAAGAATGCAGCAGAAATGTGGCATGGCGTGAAGCAGACTTATGGCTTTCTCCATGCTTTTTATGAGGCAGAGGCTCAGCAAGAGTTTGTGCATTATGGAAATGGGGACATATTTCAATAAAGACTACGTGAGTGGTCCACAGAATAAAAAATAGGGAGGGAGGAAAAATGTTGATTGCTATGCTGGAGGTTTATGATGATTACAATTACTGAGCAATAACATGTAGCTATACAAACATAAATCAAATTAATAAGCAGACTACATGTTAGACAAGCTCAGAGGTGTAAAATGTTTTCACAACCCATCTCTCTTCTGTTGTGTTAAATACAGTATGTTTGTTTTAAAGTCTAATATAGAAGCACAGACTTCAGGCTACAAAGACAAAGCCACAAGGAAATCTATCAAAGAACATTTTATCTCAGGTACTTAAACATATTTAGATGGAATGCTTCTGGGTTTTATTAGGCTGGTTTTGAAGGTCAACCCCAGCATAAGAGAATTAAGAGGGAAAAAAGACATTTAAATCGAAGCCATAAGGTCTCAACTCTGCAAATAACCTTCCACAAACTCCCATACGTGTGAGACACAGATCCAATATTCTATATCACACTGTCAACAGTAGACTTAGGGTTAAGTTATACATTCATCTATCTGTCTGTCTCCAAAGCAGGGATCATAATAAACCGTAAGGAATGAAGGCTTTTCATAGCAGCGGTAGGAAGCTAACAGGAACCGAATGGGATGTGTTGCAATTTCATCGCACAATTCTCTATTCACTGAACCGAGACATAGTTAACATTAACGATCGGAGAAAATGTGATCCTACTAATAACGATTTGCTCTTCATAAAGCTGACTGATGTTCTTAATTGCCCAAACAGACTTAAGGAAGATTGTTGTTGTAACTCAAAGCAGGAATATGTATGGCAATAAACATACCAGTATGCAGGTGACCTTTAAGTTCAGCACAAAAGACATTCTTCACATTCGTGCCATCTGACTGAATCAGACCTCTGTGACGCTGATGTGTTTTAAATCCATGGCAGGACTCTTTGGGACAACATGTTCCTAACCTAAAAAATATAAAAGAGCTTCAAGTCACAAGACTTTTGACGGTCTTTCACTTCTTGAAATGAATACAGATGTAATGTAAGTCCAAGACTGAAAAACAGACTCATCTACAAAAATGTGGTTTTAAAGAGATAGTTCACCCCAAAAAATACAAATTCTGTCATCATTTACCCACCCTCAAGGTGTCCCATACCTTTATACATTTCTTTCAGCTGTTGAAGACTTAACCAAACAGTTGATATAGCCATAGTTACACACATTCTTCAAAATGCATAAACTTAAAATGCTTATGTATAAAATAAACTTGAATTGAATTCAAAATAAATGATTTTGTGTCCAGCAGAAGAAAGAAGGATGAGTAAATGACAGAATTTACATTTTTGGGAAAATTATCCCTTTAAGAGTAGGCTATTGGAAATGCAAATAATAAGAATAAATAAATAAAGGCAAAATAAATTATGTGTAAAATATAAATTATAAATATAGAAATGTATGTAATTTTGACAAATTGCACAACATTGTATTGGAAACAATTGGACCTTATTCAAAGTAAACACCATATTTAATAATGAGAGCCTCTGAATTTGTTGTAGGTCACCCTTGAATAATACCACAGCATTATTTACCCTTTGTCAAATGTAGTTCCATTATACTTGATTCAGCTGAACAGACCAAAAAGATTTTGACTGCATCTCTCCAATCAGAAATCTGAGCTAAGCTCAGGTCTGCTAAATAGGTGATTAATTAGTGGGGAAAAGAATATAGATTCTGAAAGGGATGTCAAAACTCTGCTTTAAACACTTACAGCTAAATTCTCCTGACTTGATGTAACTTTATCATCTTGGTTAGACAGGTTCAGCACAGATTCTATACATGTGGGTGGTATTCCTAGAGAATTTCCCCAAGAAAACACCAACTTATAACCAAAGGCCACCAAAACATCATTCTACAGTATCCACCACAGGCACAAAAAGAGCTCACCTCCCTCCCAGAGAGCAAAGCTTGTCTTTTCTCACCTGTTTCTCATTGGCTACCGGGGTTCTTTCCTCCTCAGATATAATGTGATCTAGACACTTGAATTGAAGCATGCTGTTTCAACCCACACTGCGTGACCCAAAAAAAATACATTCTTTCTTTAGAGGCAGAGATCAAATCTCTGGAAGAAATGTCCCATGTGGTGTTGGAAGCTGACTATGTTTGTGAATCGCTCGGTTTTTCTTTATTTTATGTGTTCCAGACAGACTTTTGAACTCTTTCTGCAGGTTGCACAGTTATGCCAGCAGGTGGCAACAGGTTACAAGTTGTTGAGTGAGTTATTGAATCATTCAGTGAATCGATCTGTACAAATACACTGATTCATTCAGAAAGCAAACAAATAAATGAGTCATTGAATCATTTACTCAAACGATTTATTAGAAGACACTGATTGATCCAAGAATGAAATGCCATTACCGTTTGTTTCTGTGTTTGTTGCTTGGAGAGAATGATATTGCTTGGATTTCATTTGGAATAATATATATTGGCGGAGCAAAAATAAACAATGTAACTGGGAATATTGTGTCTAAAATGTAAATGATTTAACATCAGGTTTTTTCTCAGCTCTTGGCAAAGATACAAATAAGAAACATAAGTTGTTTACTGTACCGGAGATATCAAATTGTGCTGGTGAAAGAGTTTTTTGCTGGTAGGTAGTTCATTTGGAAACACGGAAGAGTGTGATATGATGAAGAGCTGCCCTATCCCATCTCAAGATCAAAACACTGAGATCTGAATTTAGTTATAGTAATTACAGTGCACCACATTACATGACCTACCATTTCCACTGACATTTATTTATCCTGTAGCTATCTAACCTGTCCTTTAATATGCTTTCCCAACAGATAATTAGGACGGCATTATCAGATTCAGATCGCAGGCCCTCTTTATAAAATGTGTTTATAAGCGAGCAACTCAACTTAATGTCTACACGGCCTCCTCCAGTTTTCTGTTTACCTTTGTCACAAATGTACTTTAAATAAACCTCTCTAAGACACATAGGGATTCTTGTTTGTCACTGCCTGTCAACATTTTTGATATATTACAGTAGGTCAAGTTTACAAGCTCAAAGATTGCCAAACCTATAATGTCAAAAATGAGCCCCATGTAATGTCAGCACACTATACACCATTGTCTAATAAAAATATATATATATATATATATATATATATAAACAGACAAAAAATGTGATAAGACTATATCAACAGTTCAATTTTAAGTTTCTCGCTTTTACATTAATAAATGATATTACTGTAACTGAAAGTTCTTTTGACAAACATTGTTGCCAGAGGACTGATATCATACAAGATCATGTGTGAAATGTTTTCAGAAGTCTAATCAAATGAACTAAAGTGTTTCTCCAGCCACATTCTCCATGCTAAATTAGATATCCCCTACCCACCCACTCAGGTGGGTGCAGAAATACTATACTTCAGCTGTCCAGAACACTGCATCCAAGTAGTTTAGATGTACTGTTGAAAATAATGCACCATGGCATGAATAAATCAGTCAAGAAATCTCGCCTCTAATGGCAGCCCTCCCCAAACGTCTACAGATGAAATTTACGCTCTTAGTTAAATGGTTAAAACAGGTCAGAAACACATGCTGACATGCACATGTGAGGGGTTTTCTCTCTGCAGGCCATTCTCAATTACCTGACTCCATAAAAGAAGATTTGGTAAAGTTTACAGACTCTGCTCTACCGTATTGTGTTGGGTTACTCCGCTCCACTGAGTGGAAAAGGGAAGTGGGTGCCCTGAGAGCACACTTCCTGTTAACCTTGGTGGTCTCTTTGAATGTATTCACAGATGGTCATGCAAAAAACTCTGAAGAGGCCTAATGTCCCAGTTATCATTCAGGTTTAATTTTAGATCCGATTTGTCATAAACGTCCTTATGCTGTGTTTGATGGGATTAACAGTTAGGTTTGGAAAGCACGATCACTCTGATTGTGATGGTTGGCCTTGCGAGGTTCATTCCCTCTGATGTCTCTATTTCTTAATCTAATGTCAAAACCAGACATGCGTCAGGGACAAAACATTAATCAAATACTTGTCATGATTCTGTGCTGAAATTAGAGGTTTAACGTTTAATAAAAATGACACTGCTGGCAGTCGTTCTAGGAGCCCTTGTTTGTTTACTGAAATTGACGATCAACTTAAATAGGACTTCAGAATGGATGTTCTCTCTTTATCTATACATCAGCTTCAGCATCTGTTGAACAGAAGGACTGGGGTGTAAAATGCAGATAAAACATGCACTGACCCATGGAGAGACAGAGGAAGAACAGGGGCGTCCGACAAAATATAGACTTGTTCGGTGAGTCATCGGTCCCCAGCTTTTCGATTGACATGGTGCTGAGGAGCAATGCAGAACATTCCAAAATTCAAGAAGGCCTTGACCTCATGTCCAAAAAAGACTTTACCTCATAGCTGGAAGGCTGTCTGAAACAGTAGTAAGCACAATGGAAATGTTAGAGAAACTGCATAGATTTCATTTTGTCAAAACTTGCAGTCTTCTTTAAAAGTATGCCTAATGTTAATGGTTTCCCACTCTCTAACCAACATTTAGCATAATAGAACAGTGGAGCAATGACGAATTATATGCTGTTTGAAAACTTTCAAAATGAATAAACAATTAGAGCCACTGGTCCAGAACGCTAGACCATGGAAAGCAAACAATCTTGAGGTTACGTATTGCAAATCACATGTTACCACATATGGTAAAGAGCTCAGAACATGCATCTCCACGTGTGAAACATTTGACATTTTTCAAGTGAAATTTGTGGGAAGTTTTTGAAAGATGCTGCCTTCGAGTGCACCTGGGGAACTCCAAGTTGGGCACTCATTATAAAGACATATCATGCATTGAAGTCGGAAGTAGCCCAAACAAACTAATTATTTGACAAATAAATCCAAGTACCAACATCTGAATTCAAAATGCGGAAACATTAATTCCCATCACTTATTTATACATGGTTTCAAAACTAAATGTTTGTGTTACACAGAGCAAACCATGAAAGTTGAGTACTTGTCTATCAGCTGTATCATCACAGCTTTAAAATTGTTGAGGTTCTGCATATTAAATTAAAATAACTTGCTAAAGTATACATTATAATTCACTATAGACATGCTTCCTACTGTTTTACAAGTGTTTCCGTAATGTTTAATTGCCATGTCCTATTCCAACTTGACAAGTCATGTCTTTCCCACTTGTAAATATGACTTTGCTCAGTCATTCATTTGCTTGTAACTTGTAATTAAAATATGTTCAACTCTTCATGGAGGGCATAAGAGAACTGACCAAAATAACAGACATAGTATTTAGATGCTGAACCATGTTTAGCACAAGCAGACTAAATAATTTTGCAAACGTTCTTCCATTTCGCTTTCTCTGAGCTCATTTAATACCGAAGTACCCACAAATACTAGACTGCCAGCTTCTTTTCTGCGGTGTGTTCAAATGCTGACTTTGCCAGGCTTAATATAGTGACGTCAGAATGAATTATGAATACCAAACAGGACACTGTAATAGTGAAACTGATTTAAGCTCTTTGTGATTTTGTTTAAATTGACCATTGGTGATGCTAATATAAAATAATATGAACTTTTGCATGTGAATGCAAAATCTCTCTTCTATAAAGTAAATCTGAGAGCATAAAAACTATTTTGGCAATTCACACAAAAGTACTTTTTGAACAGGTTAAAAACATTAAACAGCAATTTTAGCCTCAACCTGTAACTCATTTGGTTTCACATCATGCAATGTTCAGTTTTGTTTCTCGTTTTCACACCCCGGTGGGAATCAACCTGGAATGTCTGAATATGAATTCAGTGGAAGTAAAGCCCTTCACACCACTGTGTTTAATTTTGTTATTTGTTAAAGAACAAAGCACAGACCAAATCTGCTTTGTTTTTGGAAAGGATTGATCTCATTCAAAAGTGACTAGTGGGGTTTCAAGTGTGCCTGCGAACAGCGGGAAATGTACTAAATACTTTTGAAGCCTACGCTTCAGAAATCTTCAGAAGATCAGAGTTGCAGATATTAGATTCAGCTTCAGAGGAGCAGCACATGCATGACATAGTATGGCATTCTGCTTTATATTGATAAGTTTAAAATAAACAGAACTATGCTGTGAATTTTCTAGATCAACAGCATTAATTCGCAGATATTTCCAAAGCATGTCCTAAATATTATTATTTGCAGAATGTTTTATATATGTGGAGTTCTTCAATGTGTATTTTTCATGTAAAGATGATTATGGTAAATGTAGTAATCGGTGGGACCTTTGAAACTGCACTCCCATAGAAACCAATGCAAAGATTCTAGGATTTTTGCTCACTGGTCACTGAAGTTGCCAGATACTTCGGAGTAAACATCCAGAAATGTTTCATGAATTAAACATTACCACATGGCATAATTTAAAGCAAGTTATCAAAAGCTCTTCCTGAGATTGTGTGCTTGCACAGGGGTGGTTTTTGAAGTATTATCACACAAATAATATTTACAAATGGAAAAACATGGGTAGAGCCTTCAGCAACTTTAGTTGCCTGCAGGCTTACATGGGTTAAATTGTTCCCTTCATATTCCTATTAATTTATTTACTTTAACCTCTTATCATAACAATTGGTTTATAGAAGCATAACCTGGTGTCTAGACCTCACAAGATCTGTTTTCCACTTTAATTTACATAATGGATCTTCTTTGTGAAGTTGTGCAATTTGACATATGCAAGTATTTTTCTCAGAACACATCTTGTGTCTTTTAACAAAGGCCGGTTCCTTGGGAAATTCTACAGGAATTTACTAGAACAGTTTTTTTATGAATGCCTTGGGGTTGAACTCTAACCAATGTCATGCAGAGAAGCACATAACAAGCTGTTTGTTGGTTGTTATTTTGTTTTTTATTTTTTATTGGGGGGGGGGTTATCCTGTGGTAATTACAGAATGGTAGATGAGCATAAGAAATGGAAAAGTAACCTTAATTTAGTATATGGAAGTACTGGCTTAAAAAAAATATCAGCAGACACAAAATGAGCAAACTTACCTCTGACATCAAGCGGTGAAGGAGGAATTTCAAAACAGAAGGTTTCCCTATTTATTCTTATACTTTGTAGACCAATAATATACTCAACAAATTCGCTGTCTAAACATGCCCAGATTTCTTATTTCTACAGCCAGTCGGCATTACAATCAGACAATTGTCTCGGCAAAAAAAGCTTGTTTTTCTTGTCTTGAACTGCTACTAACAATACATTTTCATGTCTGAAAATGTCATTTGTGAAGACCAGCCTGTAAAATCGAGCCAACTGATGCTAAACCTTTTTGCTTCTTTAAAATAGCCTATACTTTATTGAGTAGAAATTGTGAGTAAAAAACAGAATTGTTGAGGGCAATGGGAGGTCTTCCCTTGGAGTAAAAAACACATTGCTTTAAATACATATAACATATATGACAGGTATTTAAGGCTTTAAGTATACAGATCACACAGATTTGGTCAAACAGCACGTTTCTTAGTTTAATCTGTTGACGTCTAGGCTATTCGACGATTCTGTTGTTGTTAAATTAGTAGCGACATTCTGCCACTATCTGGCCCAGTACTGCAATTACACACAAACTATCACTGCTCTTCATACTTTATGATTTTTTTTACTGGTTATTTTGTATTATGAACATTTTGTATGTTACAATACTATTTACATGACTGGTGATTTACAATTCTCTGTGGACTTTTTTAAAATGTATCGACGTCTATATAAATATGATTCGCCATGACATTCAGACAAAACCAGTTTTAGACAATATTTTCGGCTATATCCTATGACAACAAAGTATCATAACTTTTGCAAATTCTTTACAACTGTGTTTTATTCAGAGTTTTGAGTGAGGACAAAACCCAAATGCTTGAATGAACATTTAATATGACCAGGAGATGGCGGTAACGATGTACTAAACTCAGTTCTTACCCTTCAAACCCCATCGAGGTAGAGCTGGATCAACATGGCGGCATTGGAAGCTCCTCGGCACGGGGATGGGATTTATGCAGTCGTCCTTGCCGATTTGTAGACAGGTAAATTCCTTTTAAATCAGATGTGTAAATTCAAAGTTTGTTAGAACTTTGAATGTATTGCACTTGTGTTTGAATGATGTTGTATTTAGATTGCGATCACGTTACACACTGTAATAGGATACACCAAGACATATACTAGTGAGTGACATTTATAGTTGACGTCTGCCAAAAATGCAATTTTTTGTCATTTGTTTTGGGTTTTTGACTAGGTGTATTTTTTCCAATATACACGTATTCAAATGTAAACTCTCATCTGATGTTCTTCAGGCCTACAGAAGTTCTCTTGGAGTGGTGGAGCAGGTCAGGAGCTACTATGTTAACTGGAGGATGGTACGGGATGTGAAAAGGAGACAAATGGCATTTGAATATGCAGATACAAGACTGCGCATCAATGCCATTAGGAAGAATACTATTTTGCCAAAAGAGCTACAGGTACATACAAAGTCTTGCCGTTTCCATTCAGTGTATGTTTATACCCACTTTAGATTGTTTTCCGTGTACATGATTGGATTTTTTGTCAGGATTTTCAATCCATTTACACAGTCATTAACATTGATTTTGACTTGCAATGAAATAATAAATTAAATGTCAAAATATTGATAATAATACAGACCACGTCTCTCATGTTTATTTCCTCAGGAGATAGCTGATAAAGAAATAGCCGCACTACCTCGAGACAGTTGTCCCGTGCGCATTCGCAACAGGTGTGTGATGACATCACGTCCTCGTGGAGTCAAGCGCAAGTGGCGTGTTAGTCGCATTGTTTTTCGGCATTTAGCAGACCACAACCAGATGTCGGGAATTCAGAGATCAATGTGGTGATCGGCCATGGGATGGCTCTAAAACAGGGGAGTCAAACTCAGTTCCTGGAGGGTCGCAGCCCTGCGGAGTTTAGTTCCAACCCTGCTCCAAAACACAAACCATGTAGTTTTCAATTGAGCCTGAAGGACTTGATTAGCTGGATCAGGTTTGTTTAATTAGAGTTGGAGCTAAACTCTGCAGGGTTGTGGCCCTCCAGGAATTGAGTTTGACACCCCTGTTCTAAAACCTTGTCATAAAAGAGAAGATCTGCTTGCATAAAATGCAGAGACACAGAGCTGGAAACCCAAGCACCTGCTCATTTATTGTATTTTTTATTTTATTGTGCTAAATTGGTTCAGATTTCACATTGTCTTTTTTTTTACTGATGCAAATTATATAAGTTACTTTATTGTCAATACAATAAAAAGGTTTAAATGCGCTACTTTCGTGTTTTGTGATTTTAATTTTTTTAAATGTTTTAGGTTACTGGTATATCTAACCGTTTCACTTATTTATTACTTTATTGTTTAGTGTCACACTAGAATATTTTATTTAACTAATGTGACAAAAACATACAAAAAGATTGATATTATGTAAACTACACCTTTTATTTGCAGAGCACAAATTCAGAATATAGGTCACCATACTTGGCCATATGTCACGTCACTTGTCAACAACATAAAGAGCTTTGAATAATTTATTTTAAATTTTATTTGTATTCTTATTTTGCATTGACATATGAGCGCTCCTTACATTAAGCAAGTGTAAACTAGTAAATTGTACTTGTTAACTAGTAAATGTTTTGAGTATATTGGAATATTTTCTGATTGCTGTAATAGATCTTGAAGGTTAAAAATGCATTTAGACTTTTAAATTTAGTATACATTTTTCTACTTTATTAGGTTTAGAATTATTTTACCCCATAGTAGATCATAATTTACAACAATGCTATTATTATTTTTTATTATGATTATGACTATTAGTAGCGGTCATTTATCAAAGGTCACTAAAATTAGGACTTTTATTTTGACATTACAACGCGGAAGCAAAAATCCTTCTAGAAAAAACCCTTCATGCAGATCAGCGGACAAGCAAGCAGCGCCCGATTGAAAGCTAAGTTCAATCATCGCCTCAATTAAAAACTGCAGGAGGAAGTTTCCTAGAATTTCTCAAAGGCAGCGATGGACATCAATGAACTGGTATAATGGTTGTGTGTGGGGGTTTATTCATATTACTCGCATCATGTAACGTTAACGTTAGTGGTATATAGCAGTCTTGCCATCCAGGTTTCGTTTTCATTGTAACGTTACTGTACACTTAACAGCGTAAAGCCTCATGCACTGATATACAGAAGCTTATGAATGTGAATAAAACTCATGTTTTATAGGACAATGAATATACGCATTATGTGAATGAAGTATCATTGGCTGTGAGATGATAGCTGCTTGTACATGTAAACATAACGTTACTTGATCTCAGATTTGACTTCGTATCTTTAGATCGCCGGTCTCGAGAGTGATCTTAAAGAGATCTCGAGTCTGCTGGAGAAGTGTGAACGCCAGCGCGTGCGGGACGTGTTAACGCAAGAGCAGAAGATGATAGAGAAAGAGCTGGAACAGAAACGACAGCAGAAACTGCGGCAAGCCAAGAAAGACTCTGGAGACAAAACTGACTCGACACTCAAAGGATACACAGTCAAAATTAATAATTATGGTACGTTCATACCTAATGATAACTGGCATAGGCTAGTCCACAATGATATGCATGGTCTAGCACACATGTCAATGTTTGTCTCTGTCTTAGGATGGGACCAGTCTGACAAATTCGTCAAAATCTACATCACTCTAAAAGGAGTACATACTATTACAGCTGAAAATGTTGAGGTCAACTTTACAGAGAGGTATTGTTTTCACATTGATGATTGCTTATTTATTGTTGTTTTAAATAATTAAAGTTCAAATAAATACATTCTTAAAATTCATTATATATAATGTTCTGCTATTCTGTCTTCACAGAGGCGTCAATGTTCTAGTCAAAGATCTGGATGGGAAGAACCATCAAATGACAGTCAACAACCTTTTATTTCCCATTATTGTAGCAGAGAGTAGTAAAAAGGTCTGTCATTTTCTTTGTTTGTGTATATCGGCAAATTGAGTTGTTTTATGGATGAAATTGTAAAGATAAAGAGGCATTTGTGAAATTAATTTGTTTACAGATAAAAACAGACATGGTCCTTGTTATGTGCAAGAAGAAGTCAACAAAAAAGTGGGACTGCTTGACACAAGTAGAAAAACAGTCTAAGGAGAAAGAGTGAGTAAAATGCACACTTCTGTGTTCTGTATTGGTTTTACTTTAAAAATGTGAATATTGAAGTGCGTTTGAAATCAAATGGTGCAGATGATGCATAAAAAGGTCATATAAATGTAGAAATTATACAATTATAAATCTCCATAGTGCACTATTATCAGGGTAACATCATAGTAATAAATATCATACTCAATTTGGTTCTGCAAATTATGTTTATATGTCATAAATGGCCATTGAATGGTATCTGTCTGTTTCAGCAAACCCAACTTGGATGAGAAAGCTGATCCAAGCGAGGGGCTGATGAGCGTGCTGAAGAAGATCTACACGGATGGAGATGACGAGATGAAACGCACTCTTAACAAGGCCTGGGTTGAGTCTCAGGAGAAAAAGGCCAAAGCAGATGACTTTGACTTCTAAGCCAGCTTAATAGTCTGCTTTCACAGTGAAACACTCCAATTCAGATGCTGCATTCCAGTTTATTCTGATTATTTTATGTATTTTTATACTTTTTTCCTGTTAAATGCAGCTGTTACTGAAAATGTTGTTTCTGTTCCCACTGTAATTTTCACAACATTCATAATTTTACATTTTTCCATATGCAAACAAGGTATGGTAAACAAATGTTCAGGACATTTTCAGTCAATGTTATTGCACTTAAGACCATGTACCTTAAATGTGGAAAATGAAAATAAATGAAAAAGTCATTTATTGCTTCTAGTGGTCATGAAATTAAATGTTGCTGTCATGAAATATTACTATCATCATCATGGAGAGAAAACAGTCTCTAAACTAAATTAACTGTGGATATAAAAGAAAACAGGGTTTGTTTATTAGAATTTTAATATAGTCTCAAAATCTTTTTTTTTAGTAGTGCTGTCAAACGATTAATCGCAACCAAAATAAATATTTTTGTTCACGTGTGTGTACACACACATGTGAATATTTATTATGGATATCAAATTAAATACACGCATGTATATATTATGAAAAATATGTTATGTATGTAAATACAATGCAAATATGTTCAATATATAAACTGTATGTGTTTGTATTTATATATACTTAATCAATATACACAGCACACACATATCATGTAAACAAAAACTTTAATTTTGGATGCGATAAATCATTTGTCAGCACTAATTTTTAGATAACATAATTGTACACGTATGTGTGCTTTTATGTACAATAATTAGTTGCCGTAGTTTACCTATCAAGCCACAAGGAGGTGCATGCTAACTGGATGTGCATGAGTTTGTTTATTATATTTATTGTGGTAGAATTATGGAAACATATGGCTTACTGTAGTCGATATTATTTTGGAATTAATACCACATACCTTAAAAAATAAAAATCTCATTGCTTCTGGTACTTAAAATATTGCTTTATATTAATATTAATATTTATAAAATATTAATATTGCTGTCATGCAATATTGCTATTAATAATGCAATTGATCAATTCTATTCTGTTTTATTTAATTAATTTATGTATTAATAAATAATATAATGGTAATAATATTAATCACAAGATTATCAAATCACAGCGATTTTATATATCTATTATGGTGAAAGCATTGAAAATCATGGGTTTTATGTTTATTGTAATATTATTCTAGTAATTAGGACCATATAAATTAAGAGTGATACATTCAAAGAAAATATAAAAATGCACTTCTGAGTTTATTTATTTTTTTAAGCATTTATTTATTTATTAATAACACCCATGTTCGTTAAATGAAATATTGATGTGATGCATTATTATTCAGGTGTTTGAATGGAACTAAACTAAACTAAACTGTGCATCAGTGTTTGTCAATTATATTTACATTACATTATATTTTCTAATCTAGAGAACATTTTGTGCAAAAAGAAAGAAAAGGTCTCCGTAGTTTATGAATTCAGCCACAGGGGGCTCATGAAACCACAAGTTTCTCTTTCAGATCTGTACAGCTGGATGTTCCACAATGACGTAATTTTGCTTCACACACATGATGTAAAGACAGTCTGTGTATATGTAATCCAAATCTGTCAGATTCAACTCTGAATGATACATTATGATGATACAGTGTGGCGGCCATCTATATTTTGTTTTTAAACAGTACGATATAAAGTCATGAAATCTTGAATCAATCCCTACAAATCATGTAAAGCTGATTTGGTAATCCTAAATAATTATTACCCTAGTACAAACACCCTAAACAGAGGGGAAGTAAACACTGTGTCAAGCAGCCAGTGCAAGTCATCATGAGGTCCAAAATCACTTCAGCTATGATGATTGGATGATGTTCTTAGGTTTTCATTGACTTTTCTACAGCACTGTCATGTGCGTCTCTGATCTTTGATTGAATCTCCAGCAGCCAATGGCGTTGTTTCTTTCGAGACGTCCCCGTCTGTCGCCCCGCCTCTTCCTATGACGTCACGGGCCATTTATATACGGCAGGACGCCGGCGGCGCGGCATGTTTGACTCACACAGGACTAACGTTAGAGAACTTCGCCACACTTTGGGACGTCGCATAAGGAGTTTATTTTCTAGGGCGAAGGATCTACATTAATGAATGGATCCTGCTTGTTTTACCTCAGCGCAGCGTCTTTCCTGTAAAATGATGAATCCGGATTTGTTCAAGCCGTCTCAAGCGGCTCAACCGGCCGCCAAGCCGAACCGGAGTAAATCCGAGCACGTTAAGACGGAGGTCGCGCAGGTGGTGGTTGACGCAAAGACTGGAAGATCGTACTGTAAAGGGAAGCTTTTGGGAAAGGTACCTATCTGTTTTCAGTGTTTTAAATAAACCGTAGCTGGTCATTTTAATTATTTATGTGATTTGTTACGGTGTATTTTATCGCGTTTCGTCGCGTTTCGTATCGGTCTCGTGCTTGGGCTTGGCTTTTTTGAGAGATGTGCCTCGGTGCACCAGAACCACTGGACCGCAGTGTCTGCGCTTCTAGAACCTGCCTGCGGGTTCTTCCAGCACTGCATTTGATGTCTTTCAAATATTGTCCATTATATATGATTTTCTGCGATGTGTCTTTCAAATATTGTCCTTTATGTATGATTTTCTGCAAAGACAATATTTGCAGTTTACAATTTTTAATACGATTCCAGATTAGATTCGATGACAGGAAAAGATGAATGGATGAATGAATCCGTGCATCAATGAAAATGATGCTGCATTGCTCGTGAGCAGTGGAACCAATGAACACTGTCCCGGTTTTGTGAACTTGTTTACAAAACAAGGCTCTTTTTAATTCGACTATTGATTATTAGAAGTCTCGTTTATCCCAGTTTTTAAAGTGCCGCATCATTGTGTGGTGCTGTAAGGAGGGGTTGTCGATTGGGAAAATAAGACGTCATTCCTTTGTACATGTGCTGGACCAACTAAGGGATTGTTGCCAAAATGCCCAAAATATTTGAAATATGGAGACAAAAATAAGTGCTTTTTAAAACCAGAGAGGAAATATCGATGTATGGTTAACATAGAATTTGCTTTATGAACCAGCTAATAAACGTATTTTTTTTTTAGAGGATACATTCAAGTTTTGTGCAGAATTATTCATCAGATGTGACCGATGCCGGTCAACCGATAAATGGCCATCAAAAAAAAAAAAGAGACCTGGTTCTTGATTTTGATATATAATGGCTTTTGTTTTAGGGTGGCTTTGCACGATGTTATGAGATGACGGATCTTGCCAACAACAAGATGTATGCTGTGAAAGTTATTCCTCAAAGCAGAGTCTCAAAGCCACACCAGAGAGAGAAGGTAAACGAACAATAGCCAAATGTACACGTGAATCATCATATTTCTAGCTGCCTCTGTTTATTCATTGATTTATGTCTGGTAGATCACTAATGAAATCGAGCTTCACAAAAGCCTCCAACACAAGCATGTGGTGAAGTTTTCCCATCACTTTGAAGACCAAGACAACATTTACATCTTCCTTGAACTCTGCAGCAGAAAGGTGACTTGCTTTGTTAAAAACAGACCTCTCATGCTTTGCTTTGGTGAATACAAGGCATTTACTCTAATCCCGTGCTTCATGTTTACAGTCTCTGGCACACATTTGGAAAGCAAGACATACGCTGACAGATCCAGAAGTACGTTACTACCTCAAACAGATCATATCTGCGCTCAAATACCTCCACAACAAAGGCATCCTCCACAGAGACCTCAAACTAGGTATGTTTTTTGTTTGTTTAGCCTGCTGTTTGAGTCCTAGTATGCCAGCCATCAAATTCAGTTGGTTTGATAATGCTCTAATTTGTTTTTGCAGGTAATTTTTTTGTGAATGAAAACATGGACTTGAGATTAGGAGATTTTGGGCTGGCAGCCAAGCTGGAGACCGTCGAGCAGAGGAAGAAGTGAGTTTACATGCAGCCTTTCTCAGTAACTTTAATAGAAATAAACTTGATTGGTGTGCTGACGTAAAAAAAATCTTACAGGACTATCTGCGGGACCCCAAACTACCTGGCACCAGAGGTCTTAAACAGACAAGGCCATGGGACAGAGTCCGATGTTTGGTCGCTGGGTTGTGTAATGTAAGTCTTATCAAATCTATTTTATGTTTGTGTAGACCAGGGTTTCCCAAACCATGGTTTACAAAAGGCTAATAATTAAATCATAATGTAATATTAAAATTTAAAAAAGACTTAAAATATTATCAAAATATCTAAATGTATTAAAAAAATGCCTGCATGTCATGTGACCATTAACAATCATCAGAGAACCACACACTTCTCAATGTCTTTAAATTATTAAAGTTCCCTCTGAGATTTTAAGTTATTTCAAATAAACGTTTTAGAGCAAAGGGGTTCAGCTGACAAAAATGATTGTGAATCCCTGGTGTAGACTATTATTAGAAGCATATTATTAATGCATTTATATTATGGGAAGTCCATAGTAAATAATTGATTTGATGCATCAGATCTGACAGCCTTGATGACGAGCTCTTTTCTTGTCTGTTTAGTACACGCTCCTATGTGGGAATCCACCTTTTGAAACCTTAGACTTGAAAGAGACCTACAAGTGTATTAAGGCAGTGAGATACAGTCTTCCTCCTTCCCTCATTCCATCTGCACAGAAGCTGATCTCTGCAATCCTTCAGAAAAACCCGTCTGACCGCCTTACACTGGATCAGATACTGGCCCACGAGTATTTCACAAAGGTTAGCATACTAATATCCCTGAGTAGTCATTCATCTTTTCCTTTTAACATAATTATAAGGATTTTTTTAAGTGAGTACTTTCTTCATAGACAGTGTCTTACAGTAATTTTGTAGTCCTCTAATATTATATATATTTTTTTTTAATCCACCTACTGTTTCCCTCCCTCAGAGCTTCACCCCAGAAAAACTCCCTCCCAGCAGCTGTGTGATGGTACCTGAGCTGAATCCACCCAGCCCTGCCAAGAAGTTCTTCACCAAGATGGCTAAAAGCCTCTTTGGCAAGAAGAAATTGAAAGGTATGTACCTACTTGAATTACCAAAATTAATTTGAGTAGTTTTGGTTTGGATTCAAACATTGGTTTCTTTGTTATTGACACAATGTCATTGCAGCTGTTGAAAAGACACCTTGTGAGGAAAAAGATGACATTTCTAAACTGGTTTCCGGCATGATGAAGCACTCCATCGGTCGGCAAATGAGCTACAAGACAATGGGAGTGAATGAGGTAATAATTTATCTTGCATTTATGTGCATTGGGGCGTATTTATAGCTTCAGCGTAAACTTTTTCTCCCTGGCTGACTCATGGCTGTCGCAAAAAGCTGTGTCGGTATGCATGCTGTTTTTCAGCATAGCTAAAGTGGGCTCTGTGGGGGACGTGTTTTGAAAGCTGCTGTAAATGAATAGTGTAATCGTCCAGCTATTGTGCTGAACGTCTCAGAATAACTCTGTACTGACCAAACCTAAAATTGCAAAACCAAGCCCACACAAGTTACTGAGTTAATCACATGACAAATAGATCTTTTAAGCTTGAGACACGAGAGTGGAAAACAATTGTCTACTGTGCATGATGATAATTTGATTAAAACGGAGCACAAGGAAGTACTTATGATTATAAAAAATATGACTTCCTCTTGATACTCAGGCTACTTCTCCTACGGTTCAACTGGCAAGCTCTGGCCCCCTGGACACCCCGGCTGAGGAGGAGTCCAGGAAGTCTGCGTCTCGTTCCTTCAAAGGCACCGTCGCCAGCAGCACTGATGGTAAGGGACCGTAGAAGCGAATTTGCTCAGACATACAGCAGCAAATAGTTTTGCATGCATGTGGCCTATTTTAGGCTCAACCCCAGGCTTTCAGAGGCCGCTATTAGGAACAAGTTTGTCCAAAAACATCCTGGCCCAATTCATTTTTATGCTAGATTTTTGCTTAATTTAGCAGCAAGGTGACTTGTCATTTCTACCCTTCATAGATTTGTTTATCTTTTAAAATTTTACACTATGAATCAAATGTTTAGGGTCATGGTTTTCTACAACAATATTAAGCAGAACAACTGTTGTCTATAATATTACCAAGATACACTAATATTAATGTATTTATTATTCAAGTAATTAAATCCCTTTAAATTGACGTTGTTGTTTTTTTCCTTTTATCAGCTAGTGATGATATCCCTACTCCTGCTGCTGTAGCAGAATCTGCCATGAAGGTCCTTAACAGCTGCTTGTCTTCCATGCCAACAGGTTTGTTCCCACACTCTGTTCACACTGTGGCGCTTAAGCAATGGCCATTTTCAAGGTTTACTCTTAAACCATTGATCATGTACTCAAATATTGTCCTTTCCTCTTCCAGCTTCAAGAAACCCACCCTGCCTTTCTAAAGCCAAGCCTTTCATCTGGGTTACCAAGTGGGTCGACTACTCCAACAAATACGGCTTTGGTTACCAGCTTTCCAATCAAAACGTTGGTGTACTCTTCAACGAAGGCACTCATCTGAGCCTCTGTGACCAGCGGCGGTACGTCAGCTTACTGTGTTCCCATTTGCTAATGAGTCTCCAGTTTGGCATTTGGACTGAGCTCTGATTGACCCGCATAGAGTGCTTTACTCTTTCAAAGTCTTTGCTTTTGACCAAATCGTTTTAAGTAGCTTTGCTTTATGTGTGATGTTCTAACTGATTATTTTTATACTTTCACAGGACTGTACGTTACTGTCTGACGAACAACAAACACTTTAGTTTTCCAGTTGACGCTTTACCAGAAAAGCTCCAGAATCAAAAGCACATAGTGGATTTGATGGCTAACTACATGGAACAGAACCTAATGGAGGTAAGTGTTGAAACTAGCCCTCAAATATAGAATTTAAGCATTTGTGACCCTGGACCATAAAACCAGTTTGGCCGAGATGCAACTATTTGAACATCTGGAATCTGAGGGTGCAAAAAAAATTGAAATATTGAGAAAATCGCCTTTAAAGTTGTCCACATGATGTTCTTAGCAATGCATATTACAATCAAAAATTAAGTTATATTTACGGTAGGAAATTTACAAAATATCTTCATTGAACTTTACTTAATATCCTAAAGATTTTTGGCATACATGAAAAATCGATAATTTTGACCCATACAATGTATTGTTGGCTATTGCTACAAAATACCAATGCCACTTAAGACTGGTTTTGTGGTCCAGGGTCACATTTGAATTATGAGATACTCTATTAAATAAATGTTTTAATGATGATATTTAAAATGGTTTATTTTCTAAAATCTAAACTAAAGATCAGCACTATGGTTTATAAAGTTAAAAAATTAAGTATTTTATTTATATTGTTTATATTTTAATTTAAATATTTACTTAATAATAAATCACATGTGTACAAAAATAGTTTTTTTTTTAACAAGTTTTCCTTTTTTTAGGGTGGAGACGTCAACTGTGATGACCAGCCACCTCCAAGCTCTTCTCCATTACTTCTGCAGTGGATCAAAACTGATCACGCCTTAGTCATGCTCTTTGACAACCGAACCCTACAGGTATGTCTCTGATCGTGCAAAAACAACAGATGAAACATTGACCATTTGAATTGCTCAGACAATTTACAACATTCCCTCTCTCTCCCAGGTAAATTTTTACACGGACCATACAAAAATCATCCTGTCCAAGACCTCGGACTCCTCGTACCTGCTGACCTACATCAGCAAGGAGCGTGTCTCTTATTCCTACCCTCTAAACGTTCTTTCCCAATGGGGCTGCGCTCCGGAGCTCCGGCAGCGGCTTCATTACATGGTACAGCTTCTCCAGCACTACACCAGCGCATAATGACTAAGAACTTCGGTTACGATTTGCTGCTTACCGCTTCTGTTTGAGAAGCAAAAAAGGACTATGACAAAGAAAAAAAATCAGGGGAAGCTTCCACTTTGCCACGAAGATCTCCTGTCCTTGTCATCGGCTGACCTCTTTGAACTATGGTGCACTATTTTTCGTTTGGTTTTCTTTTGTTGTTTTCGCGACTGAGCCTACACCAACCTTATCACACTACCAGCTTGACTCACAGTGTGCACAACCAAAATTTTAGCCTGTTCTTTTTATGATTTCATTTTTTTTAGCTGGACTGAAGTGCAGATGGCATAAAACTCACAGGGTTCTTAAGCGTCTTGCTTTTGCTGGCGGTGTCCAAAACACTGCGCAAGATGGGCTTGGCTTTTTAATGCTCGATCACTTGGCTTTTTGTTTTTCATTTTTAAAGAGGACATTTTATTTCACTAAATGGTACACAAACAGGAAGAACTTCAAACACCAAATGGTTATTATTTTAATGAGATAGTTTTAAAGATGGCAGAGGTGAATAGCTGAGGTGGAACTGTAATTCATGGAGGAGCAGTTAGGAGCGGGAGAGACTAAAGTGCCTTTCTGATGGATTTCTCTGCAATAATGGCCCTGAATCTCAAGCTTAAGTCACAAAGGGAATGAAACGGGCTTTATATAGTCTTCATATTCTGTTTTCCAAGCGAATTAGGCAGGAGTAGGGGAAGAAACACTACAAATACGCACCTGATATAAGCTTTTTGCTCTTAAAAGTTATTATATCGTTTAATGTCTGTACTTGAGGAAAAAAAAGACTATGTATTCAGTGTGCCTCCAGCTTTGTTTACTTGACATGCTCCATCATAAGTAATCATAATGTCCTCAAAACTGTGACCATGGCTGTAAGTGTTAAATAAGTGTTCAGAATACCAACATTGTGAGAGCCATTACCCTCAGACAAATCCTAACTAGTATTATTATTAATTGTGGCACATGTTCTATTTATTTTTTTATTTATTGTTTTGTATTTATTGATGTAACATAATTGTATGGTGTCAACACTGGGAAATGTTCAGTATGATCACTTTTTATGTATTGGGAAAGTGGGAATAAAGTTTATTGAAAATATACTGTTTCTGTCTTGAGTTAATTTTTGCAGATTTCAAAGACAATTAAACATTTAAATTTTATAATTTAAGTTTTATATCTAATTGTAACTTAATTTATTGGTTTAAAAGTTTAGACATAGTCCATTTTATTTATTTTATGACTTTTCCTCAGCAAGATACTTCAAACTTTTAATGACACATTCAGTGAGCATAAGAGACTTCTTTCAAAAACAAACAACAAAATGTACAGCCCTATTTGTGTGTGTATATGTATAAATTAACAGTTGTTCAAAATAATAGCAGTGTTTAAAAAGTGAGTAAAGCTCAAAATCCTTAACTTTATCCTTAACTACTCCCTGCATTGGGAACATTGCACATTCTATTCTAAATAAAAACGAGGAAGGATTTAGCTAATTTATTACTTTAAAGAAAGTGAAGAAAAGGGAATATTAGGCTGCATTTTTCTTTACAAATTCAAACATTTACTGTATAAACAGAAAAATGTTTGAAGATTTAGCTTTCTTGTGAATGACTGAACTAACATTTAATTGTATAGGCATGGTTTCTGAGAACTGCTTCACATCTGTGTCGCGTGGAGTCTGGCACCGGTGAACGTGTATTCCAGCCCAGGACGATTGCACTGCACACCACAGTTCCTCTGCCTTTCTTGGTTTTGCCTCTGAAACTGTATTTTTGATGTCACCCCACAAGTTTTCTGTTGGCTTAAGGTCTGGAGATTGGGCTGGCCACTTCATAAGGTTAATCTTGTTGGTCTGGAACCAAGATGCTGCTCGCTAACTTTTGGGGTTGTTGTCTTGTTGAAAAGGGCATTTCCTCTTTGGCATGAGGCAATATAAACTCAAGTATTTCAATGTACTCCAACTGATTCATGTTCCCTGGAATGCGATAAATAGGCCCAACATTAATATTAGAACGATGACTCGGATGAAGGAACCGTCGTGCTCCTGAGAAACAGGGGTCTGTGGTGGGGCTGGTCCTTGGATTGGTCTTTGGAGCTTCGGCGAGTGGAGATTGAGCCCAGACGTCGCCTTGGAGGCCCTGAGGCACCGGATTCTGTGGACATGGAGCGATTGAACTGAGCTAAAGTCTCCTGAGACAGTGGTAGAGGCTGATTGGCCATGTTGAAGAAATCTGTGAGGACACACATCACATTGTATTGATCAATATAGCCTTATTCAAAAAGTTATTTGAATCATTTCTTCACTGTGTGTGTGTGTGTGTGTGTGTGTGTGTGTGTGTGTGTGTGTGTGTGTGTGTGTGTGTGTGTGTGTGCACGTGCGTGTGTAAAATTATAAATAGACTTGCAATAATTTTGACCTAATTCATAGCAATAAAATAAAGTTAATTTCATTTCATTTAGCACACACAATTTTCAAGAAAAAGTTCACCAAAAAAATACAATTTACAGTCAGTCTAAAATGTACAGTAGATTTAGTTTCTTCGGTGGATTAATTGGTGAACTAATTGGTGAATCAATGTTTATATCAAAAGTTTGAATCCTCCTTCTAACGGCACCCATTCACTGCAGAGGATCAATCGGTGAGCAAGTGATGTAATGGTAAATTTCTCCAAATCAGTTCCATTTCAAAAATTTTTTGGGGTGAATTAAAATATTCATAAATAGTTTTAAAATAATTATTATTTTAATTGCATATTATTTAAATATCTATTTATATAAGTTTTTATATTAATTTGTTTTAAATATTTATTTAATATGAAAAAAATTACTGCGGATGAACCACCACTGACATTGAGAGAACCGCCATAATGGGATGCAGTCCAATAAATAATCAGATCAGTGCTTGTTTTATATATTATTTTTTTATCCATCCAACAATGCATCAACTCTTTGTAAACTTCTACCTCAATCTATGTGGTTACCAGCTTTGCGAGTACAGTTATTTATCATTTACGAACCCTAAAGCAATGTGTTGTGAGCCAGTCCTGTTACATGCTAAATGTTTTAGGGTTGAAGATCAGTGCTAAAACGTCTTTGCTCCGACCCCGAGCAACTATCATTGCACCACGTTATTTGTTACTACCAGTATTCTTGTGCATTGTGCCAAAAACAATATTAAAAAAAAAACAAGACAAATTCTGCTGCTTCTCTGAAAAAGCACCAGGCATTTTAATTTTAGTAAAAGTTACAACGATACAATTCCATTTAACTCATTACAATTTAACAGTGATAAATGAGGATAAGCTTATTGACTAATACTTCAGTGAAAAACACAAAATTATGATTGTATTTTTCTTCACACTACAGTGTCAAAAGTTCAGTACTCAATTCATTACACATAGTCAGTCATTTGGGCACAAATGGCATCGTTTCCTGGGAATTACCCACATTGTATTTGTTGAAAATGATGTGATCTTAAAGGATGGTCAACTCTGTAAAAGAGGTCATGTGAGTTCAGTGGTTAAATGCATGCAGTCACAATCAGGTATGAGACTAAGGGCCTTTCCGAGTAACACAAACTGAAATTGTACTGTTGTTTCCTCAATGACACAGGTTTCTAAAATTAGATAGTTTTCTTGAGCCAAAAAGATTTCTATGGATCTAATTTAAAAGGTAACTGAGATTTATTAGTTATAGACCTACTGCCCAAGAATTTGGCCCTCATAAATCCATGCTTATGGAGTGTGGTACTCTTTGTTAGTTGTTACTCTTTCTTATAAAGGGAGTCCAGACAGAGCTGCCATCAGGAGGAAACAAGCAGGAACATTGTCCCAGGCCCTGGAACTAGAGGAGCCCTACTAAATCAATGCTTCTGAGTGTATGAGGGCTGGGCTCCAACATTATAATTTGGTCCCGGCCCGGTGAATTGGGCTCTGTGTTCAACAAAATCATTTCAAAAGGTGTTCACTAAATCAGTAGGCCATTAAAAAGGTTAGACCAAGCAATTGTGAGAGTGACAATATGTTGAGTCACAAATCCAACATAAGAAAACAATAGTGTGTCAGTTTAAGATTGAACAAATGCTTCCAAAAACACATGAACAATCCTAAACATTATTATGTAAATGTATGTATTAAATATATGAGTAAATATATTAATTAAAATCTATAACACAGAATAAAGCTTATTAAAAACGGACAAGCGTAAGTACTGAATATGAATGTAACTCAAAATCAATGACCTTAAGTTGTTTGGGCCAAAATGCCATCAAATACTATTTGGAACTGATGTACTCGCAGAAAAAAAGCTTTATTAATTTTGAGAATGTTAGATTTGTCCAATAAAATGACAATTAATAACTGAAAAAGGCCAGTGAAGTGTTAATCGAAGACAACCAGAAAGTTTGATTCCAGACCTACATTAGCTTCTAACAATTAAAAAAACTATTATAAATATATTTGAACCTGGGCACCTGGTTGAATCTGTTTCTTGGAAGCCAACCCGGAGAGTTTCTTTAAGAGAATGAGATTATTTTTAATGTATGAAACTTTTCTTAAACAGCACCGTCAGGGAAGTTCCCACCTGTCTGTGCAGTAAGTTATTGTTAAAGTCCTCAGATTGAGTCAACAGTACACCTCAAACCAGGTTCAGTTCACTTCTCTTCTGCCTCTCCCCAGTCTTTTCCTCTACACCACTCTTCAGAAATATTCACCTACGTGCCAAAACATTCACCACAGTTTACCGCTCAACACACATGCAAAATAATAACAGTATGTAAAAACATGTAAAAGTACAGGTATGGGTAGGATAGAGAGTAAGAATGAGTCTTTCACAACTGAGTCACTAGAAAAGAACAGCAAGTGATTGTACATCCTCACCCAGATAAGATCCTTTAATAAGCACATCTTTACCGTCAGCTTGCACACCATGGCCAGCAAGAATGAACAAGCTAAAATGGCTCTTGAGTCAGAAGTTTTACATGAGCTCCAAAATTAATCTACCAAAGTTTCTCCGAGAAGCATGTTTTAAAAATATATTCAAGTATCAGTTTGATACTTTTTCCATTTTGTCAGAATGGATTAAGAATGAAATTTAAATAATATACGCACACAATCAAACCAAAATATATTCAGACACCTTCAAGATTCATTTCATTATATCACAGTTTATTCGCTATAGTTTAGAAAAAATGGTAATAAAATATGGCAAGAACTCAGAGTTAAACTGTGTCAGAACAAATTCATCTTGATAGAAAGGTACGTAATGGAATGCAATCAACCAAAAATTATTCAGCTGTTACATTTAAGTACGCAATTTGATAATACCAATTCAGGTCAACCGATTACCAAGCATTGTTAATTCTGTTCAGTCTGTGATGTAAAAAGGTCGCATTAGCAAATAAAGAAAACATGGTCAGGTCAAAGTGTCTGAATAATTCTTGATCTCAAATTTGACTGATGGTCCACTGTATGACATTTCTTTGGGTATAATGTGTCACAGTTCACTTTAATTTGTTATCCTCACTTTCACTTATGAATCATACTGTCATACTTTTTTACCCATTAGTAAAAACAGATCAAAAATCGTAACTGGTGTCTGAATACTTTTTGGCTTGACTGTAAATATATATACATATAAACAACATTACTATACTAGAAAAAAATGGCGTTTCTAAATATCCGTGACTTTAATAATAGCTGTCAAATAGGTTTTGTGTTATAAATAGGTTAAGGTGAAAATTTAAAGGAAAAATTGTATTTTAAATGATTATTGTACCCTTTCATGTTTGTGATCTCTGAGACCCAAAACATAAAAGCTGTAAAGTCAATCTCAACAAGCCATGAGTGTTAATATGACTTCCAAAACCATCTAAAAAATCTATAAAATTACCCGAATTTCCTTACCCGTTTAGGAGCTCAGTTAAATTAGAAAATTGTTGTATTCCAGTGAGGTTCTCTCTTCTCAACTAATGTTGTCACTAAGTGGTCCACGTTCACTGTTGCGAGTGCATCTCTAAGTAAAGAGCAGCCCCGTAAATTATTGTTCAAATGCTCTACATGGGCAGACACACAATGCCCTGCAAGCCAGGCAATCATTCACACAGAGCATTAAACAACCTGGATATCTGCCACAAACTTGCTTGTAGTCATGGAAAGCCTATTTTAACCTTCCACAGCAGCCTGACTGGCTTATCAACAATTATGGCTGAATCAACAATTATGGCTGATGTCCAGCGCAGTCATGGGTAATCAAGTAGAATACACATTTCATGTGGAATATATGGTCATTTTTGTATTTCCAACAGTGCTGTAGAGCTTTATTGCAAAGGGCCTTGGTGTGCCACACTGATCTCTTGTATTTGAGAGAGAAAATGTGCTGATCTGCTTGCCAGTGGGCGGTATCAGCCAGAGCCATCTGTTTCCACTGCAATCAAGAGAAAAAGGAGGGCTGCAGTCACATCCAAACACAAGCCGCTCATGGAACGCACCTCTGTGCTGAATCTCTGACTCACTAAACCAGTCTAAGCAATGTCAGGGGGCTCTATAATCTATTCGAGAGTTATCTCAAAGAATATCACTGACAAACACTTTAAATAATGGAAAATTTGTTGTTCATAATCATGATAAAGTTTCCACCCCTAACTCTCCATATTCTCTGTATTGTTTTTAGTCATGCAAAACATAAGGAAATTTGTGAGGAAGTTGGAAATTAATGACAGACGCACAAAGGTCAACAAGTTCCAGCATGTCTGGACTTGTCTGCAGATGTATCAATAAACCAGTGGAGTTTAAAAGTGCTGTCAAGCCAAAAATATAAACAGTGGAGGCAGTTGGAAAGCCAAGACCTTTGAGAGGGAAAAACCATAAATAGTGTTTTCATATAGACGAAGAGCTCTCTCTGTTCCATTAATCAACTATTAGGTAGTTGCGTTACAGAACTGAAACTTTTACTTTTCTGAAGAAAAAGTATGTTTGACGCCAAATGCTTACCAGAGATTTATAACGGTTTCTTGGCTGTGTTGCTTGGTTGTTAGGTTGGAGAACCACCCTTCAAGCTACGCTGTGATTATTTACCGAAAAGCTAAAACTATTCATAGTAGTTTTTGTTAATTGAATTAAACTTGAAATAAAATAAAATAAAAATATTAGATGAAAAATTTAAAATTTTACTTTGGCAACTAACTGAAATAAAATAGGTTTAAGTTGAAGTAAAACTGAAATAAAAATAGTCCTGTCAAATGATTAATTGCGATTAATCGCATCCAAAATAAAAGTTTTTGTTTACATAATATGTGTATATGCTGTGTATATTTATGTAAATAAATACACACATAAGCATGTATAAATGTCAGAAAAATTTGCTATGTTTTCATTTTAAATATATTTATTTATATATATAATAAAAAGTATGTAAATATACACATATAAATACATGTAAATATTTTCTAAATATATACTGTATGAGTGTGTATTTATAGATACATAATAACTATATACAGCACACACACATATATTATGTAAACAAAAACTTTATTTTGGATACAATTAATCGCGATTAATTGTTTGACAGCACTAAATAAAAATAAATACATTTAAAAAAAAAAAAACATAACAAAACTATTAAAAAATTGAAAATAGAAAAAAGTTAATTACATTTTTTATAAATAGGAAAATATTACACTGCATGAATTATACTAATATAACACTGCCTCCACGTCTCTTCACATCTCTGTATGGCTTGGGTCTCTCCTTTAATGAAATATGAGATTTCTGACCATTATATTTATCCTTCATATCCAATAGAAGACATGTTATATTGAGATGTAATACTTAGGCTTCTGGGTTTGTTCATAACCTCAGTAAGCACCTCAGATACTGATGTAAAGGGTCAACTTGATCTAGTTCAACATGTGAGGCGTTAGTAGCACATTGACCCAACAATACAAATTTCAGCTCCAATCCAACTCTGATTGTACTCAGAGGCCTGAGGGCTCTAGTGTTACTCAATTTAAATACAAAGTACGTCAGGTCTATTGATGTTACCCAACTGAAACATTTAGAGGAGCACTGGAACAGTCTGTACTCAATCTGGAGCTGAGATAACGGAGCCCTTTTTCTTGTCAGGACACAAGAACAAATTGTTCTTTCTGAATTATAAAATCGTTCACTAAAAAGAACTGGCTTTTTGATAATTTTTTTAACTTAATAGTCGTTGGTGAAAATATCTAATTAAAATAAAATAATCAGAATTTTTGTTCCACAGAAGAAAGAAAATCATATACGTATGGAATATTTTATACTATATACTATTTTTGACATTGATGTTAATGAGAAATGTTTTCTTGAGCACCAAATCAACATATTATAATTATTTCTAAAGGATCATGTGACAATGAAATCTGTAATAATGCTGAAAATTTAGCTTTGCCATCACAGGAATAAATACAATTTTAAAATATATTAAAATTTAAAAAACAGTTTGTACTAATATTTCAAAATATTACATTATTTTTACTGTATTTTTTATCAAATAAATGCAACCCTGGAGAGCATAAAAGACGTTCTTCAAAAACAAAGACTAAAAAATCTAATTGTATAGTCTTATTGTCAATCAAACTCTTTGCTAACGTGTTAACCATGGTGAAAGTAAGAAATGAAACGCCTGCTTTTTAACCTAAACCTAAGACTTTGTCTCGTAAATATCCCACAGCTCTCATAACCTGACCTTGCAGTTGTTTGATGTTTTGAGTAAGCCTGCATTAGTAAAAAGTAACAGTAAAAAGCTGGGGTGTGTTTCTCACTCTGAGCAATCCACTGTCACCCACTTGCCAGTTTTTCCAGAAGCAGACTTAGAGCCAGTGAATCACATTCGTGAATCACAACAAAATGGAGTCTGACAGGAGTTTAGTTTCCAACCCTCCTTAGCCAGGTTCAGCTGGTGGGCTGAGCTGAGAGTCACTGCTGAGTAACACAAAATGTGACACTGTTGCCCAGATCATATCCCATATATGCTCTAGTGTAAATAAACTGAGAGACCCTTATACAAACACATGTGAGCTCATTCCATATTTTTAGCCTTTAGTGACGTCAAAATGATTAAAGAGACAGGTCACCCAAAAAAGGAAAATTCCATCCTCATGTTGCTCCAAACTTTTGTGCTTCTATTTTTGTCTGTACAATGAAAGTCAATGGGGTCCAATGTTATTTTGACTCTGCTGAAGAAAGTCATAAAAGTTTGAAACAACATGAGGGTGAATAAATGATGACAAAATGTCAATTTTTGTGTTAACTATCCCTTTAAATTTGCCACTTATCTGTTTTTGCAGAGTTGAACAATGTAGCAATCACAGACAAATCTATTGATTTCTTGAATTAGAATCCACTCACTGCTCAAATCGCTGGAAATTTTGTTCAGGTTGTGTTCAGCGCGAATCAACTCATTATAACAAAGTGTTGACACAATATAAATAAGAGATTCGTTGTGCAGCTTAGATAACTTTATTGATAACTTATCTTTGAGAGATCACGATGAACTAAGATGAGTGATAGCACCATCAGTAATACAAGAAGCACCCTCAGTGATTTGATTCTGGAGCCAGGCCTGCTTCTGTTCTAACAAAAATAAACTCAATAATAATTTTTCAACTCAACACTTTGATTAAGATTATGTTAAAGTAACTAATTTGAATAATTGTAAGGCTTTTTTAGCCTCCCTTTGCTGAGGCCCACTTGTGGCCCTCGGCCCAAACCCCTGGTATGGATGAATTTAGAGCAAACAGACATGAATTAAATGCCACAAAACTCTGTTTGGGATTTTATGGGGACTTTAAGGAAAACCTTGTGGTAATCTACAGAAAGAGGAAGTGGTCAAAGCTAATGAAAGAGCTATTGCTGATGTTTAGCGACTGGTTTTAATTAGGAACTTCCTCAGACCCAGCACATGGCAACACTCTCAAGGCCTTGTCCGCTGGCTTGTTCAGTGTTTCCTGACAAAAGCAGGGATTGTAGGGGTGGTGGGTGATGGGAGACTGTTGTGAACTTCCTATGGACACCGGCACAGGCCCAGGGCAGGGCCAGATAATCAGAGCTTTGTGTGTAGAAGAATTTTCAGGGAAAGCCCCCTAGTTTGCCTCAGCAAAAAAATAACGAGGGTGTATTTATTTGTGAAAGGGGTCTGTTATTAACCCAAAAACATTTACAACAAAGTGTGAATGAACTTATTCATGCGAAACTGGTTAAGGGTGGAATGGCGACTTCCTTTTCTCGTCTTGTCATTCTTTATTTAACATGTGATGAAAGTCACACTGTGGTAAGTAAAAGCATTATTTGGCTTTTAACACTGTTTTCTTAGTTTTTCGGTCAATACAATCACCCTTAAGACCGGTTTGTCTCACTGCAAAGCTCTGCTTCGACTTTCAAGATCTCATGTGTCAGCAGCAGGCTCGTTTCGACAAAAACATTAACTAATAGGATCAATATTGCAGGCAAGATGTCTCTACAGCAGCCAAAGATGTGGACACCTCCTGTTACTTGTTGTTTGTCGCTGCCAAAGATTTCATCAGATTTTGTAATATGTAAAGTAAACATTATATCTGGTTTTAATTTACTTAAGTTTCTATATGGCAATATACTGGCCAATATATTTTAAATATAAAAAATGTATTTAATTATTTTACTTGACTCATTAACATTTATAAAACTGATTTCTCATACATAGATAGCTGACACAGTCCACAAATGAATAATAACATGTAATATGACACTTGGATGGCTGATCTTTTTTTAAAAAGTGAATTATTAATAACGTATTGTCAGTATTACCCACTCTCCCAGCTCATTCACCATCTGGACTGGAAATGTATCATTGTGACGCAAATGGAAATATAATTGTAATGAATAGACAAAATGCTTTTTAATTATTTCATGATCATGTACTATGCCAGGGGTTTTCAAACGTTTTTGTCAGCCGAACCCCTTTAACCTAAATGATTTACTTGAAGTACCCCCTGAGATTTTAAGTAAATGTTTCAATAAATTAATGGCACATTTGCATGTTTAACTTTTAAAGTTTCAGTAGAATTTACATAGCTATTGTTATTATTACACTCAACAAACCCTGGGAAACCCTGTAATATGCAAACAGTACAAAACCAGAGCCGGATTAACTTAAATGAAAGAGGACAAATACACAGCTTTGAAAGATTTCAGACTAAAGTACAACATCTGTCCTTTGACTTTAAGCTTTATCATTCGTATTCTTTCTTTCTTTGAACCTTCTCTTTTTACAGGCTCAAATATTATGCCAGACCAATAAGACATTCCAAAGTAACAGATAGGGGGAAATCCCACAACATTCCCTGCTTATTATTATAGCAGCCTGGATCCCAGATGCACCTCACAGCAGCATTAAAGCCAAAGGCTTGAAGTCGATGTATAAAAACATCAGTGGATTTATGTATCTCCTACATGTTTAGACAAAGTGATCTACTTCTGTTAGACACGACTTTGTACTTTCCCTCAAAGTTAAAGTACAACGTTTTTGTTTGGCATACATATTTTATCAGTAAAAAGCATTTTTAGGTGACCCAAAACCAGAATAATCATTTAGAAAATTGTTCTAATCAGAAGCAGTGACGTTCAATATAATAAACCTGTTCCATTTACATATAGAACAGATAAATCCTTAAACTATCTTAGGACAAAAACATTTAAATCAGCTGATTGCCATAAAACTAGCATGGAAAAATAAATGTATACATTTAAATTAATTCAGAGAAGCACAACCACCCCATATATATATATATATATATATATATATATATATAATGTATATCATATCTTAACAGGCCAGACTCAACATTCTCATAAGTCTAAGATATCAATTTGAATTCAGCCCGTTGAAGAGAGGCTCTGAGGTGTTTCATCTCAGCTTCTCATGCTGAAGGCCGTTAGCTGAGCTCAAAATGAGACACGTTACTGTTATTAGCTATACACTGTCAGTCAACGCTGAGTTGTTCAGTTCTGAACTTCTCTTTCACAGAAATATGTGGGTGTTTATGCTTGATCCATTGTCAGGGTTTTTCAGAGGTGACATTCAGAACAGTGGGAGGTTACGGTTTTGAAGGTGTGCAACACTGACGACAATGTAATCGAGGGAGACGAGAGCATCACACGCTGAAACAGAAAGACACTGAGGGAGACTGTGGGCGGAGGACAAGTGCTTTACTCAGTCAGAGGAAAACCCAAAAGGGGCCTTTCCTAACAACAATAATAATAATAGAGGTGAAGATGATGAAGAAGAATGTGAAGACTACACTAAATCTAAATCTAAAGAAAAAATTATAAGAAATACTGAGAATTTGTACATTTTTTTTTATATGTGTAATCTATAAGTTTATTAATTTATTACACACACACACACACACACACACACACACACACACACACACACACACACACACACACACACACACACACACACACACACACACACACACACACACACACACATATATTATTTATTTATTTATTTATATGTAATTTATACGTTTTTTATTCATTCATTTACCTTACTTAATACTTTATTGCAGGCTAAATAAATAAATAAATAATACTTGTGTCTCAGAAGCGTGGAATGCAAGACACTTCTCTTGCTTTTCATCTGTCAGGCCGGGACAGCCCCGTGTCTGTCTCTCCAAAAACTCCCCGGAGTCATAAACCAGACATCTCTAACTATCTGCTGCTCATTTTTCTAGAGTATAGAAAGAGGGAGTAAAAAAAAGAACAACAACAACAAAGAACAAGAAATCTGCTTGGGGAATTTATTGTACTTTCTACTTCCCCAAACTGCTTATGAATAAAGCATGATAATTCTGGGATGTTCTCTGTCTTGGGTAGCAATTCAAATTTTTAAAACACTACTGCTTTTGTGCTACAGAGTCCTTACAAAACCCAAACTAACGTGAACAGCGGATTAATGGATTTAATTTCCATGAGCACAGTGCACTAAATACATGTTTCATGGGTTTTGCATACGTATATGTTCCCCTCATTAATTCCACCCCTACATTATGCAAGGTATAAATGTTTGTATGGGCTTGCTTGCGTGTGTTTGCATGAGAGTGTGTGAGTGCAAAGCCCTGCGTAATGTTATCAAGCTGACAAGAATCTCAAATCTAACCCCAGGGGTTATTTATATCATAAATGTATGCCCGCAGTAAACTAAAACTGAAACAACAGAACAACCCCTCAGTACCACACACTGGAAATATCCATCCACTGACTGCACTGTCACCACCGTTGCCGAGGGGTGTTTCTATACCCTAACGTGACATTTGTGTGTGCGGTGTGACCTTATAATATATTTCTTTTTATAGAGTCAGGTGGTAGCATTATGCTAAGCTAACAACACAGCACTGATAAACTCATAAAAATACATAGGAAATATTGGGCAAAATTGTCCTTTTGTTGATTACACTGAGCTATTTAAGCAAAAACTAAAAAATGTAGTGATTAAATATTTACAGTCCAAAAAAATCTGACTCATTCAGCTCCTTATAAAATTTCCCTAAGCATGGCACAATGCACTCTGGGATTACCTAATTCACAAAGAACAGATGTGATGCCATCTACTTAAATAAAATTGATTTCAACAGACAATTGATTTCTAATACACAATTAATTTCAGCAGAGTATAATCTTTAATATTAACATTAATGTTTATAAAAGGGATAGTTCACCCCAAAAAATCATGTTGCTCCAAACCTGTAGGATCTTCATTCGTCTTTAGAACACAAATTGAGATATTTTTGATGAAATCACATATTTGAAATCACAAAACCAGTCTTAAGTCGCCGGGGTATATTTGTAGCAATAGCCAAAAATACATTGTATGTTATCGATTATCAATTTTTCTTTTATGCCAAAAATCATAAGATTATTATGTAAAGATCATGTTTCATGGAGATATTTTGTAAATTTCCTACTGTAAATCTATCAAAACTTCATTTATGATTAGTAATATGCATTGCTAAGAACTTCATTTGGACAACTTTAAAGGTGATTCTCTTTCATAGGTAACTCTACACTGCGTTGACCGCTTCGGGAACGCCTCCGCGTGACCGAGTCCTGAACCCATATAGAATCACGCCAATTCATTGGCTGATGGCGCGACGCCGCCTCTGACGCAATGACGCTGCCAGGTCATACTGGCGAACGCGCCATCCACTCCTCAGATTTCTCTGCCTTCACGAAGCCGCCACATCGCCTTCGCTGTTGCGATTTCCTACCCATCTAATAACATTGCGATTATCCATTTGCACTTCGGCGACTGCCTCAGTGGAACTTTGTTTCTCCTCGCGGTGAAGTGCCATGGAGTTTCGTCGCTGTATTCCGCCGCGGCTGCTGCTTCATCGTCATGAGGACCCACACAGTAAGTGTATTTTGTGCTTGGGTTTTTCGCATGCACGTGACGCGGTTTATGGGACTTCTAACTGCAAAATTTGTGACGATTTCCGTCTCATAACCCTCCGCCTCGGCTTGAGGATTATGAACGTGAATCCTCCAAATTCCCGGCATCGAGCACCTCCACACCTCCTCGTGAGATCGCTGCCCTCGTGAGGCCGCTGCCTCGAGAGCCGCGAGCTGGGGTTCGGATGTCGAGCTCGAGGAGATGGAGAGTGAGCAGACAGGCTCGCCTTTTCTCTCCTCCTCTTCCGAAAGGCCGCACGACGTGAATTCGCCGGTCGGCCATCCTTCAGGCCTACCAGGCGGACGTCCTGAAGGAAATGGACAAAGGGACCGGCTTGACTCCTGAAGCCGTGAAGGAGCTACGAAGAGCCACTGACTTGGCTCTGAGAGCCACCACACACCGCACGCGCCGTGGGCGCCTATGGCGGCTTCGTGGCCGCAGAACGCCATCTGTGGCTCAACCTGACCGAGATTCGGGAGAGGGAAAAGACGCTTTTAATGGACGACCCATCTCACAATCTGGGTTGTTCGGGAGGCTGTTAGCGCTGTAGTGGACAAGTTCCGGCCGCCAAAACTCAGTCGGCTGCTCTCAATCAGTTCATGCCGAGGAGAGCAAGGGATTTTTCAACTCCTCCTCCTCTGTGTCTAGGAGCAGCCGCCCAGGAAGGAGCCCCTCAGCGGCGGAGCCCAGGCCACGCCCTTCCCCCACTCACGGTTTGGGAGCCCGCGTCGGTCTTCTTCCCGCCAACAACCACGCAAGCGGGTTAACATGAAGCGCCCAACAAGCCTGCCGCTCGCTAACCCGGTCGCTCCTGACCTCCGGTCGGAATGAGGAGAGTCGTTTCACTGCTACGGGCGAGGCCAGACCGCGAAAGCGCTTTCTGCCCACCCGAACGCCGCTCTCCTCACTTAAATCTGTCACAACCACCCTTCGAGGCTTGGTGTGCAGATCCACCACCCTCATTTTCACTGGCTGGCAGTTGGGGACGCGCTCGCCTTTCCCCTTGCAGCCCGTCCACTTCGCCGGGCGAGCCGCATGTTAGGAGACATAGCTGTTTCTCCTGCAGTGTACGGAACCCGTGCCGCCACCCGCCAGCCCAGCACTTCTCTCTCCGCCATCCCGAGCAAGGACGCCGAGGGCTTTCCTTCACGGTGGAGGGTGCCGCTGCTTCCAGGCCTTCTCGACACCCAATCTCAGGTATGTCTTCCCTTGCACGACACTCTGATCCTCTGTCATACTTCCTTCACGAATGGGAGCTACCTGGGGTATCGCTGTGGGTTCTCCGCACAATCTGAACCGTTACACTCTTCAGTTTGGGAAAAATCCCCTGCTTCGACGGGGTTCACCTGACAGTAGTAAACAGCGCCAAGGCTTCTGTTCTACAACAGGAACTCTCCTCCCACGGAAAGGAGCAATAGAGGAAGTACCGCAGTCGGAAGTCGAACGAGGTTTATTCAGCCGCTACTTCCTCGCTCCAAAGAGGGACGGCGGCTTGAGGCCTATCCTGGATCTACGGCGCTTGAATCTTTCCTCTACAAAGGGAAGTTCAAAATGCTGACGATGAGAACCATCATGTCTCAGGTCCAGGAGGGAGACTGGTTTGTCACCATCGACCTGAAGGATGCGATTTTCACATCCAGGTAGTTCACAGACACAGGAGATTCCTTCGGTTCGCCTTTGGAGGAAGGCTTACCAATACAAGGTTCTGCCCTTCGGCCTGGCTTTGGCCCCGAGGACATTTACTAAATGCATGGATGCTGCACTGGCCCCTTTGAGGCTCCAGGGCATCCATGTACTGAACTATCTGGACGACTGGCTCATTCTGGCTCACTCCAGGAGCTAGTGAGTCGTCACAGGGATATCGCTCGCCACATCCATTCTCTTGGTCTCAGGATGAACGCCAAGAAGAGTGTGCTCCTCCCATCTCAACGAACTGTGTTTCTAGGAGTTCGCTTTGATTCCGCTCAGATGCAGGCCCGCTTTGGCTCCTGCCCGGATACCAGTTTTTACAGCATGTTTGGCCCGCCTCAAGCCAGGCCATCGTGTCTCTGTAGGTACCTGCCGCAGGGCTGTTGGGCCTTATGGCAGCAGCCTCCCTGTGTTGCCCCTAGGGCTGCTTCACATGAGGCCATTCCTTTGGTGGATGAAGGAGCTGAGGTTACACCCCACTGTACCAGCTACTCGCTTGTCAGAGTGTCGCGCAGTTGCTGTCGACACCTGTTAATCGTGGCGAGACCCCGCCTTTCTCCGGAGCGGGTGAGAATGGGTGCGATCCACCATCGCCATATGATCACGACGGACGATCAATGATAGGCTGGGGCGCGGTCTTCAAGGAAGGCCGGCGAGTGGAGAGTGGAAGGAAGAGTTCCTCTTTGGCATATAAACTGCCTGGAACTCAGGGCTGTCTTCCTGGCTTTGAAGTATTTTCTCCCGCTCGGGAGCATCATGTCATAGTCAGGACGTGACAATATGGCGGTTGTGTCCCACATAAACCGCCAAGGGGGTTCAAGGTCGCAAGACCCTGGACAGGCTTGCGCGCCATCTTCTCCTTTGGTCCCAAGACAAGTTCCTCTCTTTGAGGGCGGTTCACGCTCCGGGAGTACTGAACCTGGCGGACGATTTTCTGTCGAGACAGAAGCTCAAGCCGGGGAATGGATGTTGAACTGCCAGACGGTATCCCAGATCTGGGATCTGTTTGGCAAAGCGGAGGTGGACCTCTTTGCTTCTCAAGAGTCATCCCAGTGCCCGCTCTGGTTCTCCCTGAGTTTCCCGACCGAATGTCAGTCTGTACGCGTTTCTGCCAATAAAGCTGATTCCGGCAGTACTATGCAGAGTGAAGGTGAGCGGTGCCCGTCTCCTTCTCATAGCCCCATTCTGGCCCTCCCAGACCTGGTTCTCGGAGCTAACTCCCCTCTTGTATCGACCTCCTTGGGAGATTCCGATCAGGCGGGACCTGCTGTCCCAGCTTCAGGGCAAGATCTGGCATCCTCAGCCGGAGCTCTGGAAGTTGTGGGTATGGCCCATACAGGGCCAAGGGCTGTGATTGATGGTTTGCCTGCCGGAGTTCAGGAAACCATAGTTAGTGCCAGAGCCCGCTACCAGGAAGCTATACTCTTCCAAGTAGGGCGCCTTTGAATCGTGGTGTTTGACTGCAATCGACCCAGTTAACTGCCCTGTTGGTCCAGTGCTGGAGTTTTGCAAGAAAGGCTGATAGCGGGGCGGCTGCTACCACCCTTAGGGTTTATGTAGTTGCCATTGCAGCTCAGAGAGAGCTGGATGAGATCCCCTTGGGAAGGCATCGGTTGGTCTCCTCGCTTTCATGCGTAACAGACGCCTTTAGGCCTGTTCGCCCCACGGCAGTTCCTTCTTGGGACTTGTCAGTCATCCTCAAGGACTAGTGACGGCCCCTTTGAGCCCTTAGAGTCAGCTTCGGATCGGATACTGACTCTTAAGGTTGTTCTTTACTGGCGCTTACGCCACTGAAAAGAGTTGGAGATCTGCAGGCTTTTTCTGTCAGTGAAACGTGTATGGACTTTGCCCCGGTCTAGTCAGTTACCCTGCGGCCTAGGCCGGGTTACATTCCCAAGGTCTTGTCCACGCTGCCCGCTTCTCAAGTGGTCACTCTTCACTCTTTCCATCCCTCCCTTGCTTCAAGTGAGGATGAGAGACTCCACATGCTCTGCCCGGTCAGGGCATTGAAGCTGTATGTGGATCGCTTCCAAGGTTTGGAGAAATCTCCCAGTTATTGATCTGTTTTGGTGCTGGTCCGCTGGCTTGCCACGCCAAAGCAGAGGATTTCTCACTGGGTGAGAGACGCCATTTCGCTGGCTTATGAGGCGCTGGAAATCCTTCACCTCTTAGTCTTCGGGCAAGATTCTACTAGAGGCGAGCCTCCTCTCAAGCTCTTTTAGAGGGGTACCCTGGAGGATATTTGTGTTGCGGCAGGATGGTCCTCTCCGCACACCTTTGTCAGGTTCTACAACCTTGACGCTGATACGGCTCCAGGTTCTCAGGTCCTGTCTGTTTGAACCAACCGTATGTTGTTGGTTCATTATTGGGCCAGATAGGCAGCGCCCAGCTTGGCGTGTTTGGTATAACGCTCGAAGCGGTCAACGCAGTGTAGAGTTACCTATGAAAGAGAATGTCTCGGGTTACTCGCGTAACCCTTGTTCTCTGAATAGGGAACGAGACACCGCGCTCGCTGCCAAGTTTCAGGCTGCCGACAGCATTCTTTCGGCAGAGAAATCTGAGGAGTGGATGGCGCGTCGCCAGTATGACCTGACGACGCCATTAAGGCCAGAGACGGCGTCGCACCATCAGCCAATGAATTGGCGTGATTCTATATGGGTTCAGGACTCGGTCACGCGGAGGCGTTCCCGAAGCGGTCAACGCAGTGTCTCGTTCCCTATTCAGAGAACAAGGGTTACGCGAGTAACCCGAGACGTTTTCTCAATATTTAGATGTTTTTGCAACCTCAGATTCCAGATTTTCAAATAGTTGTATCTCGGCCAAATATTGTCATATCATAACAAACCTAACAATGGATCAATCTCAATTTAGAAAAATTGACCCTTATGACTAGTTTTGTGGTCCAGGGTCACATATTACAAAATATTAATATTGTCCTTATTTGAAAGTCGCTCATATCGGAACCCTCATGTCATTTTTCAAAACTCTAGACACATAATTCACAACCGATGATTAAAATGCAAATTTTTCAAAACACAACACTTTTTTCGAATGCTTGGATACTTATAAACCAAATAATTTGTTCACCGGTTTAAAATGACACAACTTAACATTTTAACACATAAAGTATTACTATTTCAAAATTCAACTCACACATTATATCTGAATTTAAATGTCTATTCATAGTAATGATCAAACTATCAATTGATACAACTGCTCAAAATGCAGTGCAATAACTCTATTCTACGGGGGCCGTAGAAATCGCGATCGAGTTCACGTTACTTAATTACTGTTAAGTAATGTTTTTGTTAAGAGAATAATTAGACCCAAATACTATCTTTGTTTTAGATGTGTTTCTAAATTCATCTAAATACATCTAAATATTGTGTATGCTGTGTCTATGCCTACACAGTAAGACTAAAGGTGTTAGTTGATTTCAGTAGGAGGCAGGTGGTATGCCTGGAGTGTTGATGTCCATGTAGGTGACCTTAGATTAACAGCGTGAGGAGGCTCTGAGGTCGAGAACTGAGTCCTAAGGGTCGACTGAACAACAACAACAAGGGAGCTCTTCGTGTGTTTTTAGGTTATTTCCAAAGTTCTCAGGCGATGTGCGGTGAGAGATATTACTGCAGGGGATTATCTTTGAAATACAAGAGCTCTTAAAGCCGGCCAACAGATAAAATTAGTTTTTATGGGAGTGACAAGCGAAACTCCCTGATGTCTCTCTGTAGTAAAAATATAAAAATTTGGCGGAATGCCTTGAGAGAGAATGTTTTATGGGAGGAAAGATACAGCAAGAATTCAACTTATCTGTGCTATTACTCAGATATATTTTGACTGATACGTCTGGACTTTCTCCGTGTTTAGCATCAAGACTTGTTGCTCAAGTCTGTAAATGACACACTGCACCTTTATAGATATAAATCATTGTCTTTCTCAAATCTACCCAGAACGATGTGCTTTCACGCCTGGTACATTGGAGGCAGGAAATGTGCTGTGATATATGTGAGCAGAGCTGAGATTTTATTCATTCTGGGATTGCATGAGTGCTCTGCTGATGGGAAGGACTCAAATGAGTCCAAACTCCCTCAAGAGAGTATCTCCGAGCCAGCCATCCACAGCCGAAAATGATGCTGTCTGAAACAAGCTGCATTTGTGTTGAGAGGACACTGTTCCTTCTTAGGTTTGCACCCTGATAAAAGAGGATCTTATCTGTATACGTAGTCAATGCACTGCAATGAGACACATGACATGCGAATGATTAGATCGAGTCATGTCTTTGCAAAATCATCAGCCTTAATTGAACACACCTATACTAGCTAATCAAGGTCATCAGACTCAAGTGTGTTGAAGCTGGTAGAAGCTAAATCTTACAGGCCATTGGCCCTCTAGAAGCAGGATTGAAAACCTCTAATCTAAAATGCACAGTTTTGCACATGCATACACAGTATGTATTCATGTCCGAATATTGAGTCTCCATGATACAGCAGGTGAACAATATACAGATAATGTACTGCATCTGTTGAGGTTCTAAATTGTGCAAACAATGGATTATTTACTGTCTGATGAGACCATTGGGAGCCATCTCTTAAATAAACGGCAGGAAACTATGAGCCATGCAGTAAGTGCAATATATACCAACAAATAAAAAATCCTTTGTTTGCATTATACTTGTCTAACAACACTCGAGTAAACCGTTTTCATGGTCAATAGTATCATTTGTCACAAAAACACACAGGTCAAAGGACTGTGCCAACATGGAAGATTACTGAGTATGTTTTACAAGAAAATACTATTTCAGTTATCTACTTCAAAATTTCATTCAGTGTATCACTTGCAGTGTTGAGGAGTAACTAGTTACATGTAACGGAGTTACATCATCTAATTACAAAATAAATGTAACTGTAATCCATTACAGGGAAAAAATGTGTAATTAAGTTACAGTTACTTATTAAAATGTTAACGGTTAAATTTGAATATTTTCTTTAAAAATGTAGGATAATTAATTTGTTGCTTTACCTGTTTTTGATGTGCACAATCCCTCCCGCCATTTAAAGGCCATTAAGTAAAGTGTTGGTGTTCTGATGAGTTTGATTAGTTCTCTTGTTTGCCACACACTACATCTGACAATTAAATCAATCCACATTGCTGCTAAAAGCTACAACTTGTCTGAGAGTTGCCACCATGTCAAATGATAAAAATGAATTCCAGCACTGCTAATTTAAACATCAAAAATCAGACCAATCTCAAAGTAAAAAGAAGTGCTGAAGTCTGATTTTGTGGTGGCTGTGCTTTAAAATGAAATTATTATAATCTTAATTCAATGGATGAATGATTTTGAAAATCTGACAGTAATCAGTGTTGAGTGCTAAGGTTAACCCAGAATTATGAAAATGATTAACAATTGAAAGCATTCGTTATGAATTTAGAAAAGTATGTTTAACTTATCAAAATGTAATCCAATGTAATCAGTTACATTAGTTGAATACAGTAATTGAAATAGTTACACTACTTATTACATTTTAAATAGGGTAAAGTAATCTGTAACCTGTTACATTTCCATAGTTACCTTCCCAACACTAGGCCTTTTATTCGTAACTGTTTGTGGAATCAATGTATGATTAGGAACGTAATCCTGCACAACAATCAAGACGTTCTCCATCAAATTCAGCACATATTATGAAAGGACAAGAATTTGGACGCGTTCACTCAAGATCGATCATCCTGCGGATCTGGCATGCACAGGTGCAGTAATCAGCGCTTGAAAAATGGAGCATTTGCCCCCACCATGTACTGTGTTTACTTTGTGTTTACTTCTCTGTATTAATCTTACAACATTACCGGCAGAGGGGCTTCCCAGCGAGAGAGACAGAAAGGACGAGAGTGAGACGTTCTGATTGTATTTCCAGTCACACATTATGTCCTCATGCAGCCGCCCCCACCCTCCTCTCAGTCTTTTCTCTCTCTCCCTCACATCTGTTTCCTGGGGTGATGTTCATGTTGCTACTTACGTTCCAGAACACATTTGATTCCATCCAGGGGAAAAGCCGGTGTGCTGGAATGTCCAGGCACCAGGTGCATCAGCGCTCTCTGTTATTCACATCTGAGAGGCTTCGTGATCTCTCTGCCATAAAGACAAGAATAATTAGGTGACCACACTAAACAGTGCTTTCTACTGAAAAAATGGCTTTATGTAACCATTAGACACAGATGGTTTGGTATACTACACCACGCTCTGATAACTACTTTTACTTGTTCAAAGAACCGTTTAGGGATTGTTTACCATACAAGCAATGTTAACTGGATGTGAAAATGGAATACAAAGTCTGTTTACATAATTAGGCATCCATTGTGATCAACCCATCTACGCAGTTAGATGGGACCCCTGTATGGAAATGTGCCTGTTGCCATGGGAAACCTCCAAACCTATCATCACATCAAGGATATGATGAGTCATCCACAGGCAGATCCATATTTATACTCCATCACTCTGGTGAGTCACAGCACCCACTTCCACCCCGCTCTCTTCCATATGTTTATAAGCCGGATGTAGCACCTTAGCAGCAAAGCAAAAGCACAAATATGAGTCATGTGGTATGTACATTTCTTTGGTATATATATATATATATATATATATATATATATACATACACACACACACACATTGTTTTTTATTTTAATTATTCATCCATTCTATTGTTAAACACATGGCATGTTAATCACAATTCCAGTAGACATGAAACAGGAGAACAGAAGAGAAAATCAAGAGACTCTTGGATAATGTTGCTGAAAGAAAATACAGTGCAATTATGTTCTAAATCACTGGTCTCTTTGAGCAGAGGGTAATGCTGTTTTGGTGTCAGACGCACAGGGTGATTTCCCATGCTGTGTGAAAGAGGAATGTAAACAGTGGGATGAGAGGGCTGACACCATGGGTGTCTGAGAGTGTTTTCCTAAACTCAGTCTCTCCTGGCTTTACAGTGCGGAGGTGTGAGACGCTGCACAGTTAATAGCACCCTTCGAGTGAAATAGCACGCCATGCAAGCTACTCACACAGACAGCTGACACCTTTCTAAACACTGCATCCCTGTATAGAGGACCGTAAAGGCCCATTTCTCTGTGTGCGTCAGCAGGAGGGAAGACTTTATAATCTTAACTGCTCATAAGATTCCACATGTAATGTTAAAATGGCTCCGGCCCTCCCAACTACAAGCAAAGAAGAGCTCTCATGAGCTCAAGATGTCTAGTAGTTGATATTCTAAAATTTGACCCCTTGAGTATAAATGCTAATAAATCGCATCCACTGGACAAGTGATTCAGAAAGTGAAAAATATACAGTGAGAGGTGTTTTATGAGAAAGTTCGAGAAGTGATGCATTGCATTGTAATTGACATTTGTGAGAAAAACAATGACAGAAAATGGTGAGGGGTTTTTAAACATCCAGATATGATGATTTCCTTCTTAAAATGCAGAGTTATTTATATTATCCAGTATAAAAACCCATTTAATACAACTGAAAAAGAGTGATAATGAAACAATATATTGCAACATCATGTTTCCAAATAAAAAAAGCTTTTATTTGTCAAGCAAAATGAATAAAACATGTTTTTTTTATAAATTACAGTGTGTGTGTGTGTTAGTTTAGAGTTATATAAGATCAGTTAATTATTTTTATTAATTTTATTACAATCTTTATAAAATTAATTAATCAATAATAGAATATTAGAGACGTATTTGAACATATTCAATGTTTTACTCATTTTCAAAAATTTGTAATCATTATTATTTTTTACATTTTTATTTATTTGTATAACAAATGTTGAACCAGTTAGTAAGCAGAAACAGCAGGCATGCAAAATATGTATACTATACAATTGTACATAAACTATACATTAGCATATTGAAGAAATATATAGATTGCTATTGTTATATTTTTTATTATTTTACATTCTTTCAAATTTTCCATGAAGCCCCAGCACTCACTTGTATCCTTCTGGAGGGGTTCAGTTTGAACAGTTGGATGAACAAATAGATAAAAACAATATTTAATGCTTAGGTTATAGTTGCATGATCCGTTTCTACCTTTTTTGCTACCTATTTGTTTAGTGGGAAATAGAGAAAGAACAGCAAACTGTGCAAACTCACATTGCCCACATGAGCACCATGGTCCAACATATCAGAGTATGTGAGACTGAATGTCCCTGCTTATGACACAAGCTCAATCTTTACTTAAAGCACTGATTCACCGTATTATTACACCTAAAGCTTGTGAACACAATGTCTCAAAATCAAAGAGTTCAACTTGGTTTCCCTGACAACAGCAGGAGCCAGGTACCCTGCTCTCTGGCCATACGTCAGCCACAGAGTAATCATAGGATGAGCTCACTGAAGTCTGAGCCAGAAACTAATGCATGTCTGAGTCTCCCAGCATTACCAAACAAAACGACACTCCTTGACAACAACACACGGCTGTTTCATTATCTTGGATCTAATCTCATGTCTGTTTATCATTTTTATTACTGGTGCTATATGCAGTGCCCTATTTTGCAGATGGATACCTACAAACTGCAAATCACAAACAAGGTCTCATAAATACAGTATCTCAACTGTTTTTTTTAAATGGTTAAGTGTTAAATGTTTAGATGGTTAAGCCTGAAATGATCATGTCATTCTAATCCTGTATGACTTACTTTCTTCTGTGGAACATAAAATAAAATATTTTTAAAACTCCTAAAAATAAAGTTTCCAAAATTAGGTTTTCACAGTGATGCCTTAGATTCGAAGAACCATTATGGGTTCCACAAAGAATAACATTTAAGTGAACAGTTCTTCAAAAAATAGTTTTCTTAGTGTGAAAAACACATTGTGATAATCTAAAGAATGTGTTGTGCTGTGTAGAGCTTGCATGGATGTTAAATATTCTTCATGGAACCATCAATGCCAATAAAGAACCTTTATTTTTAAGAGTGAAGATTGTTGGTAACCAGATTTGGACTTCCAACACTGAGGCATTTTTCAGAATTTTATGTTCCAGAATTTTGTTTCTTTTATATTCCACAGAATGATGACAGAATTTTCATTTTTGGATCGACAATCTCCTAGAAGAGATTTTAAAGAGGTGTGCTCAGATTTGCCACGTTACTAAAGCATGCCATTAAATCCAGAGACTTTGTACTCAATATTTATGACACAAATATATCGTCCTTCGGATGAGACGCATTAAACTGAGGTCCTGACTCTCTGTGGTCATTAAAAATCCCAGGATGTCCTTCGAAAAAGAGTAGGGGTGTAACCCCTGCATCCTGGCCAAATTCGCCCTCTGGCCTCTGACCATCATGGCCTCCTAGTCATCCCCATACACTGATTGTCTCCTCTCCACCAATAAGCTAGTGTGTGGTGGGTGTTCTGGCGCAATATGGCTGCCGTTGCATCATCCAGGTGGATGCTGCACACTGGTGATATCCCCCTTACTATGTAAAGCACTTTGAGTGCCTAGAAAAGCGCTATATAAATGTAACGAGTTATTAATTATTATTAATATTTCAAAACATATAGAATCTAAAAAATTGTCTACGTCAATTTCATAGCTTACTGTATGTCAACAATTGCAATTGCAACAATTTCTGTTTTTATTCAAGAACATGTTAATAACTACAGTTGACAGCATAACTGGAAACTCTTGAGCAATGAAAGAACACAAATGAGCAATAAAATGTTCCTCTGGGTTTCTACATACTGTAAATTAACAACACGTTGGTTATGAACCATAACATCTACTACCAACACCATTTCAGATATGACAAAGCATTAACTTTTAGTAGCAGATCTAAAATTCAACAACTCCCTTTCCCGGAAACCAAACTCACCAAAGTGAGCTTTTAATCAGAGGAAAGCATCTGAATAGGTCAGAACAGCTGATGTAGAAGAAAGTTCACATGGGCCTCATAAGCACTGAGGCAGGAAGGCATGTAGCCCGAGCTCCATTAAATTAAGTGAGTAAAGCAATGCAGCCCAAATGATGAATCGTGCCTAACAGCAATGTGCACCTCTCCAGAGCAGAACTAAGTGAGAGAAAGCCACATAATTATGTAAGCGAGCTGAAAACACTACAGGGAATAAAAAACAAAGCTTGAATAAATCATAAGCTATTTGATTGCCTTGTTTCTGCCTACTGAAAGAAGAGTAGTTCTCTAACAAAAAGATATACACAGACATTATGGCAGGAAAATGTGTGGCAATGCACCAGCACACATACTGTATGCACATACATTTATAAATCAGGGGATAAACTATGCAATGAGTCTGTGGCTTCCCAGTGATCTAGGAAAATCAATAGAATTTTCCATAAAACAAAATGACAACAATAAAAGATTTACTGTGGAAGGATGGGACCATTGCCAATGTACCGTCACAGATTACTTTATATGGAGGCCAATTAAAAATGTGAAGATACATTCAACACCCTTGAGATTTTGGTTTTGATATAATTTCACACCTTTTGCTGATAGAAATCGTTGACAGGAACTCACACCATGTCTGATGGAATATATTTATAGTGCTTAGTACATACATCATAGCAAATGAAAACTAAATATGAAACAAAAATAACAACTAACTTAGAAGAGTGAAAAATTTACTAAAAATAAACTAAACTAAAATACATTTTCATGACTCAAACTTACTAAACTAAAATAAAAATGGACTCGACTTATTTTTTGTTTCAGTTTTTAGTGCATTGTAGAAAACCTTTCACAGCATTAAACATGAAAATGACTTTAGACAGAAATAACAGAAAAATTTAACATAACGTATTTTAATGACACTACTTAGCACATTAACTTTGACAACCCTAAAACAGTAAAACTAGCCTAACTAAATAAAATGACAAGAGGAAACAAAAGCTAAATAAAAAAAGACAATAAAGTAAGAAAATTATATAGAAAAAACACAAAAAAATGGCACACACGAATGAAGGACTGTAGTTTTCCTGCTGCCTAAGGAATGCTTACACAGATCATTATACATAACTATCATTTTTGGTTTTGGTTTTGTCTGGCACTGTATCATAATATACACTTAAGTCTCAACCAATTATATGTCAGATATGTCTACCATCACAAGCATCCAGTATCAGACACAGACGCTAGTGTACAGCCTTGGGGTTTCAGGTATGCCTAGAGATTTGTTTCTCTTTCACGTTCATGGAATATTTTCTCAGGGAGAAGAAAATACCTTCATATTGCTTGTTTTTGAACTATGATCAGCCTTTGGGCACTAGAAAGTTATTCATTGCTTTAAACTGACAAAACCACTGACTGTGACGTAACTGCTTGCATACTTTGCATAGGTCCATGCAGGTTAGAGTTCTTTGCATAATGTGGATGTTTTTTTCTTTTTCTGATTTGTAAAATTGGAAAATAATTTCCAGTTTATCACAATCTACACAGAATACATGTATAAATTAATTACACATCAGACCTTCCTAATAAACTGGAGCTACAAAGCAGAAAAAACACTCATCTCCTTAAGCCAGCATTGCATCAATGTACCCGACAGAAGATCAATGCTTGGCATCATTTCTCGGTTTGCTGTGCGGAAATCTGTACGGTAAGGAATTAGGTTACACATCACATCCTTCAATGGACTTCCTGTTGCCTGCCTTACTCAAACACAGCTTACATTACATCCATTCAGTATCAATGGATTCCTCTGAGCTGTATTTTTATATCCATTCATTCAGTCGTGGAGTTGCATACAATGCATGTGAAAACAGCAGGTTTTGAACAACAGTTAAAAACTGAAATACTCAGAGTGCTTACGCAGAATTACGCAGTCCTTGAGCATTTCTGTGCAAGGGTAATTGATTGCTTTGATATGCTGCTGGAGCGTACAGTTGTAGCACTGAAGTCTGAGACCGATTGTAATTTCTATGCTGCCACTGTAAATGAGGCCAATGTAATACCGAACATTTGCATCAGCACACACGCCATGACATGTTATAATACTATAGCTAGAGCAGATGTTGAGACCTTTAGTGAATAATGAATCAAAAAGCAGTTTTTCTCACACAAAGCTATTGCATTTGCTTTGTCATTTTTGAAGTTTGCATGTGCTTTCACTATATTGAAAAGATTATGATATACTCCAAAGTTTACCTTTAGTGTCCTGTGGAAGAAAGAATGTCATACCACTGAGAACAAGCGAATGCTGACAGATTTTTATTTTATAGGTGAACTATCCCTTTAACATCAAATATGCATTGAGGACACAGTGTGATTGTTGCAGGTCCTTGGTGAATTCCTCTCCTCTCTTGCCGAATGAGGAAACTGTGCTAAAATAACCCTTAAAACATCCAGCAGCAGGTGCAGAATCAATCAGAGGTATCAACACGAAGCCCCCTCATCAGAGCAATTAGCATTGCTTCACAAGGAGAGGGAGAGGAGAGATGTGCGTATGGAAATTTCGAGAAGCAGAGAGAAAGAGAGAGAGAGAACGAGAGCGTACATATAATTGCTGGGCTCAGGCTATGACTGGCAGAGACTGTCTGATGCTCCTAAAGGAGCTCCATGAACATGCTGCAGCCCACACACAGATGGAGAGGGGCAAACACACTCAGACAGTGCTGTGACACAGCACAATGATGTCATCGCATTGTAGACGTGCGCTCCATTCATAATCGAATCAGACAAATGCCCCATTACATAACATAGTCATTCACCCTTGCATTCACCTGAAGTCAATGCACAAGTAATTGTTAAGTAAGATCTTGTTATGTACTGATTATAGTGTCATTTTCAAAGTTTACATAAACAAACTGCTTGCTTCAGCTCTAAACTCTTATCATTATGGACAACAAAATGTATGTACACATCCGAAAAATGGGCAAGTAGGTTATAGGTGAAATAAGTATGCATTTTGCAAGGTTTCAAAATTTAAGGGTTGATGATGATGATACAAGTCGTGCAGCCTTTTAACAGCTTAGATAACTTATGAGTACAAATCCAAGTTGTACGGATTTCCACAGGCAACAATCCAGCTCAAAGTGCATTTTCATGTTCTTTCAAATTGTCAAAACATGTTTCGCCACTGAAAGGACTATGGACATGATCGGAACACTGTCTCATTCGAATGTCAGGCTGATCTTTTGAGTGAACCAAAAATATACTGTATTCAGAGAAGTCTGATGCTCAAGTGAATGATTCATATGAGCCGGTTCTTTTTAGCAAATCAAAAACACACAGAGCAACCAGGTTGTCTGGCTTTGACTCTTATGAATCAGTTATGTTTAGTGAATCAAAAGCAGAGAGCGTGGCGAGAGATATCGAATTCCAAAGCAATGACTCTTACGAGTCCCTTCTTTTTAGTGAATCAAAAACATACAGAGTGACCAGATAAGTCTGATTCCTGAGCAAAAAACATATGAGCCTATTCTTTTAAGTGAATCAAAATCATATAGCACAGACAGAGAAGTCTGATTCCAGCATGAAAGACTCTTGTGAACAGTTCTTTTTAGTGAATCACAAATTCTTATGAATCAGTTGTCAGTTTCTCTGAACAAAGAAGTGATATTGTGTTTTGTTGTTCTAAAAGCTTGTGAAGACTTAAATTATTGTAGCTTCTGGCTCGGTGTTCATACGACAATAGTTAAAGATACACAATAAGATTTTTATTATAAAAAACACTATATGGAAACATGTTAATATACAGTATGACACCCAACATCTTTTGTTCATTGTTGTTTCACATTTATTTTGGGATTGAAAGGATCCCAGCATTTGGCAATAGAAATGCATTTATGTTTTCCACATTTTAAAGCTGCAGTCCATAAGTTTATTTGCAGCCATGTGTGGAATTATCTTGCTTGCATGGGGTTGTACTCCGGCAAGGCTTGAGCGCGGATGAATCTAATATATTGAGGTACCGGTACCGGTGTGGATGTTTATTGTTCTTCACAATCACAGATTATAGCCTATGTCTTGAAATATATGACCCAAATAAGAATTTTTGCCGTATATTGCCATCTGAACAAATAAGTAACAAGTCTGCCACATTTGTTCTGACCAACTGAGGAAAAAATCATTACAATAAATCACGCTACCAATGGTGATTTAATCTAAAAATCGATTAGCTCATATCACATCAAACCGTGCAACGTATTATTATTCTTATACTTTATTCTCAAATTATTACTGTTGTCAACATCAGCATTGCATGACAAGAAGTATGTGTTAGCATGCAGATTTAAATTTCTGTACAGTCTAATCTAATTGTCATACCATTCGAATTTCATATTAAGAAATTATTTTAACCCAAAAAGCAAACTATGCTCCCTTTGAACTGATTTTCTTTCAAATACAAATCCTGTGTAATCCCAGGCTATCTGTAATCAGAAGCACATTTAAAACATGTGTTTCATAAACACATAATCCTTTCTGGATTGTAATCCAGAAATGTAATTTTTTTTTCTGGCTACCATTCCTATTCAGCAAAAAATATTCCTATTATGCAAAAGCTGAATTTTGGAAAGGCTTGAAGGAGAACAAGAAGAAGCAATGGCAGATGTGTGTTGTTAGAATTCATGTGACCCTTACAAGACCCGTTTTAAATATCAGTATGTTTTGTGTTTAAACGCTTGGTGCTGCATGAAAAGCGACTTCAGCAGTCTGCAAGGGGTTCAGCAGTCTGCAGATTCATCTTAGGCTTTGTGACGTAGCGGTCTGGCTTTTGTGTAGTCTTGACAGGTGGGGTAGACACCCTCTGTCCGGAGGTTCGGAAGCAGCGAGTGGGGTTCATCCCCATCTGCTGCTGTGAAAGTGGGGCACGCTGCCCTGGTAGCAGCCCCCACTGCTGCAGCCTCCGGCGGTGGAGAGAAAGAGGCCCAACGGCATAGAACACACAATAGAGGAGTCTGCACGTCTGTCACTCTGGGCGTATAACACAGACCGGAGGCCCCAAACAGCCCTTTTAGCTTTTCACTTAATGAAATGGAGTGTGTGTGTCTGTGCACCTGTCACTGCATTGCCTTGGTTACTCCTTAAAGGAATGCTGTTTCATGGTGTCTTTCTGTTTCTTATGTGTTTGTGCAAGCGTTTGTAATATAGCCAGAGGGCTCAGCACATTTCTAAAAGCACAACTGCAGTGAACACCTGATACAGGCTGACCAGTAACAAATTCTTTACCCTTTCATTAGGAGCTGAAGCTGGTTTTACACATTTAACAAGCCGGCAGCAGCATTGAAGTCTGTTTCTGCTTTCCGGATGGCTTTTTCCTAGTGTCATTTTGAGAGAGAACATGTAATGTGCACTTAAAACTTTTCTAATAGAGTCAGAAAATGACTAGAGTTTGCCAAGACACAACTTAAAAATAAAATATAAAGTAAAATAAGATAAGAAAGAATAACATTCAACACAAAAGAAACTTAAATGTCGAAGTTTATTTATCCAGTGCTCAACATGCAGCCATTATTTAAAATTCTTATGAAATAGATAGACAATTAAATGTTATGCAATGCTATGTGATGCTATTTGGTGAAAATTTTACATTTCTATACTAGATAAGCTGTGTGTGTGTGTGTGTGTGTGTGTGTGTGTGTGTGTGTGTGTGTGTGTGTGTGTGTGTGAGTGTGAATTGATGTTATGTAGGAATTTAACCTGTTAAAAACAACTTTAAAACTGTAGTATATTGCTATAATTTACATTTGAATGTAAAATTTGTATTCCATGTAGGTGTGTGTGTATATATATATATATTTATATAGTCTGTGTATGCGTGCATGTGTGTGTGTATGAAATATGGCACATCATGTCAAAAAGGTTGCCAATCACAGTATTGCATTATTTTCCATAAAAAATGCTTCAATATATATTTTTCTCTTTCTCTGTCCTCCATCTCCCACCCACACCTGTAAAATGATTGGCCTCAACCTAGTTTAAAATGATTATGTCTGCAGAACAGACAATTGAGCATTAGCTTGGAGGAAGTTGGGGTTTGACCTGTGATATTTTTAAGTTTTTGTTTTCAGTTTTTTACACCGTGTTTGATATGAAGCAGCAAAATGAACTGCTCTTCTATGTCTTTACACATTGATTTATTGGAAATGCCAATAAAAAGCCAGTTTATGATACGCTGTGAAGAAGGCGTCCATGTCTGGGACCATGTCAGTTTCTGTCACTGATGTTGTCACTTTTAGCTCATACTTAAAAAATACTTTGTGTAGATGCATTTTGGAAACACCCCCTCACATCCACAGGCAGGATATCCTGTACTGGCAGAGCAGCAGGGACAGACTGTGCTGACATTGTCATGTTCTTATGCTGGAGTAAAGAGGAAAAACTTATTAGATTATCTCTTGGAAAAGGCTAGTCAGTTAGCACAACATCCCCTTCAACCACCTCAAACAAACACACTCATACGCGCCCCATTCATACTCATACCTGAATCCCACATGCAACATGATTTATGAGGACAGCAGCTGAAGCGACACCCCCACATCAGATCAAAAGCAAATTAAAACTCTCTTTGGGGCAGTTTTAATCTACTTTGACTGTGTGTCTGCAGCAAGTCTGACTGTCAGGCCATCAGTGTGTTCAATGTAGGGATCTGCAGTCTAAAAGAGCTGACCTTTAACATTTCACCCCCAAACCCTGGCAGCTGTCTGTGAAACCAGTTCAGAGCTGCCCCATCTGTCACCGGCCTCCCATAGGTGTAGGGGGAGGGATGTCTCTTTATTTCATTAGGCTGAAAGAGAAGAACACCATTCTCTTTGTTAGTGCACTTGTTTGTTAAATAGTGCTATATAACACGCTGTATAGGCAGATATTTTCTATTTGATATGATATGTGTTATATGTTAGATGGAAAACAGTCATACGGATGGATGGATGGATGGGATGGATGGATGGATGGATGGATGGATGGATGGATGGACGAACAGCATGACAGAAAGAAAGAAAGAAAGAAAGAAAGAAAGAAAGAAAGAAAGAAAGAAAGAAAGAAAGAAAGAAAGAAAGAAAGAAAGAAAGAAAGAAAAATACATTTTCCATTATATATTATATGTATATATATATATATGGCAGACAGACATACAGATAGATGAATGGATAGATAGATAGATAGATAGACAGGCTGACGAACAGACGGACAGATATTTATAATGTGTAAATGCATTAGATGGCTGGCAGACAGACATACAGATGGGTGGATTGGTGGATTTTCAGACAGACAGACAGACAGGCCAATCGATCAATTAACAAACAAACTAAGAATTGTATATAATATTTATGGCAAACAGACATTTGCATAGATGGATGAATGCATAGAGAGACAGACAGAAAGACAGACAGCTATTTACACACACAGAAGAAGAATTTTCAGGCTAATTCTGAAGTAAAAAGTCAACCTTGATATCCGGTCAATGCATTAGCCCAAAGATCCAGATCATGCTTTAGAATATTATTCCAATTTCCTCGTCCTAGACCCATTTCTAAACTTACATAAAATGATTTGTGCACAAACCAAAGCTGACGATAGAAGCGGGTTAAACTTGATTATTTAGAGGCGTACTACACAAAGACTCAATTGAGAAGAACCTCTCTGAGCTTCATAAAGCCCTAATGCTAACTGTGGTCTTAGGAAACTTAGAGTGAACTCTCGCTGGAGGTAACAAAAAAAATTATCTCAGAGGCAGACCACACAGCACAAGGATATGTCATTTCTACCTGATACATCAGTGGAATAAGAATCCAAGAATACAAAAAACAGAAGTCATTTCAGTAGATGAATGCATTCATGGACATTAATATGAATGAGAATAAAGTGTCTCAAAATTCATTTCTGAGATCACACAGTATAAACAGTAGATGTTACTGTGCCCAGGGCTGTTTGCGTTCTGTCTGGTTGATTAGCCGGAAGTGACTCTTTGAGGTGTGGAGAAGTCTCTCGCTCATAGCCGTGAGATGAGAAGCTATGGGAAAGAGATCAGGGAGCTGTGGGCGTTTGTGAAACACCAGGAGAACACTTGCCGTGACGCACAAGTGGCTGCTGTCAGAGGCGGGATCAGCTCGGGCTCTGCAAAGGCAAGTTGTGAGAGGAAACCCCGTTCTGGGATCGTTGTCTAGCTTGCGTGGGTGGTATGGTGCTTGCTGTTGCCTTGGAAACAAAGATGATCCGACTGAGTTCCTGTCTTGTTCACACACACAGTGTGCACATAAGCAGATACATTTGTATATGTTATAAATAGCAGTTTTATCTTTACCATACCGGAAAGGAGTGTCTGTTTGCATGTGTGCACTTTATTGCACTGTATTGTGTGAGCAATAATCGGCACTCATTTATGTCTGTGAGACGCAGACTTTGACAAGGTGTGGTAAAAGTCATTTGGCTTTGAATGTTTTACAGGGCTCCACTGACACTGATAAGACAATAAACAAACATGTGATCAGATTTAAAAAAAAAAAAAAAATTAAGATACTGTCCACATTTACGTTCATCTATATCATTGCAGCCTTGATTAGCCTTACACAAATAGAGAAGTCATAGTTCAGTAAGTTTCGGATGATATAACAAAAAGCATTCAAGTGTGAACTCATAATTTGCACATCAAGTAGGCTGCAGTTAAAGGGACAGTTCACCCATAAATTAAAATGTAGTCATTATTTACGCTTTTTTTTCACTTGCTCACCAATGGATCCTCTGCAGTGAATGGGTGCCGTCAGAATAAGAGTCCAAAGAGTAATACAAACATTACAATAATCCACAACATGACTCCAGTCCATTGCTTATGGATAGAGGACTCATATTTTAGCTGGAAGTAACGGTTTGAAGTACAAAAATGTTGTGTTTAAACAAACACTTTTCAACTTTAATTGATGGACTACAGTCATGTTGTAGATTATTGTGATAGTTTTATTAGCAGTTTGGACTCATTCTAACTGCGCCAATTCACTGCAGAGGATCCATCTGTGAGCAAGTGACAAATTTTTCATTTTTGGGTGAAATATTCCTTTAAGTAACTATTTACTGAAAATCTTAAGTGCAAGCTCTTTTTGGCATGATCATTTGAGTCAGATTGTTTCAATTAATGATTCAGTTAACAACACTGACATATAGTGCTTCAGTCCACATTTATTGTATATGTGAACTATTCCTTTAAACTCTTTTGTGACTTATGATTCCATCTTGACAAAGTTTTCTGATATTGCATGACACATTATTGCACAGAAAGCAAGTAACCGTGATGATCTATCACACTGATTGTTCGGATTAGGGCAATGTTCTTGCTGCATGCTTCCGTCACTTTGTTATGGTTACAGTGCAATGTTGCCAAATGCTATTATTTCACTTAAATACTAATCTTGATCTAAGCTCGGGTTTATTTTTTACTTCTGACTGCTGAGCACCACTAAACCAGGCAATGTGGCATTCAGTAAGTTACTTCTTGGGTAATTCGTGCATGTTTGTTTGGTTGATCCCTCTGTAACCATAAAGAAATGTGAAATTTTTCAGTCTACAGAACTTCTTAATTTGAATTTTTGACGATTTCAGACTTGACGAATAACAGCTTATTGCACAACCGTGACGTGACGCACATCAAAATGTGTTGATTTAACTCTCTTTGAAACCACACATGACACTCCTCTTGTGGTGTCTGAAAATAACTTGTGGTTGCAACTGGTGTTGAAAACATGCACAAGAAAGGTGTGAGTCTAAGTATATATGTGTAAAAAATGAAAACAAGTCTGACCTAACTGCGTCAATAAGCTGTTTTGTTTGTGCCAACATAACTGTGACATTTCTCAAGAGATTTATGCCATATTTGTGTAATCATCCAGTCTTTTTCTCAAAACTGTGGCAGGTCTGTGCAAGTCAACAAATAACAAGCAGACCACAACTGACATATTTTGAAGTTTTAGTCTAGAGAACACTGTTAGTAATACATTTTATTAATTAAAACGAATTTAATGCAACATGATCATCAATTAAAGTGATTATGCCTCAGCATTTGCACAAAATAAAGAATTTTAGTGAAGGATGAAAGTTAGTAAAAGACTTAACCCCACATTGAACACATAAGAGCCATCTACCAAACTGAAATACTGTAGAAAACTCCAAAAGGAGAGAATATAGGACAGCCACAATCAGGACAAGCACAAGTTCCAATGGCTTGCTGCCTGCCACCCTGATAATCAGCCACCCAGGCAGCAGAGCTGCTACTACCGTCAGGCTACAAAAAACAGCTGTACATCCTCAACTCAGCAGGACAAAAACACATCAGGAAATCTAACCTGAAAACTAGAGCAACTCACAAACTCCCAAATGGAGAGGAAGACTTTCTTCAGTATCTGAGAGTACACTGAGCTTGTTATTGGACTCTAGGGGCAAAATGTTCAGTGTTTTGTGTCTTTAAAAATAGCTGTGACTGAATTCTGTCAAAGCAGGATAGTAGAGAGAGTTGGTCAAGAATTAAAATTGGTCAATCATTCTCTTTGAAATGTTTGAACTTTTACTCTTATTCTTCCAGATAATCAATCCTCATGCTTGGCACAGACTTACTTTCCCTTGTGCCAACATATCACACAAGAACAATCCACTGCTCTACAGCTCCAACAGTACCCTATTAAAAAACAGCATGTGCTGGTTAGGTATGTTTTGAAGCATGGCAGCTGGTTTGAACTTGTCCTGAGCTGGTTTCAAACTGGTCATGAGCTGGTTCAAACTGGTCATGTGCTGGTCCTAAAATGGTCCTAAAATGGTCCTAAGGAACTATTTCCTGCTCAGGACCAGCATATAACCAGCTTATAACCAACCAAGGACCAGCTTCTATGCTTCAGCATATGCTGTTTTTTCAACAGGGTAATTTTTATTTATTTATGGCTATGATTACTTATATTCAGAACTCTTCGCAGTACAAATATACAGATTATTTGTTAAATAAGTAATTTAATTTAATTTAAAATCAATAAAAATCCATTTTAGTTAGTTTTATTTATAAAGTTTAAAGTTTATTTTAAAGTTGTATTTTATTTTTGCAAAAATCATGTAATGTCATTGTCATTGCTAGGCCCAGACAGAATTTGCTGTTTACTAATTTTGATGAACAATCTGCAAAATTCTGCACAAAGGATTTAATTTACAATGAAAATGAGAGCACTACGCCTTTATTAGTATTTGAAGGGCTAATCAAATTAGGAAAATATTTAATAAACATGCACAAAAGGAAAGGAGATTTGATCATTTTAAAACTCACAGAAGGCCCAATTTAACAGAAATATGTGGCATTTTTGCAGACAAAGTTTCCGTGTGGGCCTAGCCATCAGCATACACAAACACAAACAGGAAGTGCTGGTTGTTAAGTTTAAAGGAAGTTCACATTGACAGTTACAGATTGCTGATAAATACATTTATCTGGTAATGTTTGATTGGTTTCTGAATGACCACATTTTGTGTATTAAGTGTGTGTGAACATAAGTCAAAACCTGCTTTATGAACGCTCGCAGTTTTATTTCTCTATTTATATGTATTAGAAATGACATTATCCTTGACACAAATGTTTTTTGAATCTTTTCTTAGCCAAAAAGTGTTTTCCACCTGACTCAGGGTGACTTTCACTAAAGTGAAAGAAAGATGCAGATGCGAAAATAAAACAGAACGAAATGAAACAGATCAACATAACCACAAAAACCTTTTGCAAGGCACCAGTTCACACTTAACAAACTGCTCAGTAAACAACATTCTCCAGTTCTAATAGATACTCACCATTTACCACAATGTGAGCAGACCTCACCCTTTCATTATCATCATGCACAGGGGCAAGGGCCAGAGGTGCAACTTTGCAAACTGCAGCTCTGAATCAACCTTGTGAATCAATATATTTCATTCTGTAGAGCTGTAGAAATTCTGTGGAAAGTTTAAAACTTGGTGACAAAGGCAAGTTTGTTGGGTACTTTTCTTTTGCGGGGTATTATTACAATGCATGTCATGTGCAGCAGAACTCAGCAGCTGTACACAATAGACCAGAGCGTCATGCAGAACTAAAGTCAGGCAATCAATGCCACTCAATTCTGCTTTTCAACGTTCTGCTTTTGTGTAAATAAATACCCAAAGCCATTCCTACACTCACTTATTTGATGATTTGAAGCCAAACACTGATCAAGGTCAAAGCTACATGTATTTTTTGACATGTTTTCTGATTCAAATATTGATGCAGACTAATAAGTCGGACAGTCTCATTACGCTGTCAATGTAAAGTTTACAGATTTGAATACAGATAAGAATTCAATCTAAGAACTGTAAAGTCGCTGAGATCCCCCCCTCCCATCGCTGTTCCTGTGAAAGAAAAAGTGTACTGCTCCAGAGGGACTGTCCCTGCAATCAGCATATGCGTCACTTTGGTTAAAAAGCATCTGCTAAGCAACAAGAAACATGTTGCACAGAACTGAGACATTTGGTTAGATGCTATTCTGTGCCAGTGTCAAAATCATTCACTTGATCAGAAAGAAATTGTATTTTACCTTACATGTTATGCACCTTTTTAAGGTTTATTGTTTGGTTATGCAAATGAAGGCAAAGAGCGGGGAACAAAAGTTAAAACATTTGGCTGTGTGTTAAAACACACTTTTTGGCTGTTCATGACTTTGGCTGTTTCCTTTTTCATGTGTTAAATGAATATGTTAAAGAAATAATAGAAAATGTTAAAAGCACATGTCATGCATGGATATCACGTAGGTGCAACAAAATCAACAAACAAAACAAAATCTGAGTAACAAAAGAGATGTTCCAGAACAAAAACATAACTTTAAAATATGTCAAACTTTTGAAATAAAATGAAATAAATGAGCAACAAAAGACTAGAATGTGCCAGAACAAAAAAACATGGCAGAATGCAGAGCTCTCCTGACTCCTGACATAATGTTCTCTCTCCCTTTCTGGCAGAGGTCAGTGAAGCAATATGTTTGAGATGTGGGGCACTGGACCTCACCCAAACAAACATCAAGGTGATGAATATGTGCTCACTGCAGCACTGCCTAATGACAGACAATGGGAACAGGAAGCAAGAAAAACTGTTTCTGTATTATCAAAATCGTCTGTGTATTAACATTAGAATGGTAGTTGTGCTTGTTGGTGCCATAAACACCATCATGAGCCTGTGTAAAAAAGTAAATGCATCTTACATCGTCACATGCTGCAATATTTGAAAAAACATATTGCTGCTGCATAAATATCTCTTTTAGTTGCTGTGTTTTTCTAAATAAGGAACTCAGATCATCTGCAAAAGCATAATACTGAAAATGAGACCACAGGTGTACCTTACCAAAGAACACCTCAGATTTCAATGGAAAGAAGTGTTAATGTATGTCAACTATGCTAGATGAACGCACAACCCGTTTATAGATGCATCCTGTGGAAACGTATCTCAACATAGACACCTGTGTTTGTAACACACAATGTTTGTTTACAGCCTCTTTGCTATCAGAGTTCTTTGTGTACTGTTGTTTCCTTGCGTTGGATTGTTTCTACGCAGCATGACCTTTTTCTGATATGGCAGCTTCCTGTTGACATTTATGGTTAACATACACACTGCAAAGTGTGATCATCATCATTCGAGACTAAAATAGCTGAACTGTTTTTCCAACCACTTTCTTTTCCATCGAGCAGGTCACATGGTTTCAACTTGTGAGAGCTGCAGACAGAAGTCTGGTGACAACAACTTCCACGTTTTTCAACTTCTTACTCAACTAGCTCAAACCAATTCAAGAGAAATTTTCTGTGATGACTCATAGACATTTAGTGTTAAATATTAAATGGTCTATGTATTTCTTAGTCTCAAGAAAATCTGAACTTTTGTACAAAGAACAGATATGAAAAATATTACAGAATTTATAAAATATTTCTCTATATTTAATAAGTTTTCTTGTTTAAAAAACAGAAAAAAGATTCAGAAATATTCAGTTTATTGCCAATTTAAATAAAACCTAGATTTTCATTGTAGATTCTTGGAGCGCCTGCTGTTTGGTTTCAGGAATACACAATATGGTGATTAAGACGATGCAAATAATTTAGTAAAACAAGAAGAAAAACAAAAGTAACAAAAGTCATTGCATCACCAAAACCAAAGTGATCATCAAAAGATTTCCTTCCTCTCATGAAAGGCATCATGGGGCATGACTCTTGAGTTATGAATATGACAAATTAAAATATCATGTGATACACTAAAATACTATTTTTAATGTACAAATCCTACTTTAATAAATTGCGGTTTGTTGGTTAGAAATGCTTTCACAGTGTAAGTAATGGGTACAACATGGTTCAAAAGTTCATCGTCATTAACGGCGTTCATTTTTTTTCTATAAAAAATACATTTATAATATTTTAGTTTTTAAGGGATGCATTAAACTGATCAAAAATGACAGTAAATACATCATTCTAGAATACTGAAAAAGTATCATGGTTTCCACAAAAAAATTAAGCCACACATCATCATGGCAATTAATACATATGGTACGAGGTGACTAATTTGTACAAATTCATGGGACCTAACTTGTTCGAATTTGTAGGATTTGTGAAAAACCATACATACATATTTTTTGAGGTGGCAATTTCGTAGGAATTCATATGAAGGACCACACCTAACCCCACCGCTAAACCTACCCCTCACAAAATCATGCTAAATCGTGCAGTGAGGTCGTACAAATTTGTTCGAATCAGCCACCTTGTAAAAAATACAATTATGTATTATTTTATTAATACATAATAATTTTATGTTATTTTAAAATGTAATAATATTTCACAATATTACTGTTTTTACTGTATTTTTTTATCAAATAAATCTTACTGACCCCAACATTTTGTATTGTATTGAATATCCGTTGTCTATCTACTGTATCATTCACTAACCCATCCGTTCAACACTTTATGTGAACCTGGACCACAAAGCCAGTCATAAAGGTCAGTTTTTTCGAAAATTTGATTTATACATCACCTGAAAGCTGAAGAAATAAGCTTTGTTAGGATTGAGTTGTGCAAATTAAGTTCTTAGCAATGCATATTATTAATCAAAAATGACGTTTTGATATATTTATGGTTGGAAATTTACAAAATATCTTCACGGGAACATGATCTTTACTTAATGATTTTGGCATAAAAGAAAAGTTGATAATTTTGACTCATACAACGTATTGTTGCCTATTACTACAAATATACCCACGTGACTTGAGATTGTTTTGTGGTCCAGGGTCCCATATGTCACTAATTAGACCATCAGTCAAAAATGGCTTTGTTAGACTTGATTTAATTTGGTATGTGTTTAAATTACACCTGATACTCACGCCTAAACAACACACATAGCACTTCAATGCACTCAATCATGTTAATGTCATTCCTAACATCACAATAACGCATCGAGCAAGTTATATGGGTAACTGTCAAACTGGTTGCATCACGGCCTAAAAATGATAAAAAGCTTTAAAGAATGTGAATACTCAACGTGCAAAGTGGTTAAACCTGTGTTCCTTTTACAGGTGTGGCTGAAGTTTCAGGATGAGAGGAAATCCAATATCATGAGTCAGCAGAAACAAACATAAACTACCACATTATCGGCCTTACAGCTTAAGGAAACATCTGTTTGTCTTTGGATCTCCTGCAGTGGAAGACGTCAGCTAGACGTCAGGCTGTAATCCAGTGCAGAGGGGTCAGTGTAAAGCGGCGGACATCACTCGATTCTCAGGACCCGAGAGCCTTACTCATTTCCGGAGTCCGGTCTTCTAAAGGGGTTATTTTTAGTGCGCCGTGATTCGCTTGTAAGTGCAGTTGGGAGAATTCAGACCAAGCCAGGCCCGATTACTAATTTCAAGGTAGAAACAGAAAACAGACACGGACTTACAAGTAATATGCCGTCAGAAAGAGATTATTGTAGATTCATATCCAGGTATCTCTTGTAAAATAGATTTTAAAACTCAATGAGACTTCCTGGTTAAATAAAGGTCAAATAAAAATAATAGGGCAGAAGTTCAGCTCTTCATTTAGGTTTTTCAGCCCTGATCAAAGGTCTTTCATTCAGTCGATGTTAACAGCTTTAGCCTAAATGACATTCTTGGACAGATTGGTAGAAATGGAGCTCAGTGACACTTATAAGATTATATAATGGACTTACACAGCAATACAAGACTCTGTTAATTCTCAATCCTCTATGATTAGTCTTGGGACCAAGCTGGTCAATGTAAATTGTAATTAAAACATTCATCACTTTTAAAAGCAGCCCTAGAAAAAGGACAGCTGATGTAAGCAGCCACAGCCTGCATAATTGCAAAGAACGACTGCATTTTAGACATAAGTGTTTGCTGTATTATGGCACCTATCAGTGAAATCTCTGAGGCTTCTGACAGCCCCAGGCACATTAGCACTCCTTGGACAAGCACAGATGTTGTTTTGGCGTTTGAGAGAACTGAGGCATGACTGCATGGGGTTTAACGGCTCTGAGGACAGATGCTGACAGCCACGCTTTAAATGGTGAAAACAGCCAGATGCATATTCGTCTCACCACAACTCAGGACTGTGAGTGTGAAATGGTGGTGAAAATGGTCTACTGAACTAGTATTTGATTGTTCTAATAACTATTAAAAAGTCAAATCTGTCATAGACAAACAAGGGAGAACCTACTGTAGCATTTACTGTAAGATTCTGCTTTCTTACATTTAATCTTGTAAAAACAATAATAAGACATGCCATGAAAATCATAAAATAAAATCTTGGGCTGGCCATCCTTTCAGGTTGTTTCCTTGCCTAATATGGCCAATGCAGCATCTCTGCGACCCTACATATACAGTTTGTAGAATGGATAGGTGGGGATAAAAATTAAATAAAATAAAGCATACAATTTACATTTATGCATTTAGCAGACGCTTTTATCCAAAGCGACTTACAGAATTCAGGCTATACATTATTATTTTTTTGTTAGTACATGTGTTCCCTGGGAATCGAACCCACAACCTTTGCGCTGCTAACGCAATCCTCTAACCACTGAGCCACAGGAACAATTTAAAATAAAAACATTAATAAATAATGTAACAAATTACTAAAATAACATAGTAAATATTTTGTAGATTTAATCTCGTACAAAAAACTGATGGTTTTAAGGTTTTTACGTTTTTTTTATTAAGACGTATTATGATCAAACAAAATAAAATAAAATGCAGTCAATTTTTATTTCATTTAATCTTGTAAAAACAGAAGGATTATGATTTTTTTTATTAAGACATGTTAAGACATTTAAAATAAAACAAAATTAAATTAAATTGAACAATTACTGTATATTTAATTAAATTAAATTAAACAAATCTTACGATGGACTGGCCATCCTTTCAGGTTGTTTGGCCTGGGAAGCTAGGATGGGTTTCTCCATCCCTGAAGCCCTACATAGGACATACAGTTTGGAGAATGGATGGGTGGGAAAAAAAACAAATTAAATAATTAAAAATATACCATTTAAAATAAAAATTAAATAATGTATAGTATTAAATTGGGGGGGAGGGAATCACTAGATCCCACCTTGGCACACAGATATCTACAAAATAAATTCATACTGTAATATCATCTCAGCCCTCAATATATTATTTCAGGCATAGCTGACATCTCTCCATGTTTGATACTGGCATTCCCCTTCCCTTCCATTCCCAATTTTCCTATAATTATAGACCCACATCATAAAAAGTTTCCTCATTTGGCCTAAAATATATAGCAACTGGAAATAGTCATGTCATTCATTGAACACACACATGCTACAAATAGACTCCAATGACAGAACAGGAGTTATGGCAGGTCAGGAGTGAAAACTTGAAAGCAGAGCAATGGAATGAGTCAGAACCTTTGACATGAATCCATTCATTCCACATTCTTTACTCTCTCTCTCTCTCCCTCTCTCTCTCTCTCTCTCTCTCTCTCTCTCTCTCTCCTCTCTCTCTCCCGTTCTCTCTCCCGTTCTCTCCTGCTCTCTCTCTCTCTCCTGCTCTCTCTGTCTCTCTCTCTTTCTCTCTCTCTGTCTTTCCCTCTCCCTCTCTCTCTCCCTCTCTCTCTCCCGTTCTCTCTCCCCCGCTCTCTCTCTCTCTCTCTCTCTCTCTCTCTCTGCAATGTGATCGTTTCATGCCTTGAGCAACGTGACTATCAGTGTGGCTTGACAAGATGTCACTAATATCCAAAAGTAGATTATGCTTTTTTGGTATAATAGAGTGAATTCTGCCACATAATTCCCTGTGTAATTTCATCTAATGATAATAATGATGGATGCAAATACTGAGTTGGGGTGACCCAGAGCTGAAATTATTTTCAGGTGAGGCTAACATTAAAACTAGCCATGATATTTTAACAACAAACATGGTTTCAGTTGATTGAGGAAGTGTTTTTTTTTGGAATGTGCAATGACATTACGTGATGACAAAAGCACAAATGTCCCTGTCAGATGACTTTCCATTCCTTATAATCATGAGAGAAATTACCTTTTAGGACATCAACTGACTTTTTCCCTTTTAAATGAAATTTATCACATAATTTGACCACAAGAAATGCCCCTATATTTCCTAATAATTTCCCCCCTTCCTCTCATTGAAAAAGAATCGCATACTAAACTAAGTGGACAGTATACTATATACACATACTAGACTAATATATCATCGATTTGAGTTTACTTTTCAAGACTTTTAATTTCGAAAAATCTAAATATATGACTTAAAATACATATTTTGTCTTGATTATGATATTTATTTTCAATGCCAGTACTTTTCCAAGATGTCAGATGATTATGTCATTTCCTCAGAGATGTCTGAACCCATCAAGGACTTTCAATTATTCCTTCTTCTTTTTTTAAATGATATATTTATGGGTAATGAATGATCCAACAAGATCCAATAACTTATATTTTATTATAAGTTATATTATTGACTAAAATCGCAGCTGATAAATACATTCACTTAACGTTACTTTCACACTTATTTATTTCCACAGAAATAAATAGCGGTTGATGCTAAGCTTATTTTGTTCTTTTTCTTAGAATCGACTTTCTATAACTGCCAGAGGTGGAAAGTAACGAATTACATTTACTCGCGTTAGTGTAATTGAGTAGCTTTTTTGTGTACTTGTACTTTTTTAAGTATTTTTTTTAATCTGTAATTTTACTTTTACTTAAGTATATTTTGTGGGAAGTATTGTACTTGCTACATTGTAAAACACATTCGTTACTGAGTAAAAAAATCGCTCCGTGGAAACAACTGCAGCAAATAATGGGCAGAAGAAGAAACTGGCGCTAAAAATAACAAGAACGATGCAGGACGGACAAGACAGGCGTTTTAAGGGCGCTCACATATCGCGTCTTTTTGCGCTTAAGTTCGTTATTTCAAATGTAGACGCGGTATGCGCTCATAATGGAAGCGACGCGGTCGCGGTGCGACGCGCTCGTTTTTCCAGGCATAAAAACATCTCAACTTTTCAGAATGCCGCAAGCGCACGCAGGTCATGTGACGAAATTTCCTTCTTGTAACGGAGAGCGCGGCTGATGGTTTGCTTAGCAACGACAAACGCCTCCGAGCGCAACCGCCCGGCGCTTTGGAAAAAGGAGAAAGCAGCGCACCTAGCGTTTTCCATGCGTTTTAGGCGCGATATGTGAACGGCCCCTAATGGTGCAGACCCAGCTGAAAACCAAACCCCGTCATATTCTGCTGAAGTTGAATTAAGGAAATGAAGTGAACCCTGGCCATATTCATGCTCTATTATGCAGTGTAAGCTGTGTTTGCCTCGGGAGACCGAACTAGCAGCTTATAACATCTCGACATCGCCCCTTCGCAAGCATGTAGAGGTAACGTAAATACTTACATCATTGCATTGGTGGTTAAAACGAATTTTTTTGCAAAAGGTTTTGCACAAATGAGCCAAAAAGACTGGTGCAGGGTGTGCAATATCATCTGAGATAATATAGTAATTGTTGTTTTAACGGGAGTGCTTTCTTTCACTGCGTGATTCAGTCTGTTAAAATGCGTTTAGAATGATCACAAAATTGAAGATATAGAAGCAGAAAATTTATATATTATATCATTTAATAAAGTAAGTCAACATCACACGAAGAATGCCGTTTTTCTCAAAAAATCCCCATGATTACATAGGCCTGTAGTTTTTCTTTTTACATAGTTCAAAAAACAAGAAGTTAATTAAGAGACTTACGTTTTAGACACCATATTGCCTGTTTTTGCTTTATTTCGACAACAAAAATAATTCCATACACAGTTTTGCGTCTCTGACTCTGAGCAATGACGGTGTTTTGTTCCTGAATGAATTAACCGTTTAAATGATTCTGTTCAATCACAATGACTCACTTATCAGTGACTTACTGACACCTACTGGTGGTTCTAATTTAACATTTAAAGTATCTTTTGATTATTATAATTTTTTATTTCTAATGACTATTTAACATTTGTGACCCTGGACCACAAAACCAGTCTTAAGTCGCTGGAGTATATTTGTAGCAATAGCCAACAATACATTGTATGGGTCAAAATTATACATTTTTCTTTTATGCCAAAAATTATTAGCATATTCAGTAAAGATCATGTTCCATTAATATATTCTGTAAATATCCTACTGTAAATATATCAAAACTAAGAGCTTAATTTGAACAACTTTAAAGGAGATTTTCTCAATATTTGGATTGTTTGCACCCTCAGATTCCAGATCTTCAAATATTGTCCGATCATAACAAACCATACATCAATGGAAATATGATTTATTCAGCTTTCAGATGATGTATAAATCGCAATTTAGGAAAATGGACCCTTATGGTTTTGTGGTTCAGTGTCACATTTTATGTCTTATTTATCAAAACATTATTTCTGCATTTGTAACTGCAGGCTAAATGCATTCATGTCAGTGTGTAAATACATCTATGCCACTTCAGATGAAGCTTCTGCGTTTCCTCTGCATTGCAAAGATTAATTTTGTTGATACTGATTTAATTTGCCTGGTAACAGCCCAAATGTCTTATAATTCTAATTAACTGATTCCTTTAATTAAAAACACCTAGTTTGAGATTTATAGGCCCATATCACAGGTGTGTCAGACTCAGTTCTTGGAGGGCTGCAGCCCTAAAGAGTTTAGTTCCAACCCTGCTCCAACACACACACCATGTAGTTTTCAAATAAGCCTAAATGATTAGTTTAGCTGTATCAGATGTGTTTAATTAGGGTAATATCTACACTGTGTAGGGCTGTGGCCCTCCAGGTACTGAGTTTGACACCTTTGGTCTATCCCATTTTTTCCTCCCTCTCATTGTTAAAATGTAACTAAGTAATTTTTACTCTGAGTAAATTTTAAATGAGCTACTTTTTACTTTTACTTGAGTATATTTTTAGACTGGTACTTTTACTTGTACTTAAGTAAAATTTCAGTAATGTAATGGTACTTTTACTTGAGTAGAATATTTTTGTACTCTTTCCACCTCTGATAACTGCTATCAACTAGGCAATATGTAATTTCTCAGTTCGGCTCAGATTATCAGCGCTTCTTATTTCACAAAGCAGTCAACAGCGACATCACGAGGCTGGTGATAGTAACGACTGAAATGACTGTCCGGTTGCCATAGAGACAGTGAAGCACAACATCACTCTTCCGCGAGTCATAATGTGGTTAACTGAGGAGAAAACTGTACTTTCATGTGCTTTAGATGATGATATAGAGGGACTTAAGAGTATTTTGGAAAGCAAGAGTACCGACGAAACTCAGCAATCGGAGAATATTTTGTGGGAAAAAGATGAGGTGGGAAAAAATGCGCTGTTTGCTGCGTGTACGTTTGGTCGGAGCGGCATCGTGCGCGAGCTCGTACAGAACGGCGCTGACGTCAATGAACTCACAGCGCGCGGTAATTGGCGAGCAAATTACTTGTAGGCCTAATAACAAAATACTAATTACTTGCTCACTTTAACTCCTACGGTAAAAGCCTGAACTGGTTTGCTGGTCTGAGCTGATTTAACCCTATTGTTGTGGTCACACTTGTTATACAAAACAGACCTAAACATATTTTAATAAAATACGTGTACTATATTTTGTTTCGATAATATTGTTTCTTTATGTAATATTTACCTCTAAATTATGCACCATTTAAAATACAAATATTGGAAAATTTCTCCAAATGTTTTTGGACTAAAATGACAGAGGACCGCTAAAGGGTTAAGAAGTTTCTCAGCCTGAAAAATGCCCAGAACCCCTCTAAAACCAGTCTGGCCAAGACCTGCAAACCAGCTTTAGTTTACTGTTAATGGACCAATTAACAGACAGTAACAGAAATGACAAGCTGTTGCACTAAAAAAAAACATTTGACAATAAATAAACAATATGGTTCACTCTTACTTTAGGCTACTCAGCATTGCATTTTTCTGCCATGTGGGGTCAACTGGATACTTTAAAAACTTTGGTTGAGCTCAATGCTGATTTTCAAGCTGTCAATTTCCGTGGAGAGAAGGCTGTTGATGTGGCCCGGCGTTATGACAAACTGGACTGCGCAGAGTATCTGGCATGGGCTGGTGAGAAAGTGAAACATTTCAGCACAGAGTCAAATCTTGTTATGATTAAGGCAGATGATGATTTCTTTTTCTCCTGACAGAGGCCAAACAAAGTTTGCAAGCATTAATACAAGATGTGAGAGACATTATAGCTGATCCAGAGAAAGTTCAAGGGAAGCTCAATAAAGAGGATAAGGTAAATGATTATTTATTAATTCCTTAGTGAACAGTTGCAGATTGTATTTGTAACATTTTTAGCAAACCCCAAAATACACATTCTCTAATCATTTTTTATGTATTGCTATATAGACCATGTTTATAAACATCTGTTCTGCAAAATCTGACTGGATACACAACACCAAAAACGCAACAATTCAAGACTTCATTGAACAGAAGAAACACCTTGAAGACGTACTGGAGCCTATTATGCTCAAGCTTAACACACAATGTGAGAACTGATATATCTGATTTATCCGATTTGCAGAGAAGCTGACAACTGGGTATTTTACTTCATTCAGTATCAAACGAAGCCAAATTAATGTACTTTTTTTAACCCAGGGCATTTCTACCCCAAAAATATATATTTGTGTTTTATTTTATTTTATTCTCTAAATGAAGTTTTTTGTTTCATATTTATTCACAGCAGAAGCCACAATGAAGACAAGCAAGCCTTAGAAACATTTTGTCATTCAACTGAAAATAAATATATTTACAAAAATTGGTTACATTTACTTAATACATGCTCTGTGTTTAGTCTTTTCAAACATTACAAATTAGATCCTTAGATGAACACTGTATGATTCCTGACACAAAGATGCAACTATTTTATTTTGAATGTTTTTTATTATTATTGAAAACTTACTTTAAATGTTTTTGTTTAATTGCACTTAATTTGGGGCATGCACGTGCACTTTTAATACTATTTACTGATGAAGAGAATGAAGATCATATAAACAATACAAAATCATAGTGACAAACTAATACATTATAGTCTAAAACAGATTGGCTGATGTTCTTGTGATGCGCTTAATGAACACTAGGTGGAGATGGAGGCCGCCTTTCGTGTTCAGCAAAATTATATCTCAATATCTATAAAATTGAATATGTATATTTCATTCAGGTTATGTCTACAAAATATGATATTCAAGAATCAAATGCAACGCCTATTAAATTAAAAACACTTTAATGACATTTTTGCATGAGGTTAACCAGCAGATGTCTCACTCGATAATCGGTTCACACCTGCCTTACTATGTCGATCGATTTTCTCAAAGTCTCAATTCGTCCTTTTTGCACATTCAACTAACACATTATGTATTTCTAAAATGTTCACTGAATTTGAATTTATACGTAAATGCAGTAAAAGCTGCCTGAATCGGTTTAAAACGTAAATGTGTGTTGATCGACTAGCTCGGTCATCCTCTAGTTTCCCCTGAATCCCAGCGCACAGGCTGGCAATGGCATGTGATTGAGGTGGAAAAGCAGTCGGGATTTTGAAGTGTGAAAAGGGCTGTCTGTCCTCACCACAGGACCGGGAGGAAGGCAGTCCCAAACAACGAGTCACACTTAAAGTGGACAACCGAACAATAAACTGATACTTGCTGTTATTTTGATGATTTTTGCCGCAAGGACAATGCAGTAAACTCCTGCCGTCGATCCAGGAAAACCGACGCCTGGATTCATTCAGTTATTACTGCTGTTTCCACGACCGACTCATGGACACAGACAAGAAACAGCAGCCCTTCCGAATATAACTTCAAGAACTGCTGCTTGTTGCTTCTGTTTTAACTCTTGGCTGTTGATTTTATTTAAGAAAACTAGGGGGATCTGAAACTTTGCACTTTCGTATTTTTTAGCCTTTGATACGTGTTTAAATACACTATCGACGCTTTTTTATATATCCGTATTTCTTTATTTTATTGTATTTTATAGCTTACTAACGTTACGTAGCTAACGTTACAGTGCTGAGTAATGTAAACATAGATCAGAGTCGCGCGTACAGAATATAACGTTATATTCCAACTGTGAAACAAAGAAAAAAATGGGAAACTCCAAACGTTTAGATTGAACATTGTCATACTACTGTCTCTAGTTTATCCAGCTTTATTTAAACTATTTTTAGCTTTATGATTTGATACTAAACCATCTCAAACCAACGGAAAACATTGTGACTGAGTCTCCTGCCACGCGCTATAGTCCACCGGACTGGAGTCTTTACCTGGACGTTAAGTTACCGTGGAGGTGTATCGAGCATGGAGACGGATTCAGTAACCGGTGGCGACATGGACTCGGTTCAGGGAGGCATGATTTCTTTAGACCCTGTGGTCGATGGGATTTTGATGAACTCGTTTTGCCAGCAGCAGGGATGGGTGCGGGTGTACGGTGAGTGATATTCAGTGGCCACGCTGGCTTCAGATCTGTTCACCTTACCTCGGTGATATAAATCACAAAAGAGGTGTTTTAAATATAATTCTGTGCTTAAATATATTAAATAACCAAATTATTTGGGGGTTTATTTTCTATCACCCTTTAAAACCGAGGGGAATTCAGAGTCTTATGTTTACCGAAGCATTGTCAGACAGGACTGTTTATGGCAAGCCGTTTTAACATTTAGCCTGTATCATTTCAGGGAAATTTCTAGCGTTTCATGAAGCCCTCACCCCCCTATTAAGTGGCCCAATATTTATATTTTATTGAAATACTGTTATGGATATATTTATTTACAAATTTAGTTTCCTAGAGTGGATTGTTGGTAAATATCCATATATCATCAGCTCTCTATTTGTATTATTATAAAATACATTTGAATGAGATTAGAGCAACAGAGTGATAATTGTTTTAATCTGGCATGGCTAGTTCTGATTCTAAACTGTTAAAACACACAACATGCTGATAAAAGCCGCTTTTCCACCATCGCGTCCAGCGGTTCTGTTTGCATAACCGTTCCATTCCGTGCCAATCCGAGCTGGCCGGTACAGTTATGGTTTTGTTTTTTTTACTGCAGGGCTGATAACGGATCTCTTTGGAATGTAATTCAAATGCATCAGTCGTTGCCGTGGTAACAAGTGTTTACATATTATATGAGTTGAAAAGCCACCGCGTTATGGAGGATGATCAGAAATGTATTTCGATTTTATCACTAAGTTGTGTAACATTGCTCAAAATCGCATGTTTAGCAAGCTAACAGCCATGCAACAGACAAGTGACAGATCCTAAGTGGCGACGTCACGCACTCTACCAGCACGGCTCAGCACGGTTGTCTAAGAACGGTTTGTAATTGTGCCGCACCGTACCAGGCTCACGTGGATATACAACTAGAACTGTACCTGACAGTTCTTGGAGCAGTTCAGCCGATAGTGGAAAGCGGCTATATTTTCAGGGGAAATTATTCTTAGGTTGGTCTTGTAACACAGTTGTCTTTCACTGGTTCTTGTTCCTCCGTTAAAATGGTTTAGCAATGCCCTGTTCCTTGTAACTAGCGTTTTTTTTCCCACTAAGGTAACTGTTCATTATGTGTCAGTAATGAGTCAGTATTACCTGAACATTATATAATAACAATTATTTTTCTTCTACTAGTCATCCCCAATACTAGTAATTATGCATTGAAACAACTGGCTTGTTTTGCTGTTTAAATACATAGGGGTCTGTTGATTAGATATCAACTATTAATTTTAAACTCCCAATTTATACAAATTGCTAGTTTCGTATTCCATTTCTTTCTATTCCTGCTGTTTTTTCCTTCATTTCTTGTAGCTATTTAAATAATCATTACTGGTATATATTTAAGTTTTTTAGTAACAATTAGCAACATATTCTATCTGTTATTTTATAATTGATTTATGAGCCACAGATCTACAGAACAGTTATTAGTTGAGAAAATACTAGTCACTGTTGGCATATTTACTGGTAATTAAAAATAAATATGAATAACATTAAAATAGCTGCTGGTTAGTTGCATGATATATTAAAATGAAATGTTAAAGTGGCTTGCCATAGTACCACAGCTCTAATAGAAACATGTTGGATTAATGGTTAAATTTCCTTCCTGTGCGTGGCTTATGCTGTACATTTTCAATTAAAAAATATACTAGGTTTAGTCATATGTCCTTACACATTATACAGCGTGTCTGATGGTACAATACATTTTCTGCCTTTAGTGTGTTTGCTTTAACTGTAGTGTAATTTGTAAAGAAACAATGGCATGAATATATGATAGATTCCAATGTGTGCATTATGATTTGTGGTTAAAGGAAGGGCTGTGTGGAAAATTCTGGTTACACATAATAGGTTTGAATGTTGATCTGGTTGTGGATGATTAAGTCTCCTATTTGTAATAGGATACGGAGTGCAATAGAAAAGGTTTTAGCACATTTTTGACAAACATGTAAATGCGTTATTGTCATGGTTTCAATTAGAGTTTTAAGAGGGGTTATTAGTTTGTTAATGCACATGTGCAATTTTAATTCTGATTTACAAGACACAGTAATAGTAAGCCATGGTTACTGATTGTGTTTCCAGATCTGTGTTGTTAAATAAAGCTTCTTTAAGGCTGTGTGCACCCTATAGACATGTTACCAAGGGCTGTTGTCATGGCAGCCTGTTGTCTTCTTATTTAAGGATGTAAGTCGAAACCAGGGACTTGACATGAAAGACAGGACATCCAGTTCTGTCCACCCACTGCCACTGACTCCTTATCTCATTTTCCATTCCCACTAATTCTGAGCTGGACCAACTAAAATCAAGTTCTAAAAATTATAATATAGATCAACCAACAAATTAAAGGTTAAGTCCCCTTGAAAATAAAAAGTGTCATCATTTACTCTCAACCTCATGTCATTCCAAACCCGTATTATTTTCTTTCTTCTGTGAAGCACAAGGGAAAAGTGAGAAATTTTACAATATTTTTTTTCATGCGCTTAAAATGAATAGAAACTGAAGTTTCAAGAGTTAAAAAGGACACAAAAGCACCATACCCGTGTATGAAAATTGGTCCGTTTGACTGTTGGGCATGTATTCTGTTTTCTGAAATCATATGATAGATAATCTTGATGTGCTCTGTAGCTTATTTTCATAAGTAGCAATTCCTGATTTGTTCAAGAGAGACACATCTTTTAATGGTAAAGTTCACAAAACAAGTCTAGATTTTGAATCAGACTGACTCAATGAGTGAACTCAATGAGTAATGAACAATCGATGAATAGTCAAGCGCTTTTATGACTTCATACAACTTGGAATAGTCATACAGACATTCTTTATAATACTTTTATAGCATTTGGAAATTAGTGACCATCACAGTCTTTCGAATAACTCCTTTTGTATTCCACGGAACAAGTAAAGTCATTCGGTTTTGGAACAACATGCGGATGAGTAAACTATGACACAATTCTCATTTTGGGTGAACTATCCCTTTGTTTTGACATACAGAGCAGTTTAATCTTTTTTTCCAGGCCCGCACTGGGAAAAATTTCAAATCCAGATGATGTTTTGTAATGTGTAAAGAATTCACGTTTTCTCTGCTCGTGTGCTGTCCAACACCCTATGACATAATTTTCATTTCTTTGGAATTAGTCTTTAAATCGCTCCCACTGGTGTAAGCTCAAACTCGCAGCGAGACAGAAGTGAGTCATTACTGACAGTCGGAGAGCAGTCAGACCTCTCAAAAGCTGGCCTCAGCATGGATGTCATATCATCCATAATTAAATGACCACGCCAGCTACATGCTCATCATGTTAAACATCCCTTCCTCAGATAGAGGGAAGTGAATCACAGTTTTAAAATAATTAGCAGAGCAGGGGCTTTAGTTTTGGTGTTGTTCGTTCACTGACTTGTTATTACTAGGAAGTCTAATAGCAATAACAAGTCACTGAGTGACACTAATAACATAACTGTTCTGTTATAGTTCATGTTCCTCCCACACTGGCTTATTCAAGGCCCAATTGTGTTCTGTAAATGCTGTTTATGTGCTTTAAATGTGGGGTTTGTATTGCATTAGGCAGCCTATTCTGTGCACTTTCGGGGTTTGTTGTTGCCAGGAGTGAAATTTTGGAAATATAAATGCTTCCTCCATTCATTTACACAAAGCTTGGGGTTGGGCGGGTGTGTGGATTTGGCATCTGTTTGGGCCTGCTGGTTCAAAAAAGTTCACCTACATCCACTGAGTTTCTTACATCATGCCCTTCATATTGAAATGGAAAAGTCCGAGACGGTTCTGTCATGGTGGATGAGAGTGAATGCTGTCGAATGTTTGTGAAGTTGCTGCTTAGATGCGTTTAATCTTGTAGAGGAAGCTGAGAGAGGGTAGGGAGGGATGAGAGTGAATGGTGGGTTTGTGTTAGCGGCGGACGGCTCAGGATGTGCACCACCTCCCCTCTGCCCAACGTGAACTGTTTATTCATTCATTGCAGACAGCTACATGACTATGATGTAAGCAGACCGGTCCGAGAATGACCTCAGTGGACTGGATTCCAAAATTCCAGAGCAACCGGCACCAGAGCGTTCATCGTGGCATTCCAGAGCTGAAATAGCTCAATAAGGATGTTGGCCGGCTTCTCTCCCACTCACTTCCCTTATGTATCTGTTAAGAATAATGTTTTCCATGCCAACTTGTCTATTCATGGACTTGTTTTGGCCACTGCTATTCCTCTCAACGGTGGTTACAAAACATTTCTGTGTGGAAAGCAGAGCTGCTTTTAGCAGTCCTATTTTATTTTAAGATCCAATTCTGGCTATTAACAAGCTAGGGCTACACAATATACAGTTTCAGCATCGATATCACGATGTGCGCATCCACGATAGTTACATCGCAGGTTGTGCGATGTTTAGTAGGCCTATACTGATCATTATATTTATAATGATCATTTTCCTTGCTGACACACAGACATTTTAACACCAGACATATCTATTTTAAATAAATTTAAAATCTACTGCAAGCGATTTTCAGTGCTGGTAATCCATTTATCCTTTGTTGAAACATCTACGTCATCGAGGAGAGCGCAGGTCACGGTTGCTTAGCAATGGCAGATGCCACGAAAGCGCAAGCTCCTGAGCACTTTGAAAGAAGGAGAAAGCGGTGCATGTGCATTTTCCAAATGTTTTTTGTTCTTTATAAGTAATAATAAACAGCCAATATACTAGTAATATGCATGCTATTAAGCATCTAGTTAATAGAGATAATTGGTCCCTATACTAAAGTATTACCGTTTTAGTTAGGCTGATGTCAGATTCCTGTGCCGCTGATTTGTATGTTGAAGTTAGAGATAGACTGCTTATAATTCTGGCTAACATGATTGTTTTTATGCTATTTTTAGTTAATATTAAAATTATACACTATTTTGTGAAATATGAATGAAAAGCTAAAACACTAAGAAACTATTGTTAATGCTACACAATAGGGCTGTCAAATTGGCTGAAAAACTAAATTCGAATTTTATACTAAAATATTATCAAAATTCGAATTATATTCGAATTTAAAAGGCATAAATTCAGTAAGGGAAACAAGCCTTTGGCTTCTCTCCTGAGACCACAAGAGGGCGCATCGAGCTAAATATTACCAAATGCACGTTTCTTCAAAGTAAGGCTGGGAAATATGAGCAAAAATTCATATCTCTGTATTTGTTTACTGATTATAGATCAGGATTAGGCCCTGTTTATTGCGGATGGTGGATGCTCACTTTGTCGTATACGGTACATATCTCGCAATTTTGTATTTGGATTAAACAAATAAATAAAGTGAATGTAGCCATGCAGGCATATATAATGTGCAAAAATGGTTAAAATCATATTACATTCAACTTTGTAACATTGCGATCTAAACACAAAAGTAATGCTTTTAAAGCAAAGTTAAATTTACTAAACTAAAAAAAGCACAGGCTAGGCTAATTGAGTAACAAGGCTATTTTTATTCACTTTACAGTTACAGTGTGTCACTGTACAGTTAGTGTTATCATACAAATACATTTATTTGTAGGTTTAAAATGTCCAACTACAAACATTCCAGCAAAATGTATATTTTAGTCAGAGTTATTGCATTCCTTTTTCATTGCGCACTGTCCGTGGCGGCGTGCGTTCAGAACCAAGTCTGTGAGTTTAGCGGAGAATCGCAAAGCAGAAGCTTGTGCACGTCTGACAGCAAAATGAAAATATTTCCATTGCTTTCTAACATTTACAGATGGAGAAATGAATTGCTTGTGAAATTAAGTTATGCATTTAGGAAAAGAGCACATAGCTCAAACAGCGCGTCTCTGTCATGGCACACGCAGCCTTTCTGTCAGAGCCGCTTTAAACTCAAATGTTTATCATTGCTGATATTAACATTTAATCATATGATCGCAAGGTTCATGTTTACGCTGTTAGTATGCACCTTCGCTAGCAAGCTAGTTTCTTAATCTAGTAATTACATGTTTTTTTTAAGTTTAACTTACATAAATTTTACATGGCCTTGGGCTCTCTTGTGTGAGACGCGAGTGCAACAATGATAGATGTCCCTCTAGAAAATGCAATAAATATGCGTTTTGTGTGAACGGCTTGGTTTCAGTTTTGAGGTAAACAACACCTTCTCCACATTGATGTTCTCTTTTTCCGCAATATTGTGAATGTGCAGGCAAAAAAAGCATTAAAATGCAACAAAACCTCTTCATTGCATTTTGTGTGCCAGGCTGCCTGACGGACACCTAAAATTCGAATGCAGCGGGGTTTTTTTGACAGCCCTACTACACAATGATTTCAACGTGGATGTACTGAATGCAAAATGGATATTAATTTTGAGATGCAGACTGCTAGACTATTTTAGTCTTTAGTCACTTTTGGCTAATTGAATGCATCCTTGCTGAATAAAAGTTTAAATTACTGACCCTGTACTTTTAATGGTATTGTGCATATCCATTTTTGATATTGATAAATGAAACCAATCCCTCATTTTGGCCAATGTAAGCTGTGTATCTATGGATCAGTAGAGCAGCAGAGAGCTCTAATTTTGTTGTTAAGTTTCTGCATCCAAGGTTCTGTCTAAAATTAATTTGCAAAATCAGATTTAATTAAGTTTAAATGACTAAATGTGTCCTTGATTCGGCTCTCCATTAATCCCTGATTCAGTCTATTAAGCACCTTATATAAGGATTAGGCCCTGTTTAATGCGGACGGTGGATGCTCACTTTGTCAGTTACTTAGAGAAAGACTCTCGTGTCTAAGCTTATTAAAGGTTTGCTGGAAATGGGGGAAATGAGGAGCTTATCTTCTAACTCTTGAGGAACCGACTGGGATAATGACAGTTTTTCAGTGATTTCTGTCACAAAGAGTGATGAGTTGTGTGGAACACATGCTGTCTAGTCAAGTTTCTCATCAAGTTTGATGCAGTGCCCAGGTACTTCAGCGTGTTGGTGAGTTGCCTGCGGTGCTGAACGTTCAGTTTGAAAAGCCCTTTAATTGGAGAGTCTTGAATTGAGTTCACTGTAGTCACAAGAGTTTCACATGCTCGACTCTGATGCACCAAGCCGCCTGCTTTGCTTCCTCTCCCAAGGCTGGTTCAAAGGTGCCTTTGTCTCCTTAGATCTTCCAAAACAACATACTGATAGTTCTGGGCATGTCATCGGTGTAAAATATATAAATACTTATAATTTTTTTATTTTTGGAATGATGCTTTGGTTTTAAGGGGGAATGTTTTGAGGGTCGAGTGCGACGGTCTGGTGTTTCCCAGGAGACGAAGGCAGGTATCTGTCAGTTCTCCACCCTTTCCTTTCACTCATGGAGACTGAGTGGCTGGAAGACAATGTCCTGGGATTCCAGGCGTTACCTGAAAACACAGGAAACCCCCTTTCCTGTTTTCCTGATCATTCTTAGATAAATATTTTTGCTCCTAGTCTTACCATAAAACATGATGGTGAAGAACATTATAATGCTCTATTTTTTGTATTACTACATGATTTTCTAGAAGACTTGATACTTGATTGTCAATCATAGCAATCTGTGGTCAAATATTTTTCTATAATGACCACTAGATATTACTCTGGGGTCTCTTCTCACAAAATAAGGTCATTTCTGATCAATATTTGATGTTCATTTTTTGTGGTAAGTAGTCATGCAATAAGCAGAATAATGTACAGTAAGGTGGTCATTATCACAAAATAAACCCTTTCAGGATGATACAAGATCCCTCTGTTTCACTTTGAGGTCCCAATCACCCTATTGAGACTTATTTTTATAAGGAAAACCTGATTGAACAATATCACTCACACAGTGACACGCTAACATTAAAATGTTATTTTAGTGCATCAAAAATTATAATTTATACTAAAATAAAAATTGCATTTTATTTTTTAATAAAGTAGACATTGTGCACGTAGTTTTCAGCCTAAAATGTTTAGTAGGGAAAATGTTGTTCTACTTTGAAATTATTGCTGCTGTTTAATTAGCTTTGTATTGATTCCTGAGTTTGATTTGATATTCGGTTTGTTTCATGTGACTAATGATTTTGTTACCCTCACATTTTTAAATTAGCTACTTATAATGCATATAATAGAACTTTGCTTTAACTTTCTGCTTTATTAATGACTTGGGAATGTCTGTTTCAATACCCCAATAACCTCTGCTGCTTGTGTTCTCCAATCTGATGAAAGAATTCCTGCCACTCTGGGCTATCGATTAGAGCGTGTCAGCAGACCGGTGTGGCATGTGCTTCCTGCCTGCTCTTTTAAAGACTCTGATACAGGAGTGTTATTTTCCCATAGGACTCATGGGTTGTCAGAATTGATTGTCTTAATTGGTTTGATTGCGATAACACCCCTAAGGTTAAACAACATGCTTTTGTTAACCAGCTCATGTCTCTGCATTAGAAATGCACTGAGGATTAGGTGCCTTTGAATTTCTACGGTTAAAATGAGACTCATCTGTGCCTGTAAGTAGGCCAATCCAATTATAATATTCCTCAATTTGTATTTATCCAGTGTAGCTGTGCATTCGGTGATAATTCATTAGAAGTTGCTCAAGGTCGGGCTGTATCCTCCGAGTGGTGTATTCTATTAATTAAATGCTCTCTTGCCCCGGGTTAATGTAACTCATGTGTTTTATCACAGCCCTTTGATGGATGTGATTCATTACGGGTGAGCAGGGCGAATGCAAAAATGCATCAATAAAGCTTCCACTCATCTGGAATCATCTGAGCCAAGCTGTCAAGAGGGAAGTATATCTTCCCTGGCCTGTATGGTACACCTGCCTTTGATAAAGATACACATGGTTGACAGATACGGGGAAGAAAATGAGCCAGATATCCAAAGGGAAATGATAAGGAACATGAGAATAGAGGAACATGAGAAAGACGAGGCGGTCTGATCCAAGATAAACCTTCAGGTTCTTTAGTTTAACATTCAGCGCTGCTATTATTGATGACTGCTCATATTTGGTCACCACTTCCTCATCGTAAAAGCCTAGGTGGTAATTTTCCACCTGTCTGCTCTGATTCACCATGACCACTCAGAGCAGAAATGCCTGAATAAAATGGATAATAAAAGCCATGCTGCACTCTGACTTCCACAATCTCATGTTACTGACAGAGACTCATGTGACACCAAGGTTATTTGATATGCTCTCACAGGAACCAAAGCCCTCAGCATTTAGATTTCGCCCTCAGCAGCACCTTCAGTTTCTGCTCTAAAGCTTTTACCATTTGGTTTTGTAGGTACATTTAAGGCAACCACCTTTATTTAGGAAGGCTTGGCGTATGTAAACATTCAGCCTGTAGGGATTTCAACATCTTTGTTGCAATACATTTGGAGAAGGAATTATAGAGCTCTGGTTCTGCAAATGGTTTGCTCAGTCCACTAAGCACATATAACGCAATGTCTGTCATACACAATGCTTTACTTTAGCTGGCTTGTTTGAGGAAAGCATGAGGGCCTGAATGACATCATGATGCATAACAAGGCCCCTCCCATTAGCATTGCTAGCATTTGATTGGTCGACACCAGTTGTGTGTGTCCATGCTAGGGCTGCAACAAACGATTATTTTGATAATCGATTAATCTAACGATTATTAGAATGATTAATCGATTAATCATCGATTATTTCAATGACTAATCAGTAGGTTTTGAATGATTATTCAGCTTTTGCACGTAGTTAAAACATTGAGTTATACATATTCTAAGTAATAAATAAAAAAGAAAATCACTTCAGTTTTGAAATAGTTTTAATGAACTTTGAACCAACTGAACAGGTTACTCTCTTTAAGTTTTCTGATTCTGTCCAACTCAAATCACACAAATACTCTCCAAGCATTGTGTAACTTTTTTGTTTCCTTTCAATATAAAATAAATAAATAAGCTACAATACAGACAAAAAAAATTGTTTAAATGTAAACAAATCTCTTGACAGCAGCATTAAGCAGCATTTCTATGACAACAGTTCAGTTTAACAAAAAGCACTCTTTTTTTGGATTGTCAAATAAGTGCTTAAAGTGAAGAAAGGTCAGCATGTCAACGTGTTCACGTGACAAGCTTTCTCTTTTTTGTGAGCAAATGTTTCCTGCAGCAGAGAAGATCCGTTCTGCTGGAGTGGATGAGGCAGGAATGCATAGAAAAGAAGCAGAGAGACATTCTCATAAGTAACTGACATGATATCATTCTTCCTAACATCTCCTTTTGTAAGTTGTCATGAATATGGAACAAAATAAAGGCAAGTGATAAGTCTTCATTTAACGTGCCTCTCTTATAATCACTTTCCTCTTATGTAATACCTAATAGTGTTATAATAATCAAAACAGTCCTGCCTCCTAAGCTCGATCAAGCTTTATTCTTTGCAAAACAAATACTATTACTGTAATTATATTATTATTGTTGTTATTATCATTACTATTATTATTGCATTCTCTGATAAAAGATTTACTGCTAGTTAGTTAGCTGTAGATGGAGAACACTCACCTCTCTCCTGCTCTTGCTCCTGCTCCGGATGTTTCCTCTTTAAATGCTCCAGCATGCAGGTTGTGCTGCCGTGAAAGGCAAGTTCCGCCTTGCATGTATTGCATACAACCGCATTTTTTGTTTGAAGTTTTGTGAAACTTTCCCACACCTTACTTGTTCGAACTCTTTTGCACTCCATCATAATTCGCGCTGTGTGTCCTTCTACTGTCTGGAATAGCATTCAGGAGGGCTGCATACACTCTAGCGCTACAGCGCCTGCGGTCAAATTGTGATATTGCAGGCCCTTACATTAGGTCACGTGATCAAACGATTACTCGACAACAAGAATATTTGTCGACAATTTTTTATTGTCGACGTTGTCGACAATGTCGACTAATCGTTTCAGCCCTAGTCCATGCGTGTGCTCTCTCGCATGTCTTCCTCTGGAAGATGGATGGTTGGTAGGTGTAGCTGCTGTTTTGTAGTGGGCTTGATTGCAGCAGTTGCATTATACCAAACAATCCTTTTGTCCTTGGTTACATTTTTCCTACTGATTATCATTATTAAATAAAATATATATTTCTGCAATCCAATAATGAAAGTCATAATTTTTTGTATAGTAAATAAATATTATGGTGTATACATTACATATGTACAAATATTATATTTTTTCACATTACAGTTAATAAAATACTTTTTATATCATAGTAGACTACCTATAATTAATAATACCTATAGTTAATAATAATGCAAAGTAAAAATGTATGGTCTTAATTTTCTTTATTTTAGCCTTTATTTTCTGCGTTTAATAGGGCCTACATTACCAGTCAAATGTTTTTAAAAGAGGTCTCTTATGCTCACCAAGGCTTCATTTGTTTAATCTAGAATGTATAAATAGTAAAACTGTAATATTGTGAAATATTTTCATTCAAAATTACTGTTTTCTATTTTGACAATTTAAAATGCAATTTATGAATTTTCAGCATTAATTACCCCATTCTTCATGTCACATGATCCTTCAAAATCATTCTAACGATTTGGTTCTCAAGAAACATTTCTTATCAATGTTGAAAATTGTTGTGCTGCTTTATTTTGTGGAAACTAATACATATTTTTGGAAACAAACATTTTTTACTGACTCCAAACTTTTGAACTGTAGTGGTGAACCAATTTGTTTTTATTTATTTTTATATTTTTGCTTCTTATAAGATTTCCATGCATAAAACAAAGATCTGACCAATCATTGGATCCGATCAATCAATGTAATTCATGGATTATTCTGCCGAAATCTATTTTTGATTAAAAAAGCAGAAGAGGAATTGCACTACTTATCAAAATGTGCATTTTGTATCCAGCTCATTTTGTTCATTGTGCGTATTTTTGAGCTGTTCAGATCATAGCAATATGAATTATTTTGATGGGTGAGTATTTTTTTTTTTGGTTCAATTTTGGAACAATTTTGGTTCTTTGCTTTGGTTGCCAATTTTATTCAGTGTAAAATCTGGTTCGGAAAGCAAAATCAGTTGAAAACCACTGTTCCTTCTAGGGCTGTGCAATTAATCGTAATTCGGTTTCGATTTCGATTTTGGCCTCCATCGATTAGGAAAATACAGCAATCGAGATAAAACGATTATTGCGCCCCATTCCACCCTCTTTCCAGCGGTGCACTTTTGTTCCTCCATAAAAGGCCAATTTCATGTGCAAATCAGTAAATTCATGTAACGAGACTTTAACAAAATGGGACGTGCTTGATTTTATTTAAGATGATTAGATGTATTTTTGTGTTTAAAAGCGTGACAGAGAACATGTGCTTCCTCGGGAAGATTAACTTTACTGTGTATGGGCTCAGAGCAGAGGTGGAAAGAGTACAAAAATATTCTACTCAAGTAAAAGTACCATTACATTACTGAAATTTTACTTAAGTACAAGTAAAAGTACCAGTCTAAAAATCTACTCAAGTAAAAGTAAAAAGTAGCTCATTTAAAATGTACTCTGAGTAAAAATTACTTAGTTACATTTTAACAATGGGAGGGAGGAAAAAATGGGATAGACCAAAGATGTCAAACTCAGTTCCTGGAGGGCCACAGCCCTACACAGTGTAGATATTACCCTAATTAAACACATCTGATCCAGCTAAACTAATCATTTAGGCTTATTTGAAAACTACATGGTGTGTGTGTTGGAGCAGGGTTGGAACTAAACTCTTTAGGGCTGTGGCCCTCCAGGAACTGAGTTTGACACACCTGGGATATGGGCCTATAAATCTCAAACTAGGTGTTTTTAATTAAAGGAATCAGTTATTTAGAATAATAACACATTTAGGCTGTTACAAGGGAAATTAAATCAGTATCAACAAAATTAATCTTTGCAATGCAGAGGAAACGCAGAAGCTTCATCTGAAGTGGCGTAGATGTATTACACACTGACATGAATGCATTTAGCCTGCAGTTACAAATGCAGAAATAATGTTTTGATAAATAAGACATAAAATGTGACCCTGAACCAGAAAACCAATTTCCTAAATTGCGATTTATACATCATCTGAAAGCTGAATAAATAATATTTCCATTGATGTATGGTTTGTTATGATCGGACAATATTTGTAAATCTGGAATCTGAGGGAGCAAAAAATCAAAATATTGAGAAAATCTCCTTTAAAGTTGTTCAAATTAAGCTCTTAGTTTTGATATATTTACAGTAGGAAATTTACAAAATATATTAATGGAACATGATCTTAATATGCTAATGATTTTTGGCATAAAAGAAAAATGTATAATTTTGACCCATACAATGTATTGTTGGATATTGCTACAAATATACCCCAGCGACTGGTTTTGTGCTCCAGGCCAGGGTCTCAAATGTTAAATAGTCATTTGAAATACAAAAATCAAAAGATACTTTAAATGTTAAATTAGAACCACCAGTAGGTGTCAGCAAGTCACTCATAAGTGAGTCATTGCGATTGAACAGAATCATTTAAACGGTTAATTCAAGCAATGAAACACATCTTTGCTCAGAGTCAGAGACGCAAAACTGTGTATGGTGGCTGTGTATGGAATTATTTTTGTTGTCGAAATAGAGCAAAAACAGGCAATATGGTGTCTAAAACGCAAGTCTCTTAATTAACTTCTTGTTTTTTGAACTGTTGTAAAAAGCAAAACTACAGGCCTATGTAATCATGGTGCTTTTTTGAGAAAAACGGCATTCTTCATGTGATGTTGACTTAGGCTATGTTCAAACTTGGCGTCTTTTTTGACTAGAAAAAGTTGACGAGCGCTTTTTTAATGAAAAAGCTGGCCGCGTCTGTTACAAATAGCAGCCGAGGGCGGCTTTTGTTGCCATAGCAACAGCTGCAACAGTAGCCTAGCGCTGTGTGCTGCAGAAATGTCAAGAAAGAGTAAAAAGTTGGCTCTTGCGTTGGCTTTTGAAGTTAACGGAAAAGAAAAGGTCGATTCACAACGACGTATCATATATCATACAGCTCCTTGTGCTCCGAAACTAGAACGATCAGTCTATCTACCGGCACCTTCTCCATTTTTTTTCTTGTTGTTATGGAAACGAGAGATCTCGCTACTCGCTTGTCATTGGTCAGCTGTCAAAAAGGTGCTTGACGTGGGGCATTTTTTTCAGAAAAGTTAAACTTTTTTCAACTCGAAAAAACGCTCAGAGCTGCAGAAAAAGACGCCGGCGGTGGCGTTTTAAAAAGTGCTCAGGACTTTTTTGAAAACACTCCATAGGATTGTAATGTAAAACAGACGCCGGCAGCTTCAAAAAAGACGCCAAGTGTGAACACCGCCTTACTATATTAAATTATATACATTTTCTGCTTCTATATCTTCAACTTTGTGATCATTCTAAACGCATTTTAACAGACTGAATCACGCAGTGAAAGAAAGCAGTCCAGATGCACGCGGATTAGTCTAATCTAACGTAACTAGATTTCACGGCACACTGTTTAGAGTGATTTGTTTGGTTTTTGGCAAAATACTGATAATGTCAAATCGCACATCGTTAAAACAACAATTACTATATTATCTCAGATGATATTGCACACCCTGCACCACTGTCTTTTTGGCTCATTTGTGCAAAACCTTTTGCTAAACCGTCAAAGCTTCATTTTAACCACCAATGCAACGATGTAAGTATTTACCTTACGTTACCTCTACATGCTTGCGAAGGGCGATGTCGAGATGTTATAAGCTGCTAGTTCGGTCTCCCGAGGCAAACACAGCTTACACTGCATAATAGAGCATGAATATATGGCCAGGGATTCACTTCATTTCCTTCGAGTTCAACTTCAGCAGAGTACGACGGGGTCTGGTTTTCAGCTGGGTCTGCACCATTAATGCCTGTCTTGTTCGTCTGCATCTTTCTTGTGATTTTAGCGCCAGTTTCTTCTTCTGCCCATTATTTGCTGCAGTTGTTTCCACAGAGCGATTTTTTTTTACTCAGTAACGAATGTGTTTTAAAATGTAGCGAAGTACAATACTTCACACAAAATATACTTAAGTAAAAGTAAAATTACAGATTAAAAAAATTACTTAAAAAAGTACAAGTACACAAAAAAGCTACTCAATTACAGTAACGCGAGTAAATGTAATTCGTTACTTTCCACCTCTGGCTCAGAGATAGAACACAACACGGACATGTAAAGTCATCTTTTAGCGCCTAAACGGTCAAATAAATGCAAAAATTTGTCAAAATGTGGCTCTTAGTGACTTATTCATGTAAACCCTAGTAGGTTATGTAATAAATGAACGTAAAGAGATGAAGATGAAAATACTTGTGTAACAGTAAATTGGATCCGTGCGGCTCTTAAAGTGACAGCGGGCTATATTCCTGCTACCGACTGTGTGCTTTATATTAATAATCAAACAACAAAAGACAAATTCAAAATCACTCTATGCTCTTGACTGAAGGACATTTGTAGCTTTAATAAGAAACAAAGGAAGAAGTTTAATTTTGTTTTATTTTACATTAGGTTATTCAATTTCTCTAGTAGGCTCTTGACTGAATAGCTACTTTAGACTTGTATAAAAAAAAACTTAAAGCATATTTGTATCTTTTTATTCTATTGTATTCTTTTTTTTATGACTGGCAGTTTAATTATTTGCAAGAATTTTGAGAACATTTGTTTTTGTTGTTGGTTTTTTTATAGTATTTTTTTTTTCTAATATTAGTTACTCCGTTATTCTGCTGTGGTATTGAGAATCGTGACATTTCGCTGGTCTCTAAAATGTAGATGTCAGAGCAACCTTGTTTACAAAAATACATATTTGATATATATCACTATCTTTAAATAAATATTTCATATAAAGTTTTGGTCATATGGCCCACTAATAATAGTTTTAAATAACTGTGATTACAATATTGACCAAAATAATCGTGATTATGATTTTTGTCATAAGCGAGCAGCGCTAGTTCCTTCACTTTAATAGTGAGCCATTACAGGCATTATCTCTAATGTGGGTGCCAGACAGTTCTGTCAGATATGACGATCAGGTCTTACTCTTTGAATCTTGAAATCGCGTGTTTCAGCCTGACGGTTGTTATGGAGTGTCTTGTTGATATAGAGATTCATGTTGTGTGCTGTTTGCTCTGCAAATGACTGTTAAGAGTCACAGATCACACTTCACTTCTTAGCAATGCTGTGCAAGCTGCCAAACGACAGCAGAGCACGAATGAAAGTCTAAAGAAAATCTGACTTCCCTTAGTGTGTTTCATGCACTTTGCAGACCCTAAGGATATTAGGCAACTCTGAAAGCCCCATTTGATTCGTTGATCGAGAACGGCTAAATGGGGTCAGGCGCTACGGGCTCCTCCGAGTCTGACTGTGGGAAGCATCCAGAGTTTTACCATGCTAATGTACAGCTACAGTACCACAATTGAAAAAGCTCTACGGTTACTTCATAAAAGATTTCAGATGCCTATTACCTAGTCTGAGATAAGCTGCATTGATGTGGCGCCTTCGCATAAATAGACGTCAGCATCATTAAGACATTGAAGGTATGTGTACAGGGCGTATGTTTGCCGTTCCGTTTGCTTTCAACATTATCTATTTGTGTACATTTTGTAAGTGCACTGTCAGTCTTGTTTTGTGCATCACTGTGAAATGTCTTTCCAGGTTTTGTGTGGGCCATCTCATCTATTTTGCACAAGACCTTTAGTCTTGTGTTTCCACTCAGTCTGTTACTATCTGATCAGGGCTTTGCAGTGAACGGCTTTAGAAAGCGGCTCAGCTGGACTGGACACGTACAGTGAGGCAGGTGAATCCGAGCTCTTGTTCCTGACATCCTTTTCACATCGTAAAGAGTCCTTTGAGGCACAAACAATAGGGCAGCAGTTCTACCTCTACCTCTTCAGCAATGTACCTCTTAGTTCTCAAACGTAAAGGGCTATTCTTAATAAGATTGAATAAAAAATGTTAAAGTGATAGTTCACAAATAAATTTACATTCTGTCATCATTGAGTGATGCAGTGTGTTTTTGTTGGCTAACCCAGAAGTTTAATCTGGTTCCCTCAATAAAAAAACATTGTTTTTTTTTCCATTTGCTTTTGGGTTATTAAAGAAGATAACAAACAATTATGTATTTTACATGTTTATCATGATAATCCTCTCAAATGAACACAACTTTCATGAATTTTGAAGACTAAATTTGAATGTCAGAAATAAAAAGATAAACATGGACTATAACGTCACCACCATTAAGCTTCCAACAACTCTTTCCGTCTGTATTTAAAAAGCATTTTCCTTGAAAGATTGAGTTAAACTATTTAGTAAGAGCATGATTATAAACACATTGATAAAGGTTAGTAGATGAATTTACTTGTTTAATGTGGTTGTTTAATGTCCCTGACAAACTCAATAGTACATTTAGCCACTTGGTAGCAACTGCCATTTTTAAAAGCTTAAAATAAATCACAAGGGATTTTTATTTTGTCATAGAATAAAACTGTAAAATATCTTGAGCTTGTGTTAACCACAGACCTTATTTCAGACATTTAACCAAACCTATAAAAAAAAGCCCCATTTGCTTCAGGACGATGGAACGGAAAATGCCAAAATGCTAAATCATGGAGACCGGTAACTTTCATTTTATGGACAAAAACACTAAGACGTTTCAAAACACCTCAATTTTGTTTCACAGAAGAAAGTCATACAAGTTTGGAATGAGATGAGAGAGAGAGAGTAGCCTAAATGATGACCGAAGCTTCATTTTTACATGTCTTTTGCTATGTAATCAGTTTTTGAGCTGAAAACTGTTAACCCGTTTGGGGTTCCAAGTCCAAGTATTTCTTAGGTTGTTGTTTGATTACGTTTGTTGCAACATTACGTCCGGGCTGCTGTTGATGCCCGTTTGGGCCTGCTGTATGGCGGAGGAGATGTAATTTTTTCAGCCTCCACACTGAGGTGATGTCTGGGGGTGGCAGGATTTCCCCTACTTAAGAGTCAAAGCGAGAGCACTAACCTATGTGTGGGTTAAAAATACACACTCCTCTGTTTCTGGGGGTCTGTCCTTGCTGAGAGGAATAAATGCATGTACGAATTTGTCCATGTCTGTGTGTTTACTGTACTGATGGGATGTTGCTGGGTGTTCTATCAGACATTATCAATATAATTATACAACAGTTAGCAGCATCATGAATATCATAATTAATATGCTTTTTCATGCAATTTCTTGTTATTTCAGGGATTTCTTCTTTTTTTTTTACTTACAAGTTTAGGATTGTTATGATGGATGTTTTAATAGTGCCTCTTTGACAAAAAATACAAACTCTTTATCATCAGTAACCTTCAAAGGTTACAGTGCATTTAAACCGCTGGTGTAACTTTCATGTGCTGTGGTTGTGCTTTTTTTATGTGGCCTGTTGTCCCCTCTGCCCTCTCCTGATACTTTTCTGACAGATTTGTAGGGCCTAATGCTATTTTTAGGAGAGGGGTGTGCATGCATGCCCTGTCCCTCCTTGTTTCTTCCTGCATTAAATAGTAGAGCTAAAAAAAAAATCACTCCGACAAAGTGGCGGTAGGTGTAGCTGGGGGCCTTGTGTCATTACTTCCTGTAGTCAGATTGTGTAGACAATGTGTCCTCCTTTGCGGCAGAGGTTAGTGGAATTGTTTTAAGGCGATGGCTGTTCAGAGATTGTGAATAGAAAGAGGATAGGACAACAAGCTTTGAGCAAACAAATGTTGTCAATCCTGCATTAGCACTTCTTTTAAGCAGACATAATGACCTACATGTCGAACCGTATTCGCTTTGTTGAAGAATTACTGAAACACTGAAAGGAAACGTGACCTTTGGTCTTTTTCAGATCAGATTGTGCTGTTGATGATGGCGTTTATCTGCATCTCACGCTCGTAGCGGTGGAGTGGGATACTGGTGTTTAATGATTGCTTTCATGTGCTGCCTCCAGGCACAAAACTTGTTTGATGGCTGTAACAGGGTGCTAATTGCTACTGTCCAGACTGGACTCACGCAGGGCACCAAAAGGCAGGAAATTGCTTCACTGACTTTATTATAACATAGTATAATAATAGAAGCTCATGGATGTCAGATGTAGTGTGAATGCGACTTTATCTCAGCGCTCTTTCGCTCACTTGCATTTAGTGCTTTGCTTTGTATGAATGACCTGCATCAACCAGATGAATGATGTGAAGTTCAAAAGCACACAGATGTGTCAAGTTGCACGTCTGTTCTCCACCTGTCGTTTACTCACTCATCTTTTATACCACGAAGCACTGAGCAACAAGGAGACCAGACTTGAGTTTCTTTTATACAGTCTGTGGGTGCAGTTAGCAATGAATTGAGATAGGTGGAGTTTATTGCATAGCTTGTCAGTGAACTGCGGCTCTGTGTATTAACTGCCACTCCATCTGAAACCAGGTGATGGAGATTTACCGGCAATCATGGAACCGGCTTTACTGATGAGATGCGCATGTTAATCGAATTCGATTAATTGCACAGCCTTAGCTTTGACCTTCTGTACTAAATCCTTTGCTCTGGAAATGTACTGCCCAAGCCCAAAATCTGGCATGTGACAGGGAGTCCTGCTGACCAGCTGTATGTTTCTTTTTAACGTGACACAAGGACATGGGTATTTAAAAGTATGGGAATGTAAGACCTGTTTTAATGTTTCTGATTCAGCTTGTCGCATTGAAAACCTTTTTAGTTATCAGCATTGAAAGGATCAGACTCGGAAGGAATTTTCTTTAACTTTCTCATTGGTTCATTGGTTGCTCTTGAGTTCATTGGCTTTTGTTAAGATGTGGGCGTACTGATGTGGCGCCGACATGCTATTGACTGCAAATTTTAAAAAGGATATGATTATCAACCTCTTCATGTAATCAAGATCAAAATGACATCCATTGTAACCATGTCTCCTTTTGTACAATACGTTTGATCTTCACACCATCAAATTGCTGTTTTACTGGATATCACAGCTGTGATTCATCATGAACCTAGACAAGAGCAATATATAAGAGCATATAAGACCAATCAGAAATAACACATTTTGTTATCTATAATATGAAACTGTTTGTTCTGTTTTTCAGATACGTTTTTCTTCCCTCTATTGCACAACAGATTGCAGGGAAATCCCTTAAAGTTACTGTTCAGTTTCTAATTCAGTGACCGCATTTCTGTTTTCTTTGTAAGTTACACTTAGCTGTTATTTTGAAAATGTTTATCTTCATCACTACCCTGAATTTATACTTGCAGCACAGAAGCCGTATGACATATATTCTCTCTGACGAACCAGATTCTCTGAAGACATTTTTTTTCTTCTTCCGGGTTTGCTTTCATGAAATGGTTGGTGTTGCGCCAACCACAGAGTGGGGCCACTAAATGGGCAGCACGTGCGCTGATTGGATAGTGAGGCAAAGTGTTTCTGCGCACACATATATCTGACACCCATTTCCTCCCAGAAACCCCAGCAACCCAAAATCCAGGAAGTGGTGGCTCACCGGTGGATGTCTTGCTCTCGCTGAGACACATTTGCTCAGCATGTTTCTTCAAGGAGATCTCGGGACCATGTTATCCGCTATGTCAGGCATCAAATTTAGAGTATTATGCTCTGATAACTTGGTTAGATCCAGTTCTCTCCTCATCAACCATGAGTTTACAACAGTCTTTAACTTTCTCATTGGTTCATTGGTTGCTCTTGAGTTCATTGGCTTTTGTTAATATGTGGGCGTACTGATGTGGCGCCGACATGCTATTGACTGCAAATTTTAAAAAAGGATATGATTATCAACCTCTTCATGTAATCAAGATCAAAATGACATCCATTGTAACCATGTCTCCTTTTGTACAATACTTTTGATCTTCACACCATCAAATTGCTGTTGTACTGGATATCACAGCTGTGATTCATTATGAACTTAGACAAGAGCAATATATAAGACCAATCAGAAATAACACATTTTGTTATCTATAATATGAAACTGTTTGTTCTGTTTTTCAGATACGTTTTTCTTCCCTCTATTGCACAACAGATTGCAGGGAAATCCCTTAAAGTTACTGTTCAGTTTCTAATTCAGTGACCGCATGTCTGTTTTCTTTGTAAGTTACACTTAGCTGTTATTTTGAAAATGTTTATCTTCATCACTACCCTGAATTTATACTTGCAGCACAGAAGCCGTATGACATTCTCTCTGACGAACCAGATTCTCTGAAGACATTTTTTTTCTTCTTCCGGGTTTGCTTTCATGAAATGGTTGGTGTTGCGCCAACCACAGAGTGGGGCCACTAAATGGGCAGCACATGCGCTGATTGGATAGTGAGGCAAAGTGTTTCTGCGCACACATATATCTGACACCCATTTCCTCCCAGAAACCCTAGCAGCAACCCAAAATCCAGGAAGTGGTGGCTCACCGGTGGATGTCTTGCTCTCTCGCTGAGACACATTTGCTCAGCATGTTTCTTCAAGGAGATCTCGGGGACCATGTTATCCGCTATGTCAGGCATCAAATTTAGAGTATTATGCTCTGATAACTTGGTTAGATCCAGCCTAGCTCATCGAGATGAGACTATGATGCCATTGTTAGCATTTGCAATGGACTGAAATAGATTTTGGCTTCCTGCTTCTTGATATTAGGCTTTTTTAGCTTTTCTCTCCTCATCAACCATGAGTTTACAACAGAAGTCCACATCGGAGGAGCAAACGGGGTCAAACAGGAATCCATCACGCTGTTCGTCTGGCAGGGAGAGCGCTCGTCGGTGGCGTCTCCTCAGCAGGCCTTGGCTAAAGCACCGTTCAAATTCAGCCCCCGAGGAGCCCTTGGACACGCGTGACAGAAGGAACCTGACTGGTCAGGACATGCGCACACAGAGCTTGACATGGTCCAGAAGCAGCAGCAGTATGGCTCGATCCAATCCTCCTATCTCCAGGGTCCATAGTCTCCCGGACCCCCATAGGGTCACCAACTGTGGTGTCCTCCTGGAGCATCCTAATCTTCAGAGGGACTGGTTATCTCGCAGCTCGACCCCTTTTTTAAGATCTACATCTGAACTGGGGAGCGAAAGTAGCACCGAGACTCCACCAAACAGACGGGGACTGAGCTCTCAATCATTTTCAGGAATTCTGCTGTCCATGTCAAGACGAATTAGCCAAATTTTAAATACCTCTCCTGAGCCGGCTGTTGGAGAACTTTCAGAAAACGGTAGGAAATTCGATTAATGTTTGAAGGCACAGCAGGGACTAGATTTTGTTTAAAAACTTGTCATTGTTTACTTAAACCTGATGTTGTTCCAATCTGTATGACTTTCTTCTGCGGAACACCAAATATGATATTTTGAAGTATGATGACAACCAAACATTTTGGCTAATATTTTGTATGGACAATAAAAACATTGAGACATTTCTCAAAACATCTTCTTTTATGTTCCACAGAAGAAAGTAAGTCATACAAGTTTGGAATGATATGAGATCTGTTGCCAAATTTACACTGCAAGGGTGGCACAGAAGTGCTTCTGAAGTGGTATTTGGGTGTCTTTCTTTACACAGTTTAATGTCTTAAATGCACTTACACAACTAATTACATCTGATTCCTAGGGGCTGAGGTGGGTCTGAGCAGGCATTATTTAATAGCTTTATTGAAGCATTGTGTGCGATATGACTATTTTTGATCGTGGATGATAAAAATGTCTCCATTATCTGCTTTTGGAGAAATATCGTAGTATCGTGCTATGGCGAACAGTCTTTCAGTTACAGTTCTGGTGCCTCCGTCTCAATATACAACGGCGCATACATTCACAATCAGTTAACTCGGCAGTAGAGTTACTCTCACGGGATACTGCACTTATTCGCAAAAGTACATTATTTTCAAAGCCTTGTCGGTTAAATTTTTCAATGTTTCATGCACTAAAACGCCTGTCTAACAGCGCCTGATTACTCAACTAAGTTATCTTTTGCGCTAATACGGTCAAAACACTCAAGGTTTATGTATAGACTCAATTGGTTATGTCTAAAATGAAAGTAAACAGCCGAGACAAACAGATGCGTGCAGGTCTTAAAGGGACAGAACTAAACATGCCGCCGACTGTAATTAAATGGATAGTTCACCCTAAAATTGCATTTCTGTCATTATTTACTCACATATTGTCCCAAACCTGTATTAATTTCTTTTTGTGCTGAACACAAAAGAAGATATTTTGAAAAACATGGGTAACCAAACAGTAGCTGGTCCACATTGACATTGGTAGTATGAAAAAAAAATATTATGGAAGTCACTGTGGACCAGCAACTGTTTGGTTTTCCACATTCTTCAAAATCATTTATGTTTAGCAGAAGAAAGAAACTTGTTCAGGTTTAAAACTAAACTTGAGTGAGTAAATGATGGTATAAATATAAAACACTATGACTGAATCAACAGACAGATGACAGTATTTGTATTGTTTAATGCTAAAACAACAAAAAACAGAGAAAAAAATAAATGTTCTATTTTTGAAAAAAAAAAAAGTTTATGCATAATGACACTTTTAAATTAATTGTTTCACTAAGCATTATACATTTAGTTGTAATTATGACAATATTAATATATTACAATACACATTATGAATAATTATAATGCACTGTACCCTTCAATAACCCTTTATAATGCATTATACATAAAGGCTTTAAAGGGATAGTTTAAAAGGGACACCCAAAAATGAAGATGCTGTCATTAATTACTCACCCTCATGTCGTTCCAAACCCGTAAGACCTTCGTTCATCTTCGGAACACAAATTATGATATTTTTGATGAATTCTGAGAGGTCTCTGACCCGAGTTACTGTCTACTGAATGTAAACAATGCTGATTACGTTGATTATGTTCTGGGGTACTCTCCAAAATGGAGGAAGACTGTAACTTGACGAGTTACTTTGCGTTTCCTTTGCGCGCAAAAAATATTCTCATAGCTTCGTAAAATTACGGTTGAACCCCTGATGTCACATGGACTATTTTACCAATGTCCCTGCTACGTTTCTGTGCGTTGATCGTGGTAATATCTTTGCAGTCTACGGAGGGTCAGAGAGCTGTCAGATTCCATCAAAATATCATAATTTGTGTTCTGAAGGTCTCACAGGTTTGGAACGACACGAGAGTAACTAATGACAGGATTTTCATTTTTGGGTGAACTAACGATTTAAAGTGTTATCGTAATTTTTTACTGAGATGAATCGTTACATGAAAAAATTGCATTTTTAAACACATTTTATAAAAATTACACATTTTGTAGTATTTTATTGTATTTACATTTGCTTGAAACCTTGAAATATATGATCTAATTGCAAGCATTGTTATTGCCGACATTTCCATTGACGCCATTTGCATGTGAAATGGTAAATCATTATACCGCGTCTCACTATCTGAGTAAATACCTTTTCCTCTTTTAGATTCACTTCCCCCTTCCCGCTTTCCAACTTATCATGGAAAACTTCCCATCACTATTAGCATAAATAGTGCTAGCACGGAAAGACAAATGCATAAATTTGATACAGCGGTAATCTGAGTAAAAGTGTTCCCTTTGAGCTCGCATCTCCTCACTTGCTCTAATAAAGTAATTATTGCTTTCGGCTCCTCTTGGTTGAACACTATTCAACTGAGGTTGGAAGTGTGAATGCAGATCCCTGGGTTGGCTTGGAGTTTGTGTCAACAAACCTCGGGGTGACAGCAGGAGTTGACCCCCTCCTAAGTCCAGCTTTTTTCCTCCATTCCTTTAGAAATGTAGGAGGCAGCTCACTCACCTCTTTTTGTATGCTAATACATGTTCCTGCAAGGGTACAAAGACCGTGGGCTCGCCACCTTTTAGGCTTATTACCCTTTGAAAAGCTGGGGCAGAGGTTGTCTGCAGAAGTCATGAGAAAGCACCCTGTGGAATTGAGTTTTAGAAAGAGAGAGAGTCAGAACTATACCTTCAATAAAGCCAATTTCCGTGTTAAAGTTATTTCTGACACATTAGTAAGCACAGTTTCCTCCTTTAGGTCTTCTCGTCATGGGCTGGTTGCTCCAGGAATGCCCCAGCCTGACAGAAACACTGTGGGTGGGGAGAGCAGCTAGTCTTAGACCTGCAGCTGAAAATGGGGCGATGCTGAATTTGCAGTCCCAATGTCGTGCTTTAGATAGCTTTGTTCTGTCGAGCAGATATTCCCTCTAGATTTGGCACACAAACCTTTGTCGTTGTGCATTAACAGCGAGAGTGAGCAGGAACAGTAAAGACACTTAATCCTTTAGGATGGAAAGTGCTGCCTATGAAGAATCAACTGGCTTGAATAGAGACACACTGGCAATGCATTTATTTATTTATTACACTTTTTATATATATATTTAATTTTTTACAATTTCGTTGGGTCGCTTGAACAATGCCAGGAAACAACTGTAAAAGGAATGTTTGTTTGTTTGTTTGTATACATTTATTTTAACATATAAAAATTATACTTTCAGTTGCAAAACAACCTTATTATTGTTATTATTAGTAATAATTTGTTCTATTAAATGTATTAGTATATAATAATAATAATAGTACATATTTAATCATTGCTATTTAGTTAGTTAATAATAATGAAAATAATAATAATGGCTTTGTTGTCTAATTAATAGTTTTTAAAACAATATGACCGTATCATAAAACAACAGTTGATCTAGGTTTGAAGCACATACACAGGAGGTGATTTAATGTAGGAGTGGGGATATGAGGAAAGACATGCAAATGTTCCAGGCATGCTGACGGCAGCTTATTTAAATATGCAAAAAATTATCTCTGGCGAATTTTCGTACTTGTGACTTGAACAAAAGAGCATGCGCTTAGCCTCTTGCATGGTCCCGTCTGTAACAATGGAGTAAAGGAATATCAGCACTGCAAATTATTTAACATGACAGATGTCAGACTGTGAGAAATGCATGACCTCCTTGTCTGACAATAACGTTTGAGGAGTGTAAAACAACACGTAGCCATGAAAAAATTTGCTAATTGCACACAATTTTAAAGAAGTGAAATTGATTCTCCTCACCACTGTTGTTTTTGGGTTTTTACATTGTTTTCAGTCCTGATAAATGTCTGCTTAAACATTGACTGAATGGCACAATAATGTAAGTGATTTCAATACAAATGAAGTCGAAATGTAATTATTGCATTCAGTTTATTGGGTCTAGTGTCCTAACAGTGCCTGTAACTCATCCCTCAACAGTATGCATGTATTTAGAGGGGCTCAGCTGGGCAGAGGGCATGTTTTGTGTGCGTAGTGTCTTTCTGAGCAGTGTGGTGCTTTAGCTTCTACAGGGAGTTACAACTGACTGAACAAATCCAGCCTTTGAGATTTTAGGTGGAAGATGTCGGAGTGTGTAGATTAAAGGACAAAGGGAGGATGGTGTGTCGTCTCAGAGCTGCTCGCTAGAGTGGCACGATGGTAAAAGGCTTGTGACGCCGATGATGTGAATTATGAATGACACGAAGCACTCTCCTGTCACTTCGATGGCACAGACCCACTAGCTCCATTCTGCTGTTCACGCGCATTTTTTGCAATTTTTCTTTAGGGAAATGAACTGAGAGGGCACCTCTTATATTTCTAAATGCAGTTAATGGTCATTTAAAGAAAAGTGGAATCCATTTAACAGCAGGTGTTTTCGGGTGTGTTTGACTCTACCATGGCCTGGATTTCTAAATTATATGAATGCTTACATTTTTGGCGAAAACCTATTTTTATATATATATATATATATATATATATATATTAGTGGTGGGCATAGATTCATTTTTTTAATCTAGATTAATCTCACTGTAATGTTGGAATTAATCTAGATTAAAATGGCTCATTTGAATTCTGCGTCAAGGCATTCAGAATATGTGTGCTACCCAAATAATGACTAAAAGTAAGTCTTTGAGAACGGTTTCTCAAGCCAGGTGGCGCATTAGACCAGGGGCTCATCTCCTGTTTCCATAATGCATCACAAACTGCTTGAGAAAGTTGTTCTACTATGATAATTGGTGATGAAAATAAATTATGTTCAATAAGATGTACTTGTGTTTACTAACTGTTTATTCAGTTAAACATGAATTTTGAACTGTAGGCCTACATAAGAGGTCGTGATGAACTGTTTACAGTTTCCATTGGGAAGCTTCTTAAAAATAAATTTTCCTGAAGCAAACCCGCGGCTTCATAGCTGCATCCATGTTAGCACGCCACGCTTGATGTGGTAATTTCACAGTAACGTTAGGCATACACACAGGTTCGAAGCAGAGGGTGACGCGGGAGTGAATTCTCAAACCTCTCCGTCTCACTCCCACAAAATTAATCTCTTCCCGTCCCAATCCCACGAAAAAACTGGGGGAAAATCCCGTCCCGTTCCACTCCCGGAAGAATGACTCCCATTCCCTCCCACTCCCGTGTTGTTGTTTTTTTTTTTTTTTTTGATAACTGTCAATTACAGTAAAAATATAGTACAGATCACAGCGTGCCCACCTTATTAGTTGAATAAAAACCCAAAATGTAGTTTTTTGTTATTATATTGAACTGAAAGCCATCTTATGCACAGTGTTGCTCAGATTCAATTTCATGTAAATCATCCATGCTAACACACACGTCTTCTATTGTGTTTTTTTAGACATTTCACTCTCTATAGATATATTTTTCATAAGACGGAGTTTCGAAGTTTCTTGCTCAAGTTCACATGAAAAGCGCAACGTTTCGTTGTTATTCTGAGTGCACACAAATAAACGTAGAGTCTTTACAGATTCGAAAGATGTATTAGGCTACTTTTATCTGTATGACCAAAAATGACGGAGATTTTAAGAGCAAGTGAGCGCACCGGAGCCTGTCCTGCAGCAAACACGCTTCCACTCGCCACACAAACACTTCAATAGCGCACATTTCTCTAGGTTAACATCATATTGAGCGGTTAAATATTTTCCTCTCCCGTCCCAATCACGTAATTCGTAGCGATTTTGTTTCCCATCCCGCGGGATTCGAAAAAGGCCAGCCTCTAGTTCAAGACTCGCTCGCCCCTACAGTGCAATTCGCCAGGTATACATCCGCTAAAATATCAGGGTGAAAGTCATCATAGCTTGCGTAGTATAGACCCAGCTCCCAACCCAACTTTGAGAATAGATTAACGGCGATATTTTTTTTTTATCGCCGATAAGAGTCTCACGTTAACGCAGCACGTTAACCGATAACGGCCCACCACTAATATATATATATATATATATATATAATATTAAGTTATATATTATTATATGGGATGCACTTTTTAAAATTCTAACTAATACTGATTAAAATATATTACAAAAAAACGTAATCAGTAGTTAAAATAAATGTTGCCGTCATGTTATTATAATGTACAGTATGAAAAATGTTATACATTTAGCAAATTCGTGTTTAAACATTAACAGTAAAGGAATATTTCCAACAAAAATGAAAATGCACTAACCCTCAGGCCAACCAAGATGTTGATGAGTGTTTCTTAAACAAACAGGTATAAATTTAACACTGCATAATAGATCCATTTCAGTAATTGTGTGCCATCAGAAAAAGAGATCACACAGCTGTTAAATTATTTTTATTATTTTACTATACTTATTGTTGTGGATTATTGTGATGCTTTTATCAGCTGTTTGGACTCTTATCCTGATGGCACCCATTCACTCCAGAGGACCCATTGGTGTGCAAGTGATGTAATGCTAAATTCCTCCAAATCAGTTCAGATAAATAATCAAACTCATCTACATCTTGGATGGCTGGCGTGCATGTAAATGTTTAACGAATTTAAGTTTTTCCGCCATTTAAGTGAGAGTTAAATGGTGGAAAAGTTCATCTAATATGGGTACACACTAAAAGATTTTAAAAAATCTTATAAGATCTTCAAAATGTGAGAGACCACAAACATAAGAGGGAAGGAAATCCTACATTTAACCGTTTTGCTCCTATAGTGTGTGGTGTCTTCGGAGTTCCCTCCACACATTAGGATTTTTAATATTTACGATTCGCAAACGGGGCGCCTCCAACATTCTGCAGTCACTCTTAACACACCTCACACCACAGGAAAATCGGTACATTACCTAGGATTGTCAGAAGGGGAGAAATCAGCACAATTATTTTTTGGTGTGAACATTTACATTTATGCATTTAGCAGACGCTTTTATCCAAAGCAACTTACTAAGCGAACAACTAATCAGGCTATACATTTTTTGTCGGTATGTGTGTTCTCTGGGAATTGAACCCACGACCTTTTGCGCTGCTAACGCAATGCTCTACCACTGAGTCACAGAAACACTGTGTACCCTGCATAAATGTAAATATCTGGTACATGAGCGTGGACTAATATACAATATGTTAAAAAAATAAATCTTTAATCTTGCTTGATGACCAATATTTTACCGATATATCATGCATCCCTAGTTTTTGTGTGGCTGAGCAGTGTCTTAAGTCACAAAGTGTTTATATTTCACTATGGTGGCGTGTCTGAGATCATCATGGGTAAGAGGACAGTGCTGCCTCACCCCGCCCCGCAGTCAACAGCTGTTCCTCCCAGGCCGGACCAGTCCCTGTTAGATTACTGATTAACCCGTCCCAGCACATCACATCCTGCTTAACCAACTGTGTCAAAACAAAGTCGCAACTTCCCCTAAGTATCCCCACTTTGTTCCTCCAGCTGGAAGCTCCACAAACGCATCCTCACAAAGCTGCAATCATAGCCCAATCTGTTAATTGCAGTCATTTCCTCTCTCTGTGGACCCAACTCCCCCAAACTCCCCAGACACCAATTAAAGCTGCTAATTTGAAGGGCTTATGAATTGCAATTCCAGAGTGAGATGGCGGTGGATGCATCTTTAGTGTGCTTACACTGAATCTCTTATGATCTGCAAGAATTTGAGTCCTGCACTTTGCCCTGCTTTTAACTAAATAAAATACCAAGGTATTGCTGCTTTTGGACACGTACAGTAACGTGGTAATGCCATTTGTTTTTGGACATATGCCTTGCGAAAGCACAATGAAAATTCAACTCAGCTATTTGTCTGTTTTACAATTCATATATGGCTTATTCATTCAGAATTTAGAGTCCGGTATACATTAATTATATTACATTATTAGGGCTGCAACTAACGATTATTTTGATAATCGATTAGTTGGCCGGTTATTCGTTTGATTAATCGATTAGTTGGATTTTTTATTTTATTTTTTATTTTATTTTATTGACAAAAAAAACACACTACTCCACATTCTGTCCAATGTCTTTCAAGCAAATGTGCCAACTGAATGATACACATACAGTACTTAACAATTTATTAGACCACCTATCATAATAAAGAGAAAACACAAATATTTTTGGAATCTGTCGAAAAATTATCACTCACTGCTGTATGTTGTATAGGCTGAGCGGAAGTGCTATACAGAAACTGAAATTATTTTTCAGTGCTGCCGTTAGTCTGTGGTAACGGGTAAAACATTTGCTCTCTCACGGTTTCATATGGGCTATTTATATAACATGAGACGAGCTGTCAATCAGGGGTGTACGGGCCATTTTTGCACCACACCTTGTCGCTGTTCTCTCTCTTACTCCATTACATATGCACTATATAACACACACTTTCCCTGTGCTGACTCTTGTTCTTCCACACAAATTGGCAACCTGGTGTGGCCACACCCCTCCCTCTGTGCTCAGGCATTGTTATTGGATTGGCTGTTTGTGTTTAAGGGTTGTCGTGGAGACCAGGTGGTTGGGCGCTGTGTTGGTTGGCTCATAAGAGGGCAGGAGGGTGATGCTCCACAGCCTCTGCGTCTGAGCGACACAAAGCATCTTCTGTTCTCATTCGCGATCTGTTTGTGTGTCAGGGTGTGCACACACCTGGCAAGCACTGTGGGAATTTGGCATTAGGACGTATATGAAACTAACGAAAGTCAAACTTAATGAAAAGACTCATTTGGGTGAAAGATCCCAGTATAATCAGCCAATTCATGTTTATAAACTGAGAAATAGACTGGTTGTTTGAGTATCTGCTTAATAGTGATGTAATCTGATTCTTTTAATGTACACTGAATGTAGGGTTGGGAATCAATAGCCCTCTTAAACAGAACCAGTCCCATTAAACAAAACAAGGACAATTGATTTTCTATTGAGTGGCATTACAATAAGACTTTGTGTTTGCTGAGCTTGCAGCATGTCTTGAAATTGATAGGGAAAAAAGTATGAAATATGAAAGTATGAAATGGCTGTAGTATGACACAAAGGCAATAAAAAGACACAGACATTTCTAATGTGGTGTTCTTGCTGGTTTCACAAAACCAAAACATACTGGGACCAGCGTATGGCAGTTGGTGAAAAAATGAATCATTCTTTTTAATGAATCCTTCTCCAACTATGAGTTTACATTTTGAATCAACCTAACAACTCGCACTCACTGAATCACAGCGTGACATTTTTAATTTACTAAATTTATTTTCATCTTGATTTTTTTCTTCACCAAGGACCATGTGTACTTGAGGCTTGTGAGACTTAGGGCCCGTCTACACGGAGCATTTAGCTGTATATGTAAAAATGTTTTATCATATTGGTGTTTTGTCCTTACGGATCCAGTGTTTTGGGAGCCAGAAACTGCAATTATTTGAAACCAGGTCCCAAAGTGGATACATCTGAAAACGTCAGCCTTGCATTTTCGTGTGTACAGCCAATCCGTATATTTTGTGAAACGATGATTACGTCACTATCAGCAACAACAACATGAACAAAAAATGTGTTTTTATTACCTAACATTAACACAGATCAATACATGTGTTGTTCCATGTTTGTCTTTTTCTTGTTGTGTTGGGTTTGTATACAGCGCACAGGGTTTATGCGCATGCTCCAAGTCGTCTTTTCTGTTTTAGTATAGCTCTGTGGAGAATTACAGCAGCACATACTTGTCTGGCATGAATACTACATCGTTTTGAGTCTGTTTCAGTGGTTTCGTGTGCAGATATTTCTTGAGACGACACCATGTTTACGGAATAACGAGGGAAAACAGATCGGATATGGAATGCTCTGGCTTCGTGTGGATGAGCCCTTAACTTTGTGTCATTTTTGACTGGTTGTTTATATTACATTGCATAGTTTGATACTATATAATGTTCAAAATATGGGAGTCAGATGCTCAATCCTGCATTCATTTAATAAAAAAAACAGTAGAAATTGTTTTGAACAGCAGTGTCCATACTCAGTTTTCAATTTGTATTAGTCGTTTTTGTTTAATACTTAGTATATAGTTAGACCAGAATATGCTGTATTCTAAAAATAAGCAAGAACATCAACATCCGTATTTTAGTTCTGCAACAAATTATGCTTCCCTTTTGCCTCACTTCATTACACTTCTGCTTTCCTCATATGTCTGCAGTATGCTATGAAATACTTTTATAGAATGGTTTGTCGTGAGAAAACACAAGAGAAGTAACGCTGTCCAATTTGTAATCAAACAATCAAAGTGGCTCATAAAGTGTTTGTAAATCTCAACAGTATGAATCAGTATGTTTGCGACCTTAAAATGAGTTGTGTGTGTATATAATGTAGCTTAATTGATACTTAGTATTGAATTAACTTCTTTTATAAATCATACATAACACACACAACTGTAACATTTAAATGATAGTTTACTCTAAAATGATGTCAAACGATCTTATTTTCCCATATTTAATTTAGCTTAGAGGAAGATTTTCAATAAAAAATGACTTAAAGTTTGGTCTATATGTCTAACCTAATGTTTGACTTCAGATTACTTGGAATATAGTAGATAAGACATACAGGCCAGTTTTATTGTGCTTTTTCAAATTTTGGAGCTTGATTGCACACATTCCCATTTACATTTATTCATATGGAATGTTCTTTTTATGTTCCACAGTAGAATGAAAGTCTTAGGTTTTGCTGCAACATCAGGCTAAATAAATGTTGTTTTGGGTTAACGGTGTTATACCACTGAAAGAAACTGCAAGGAGTGTTGATGAGAGTTAGTTTCTTGACAAAGCGGTGATTTAAAAGCATGAGGCGGTTGAGTTTTCTCTGTGTTGGCAGTGATTAGCGGTCCCAGGCATTCCCTCGTCTGAAACCTCATCCCGGACAGGTGGTATGACCGACCTCTCCTTCAGCTGAAGACATTCCAAGCAGGGCTGCAGGGGTTAGGATTACCCTTCATCAGACACATGCAAGGCCGGTCTGGGCCTCAGTGGGTGTCTGTGATCATAGAAATGTACATTAGGCCAGTCCCGTTCAGGGTCACGCACATGCTCCTCACAGATGTTTGATCTGCTTGTGACATATCTGCATGCCAAGTTACTCATACATCATGAACCGTGGTGTACCGCACATACTGAGGCAACACTGGCTTGACTCATCTGTTTTACCTTTTATACTCGCATAGTCCAAACATGCCTTATTTCTTAAATATTACCTCAGAGGTCTCACAAAAATGATGATATCACACTATCATCCTGTATCACACATGGAGCTTTAATCTAACACATGCACACTCACTTCCTGCTAGTCTGTCTGAACCTTTGCTGACCTCTTGGGTGAGCTCTATTTGTGGGCTCCAGCTCCATTACGGGGTCACAAACTGGCAGCTCTTGGGATCAGCTGGCAGCCACCCTGCATTGATTGTTTTCAAGCTGTTCCAGTCTCATTACACCCTTTCTGGAGTCCAGGTGGAGCCTACACACCACAGTTCACTGCGTATCTTCAAGGCCAAAATTATCAGTGCAGAAGCTGGGTATGATGTTCACTTTTTAATTTATTTTTATTTAAAAATATATTATATTTCACTGTAGTTGTAGGAATTGGTCACAGTGGTTGACAATGTTACAGATAAAAGTTTTTGTTTTAAATTATCAATAATTGTTTTATTTACAAAATGTAAATGTTGTGTGTAATGTTTGAAAACTTGAATGCTTAATAATTGTTTGACATGCATACATGTATGTGTATATATTAGTGCTGTCAAAATTAGCGCGTTAACGCAAGCGATTCATTTTTTTCAGTTTAACGCATTCAAATTATTTAACGCCGTTAACGCAGGGATTGGGGCTAGGGTTGGCCACCCCACTCTAGCTGCTACTTCGGTCTCTTTTCTTCTTGACAAGGAGTGCATTTATTCAGTCGCGGCAAGTCTTTATGACCACATCAAACTTGAGACGTTTCAGACACGTGTGAATTCAACTCGTCAGTTCATTAGTAGAGACTGAAATGGGTTCGAACTGAAGTGGGTCAGAAAAGGTAGAGTCGAGAGAAAAAACGATGCGTGTCAGATCCACGTCATGTTCAGCAGCAGCAGCTCTTAAATAAATAGCAGCCAAAACAACCTGAAAACCAGCTGCTGTGATGTCTGTTCATCAAAGAAAAAATCAACAACTTTTATAGCTTCAAGCGTTCATCTGTATTTAGTAGGGGTGTGACGAGACACTTATCCCACGAGAACGAGACGAGATTTTTGTACTTAAAAAAACAAACAAAAAAAAACTCAATGATGAAATATATAGGAAAAAGTTTTATTCAACTGAAAAACACAAAATGCAAAAAATGTAGGTACATTTTGAAATCAATTTGTACTTTATGAAATTACACTTCTATTTTAATGAATTATATGCAGTAATAAGCAACATGTAAACTAGAGCTGCACTATTCTGAATAATTGAGAATCAAAAAATTTTTTAAATTGCAGATCACGATTCTGAAAAAAAAATACTAGAAAACTAAACAAAATAACGTAATTTACTAGTGGTTCTGATAAAATGTTCATTAAGTATTTTTAAATATACATTAATTTGAACAAAATCAATGGAGTCAGTTCATAAATACTTGTTTCACTATTGGAATTACTCCTGAATTAATGATTTAATGTAAAATATTTTTTTTAAACGTGTTGTCGCCAAATCCTAGCGGAAGATAAGTGTTACAATACAAGTTTTAAGAAACTTTCGTTTTGATCGCTACTGTAGACAATAAGTGTTTATACCCAAACTATAAACTTTTATCCCAGTATGCCTACTTCTGTTATTTAAATGTCGCGGTGGTAATGGAACAACTATCGTATGGCGCGTTGTTGTGATTTATATATATATATATATATATATATATATATATATATATATATATAATGAGGCTCAATCATCTATTAACAAACGTATGTGTTTATTTTAGCACTTACGTCAGTGAACACTCAGCCTGCAAAACACTAAAATAAATATCAAATAAATAATACAGTTAAATAGGAAAATAGCCTTAAATAAGAAAGTTAAAAACACCCTGTGACCTTGTCTACATCACACGATTTTAAGTCTAATAAAAGTGCAAATTGATAGCTCTTAATTATAATGCAATGTTGAATGGCTATAGTCAATGGTTAAATATTAGGGGGACATTTTAATAGGGAAATCAGTATTAATTGGTATCAGTGATACTGGCCTTCAGTCATAAAAAAAATATACTGTATTTATGTTGTTTGTCCATTAATTTGAAGATTGAATGTGAAATTATTGCAATATAAAAGTATATTTAAAACTTTAATGTTAGGTGGGAATAATCACGATTAATTTCAGAAAAATGTGCAATTAATTATTATTTTTTTTTTTTTTATTGACAGCACTAAAATATATGTATATTTGTTTTTCTATTATATTTCTGATTTTTAATTGTTCATGGTTTTTTAAAGCTTTGTAGTGTCCTGAGGTACAGATTAGCTGTTTTATGTCAGCTAAGATTATATTTTATAGTGTCCCTAAATTAATAAATAAATAAACTATAATAATAATAATACAAATAAATATAGTCCATACTTTTCAAAACCAGTTTTGAGACATTTGTTCCATTCCTTTGCACTTCTTGCAGCAGTTAGAATATGCCTCCCCTAAGAAGCTTGTCTAATTGGGGTCAGGTAAACCTGAAACCAGCCTTATTTTACAGGGCTTCTTTAACACATCTCAATATTTAGTTTTGCACATCCCTGTTGAAAGGGATGGCTTCATTTGTGTCTGTCATTTTTGTTCCCCCACAGAGGTCACCTGATCTAGCTTTTGGTTCTGTGGTTGCATTTCCTTTACAGAGAAATGAGTTTGTTCTTTTTGGTACATTTTCAAGTCTTTCTTATGAAATACCATAGCAATACATTTATTTAGCGAGCGAGACATAGACTGCCTTTTGTGGGGTTTTATTCATCCCTGTGTCTCTTGACATTTTAACAGACCTTTCTGTTATTTCAGGGTTTGATTAGTATCTGTTATTTTCTCACTTCAGAGCTCCCGTCCCCCTCACAGAGCATGTTGGGTAACATCCTTTGCGTACACTCTGTCATTGCTGACGCTGCTCTACAATCTAGAGGATATTTGGAGTGAAATATGAGTTCAGTTGAGGATGATGGACACGCTGAAGTCTGCAGAAATAACATTCTTGTTAAAATGAGTTTCTGCAGAGGTTATGTAACAGGACTTTTTGAATGACTTTGTCAGGACAGATGTGATTTTCACACGACATACTCACACTTAACTAAATGTTCTCTTGCCCGAACACCTCAGGGAGGGGGATTTATACCGCTGATATATTTAGCAGGAGATCACAGTAATTAGGTTGAAAGAAGCCCTTGCAGTGAATTTATAATCATGGAGTGCCTACAACCCCCTGAGCTGTTATAAATTATCTGTAAACCGCGCCTTAACAGGGATTATTGCTTTTATAAAATAGTTATTCCATATACATAGTAAGGTTTCAAAAAATATATATTAATAAAAACATTGGGCGAATTCCAAACGGCTTTTTGAATTATGACATTCCAAACGAAAGTGAACAACTGATTCCCTTCACAAAGGGCCCTTCCAGAAGTCCGTTAGCGAAGGGAACATGCGATGGTCACTTCACTGAAGTGATCATGTGATCTTCACTTAGGAGATCTTGCGATGCATTTTAAAGCAAAGTTAATGTTTATTTTACAACAGCTTCGGACTTGTCTCAACCAATCAAAATCAAGGACCGGAACTATCTGTTTTATAATGCTTCATTTAATGTCTCATTTCAAATAATTCCTGTTTTCTTAAGGCCTCCTTTAAAAGTTTGCTGAGGTCTTCTTTTTAAAGATGACATTGTTTGATTTGATGAAATGTTTATACTTTCATCACTGTAAATAAGCTCCTAATTCAGTTTGAACACATGGGAGTCTAGCTTAATGGTACACAACTTATAAAATATACTGTTTTAATTAAGTTGGTATTTATGTTTTTTTTACTGCATGTGTACGATCAAAGTATCATTCCAGCAGCAAGAACGTTCCCGAACTAAATGAAGATACATGTCTTGGCGTTTGATGTGTTTATTTGAACCAATCAGATAAGAGTAAATGGAGAGTCAGCGAGAGCCTCATTTGATTGGCTACAAGAAGGTGGACCCGCCTCTCACGCTTGCAAATCTCAGTTAGTGAGAGAATCGTGCCAAAACTGCAAGCGAGGAAAAAGAAAGACGGAGCTGTACAAATCGGATTATTTCGGGAACTTTTACCCTACATACACAAACAAGTCATTTAGACATGTGACAGTCTGTTTTTACACATACAGATTGGTTTTCAGTCAATCCTGTTTTCTTGCAGTTCTTTAAACTGCTTGTTTTCGCTGTAAATCACCGTTCACAGGCTTGCAGTGCTTTTGGCGTATTTTGGTGAAAAAACTAATGGATGCCAAAAGTGTGTTTAAAAATGGCAAGTCATAAGAATGCAGATCATATTTATTTAGTGTCAGCATGAAGTTGCAGTTTCACAAAACATGAATTACACTTACAGTAACATCAAAATAGTTCAAAATCATGGAAGGTTTATGCTGTACACGGAGCCTCAGGAAGCGGAATCCTCACTGAGCTGCAATTAAAATCTCTGTTTTGCATCTTTTTTATGCCAATAAAGTTATTTCTTTCAAATCTATAAATTTAAATAATTTAGTACCCAAAATGCAAATGGAACAACCTCCATTTCATTTACTGTAAAAATAATTGTTCAATCGTGAACAAAAACTATGAAAAAGTGCAGAAATACTTTGCTTCAAAAAGGGTGGCAACCCCTCTGTTTTGCGCAGAGAATTGTGACCTTAGACCACAAAACCAGTCATAAGTGTCGATTTTTCATCACATGAAGCTGGATGAATAAGCTTTCCTTTGGGGTATGGTTAGGATAGGACAATATTGGGCTGAGATACAACTATTTGAAAATCTGGATTCTTAAGGCCAAAGTATACTTTTTTTTACGCATACCTTAGCATATGCACACGCCTTGCATAGTATATTTAATTTTACTCGTACGCATACACAGACGTTCGACGCATGCGCTTTGCACCAAATTGCAATACCTCTCCTGGCCCAGTGGGGACCGTAGGGAGCAGTTATGAAGATAACAGTGTGACGAAGGGGAGTACATATTGAGAAAATTACCTTTAAAGTTGTCCAAATTAAGTCCTTAGCAATACATATTACAAATCAAAAATTAAGTTTTGATATATTTGCAGTAGGAAATTTACAAAATATCTTCATGGAACATGATCTTTACTTGATATACTAACGATTTTTGGCATAAAAGACAAATCTATCATTTTGACCCAAACTGCATTTTGGCAGTTACAAACATAACCATGCTACGTATGACTGGTTTTGTGCTCCAGGGTCACGATTAGTTTTTCTCCCATGGTTTTCTAAAGATTTTAAGTAGTTGTCGTTATTCTGCATAACATTCCTGCAAATTAAGTCGAATAAATGAATCTGCAATGTATAGCCTTCCATGCAATCAAGACTCGTTCAGTGAGATGTAAATGAGAATTCTCAGCTCTGAAAACACTATTGAATTCTTTCCAGTGGTGAGAATAAAGGGCTTTGAGAAGCTGTTCCATCTGCTGGTTTTGAGAGATCTCTGATCCTCAATGTTCACTGGCCTTTTACTCTCCCCAGAGAGAAGCTGTGATTGGATATAGCTGGTATAAACAGGCGCAGGTGAAGCCCTCATCCTCACCAGAACGGGATGAATCTGTACGGGATGCAATTAAAATTCCTGAAATAAATCTCCTTGACCGTGAGTGGATGATGCTGGTTGACGAGGTTTAAATAACACTGATACACAGATTAAAATAGACAGCTATTTTCGAAATTCAGATGCTAGTGGCGCACAATTGACACCTTTGTAATGCAAATATTGGTGTTATTGAACAGGGTTATTTTCAAATCTCTCGAGAGTCTCAATGTGCGAGATAATTATGGAAGATATTGTGTTCCATCAGATGGAGTTGTCAATTGCTTTCCCAACAGCTTCACACATTTCTTAATGGCGTATGAGATCTCTGGAGAAGTCACTTTATCTCATCCGTCCATATGTTATATGCTGCCACTGTGCCGCTGAGCTCGAGCTGTCGTCTCAAACAGACAGGCTTTAGATTGAGCCGGCTCCCTCCACTCCCACACATTTCACCTCCATCTTTCCGCAGCCGCCTTGAGTGGAGTGCCGCCAGTCTCCCTCGTTTGCCTTCCAGCACTTATCCAAACACCCATTAAAGCATGTCTGTTTACACAGTTGTATGCTTGTTTGCAGAGCAGTAAATAGAAGGACTGTTTGTGTCGTTGTCAGTGTTGAGCTCGTTCTCTTTCAAACTCTTCTGTTCACACCTAGGGCTGGGTGATATTACCAATAGTCACAATATATTCATGATCAATCTCTGCTGATATAACATAATCAACACTGTGAATGGCTCATGGCAGATCATTAAAGAGATAATTCACCCAAAAAGTATATTTCTGTCATTTAATCAACCTCATGGACTTTTTCCATGGAAAATAAAAGGATCAGTTTGTCCAAGCTGATCTTTCCATAAAATGTAAGTGCACAGAGAGCCAACTGAATCTTAATAGCATTTCTGATTTAAGATTTAGCAAAAACAACATTTAAATGACTTGGTAAGTTTGGTTCATTTCTAAATCTGTTCTTTGATTTCATTTATCATTTAAAAATATATAATTTCTTCAAATTTTATATAATATGTTATGTTTGGAATTGGTTTGCACCAAAACTGTATTTATTTGAAAATACAATAAAACACTAAATATTGTGAAATAATATTATTACTAATCGAAATGGCTTTTTATTTTAATACTTTTCAAAATTTAAATTATTCCTGTAATGGCAAAGTGGAATTTTCAGCAGCCATTACTCTAGTCTTCAGTGTCACATGATCCTTCAGAAATCATTCTGATATGCTGATTCGGTGCTCAAAAATGTCTTATCAATGTTAAAAAAACTGTTTCATATTTTTCTGGAAACCATGAAGCAAGGTATATATCAGGGTGTAGAATAGTATAGAAAGTTCAGCATGTTTACTGACATCACATTTTGATCAAATATTGCATCCTTGCTGAATAAAAGATTTATATTTATATGAAAAAAGAATGATAGTGTAAATTGTTTAATGTATTAAAATTCTGAACTAATTTTTGCTTCGATTTTAACTTTTTTTTTTGACATTTTTACAATAAACATTTTAAATCTATAGCGACATGTGCTATATTACTGAAATAGTTTCTCTGATTTAAAAAAAAAAAAGTGAAAAAAAATACATGATATAAAATATCATCAAAAGATTTGCAGTGTATTATTTCTCGGTCTTTATTTGGGTCAGTTGCCTCTCTGAATCTTTCTATCAGTTCTCTGTCTGCTCTATCTCCTGATCTCACATTGTTCAAAGAGCTAGTGTTTAATCTTTCTCCCTTGTGCATTTTCATCATGGCATTGCTTTAGGCTGATAGCTTATGTGGAAAATAGTCATGGGCAAGATGACGGTGTTAAATAAACCGAGCGGGGATGCAGCAGTCACACCCGTCCTCTTGAGACACATTGCGTCTCTTTCTTCTACGTCTGTGTGGTGTTAATTTAGTCATGAGGCCTGAGAAAAACTGAAGTGTGGTCACTATTGGCCCAGTCAGCTGATCCAGAGTGACATCAGTGCGGGCTGACCTCTGACCTTGAGTCCTGACATGTTCTTTCTGTCTCGCTCTGGTCAACCGTACAGCAAAACTGTCACCCAGAACTGATTGATGAAGCTTAGCGAAGGTCTAAATGATCAATTAATAGACAAGGAGGACTGCCAGGCTTTTTGTCAGTAATGTTTTCTGACAAGTGCTTCCACTCGTTAGTATGTGTGGTATGTGACCGTTCCCAAAATGTGTTGAACGCAATAAAATCACTCAGTTCTTGCTTTCAAAAAGCAGGTGTTTCCCCTAACAGGGTTTGTTTGTTTGCTCTGAGAGAGATGCAAAGAATTATGGGCTTCCTGGTGTCATTTTCCCCCACTGAGATTGAATCCTATGAAAGAGGTGGATTGCTTGAGCACATGCGCAACACTATAAACCAGTATAACACTGCCCTCTACAGGCAGCAGTGTGTAGAACACCATAGTTCAATTACAGCTGTTCAAAGGTGAAATCAAAGTATACATTGATGCACTTTTGTGGTCTTACTCTTTTTGTGCGAGTTATTTCGAAGAAACTGAGTCTTTGTAATATTTTAATTACAATGTAAATAATTGCTTCGCCTCTGAAATGACTTTCCTTTCAGATGAAATCACAATCCCTTTTTGTTTTTCAACACTTCCCAGCCACTCGCCGGTGTCCGCTTTTCTCAGTCCAGTCAATTACTAATAGATAAACTCTCATTTAGAATAAATCAAATTTTGCATTGCATTTTTCTTGTTTAATATTCTGTTTTACTCAACCAAAAGACACACATAGTGAAAGTGTGCAGTCAGTCATTTTTTTATTATTTGTAATAAATTAATTCTTATAAATTATTAGTTTAGTTCAGCAAGGGTACATTAAATTAATCAAAATTGACATTAATGATTTAATGAAAAAAATCTATTTCAAATAAATGCTGTTATTTTCAATGTTCTTTTTTTATCCAAATAATCTTGAAAAAATGCATTAGTTGCCACAAAAATATTAAGCAGCATAACTGTCTTCAGCATTACTGATACTATTGAATATTTCTTGAGCACCAAATCAGAATATTAGAATGATTTATGATCATGTAACACTGAAGACTGGAGCTATGGATACAAATAATTCTGCTTTAATGTTTTACCGTTTTTTTTTTTTATAAATGCAAAATAAATGCTGCCTTGGTGAGCATAATATACTTTTTAAAACCAACCCCAAACCTTTGAACAGTAGTGTAGTATTTTTATATATACTTGATTTCTTTTTTTATTTTAAGTTTTACCTGACACATTTGTGAATGTAATTGTATTATCCAATCAGAAATGTTGAAAACGGCTTTCTGCCAACGAGATACATTTGAAACCGCACTAGCTGTTTGTCCTAACAGTGGAGGACAGTTGTGGAGTTGTTATTTTCACAAATCCATTTGATGCTGCTACTGATGCAGAAATTGCTCACAGCAGCATTTAATGAGTCCAGTGTGACTCATTTTCTTATGAGCAGCATCATTGTCCTGAGTCTATTTTTGTGAGGTGGACTGGTGATTAAATAAAGAAAAGAGTGTGTCTCTCTGAGGGCCCTTGTCTATTTCTGCTAGCTGTGAGGGAATATGTCCCATTAAAGCCCCATAAGTCCCATTTAAAAGCCTTGCTCAGTCCTGAAGTTTTAGTCTGAAGAGAATCATTGCTGACATGAAGAAAGCCTGTTTTTGTGGTGGTCCTTTTCTGTGGCAACCCATTCTGAGGTGTTTTTTCTGTCCTCTGTGCAGATGTGAAGGGGCCACCCAGCCACCACTTGTCCTGTGGCCAGTCGCCGTTTACGGAGCCCTGCGTTTGGGAGAGGAAGTACTGCATCCTGACCGATAGCCAGCTCATCCTGCTCAACAAGGAGGAAGAGGTAACAGTGCTCCTTCCCTATGCTTTATCCCCTCATTCTTCTCTCTTCCTCTCCATCAGAATGAAGAGCGGAGGACAGTTAAATGAAGACACGCAGATGATGTTTGTGCTTTGTTGTACATTTCCCCTTGTGGGGGTTAAATGCATTGTTTGCGGATGTAATTTGGATTTGGATGGGATTAGTTTTTCAGACAGTTATGTCTGTGATTCAAACAAAATCATAAAGTAAACTTACCTGACCTCCTTAAAGGGATAGTTCTTTAAAAAAAAAAATATATTCTGTTGTCGTTTACTCTGTCATGTTGTTGTTGTTTTTCTGTGGAACTAAAAAGAAGATATTTTAAAGAATGTTGGTAAAAAACAATTGATGGAAGTCAAAGGGGACCAGAAACTCTTTGGTTACCAACATTTTCAAAATATCTTCTCTTGTGTTTAGCAGAAGATATAAAATCATGCAGGTTTGGAACAACTTTAGGTTGAGTAAATGATGACAGACTTCTCATTTTATGTGAGCTAACCCTTTAAGGTAAACTAGTCCCACCCGAATTGGTCTTGCTCGTTAAAGAGCCTCATTTTGCACAGTTTAATGATTTGTTCTCTTCTTTAATGAGTTCCAGCACATTACTCTCGCCGTGTAAACCAATCATCTTGAGGTTATGAAAGGGAATAATCAATTCACTTAATGTATTGAAATAGTTTCTGATTGACAGATTGCTTTCAGATTCGTTTAAACGGTTAGTTAAATAGTAGCGCTGTCAGGAAAAGGGGCTTTCTGGCCTGCTGTTAGAATGTGTACCCCTGTGACCTCCACCCACTGACCTCTGACCTCTTCCCAGATGCCATCTGAGGTCCATGAAAGCCCCACAGGATCCTCATCAAAGGTTCGCAGCCTGAGAAGGACAGTCAGTGTGCCCTCTGAAGGACAGTTCCCAGAGTATCCACCAGAGGGAACCTCCGTGTTGTTAGGTAAGATTTACAGTATGTGGAGTTTCTGTTATGATATCAAAACTACTATTTATGCTCTCTGTCAGGTGAAATAACCACAGGAATATTCAAGAGGAAACTTGTCAGAGAAAATATATTAGAGAATTTTGATAGGGTTATCAAATAATATTAGTGATGTTTATTTTTTGTTTGTCAGCTAACACTCAAACTTAATTTTTAATTTAACAATAACATTAAATAATATTAATAATTTGTTAAATAGTTAAGTCATTTATATAAAATAAAAATGTGTTCATGTTTTTAATTAATAATGTTATGTTAATTTACTGTAACATTTAAAATAGTTTACGTTTTGATATTTGTGATGCCAAAAATAATGTATACGTTTAACATCAGCCATGTATCAAAATAATTATAAGTTGAAACAATTAAACATTTAATAATATACCTATAATAATATATTATTATTAATTATTGACTTAAAATGAAAAAATATTTAATTAATAAAGTAGCATTAAAAATAATTAAATTATTATATTTCATTTTTTATGTACAAAAATAGTATAAAGATTTAATATCAGATATTTATCAGTTATCAGACATAAAATCAAACAAATTTTCAGCTCAATCTTTAAGCCATGATTTATTTTGTTATATATCAGTTTAATTTTTATAGTTGTCTATTTCTAGTTATGCTTCGCTTAAGTTTTTTTTATCCACTAGAAACTTCCCTTTTGCGGTCTCTTTAAAATGATTGTAATCATATTTATCCAGTAATCATGGACAATTGGAAATATAATTGTTCAAAAGGTGTTGAATTGCTGATTCAAACCGTAGCAGACCTCTAGTCACTTCTGACAGAAGCTTTTTACTCTGTCTATATGGTTTCAAAGATTAAGCTTATACCAAGGGATCAAATGAACAAAATCACGTCAGTAGGTGCATTTATAACATTGGAGCCATTACTCCTGAATCCACTGCCACAAGGACAGAGGATCAGGATAACAAAGCAGTGGATTTAACCGCAACACCGCAGGCTGGGCTTTGAAAAACACCAGATTGGGGGCGAAAATATGCATGCTAAAAACTGCTGAATATTTCACAAAACAAAGATCAGTTGTACAACAGTATCAAATGCATAATTATTCGCATATATGCACACCGCCCTCATTGTTACAACATGAGACTGTTTAGTCTTGCTTTTTCAGAATTTATTCACTCTCATGTTGTTGTTACACACTTGTATGACTGACTGGCTTCTGTGAAACATAAAATAAGATATTCTAAAGAATGATTTGTCTGCTTTTGTTTATATAATGAAAGTCAATGGGGTCCAAAACAACACTGGACCACAATGAGTTTCATTATATGAACAAAAAAGGATATTTTCAAAATGTCTGATGATGTGTTCAACAGAAGTAAGTCTAACAAGCTTTTAATGGCAAGAAGATATGTTAATGATGACAATATGTTCATTTTTGGGTAAACTATCCCTTTAATGTTAACTGACTCAGATGGACGCTCCCTATCCAGAATTTTCAAAGTTCAAGTTGTTCTGAAAACAGGTTAATCATCTGATTCACCTCCATATCCGCACCTTTTTCTCATAATGATTCATTATGTTTGGATACGTTTGATCCCGCGGATTCTGTGGGCCGGGCAAGCTTGTGCGAGGAGGAGTATAGAGGAATGTAATTTTGCAGAACAAAACTCACTGTTGTTACTTTGTTAGCTTTCTCTCTCTTTCTCTCTGGACAGCGTTTCGTTCCCTCCCAGGACTAGGGGGCACTAACTGAAGCTGCCCTCTGACTGGTCTCGCATTCAGTGCCAGTACGTGCGGGGGTGACCCAGTGGGCCGGTTGCTTAAGGCACCGGTCAGAGAAATGCACAAATCTCTGTGACTAAGAGAGTCATTCATTCTCCAGACCCTCCAAAGCTGCACCGCCACTGATTCAGAGAGCGGGAGAAGAGGGTTATTTATATGTTAATGTTCACTCTGTTTGACAATGAGACGCTCCGCAGCCAGGGTGGTGAGGGAGAGTCCAGGATTTCTATGGCCATTCAGAACAGGTTGAGTCTCTAGAGGCTGTTAGATTCACAGCTACAAAAACATTTAGTGAGATCATATGTGTTTTTCAGTTTGGATGGTTTCGATCTGTGAATCATACATATTTTTTTTATGTTGTTGCAATGAGGAGAGATGTATCACTTATTGAAGCTTCAGTTCCGTCTTTCTAATGGTTGTCAAGACAATGAGGTTCTGACTTCTCTCAACTGAGCTATTTGTGTACTTGCAATTAGGTTTGAATTGTGGATGTTCCTTCCACTCGAAATCTGGTTTTAAAGATCAGATTCTTCAGCTGAACACAAAATAAGATATTTTTTTAGAATGTTTCAGTTGTTTTTGTCCATACAATGAAAGAGGTCAAAAATAACATTAAACCCTTTGGCTCTGAGACATTTGTAAAAAAATCTACTTTTGTTTTCCACATAAAACGTAAGTCTTGGAACTAAATGAGTATGAGTAAATTATGGCAATTTTCATTTTTAGGATAAATTTGAAATAGCATCGTTCTCTTTAACCTCTTTGCTAGTAGTAATGAAGCATTAAATCAAGACTAAAATAGAATAATGGAGATCTATTTTGGTAGATGAAATGCATCTCATTCTATTGTTGCACTAAAGAATATGTCCAATTGATTTAGCTATTTATACATGTTGAGGCGAGGAAGATGACTCAGCTTTACAGAATCCATTAATATTGGTCCCCGAGTCTGTGATTTCCCCCTGAGGTCTTTGTGCAACATATTTGAGTGTTTTATGGAAACAGATAAAAAAAATCTACTTTTACGTGGTGGGCGAGGCAGATCAAAAGAACTTCCTGCCGTATTTAGGGCAAGAAAAACTGCTGCTGGTGTGTTGACAGCAGAATATTGTTGTTATTCTCGTTGAAAGAAGGAACAAAGTTCAAGGCTATATGTATCAGATCTATCTGGATGGCCATTATAAGAGTATTTTTATTATCAGCTCTTTCCTACAATTTCTCAGTGCTTTATAGATGCACAAAATTCTACTTGTTTTCTTTGGCTTTTTGGATGCTACAGTGTAATTTTCAGTTTCTCTGTATCTTGAATTTTAGTTGAAAATTATTGTAATATTTGTACTGCAACTGGTCTTTTTCTGTCATCTTGAGACCATCATCTGATGTTGCATTTTAGATTCTTTTACCTTAAGTATGTTTTTAAGAAGCCATTTTTTGTTAAAAAATGAATTAGGTTTATGCATATATTGTTTTGGGGGGAATAGAGCAATGTAAAACTTCATTCAATTTATTCATTCAATCCATTCTATGCAGCGATATACAGGATGATTTAACTGTCTTGATGCAAGTTAGAAGGCTGACATTCTGATATGTTTTGAGCTTTCCTCTGTCATCCTGTAATACTCCTCCACCTCACATAGTCCCATATAAAGTAACTCCAAATACATAGTTATATGCTTGCAGTGCAGTCGCTTTGACCTCTATAAAAGCTTCTTCAGTGCGCTAGAATATAGAAGCTTTAGTCTATTCCTCTCAGAGCAACCATCTTGCACTCTATAAAGTTTAATCCATCTATGGTTTACTGAATTGACTTGGTTGTGTAATAACATAAAAATGCTTGACTTAAGTATGCATTTCTGCAACATTCAGATTCTATAGTGTCTCATGTTTTATTTTTTGCTATGCTGCATTTCTATCATTAAATATTTTAAGGATTGGAGGAAAACTACAGATCAGATACCTGAAGATTGCAAAATTTGATCTAAAACAGTCAGCGTGGTGTCATTCGGCAGTGACCATATTGTGTGACTTTGGCATGCTGGGAGATTGAAATTGCAAATATTTCCTTGCCAGACTTGTTGCTATGATACATTTCACAGTGTGAGCTGCTGTTATGTGTAGCTTCAACCCATATTAAGTGGAAAAATAAGTATTACTTAATTGATTTATACAGTGGGTCCCAGAAGATAGTTAAATGATAATCTACAGCATTTTAACACTGCAACCACATTTTGTTTACACTGAAACAAAGCTTAAATCCTACTTTTATTTAAAATATAAACTATATTAATTTTCTGTATTGCATCTCCTGATGTTTCATTTAGAAAATGTGAACATAGTTACAGTATTTCACTGCTTTCTCATGACTTCCATTCTTTTTAATGATTTATCTTAAATAAAACTATGGTATGAAATGACATTCAACACAATGCTAATGCTCAGAAAAATAAATTGAGTTGTTCATCCAGCTGTCTCACTTCCTCCATTCATTCCACTACATTGTTCTGCAGCAGTGAAGGTTTCCTGTTCTTTCTCACGCGTGTAACAGGTGAATGTCTTTCTTCAGTGTTACACAGTGAGTGAAAAAATAGTGTAGCCATCATTTTTATATTTCTGTTCTGTATATCATCAGGATCTGTGCTATATTGAATCATTGGCAACATAGTGTTTTTGGTAACCATCATATGCAAAGCCTATTTGTCTTTTTCTGTAGAACAACATAATTGCCAGTAAATGACTGAACTTTCATTTTGGGTGAAATACCTTCAAAACAAGGGATTTAGCTTGTCAGCTTGATTTATGGGGTAAAAACATTTCCTGGTAATGTAATGTCTGAAGATGGGCAGTGTGCAATCCTCTGTAGATTAAATGTTCATCGGAGATGACAGACATTGTTGTGCTCTTTTCAATAGACTAACAGAGATAAAAGCGGAGTGGGTTGAGAGTGAGACTGACTGGATCGAGCTCAGGCTTTACTGCATTCCTCAGTGTATGAACTGCGTGAATGGGTGTGAAAGACTATATTCACTCACCAAACACCGGCTCGGCTCAAATCATCTGCTCTCTGGGATTGTTTCGTTTTGTTTTCGCGGAGGGATGTGATGTGACTAGGCTATAACTGATTGCGAATCGATATCAACCATGGAGTTTATAGGTAACGTTATGTTTTTCGCATCACTTCATATTCAACGGTCGTGGAGCCACACGGCAGTTGTGGGAGTTTGAATTGATATTACGTTATACGAACACATTTGAGACTTAATTCTACTTATTACTAAGCAGTATTGTTATAGTGTTGTTATACTAATGCAGCCATATGATGATGTAAGTTAGTGTGTATTCAACAGTTGTCTGAAGTTGAAACTGCTTTACCCTTCTTCTGTTTACGATTCGGAATCTTTAAACTGTTCTTTTTAATTTCATGACGTGTACGTTTCCTAAACTTGTGTTTCCCGCCGTTTCGTATTAAATTACTCTGAATCTGGTGTTTGAAACAAACAACGCGACTAGTGTAGTCCGATTCCCCGAATAATGACTCTTTGATTCACTCCTATAAAGAACTGACTCCTAATGCACAGCTCAACCGAAGGAGTCCGGTTCCCGAGTAAATGACTCTTTTGAGTCAGTTCTTTTTAGTGAATCAAAATATGACACACTAAATGAATCATTCGGAGAGGTTACTAAATTAAAAGTGGCACACTAAACGCGTGCTATTATTTATACTGTCGTGTTTTAAACCAATAACTGTTGCAGTTTGTGTTGTACTTAAAGCTCGTGGTACTTTAACCAATAGGGTTTTATTAATGAATGAAATTTGAAGTAGGAAAATAATCGTTCATGGAACCAGATTCGGAAGGATTCCCAGTCCTCGTTTTTCAGGGCTCTGGTTTTAAAAGTGGACGTTTTCCTTTGTCCGGTTTAATTAAAGCCTAATTTAGATTAACAATGGCTCGTTGTCAACGTGCCTTTAACATTAAGTAGAAGAAAGCATCGATTCTTCCGCTTGCCTGCCCCCTATCCTTCATTAACGGTCACCCCTCCTGGCATCCACTGCGTTATTTATTTATTTGCCCTTTTAATGTCATCTATCCTAGTATGCTCATGTATTAAAAGTGAGAGGGATGCTTCCATTGAATTAATCCGTTAATAATTAATAAGATTAATCTGATTTTCCTATTTTATTTTCCATTTTATACTTATAAAGAATAGGCCATTTTAGTCATGTATAGCAATACTGTTGTATGTGTATGTAAAAGCAACTATTCTGCGATTAGAAAATAATTAATTTATTAGATTTTATTATTTATATGTATGGAAAGGTTAGATTACAGAGAACATGAATAAGATTACGAATAAACTATGAAAACGCAGAGATTGCTTTCAAGAGACTTTTGCATGCCAAAAGGAAATCACATGAGTAAAATGAGTTTTCAATTATAAATATCATTTAAACTCCCTTGGGATTTGAGAGTCCTAGGCTGATTTGTCACGGGAAAGTTTGTTTGGATGTTAACTCCTGCTTGGCGTCATTCGATCTTTGTTGTCCATTGCCCTCCCCCAACTGACAGAATTTTTACTGTCTGGCCTGAAACTTGCTTTGTGACTCTGAATACCTTGAAATAGCATCATCTAAAATGACACTCAGCACACACAATTGCTCTGTTGTGCAAGTGTTACATATATAAGTGGAAAGGAAGTGTGTAAGTACATCGTATGACCCCCTCATATGAACCTCAGTTCACTTTTCATACCTAATGTAAAAACTTGAAATACCTGTTTGTGGATTTCCGGCGTTTTTGACCAAACCTGTTTGACCTTTCGATTCTGAGGCGTCATAAAACTAAAACAATGCAAGGTCTGTGAGTTGCAAGGATCTTAATGTTGTGCACCACACCTGTCTGCTCCGTGTTAGAGAGAAAAAGACATCTAGCGAGTCTCCAATTTCACAGCTTGGTGTTGTGACATCACTACATTCCAGACGTTTGGAATCACACAAAAACAGAAAGATGGAAAAGTAAATAGTAACTGAAGTCTTGTCATGAGGAAAGGAAGAGAATAAATACACTATTTTGCTTCTGTTTGCACTTGTTCCTTTAGATAACATTCTTAAGAGTGGTGGTAAGGTGCACCAACCTGAACCAAAATGACAAGACAAGGCAAGAGAGAAATTGCTGTCTAAAGGCCCGTCACACGCGAATATTGATATCCGCATTTTCAATGTTGTTGTGGTTAAGCACCAGCGAATGTTTGAAGCTATAATAAACCCAGTGAACATGCAAATTCATTCCCCTGACATAAATGCTTAATGTATATAAATGAAACAGAAATCTTTGGATACACAAGGTGGCTGTGCAACTTTCGCTGTCCTGACACTGCTTGTCACTCAGAAGAAGAGAGCGTATTTACGCTTGTCAAAATCATACAAAGAAAACATGGATATTTCAAGCACCAGTAGTCCAGCTCCAGCAGCTCCAGTGATGAAGAAATGCATTGTTCTGTGGTGAATGAGGAAAGACGCCGACAATATACAATATATAATATAATATATATACAATACAATATATACAATACAATACAATATATACATACTGTAGGCGTTACTTGGTGTATATCTTCTTGTCGTTATGTATGTGTGCAAGACTGTTTTGTGTTTGGCGCTCAAGTTGTGTTTTACTGTAAAGTTCAGCAGCGCCAGACACGTGAGCAAAAGCGGCAATCTCATTGGTCGGATAGTTTTTGACGCGGCGCGTCAAACCAAAATAACGAACCCGAGGCGTTTTTTTTTAAATGACGCTTTTATGCGTGGTGTTTTTCGCGTCGGTGTGCACACTCACATTGGCGCTCTTTGTTTAGTCACAAGGCGTTAAAATCGGCCGAAATGGCTCGCGCCTTGAAATTCGCCTGGTGTCTGGGCCAAAAGTCAGCAAACGCTTCTGGAAGTGCTCTGTAGCGCCATCCGTCTGTTGTTGTGGTTAAGCACCACGAATAGAATGTTTTAAGTATAATAAACCCAGAAAAATATATTTGGGATAACAGGCCCATGGATAAGAAATATTGAACAAATACTAAATGCGAAATTTAAAAAAAACATTTAACTTTGTAATTCTGTAGAGTTTGGAATTTTTTTATATAATAATAACTGAATCAATAATAAATAAATCAACCTAACCTCAGAGGAGATTCAAAAATGGAGTTTGTGTGGATCAGCATTTACTATGAATAATGCACTGAGATGCTGCAAAAGGAAACGCACAGCATGTATATATTTGGTTTAATTTAATTGCAGCCTTTGATATTTGTTAAGCGCACTAAGCCATGATATAACAATTTCGTTTTTATTTGATCAGTCACACAGCCCTATTATATCTTGTATATTTTGTTTTCTGTATCAGTTGGTTGCTAATTCACCTGCTTGTCACCTTTTTAAACTTTACAGCAGATAAATAAGGTTTAGATGAAACTGCAAGAAAGACTTATTATTGTCCTTGTAACATTCGTAAAAAAATTTGATTGTAAATATATCGCTTTCTCAAAGTTGTATTATCTATAATTTCTAGTTCTCAGTTATTATTGCAAAAATACAATTATATAAAATACACAGCTATACATAATATACAATTATATTCTGTACATGTATTACATAATTACATATTACATTAAAATGTATTTTACAAATATTTTTTTACTTGAGGCCTGTGAACATTGGAAAGTAAAGTTGCCGTTTTCCTATGATTTTCAGTGCTTAAGTGGTTGATGAACAATAAAACAGTTAATGGACAATAAAATAAAAATCTTACAGTGAAGGAGGGACCCAGCCATCCTTAGCTTAGAGTTTTGCACAGGCAAGCATCACAGCGAAACATTTAAAAATCTAGTTTTCCAGTGAATTGTGTCTCACCTACAATGCATCCGTATATCAATACATTTAATAACAGTCTTCTCATCCATGCAGAGAATGATGGGTAATGGAAGTGCAGTTATGCTTAATGTTGCAGGCAGTTTGGCTCTAGATAAAGCATTGTGGCAAAATCTTTTTCACTCTTTTCAGGCAAATCCGTATTGATTCATTTTCACCCTCCAAATGGCATTTTACTACAGATTGATTGCTTATATCAGAAGGCAATAAAAGCGGTGGTGTTGCACTAACTAGGGACCACCCTTTCTCGCCCATCCCCCACCCTCCTATACACCAACACCAGAGCACCCGCATCACTTCTAATTACAGCCTGGGTTCCTGTTTCAGGTCTTGCTATGTTGATTTTAACCCCTCTGTTATCTCCAGCGCTGTATTGATCCAAGGAAGGGCTGGGCCAAATCAATGCAGTAAGTGGATTTTCAGGGGCATTCACAGCCTGGAGGGTAGGAGAGAAGGAGACACTACACTGGGCTGTGCTGGTCTCACTGAGGGGCTGAAGGGAGACCTGATGACTCTGACGCCAGGGGACAGAGGACAGTCAGGGACAGTCTGACCTTGGGCTGCATATAGTGAGGTGATGGATGGACTTAGAGCTGCAGAGGGAGAGAGACAGGAATAATTTAAGGGATTTAAGGGAACTAAATCAAAGTGTAGTCACTGAGAATAGCTGGTTTGTCCTGTATCTCATGTGTTTTGTGTTTTTTGAGCTGACTCAGTCCACAAAAGATTCAAACAGCCTGGTGTCCTGAGGTAGTCTCTATTTGCTTTGGTAAACAATGGACTTTTTTTTTTTTTAGTTTTTTTTTCAAACTATCGATATGTGAATTTATTTAATTTTTTTAATTTGTTAAATTTGTACCTTTTTTGAAAACTACCTGTTATTCATTGGTAGAGTGTTATGGGTGGTTGCTTACTGGCTCAAGTAAAAAATAAATTAGCAGAATGTATTTTTAGGTCTGTCAAACTGACAGTTTAATAAAAATGTAAAATTGTTATTAAATTTTTAACAACACAACAAGCATGTAATAAATTGATAGTGAAGACATTTATAATGTCACAAACTATTTTTTTTCAAATAAATGCTGTTATTTAAAATTTTAATTCATCAAATAAATATTTTCACATATTGATAATGAGAAAGTTTTTGAATCCCAAATTAGCATATTAGAATGATAATGTAACACTGGAGTAATGGCTGCTGTTAATTCAGCTTTGCCATCGCTAAAGTAAATTGCATTTTGAAAATATATTAAAATAGAAAAGAGGTGTTTTAAATTTGAATAATATTTCACAATAGTATTGTTTTTTATAGTATTATTGATTAAATAAATGCAACCTAGGTAAACATAAGAAAAGTCTTTCAAAATAATAATAAAATAAAATAAATTTTATTTATTTGTCAACATTTTAACATCTACAATCTAACAATCCCAAAAGGTGACAATAAAGAGAACATCACAAGGTCATTTATTCAACCACACTTATTGCAGTATGGTGCATTTAAACCACTAATTTGTACATTTGACAAGTCATCAGTGCTTGCTTCTAAGTTATTTGTTTATTTAATTTGCATGCTAATGTTAATTAACTTTATTACTTTGTATTGCAGCTGTGGCCTAGGAGCTAGTACACACACTCCAACACCTTGAGTTGATAAATGTGGGCAATCTTAAGTTTGAGTCTGCCTTGCATCATTTTCTGATCCCAGTCTCCTGATAGCATCCGATTATGCTTTATTAGATTCAATAAGGATTTTGAAGGACATGCTAAATATAGCACATAAAGTCGTGCTCCATACTTCTTCAGTTCAGTCTACATTCAATTCTGTCTTATTTCAGTAGGTCACGTCCAGCTAACTGCTCTAACACGCTTTGACCTTGCATTGTAATCTGATACACACGTGTGTTTCTTCTCTATTCTTTTACTTCTCCATTCTTAAACAACCTCTAAAACACACCTTTTCCAATTGACACGCATTCACACGCGCAGCACAAGCCTCCAGAGCAATGTCCCACATGAAGTACGAAAACAAATGTCTTGAGGCAAAGAGCGCCTCTTCGTTTTTGCTAATGTGCAAGGCTGCAGCAAGCAGATGGAGCCAGATGCGCTGAGGGGGGGACGAGTGAACGAGAGAAGGTGAGAGAGAGAGAGAGAGAGAGATGGTAAGTGCTTGCAGTTCTGCTGAGAGGAACAGAGGAGTGAGGTTACAGCGATTGATTGAGTAAATGCGGTAAAATCTCTTCCGCTGGTGTGCCAAAAAACAGAAAGGGAAGAGGCTGATAAAGTGAGGACTAGGATTGCTGTCCAGAGATACGGATAGAGAGAAGAGGATGGACTAAGGCAGGAGAGAGGTTTAGCAGAGGACGTTTCAGTCTTTGAGGGAGAGCGCTGGAGAGAGAAGAAAACGGTACGATGTGGCAGCAAGCCACGGCAGGACAATGAAGAGGCTGCAGTTTTTCAGTGCGGCGGAATCTCTCTCAGAGTGATGGACAATTAAAGGGAAAGCGCTCAAGCTCATTGGACGAGGGCGATGGTCACTCTTAAGCCAATCCAATGGTGACCAGCTCCATTTATTGAGCAGGTGATGGGCAACAGCTGTGATAGAGGTATCTTTCACCCTCTCTCTCTCTTTTCCTCGTTCTCAGCTGCGTTTTATTAGATTAACTTTAATAAATTAAGTTATCGTCATGCTCTCAGACTTGGAGGGTAATTAAAAAATCTATAATGATTGAAGTTGAGATGAATATGCTGTTACAGGTCATTTCCTGTTTGATAAGTTGTCCGTGCATGTTCAGAGGCGAAACTAGGTGGTGTTTTGCTGCTCTTGGTTTACATTTACTCACATTTATGCATTTAGCTTTTATCCGAAGTGATGTAAAGTGCATTCAAGCTGTATGTTTTATCACAACATGCATTCCCAGGAAATTGAACCACGATCTCGTGTTGCTAGCCTCAAGATTGTGATATAAGTACCGCTGTGCTTAGTCATAGGGATCACTGCGATTCATCAAGTTCAGCACTGCAGAGCCCTCGCACAAGCAGCAACTTCAGTGAGAGTGTGAGCGGTGCATGGAAGAGTTTGATCCGAGGAGCTCGATGATACAACAGACGGTTTACAGAGCCCAGCTGGGGCTATGGAGGAGAAAACTTCAAGTTGCTGTTCTTGTAAAGCACAAATGTAATTCAAATGAAGGTTCCAAAAGGGATTTTGTATGGTAGCGATGCATTATAAGAATAATTTTTGTTCCCCAAAGAACCTTTATGTGAAGAGTTTTTAAAAGAATCATTTGTTTCTTAGTTTGAAAAGTATTTTAATAATCTGAAGAGGATTTTTCCTGATATAAATAACATTTTGTGCAATGGCAAAAAGGGAACCATCATGGAACCATCAATGCCAATCAAGAACCTTAATTTTAAGAATGCATTTTAGAAAATGTATGTATTTTTGTATTTTTATGTATCAATGTATTTTTCGCATCTTGAGGTCTTAGGAAGTCGGATGGACTGCACAGAACTTGACTGGGCCACTCCTGGGCTGCAAAACAAGTTGAACTGCTAAATTTAGCCTTTAATCAATGGTCCTCTGTGAACGTGACTGATGCGTAATTTAAGAGACATTATAACGTCCCTATCATTTGATGAGAGATTTGGTGTATGTATATGAGATATTAAATCGCTTACCTAAAAATATAAATTCTTGCAGATTTCTTCACCCTAATTTTGTTCCAAACATGTACAACTTTCTTGCATTTCTAAAACCGATATATTGAGAAATATTCTCTGTAGAATGAAAGATAAAAGGGGTCCGTTGTTCTCTTGGACCCCATTGTCTTTCATTGTTTGGATAAAACAGTATCATACACTAGAATGTAAGTCAGAGAAGTTTGGGATTTTAGGGTGAATACGTCTTTAAGCTTTTTATTGTGAGCAGAGGGTTTGATCTTGAGCAGCGGGGAAGCTCTCCAACGGACCAGGCACAATCTCTATTGTATGGATCCACTGAGGCCTGCAATCTGAAACCAGAAGCAGCGTCTTGGCCAAAGACTTCTAGTTCAATTTCAGCAGTGTTTCTTGATTCAGTGCAGACGCTGAGAGGCGGGAGTTCTGTGGCACTTCCTGCTCCGTGATGGACAGGGTTTTTATTTATCTGGGTGAATTAACTCATTATGGGGTGATGTACACTTCAGTAAGGAGGAAGGCCTGAGTGGTGGATCTCTGGGAGGTTGTACGGATGTAGGTTACGTCCTGCTCCATCCTTGACACACATCGGCTGCGGGGCTCCCTGCAAATGGAGAATAAATCAGTCTGAGGAAATTCAAAATAAACTTGGCTATGAAAGGAAAATGAGTAATATTCCACTTGGCTTTTGAGAGTGGCTTTATATGAGAGCCACAGGACATCCATCTGGAAGTCTGGTGGTGGCAGGTAGGGTGAGCGTTCATGAGTGGATGGATGAGTGCTTTATTAAGGGGACTTACTGGAAGCTTTGGATTAATTCACTCTTTTAAACCTGTCTGACTGGCACTTTAACAAGACGTGACCTCTCTGTTTGCGACCTGCTGGGCATCATTAAGATAGAGATAGATTTTCAGAGGGCAGGTGACTTTATTAGACCCCAGACTACATTTAAGACTGGTCAGGAGGATCAATCATATTCATAAAATAATGTTCTTGTGCATCCTTAATCTTATTTTCAGATATTTTTTATTAGAAATTGTTTGGGGTCTATAATATTTGTATTGGTACTTAAAATAAATATATTGTGTTCACTAAGGCCACTTGTCATTACAATTTAAACTAACTGTTTTGTATTTAAATATAATTGAAAAAGTGATTTATTCCTGTGATGGCAAAAACACATTTTCAGCAGACATTGCTCCAGTCTTCAGTGTCACATGATCCTTTGCAAATCATTCTGATATGTTGATTTTTGGTGCTCAAGAAACATTCATTTTTATCAATGTTGAAAGTTGCGCTGCTTCATATTTTTGTGTAAACTGATAATTTTGTTCAGTATTCATCTTTGATGAATAGACGTTTTTTTGAAATATTTGAAAAAAGCATTTATCTGAAAATGTCTGAATATTTTTTTATTTTTGTAAATGTTACTGACCCCAAAGTTGCATATAAATGATTACCTTAAAGATGCACAAAGTGATTTTGCCAAACGATGTTGATATTTGAAAGCACCAAAACAAACACGCCCATAGCCCAATAGGACCTCTCCCTATTTTGATATCTCCACCCCACACATACGTATGCAACCCTGGCATAACGATGATTGCAGAAACAAGCAAAGATGACACACAAGCATATTTAAACAAAAGCCAACACAAATAAGTTGTGTGAAACAATGCAAAATCAACGTTAGTCTCCTATCAAAAAGAAACGACGCAACCTCAGCGTCCGATTGAGCCCTTCCCGCTCCTATCCACTGCTGGAAAGCTGCTCTGATATTTACGCGGGTCTTACCTCTTGCCTGATCGTAACCCTTCTTTTTAATGTTTTGTTTCTCCGATATTTTCCTCTTTATCTTCCAGTTCTCTATCTATAGTCAAATTGCTAATATCCGTGCTGTACACTCAAATTGAGCTCTGTATCATTACAAGACACGCCCCTTAATGCTGATTGGCTGCAAGTGTGTTTTGGGACATTGTCCGATACTGCGGTCAAGTGTTTTTCAAAAATTGCTTAGTGCACCTTTAATGTACGATATATAAATAGAAACTGTAAATACAGACAAAATATAATATGCAACTAATGCTGGCACAGAACTACTTAATTGCCATGCAGTTGAACATACATCACTGCACTGTTGCGTTCTGATTGGCCTTTAAGTATTCATAATATAGACCTAAGCTATAACATAATGAAATAATTATTGATTATGTGTCAGCCATCATTTCTAAATTAGTGCAGCCACAGTAGTAGTAATAATGTTTGGCACAAATGTTGATTCCACTTAGAAGTTTCCTGTGTCTGCAGTATCAGTAATTCATCAATAACGCCAAACTTCTTCCTGGAAGTTTTCCACAGTCGAATACCCCAGTGTTACAGCTTTCCAACTCAATGTTTTAAATATCTGTAGTTCTCTGATCATTAGTGTGCCTATTAAAACATTTAAATACATCCTCCCAGTCTCTCTGAAGACTTCCTCTGATCTAATCCCTGCTTTCCTCTCTTCTCTCACAGCGGAAGCGTCTGCGGAGCGCTCTCCCAGGCGGAGGAGCATATCTGGGCTGGGCAGCTCTGAGAAGAACATTTCCATGGATGTCCCCAACTCCTCACCCTTCAAAGTGCCTGTGAGTTCATTTAGCAAAGCACTGATATCAGCATTATACCAATTCATCATCACATCTCTCTGGCCTCGGTTACTTCTCACAGTCTGCAATGCCAGCACTCTTTGTCCTTCAGCTATTATTTCATTTTTAGGCCCCTTAATGTCTTTACGTGGGCTATTAGAGCTTACTTTGCTCTTTTGCTTACTGACCAGTTTAATCTTCATCCAGTAATAGTTTTTTATGTATTAGTATTATTTTTCAACTTGCTCGGCTGTAAAGTTCCGTTCACAATTCAGTGTTTTATAAAAAATCCTGTGAAGTTTTGTAATGCTGCACTGCTAAATTTTGGAAAAAGTGACTGGGACAACTATTCTATTGTGGAGACAGCTGAGCTGCTGACAAAAATATAAAAGGATGGTTTACCCAAAAATGAAAATTGCCATATACTCACCTAACCCTTGTGTTGTTCCAAACCAATATGGCTTGTCAAGATTTGAATGATGAATAGCAAAACTTTGAACAAACAAATGTAACCCAAAATCTAGCTTGAACCTGTTTTCAACATTAGCTGTCATTTGAAAAAAATAGCTTTAAAGGGATATTTAACCAAAGAAAAATTTACTTCTGTCATCATTTACTCACCCTCTACTCACCTTCATGTCATTCTGTGGAAGATAAAATATATTTAGAACAACATGCAACACTTTTACTTACATGGACCAGCAACAGATACTTTTTTTGTGTATTCCTCAGAAGAATGTAAGTCATACAGGTTTTAAAAAAAAACTGTAAATTACTTAAATTTTTTAATATTAGTGTCACTGCTGTTACTTAGTCTCCACTATCAATCATCGTCTTTTACAAGAGGCTGGTTACATGTCAGGCTGCACTGATGTAGAAATAGAGCAGAATCCCTGCTTGGGATAAATGCCCCACTTTAATTACCCTCTCGAGCCCCTGATTAGTGAAGCGTTGTCCTCCTCCGTTTATCTCCAGCCACTAATAGTCATCCTTATTCCAGGCCAGTTCCTATTTGTGAGGGCAGAGGTTCCGCACGATGTATGTAAATATGATGTATGCACATACCTTTTGAGTTTTCGCATTTATTTTGAGTTTTTTTATGCAGTATTTTCAGCGCTGCAGTGCATGAACAATGAGCAAGACGCTCCCTCCGATAGCTATATTTTAACAAAGGCACATTCTGGAAACAGTCTGTGCCTCTGACTTGATGCATTAGAAATTGTTTGATGATATTTTTATCCAGGCAGGAAGTGGGACAAGGCAGATATTTATATCTCCAGCATTTCTGTGTGTCATTTTATAAGTTATTAATCGTACATATTTGGCTCTCTGTCACAAAATTCCTAGACAAATGAACTGATTTGGTGCACTAGGATAAAAGACTTGGATGTTGGATGCGTTTTTAATATGAAGTCTCATTACAGCTCAAGTCATTTTCTATTAAGATTATGGAAGCATTGATTGACAGGTGCATTGGGATTAATGGGCTCTGTAGAGGCAGCATATAATTGATATATGAATTATGTGAAGACTGCATTGAAGCCTGTCAGTCTGTAGGACAGCCTGAATCAGCCTGAGTGGAAACTGTTAGTGAGGACTTTGTATTAATGGCAACGGTTTTGATATTGAATGCTTTTAAAATACGGTGGCGTTTAAGTGTCCACATACGTCAGAGTGAGAATTTGAAAGACTTTTTGATCTTTGCTGGACAATTTCCAAACAATGCCCTTTCTCAGACTTTATACAATAACATCCTCCACATTAATGCTTCATCACTCTCTCTTTTCTCTTTACCCTCTCTATTTCACTTTTCAAACATAAAGCTTTTCACATCTTTCTTCTGATGAGGAATGACTAATATATCACACACAATCTCGCTTCTTTTCTGTTAATGGCCTTTTACTAGCCAAACGCTCTCCTACTTACAGTCTGGCACTCATCTGAACAAGACAAATCTCACTTCCCCTGCCCTGTTTTTTAGACATTGTCATTGTCCTACATTAGCCACTCAGATAACCCTTTGTGATTTTACTACAGATTTCTTTCTTCCTGGTTTTCTCTTCCTTCCTCTTTTCTTCGGAATAATAAACTCACTGTAAACAGGTTAGACAGTCTGGTCATATTTTCTGACTGATATGGAACATTCTAGCTAATTTGATAATCCGGTAATTATTTTCATGTTCAAAATCTCTAATACTGATAACTGAAATAACCAATATTTTATAATTCCTTTGAAAGTGGCTTATCGAGTCTATTTTTTAGACTCAAAAGAAAATAACAATAATATATTTAATAAATATAGTTATTTTAAGGGGTGTAAATCAGATGGTTCGGACGATACGATATCGATTCTCATACCCAGCGATACAATATTTGCCGATAGCTCAAAACAATTCCATGATACGATTTTGATTCGATACAGGAGTATATCGATCGATATTTCGATATTATGATATTATATACCTGTTTTAAACAACCATCTTCATCTTTATTAACTCACAAATGCAACCAAAATGTATAACATGAACATTTATCTGAAATTTTCACATACTGTAACTCAATTGGGACATTCAAAAACAACAATTAAAATAGGCCTATACACTTATTATTTTTTATTTTTTTTAGATAAATCTGAATATTTTACGCATGGCATCGATGCATCGTATCGCCAGACATTGGATCGATATATCGATGAATCATTATACCCCTATTATTTTCCCCTTTATTCATGTATTTGTTGGTTCATTCATTTGGGTTGCTTCTCCCAGAATTACAGATTTATTCAGTCAGATTTCACAATTAGTACAAATTACTAATTTGTTTACTAATTACTAATCAATAGATTGATTATTATTCCTAATAATTATACCAATTATTTATTTAGGTTGTTTCTCCTACGTCTCAATCGATCAGATTTCATAGGCATAACAAAGCTATTTATTTCATGTATTTATTGTGCTCTTCCTACTAACTGAAATGAGTTAACACGCTCTCATTGGACATGAATGGATATGCTCATGCTGAGTATTCTTTCTTCCTTCCTGTTTTGCTAAAATTAGCAGATCTCGTAAGAACAGCTCATTCTGACCCATAACCAAATATTACTCACTTATATATCCGCAGGTGGCCGTTTGAACTCTCTGACTTGGTTACTTATTAATATTTTGTTTTCCTTTAAGACATTGAGCAAGCATTGACTGTGCTACAAGCAGACGGTAAACTATTCAGCCGGCCTTGGCCGTCCCATATTACTCTGTACGAGTGCATTTTCACTGCCAAGATAGACTGATATGTCTGCTGAAATGGTCTGTTGGATTTTACTTCAGCGGTCTGTCCTCTAATGTTCAAACCTGGCTTTGAAAGGTCAATGAAGTCTTTAAGAAGTTGCCGTGTGCTTTGTCGTGATGGTGCCGTTGTCTCTGTCATATGTTCTCAGGGTCTGTCAGTGAGTGGTGTCCATATATAATTAATCATGACTTTAAAGTTGTATGTACAGACGCTTACTCATGAGCAAGGTTGAGTCATGCCGGGCAAAGCCTCACACTCAGCTGTCATTCATTGACTGCAACACATGAGTTTCTCATAGGAACTCATCTGTCTTTCTGTGTGCTTCTGCTTCACAGGGTTTTTTAAGTAAACGACTGAAAGGATCCATCAAAAGAACGAAGAGTCAAACAAAGCTGGATCGCAACACAAGCTTTAGACTCCCATCGCTACGACCAACAGAAAATGACAGGTACAACTTACGCTTGTTTGTTTCTCATAAATGTATTGATAGGGAACTTTGACTGAACCACACTGAATTTCCTTCAGTCTTTTTGTGTCTGCCCAGAATTTAACCAATAGACGATGTGCGGTTATCTTTCAGATAAATTCAAAGCCATCTTTTTTTCATTTTACACTAATTGAATAGATATATCTGAATGGATTATCTTTTCTACTAATCATTTATAGGTAAAGCAATAGCTTTACTTTTTTCACTTTTCTTTAATTATAAGCAGCTATTCAAAAAAGGTGCTTGGTGCTTATATAACGAGGCCAAAAATTCTGCTTAAATGTATGCCTGTCTTATAGAGAGCAGCTTGTTGGAAAATATGCTGTGCTGGGACCTGGCATAGCATGAGATCTGTTTTAAAAGAAGTTTGAAACGTTTCAGGCAGTCTGACAGCTCTCTGGCAGAACTGTTCTGGCAGTTCGTCCCTAATGAAGCTACTGCGCTAAAGCTGCGATTTAAACTGCACTTATGCTACCAGTCAAAAGTTTGGATTCATGTTACTTCATTTTTGTTTGGCATGATCTGAAAAATCTTTTGACTGCACTTTTTTTTTAACTGCCCCCTAGTGGAATGCACTGTTTAACAAATACTACGGCTGGTTAGCAGGGGCCAATTCTTCCCAAAACTACCATTTAGACCTGAAAAGTCTTTCTCCATTGACCGATATTCAAAAGTTCCCATGTGTTCTGAAAAAAGAAATCTTTTTCTTTTTAAGAAAAAAATATTTATCCATCAATTGATTGTTCTGGTGGATTGAAATTGCTTGGTTTGGTTTTGGTTTTGCTTTGCAGTTTTTTTTTTTGCTTTATTCTATGCTTTGGTGTTTTTTTTTGTTACACCCAAACGATCTTATGTTCATTAATCACCGGTTTAAAAGTTCCTATTTGTTATAAATAAAAAATACATCTTGTATTTGATTTGATTTGATCAATTTAACCTGTTAGCTTTCCATGTTACACTTTGTACTTACAGCTATTAATTACATTTTTAAGATTTTATGTTGTCTGCCTTTAAGATAAATGGCTTTCTTCAGGTTTTATTGACCTCCTTCGTTTAAAACTGTCCACACACAGATGATGTTGTATCACATAGACAGCAGCTCTTTGTTTTCTGTCGTTTGATTTGTCAGATTTTCCTGTGATTTGCTTCTTCACAGTGCTGCGGTCTGGTGTGTAAGCGCTGTAAATCTTACTTCAGCTAGAGGATTAATGAATAAACAGGGCTGTTAATAGCATTAGGGAAAGTCACTTTTACTTTCTAAATTACTACACAAACAGTGTGTCACAAGCCTCAGGGCTGAATTAGGGCTGGTTTCTTTTGGTGACAAACCAGAAGTTACATTCCCACCCTTTTTGATTGTGATTGCTGGAACAGGATGGAGACTGTGGACTTTGGCTGTGATTTTGCTGGTGTGTCTGCTCTCTCTGTATACTCTAATGGCCACAGTTGCTGCGGTTAGACTACAGATGAGGAGGAGACATGATTCTAATCACGCTGATTTCTCATGCTGCTTCTTGTGAATTGAGTGCATCTGTTTGTGAGGAGCTCTTGCTCATAAAGTAATGTCGGGAAGGAGTGTGCGAGTGTTGTGGGGCATGTGATAGTGTGGCCAAGACAGAGGAACTGCATGTGACGGTTTGATTGAGATGAATTACTACTGAACTCTCAACAGACATCCGTCACTGCGTTCACACATACACTTGTGTGCACATGTTTGGGGGCCTTTTAAAGGGATAGTTCACCTAAAAATAAGATTATCATTTTTAAATGTGTATATACAATACCGGTCTATTTTGTTTGGGGTCGTTAAGGTATATTTCTTTGCAATGTTTTTTATATTTGCCTTATCTACTTGTTTTGTACCATAAAAGGAGCCCATAGAACTTCATTCATTTTTTTCATATATAGTGCAAGAAAAATTCTAATTTGTTTTTCATGTCTGATCTTTAGGACTCCCTATCCTCACTGTCATTTTGCAAGTGATGAAATATGATTTGTTTGTTCAGTGTTGTCAGTTTACAGTGTGCCTGCATCAGTTGCTTTAGTAATAATGTCATTGTCAGCACGATGCTGAGAGACTTTCTTCTGCAACAACTGCGAGTAGCTGTCAGTGGAAAGAGAGGAGTGAAAACTCGAAGTTTTGCATGACATCTCGCCAAGGTGCAGAATTCATGAGGCGCATGAGACAACTTAAAGGGATACTCCACCCCAAAATGAAAATGTTTTCATTTTTGACTTAAAAAGCTTTGTTCGTTTTCTAAACACAATTTAAGATATTTTAGATAAAAACTGGGAGGCTTGTGACTGTCCCATTGACTACCAAGTAAATAACACTTTCGAGGTTCAGAAAAGTATGAAAAGCATCGCCAGGGTAGTCCATCTGCCGTCAGTGGTTCAATCTGAATATTATGAAACGACAAGAATACTTTTTGTATGCAAAGATAATGAAAATAACTTTTTTTCAACAATTCGTCTCCTCTCTGTCTCTCCTCAACAGCGCCATTTTGGATATTAACCACCGAACGCACGCAGCGTACGCTCTTATGTATCTGTCTCAACGCAAAGATGCGCTATTTTTATTCAAATTAAAGCATAAATACACATAGAATACGCATAAGTAGTTATGTTTAGGTATTGAGTAGAGTTAAGGAATTTAGAATATGGTCTTGCAGAATAAGACATTAATATGTGCTTCATAGGTACTAATAAACAGTCAGTATGCTCGTAATATGTATGCTAACAAGCAACTAGTTAATAATAAATAGTGTTCTCTAACTTAAAGTATTACCAAAATATCAGATGTGGTAGCTGTGTTTTCCAGAAACGTTTCAGGTATTATTACGCAATAGCATATTGGTTCCTAATATTATTGTATATTTCATTAAATGTTATAATACTAATATAATAACAATCTAAATAAACTATCAAAATATGCTTTTAATCTTAAAATGTTCTGTTGACTATCTTTATACAGGTGGTAAAACAGAAGAAAAAATAACTTTTAACTAAATAACAGAATATGTAAAATAGTACACCCTAATGAACATTGCTAATAACAAAAATATGTACACAAAATATGGTGTACGTTTGTTTTTCATAATGTTTTTAACAATGTATTTAATTCATTATTTGGGTATTATTTTATTTATTTATTTATATATTCATTTATTGCTTATTTGTTGATTTTTACATTTCAAACTACAAAATCTTTTGTAAGATGTACCAAAAAGCTAAACAAAGGCAAAGAAAATGAACCCACCCTTAATGTATTGTGATCATGCCAAGAGCTAGCTAAAGCTAACTAAACCTCTCTTCAGATAAGGCTACAGTTTTTTGCTTCCTTGGCTTTGCTGAATAGCTGGCTATGGGAAGACATTTGAAGTCGTAGCTGAAAAGAAAATGTAAATAGCACATTAGAGGCTTTGAAGTAATCGACCTTTGCTGTAGCAGAATCACCTCTCGCTATGTGGTCTGAATGAAAATACTAGTCCTGTATTCATAGTGGACTTAGAAGCTTTGACTGTAAAGAACTTGAATGTGGCACCGCAGTCCCAGCAGACTGATCAGATTTCTTGGATAATGCGGGAGAGCTGTGTCCGGATACGGGCTTACTGTGCACTGATCTGCTTAGCTGTCCGAGTCAACGCAGGTGAAACGTATCGAGAGCTGGAAGTGAGCCCTCCATCAGGAGTCACCCTGCTGTTTCTGCATCAGCTGTCCGATTCAGTGTACCACACCTCTGTAAATGGAGCCTGAAAGAGATACTGTTTGGATGGAGGAGATCAATAGATCTATCTTGTACTTCATATTTTGTCATATGCAATTGCATTCAGTCTCATAAACCACGGGCAGTTTGCTTAGGCTGAGAGTCAGATTCAGATGTGAGTCAGTTCGGTGCATTTTATCTGATCAAAGATTCATTAGACTGATTTTTGAATCATTAACTTGTGAGTTTGAGCAGTTTTATTAAAAGAGCCAACTCATAAGATTTGTGTTTTCACAAATCACACTACATTGATTGTGCCGTGTTTGTTTTTTCATACAACTTCAGAAGATTTATTGTTTTTTGTAGGTTTCCATGATATCTGGGCTATATTAATTATATTAAATTCTGACTGGAAGATCACATCTCAGGGAAAATATGCAGTAATCTGGACAGATAATGGATGGTTTGTGATAAATGATGGGTCCTGTGTTTGGGTTCTGTTGGGATGTTCCATTTGCACGCACCCTTTAAAACTCGCGACATCTGTTGCATTGTGCTGTGTGATAAAACTGCACATTTTAGAGTGGCCTTTTATTGTGGCCAGCCTAAGGCACACCTGTGCAGTAATCATGCTGTCTAATCAGCATCTTGATTTGATATGCCACACCTGTGAGGTGGATGGATTATCTCGGCAAAGAAGTGCTCACTAACACAGATTTAGACAGATTTGTGAACAATATTTGAGAGAAATAGGCCTTTTGTGTACATAGAAAAAGTCTTAGATCTTTGAGTTCGGCTCATGAAAAATAGGGTCAAAAACAAAAGTGTTGCGTTTATAATTTTGTTCAGTATATAAACATATATACACACTTCTGTTCAATAGTTTAGGGTCAGTTGGGTTTAGTTGTTTTTCTTTTTAATATTTTGAAGGAAATTAATACTTTTATTCAGCAAGGACACATTTTCAGTAAATTGAAAATAAATAATATTTTTTCCAGACTTTAATTCAAAAGCTTGGGGTCCGTAAGAATGTAAAATAAATTAACACTTTTTGTCAGCAAGGGTGCATTAAATTGATCCAGTGTGACAGTAAATACATTTATAATGTTATAAAAGATTTATATTGAAACTGTCATGGTTTCCACAAAAATATTAAGCAGCACAATTGTTTTTAGTATAAGAAACAACATAAGTTTTTAAGAAATGTTTCTTGAGCAGCAAATCAGCATGTTGGGATTATTTCTGAAGACTGACACTGAAGACTGGTGTATAAGCCGCTGAAAATTTAGCTTTCCATCACAGAAGTGTTAAATTTGAGACAATATTAAAAATTGTCAATGGAAATTTTAACATGTATTTAAAGAGAAAACAGTTATTTTAAATTGTAATAATATTGACATAAATAAATGCAGCCTTGTTGAGCATAAAATACACAGTAGAATACATATACAGTATGTATATGCATGATATGCCTGTTTTATTTTTAATTTTTTTTTTCTGGTCTCATCTTAAGACTGAATTCTCATTAAACAAAACCTAACAGTGTCTATTTTCAAGGTGTGGATGTTGTGCAAGTGTGGCGGTAGTTCAGGTGTGAAGTGTGTGTGTGTGTGTGTGTGTGTGTGTGTGTGTGTGTGAAGTGTTGAAGATGTTTGTGTAGTCAACTCACTCCTCAGCTCCTCATAGGGCGGTCCCCATGGTAACATTCTCATGGGGACTTTGTATTGGCCAGCCCTCTTTCTTGTTTGTCACATCAGCTTTCTGCGTCCTTTTTAACCTCACCTGAGCTACGGTGAAGTAGCTCTATGCCTGCGCCAAAAAATGAAGTGAAAACTATTGGATTGGCGACTTCGTTTGTTTTCAGGAATGCGTTAATATCCTGATATGCTCTTGGGATACTCCTTCAAGTGGATCTTTAGTTGTTTTTCGTAGGTATAAACTTTCTTTCAGGAAACCGTGAGATTCTGGAATTTGTTGCATGACAGATTAAATAACAAATAATGTTTTAATTATGGTAAAGCAGTAGAAATTGATCATTGTGTGTATATATAAGGAAATTATTGTTTTTATCTGAAACACTCACTCTTATATTTGACTGCCTCCCTGTGGCCGTACTCTATAACTTCTTTTTTCTTTTACAAAAGCGATTCATAGAAGATTACAATCAATCTTTCTGAGCCAAGACTATTTGTCACAGTTCTCATTTGCATATCGAATCTCCTGTGGCTGAGGACACTGTGTAGCCAGTGAGGAAGGAGACTGAAATATCAGGATCGGAAGAGAGGATGTAATTGTTACTAAATTATCTGGCTCAGTCTTAACTAATTGAGTTAAAGTTTCTGTATTTCTGTGTGCTGTTGTAGGTCACGAGGCCTGTCCAAATTGAAGGAGTCCTGTTCCCATGAGTCTTTGCTGAGTCCAGGCAGTGCTGTTGAAGCTCTGGATCTGAGTATGGAGGAGGATGTTTACATCAAACCTTTACACAGCAGCATTCTAGGACAAGACTTCTGCTTTGAGGTACAAACTTCACCTCTTAGCATTATTCCCATGATAACATTGACGTTTATATGTAGACTACCATTCAAGTAAGATTTTTGATTCGAAATGTGCATCTTATGCATTCCAAGACTGCATTTATTTGATGAAAACAAATGCATTAAAAACAGTAATATTGTGAGAGATTATTACAATGTCAGCTAACTGTTTTAAATTTTAATACATTTTAAAATGTAATTTATTCCTATGATGGCAAAGCAAAATGTTAAGCAGCCTTTGCTCCAGTTTTTAATGTCGCATATTCCTTTAGAAATCCTTCAAGTATGCAAATTTGGTTCTCAAGAAACATTTCTTAATATTATTATTATTAATGTTGAAAATATTTGTGCTATTTTAAGATTGTCTTTGGGAAAACAATATTTTTTTTTAGATTCTTTGATGAATAGAAAGTTCAAAAGACCATAATTTATTTGAAATAGAAATAATTATTTTTATTGTTGCTTTTGATCATTTTAATATGTCCTTGCTGAATATAAATATACATTTCTTAAAAAAAAATAAAAAAATCTTACCAGCCCCAAACGTTTTACTATGGTGTAACTATCTTGACATCACAAGTACAACCACATAATATTTTGGAAGGGTTATATTGGATGCAGTTCAGTTATTTATAACATTTGAATTTACTTTATGAATGAATTGTTGAATTTCTTCCACTCTTCATGTAGGTGGCATACTCGGGTGGAAGTAAGTGCTTCAGCTGCTCTTCTGCTGCTGAACGGGACAAATGGATGGAGAACCTCAAGAGAACTGTGCAGCCTAATAAGGTGACCATAAGATGCTTTTTTAATCAATGCAACATCATACATGCTTGTTTTATACTTAAAATCAATGTCATTCTATCATCAGGACAACTGCCGACGAGCGGAAAACATCCTCCGTTTGTGGATCATCGAGGCCAAAGATCTTCCACCGAAAAAGAAGTATTTCTGTGAGTTGTGTCTGGATGACGTGCTGTACGCCCGAACCACCAGCAAAACTCGCTCTGACTGCCTGTTCTGGGGGGAACACTTTGACTTTTCCGGCGTTCCGTCCATTAATAACATCACTGTACACATCTATCGTGATGCGGACAAGAAAAAGAAAAAGGACAAAAACAACTATGTGGGCCTGGTGAACATACAAGTGCAGGGAGTAATGGGAAGGCAGTTTGTGGAGAAATGGTATCCGGTCAGCACCCCCACCGCCAACAAAACCAAAGGTGGAGGCCCCTCCATCCGCATCAAATCTCGCTTCCAGACTGTCTCCATCCTGCCCATGGAGCAGTACAAAGAGTTTGCAGAGTTTGTGACTAATAACTATACCATGTTGTGCTCTGTGTTGGAGCCTGTCATCAGCGTGAAGAACAAAGAGGAGATGGCCAGTGCGCTCGTGCACATACTGCAGAGCACGGGACGGGCGAAGGTACGATGCCAATTGAGATCTAAATACCTTAATTTAGCTATAAATCACTTGTTTATGGCTAGAAGTTGATTGAACTTTCTTTATTAGGACTTCCTAACGGATCTGGTGATGTCAGAGGTGGAACGCTGTGCTGATCATGACGTGCTGATCTTTAGGGAAAACACGCTAGCCACCAAAGCCATTGAAGAATACCTCAAGTTGGTGGGACAGAAGTACCTACATGATGCACTAGGTAAGTTAAACGTTTACCTTGGTGTATTGAGAAGCGTGTGTAGCAAGAAGACCCTTTACTTATATATTTGTGTTTGCTTTGTAGGAGAGTTTATTAAAGCTCTGTACGAGTCAGATGAAATTTGTGAAGTAGACCCATCAAAGTGCTCCAGCAATGAGCTTCCAGAGCACCAAAGTAACCTTAAGATGTGCTGTGAGCTGGCCTTCTGCAAGATCATCAACTCTTACTGGTAACTTTTTTTTTGTTCCTTGAACTTATAACTCATAAACTGCGATAGTAGCTAAATATAAGCTTGAATAACAACTAAAACATAGTAAATAATATATGTAGGGTTTATGCTAATTATAAAAATTGATTTTCTTGTGCACAATCTCCATAAGGTTTTTTTTAAACATTCTTCTTCAGAAATTGAGCAATAGAAAAACTCTATTTGAGGTTTGAGGTTAGTAATGTGTGTGTGTGTATATATATATATATATATGTACAAAATTTATATTTAAAATAGATTCATAGTTCCTATGAGCTTTATCCTGACAAACATGTATAATGATTTCCTCAAAAATATTAATATTTCAACATTGATGATGATAATAATAGCAAATACTGGTTTCTTAAGGATCATGTAATAACTGCTGAAAATGTTGTTTTGCCATCACAGGAATACATTTAATTTTAAAATTTATTATAATTAAAAAAAAAAAGTATTTAAATTGTAATAATATTTTCCAACTTAGCGAGCATAAGAAACATCTTTCAAAAACAAAGAATATTGCCGACCCCAAAGTTTTGAACAGCAGTATACGTTTCTGCAGTTCACAATGTTTACACTGGTAACTAGAAATAAAATGTCATTGCTCTTGTTTGTAGTTTGTTCGTATGCTCATGCTTGCAATTGCATTAGTTCCATCCTAACCTGCTGCTGTGCTCTGGTCAGTGTGTTTCCACGGGAACTGAAGGAGGTGTTTGCATCATGGAAGCAGCAGTGTCATGCTCGAGGGAAGCAGGACATCAGTCAGCGTCTGATTAGCGCATCGCTCTTCCTGCGTTTCCTGTGCCCTGCCATCATGTCCCCTTCACTCTTCAGTCTCATGCAGGAATACCCAGACGACCGTACCTCTCGAACACTCACCCTCATTGCCAAAGTCATCCAGAATCTCGCTAACTTTGCCAAGTATGTCATGAACACTCTTCATGCAGTACACAGTGATTACTTAATAAAATTCATAATATTAAATAGTTTCAGATTTTTTATGTGAAAATGGGAGTCAAAATGGCTTTATTTTGTTATGGAAATCAGGTGACACTTACATAATGGGTGTATGGCAAAATTCTCATTTAATGTTATTAATTGTATATTGGAATATTCTTGTATTAATGCAGTCATCATGAAACTTTTGAATTTCTTATGCATTTCATATTCTCTTTTACATCAGATTCGGAAATAAAGAGGAGTACATGGCCTTCATGAATGACTTCCTGGAACACGAGTGGGCTGGTATGACCCGTTTTCTGCTCGAAATCTCGAATCTTGAGACTATCTCCAACACCCCAGGCTTTGAGGGCTACATTGACCTGGGCCGTGAGCTGTCTGTGCTACACTTCACTGCTGTGGGAGGTGGTGTCTCAGCTGGACAAGGTACATCCCTCCAAACCAATTATACTGCAACAATACCTCTTACAACAAAATCTACCATAGGCTAATGTCTTACAGAGATTTACAACAGCTGAGCTTCAGTTTGTTCAAGAGGCGTGACAGTGGGGAAAAACGCACCTACCTTCAAGAGATGTTATGTAAACCTCTTGCACTCAGTATTTTTTGTTTCTTTAAAACGTTTGACATAGAAAAAAAATTATAATTACCGCGGCTGGGAAAAAAATTATTTCTTCATTTTAATAGATTTTTCCTTGAGAAAATTGACAATGTTTTGTACATGATATATATCCAAAAATAATTGATATTGAATTGAAATAAATATAATCGCAAGTTTGTATAGCATAATCGAATTGAATCGTGAAGTTTGTGGGGCGTGAAGTTTGTTGGGCAGCCGTGGACTAATGGATAGAGCGTTGGACTTGTAATCTGAGGTTGTGGGTTTGAATCTCGGCTCCGGCAGGAATTGTCCACGACTGAGGTGAGACCCTTGAGCAAAGCACCGAACCCCCAACTGCTCTCGGGGCACCTCAGCGTTGGCTGCCCACTGCTCCAGGTGTGTGTGCGCACTTGGATGGGTTAAATGCAGAGAACACATTTCACTGCTGGTTATACTCTGTATTATTGTGTATGTGACAATTAAAATATATTTAAAAACATTTTTGTGTCAAAACCCAGCCATAGTACTTGTAAGCAAATGCAACATGAACGCTACTCAACATAAACGAAAAAATACTGAGTGCACATGTAAGTAATAATTAGGAATGGCCATGTCTCAAAATCAGGAGGCACATTTCATACCTCAGAGGTATTGCCGCAAATGTCTTCTGCTGAGCTGTGTGCTTCATGTCAGTAATGCTTGATCCCCACTTAACGTTGTAAAGTTATTGCAAATTCTAAATGTTCAACCTGACATTGCAGTACTGTTAAATAGCTGTGTGTGACAAAAAAAAAGCTTTGCTCTTGTTTGCAGTGTTAATGTCATAACTCATTGTTTAGGTTAAGTTAGCCTCAAGGTTAATGTCCCTGTTAAATCTGGCACAGTCTGTTTAATGGCATTGGACACAGCGCATTCACACCCTTCCCCTAACCCTTGCTGACCTGATGCGTCTGTAGCATGGTTTTGTTTTGACTGCGATTAAAACCTCCCTGCACAATATTTTAGTTTCCTTCCATGGGTTAATTCATCTCAACCTTTCTTTTATCTCGTCTTAGACATAACCTTCTGTTGTTGTCTGTTGCATGGCCTGCATTTGACCATTTTTACCCTGTTTGTTTGTGTTTGTTGATTTTGGAACTGCTTTTGTCAGTTTTATAGAAGCATGTGTTTGGTTTTTCTTTTATTTATCCCTAATTTGACTTTTTTCCTTTTGTTTTCTCCTGTTTACCCATGCCACTATCCATTCCACCCTTTCCTGTCCGACACACTGTGTCTCCATGGTTACGTTGTCCTACCACCAATGCATTATGGTGCCTACTATCTCGACCAACCCAAAAAAATCTCCTGCCAACCCACCAATCTGCCATCTGCACCCTCAAATGCTCGGGCTCCATGTGGTTGCCCTCTGTGGTCCATAATGTGGTTACGCGCCAACCCAGGGTGACAATTCCTTCCTGCAGGCAACGGTGGCCAAACTGGGGCCCCTGCCGCGTATACTTGGCGATATCACCCGCTCGCTGTCCAGCCCCACCCCCATCCAGCAGCAGTTCAGGCGTTTCCAGGACCACAGCTCCGCTCATGACATCAGTGGGAGTGTGTCCTCAGGACTGCAGAGAATATTTGAAGACCCAGCTGACAGGTAGGACATTGCTGGATTTTCTTTTTTTCTAATTCATGCCATAATTAAGCTTTGTGTGAGGAACAGACTGAAATAATTTGGTTGTTATCAAATGGGGTGCGTTCCTAAAAGGAGAAGAACTTAATTGATTCTCACATATATTGTGAAAGTGGCAAGTTTGAATGTCCATTTCCGGTTAAAGATGCGATGTAATGGAAGTAGCGACAGATCTTTTCTTCTCTATTGTGGCATACATCTGAGTGAAGTAGGTTATTGAAAAGATCAGAAATCTTGGGTGGGAACTCTTTTCATTTCACCAGAAGATTAAGTTATGACAATTGTTATGATAAATGTGACCTTGGACCACAAAACCAGGCATAAGGGTCAATTTTATGAAATTGAGATTTATACATCTTCATTATTTGGCCAAAATACAACTATTTGAAAGTCTGTAATCTGAGGGTGAAAAAAAAGACACAAAAACATATTGAGAAAATTGCCTTTTACAGTTGTCCTAATGATTTACCTTGCAATGCATATTACTAATAAAAAATTAAGTTTTGATATATATAAGGTAGGAAATTTACTAAATATCTTCATTGAACATGATCTTAACTTGATATCCTAATGATTTTTGGCATAAAAAAATTGATAATTTTGACCCATACAATGTATTGTTGACTACTATTACAAATATACCTGTGTGACAAATTAAAAGGTCAAAAGATAGAAACACTTGCATGGATGAATCATTCACAATAGATTGTGCGTTTAGAAGGTAGATAGGGTGGGTTTCCATTTCATGCCATCCCATTCGTGACACATACCACACTTCTCCATAGATTGCATTTAGAACTGGTCTATCCAGTCAATAATGGATGAATTGAACCAAGCCCTGTCCTACTTTTTTTGGGGGGGGTAATCCATTTCACTCAGATGTATATCACAATACAGAAGAAAAGATCTGTCCCAGCTCATGTTTCATCGTAACTTTTAAAAAGGCTTCAGAACAGATGGCTGACAAGCCTACTTATATTTCTCTGAGAACGCCAATCGGTATCGGACAAGGATAGACCACAATGCATTGTAACACCAAAGTATGAATCAATATTACATTAGCAAAAGTAACTTTCCAAAACCACTGTGACTTTAATTGAACCATTAAAATAAAATGTGCAATATTATTACTGCATTATTCTTACATATTCTTCTGTATCTTGTTCCTCAGTGAAATGAGGAGCGTCAAATCTCCTGTCCAGGAGCACATGGAGGCCTTAGTCCGAGGGAAGCATCCTTTATTGGGTCAACAGTCCTCCACTCACAGCATGAGCTTCTCTGACAAAGAGGAGCGAGAAAGTCCACTCCCAAATGGACGCAGTATATCTCTAATGGACCTGCAGGACTCTTACCTGGCACAGGGGCATCCGGGTCCTAACTCTCTCAACGAAGCCCCACCTAGATTATGCCGAGTGGGCTCTCAGGCCTCCATCGGCCCTATCCCACCTCCACACCTACACCAGCCCCCCATCCATCCAAATGTTCCCCAACTAAGAGACAACTTGCCGCAAAGTGCCCCGCAAATGCGGCGCCCTATACACCCCTCCCTCAGCCAGCAGCGTAGCCTGCAACCGCTGTCTTTCCAAAACCCTGTTTACCACCTCAGTAACCTGCACGCACAATCCATGCTCTCAACCCAGTCCACACACTCCGCCCAGTCCCTGCAGCCAGACTCCAGCTCGGAGAACCTGAGCACGGGCAGCTCTCGGAGCGCCAGTCCCAGTGCATCAGGTGGCCGGGTAGCTACTCCCAGAGCACGGATGCCCTCCACCAGCAGCGTGGAGGAAGAACTCACCCGCAAAAGCATTCAGGGACAAGAAACGCCTCCTCCCACAGCACGCTGGCACCCTCCCCTGGCAGACCAGCACTCGGGAGCCCAGGTTGTGGTGGTACCGAGGCAGAACAGCGCTGGTACGGCACATATCGTGAAGGTGGAGCAACAGAGTCGAGGAGTGGGGCTGGTGGCAGGAAACGCAGGGCCACGAACTCCAAGATCGCTTCCTCACAGCACTTCCCTGCGTAGCAGCAGCAGCGTCAACACTGAACCCATGCAGCAAAGTGGTGAGAGATCCATGCAGCAGTCCACGTGCTCCAGAGACAGTTCGGTTCCAGGAGGGCGAGGGACCAAACAGGTAAAGACCGAGATGAGGAAAGAGAGTTTGCTTTATACAGACAGACATGTTTGAACCCAAATAATGCTTTCTTTGCATGTGTCCATAAGGTACAGTCACCTGTAGAGTCGGTCACCATGTCCCCGGTGGAGCGAACGGCAGCATGGATCCTCCATAACGGCCAGTATGAAGATGAGGAAGAGGAAGGACCGAGCAAAGATGATGCCAAACATGTAGAGAAGGTAAAAAAGATAAATTGCAGCAAATATGCATTAGATAATCACTATAGAAGGTTTTAAGAGGTTTTTCTCTAAAGTACGAACAGGAAATCTCAAAACTGAAGGAGCGTCTGCGGGCGTCTAGTCGGCGACTGGAGGAATATGAGAGGCGGCTTCTAGCGCAGGAACAGCAGATGCAGAAGCTGCTCTTGGAATACAAGGCTCGATTGGAGGACAGTGAGGACCGTCTGCGCAGACAACAAGAGGAGAAAGACAGCCAGATGAAGAGTATTATCTGCAGGTGAGTGCATGACCTAATTCACAGTATATATATATATATATCAGAGGTGGAAAGTAACGAATTACATTTACTCGCGTTACTGTAATTGAGTAGCTTTTTTGTGTACTTGTACTTTTTTAAGTAATTTTTTAAATCTGTAATTTTACTTTTACTTAAGTATATTTTGTGTGAAGTATTGTACGCTACATTTTAAAACACATTCGTTACTGAGTAAAAAATCGCTCCGTGGAAACAACTGCAGCAAATAATGGGCAGAAGAAGAAACTGGCGCTAAAATCACAAGAAAGATGCAGGACGAACAAGACAGGCGTTATGGTGCAGACCCAGCTGAAAACCAGACCCCGTCGTACTCTGCTGAAGTTGAACTCGAAGGAATGAAGTGAACCCCTGGCCATATATTCATGCTCTATTATGAAGTGAAAGCTGTGTTTGCCTCGGGAGACCGAACTAGCAGCTTATAAATATATCGACATCGCCCGTCGCAAGCATGTAGAAATAAGGTAAATACTTACATCATTGCACTGTTGGTTAAAATTAAGCTTTAACAGTTTAACAAAGGTTTTGCACAAATGAGCCAAAAAGACAGTGGTGGGTGTGCGATATCATCTGCGATAATATAATAATTGTTGTTTTAACGATGTGCGATTTGGCATTATCAGTATTTTGCCAAAAACTAATAAAACACTCTAAACAGTGTGCCGTGAAATCTAGTAACGTTAGATTAGACTAATCCAGCGTGCATGTGGAGTGCTTTCTTTCACTGCATGATTCGGTCTGTTAAAAATGCGTTTAGAATGAAGCAGAAAATGTATATATTTATATAATTTAATATAGTAAGTCAACATCACATGAAGAATGCCGTTTTCTCAAAAATCACCATGATTACATAGGCCTGTAGTTTTTCTTTTACAACAGTTCAAAAACAAGAACTTAATTAAGAGACTTTGCGTTTTAGACACCATATTGCCTGTTTTTGCTCTATTTCGACAACAAAATAATTCCATACACAGCCACCATACACAGTTTTGCGTCTCTGACTCTGAGCAATGACGGTGTTTTGTTTCTGAATGAATTAACCGTTTAAATGATTCTGTTCAATTGCAATGACTCACTTATGAGTGACTTGCTGACACCTACTGGTGGTTCTAATTTAACATTTAAAGTATCTTTTGATTTTTTTATTTTTTTATTTCAAATGACTATTTAACATTTGTGACCCTAGCATGGAGCACAAAACCAGTCTTAAGTCGCTGGGGTATATTTGTAGCAATAGCCAACAATACATTGTATGGGTCAAAATTATACATTTTTCTTTTATGCCAAAAATCATTAGCATATTAAGTAAAGATCATGTTCCATTAATATATTTTGTAAATTTCCTACTGTAAATATATCAAAACTAAGAGCTTAATTTGAACAACTTTAAAGGAGATTTTCTCAATATTTGGATTTTTTGCACCCTCAGATTCCAGATTTTCAAATATTGTCCGATCATAACAAACCATACATCAATGGAAATATGATTTATTCAGCTTTCAGATGATGTATAAATGTAATTAGGAAAATGGACCCTTATGGTTTTGTGGTTCAGGGTCACATTTTATGTCTTATTTATCAAAACATTATTTCTGCATTTGTAACTGCAGGCTAAATGCATTCATGTCAGTGTGTAAATACATCTACGCCACTTCAGATGAAGCTTCTGCGTTTCCTCTGCATTGCAAAGATTAATTTTGTTGATACTGATTTAATTTCCTGGTAACAGCCTAAATGTGTTATTATTCTAAATTACTGATTCCTTTAATTAAAAACACCTAGTTTGAGATTTATAGGCCCATATCCCAGGTGTGTCAAACTCTGGAGGGTGTTACTGGAGGACCACAGCCCTAAAGAGTTTAGTTCCAACCCTGCTCCAACACACACACCATGTAGTTTTCAAATAAGCCTAAATGATTAGTTTAGCTGTATCAGATGTGTTTAATTAGGGTTATATCTACACTGTGTAGGGCTGTGGCCCTCCAGGTACTGACACCTTTGGTCTATCCCATTTTTTCCTCCCATTGTTAAAATGTAACTAAGTACTTTTTACTCAGAGTAAATTTTAAATGAGCTACTTTTTACTTTTACTTGAGTGTATTTTTAGACTGGTACTTTTACTTGTACTTAAGTAAAATTTCAGTAATGTAATGGTACTTTTACTTGAGTAGAATATTTTTGTACTCTTTCCACCTCTGATATATATATATATATAAGGAGTGAAAATCTTATACTTTTGGTTGCAAACTTCAAAATACAGTCCAAATATTTAGTAAAATCATGCTATATCTGTTCATTTGCTGACTAACAATAAAATAGTGTATAAAGGCTGTTTTATCTTTATTCTTTATTATATTCTTAAGGTATTAATGTGTTTAAACTTGAAGTATTTTTTTCTGGTCACACTTTATCTTAAGGTCCAATTCTCGCCATTAACAAACTATTAACTATGACTTTAGCCTCAATAAACTCCTAATTTGCTGCTTATTAATAGTTAGTAAGGTAGTTGTTAAGTTTTGGTATTGGGTAGGATTAGGGATGTAGAATATGGTCCTGCAGTATGGGCACAGAGAGACAAACACATTTAAAAGGCAATATGGCGCGATGATGTCATTTCTGTGCCTACGCTCTGTAAAGAGACAGCGCATGACAATGTTTTGACAATACTAGTCCCTATACTAAAATGTTACTTTTGTCTTTAATTTGTACATAAACAAAACTATCCAACTTAAACAACCATATCTGCAGTATCGAAAATATTTTAATAATCCAAAACCATATGAAATTTGACAAGGTTTTTTGTCATTTGTGGCTCACAGGCTGATGGCCGTGGAGGAAGAACTGAAGAGAGACCATGCAGAGATGCAAGCGGTCATAGACGCCAAACAGAAGATAATCGATGCACAGGTATTGCAGATGACCATGTTAACCAGCATGATAAGTGCAAGTGAACTTGAGTGAGAGTTTAGAGATCATCTTAGTCTACTGTCTGGTTGTGAAGAGCTGGCCTGTGTCCTGCACAGTGGTATGCTTTGAACTCCCTGCTAAACCTCAGATGGTATTAAAGCAAACAGGCTGTTGACTGGCTCATTGTTACTGTGTCCTACTGAATTCCAGGTCGCTAATGGAACGGAGGTAAAACCAGCAGGCAAGTACAAGCAGACAGTTCTGCTCCTGCAGAGCTGCTAGGCTTATGTAAGCGCACCCCGATCCAACACCCATGCCTGGCCTGAACCTTTGCAACACTCAGTCCTCTAAGCCATTTTGTTTCTCTCCACTTCAGATGATATAATAAAACGAGGTTAAATGTGAAGTGTGTAGTTTTTCAGGGGTTAAAATATGCTCTATTCAAATTGCACAGAGATCATTATAACAAAAATGTATAATAAACAAGAATGTATTAATACATATAAATTATTTTATTTATATAAAAACATTAATTATTGATTGGGATATAGGATGTGAAATGTATTAATGAAATGTAATTACTTATATTAATTTTAACTAGAAATGTATACATTTATCTACAGTCAAATCTAAATGTATTCAGACACCAAGCAATGCTTAATTTTAGCAATTAAAGAAAAACACTCAAACAAAACATGATCAGGTCAAAGTGTCAGAATCATTTCTGTTCCCAAAGTTGAAGCAATTTTTTACTGGTAGTCGACTGTATTAAGAATTATTGGGTATAATATGTCACAGTTTACTTTATTTTGACTGTCTTCCCTTACATAATTGGACTATAGTGTCCTCCACCCACTAGTAAAAATAATAATCTGGTGTTTGAATGATTTTTGGTTTGACTGTGTAACGTGATTTTTATTGATGTTACATATTATATATATTCACTTTAAATGTCATTTATTTTATTTTATTAATATTTAATTGTTTATTAGATATTTAAAAGGATTGTCCAACCCAAATAAACTCAAAAATCTGTAATTTACTCTCATGTTGTTCCAAAAATTTTGTGCCTTTTTTTTCTTTTTAAGGAAAACAGAATAATATATTTTGATAAATGTTGTTACCCAAACAGTTCCCATTGACTTCCATTGTTTTTGTCCATACAGTGGAAGTCAATGAGAACCAAAATTGTGTGGCTACCAACATTTTTCAAAATAGTGTTGTTTTTTACTGTCCACAGAAGATACTCTTTTAAAACAACAAGAATGTCAGTAAATTATAACAGAATATTCATTTTTGGGTGGATTTTCCTTTTAATTAGTATACAAATGTGTACTTACTTTACTTACTTTTAGTCATTTAGCAGACGGTTTTATCCAAAGCAACTTACGAATAAGAAAATAACTAAAACTATAAGTTTAAAGTCTATAATACACATTTAAGAACATAAAGAAATTTAATAAAAGTGACAAATGCATACAACAACATTTCAAAACTAAACATTTAAATGAAAACAAAAAAGCTAAAACCTATTCAAAATATTAAAACAACAAAAGGTATGAGTAAAATAATGATTCTAACATAACACTAAGCCAAACAGAAGTTAAACAAGTAGTAGGAAAGAGGAAAAATAAAAAGCGGTACTTATGTCCCTTGCCAGTGGCGTCCCTGCCCGGTGGAGTCGCACGATGGTCGATGTCGAGTCGATGGTCTTTACACTCTTCAGTCTTCACACGAGGAGGGCTTCACATGACGGCTTTAATAATTTATATTCATCTTATAGAAATTGTTGTAACACATCTTATAGTTTGTAGGATTTCTAATCAGGAACTGAAATGTACTTAAGGCAGAATGAAACTGTTCATGACATCATTTGTGGCATAGAAATTGCACACTTTACCTTTAAACTAGATACTTAAATATGTTTGCATATTTAAACATTTCAGTCACAGCCTGATTTGTCATTTCACTTTAAAAATGATCTTCGTGTTGGGAAATGTTCACACATTTCGCACATTTCAAAGCTGTCAGAGTGTCTTCCTGATGTTTAGTGTGATGCTACTGAGGAATGTGTGTTGATAGGGATCTCTCTTGGCAGATTTACTACCTGGAATCTGTGAGCTGTAGCTTGGGCTGCTGTATTATTTATTTTTTCCTCCTTATTTTTGCCTAGTTACTTCCTTATTGCCCATGCTGCCACACTCCCAGCACTGTAGTCAGTATGTGTGCACTCCACAAGCCCTCTGCAGATAATTACTTTATAGTGTAATGATGGTCTCTCTTGTCTGGTTTTTGTCTGCATCTGTTGTTTATCCAGGTTTTCAGTTGTCCTGTTGTTTGCTGTTCTTACAAACTTGCTCTTTTGCGTGTATGTGCTTGATCACTTGCCTGACCGCTGTCAGACCGATTTCCAGAATTCGGGTTGTAAACACACACATTATTATACATAAAATGTAATATTTATTATATGATAATTGTGTGTGTAATATATTACATATTATAAGAAAATATTTATATAGATGTATAGTATTTTTATAATATCATTATTATAAATGTTTGTGTTTCTGCTGCTAAATAGCCAAGTAACCTTGAATATTCCTTTAATTTAAGTTAAAAATGAAGATATATTAAATCTTACATTTTGATGTGCTTCCCCCCCTCTCTCTCACTCTCGCTCTCTCTCTCTCTCTCTCTCTCTCTCTCTCTCTCTCTCCTCTCTCTCTCTCTCTCTCTCTCCCTCTCTCTCTCTCTCTCTCTCTCTCTCTCTCGCTCTCTCTCTCTCTCTCTCTCTCTCTCTCTCTCTCTCTCTCTCTCTCTCTCTCTCTCTCCCTCTCTCTCTCCCTCCTCTCTCCCTCTCTCCTCTCTCTCTCTCTCTCTCTCTCTCTCTCTCTCTCTCTCTCTCTCTCTCTCTCTCTCTCTCTCTCTCTCTCTCTCTCTCCCTTGCAGGAGAAGAGGATCAGCTCCCTGGATGCAGCTAACTCTCGGCTGATGAGTGCCCTCACTCAGGTCAAAGAGCGATACAGCATGCACAACCTCCGTAACGGCCTGTCGCCCACCAACCCCACCAAGCTCTCCATCACTGAGAATGGAGAGTTCAAGAACAGCAGCTGCTGATTGGTGCTCATGGACTTGATGAGCCGTGCAGAGTGGTGCTCCCAGACAGATCACCAACACCGATTGGTTGAGTTCAACACGGACTGAGTACTTAGACTACATGCCTAAACTGACTGACTACTGTATACATGCGATTACAAAGAATGTCTGGTTATTAATGTATATAAACGTTATCTAATATTGGTTCTGTACAGAAATGCTACTGCAGTTGCGTGGGAGAGTAAAGCGTAGCTTCGGTTCTGAGTCAGGGAGTTTGTGTTTTTTTAAATACTGATTTACGCATAAATGCAGATTTAAGATTGCAAACAGATTTTTAATTATTGCCTGAGATATATGAAGGAGATGTACATATCTTAAAATAGAATTGTTTTAAAAGAAAATATGAAGAAAAGCACATAGGTATCGGCCGTAGTTGTAAATGTCCTCAAGTTGCAGAATCTGACAGGCAGTAAAAGATGAAAGGCAATTTTATGCACTCAGTTTTCTAACACAAGTTTTCTATTTTTTTGTTTTTTATTATTATTATTTTGTTGTCATCTTGCAAAAGGTGTTATGACTTATTTTAGTTAACCTAAAAGGACACAATTAAGCCAGCCACAGTTCGATTACAACAAATATAGAAAATTATATTTAATAAATTGAAATACGCGTTCATTAATTTTACTAAAAATATGACTGAAGCAGTGGGTTTAATTAATTAAAACATTGAACAGAATTACCAAACTTAATTTATTGAACTTAATTTGTATTTTGACATATGTAGGCTGTTTTACTGGCACTCGACCCAACTTAACTTTTTTTTTTACCATATGTGTTTTATGTATCTGACCAGAGTGCTGTGAAATCACCAATCTACAGTCTCACTGCCACTTGTTCTAGACAGCCTCCCTGCCCTCTTTCTGATCCTGTTTATTGTTTATCTGTTACTTTTATTGAAAGTCATTGTTTTTCCACTGTGTTCTCTATGAGCATCAATGCCTTTAACATTTTGTGGCACAGAACTCCTCAATGTTTGCTGTTCTCGTAGCGATATGTTTGATGGTCAGTCTCAAAGTTGAAAGCTGAGCATTGAATAAAGATTGATTGTGGCCTCTTTGATCGTGTTGTCTGTGTTTGACCTGAAACTGATTTATAATTTCTGCTTCCATTAATTTTGCCTTATTGGCATTGATGTGCATTACTAAGGTTTCAATTGTTAACATGAACTAACAATGAAAAATAGTTATGAAACATGTATTAATCTTAGTTAATGTTGAAAAGTTGTATCTATTAATATTAGTTCATGAATATGAGCTAAACTGTACTAACAATGAATAGTTGTATTTTATTGACTAACATTAAAAAAGATTAGTAAATCATTTATCATGTATTGTTTTTTAGTTAATGTTAGTTAATACATGAATGCATGGAACCTTATTAAAAAAGTGATGATTTTAATACTTTATTCAGCAAAGATGCATTGTTGATCAAAAGTGATAGTAAATACATTTATAATGGTTTAAAATATTGATTTCAAATAAATGCTATTCTTTCAAATGTTCTATTCATAAAATAATCCAGAACAAAAATGAATCACTCCCCACAAAATTATTAAGCAGTTTAAACCACAACTGTTTAAGCACTGATCAATAACAAAATATATTTTAATGCATCATGTGACACTGAAGACTGGAGCAAGGGCTGCTTAAAAATATAGCTTTTACCATCCAGGAATAAATTACATTACAATTACATGTTAAAGCACAATAAAATAGAAGCATGTTCTATGTATAGATGTATACAGTCATGGCCAAAAATATCGTCCGTCAACCTTGGTAAATATGATCAAAAAAGGCTGTGAAAATGTATCTGCATTGTTAATCCGTTTGATCTTTTATAAAAAAAATCACAAAAATCGAACCTTTCATTGGATAATCATAATTTAAAATGAGGGGGCGGATATCATGATGAAATAAGGAAGTTAGGAACTAACATTCGATCAAATAATATTTTTTCCTAATTTTAACCCCAAAATCTATATATGCTATCAATCGTAATATATTTATATAAAGCAATATTTATACTTTAATGAATCTGCTTTGCGCGGATCGATTTTGCACTAATCCGCTTTTAGGGCTGCGTCACTTCCTGTTCTGATCTGCTCCGCTTGTGTGTTCTGTTCTGTAACATAACAGTTACTTTTCTGCGTGTTGTTTGGATTTGTGCGAAAGGGCCTTTTTCGGGTATGATACAAACGTAGCGTAGTTCATCTTCATTTGTATTTAATAGCTTTGTTTAATTGTAGTTGTATTACATGGCCTGGATATGGCTGCAGGAACCGGCTAGCTAATGTTAGCCCATTCATTACAGCAGACTATCTGCCAAAATATAGCCAAAAAACATATTTTTATGTTTAATTGTGTATTTTAAATTGATAATTTTTTTGTTTGTTGTTGTTGTTTTTTGTGCTGACGGTTTAAAATGCTAACCACCACATTAACGAGTTGGATACAGTTATTATTGCATTTAGTGCTTTAATCATATTTTTCACCTAGTCTTGAAAAGATTGCAGAGTTTACCATATTGTTTTCCTATGGGCGATTAATATTCCATCTTTAATTTGTTATCGTTATATTAATTTAATGCACATGCAGGCCGTCAACAATGGCGGACATTAAGAACTTCTTATATGCGTGGTGTGGAAAAAAGAAGCTAACGCCGAACTATGACATCCGAGCAGCTGGAAATAAAAACAGACAGAAATTCTTGTGTGAGGTAAGAATACGGCCAAGGCCTCTTAAAGCCACTTGCAAATTGTATATAAAAATACTTTATAATCAGAGGTGTTTTTTTGTTTTGAACCATGTTTTGTTTAAGGTACGTCTTGAGGGTTACAATTACATTGGCATGGGAAATTCTACCAACAAGAAGGATGCTCAGTCCAATGCAGCCAGGGATTTTGTGAATTATCTTGTTCGGACGAAAGAAGTTAGTGCTGGTGAAGTTCCTGCTCTAGGGGTCAGTATCACATCTGTGTTTACCAGTTCTTCCACTACTCATCTGTATTATGATGGATCTGGGTTAAACCTTTATTGTTTTCAGGTCAGCGTACCTGATGAAGGGAATGAAGAAGGTGGTGGTGGTGGTGGGTTTGGAAATCTCCCATCCAACTGTCCACTCCCTCCACATCTGACTGTGAAGAAGGAATCGGGGGGAGGTATCTTATGTTTTATTTATATATGCATCCAGTAATTGGCTGCTAACAAGACATCTGATATAATTTATTATCAGTGTTTTAGATGTTGTTTAGATGTCAATAGAGAAAGATGTCTTTTGCCTACAGATTGGTGTAGTTACAGCATCTACCAATATGGGCTAGTTAGCTAACCGACCACTTGTATTCACACACCGGTTTTATTTAAACCATTTACAGCATTGACTAAAACAACCATTTTAATGCTGTATTCTTCCTGTGTTTCAGAGCCTTCTGAGAGTTCTGCACCTGTTCCTGGAGTCACAGGTTTGGGCTATTCTGGATTTAGTAACCCTCAATGGGAGCGAGGAGCCAACCTGCAGGAGTATTACTCTAAGAGAGAGGATCAGGATGCAAAAGCTGTAGGTCTTCATTTTTAGCCAGGTTTTTATAGAACGTTTCTGAGAATTAAGGGGTCTTTTCTCATTCCCCAAGACCTTGGAGTCAGAGGAAGTTGATCTAAATGCTGGCCTGCATGGTAACTGGACTCTGGACAATGCAAAGGCCCGTCTGAACCAGTTCTTTCAGAAGGAGAAGAATCAAACCGACTACAAGTACAGCCAAGTCGGGCCTGACCACAACAGGTCAGAACATTTCTGTTTACGACAACAGCTTAGTTTTGAACCCATTCCATGTGCTGTTTAAGATAATTATTCATTTGTAGGGTAATGTTTTCAATTAAAAACTGGTATCCTCATTGAAAATCAGACTGCATTTAAATGTAAATCTCAAAGGTTTGTTTTTCTGCTGGACTGAAACCATGACAGAGAACTCCTTGATGTGTATCTAACCTCAAGGAGATCTCAGACAACTAAAAGACGGTCTCATCTCGGATGTTACCTTACAAAATCAACAATGTTTTATGGGTGAACCTCACAAAACTTGTCAAGAACATGTCCAGGTCATATTTCACTGCATCACGTAAGATACAGTATTTCAAATGGATAATAATAATTGAATTAATTGTCATATCAATGCAAAAATAATCTTATTGTTCTTAAAACAGGCTTTATTATTGTTATTAATATTATGTCAATGTAGGACTATTCATATTTATATTTTTTTTTACTTTGTTTTTATTTTATTTTGGGGTGAAATGTGACCTGGGCATGTTTTTGTGAGATTCATCCATGTAGTATATAATCTTAAAGGAGGACAATAGAGATGCCAGAAATCACAACCTTACATGGGGAAAACATGTGACATGACTTAGGCTACACTAAGAGGTCACATGGCGAAGTATGTGATTGGTTGGGCTTAGAGGTGGGAGAAGCAATATAATGTCTGGTTGTGATTTCTGGTGTCACTCGTCCATCAGGGGTCAAGTCCTCCAGTACCTAGAGAAGAATAACACCATGTTTAGAAGTCTGGCAGAAAAACAAACCTGCTCAGGATGGGTTGTACTGTACGGACTCTGCGCTGAAATGTCACTCTGTTGATCTCATGTGCTGTCCGGTCAAGAGGTCAGTTTGTGGAGTTTTTGTTTAAATCTTGTAAAGACACATGTGGGTTGAATGTCATGTTGGGACATCTTGATTTTAAATCTTGCTCTGTTATAGGAGTTTTATTGCTGAGATGACAATATTTGTAAGACAACTGGGTAGGAGTAAGTATCAGAAAACCTTTTACATAATAAACTGTAAGGTCAAGGGCAAATTCTTTCACATCAGAAGGTGTGTCCTTGCTAAAGTTGCCCTACATTTCCAGAGGTTATTGCCCGTGAGCATAGCTCTACGAAGAAGCTGGCTGCCCAGTCTTGTGCACTGTCTCTTGTCCGTCAGCTTTACCATTTGGGGGTCATAGAAGCCTACACAGGACAGACCAAGAAGAAAGAAGGCGAGACGGTTAGTTTAACACCCCAGTTTATCTATCTTCTGAGACCTGTGTCTACCGACTCTTCTAACTTCCTGTGTTGGTTGCTGTGACAGGTGGATGTATATGAAGTTAATCTCAGTGATGATGTACAGCATCAAATACACAGTTTTGTGCAGGAACTTGGCATCCAGATCCCTCCACCTGTAAGTGTTGGACAGAAAACCTGCCTGACTTATGAGCTTTACCAAGTAAGAATAAGTTAGAACGTGTGTCCTTTTTTAGCCTCAGGACCCCAACAGTCCAGTATCTCTGGTGCAAGGGAAGATGGCTCAGTTTGAGCCCTCACAAAGGCAGAGCACAGCAGGAGTGGTGCCGTGGTCTCCTCCGCAGGTCAACTGGAACCCCTGGACCAGCTCCAACATCGACGAAGGGCCGCTGGCATTTGTGAGTCCGCTGTTATGTGGTGAACTCTTTTAACTCAATGATAGCAAGTGAAATTGGTGTGATACACTTCATGCCACTGAAAACCAATTGTACTTTTGGTTTACAGTGTACTCCAGAACAGATCAGCACAGATCTGCTGCATGAGCACAACTACCAGCTTGAACAGGACAAAAGTCTGCAGACGGTGAGATAAAGACAGCCCTGAAAGACTCAATGAAAATTGGAGTTTTGTTGATTTTATTCCATGTGTATTATATTTGAGGGCATTTGTATTATATTATATTTATATTGTAAATAAATTACATAAAGTATTCTATTTGAGTGGAATAGTGCCCCCCCCCCATTCCTGTTATGGCAGTCAAACTATATATACAGGTGCATCTCAATAAATTAGAATGTCGTAGAAAAGTTAATTTATTTCAGTAATTCAACTCAAATTGTGAAACTCGTGTATTAAATAAATTCAATGCACACAGACTGAAGAAGTTTAAGTCTCTGGTTCTTTTAATTATGATGATTTTGGCTCACATTATGCTGCGGCACCCGGGGAGGAGTTGAGGGTTCGATGCCTTGCTCAAGGGCACCTCAGTCGGGGTATTGAGGGTGGAGAGACCTTTCGATTACGAGTCCCACTCTCTAACCCCCACGAGTCCGACTTCCCCACAGTTATCAGATCAAGATGTATTTGGTATTGTCAGATTACTAACAGCGTGATCTTTTTACAGATGCTCATGGAGCGAAGTCAGCTGCCAGTAAAAAACTTTAAGGAGCAAATCATGTCCGCCATTAACAATAACCCAGTGGTCATCATTCGTGGCGCCACTGGCTGTGGAAAGACCACTCAGGTTCCTCAGTACATCTTGGATGAGTTTGTACAGGCAGGCAGGGCATCTGACTGCAATATCATTGTTACGCAGGTGAGCTGTTGAAATTCTTATTGATTTTGTGTGCTCGGTCTCCATAAGAATAAGAAAGTAATGTTATTTGCTTCTACTGCCGGTTATCCTCTTAGCCAAGACGGATCAGTGCTGTGTCAGTGTCTGAACGTGTGTCATTCGAGAGAGGAGAGGAGGTGGGGAAAAGCTGTGGCTACAGTGTGCGTTTTGAGTCTGTCCTGCCCAGACCTCATGCCAGCATCCTCTTCTGCACAGTTGGTATGTTAATTTCTTAATCTCTGACTGTGGCACATTGCACAGGGTTCGCTGATTGAACTAAAAATGTCTTATTCACAGGGGTGTTGCTGAGGAAGCTGGAAGCTGGTATCCGTGGCATCAGTCATGTGATTGTGGATGAAATCCATGAGAGGGACTTAAATGTAAGTCCAATGTTACCATATCAGCTTTAAACAGTTTAGAGAGGTACAATGTCTCGCCCTATTCACAAGTATGTTTTTGTGTCCAGTCTGATTTCCTGTTGGTAGTGTTGAGAGATGTGGTCCAGGCTTACCCTGATGTGCGCATCATCCTGATGTCTGCCACCATTGACACCACCATGTTTAGGGAATACTTTTTTAACTGTCCTGTCATAGAGGTGCATGGACGTGCACATGCTGTACAAGGTGAGAAGCATGTTTTCACAATGCACTGTTTTATAATGATATTTTAATGATTTAATGTTTACATAATCTCACACACTGGATGAAATACTCCTATGGCTGTTTGGAAACCCATTGCCCAATGTTCAAACATTAATTTGAAATGTCTTGACTGTACTTGACTTTGTTTCAACAAACTGACAGATTATTATTGGTATGTTTTGATATCTTCAGAGTATTTCCTAGAAGACTGCATTCAGATGACTCAGTTCGTACCACCACCACTGGACCGGAAGAAAAAGGATAAAGATGAAGATGGTGGAGAGGAAGATGTATGTTGTTTATTTGTTTATTTTAAATGATGTGCAAAAAAGTACTATACCGTCTGAGAAAAATACACACATTTAAGATATAAATGACTTTTTTTGATTAACGTTAAAATATTATCTGGAAATTATTAACAGCTGTGCTGCTTAATAGACATTTAGATGCTGCTAACTAAACTTTACTCCACACGCCTACAGCACTGATCAGATGACAGATGAATTGAAATGTACTTTAATGCTTGACATTTGTATTTCTGTGTTCTACAGGTGAACTGTAATGTCATCTGTGGATCTGAGTATTCTCCTGAAACCAAGCGTGCCATGTCTCAGTTGAATGAGAAGGAAACTCCGTTCGAGCTGATCGAGGCTTTGCTAAAGTACATTGAAACGCTTGAAGTACCAGGGGCTGTGCTAGTCTTCCTGGCAGGCTGGAACCTCATCTATTCCATGCAGAAACACCTGGAGATGAACCCTCATTTCGGTCTGTAATGGTATTCTGCTCACACTCAAGCAAAACGTTTTCTTCAGATATTGTGACTTGTATCCCCTGATCTCTTAATAGAACTCCTTGTGATTCATCCAATATTGTGTCCCTCAAAGGTGGTCATCGATACCGAATCCTGCCGCTTCACTCTCAGATCCCAAGGGAAGAACAGAGACGAGTGTTTGAGCCCGCTCCTGAGGGTGTGACTAAGGTCTGGAGACGTTTCACTGTGCAATTTAGGAATCTATTTATTAAAACTTTAGTTTTAAACCTTTTTTTTTTAAACACACCACAGGTCATTTTGTCCACCAACATCGCCGAGACCAGCATTACCATCAATGATGTGGTCTTCGTCTTAGACTCCTGCAAGTAAGCAGCTCCATTAATTGAAGAGACGATTCACCCAAATCTTACAGTAGTTTATTAATGTCATTCCAAACCTGTATGGACTTTCTTTGTGAAACGCTCAAAAAATATATCTTTAAATGTTTTGTTTTCTTCTATTCAATGGAAGTTAATAGTAACCAGCAGCTGATTGGCTACCAAGTAGAGATGTAACGATACGCGTATTCGTATTTAACCGTTCGGTACGAGGCTTTCAGTTTGGTACGCATTATAAACCGAATGATTCGTTGGACTAATCCTAATACGTTTGGAAAATAAAAGAGCTTAAAGTGTGTGAAATATCAGTGCCACTGTGCTCAACAACGCAGCCACGTCATTAATTTTGTGGCCCGCGTCATGTTGAAGATTCATATATTTTTATTACAGTTTGTGCTCAAAATATTAGGCAGTTAGATTTTTTTATTATTATTATAAAATGTAGCCTATACAATCGCAGTAGTAAAAGCTGCTCGATCTCTGCAAACGCTGTAACTAACCACGCACGGCACTCCCCAAACAACTTACAAGAGAAGCGCTGTCCAACAAAAGAGAACAACATGATTTTACTCCGCAACATCAGTCGAGTGTTTGAAATAACTTCATTTTGTGAGCTGATATGCGGTTGTTGTTACAGAACGAGGCAGATTATATATTCTATGCGGTAAAGGCAATGTTGATTATCATTGGATTACATAGAGACAAGTGACATAAACTGAGGTTTGTTCAGAAAAACATTGATTCATTCAGGAATGAAACAAGTGAAGTCTTTATGAGCAAGTCATGAAGTTATGAATATTTTTTTATCTTTATCAATTCGTTGAATATTGCATTATAAAATAGACAGCAGCCATTTCTTTCTAGAAACTAGTAAATTACATGTTATTTTGTTTAGTTGTCTTTTTTTCCGAACCTAACCGTGCGTTTTGTGAACAGTTACACCCCTACTACCAACATTATCATCTTTTGTGTAACCATAACATACAAAGTCATACAGGTTTGGAAGGACACTAGGGTCAGTAAATTACACTGTTGTCATTTTGGGGTGAACTATCTCTTTTATACACATTTCTCTTCTCTATATACTCTGTTTTGTCCACGAATGGTTTTAAAATACCAAATATGTGTAATTCAGGCAGAAAATGAAGCTGTTCACTTCTCACAACAACATGACAAACTACGCCACAGTGTGGGCCTCAAAGACCAACCTTGAGCAGAGGAAGGGACGAGCTGGCAGAGTCAGACCAGGCTTCTGCTTTTACCTCTGCAGCAGAGCTCGTTTTGAAAAGTATGAAATGTAATTCTTCAGTTGGACCAAAACCTCCCACACAATCACATTATCTGAAATGTTAATGATTGTTATGCAGACTGGAGACCCATATGACTCCTGAAATCTTCCGCACGCCACTTCATGAGGTGGCTCTCAGCATTAAGCTACTGAGACTCGGTGCCATCGGGAATTTCTTGTCCAAAGCCATTGAGCCACCTCCATTGGATGCTGTTATTGAAGCTGAACATACACTGAGAGGTACAGATATTGTGTTACACGTCTTAGTATTAATGATGTTGAAGTGAACGAAATCAAACAAGCCTCTGTTGCTCTCCAGAGCTGGATGCTCTAGACAGTAATGATGAGCTGACTCCACTGGGACGCATTCTGGCCAAACTGCCCATCGAACCACGTCTGGGAAAGATGATGATAATGGGATGCATTTTTAAGTAAGTTTATTAATTCAACCGTGGCTGTTTATGAAGTTGTCAAGAGAACACAGATATTTTTTTTTTATTAACCGCTATTTTCCCCAAATTACCTATTGAATTTACTTATACTTGTGTATGTATTTGTGTTGTTTAGTGTTGGAGATGCTGTGTGCACTATCTCAGCAGCGACCTGTTTCCCTGAGCCGTTTATCAACGAGGGCAAACGCCTCGGTTTTGTTCATAGGAACTTTGCAGGCACACGATTCTCAGATCATGTGGCCTTACTCTCAGTCTTCCAAGCCTGGGATGAAGTCCGGTGGGTCCTAATGCCATTGTATTAAATTTAGAGACTTTGAATAGCTTTTTAAACATTTAACATTTTGGTCTCTTGAGGGTTTCGCAATATAAATATATTTTATTTGTGCAGAATGGGAGGTGAGGATGCAGAGATCCGGTTTTGTGAGCACAAGAGGCTGAACATGCCCACTTTGAGAATGACTTGGGAGGCCAAGGTCCAGCTAAAAGATATCCTTGTCAACGTCGGATTCCCTGAAGGTTAAGCCGTGCTTCTAAATGCACTTCCATGTAGTTCTACGGTTTATTTCAGTCCTCAGATGTTATTTAGAGATTTTAAAGTACATTTTTGTCTTTTCCCTTTTTTGTAGAGTGTCTCCTAAATCAGGCGTTTAACACTGTGGGACCAGACAATAACTTGGATGTGGTGATCTCTCTCCTGACGTTTGGCTCTTACCCCAATGTGTGTTACCACAAAGAGAAAAGGAAGATCCTGACCACAGAGGGGCGAAATGCTCTCATTCACAAGTCCTCAGTCAACTGTCCTTTCAGCAACCATGATATGGTGTATCCATCTCCCTTTTTTGTCTTTGGGGAAAAGGTTGGTTTGAAAGTCTAGCTTTAAACTGTTATTTTTCTCAGTTTCTACTTTATTTAGACTTAATTATGACTTTAGATACATCACAACCACAAACCATCATTTTTTACTTATTAGACAGTTGCTCATAATATTGAACAGTCTTACTCTAATATTTGAATCCAATCATATGTTACAATCGAGTCCCATCCATCCATCCACTTTATTATGTACACCTTGCTAGTACCGGGTTGGACCCCCTTTTGCCTTCAGACCTGCCTTAATTCTTTGTGGCATAGATTCAACAAGGTTTTGGAAACATTTCTCAGAGATTTTGGTCCATATTGACATGATAGCATCACGCAGTTGCTGCAGATTTGTCGGCTGCACATCCATGATGTGAATCTCCCGTTCCACCGCATCCCAAAGGTGTTCTATTGGATTGAGATCTGGTGACTGTGGAGGCCATTTGAGTAAAGTGAACTCATTGTCATGTTCAAGAAACCAGTCTGAGATGATTTGAGCTTTGTGACATGGTGCATTATCCTGCTGGAAGTAGCATCAGAAGATGTGTACACTGTGGTCATAAAGAGATGGACACGGTCAGCAACAATCCTCAGGTAGTCTGTGACGTTTAAACGATGCTCAATTGGTACTAAGGGGTCCAAAGTGTGCCAAGAAATATCCCCCACACCATTACACCACCACCACCATCCTGAACCGTTGAGACAAGGCAGGATGGATCCTTGCTTTCATGTTCTTTACACCAAATTCTGACCCTACCATCTGAATGTCGCAGCAGAAAGCGAGACTCGTCAGACCAGACAACATTTTCTAATCTTCTATTGTCCAATTTTGGTGAGCCTGTGCGAATTGTAGCCTCCGTTTCCTGTTCTTAGCTGACAGGAGCAGCACCCGGTGTGGTCTTCTGCTGCTGTAGCCCATCTGCTTCAGGGTTCGACGTGTTGTGCGTTCTGAGATGGTATTCTGCATACCTTGGTTGTTACGAGTGGTTATTTGCGTTACTGTTGCCTCTATCATCTCTAACTAGTCTACCCATTCTCCTCTGACATCAACAAGGCATTTCGGTCCACACAACTGCCGCTGACTGGATATTTGGATAAACCCTAGAGATGGTTCTGCTTGAAAATCCCAGTAGATCAGCAGTTTTTGAAATACTCAGACCAGCCCGTCTGGCACCAAAAACCATTCCACGTTCAAAGTCACTTAAATCCCCTTTCTTCCCCATTCTGATGCTCTGTTTGAACTTCAGCAAGTCATCCTTACCACATCTAGATGCCTCAATGCATTGAGTTGCTGCCATGTGATTGGCTGATTAGCAATTTGTGTTACAAAGCAATTTAACAGGTGTACCTAATAAAGGTGTGTGTGTTAGTCCATTTAAAATATTCGATTGAACTGTACAGGGCAAGACAAAGAGAAATACTGTGTACACCACCATTTCCTGTTTTGGTGTTTGAGATTTTTAGTACTTTCATTCAGCACTGACCCATTAAATTGATCAAATTGGCAGTAGAACAACTGTTTTCAACTGATAAGAAATATTTCTTAAGCACTACATTAGCATATTAGAATGATTTCTGAAGGATCATGTGACAATGAAGACTAGAGTAACGGATGCTGAAAATTCAGCTTTCATCACAAGTTACATTTTGAAAATATTAAAATGAAACACTTTTTACTATTTGTAATTTATTCCTGTGACTTTTGATCAATTTCAGTGCATCCTTGATGAATTAAAGTGTTAATTCCTTTAAAAAAATATTGAAAACAATCTTTCTAACCCCATACTTTTGAATGGTAGTGTTTATCTGCTAAAAGTTATTTTTTGTCCACTTTCCGGGGTATACAAATACAGTATAATGTATGTCTTTTGTAATTACAGATCCGAACTCGAGCCATTTCTGCCAAAGGAATGACTCTTGTCAGTCCTCTTCAGCTTATTCTGTTCGGCACAAAGAAGATCACCTCTAGTGGAGAAGTTGTTGTGCTTGATGACTGGTATGTGTTGAACAATAAACAACAAAAAATAAGTTCTCCAGAATTCTTGAGTCAGTAATACAGGGACCAAACCAAATTTTTCCAAGGAAGTCAGCAAGAGAAGTGTTCCAGTGATCATCAAGAATAATCCTTTCTTCTGTAGGATCAAATTGAAGATTCCTCATGATATAGCCGGTGGTGTGGCGGCCCTGAGGGCAGCGATGGAAGCCCTGGTGGTGGAGGTGACCAAAGACCCAGAATACATCCGAAATTTGGATCCCAACAATGAGCGCTTGCTGAACGTCATTCGCTTGTGTCCAGACCCTCGTCTGCTGGCATCAACCTCATGGCCTCCAACCCACGGTGAGATCATTGAACCCATACATTTAATTGGGTTATTTAGGATAAGGTTACTTAAACTAAATAACTATTTTGAAATTGAGATGTTAGTTAATTGTTATTTTAACACCCTTTTATCAGCTTTGGAGATGGTCCACGTCCACCCAAGATGCCCCGTACTGACTTTGGAGGGGGTGGCGAGTATAGGGGCCGTGGAGGAGGAGGATACAGAGGCAGCGGTGGTGGTGGATCCTGGTCTGGTGGAGGATACCAGGGAGGTGGAGGTGGCTTCAGGGGGTCAGGAGGCTATCGTGGTGGCGGGGGAGGATACAGGGGTTCTGATAGAGGCGGCTTCAGGGGGTCTGGTGGGGGTGGATTCAGAGGGTCTGGTGGATACAGAGGATCTAATGGGGTGGAGGAGGAGGAGGATATGGAGGGAGGGGATTCAGAGGAGGCTGGGGGGGAAACAGGGGTGGTTATTAAAACTGAACATCTAAACAAGGATATCTTTTGGAAGGTATAAAATAAAGTTTGAGTTTTGTTGTTGCTTTTTGTTGATATTCCATCTTTCCTGTCAGTTAGTAAGTTGTTTAAAATAATTATTTGTGACCAATAATGTTTAATCTTTTTGTAATAGATGGCAAAGACATGTTAAGTGTTGTATTATAATAAATTTCTTTTTTTATCATTTTAGTCTTGATCTCTCTCATGCCCTCTAACAAATCAGTTCACAGACTAAGAAATGAAGTCACTGGTGGGAATCAAATACTCCGTTTCCAGATGTGTGGTTTTGCAGCAAGTTTTTTTCTGTCCAAATTGAGCAACATTTTGTGCCCTAAAACAAACAACTCAGTTTAGATTTAAGCATTTTGAGAAATTAATGTGTGAAATATAACATGTTTGCAGTCAATAATAATAATAATAATAATGTATTGCTGGCTGATAAATGCATCAATATTGTACATTAATAATAACACAATTTCAGTTTTTCAGAATCCAGGGTCTTTGCTGAGATCACAAAATGCCAAGTGACATTTTTGCAGCTGAAGAAGTGTCTATAAAACAGTGTAGATGCAAGAGTTTTGAAGTGTGTTGACATGTCTTCTAAAAAGTGTAAATAAAAATGTTATCATTGTACATTCCGTTTCGGACCATGTGATACAATGATATATGAGTTAGTGTAAATTATTATTTTGTCTACCGAATGTATCGATTACCAAAAAATCCAATGCTCAACTAAACATTTTCATAAATGTTAAACAAAAAAAAGTGTTGTGAAACCATCAATTAATATGTATATTTAAATAATAGCTAGATTTAAGCCTTTCGATTTACCTCTAGTTTTATGTAATTGTGTTTGATGCATAAATAAAATACTTAAAAATATTTTATTTATAATATATATTAGATGTATACTTAAAATATAATTAATTTAGATGATTACTCCGTATCTGGCGTCTTCGTGTTTCTTTGGCTTACGGCATTGGCGTTTGCTAATGATCACTGACAGAGGGCGCTTTAACCCCGCTGCAGAGTATGTTTCTATCTAAATGGAGTCTCATGATTTTAAAAAGTATTGAATTGCTTTGGATGTTTATTATTATTAAGCCCTAATTGACTCATCTAAACTCAAATAAATTGTTTCAGTGTGTAATTGCAAAATAAACACAATTTCTGTACACTCTTAAACTCCATAACTCCTTGACTTGTTACTTTAAAAAAATTATATACATTATTACTCACGACTGATTGTCAAAAAAGCAAGTCTGACACCACAGCAAAATTCCAGAGAATGCTTTAAATATATCTGGGACAAATATAGTCGTAGCCTCCGGGTAAGATGGGAGTTCATACCTCTTTTATCCTTGAAGAACAGTTGCTGATGAATGTGTTTAAAGTTTGAGACAATGCACATCCTAGGCATGCCTGGGCTTGATGCAGCAGTATGGGGGCAGGAATGAGTATTTGACAAAGTGTTGACACTCATTTTGACGTATAGGGATAAATCTAGCCCTCATTTCCCCTGTCCTGCGTGTAGTAAGACTAGGCGATTGATGGATAGACAGAAGTCTAGTATAGAGATGACTGTTGATTGGAAGGTCAGAGGATTTATAGTACGCTAGATCTCAAGATTCTTTGCTCAAAAATGTATAAGCATATCTTTGCTTTTTAGCATATTATATAGGCCGTAATGGCATTTTTGTGAAGGGAAATTTAATCCCATTTCTTTCCAATTATTTAAACCAAAATATATTTTATATTAAAGATATTAAACCAATTAATCTGCACAATGGTAACTGATTAATTGTCTTGTTAAACACCAAAGTTTTGTTCTTTTGATCACAATTTGATTCAATCGTAATGGCGTTATCTAAAGGAATGAAGACTATCTGATGATGATTATTCTGCTCACTGCCAGTCTGAGACACTCACTGGACGCATGCAGAGTGGTATCAGATACAGTATCTAGGTCTTCTCAATAGCACACACACATTTTCAGAGCATTCAGTACTCCAGCTCTCCCTTTACAACTTTATTTGTGAATATCCGATGCAAAAGAAATAGTTCATTACAAAAGCTTTGAATTGGAGAAAAATTATATGAATTGCTAGTCCAATATTTTTATTAGGCTATATTATTTATTATATTTTTATGTTTGTTCATTGGTATTACTATCACTAATTGTTACTTTTTTATTTATTGTATTAGTTAGTTCTGTGAAGCCTTTGAATTTGCATACAGTGGGTAGGATTTCTTTTGGGGAGGGGGCAGTGGATTTTGAGTTAATATATAACACGCATGATTTTGGAATAAAAAAGAAAACAAATGACCAGATTTTAGTTATCTTGAATCCTAACTGTGGTTATTTATTGTTACTAGTTGGTTCTATGAAGCCTTTGAATATTCTAGCTGCATAAAAAATAAAAGTTGATTTTGAGGTAAGATATAACACAGTTGATTTTGAGGCCTAATACACACAGCTGAAAATATGACAGTTTTTGTTTTTGCTGAAGTCTGTGCCAAAGGATTCATCTAAAAATGGATAGAATAAGTGTAGGGCGAACTTTTAGATGATTCTCTATACATTTTAGAAACAATGCTGGTAAAATATTAATAAACAGCTAAACGTAGCTAACACACGTCTATTTACAGTTTCCGGATGGATACACCCTTCCCTGGTAGAGTAGGTATATATAACCTTGCTCTTTGACCCCATGCACTGCTCACAGCAAGCAACAGCTATCATCCCCTAGTTATTCATAGCACAGGGGATTCATCCAGAAAGTATGTCTCTTTGAAGATACCACAGTATAAAGGATAAATACAAGTTCTTAAATTAATAATGAACTTTAAGTAGTTTACTAAACTGCCTGCCTGCATATGGACAGCTATATGAAAGAGATTTTATCTGATGGCGAATCAAGCCATGGTTTAACACACATATTTGTTTACCTATTTACGGATAGTTAGTGGTCAATGCATCGCTCCGTTGAGAATCTGTGTGGAATTCAATTCTGGCCCCACCCACTCCTGGAGTTGACTGGGAAACTGGCCAATTGGGAAAGCGCAAAGCCACGCCCATATCCATTCGTCCCGCCCACTCATGCTTCCCTGTCCATTTGGACTTGCCTTGTTTAGCGGATCGGCGGTCCATCAAAGCATCCTTCAGGCGGAAGTAGACGTAGGGATTTTTTTTGGGAAGTACTTTGACTTGCGCACTAGCTGCCAGGGTGTAGTCGGATATAGTTCCTTTTCTCCAAAACTTTTTTTTCCATGGTGGTAGTTACAAAGCAGTAATAAAGTGAAGGTTTGCAAGAGAAGTCGCGAGGAGATTAAGCCACAACTATCGCTTTTTGGAGGTGAAGCGATTACCACCATTTCCCGCATGAGTTTATTTATAAAACCACAAACTCGGTAGCTGGCGAGTTACCGCAAACTTTTTAAAGACTGCGAGGATTTAAGGGATCAAGACAGTGACGGTAGCAACTTGAGGTCGCATAAACAAAAAGACACAATGCCGCTTTTTAGCTGTTTGTTAATATGGACTTTGTGGGCAGCGTGCAGTCATGGAGCGATGGATGAATGTATAGACGAGTCCAATCGGCCTCAGCGCTGCATGCCAGAGTTTGTGAACGCCGCTTTCAATGTAACCGTGGTGGCCACCAACACTTGCGGCTCGCCGCCTGAAGAATACTGTGTACAGACCGGGGTAACGGGAGTCACAAAATCATGCCACATATGCGACGCCGGAGACCCCAGATATCACCACAGCTCTGCTTATCTCACCGATTACAACAACCAAGCGGATACCACCTGGTGGCAAAGTCAGACCATGTTAGCGGGCATCCAGTATCCAAACTCCATCAACCTGACCCTTCACCTGGGTAAGCGGCTTTCTCTTGTATTCTCGTCAAATTGTGTATCAGTCACAGAAATCTTGTTTGGTTTCCTGCACTGTGAATCAAAGTTGTTCCAGAGTTATGACAAGTCGATTTAGCATGTGTTCTTTAAAGTTAGCATCTCAGTTTCTTTAGTAGCTATTCATTAGATACTACTAGTCATTAAAATTAGTCACCACCAGTATGTATTTGTTGAAAACTATAACTTATTAATTTTCTACTTGTCGCTATTGATAGTGACTAGTAACGGTTTCATTGTTACTGGAAACAAATTGCATGTTTTATTGAAATCTATAGAGATCTGTGATTCAGATATTATAATTTCACCTTTGACTAGTAACCAAAAGCTGTTTTCCATCATTACTAGTTACTATTCATTGTAATCATACTAGTTACTATTCCCTATGTGTTTCTTTCTTACTTTTTGGATAGTTGCTAGTATATTTCCATTTGTTAGATTGTGTTATTAATCTTATTAGAAAGTGCTAATACACTTTTAAGTAGCTATTCTGACTTGACAATGTGTATGACAAGTTGAAAAAAGCAAGATAGCATTTTACAATAATCTTATTAGTTAACATGAACAGTACTTCTACAGCATTCAATACATTTTTATTGCAAAATGTACTAATAACTTTTTAAATCAAGATGCAATAAATGCATAGCTTATTATTAGATTATTTAATGCACAAATGAGGCTTATTGTAAACTGTTAGCTTAGGCAGTTGTAGTGAGACAATGCATGCTAGTGTCTCATTAATAAATAATAGTATATCCACTAAATACGTACTAATAACTTCTAAGATCATATGATCTGTCCACTTTTTCAATATGCATGTGAAGCATCTGGCAATTCTAGTTTTCTGCATTATACAAGCGATCACTCAGTCATCACTCATATTTCATAGCTTTAGGCAATAATACATCTACGTGTTTCTAATCATCATGGTTCAGCTTTTTGCTGTATTTTATTGTTATTATATACTAGATGTCAGTTCTGGGGCCATCATGGAGAAATCTTACCTAAGAAGATCATACAAGATACATACTCTGGGTTCAGAATCACACTTTTAGACAATAATATAGACCCTCTGTTAGATCTGGCATGAAGTAACCTCTCTACAAGGCAGTGAAGTTGTGCACATTACGCAAATCATTGAATTTCTTCCAGCATAAGCAGAACGATTGGGTTGCAGGAGGAGGTTCTTGTGCCTGTGGGAAAAGAGCAGTAATGTAATTAGTAGAGTCCCAGCAAGCCATGACCTCTGTAGCTTCTCGTTCCCAAGTAGATGCAGCTATATCAGTTGGCATATACTCAAAATGCAAGTAATCAGCATGTCTAATTAGCTGTAATCAAGGTGTCAATGGTACATTTGCATTTAGATAATGGAAGAGGAAGTGATTTGGCTTTTAATGTTCCTATCATACACTTGGCTAATTAGCAGCCATTTGTTAGCACATGGTCTACAACGGGTCTTTTCAGTAAAACACCTTTTCTTCTATTTCACTTTAGCTCTTCTTGTTGATTTAGGCATTTTTCATTTGAATCGTGTCATTAAATCATCGTGAAACTGACAGCCAAATAATATGTGATGCTTTTCATCTTGATTACGCACCTTCAAGTAATGAAATTGACACATTTGTATTTTACATTTATTTGATAAATGTGCTTCTATCATAGTCTTCTAAAGAACAAGATATTTATAAATAAATGTAAATTATATATTTATAAAAAAAGTGACAAGCGTTTTAACAATTTTTCCCAAACTTCAAAATTTGCTCAAAAATACATAGTTTTCATGGGTTGTAGTGGACACTGAGAACTGAAGCCAAAATATCTGAGAAGATTCACAATTGTTGAGTTCTTCCATGATTTATTTATTTTTCTTTCAAAGTGACTCCATAGGTGGGAAGCCACAAGTAGTCTGGGTCCCAGCCATAAGCTTTTATTTTATGTGCTCTGCCTTTGATGGCTTTCATGTTTATTCTGCCTTCGTTGGGATGGTTGAGGCGGAAGCAGGCATGTCTTAACTTGACACTGCTGAGTCCTGGGAGAGCGTGGGGGGTGGGAGGTTAGGGGAGATGAGGAGGGTAGATTTACTATATGTCCCACACTCGTTCTTTATTAACCAGTTCTGGCTGGCCTGTCACGCTTCAAGAATGTCGTGAGACTGAGAAATGTGAATCATTCTCCAGACACCAGCTAAAGAAGACTTGCAGACATATGCATCTGAACTTGTACAGGCAAATAGATATAATGTGGTGTTTTAAAGAATCGTCAGGTTAATGGAAAATTGTTGATGCTGCATGTTTTAAATTGGTCTACTTGTCAGACACAGCCCAGAGGGATTGCAGACACAAATGTAGCTATACTGTGTCATACCCAGCTAGAAATGCCCATTTATATTTCTGTAGTTAGTTTTTTCCAGTATTGTCTTGGGCATCAATGTTATACATGGCGCCTAAAATAAGGACTTTTTTTAGTCAGCCATAGAATATTTACTTGTACACCCCTGTAAAGTGTATAATGTTTTACTGTCTTTGTTATAAAGTATTTATTTCTTTAAATTTCTTTATGAATTCAAGTCTGCATGGAATGAAAATAAATGTTTCATTCCCCTCCTTTTTTCCTTAATACATGTTATTAATCTTATTCCGTACAAATTCATCCTTGCATATGCAACATCATAATTTTGAGACTAGATTTCTCTCTGGTGAGATATGCCAGATTATACAATTAACTTTTATATAATCGACTGAAAGTTTGCATTCAGATCTGCCTGCATTCAATCAATAACCAATGGATAGAACCAAGTTCCCACCTTCCTTTTTTTTCACTCTCCATAATTTGTTTCATTAGGAGGTACATCACAATACGAAAGAAAACATCTTTGACTTCAATAGCTTGTCATCAACTGATGAATCCCCTGCAGTTCCCTCACAAAGGTCTAATTTGGCTTACCTTACATTAACCATTCCTTGTTTGTTTAGAAAATGACTCAGTTTAGCTTGGGAGTTGATTTGTGACCTCGGTATTGGATCTGAACGATTCACTTACAGAGTGAGTCTGATTCAAACGGCTAACTAACAAGTAACTTTAAGATAATTTTTTTTGTGATTCCTTTTTATTGACTCATTAAAAATGCACAATAAATGCTCTGTAGATATTGAAGTAGATTAACAGATGTCTGGTTAAATGTGACTGTTGTCAGTAGGGGTGGGAGAAAAATTTCTGAGCTTAGTCTTTATCTAGATGTGCGATGACGCTGAGTTTGCTTAAGAAACACCCGTATTCTGCTTTTTTCCTATTCCTCACACACATACACCACTCTAACCTTCCGTAAAATAATCTTTCATGAAGTTTGGAAAGGTTGAAGGGAATTACAAGGACGTTCACAGGCTTCATTGCACAGGAGCGCTGTGAGAGATGTGCGCTTTGTTTGATGTTACACTTGAAGTGTGCAGACTCGCCCGTCTGTATTTTCCTTACAAATGCTCTGTTTACCACAAACACAACATTTATCCATTATTTTATTTTCAAATCCAAACATTGTTAGCCTATACTGAACGTGCTTTTCAGCATTGTGATCCTCTTTTATCACAGTACAGTTACACAATCTTTCATAGACATTCACGTTTAAACTCAATTAATATAAACAACGTATTAAATGCATTTGGCTTCTAGATTTGTATATTAAGTTGCTAAAGCAAGTGCAAACAGATTTAAACACAGCATATACTATTCACAAATATTTTACATTAAAACTTTGCACTGACAGAAACCATTGCCTCTCGTGCCTAGATTTAAATCTTAATTACAAACCGTCCTGCAGCAAATATAGACTCTGTGCGGAAACGATAGCTGCACTGCTGCAGACGCACCGCTCCTGGAACGCACTGCCGGACCGCAACCGCGTGCAGTGTGAACGCTCTGATCCATTAATGTGTGTGCGGGAAAAAATATGCAACACAAACGCACTGCAAACGGAGAATCAGGCGTAAGTGGTGTAATGCACTTGCATCTCAAAATGGTTTTATGACACAAAATTTATGTAAACACAGCCAGTTATGTATTAAGGGATTAAACAGACAGGACAAACCGTGAATGAAGTTTAATAGATCTCCCGCTGGCTATGATGTCATAGTAAAAAACAACAGTAAAGATGAAGAAAAATCACTCACAATTTTTGAATCGAAAACGTTCAGATAATCTTAAATACTGAAAGCACTCTTTGTTTGTTGTTTATGTTTCTATGCTCCTCTTTATTATTTGCTACTTGTATGTTTTGAAGTTATATTAGTTTAAGTACTTAATAACCTATGAAAGGATATGTAAATGTAAGGTTTTTAAGGTTCTCAAGTTGGTAAAATAATAAATTAACAAGGGGGGGGGACTCGTTCTGGAATCGGATTGTGACTCTCGGAATCAGATCGGATTGTGAGGTGACTTAAGATTCCCATCCCTATTGTCAGTCAGTGCATTGGGTTTTTATGTGGAATTATATCTGTGAAATGTTTTTGGTGTATATTTTTTTGCTGCATTGATAGAAGAACACAGCAAAAAAAAACTCTTAATTCTACTAGTCTGTTACTTCCAACTTCTTGAATTGGCAGAGTGCGTTTAAGATGAAGTTTTTTCTCCAGAACTCTCTAGGGAGCATTTGTGGAGGGTGAGAACTTCCTTTTAATCTGATAAACTGCAGCAGTGAGTGATTCATTAACTTGAGCTTGTGAATGGCCCTTATCGTGCCTTATTTCCCCTCACTGATAGAAAGAAGAAATCTGCTGTGGTTACTGTGAACTGTCAATCTGTGCCTTTCATTTTACTCTGCATCATATTGTTTTTGAAGCCTGTGTCATCTTCAATTTCAAATGCTAAATTATTAAAATGAAAGTTCTCATTGCGTTTTGAGTTTGTAACGCCACTGAAATCATATGCTGTCCTTGCGCATTTATCAGGAGCTCTCCTTGTTTTCATGGAACAGGGCTGGACGAACATCCGCCTCCTAATTGTTTAAATCTGAGAAAATTCTGGCGCAGAATACAATGTAGCCTTTTTAATGTCTTCCTTTAAGATGTGTACAGACAGTTATTTGTGTGTCAAAAAGAAGCTTGTTTTACTTGGAGCCAATAGGCATTTACAATATGTTAAGAAGTTTGACCTTGGTTTACTTGACGAGCCAAATTCTTGAGAAGTTTGCTTTCAGTTCTTGTATTCCTCCTCTCTTTGTCTCTTTCCGGTCTCATCTCTCTCTCTCTCTCTCTCTCTCTCTCTCTTGATTTCTCATAAGAGAGGAGACGATGAGTGGTCGCAGTGTGGGAAACTGAACTGCCGAATGCTTCCTGGGCTCTGTGGTCCTCGTCTCTCATCCCTCAGAGGCACTTTTTTCCCAAACTCCATCAAAGAACTTGTCATTTCTGAAGGGGGACCAGATGGTCCAAATTATACCAATCTGAGTGTAGGGGCTGGAAAGAAAAGCTTGCTATCTGGTTCGAACCTATTGTTACTCTCTGGAAGGTATGAGCTCAGTGTGGGAAACTTGTGTTTATGAAAGCTTTGTAGTCAAGCTGTTCATGTAACTGCACAATTTTGTTTTACTCCAGTTGTCATCGGGCCCGTTGGCTGCTTTTCTCCTGTGAGGAGAACATTGGCAGTTAATATTGAATTTCTTGGGAATTGCATCACTATAGTAAATGTAATCTAAGCTAATTTGTTGTTTCCACACATTTGCAATGCCACCACTCTTAGAAAGCAATTACTTGGATATTTGATGGCTCTAATTGTACAGCCAGGGGCAAGATTTGAGCCTCGGACCACCCAGGGTGGACAAAGTGCAGAATCTCCCTCATTTCCTGGTGATAAAGCCATTGTGAGCCACTAGTCCTTTCCAGATTGTGCAAACGTGTAATGAAAGAGCCCACACTGGGTCTGTGGTGCCAGCGATTGGAGCCGTCAGACCAGGAGCAGTGGTTATGGTGTCATTTAGGAGAGTGTTGTCCTGTGGGCCCGTTTGACTGGGAAATAGTGGAATGAGCCCTCGGGGGCCACCGTTTGCTGCTCTTGCCATCAATGATTAGTGCTCATAACAAATTACTGGACCCCGTTAAGAGTTAAGCTCTAGAGATTTAACGCTAGTTTGGCATAAATGTCTGCGTGCGTGATGGGGAGGATTTCGACATGCCACTGTGCTGCTTTTCTTTCTGAATTGGGTGCTTGAGAAATATTTAAGGTTGTCTTATTGTTTTTATAGAGAATTTCCCAAATGTTTAAGGAAGGTCTTTGACTTGTAATCTAAGTCAAGTGATACATAAAACTGCTTAAATTAAACATTTATTAAACAAAACAAGCCTCTCCAATCGGTGCACTTGTATAATTTAAATAAAAAATAATGTATACATTAAATAATAATACACAACAGGTAATCAAAAATATATTATTTTTGCATAAAAACTTACATAAATCAAATAAATAATATAATAAACAAGTAGTGTAACACAGTAGCACCCAGCAATCATACACTGTTATTCTCCATTGTTTTGCTCCTTCGTTTGATCTGGAGTCTAGATTTGTAAGGGAAATGTTGCTCATGCTGTGAATGTGATGACTCAAACTTGTGCTAATGCATGAGTGGAATAAGACTGCGTGGTGGTTATTTTCCAAATCTGTCATTCACAGAATGTAATCAGAAGCAGGAAAAGGCTTCCATAAGTACAAACTGTGCCGGTAATGGCCTTTAAGCTGAAACCAGCATTGCAACCTGTTGCAAAAACAAAATAATATCTGTGCTCTGATATGTGATATACAGGTCAACCAGTTCATCTAGTATTTAGCTTGACCGCCCTGGTAAATGTGCTTGTCCCAGCAGCCTATTTTTTTATGCATGTTTTTTTATTTTATTTATCAGGCTTTAAAATGAGCCATATATACACAATTATACCATTCAGTGGCATTTTGCACATCACTGTATTTTAAAATGATTTATAAGTCACTTTTAAGTAATTCATAAAGTTTAGACCCTATTCAACTTTAAAGGTCATCAAGCTGCTTTTTTTTTGTTTACTGACAACTCAACTTAAAATATGCTTTTCAAAACCTATCCGATGTCAGGCCCTTCTCTGTTATTTTCCAACAAAGAGTTCTTCTGAAGCTTCAAAGTGTTGCATCCAAGTACTGAAGTGTGAATCCGATCTCTCGGCTTCCTTGCAGGTTGTCAGTTGCCAAATACAGCTGTTTTCACACATAAACAGAGCTTCACACGCCAGATGGGAACAGGAGTGTTGTCCCAACACAATGGGAAAAACTGTGCATTTTATTATTTCTCATTATTTCTTCCGGCACAGAACACTTTCTACGAGCGGATGGTAAAAAAAACTGGCAGTGTACGTTACACAGCTGGTTCATACTTTATGAAAATACCCTCCCTCGGGCATCAGTGATAGCACATGCTTTTACAGTGAAGCATGATTTGAAAGTAGTGTAAAATATGAGGTTTACAATCGAGTAAACAACCTCGCTTCCTCAGTTTAGAGACAAATATTTTCCATTGCATGCTAATAATGTATCATATACATGTTCAGGCAAAGTTGATTTGTTATATTTTGGAAGAGGGTTTGACATGCATAACAATGTGAGATTTGATATAGCTGATTACTCCAGTTTTTACATCAGAATGTAAGCATGAATACCACAGGTAAAGTGAAATTGGGGGGGAAATGGCAAAAATCCAGGTGTGTAAAAGCACAACCCAGTCAAACAACTGGGATGTTAGCTTGTTGACACTGATTTTTTTGTTGTTGTAATCAGTGCAAGATCGTGACTGTCAATACACATCTAGATATGAATTTTATCTTTGTTTGTTTTTATCTTTCTTTAATTTAATTAATCTGTGGTGTTGCCTAATGTATATTTTTGACTTGGGCATTTTGATACAGTAGTCTACATTTTGCATATTTTCATAAGAGCCTAATTAATACATTCATTCCCAAGCCATACTTCAGTAAATGCATTCACGCAGAGCTGATGTTAAAATTGGCTAAAGGTTCAATACACTGTTAATATGGTAGCAGATTCACAGTGTTTTCAAATGACAAACTCCATTGTTAAAGCTTCAGTCCATAAGTTTTACACATTTGTCGCCATCTCTGTTTGAAAACCTGTAATTGCAGCTCTGTGTGGAATTATCTTCCGTGCGTGAGGTTGTGATCCATTGTTCCGGCACGGCTCCAGCATGGATGAATCTAATGTTTGAAGGTGAATGTGTAGCTGTCAGTCAACGCACCAGTGTGAATACTGTACTCCGGAATCACAGATTCTAACCTATGTCTTAGAATATATGACCCTAATAAGAATTTTCACCATATATTGCCATCTGAACAAGTAAATAACAAGTCTGCCACATTTGTTCTGACCAACTGAGGAAAAAAAGAATTATAATAAATCACGCTACCAATGGTGATTTAATGTAAAGATCGATTAGCTCATGTCACATCTAACCATGCAAATTATTATTATCGTTATACTTTTTTCTTAAATTATTAATGTTAACAACATCAGCATTGCGTGACTGAGTATAGTATGTGTTAGCATGCAGATTTCAATTTCTGTACAGTCTAATCTAATTGTCATACCATTCAAATTTCATATTAATAAATAATACATTCTTTTAACCCAAAAACATAATGCTCCCAGCAAACAGCAAACTAATGCTCCCTTCGAACTGATTTTCTTTAAAATAAAAATTTAATTAAAAATCTTGTGTAATCCCAGGCTATCTGTAATCAGAAGCACATTTAAAACTGGAATATCATTTAATTTCCTCCACATGTGTTTCATAAGCACATAATGCTTTCTGAATTACAATCCGCCATCAAAATTATACATTTAATTATTCTAGCTGCTGTGAGAAAAGGCTATAAATGATCCGCCACCTGCAGGATCCTCACATGCGATAGCTTAGTAGGGACAACTTCTTTATGTTTACAGATGTGACGTAATGCAGCAGCATGCTTGAATTTCCCGCGAAAACCTACCCGTACCACTCAAATTAGAAAACATTATTATAACTAACCGTTGTGAATCGGCTAAAGTAAGGTGATAGTTTCGAACACTGCTGGTTATGTACTTGCTCAAATATTGATTTCAAATAATTTTAACCCAAAAAAGTTACGTACTGCAGCTTTAAATCTGGCTTCCATTAGCATCTTGTTTTGAGGGAAATATCATGTTCTTGAAACAACACCCTAATGCTTTTTTCCTCGTGGCTGGGCAAATAGTTGTTTTAGTCCGTTGTACTTTGGATCCTATGGTTTCATGTGTTATGTTTTTCTGAATTGCCTGGAAAATATACTCCACTCTTTTTGACAGAATATTAAACAAATGATCTTCTGACAAATTATTCAATGAGAGAAAAATAATCATTTGTCAAATCGTACTCTTATTTGCCTTTTTGATCAGTTCTATACTGTCAAAGATGGTTTTCATTTATTTTTCACAGTGAGATAAATGTATTTTATGACCCTACAGTTCATTACATGAGTCAGATTTTAGACAGTTCCTTCACACATTCCTTTTAGATTATTTGTCATGCTAACCTTGCATAAAACTCGTTTAGCAACACTTATCTGGCAAAGTAAGTTTTATGCATCCAGAAATAGGTTACGACAGAAAAAAAGTCACATTATAGAGTCAGACAGGTGGAGGCTTGGCATCTCTCCTGTTTAAGGAAAGGCCTCTGATTCCAACCCACAAATCAGTAATATGTCACCACATTCAACTTAACTTAGCTTTAGTTTACACAGCCCTAAATGTTAAGAACTGTGGAACTATTAGTAAAAGTGACCCCCTTGTCTTAGCATATTCGATTAAAATACAACTAATTTTAAAGGATTTGTGACCTTGTTTTTTTAAGCAGGTCTTGTAAAGATATCTCACACACACACACACACACACACTGTTGACCAAAGGTCAGTATGGTTTCCGGCACCCAAAAAAATGTTGAGCCACGATTGTAATCGGAGTCTCAGCAGTCACTTCCTTTTGTCTCGCTGTCCAAACACAATCTCCTCCTGAGGAATAACAAAGCAATTTCAGCACTCTGTTGTGACATTCCTCCTGCCTTTGTGTTGGATAATTGGCCAGAATGCTAGTTTGCAGGGTGATGTGGTAATAAGTGCTACAAACCCTAGAGAGATGTAAATGAATTGGGGCTGCAGCGATTTGTTGACGTCATCGATTACGTCGATTTATTAAAATATGTCGATTAGCATGGAGTGCGTCGGCGCGTCGCACCTTTAGCCACACCTATTACGCAAGCCAGCAGTTTTCCCTACTTAAGACTGTTTTTCTGCCATGTTTAACACAAACAAGACTCTAGAGCAGAAGGTAAAGGCTAGTATTGCAACACTTCACTTCATAGAGTGTTCATAGAGCATTTTTATTATCATACGACTGTCAAAACCACATGTATATAGCCGACCTGATGCCTTTACATTGTCAGGATTCACAACCGCATTCAAAGCTGCGCTGAATGAATGGAACAGCACGGGACATCGAGTTGCCTATATAATCTTTCATTTAAATTTTTCATTATTTGTTATTTCCTTTTCTCTCTTTTCTTGTTATTATCTTTCTTTGTTTATTGTCATTTTCTTTTCGTTGTTGTTGTTGATATAATTTTTTGTGAAGTGTTAATTATGAGAAAAAGTTTGAATAAAATAAAAGATTAATAGCAAAAGTTACTGTTATTATTTATTGATGGTTTGACTAAAGAATTCATCAACTGGAAAAAATTATAGAAAATGAAAAATAATCGATAGATTAGTCGACTAATCGGAAAATTAATCGACAGATTATTCGACAATAAAAATAATTGTTAGCTGCAGCCCTAAAATTAATTATGGTCCATACATTATATTTGAAAGATACATCACATTATTCTGTTAGTTCATGTGATCACATCTTCTGTATTGCTCTACAATCCATCTACAAATTTTATTTTTTTAATATATTTTTAAAACTCAACTTTCCAAGAAAAATTATCACTCGCAACTGTTGCTATGTGATATGGACTTGATTTTATTCTATGACGTTAATCTTAGGATAAATAAATACATTATTTCTTGGTAGATCATATTATTTTTTATATTATTCTACTACTATATTTATACAGTATTATATGATAATCATTTGATAGCACAAAATTGTCAGGTAAATATCTGCTCGCTTGCATGCATAAGATTTAGAGCTGATGTATGTGTGTTATGAGTAGGGATGGGTATCGTTAAGGTTTTTCTGGAAATGTACTACTCTTATCGATACTGCTTATCGATCCGGATTTACTTGATTTTTCTTATCGTCTTTTGTTATTTATATATTTAGCACATACATACATACATACACATATATGTATGAAATATATATTTCTATGATAGATTAGTAGCTTAATTAACATGCTTTATAATTCTGAAATGTTAAATGAAATATTTCATTAAATAAATATCAAAGATAATTTTTATCTTAAAACAACCAGTGTGCAGGCATTTTACATAGTGTTTCTATACACAATCATAAGAACTGCACAGACATGTCCTCCGAAATTTGAAAATAAACTGACAAATATACCATTATTAAAGTAAAAAGGTATAGGCGCTTAAGGAATGTCGTGAATGGCTGCTCTCTGCTTAAGCCTCTTGAATGAAGCACCGTCCCACCGGAGAAGCCTCAAAGTGATGTCAAATATCTTTAGATCTGAGGCATGGGCCAGTGCTCCCCATAGTTTCTACATGTATTGATAGTTCTGCTTATTAAAGCTATTACTTTATTCAGATTACATGGGGAAGGGTTATCCAGTAACTGGATTAGTCTTTTGTTTTTTGATTAACTTGTCTGTTCATACACCCCAATCTGTCAGTCTAAGACAAAATATTGACACACACTTTTCTCCCAACTGTTCTCTTTCACTTTAAGATATAAACTGTGTTTTAATTAGAATACTCTCAACTTCATTGCCCGTCTTATTGTGTGTATTTGATCGCTTGGATGAGATGTTAAACACAGTGTAATTTGCCTGTCAGTTTTAACCACGGCCTGTGTTTGTAGTCACACACACACACACACATCACTGTTTACTTTGAACACACACACACTTACACACATTCGCGTTGGGAGTAAATTGAAGTCCCACACTTCAGCCTGGGTGAACAGTGCCTCTCAACAAATTGTACTTTTAACCGTTTCTTCAGCATCAAACATGTCCAGCAATTTAGTCCATCTGTAAAGACTGCATTTTACAACAATCGACAGAGATTGATCTGATTCTGAATGGAATGTTTTGGTCAAGCAGGATTATAAACTAATACCTGCCTTGTGCCAAATATGACTGGCGTCTGACTCCAATTTTACTCTATTTTCATAATATATGATAAAATTATCAAATTGTAAGAACTCAATTTAATATAACAGCCACAGGATGAGCATGTTTTAATGGTTAGTTCTCTCTTCTATCATAAACAGGGCAATCTTTTTTAAGATTTTGTGAAACTCCTCCACGTACGATCTGAATTATGCCACCAAAACAAAATGTGAGAAATGTAATCTGACCTAGAGTTTGAACAGTTATTGCACATAAAACAGCTGGTGACTCTGTTTGTCAGAATTTGCAAGATATGTATGTATATAATAAAATATAATAAATTTAATGTGTGTTTATACTTAATTTCTCCAGTACACTAACAGAATTTTAACTGGCTGGGAAATCTTCCTAATTCGGTCTTTTATAATTTAGCAAGAAAGTTAAATACCGGGTTTGGTTACATTTGCTTTCTAGTTATGAGCATACACACATTCAGTGCAGATCCTCGTTGTCTGTCTGGAAATGTTTGCTGTGCATAATCGCAGAATCTTGAAAGCTGATTTACTTGATTTTCCTCCTTTATCTATGACTGCCTGAATACATTTACATTCATGTATTTAGCACACGCTTTTATCCAAATCAACTTACAGGCTAAAAGTTTTTTTTTTTTTATCAGTATGTGTATGTGGGTGAACCCACAACCTTTGCGCTGCTAACGCATACTCCCTACCACTGAGCCACAGGAACAATATCAAAGATTATTTCTATCTTAAAACAACCTCCTGAACTTTTCACCAGTGTACATAGTTTCTTGCAGAAAAGCAATAATTGCACAGACTTGTCCTCTCCAAATTTGAGGGCAGGTTTTTCATGATGCTCCCACAGGAGCTTATTGATACTGTAAAAGGTATCACCGAATGTCTTGAATGGCTGCTCTCTGCTTAAGCCTCTTGAATCTCATAATTACATGGAGAAGTTCAAGACGTGATGTTAAGGGCTTTGTACAGCATCTTTAGACCTGAGGCATGCTGAGTTTCTCCCCTCTATTTAAAGCCCACCCTCTTCAAGTTCTACTTAGAGCTGAAATGCTGTATTTTCTTTACATGGGGGAAGGGTTATCCAGTAACTGGATTAGTCTTTTTGTTTGGTTATTCCTACTTGTCTGTTCATACACCCCCCACCTTTCAGTCTGCTTGTTTTTTCTCTCACTTCCCTCCATCCCCTTTCTTCTCTTCCTGGCTTTCTTTTTCAAACTGAATATTCTTAATTAGAACTTACTCTCAACTTCCAAGTAGATTTGTCTTCAAATCACATCTGGATGAGATGTTTAAACACACAAATTTACTCTCTGTGTGTATATCACCATTATATCACTTGTATTAGTATTTTATAGTAATCACTGTTTACTTTGAAGTTGAAACTTAACATTCCTGACGTTGGGAGTAAATTGAAGTCCCGGGAGCGGCTTGAAGGGGGGGCAGGTGACAAAGTGCTCCGTTTCAACAAATTAGAGCACCGTTTCTTCAGCATCAATGGATGCACCAGAAATCATCTTTGCTGATTTGTGCTCAATTAAATTTCGTTTAGTTTGTGAATGTTGGGAGATGATTTAACTCATATGTATCAGGATTATAAACTTAATAGTGCCTAGCACCAAATATGTTGTCTGACTCCATATTTTTTGTTTCATAATATATGATCAAATTGTAAGAATTCCAATCTGACCTTCATTAATATAATTGATGAGCAATTCAAATCTTAGATCAAACCTGCCTTCCAAAGTAAGCATCACAACAATCTTTTTTTTAAGATTTTGTGAATTTGTCAAATATTCCTTTAATTGTGCCACCAAAACAAAATGTGAGAAATGTAATTTAATATGTCTGAACAGTTTTTTGACAGTCACCATGACTTGAGCTGTTTGTCAAAAATATGCTAATATATTATGTATAATAAAAAAATATAGCTTTAATTTTACACCTAAATTATACACTGGGAATTTTCTGGCTGGGAAATCTTCCTAATTTACTGATTATTGGCAAGAAAGTTAATTTTCACTATTCAGTCTGGGAGGTTTGGTTTTCCTTCATTTCTTTATAAATACAGGTGTTTCTGAACTTTCACTGATGCTGTATCTCTTGTGCATTATTAATCCTTTCTGTTGTGAAATTAACGACTGTATCTTTCTGCTCCTAATGATACAGGAAGTCTACTGCAGAGGGATGTCCACTCAGGAATGTCACTGACCGTAATGTGACCCGTGAAATTTCATTTAGTCATTGCCTTTGGATCTGATAGATGGTCTACATGCTAAAAACTGTTGTTCAGGATGTGGTGCCCTCAACATGCTTTGACTTGTATCAATCGTGCCCATTATCTCCCTGCCTAGCCTGTCATTGTACTGAGTCTGATACTTTCCTGAGCTTTCCTGCAGCCTTGTTTTCACCAGTGGATAGCAGCTGTCTTGTAGCTGTTTACGTTCAGTTAGCAGAAAAGCAATAATTGAAAAAAAGAGGAAATTAATCCAAAGCCAGGTTTTTCATATGCTCCCACAGGTCATTTTGATACTGTTGATATCAGCGATCACTCGTCATGTGGAAATGAAGTTCAGCTTTCTGTAGTCCTTCTTTCTCATAATTACATGAATGGGTTCAAGACGGATTTAAGGGCTTTGTACAGCATGCCGCCTGGACCTTATAAAATGCTGAGTTTCTGCAGAAACAAATATTTAAACATTACATATGTGTAATGCTAGAGCTGAAATGCTGTATTTTTGTCATGTCTACAGTAAATCACATTGTTAAAATAATGTTTTAACTTATTTGGTAATGATATATAACTCTGGCTAATTAATATGTCAATATTTGATAATATTGAAATCCATAATCTGAATCTATTTGTTGTAAAACCATATTCTAAAACTGTTTATTTCCAGCTTCCAAGTAGATTTGATTCTCAAATCACAGTGTGTACTGTACAGTTTGAACACACAGTATGTGTTGTGTGTATATCACCATTATATTACTTGTATTACCCAGTATTTTATAGTAATACATTGTTTATGGTCTGTAACATAAAATGAAATCTCGAATGTTCACCAAGGCTGCATTTATTTGGTCAGAAATAAAGTAAAAACAGTAATATTTTGAATTAAATTACGTCAGTCTTCATTGTCACATGATGCTTCAGAAATCATTCTAATATGCTGATTTGGTGCTCAATTAACATTTCTTATTAGTATAAATGTTGAAAAGAGTTGATTTATCATATGTATCAATATATAAATGTTTAAGAGTGCTGATTCATATTTTTGTGGATACCATATGTTTTTGTTTTTAAATATTAAAATAACATAATTTATTTGAAATGGAAATCTTTTGTAACATTATAACTTTTGATCAATTATGCATCCTTGTTGAATAAGTGTTAATGTCCCCAAACGTTTGAATGGTACTGGACATTTTTCTTATAAAGTCAGAAATGGTGCACTTCATTGACATGTTTTGGTGTGAGAAGCAGTTGGCCGTTGGTTCCTATCAGCTTGTTTTCAGATAAGCAGAGACGAGGCACCGGTAGTGTTAAGGATCTTGTAGCTGTCAGACGATAGCGTCAGAGGTTAGTAATTAACATTCAGGGTCTGCTGAAGCTCCTCTCTTCTGTCTGTCAGATGTCTGGCCATGTGATTACACTATTCAGTCTGGGAGTTTTTTCCCTTCATTGTCCATTGAAAATATGCAGAGTAAGAACAATACATTACAGTGTTGACTGCCTCCCAGATGTCACCAAATAATATCTTGGTTCAACTGTATCTTTCTGCTCCTAACGATACAGGAAGTCTCTTGCAGAGGGATGTCATTTACAATTCAAGACATTGCAAAGTTGAAAAGAATGTGTCTGCTGAAGATGATTGTAAAAACTGTTGTTCGTGTTGTGGAACAATCATGCTTTGAGAAAGTAGTATCAATCGTGTCATTATCTGCCTGCCTTTTAGCCATTTTCTGTCCTGAGTCTGGATACTTTCCCTGAGCTTTCCTGCAGCCTTGTTTTAGCCATAGCAGCTGTCTTGTAGCTGTTTACGTTCAGTTAGTTTTCAGGGCCAAATTTAGTCCCAGCAGACTGAACTAACCTGACTTACTTCCATTCTTTTTTTGTCCTCAGAGTTTGCTAGTATAGCATGTGCTTGATGTTCTGCCTGGCATCAAATAGCATTTTAAAGTTTGTTCTCATTAGCATGCCTAGCATACTCTCCTGAGCCTTCACACAGCCAAAGACAGTATGAGGAGGAAGAGAGTGACCACTCATAGAAAAATGAATGGGGGGAAACACAACACTCAGTATCGTGGCTTCAGCAAACAACTTCTTGTCATCAGTTAAATTGGCCTCTTTTATTAATGCATCACTTGGTTGGTGTGCGTTTATATTATGTACAGGTATATATTATAATTTAGGTCACACTTAATTTTAAGGTTCAGTTCTCACTATTTACTATGTCTGTTGCCTCAAACTCCCAATATGCTGATAATTAATAGTTATTAAGGTAGGCCTAGTTGTTAAGTTTAGATATTGAGAATTGTTCCCTAAACTTAAATGTTTCCATAATTTATTATATTGATTTTAACATTTAGATTTTTTATTTATTTAATAATTGTATATAATATGTATTATATTGTTACAATATATATGAACTTACTATATACAATTAAGAATTATTATTTGTATTATGTTTTAATTATTGATAATATAAATTATTGTAAATGTGTTGTTTTATATATTTTTACTATTTATATCTTCTGACATACAAAGGCGAAATGCAGCAGTCATGCCAACACAAAAGCTGAACATGTTTTTTATTTTTAAACATTTAGATTTTATTTTTGACATTTTAATGTACATTCCACATTCAGTTTTCTCTGATTTTGTTCATGGATAATAAGCCAAAGCTAAACCCATCTGTCACAGGAAACAATGTAGTCAAATGCCATGTTGTACAATTTTGGACACAATTCTGCCATCAAAAAACATATATTTCTGGTATTATATATTTCTGGTATTATAAAGGCATGTTTTTTTTGGTCATAGTCAAATTGGCCATCTTGAATGTTTAGTGTGATATGCTCATTGATGAGCCTTTACAGTGAATCCTCTATAGCTTTGTGAACATAAAATAAATATTCACATTGGGGTAAATTCTTCATTCAACTTTTGATCAACTATCTTATATAGTCTTGTTGGTATAGCGATACAGGGTTGGGTTCAGTACTGCATGCAGTCATATGATTGGTTAAAACTCAAAACTTCTCTTGACTCTTGTGGATAACATGCTGGTTTAGACTAAACAATCGCGATGATCTTAGATGAAAATCTTCAAAACCCTTCAGCAACATCTACAGCTGTGATAAGAGCAACGAATGAGAGACTTTGGATGATTTTGTCTATTAAAGTAGAGATATGTCTCCTTCCTCTTATCACTCTCAAAAGGACCCTTTGAAAAGAGCAACTATCCCCTTTGGATCTGTGCTGTATCTTTTTTGCTCATGTAATGGCTGTTATCAGCGGTCCTGCTGATGGCTGGCTCTTTGCACTGTGTTTTATTAAGGGAACAGCTGAGGGTGACGGACAGGAAGTTGCCAGCTGATTGTTAAACCTTATTGGAAATGAACACTGTGGTGTTATGGTCCTGGTGTTTTAAATATCACACTTGTCAGCTTTAATATATTTGAGCCTCTCAATGTTGATAGTCTGACACCTTATTACTTAAAGGTAGGGCTAGGCAATAATTCAATATCAAAATATATGGCGTGGGTGTTTTATATGAATGTGTCTTTGAAGGGAACTGACTGTCTTCAGAAAAGTTTCGATGACATTTTTATTTCATCTGATAAAGTAGCGTTTATGAGCACAGTGCAGCTTTGTGAACAGCCGTTACTGGAGAAACCGAGCGCCTCCTACTGGCAGAGATTGAATTTGCATTTTCAATAAACCCGTCTCCAGCAACGTGTTTTTGTCGTTGCTCACTCTTTTATTTTTTCTGTTTTCTGCAGCAACTATGAGCACTTTTTATATTCTGGCTGAAGCACTTTTGTTTTATTCTATAATAATAATCAGCCTATGTTATAGATTAAAGTTAAAGATATTAATATTAATTAGTTGAGTCTGAGGATACACAGAGCAACTTTTTGAGCAGTGAGCCATCAGGGGTCAACCAGTTGAGACCGGGCCCACGACCGATCTAAAGTATCCAGATGTATTAAAGTATCCAAAACTGTTACCCATTCTCAATGGGAAATTTCCCAAGCAACATTGCTCAAAAAAGTTGCCCTGTGTATCATCAGCATGAGAGTCTTATGTTTATTTGTGAATGATTTTACATTTCTTCTTTGTATGAAGGCTAAATACAAATAAAATGTCAACATTTATTTATCTGTTTTTATTTCTAAAATATTACATAGTTTTGTAGGAGGAGGTTTCATAGACTTAAATAAAAAATATATATTATTTGTTTAATAATTACAATTCATTGTGCAGAAGTGTGTGGGAGCAGACATCCTTTGTGGGTGTTCATTTTTTTTATTGTTCATATTGATAATTAAATGATATTGTATCGACCAAATTATATTGTGATATAAATTTTTGCCATATCGCTGAGCCCTGAAAATTCTGTCTTCATGTATTCATCTCCATCTTCCTTCCAAACCTATTGTTGGGTGAACCATCTACTTTTTCTTGGGTTATTTCAAAGCAATAGTACAGTTTCTTGCACATTGCCAAAATTGGGAAATAAGTCATCAGTTTGTGATCTCATCATCCATAGACCCTGACCTATTAAAACCACAATCCCAGCCGTAGCCGAACTCGGGGCTGTGGGAATGGGACAGAGTGAGCAGTTTAGGCCCGAGAGAGGCTCCTGACCTCCGGAGGCACCGTTGAAGGAAGTTCTCTGGACTGTTTGGGGGGTATAATTTGTCTGATTTGTTGCACAGGAAATAATGAAATGCCTCATGGAGACCTTTCTCCTAATTATAGACACAGTCTGCGTGTTTATGTGTGTGTGAATGTGACAAGATGGAAAGAGATGCATTGCGCAGGCATGCAGATGCTTGCAGTGTAATTTTACCTTGTTTATTGTAAGGAACCGTCCTCTTATAGTAGGCCTAGATGTAAAGAGAGAGTGAAAAAAAGAGAAGAAACCATAAACAGATAATTATGGAGAATGTGTCCAACACACCAAGTGCTTTACACACAGGAGACTGAAATTCTACACTGAAATCCTCTTGTCACTGTCACCCGTGAAGACCTTTACCACAGCTGCTCTCGATAAGTTCCACTCAGCAGACACACATTTGACACGTATGACCTTGAGTTTTTAATGTGAGCAGGTAACTCAGTTAGCTATGGTTACGCAAACAGGATGCTTGTTTTTTGCCAAAGCATATTTATTAATTTCCTTCTCGTTTTGACACATATTTGCATGTTCAACTAGGCATGAGCACCCAAACCCTTCATTACACCAATGATTAATCTTTTTTCCTAGCAAAATTCAGTTATATTTACACATGAAACAATTTATTTGTTTAAATACATTTTATTTAATTTCCATTTAATTTCCATTAATTTAAAGTGTCAAAGTCATGGAAACTTCTAGTAAAGTAATTTGTATAGTCATTATTTTAGTTCTGTAGAGTTTTGAAAATTCTACCATTGAAATTGTTGTTTGAATGCAGTCACTACAAAATGTGTACACATATAATGTATGTATATATATATATATAATATTGTGTCTGTGTAAATGTGTATGTGTGTATATATAGGGACGTTTTTGAGTTTTGAAATGCATTAGCTTAATGCATTTTATTTAATTGCAATTTAATTTACACTTAAAGTCATAGATTCTAGTCAAGTTGATTTGTATAGTCATAATTAGATTAGTTATGCACATACTTCTATTGTGTGTGGGAGAAGTTTTTAATTTGTCATGCTCCTTTTGACACTGATTTTTCTTTGAGTGTGATCTCTAGTCTATAGCATTTATGACTAGTGGTTTAAATATTTCAAGATTTCAGAGTTGGCTGATGGACCCTGATGATGTTGGAACCCTGAGAAGTCGGATGTTTAAATAAAGGATGTGGTAAATAATATCAGGGATTGTTATTTCTTTGACCCTTCACTTATCAGTGATCCATCTCTTCTTGAGAAAGCCCTTAAAATATGACATACCCCGGCACAGGGAGGGTTATTTGAGGAGGAGGGCTGAATGAGCAGCTTGGCAGCACTTCAGTAACTGTTTATGCAGCTGTTGCATGTCCTGCATCCATGTTTAAACATAAATCTGTTTATCTGTTTAGGATAATACATCCTCCTCCCTTTTGCCAAGTTCAACTCCTCTAGAAAGGTTCGAGATTTTTGTCGGTTTAGAAAGAGGACGTCGCATCATGCCTAGATTTTGTCAATGTAAAGTAATGAGTTTATCATTAACTCTTCTATACTGTACATGTGCAGACCTGAAGGAATGAGAAGAGGCGTTTCCTAATTTTGCCCTCATATCCTTGATTGAAATGTTGTTTGACTGATTGATGTATTTGCAGATGTCCTTTTAATTGCATTCCATGAGTTCTCAGGCTGACTTTCATACACACTTTTACTATTTTTAATGCTAGACTGAACAAGACCAGACTAGTTAGCACTTAGCTTCTCAGGCTGTCTAGAATCAACAAGCTACCACCATGTGTAGAGTTATAATGCAAGAAAAGACTAGTCAACCACAAAGACTTGTCTATGAACACTGTCTGATGTGGTTCGTAGGAGGCTGTGATGTGTGGCTGGTGTCACTGTGCGTCTGCACTGCAGCGTGGTTTAAAACGCATCAATACCTTGAAGCTTTGCCTTAAAGCTTCATCTCCAACCAGTGATGACAGAGTTTGGCTTCATAGAATAGTACTCAAAGTAAACCGCATATTTAGAACTTGATTTTACTTAATACTCTACAATGATTTATGGTTGAGTTGAATTAAAATGTAATAAAAAAATAAAAAGAAAGCAAGGAAGCAAGAAAAATATATTAAGAGAAAGAAAGACAATTACAGGGCAGTGATACAGTCAATAGAAATGCGCATTATGGCTGCATTCAAAGTTATTGTTTGGGATTGACAGCAGTTGCTTACAGGTGAGAGACTTTAAATGTTTTATTTATTCAGCAGATTAAAACATCTGCTTGAATACATATCTGTATATGAATGAACAGCTGAAGTCACAACCGCATTCAGGACACGAGAGTGACCGAATCAAAAATGGCGTCATAACACCGGGAAGTTTTATCACAGCTGACAGACCGTTTTTAAACAAATGAGCCCAGTCGAGGCTTGTCCTATCATCATACAGTTAAATAACTAACAATGACTTTAAATGCATTGTTAGCGAGTGCAGAGAGCGCGTTTGGTGCATGGCTGCACACGTCTCATAGCTCACGCGATCACGCCCACGGCACTGACGGCAGCTCCGGTGGATCTTCAGATGAACACGAATAATTTCTACTTCTCCATCTCTCTGGGTGAATTAAACCCGTCATGATTATATAGGCAAATTGATGTTTCGTGCTGTTCCGTTCATTAAGCGCAGCTTTGAATCCGAGAATGCGGCTGTGAATCCTGACAATGTAATGGCGTCAGTTCGGATATATAAATGCGGTTCTGACAGTCCTATAATAATATGTTCTATGAACGCAACTCTTTGAAGTAATGTTGCCATACTAGCCTTTACATTCTGCTCTAGATTCTGGTTTTGTGTTAAACATGGCTTATGTCTTTCACTTATTTATTTGATATTAATTACCAATCTTTTTTGTCTGAGCTCAATTTTTGTCTCATCTTAGCCAAAAAGTTTGTCAGGGAACAATTTTTAAGTTTCAGTTAAGATTTCAGTAATGTACTTTTTAAGGTTGCAATTAAGTAACCTATTAAATAAAAGTAATCAATACATTATAAAATATTTTTTGTTGATTCAATTTAGCCAATCAGTGTTGTAAATTAGACTTTATACTTGGTGTACACAATTGTTCTTTATACCGAGAACCATCTATTTATATTGATTACTGCTTATACACACCTGTATATTTGTGTGTCTACATTATATCACCCTTCAGCTCTGTACATATTGCAGTTGAACACTGAAAGACCCATATTGGTTGACCTCTATGCACAAAAAAACAGTATATAGCCTAGAATGTGTGACCTATAACAGTTTTGCAAATGTTTTTTGTTTGTCCCTTTTGACTTCTAGGCTGTGCAGTCAGGGTGGGCCTATTGACCCTGTTTTATTGTGTGTTTGCCCTGGTTTCTCACACTGTAACACACATTTGTAGCCCCGTGTGATCTTAGGTGGCCATCTCTTTCAAAGCTCACAATAGCTTGTTTTTGTTTTTTTTCAATTCACTTCTCCTGTTTGGCTTGAATAGTGTGAAGCCAGTTACTCCCAATTTGTGTAGAAATATCATGATTGTAATCAAATTATATATTTGATTCGAAATCTCTTGATGTTAAGTAAAGTCTTGAGTTGTGATTTAAGATTTATTGATTTAGTAGTCCTCATGACTTAACCTTTCATTCTCTAGAATTTGCTTTATTAAGCGATGTTTGGGTTTCGTTATCCAGAGAAATACACACCAACACGCATGTTCGTGTCAACGCCGGCCATTAGTGATTCTCACACCAATGGCCCATGGTCTGTCTGCTCTGAAACGAGTCAGGGGGCCTCAGGCATTAAACTCAATCATTACTTCCCATCCTCCTCTCTGTTTTTCTTCCTGCCGCCTCCACCCTGGCCGGAGAGCCCCCCTAGGGGTCCCCGCGCTCCCCTCAGAGCTCTACACTCCCAGAGCTCAACACCTTAATACTGTTGACTTCTCAGTAAAGAGCAAACAGCAGCTCCTGAATAGGTTTTAAAGTTTAGGTGAAGATGGATCATTAATACAGGGCGGCTTAAATGGCTCTTATCAGTAGGAATTCATGAGGATTTAACTCATAAGTCAAGAAACTTGAGCAGCTTGTGGATCTTATGGAAAATATATTGTCATTATTGGAATGGAAAATGCCTATTATTTGACTGTGTAATGTACTATTATTAATAATAATAATATGCTGTCTAATAGACTATAGTTTTATTAAATCCTCTGGAACTAATATGCATAACCGCATATGTAATAAGCTTTTACAGCAGTTTGAAGAGAAACTTACTGAGTTGTTTTTTTGTGTGTGTTTAGTTTTTGACATTTGGTGTTTTCCAACAAAATCTTTTGTGCAGTGTACAACCCTACTAAGCTCATATATTGGATTGTGATTGTCGATCAGTATATGATTTTTGAAAACCCCGTGCTCGTATCCTATAGAGCATGGTTATAAACATGAATACAAATGAAGTTAACAGTGGGAGATCCTGTGAAGAAAATTCATACTTGCGATACTTGCGAAACAGAAAAAAAAAACATCAGGCAACACAATAAATCAAAAGTGCTACCAAAACCTAATAATGATTTGATGTACAATTTACACTCCATTCATGCCAGTTTGGACCCCCATGCAAATGCAATAGTAGAAACGCAAAAGATATACATAGAAGTTCAGGTTTCAGATAAGTGGGAAAGTTCACGTTTGTCAACCATCTTCTTGATGTCTAGTGTGACTGTCTTGATGATTATATCGCTTGTCCAATAAGCAGAAGAGCTGTTTGTTTGTTTTTGTTTTGTTTTTTGCTTTTGCGTTATCATATCATATGCTCTCTTATTCATTCCACAAAGGGCTGTGGGCTCGACTATGAATTCTGCCGCATTCCTCAGATTCCTCTATTGTATTGCAATGCATGCCACCCTCCTTCACTCCACCCATCTGCTGTAAAATTGGTAGTATAAACTGGTCAGTTCCAGTTCTGATTACTGATTAGTTTCTATGTAAATTCTCACAATCTACTTCTCTCACTGTTTTCTCCATGTGCACTGTTGTGGGTAACAGAAAGGGAGGTGTCTGTGCTACTTGGTTTGCAAGTTAATTTGAGCTTGACTGTTGTTGGGAAGCCATGTTTTTACGTCATCGTGACTTTCTCAAGTCTTGGAAGTTACTTAAAGTTCACTGGTTAATTAGAAGATTGAGCAATAAATGTTAGATCGACAAGTGTTAGAGTTCTCAAAACAATATGGTTATTTAACAAGATTAGACTAGGGGTTATATAATTTGTCCATTTTGGAAATCAGATGTGAGTAACTACAGACAGCTGTTTACCGCCATTGCCAGGAAATAAGGCTTGAAAGCCTGTAAAAAATTTTGAACATTGTTTCTTTGAAAATTTGGTTGATTTGTGTGAAGGGTGGAACAATTGACAAGTTTGCAAATGATGAAATACGCATCAGTTTCCACTGTCAACTGGAGTAAACCCAGCTGTGCTTATTTTGAGAATATGAATATGTATCACTATCAGAAAATGTATTTGAGTTTTATTATATATTAAGGCTATTTTTTATCCCAAAATATATACATTTAAAATGTTATCCAACTTAATTATTACTAATAAATAATTATTTATACCTCTGTGAAATGTTTCAAGAAGTGTGTGAGCTTTCAGTACAGTTTGTGCTGTCCAGGCTGATGGTGTGTGTTATGGGAGTGTGGACGCTAACAGATGTTTGACATATCTCCCAGCAGGCAGATGGTGAAAAATTATGTACAGGAAAAAACTGTCATGCCCACACTTTTAAAAAGTCCAAGCCGTCATTGTTCATCCCACCACGGAAGAATGCAGTGAGGTCATGAGAGGAAGACTAATTGGGTAGTAGCTTTGGGCTGAGGTTTTCCATCCGGACAGCCCCCCACTCATACTCACACAGCACCCCCTAATCCTGCTGCTTCCCTGAGTGTCTCCCTCTCTCTCTCTCTCTCTCTCTCTCTCTCTCTCTCTCTCTCTCTCTCTCTCTCTCTCTCTCTCTCTCTCTCTCTCTCTCTCTTGGGCACCTCAGGCTGTGTTTGAGAGGTTTGAATGAGTGCTGAAGGAATACAGCGAGAGGTCCAAGCTTACAGTTACCTCACCTCACAGATCGAATTTCTCCTGGAACAGAAAGTCATAGTTGAAATAGTTTTTAAAAGCTGGGTTTTTATTTTGTTTGCAGCAAATCTGGATTCTTTCAGGGTCAGTCTTACAAAGAGTCATATTTAACACCAAAAACAATCGTTAGCTTTTTACTGTGGTATTTCCATGACAATAAAGTGCATTATCTCATACTGTACATTTTTGAGATCCTTAATTTTCTTTCTGGAAACTATTTTAAAATGTACAGATTAAATAATTTGAAGTGATACGGTATTTAATTAATAACAATAATAATAATTATTAATATGATTGCCTTTTAAATTATTGATTAATTGATTTTTGAGTAAAATATGAATACAGTTTCAGAAATGTTTTATTTGAGATGAATGTTGAGCAATGGTCAACTATTGAGAAATAGGTCTCCCTAATGACAGAGGGCTGTTGTGAACTGAGGCAGGCCCAAACATACAGGATGTAGCTCAATTCCAATTCCTAGTTCTCGTGGGGATTGCCAGAAACAGAGTGAATGATTTTCCCGCACCGTAAATCTCTCTCTACTAAAATGTCCACCACATTACATTTAAGTATGGCTTCTAATCAATTTAGCCATGATTAAATAATTCGCACTGCAGTAAACTCACAACAGTAAAGCTTTCAGAGTTGTTTGGATAACGCAGCCACTTAATCAGAGTTTTACTCTGTCTTGTAAACAGCTTTGTGAATTACTGTCGTCCCCTGCGAGCCAGTCAGCCTGGGGCCCGAGACTCCATTTACTGCTTTGTTGAACGAATGCATCTTTCTTTTGTTTTAACAGAGCTCTAGCTCAATTGTCGTAGGTCTTTATCACCTCAAACATCTCCAATATGGCTTGAAGGTATGCTGAAAGGTGTGAATTCATAGTATGGCCTTTGGCAACCTTTTTTTCTCTCTGCTTAACCAAGGAATGTCAATCCTGAATGGAATCCCTGATTGCAAAGATCTGGATCTCACCTTTGAAACTATGAATGGGCTGAACTCCCCCCACACAATGAGACCTGTGCATTAGTGTTTCGTTTGTGATCCGAGGTTATTTGGTGTTTGTTTTAAGATGATTTAATTGAGGCCATGTGATGGTTGCTTACCAACAAGACTGACCATGTTAATGTGATTTTCAGAGCCGGGCCTCTTGAAGCGCCTCCTTTTGAAAGGAGACTAGTCAACGACCTCTCCATTTCAAAAGGCTTTTCAGTTTAGTCATTTCCCCCATAAAACTTGGATTTACCTTCGCCGCACAAATAAATGCATTTGACACTTCTTCTAAAGGCTAAATCTTTTGCCCTCTGCCTTGCCAAGCAAGCACGCACAAGTCCTTTGAGAACAAGTCCCTCTTCTTCATTAGACTGGCATTCCTAACAAAGATTTAGTTTTTGTGTTTTCTTTACACTCGCTCTAATCAGAGGCTGGCCAGCTTGTTTAAGGAGGAACTGCTTAGCTGCCATTGAAGACTCTAGTGGGAGTGAAAACTCAAGGATGTAGAGTATCTCTTCAATAATTAAATATTTTTTTACCCTCGGTTCCTGAATTTAGTCATTCTTTCAGGGCCAATGTGTTCCCGTCTCAAGGCTCCTGTCTCTACTTGCGCTCGGTTTAAAGTGGATTTATGGCGGTCTCTTTAGACAGCTGCTGCTTCAGTGTTGGACTCATTCTGAAATGTTATGATTTATAGCGTCATAAGCACAATGTGCACATCTGTCTGTGATGCTGGTTTAAAATTCAAGGCATCGGTCTAAAACATACAGAATGTGATCCAGCTTGGACCTCAGAAGGACAGGATGTAGAACACGTTTAGTTATGCCAAAGGGGAGAGAATTGCAGTGTTGCAGCAGCTGAAATGCTTTGACAGGGCTCTAGACTAACTTTTTGCACTGGGTGCACCGGCACAAAAGTTAGGTGCACCCAAATTTTTATATAGGCAATATTGACTAGTAAACGACTAACTAACAATCTGGTCAACATAAAGTTCTTTATTTGAAGCACAATTCTACAAGAAAGGTAACTTACTGAAAAAGTGTTGGTGCTTAAAGTGCTTCACTGAGCAGAGATTTAAACTTAAAACATCTCAAGATAAATAAAATCTAAATTAAGTGTTTTAAGGGCGTCAAACTAAACATCTCGTGGCTCAATGTCTTATGGACTATCCTCCATTGCAGTTACATGCCCCTCGGATGGCCAACTCCTGTAGTTTAGCTTTCTTGATCTTTGGCCTCGGCTAAACCAGCTGGACACACTCTCTCTAGCATCAAACATCTCCCAGACTTGCCCCTTCTACACTGAGTCTTATCAGATCTTCCACTGTGTCTGAACGAAGGGATGCTCTAGTGCAGTGCTTCTCAAACCCCCCTTAAACCCATAAAACAATCCTGCGCCCCCATCCCACCACAGACTACCAAATAATTGCACTAAACATAATGAAAAAAAAAAAGTATTTACAGTTTTTATAACCAATTCTTACTATGCAAAAAAGAAGTATACTTAGTGTTATGTTAGAAGCATTTTTATACTCATACCTTTTCTTGATTTAATATTTTAATTTTTTTTAGCTTTATTTTCATTTAAATGTTTAGTTTTGAAATGTTGTATGCATTTGTCATATTTATTTCATGTCTTTATCTTCATAAATGTGTGTATATAATATGTATAGTTTTTACTTTTAATTTTAGTTACTTTTTCTTATTTGTAAGCCGCTTTGGATAAAAGCATCTGCTAAATGACTAAAAGTAAAGAAAAAAATAACTGTTCTGTCTAATTGTCTCTCTGTGCTCATACTGTATTTTAATTAGGGATGGGTATCGTTAAGGTTTTAACGGTATTACTACTCTTATCGATACTGCTTATCGGTCCGGTACTTTAACGGTATTCTTATCGGTACTTTTTGTTATTTATATATATACATACATATATACATACATACATACACATATATGTATGAAATATATATTTCTATGATAGATTAGCAGCTTAATTAACATTGCTTTATATTCTGAAATGTTAAATAAATATTTCATTAAATAAATATAAAACATCAATTTGTAAATGCACCAGTGTGCAGGCATTTTTAGTGTTTTATATACATAATATAAGATAGAGTAAGAACATGAACAAAGAAACAAAGTTAAATAAACTGACAAATATACCATTTGTCATACTAAAAAACAAATGTGAAAAAAAAAAAAAAACACAGTGCTTTCATTTATCTATGATGGTCTACTAACATTAATGTTCAGGTAAGTAATAGCTACAAAATAAATCTAAAAGTGATCAAATATAAATGAACACTGCATAGTTTTTACTGTATATATTGATAGATTAATGCTTATTAAAGCTATTACTTTATTCAGATTAAGAGCTGTGAGTGATTTTCTCTGTGTTTTGTTCTTTGATTAACATTGAAGAAGCTCCAATCTGTCACTGAGACAAAATATTGACACACAATTTTCTCCCAACTGTTCTCGTCATTTTAAGATATAAACTGTGTTTTAAGTGAATACTCTCCAAGCCGTCCGTTTTACATGCTTTGTGTGTATTTGATCGTTTGACGCCGAAGCTCAAAGTGTACTTTGCTTGTCTGTTTTGAGCGCGCTTGTCATCGTGCGTAACACACACACACACACGCACACGCACACACACTTCAGCCTGAGGAACAGCGTCTCTCGTGTGGATTGTACTTTCAACGTTTTATTATCAAACATGTCCAGCAATTTAGTAACTGTAAAGATGGCATTTTACAACAATCGACAGACGATTGATCTGATTCTGACGTTAAGTTTTGGTCAGGGAGGAACGAATGCGCGCCGCTGTGAAGAGAAGGAAGTTGTGCTAGAAAAAACACGGCTATAATCTTTAGAAGCTAAAAAAAACATTAAATAAACTCAGTTTAATATAACAGCCACAGGCCTAAAGTGTAAGCATGTTTTAATTGTTAGTTCTCTCTTCTATCATAAACAGGGCTTTCATGTTGCACGTGCTGAAACTCATCCACGTGAGCGCGATCTGAATTGGGAATAGCAAATATGCATCATAGACAAGAGTTTGAATATTATTCAATATTCCAAATTCTCAATAAAACTGTTTTACTTTATATATTTGACTGTTTATGTTGTCAGTTAACAGGATAAATATGAAATAATGACTGAAACACGTCCCTTTAAGAATTCATAACCAGCTCTCCTTCCAAGAAGCTAGTCTGCACAAAATACTAATTTATAATTGTATTGAGCCGTTGTCTGATGAAATCAAATAATACACAATATAAGACAAGACAATTCCAGTGCTGTGATTTCTTCTATATTTGCATGTACATTTAGAGAAGCAATAACATCTGTTTTAACTGAACGGGGCTCCTCTCAGACGCTCGCTGAACAGAGCAGATGCAGAGAAAGCGCTGATCTCGCGCCGTTGCTGCGATCACAGAGACACTCTGAGAGACTCGATTTGTCACTAGTTGCTTTTGGAAAACAAAAAGTTGCTATGGGGTCTACAAAGGCGCTAAATGTCGTTAAGTTGGCAACACTGCACGCATCTCTACTACTCACCTCTTTCTCTCGTCAACGCACACACACATACAGGAATATCTGGACTGCGGCCAATCAGAGAGGGGTCCGCCCTTCACTATCTCTGATTGGTTTAGACCACGATATAAGCCTAACGGGGTGTCTTTTGTTGAACCACAGAGTTTCTGAGTCGCGGATACTTTTTTTTCTTTTCTCGAATGGCTCGACGCACCAGTGCGCCCTGGGATTTTTGTTAGTCGCACCCGAGAGAAATTAGGTCGCACGTGCGACCAAATTGGTCGCATTCTAGAGCCCTGTTTGACACTGTGAGAGGACAAAATTAAGATGCACAATAAAAATTGTTATACATTTCAAATTTAGCAACCTTTTAAATGATCAAATAATAAAAGATGTCTGGTAAGATTGTTTTTGTTTCTGAAAGAAGAATCTCATGCTCACCAGGGTTGCATTTATTTGATCAACAGAGTAAAAACCGTAATATTGTGAAATATTGTTACAAGCATTTTTACTACTTTTACATTTAAAAATGTAACTTCTTTTTGGCAAAGTTGAATTGTCAGCAACCATTACTCCAGTCTTCAGTGTCACACAATCCTTCAGAAATCATTGCTGATTTGGTGCTCAGGAATCATCAATGTTATGAATTATTAATGTTGAAAGCAGTTCTGCTGCTTAATATTTTTTGTAGAAACTTTTTTTTATGAATTCTTTGAACAGATTTTTTTGCAACAATCTAAAAGTCTTTACTGCCACTTTTGTTCAATTTGATGTGTCCTTGCTGAGTAAAAGTAGAACTTAAAAATCTTACTGAATAGAATCAAACAGAATAGTGTGTTAGCAAGGCCTATGTTTTTATGGTTAGCACACAAGCCTCAGCGTGTTGCCTGAGCCCTTCTCTCATCTTTCATAATGACCAGTTAAGCCACACTGAACCGCACAGTGCTGTTTCATGAACTTCCTCACCTTCTTCAGAGGACATGTTTTTAAATGTAATGCCATATATTTACATCTCCCCTTTTATAATGGCAGTAAAGTATTTTGCACTCAAACCCATGATTTTTTTTTATGTGGATGACATTTTGAGTTCTGAAACATACAGTATGTTTTATAAAATATTGACCTCTTATCATGCAAACCATGGGAAATGCTTCATGATATCTTGATATAAATTGGCTTAATGTAGCTATTTTTCCTTTACTCTTACATGTTGCTCATTATGTACTTGTTTAGGGAAGTCGTGGCCTAATGGTAGAGAGTCATACTCATAATCGAATGTTTGTGAGTTCGAGTCTCGGTCCGGCAGGAATTGTATTTGTGTGTAGTGAATGTACAGTGCACTCTCCACCTTCAATACCACGACGAGGTGCCCTTGAGCAATGCACCGAACCCCCAACTGCTCCCCGGGCGCAGCAGCATAAAGGGCTGCCCATTGCTCTGGGTGTGTGTTCACGGTGTGTGTGTTCACTGCTGTGTGTTTGCACTTGGTTGGGTAAATGCAGAATTCTGAGTGTGAGTCACCATACTTGGCTGTATGTCACGTAACTTTCACTTATGGCAGCAGTTTTTACTCAACAAAGATGAATCTCTCATTTAACCATGTGTGGCTTGGATGTTATCTTCTGAGTTTTATCTCTTTTTTTTTCTTAGTCATTCTATCCTTTACAAACTGGCATCCCCCCAAACTGGCATCACTCCAATCAGTTCAGCCAGTTATCATCCCTCTCCCAAGTCCCAACTCCTCTTGTCCTTGTCACACAGTCTCTGTTTGGTTACAGGTATGAGACCGAGAGAAATTGCATCCTAATGAGTCTGTTTAATGCAAAGGCTTAGTACCTAAGGCTGATAACCAGAGATATTGTGAGCTTTAACAAGGCACATAAACCCAGATCACCCCAAAGGGTGTTGTCCATATAATAAGTGTTCTAATTTGACCCAACGTGCCAAGTTTTCCATGCTAAATGCAAAATCAGACGTTTTAAAGGTGTGGAGCAAGATTTTAGACCAATGAGATTTCACAGTGCGTTGAGCTACACAAGTCTGCAGCTGGTTTGGACGCTTTGTAAGGCAGAGGAAATGTGTTTGGTGAAGATATAACAGCATGTGTCTGTGAGTCAGGACAGATTGTGAAAGACAGAGGAAGTGGAATAGAATGTCCCTGGCTGATAACTTGAAAGCTCTGCTTGATATTAGCAGAGATCTTGATGGTGGATATGCCTGAGACAGTTTGATCTGAGAGGCACTGAAATGTACATCTATTCAGCCTCACAATGGGGAGCCCCCACAGTTCGTATCATCAATCCCCTGATTGTTCTGGAAGGAGTGGAGGAATTTCTCTTGTTCTTCAGTTCAGGGCGGTCCTGAACTTGAAGGGCTGGGTAAACCCATACTGCTGTCGTCTTACAGCTTCTTCAGGAGTGGAATAATGTGGCAGCATTTTCTTTTGTATTATTTACATGAACTTATATTCGGAATATACTGAGGGATACAAATATCTGAATCTTTTAGAAAAATTTGGACTTTTTTCTTTTAAACATGATAAAAACGACAAAAAAGTTTCTTAAAAATGTACTAGAAAAATTGCTAAATAATAAATATTTTTGTGTTTTTATTTACGATATAGTTTTTAAGAAATACAATATTTTAGTTAATCAATCAAATAAGCAAATTTAAATATTATAAAATGCAATTAAACATTGAATGACTTTTTTAAGTTCACTAGAAGTAGCAGCCCCCACTGTATTTATGGATTAACGTCGACTTAATATGTGCATTCAGTGGTTGCAGTAATGAATAAGTGATTAGGCACGGAGGAATTTCTCATTAATGTGAAGATAAAAGAGCCCTTCAATTTGCTTCCATATAAGCCTAATTAAGTTGAGTTTGTGAAGAGCTTTTTAGCTCCTGGAGTAGACTCAATACATCAGTGGAGTTCAAGTTCATGAGCAGAGAGAGTGACTTTTTCCCATGAGAATTATCAAATAAAACCAGCAATCACACAATAATGGTAAATAATGAGCATTAAATCAAGTTTAGCCCTATCTCCACAAATTCTCTTACATTCTGAAATCTAGTCTAATAGAGTTAATTTGTTTCATATCTTCTAGTATGTCCAGCTGGTGCACACTCTGAGAAAGAGGCTCCTTCTGCTCATTCGTTGTGATTTTTCTCAGCTTCAGGGAACACCTGTAGATACTTCCCTCACAGCTGCAGTCGATGATGGTTTAGGTCTGTGTAATGTCTGCTTTGTTGACGCAAAGGAAATGATTAATCGCCCAAAGGATGTGCAATATTTTTGGGATCACGAGAACATCAGATTTCCAGTTTTTTAACCTGACTGCATGGGTCTTATTAGGATTTAGTTTTTCTTAATATTAAATTTCTTATAATTATAAACCTAATTTATTTGACTTATTATCTTTCCAACATTGTTTGGAGATGTTTGAAACCGTATGTAGACCCCGAAATCACATTCTCTCAGTCTCCAATGGCTTGGTGACAAAGATGAGATGTCATCAAGTGTAAGTTCAAAGACCGTCCAGTGCGACGTCCCCCACAGGGCTTGACCCTTTCCTCTTCATGTGTGCCCTGGCTTCAGTCATGCCTTTGAGCTCCAGCACTGCTCCAGTGAACACTACGAGTCAGTGCTCAAGTTCTCTTTGTCTGTCCTCCTGAGGCACTTTGGCTACGTGAAGGAGCTTTTTTGTTTTCCTCTCAGCCAGCTTCTGGCTTGATTCTTCACGGCTTTGCCAAAAGATTTGGTTCATCTTGTTTTGCAAGAATGCAGGGGAGACTTCAGATGTGAGGCATCAATGATGGCACTGTTCGCCGCGATGCTAGCACAGTTGGCGAAGAGCATGTACGACTCACATGTGAACGCTTTAAGGCATTGCAGTGTTTGGGTACTGGCTTTAAAAGTGATCCTGCTGTTGTCGGATCCATGCCATATGTGGAAGCCTCGAGTTGTTATGTTCAGAGTGTGTCTTGAATTGGGAAATTGTTCTATTTAGGCCTAATGTTCTTGCAAATGTTTCAATTCTTTATTTCATTGTACTTGACCTGCTGTGAATTACAATCTGATCAAGAGGCAAATTAAGGCAATACCATGGCTTTAAAACATCTGGATAATGGTTGTGTGAGTAAGAGTAAGTTGTCCACCAAGAAAGTAGTAGAATTTGAAAGGCCTATAAGAAATATGGACAACTATTGGATAAAAGTGTTGCTGGAAAATAGCTCTGACTCACTGTTGTGCTGTCCTGTAATTTTCCAGTGTGCATGCAAGGAAATACGGTCTTACTTCACAAGCGTGACTGTCATCGGTTTCACTCTTTGGCAAAGACCAGTGCAGTCTTGTTTTGTTGGATCTGGTCAATTAAAATGATAGTTCACTCAAACATTACAAATCTTTCATTTACTCACCCCCATGTCTCTCCAAGCCCAGTTATGTAGAACACAACATTTTATTTGCCCATATAATGAAGGTCAGTGGGGTCTAAAACAATTGCCGCTCTATGGACAAAAATATATTTTTCTTTTGTTCTAAAAAAGAAAAGACCATACAGGTTTGAAACAACATGTGGGCTGAGGACATCTTGTGATTTTGATGTTTGTGTTTTGCTTGTTTAGTTATATATTTTTTTGTTGCAGGCTAGTGAGTGTTGCTGATCTGCAAGCTTGCTTTTGTGTTTGTTTTTGTTTCAGGAGTTATGAAGGTTAAATTCTGAGGAAGAGGTAGTTTAGATTAGTTAGCTCTAAAGTTTATTTACTCCTGGTTGCTTTTTCTTTTTCATTCATACATTTCATCCCTGGCTATTGCAGTTTGTTTTCAAATTCTTTTTCTGCACGGTTTTTATGTATTTGTATAGCAAAGTTGTATAGCAAAATGTTACCTTCCACTTACATTGTATAGAAAACAGGATCCATATTACATGCTCTGCATATTCCAGGTCTTCTGACACCATACAATAGCTTGAGTAAAATAAAACTCCTATATGAAGTAGTTCTCTAAGATTAAAAATATTTGGAGCATGACAGCTAGCTATTTTCTGCTGATTGATCCTTTGAAATCTTTGATTCACCTTTGAGTCCATTGTAAACTTTTGTTAAGCGCTACACGAGGCATTTTCAACTCATTCACTGACAGAAAAGCTTAAAGCTCACGCCCTATTGTAAAAATCTCTCTCACTTCTGTTGAACTTTGACCTTGACAGCATGATGTGTGCCGGGGGCTCCTAAAAGTCAGCAAGTTCATTTTCATGTTAACGGCCATAATGCCCTCAGAGACTGCTGCAAGGTACGAGTCTTTGTCATTGCTTTAAATCAGTCCCTGCTTTAGCTGTAGTTTAACTTTTTGATGCAATCTTTCTGTGTATTTACTTAACACATGGTTGTCCCTAGTTTTTGCGGATTTGTTTGGAGAGCAAATTCTTTCCTAAAGCAAACATTGGTTCCCCCCCATGGCCTTGCTAAAAGATGGTGTCATTTTCTTCACACTAAATAAATGTCTCTCCATAGCATTTCCATTTGGCCCCTGGTTGCAGTCTCTCCCAAACATACGCAGCTTGCTCAGACATGTAAAAAAGGTTTTACATGCTCCGCATAATTGCTGGAGGACCTTACAAAGCTGCAGAAATCCAGACTAGCACAATAAAGGAAGCTTCTTCTTAAGGTTTGGGATTATGCTCTTCTAGTTTTTACAAGACAATATTGTATTGCATGTTATGCATTAAATAGTGAAAAGAAGGATTTCAGGCTGGTTGATGATGAAAGGGTTCCAATTGCAGCAGAGATAAAAAAAAAAAAAGGTAGTTTAAAACAGATAAAGAGAGATTAAAAATGTACAAAATAAAATCACCTGACATTTTACAACCTGAACTATTCAAAAATAAATACATGCGCATGATAGAAGTGGTGTATTCAGGTCATTGTATTTATACATCTCAAAAATATTATGTCACAATCATTTGAAAATTGGGGTGTCCCCTTCTAATTTCTAAGGTGTTCACTCCTGAATATTTCAGCAGCTAGAGCGAAAAAATTAACAGAACAATGGAAATTTGATGGCAGGATTTGCAGATCTTATCAGACAGGATGGAGCTCTGAGGCATTTTAGGTGAAAGAAGGATATGTTTGCATGGCGTTATGCCAGCTGTGTAATATCAGACTTGTCTGCTTAACCTTGATTCCTTTTTCTGTGCAATCTTTCAGAGATGTGTTTGTTTGACACCTGTGGTGCTGACTTAGTCTTATCCAGTCCTTGAATCCGGCTCTATGTGCTAGTGGGCCGTACCGAAGCACAGATTGTTTAGAAAAGAGAGCGCATATGGTATCCAGTCATCTTCCACTTTATCTGATTCTGAACTCTGTTCTACCTTTAGCTTGCAGACACTACTACCAGTCTATCTGTGAGATATTTGCCTTGCAGTCCCTGTATGTTAAAGAGCACATCACTAATCTCACTTCTGGTTACTAAATATATTCTGCATATCCTCACCGTATCTGATCATATGCTTATCTGTGACATTCCCGTGCATCGTGTGCCCAACTATTTCAAATTTTTGCATTTCCCATTTAAAAATTAGGACTGGAAATGATCCCCGGATCCAGTCCATCCCCAGTTCATTGCGTTATAGTGTTAAATTTGAGTGTTTTCAGTGTGTTTTGAAGGAATGAAGAATAAACTGCAGGGCTTAACTTTGCCTTCTCGTCTTTTAGGCAAGGCTTTCGACATCACCTATGTGCGCCTGAAGTTTCACACCAGCCGTCCTGAGAGCTTTATCATCTACAAGCGCACTAGTGAAAACGGGCCCTGGACTCCCTACCAGTACTACAGCGGCTCCTGCGAGAAGACCTACAGCAAGGCCAACCGTGGCTTCATCCGCACTGGTGAGGACGAGCAGCAGGCTCAGTGCACAGATGAGTTTAGCGACATCTCACCGCTCACCGGAGGAAACGTGGCCTTCTCCACGCTCGAGGGCCGACCCAGCGCATATAACTTTGACAACAGCCCTGTACTGCAGGTAAACCACTTTTCTATTAGTCTATTTTTGAGTTCTCACTAACCTTCCCTTGATTGCTCTAACTCACTCGAATTTACACAACTCACAGTCTCAGACATAACAAAGTTGTCTGTGTGAATCAAACTCCGTTTCCAGATGTATGGTTGTGTGGTTGTGTGGTTGTGTGGTAATGTGCGATTGCAGCCAAGTTACTTTTTCCAAGATTTTTCGGTCCAGATTGAGCAACGTTCCACCGCCTCAAACAAACAGCTCATAATTTAGAAGTGTTTGCATGTGAGAGATATTAGTATTTGCAAAATATTACAATAAAACCACAATTTCCATTTATTTTCTATATTGTCTGGAAAAGAAGTTGTACCAAGTTGCTATTGTAACTGCAATAGCCGAAAAGCATTTAGAAATTTATCAAATGATAAAGTGATAGTAAAATAGTAGTAGGATTGAAGTGGATCACATCTACCTTTAAATGATGATTGTGTGATTTAGTTTATTTATTCCTAGCTGAATTTTCAGCAGCCACTACTTTAGTACATTATCTTTAAGAAAATAATTCTAACCTGCTGATTTGGTGCTTAAGAAACCTTTCTTATCACATATATTGAATGGTTTTGCTGGTGTATTCAATTCCACATTTGAGTTCAATACAATGCATCCTTTATGTATAAACGTTTTATTTTCTTGAAGACAAAATTTTGCCTATCCCCAACTTTTTATTGGTGTATACATGCATTATTTTGTTTTGTGTTTATTTATTTATTTATTTATTTTCATGGCTGAGCACCATTATGTTGTTTTGGTTAGTTTTGTTTATTTTATTTTTCATGGTTGAGCACCATGGTTTTGTACCTCTGTGAAGTTGGCACCACATAAAAATAAATGATCACCAAAACTATGCCATTTGTTTGTGCTGATTTTGTACTGCAAAAACAAACGTTTTTGGTTGTTTGGTTTCTTTTAACAACACAAACCGGCACAAATCAAGCACAAACAAACACCAGTTTAGAGAGATTTGGATGGCATTGGGTGGAGAGTGACGTCACTGTCCCGGATTATGTTTGTTATTTCTAAAAAGGGTAAATATATATGATGTTCATTTCAACGGCACAAATAAATGACACCAGTATTGTGCGATTTAGATGTAACATCAGAGCTCCCGAAAACAATTTGGTTATATCTAAGGAAGGAAAATGGATACAGTGCTTTGTTCTATTGACGCAAACCCAGCACAAACTAATGGCACTTTTCTACTGCATGGTACGGCACAGTACGTTCACTTTTGGGGGGTTTTCCACTGGGTTCTGTACCTGGTACTTTTTTAATACCACCTCGGCCAGGGTTCCAAGCGATCCGTACCGTTACCAAAACATGACACGTAAACTCTACTGATCACTGATTGGCCGGAGAAAATCCTCTTTACTGCGTCACTGAACTTGCGACAGGAGACCCAACATATACCCGCTAGATTTAAATCAGCACCGCCAGCGAAAGATCGGACACAACTTTTGTTTGAACAAACACATTTTTGTATCAACCAAAAATTGCTGTTTTGTTGTCTCTTGAGGAAGTACAGACGTTCCTCTCATTGATAGCCGATCAGCGGATCCAGCGAGAGCTTGATGGCGCGACGCGGAATGAAAAATCCTTATGTAACATATACATTTTTGCACTTTGTATATTTTTAGAGTATGTTTTCTGTTTACCTTTTGTATCTATGTTTTGCTTCAATTAAAAACAATCTGATCGAATAAGTGTACATCCAGACTATATTAAATATGTATTATTGTATGAGCACGTAATGAACCTCTTGAAAAAGACTAATTATTAAAGCCATGATGATACAAATCAACACATAAATAAAAAAAAACAAAGGATACATTATACATTTTTAAATATTCAAAAGTTTATTGATAATTCACTTTACTGAACATTCTAGATGAATAGTTAACTATTCAAGTAACGCAGCACACCTGCACGTGGCACTGCCTCCACAATCTCTGCTGCTGGGGGTAAATCCCAAGCATTCTCATAGGCTTGTCCATTGGTGTTAAAAACATCCACATGCCGAGAGTGAAGAACACCATTCCGTCGATATGCTCTTTTGTTATGTGTTTGTTTGTGGCGCGTTTACGATGATGTCACTGCAGTAGAGGCGGTGCAACTATAACCGACACGTGAATAATCCCGCCCACTCTAAAGCGGCACTAAACTGCAGTGGAAACGCAAACCGAACTGAGCCGTGCCGAACCGAGTTGAAAATCGCCATAACTGCGTCGAATTGGAGCAATTTGGGCAACATGGGGTAGAGAGTGACGTCACAAGCTCAAAAAAAATGTTTCATATCTCAAACACCAAACCAGCACAAAATATGCACAAACGAAGGGCACAGTTTTGGTGATTATTTCTTTTTATGGGGTACCAACTTCACAGAGCTTTATTACATTGCTTCATAAAAGCATCAATTTTATTGTTAAATAGGTTTACGACAATTTTTTGTCCGTTACACACCACAAAATTATGCAGAAATCCTAGTGTTACATTGTATCATTTCACCAGAACTTGATACATTTCCTGAGACCACAACCACAGAAAAAAACATTTTCAGACTAATTAGCTGAATAAAAGACAGACGCTCTACCCAATGTGAGCTGAGTCAGTCCTTCCGCGTGCTGACTATGGAATTTGTTGTCAGGCAGAGAAAAGCGGTCTGCATGCGGAGCCAAAACAAGATGCTGCCGTGGTTACAGGGAGGCAAAATGAGGTTAAGTGTGTGTGATATTAGCAGGAGTGGGTGGACAGCAGATAATGTATGGCTGAATTCATGCATGGAAGCAGGCAGGCTGACTGCTGTGTTTGTGAGACCCGTGGTGCGCTGTCCAGGTGCTACGTTACCTCCCGCTCTCTCAGCACAGCCAACTGTTGCAACATGTTACTAGGTCACACCCCCAGATTTCCCACCCTGTTCTGATTGTGCTTGGCAGCACACAGACACAGCTGAAAAAGAGTGTGTGTGCATGTGATGACAACGTGCAGCGTACATGCAAGAGCTAGGACACTTGGATCTGTTGATTTGTGTCTCCTTGAATTATTTGTATCAGTTTTTACACCATGTGCTGTCATATGTTGAAAATTCAAGTCGGTCCATGTAGCTTCTGATTTACAAAAGAGAATTTAATATAGGTAGAGATTTATGTAGGATGGCACCTTTAATTAACAAAATTAAGCAGCATTATTATGGCAAACATTTGTTATTTTTATTTATTTGTTTATTGTAATGTTGTTTTTCAAATGTAATGTTACCTTTACCAAATGTACAATTTTAGCCCTGTCGCCAGATACTTCCATATCAGACATCTCATGTGGCGTAAAGCTATTATTACCAAAGGCTCAAACTCTTTTTATAGGAATGGATCTGTTTCGGTGGGTTTATGTGGCTGTCATGCCAGGTCCTTTATAGAAGTGCGTGGTGAGTGAAGATGACGTGGACTTTGAAAATGATCCACAACAAACTGGCTTCACCCATCATCTGTCATTAATAGCATTAGTTGATAATTAGCTGTTACTTTTATATGTTCTCTCTTTTGTTTCCAAGCAGTGCTGATGGTTAGATTGTGTTGTATCACATTTCTTGAGGGCTGAAAAGGCTTAAAGTCAAAGTGCACTCAAATGTGAAAATCCTGTCATCATCGTTTTGCTTAAAACACATGATGTAAGTTTTCCATGAAACACAATAGGAGTCCTGTTTGCTCTTTTCCAGACAACGAAAGTGGATGGTGACTATAACTGTCAAGCTCAAAAAATGGCCTTATGAAGTAGTGTGAACATTTTAAACACTATTCAGACTCTAGAATTTAGAGTCTAACGTAATTTGTTTCTAAGTTTAGTTCTGAGTTTTTTGCTTGTAATCACATTATGTGAAGTGAAGCTGTTTTGCTCTGATGACAGATTTATTTATGCAGCTTGTCCAAATATAAAATGTCAAAAATGAGATGATGGACACTGTAGTGCTTTAATATATTTTTGTATCTTTTAGAAATTGATTATTTAATATATACTCTTAAATTGTAATTTAAAAACAATATACAAATATGTAACATTTAGCTAAAACGATGTGAAAAATACATTTGTGACATGCAGTAACAATTACTCGCACCTTGATAGAAGATTTTGATTATACTGCCCATTCCTAAATATAGTATAGCTTTGTGTGAGGAAAATCTAATATTATTGATGACCCAACATTTCAGTGTGATAAACCTGTGTTTATGAAACATGTTTCTCTAGGAGAAGAGAACTGTGGTGTCTTTGCCTCTCTTCCTAAACTGGAACATGCTCTGGAATCACGGCTGTCAGCTATGGATAAGGTGTCAGGAGGTTTCCTCCTCAGTGGACTGAAAATGTTCACCATTGTTACAGGGTTGCCTGGTTCCACTTTGACCTCCCGTGTTATTCTGTCTGCCCCGCTTGTAAAATAACAACTCACGGTTTATAGCGAAACCAGAGGAAATGCTTGCAAAGCTTTTAGAAAGGACTAAAGTCTTGGTCTGACTCATGTTTTCGTTGGTTCCTGAGATTGTTCCCGTTGGCACTCCCAGCATGTGGCCGCAAACAGCCAAAGTTCAATTGCAAGTACTGCGCGACATCATTCTATATGGCATTTACTTGATAAACGTCACACTGGTGTTTTTCTCTTCCCATGAAATCTTCCTGCAGACATTACAGTGCCTCACCGTGACTCCAGCAGGTTTGGTTTAGATTAGAGGCCTGAGGATTTATTTTCTTTAGACATCTGCACACAGAACAGATGGGAAGAATTCTTCCCTGCTAAAACCACTGCAGTAACTATTCCAAAAAAGGAAAACAATTGTTACATGCTCATCTATGACTGGCCTTCCTGTGTCTACATTCTTGCTTTTATTGTCCCATTTTGTATTTTTTTTTAATAATTTGTAATTTTGTTTCCCTCTATCAGGATTGGGTGACTGCCACGGACATCAGAGTGACCCTGAACAGATTAAACACTTTCGGAGATGAAGTTTTCAACGATCCCAAAGTCCTCAAATCCTACTACTACGCTATCTCTGACTTCGCTGTGGGAGGAAGGTAGGTTTTCAGTTTCAACATCTGCCCTCTGAACATAACACAACAAGTTCAAATCATCATCTCCAGCTGTTCTGCTCATGGTTCTCTCTGTTGCTTCACTCTCCTGCATAAATATGTTAGTATATAATTTAATGAGGCATTCACATATCTTCCTTGTACTCAGACCACGGATATCAACAGCTCCATCTGGAATGCTAGACATGTAACCTAAAATATGAGTTTTTTTCAGTGTGCAAACAAAAGAAATGAAGCTCCGCTTTGAAAAATTAGATCGTTGTGGTGTAAGTTTTCATGCTTTGAGCAAAATAGGTTGATTGGGATGCATTGCTTCATTTTAAAATCTTGCTTCATGGGAAAACTCACTCTCTGTGAGAACGAGTCTATAGTTAAGATAATAGAATTTACAAGAATTCTTTGTTTTAAACCATTTTGTTCAATTGTATAAAGGACCAAAACAATTAATTATAGCTACACCAATGAAATAATTACATCTTTACCTCCATATACTATGACAGTGAGCTTTAGGGATGAAAGACATGCTGAAGAAGCCAGTATGAGGGATCAGAGCGCTGTCGAGCAAGTGTGAAACATCTCTAGGTGCACCATTGCATGTCTTTTCACCTTAATCTGTTTGAAATGTGGAGCAGATTTCCATTACACAGCCCACATTCCCTACATTCCTGCCTGAGAGTGCTGGATTACAGAGTGCAGTGGAACTGGAATGAGGCGGGCAGAGAGTCTGGAAAGGGAAGGGAACAAAGCCGAAGGGAATAATTTACACCTGCTGCCTCACGGCCTCTGAGCTCCTGTCCAGCAGACACATGATCTGATCACCAGAAACGTAGCATCCTGGGAGTTTTATTGTATACATGATAAATATATATATTAGGATAAGAAAAGAATGCACGTCTGATGAATGCACATCCTCCACCAAGCTGTTATTCATCACGTCATCTTTTCCATGAGGCTTTGCCAAGGATCACCTGAGACAATGTGCAAGAGGCGGCTTTAGCTGCACAAGCCCTCTCTTGTTCTGAGGGGTCTGTCAAGTTATCTCCATTCGAATATGTTCGTTGCTGTGTGGTCATGACAAGTGGAGTTGAGGACAAATAAGATTCTGTGCCCAAACATTGGCACTAAAAATAGTGAGAAAGAAAGCTTTAGAACTAATGTTATTATCATGTTTCAGTATATTTTTGTCATGTTATTTTGTGTAGCGTTCTGTCCAAGTTGCAAATATAATTTATGAAATTTTAAGCAAATTTAGCAAATAAAAGCTGTCTCGTGTTAAAGAGAATTTGACACTTGAGCTAAAAATTGTGAAAAGCAGATATTAAAGATGCAGCCACAGACAATTTTATTAAATAGGAGCAAATAGACTGTTCAAAGAACAAAATAGTATTTTTTTTCTATGCATATCTTGGAATTTATGCTTTGTTTCCCTTTTAGTCTTCTTAACAGAAAGAAATCGTCAAGCATGTTTTTGTGCATTTTGGGAATATATAATACATTTATTTATTTATTTCTGTAATATTTAATTACATATCATTTCTTAAAATATATTAATTTTATTTTGTTTTATCCATAAATTTGAATAAAAATACTAGAGTGAAAGGCTTAACATATAGTTCTCAAGTCATATAGATTGCTTTTAAGATGCTTTAATTCAGTTTTTTTTTTTATGTAATTTGTGTTTCCAGCTTTATATGCTATAGTATGCAATATTTACCAAAGGTTAAAAAGAACTTAAAACAGTCTGTTCAGCCTTGCATACTATAGCAGTGCTGTACTGTACTACTGAATACTCTCTGCCGCTGTATCAAAGGGGAGGCAGGATAAAGACACAGACATCAGCTACTCAATCTCAAAACAAAGGTTCAGTGATAGGCTCAACAAACATCATCAGAACTCTGTGTTTGAACAGCTTTGCGGCACGTTTGTGCCTGCTTGGTTTGTTACGCTCAACAGCGGCAGGATGTGTACACATACAGTAAGTGTGCCCTATCATTGTGTGGTGGCCCTTTTGCACCTGACCGGTCTGTTACCTTCCCCCTCCCCACCCAGGTGCAAGTGTAACGGCCATGCCAGCGAGTGTGTGAAGAACGAGCGCAGCAAGCTGGTGTGTAACTGCAAACACAACACAGAGGGACCAGATTGCAACGTGTGCAAGCCCTTCTACAATGACCGTCCCTGGAGGAGAGCCACTGCTGACAATCCCAACGAGTGTCTGGGTAAGTTTGGTCTTCAGTGTTTTTCCAACTCTTTCTCAAAAATTTTTTATAAAATTGCGTTCAAAGGTTTTCCTCATGTAAAGGAAAATTGTGATAATTTATTTACCATCATATCATTCTAGACCTGTATAAAAAATGACCCTTTTTTATATTGCCAAGCTCAAATGTTGAAGAACCTTTTATTGAAAAATGATGCCCTATATTCTAAATATTTACTCCCAATTAAACGTGCCATAGAATGGAAACTGTATTTACTTTGGCATAGTTGAATAATAAGAGTTCTGTACATGGAAATGACATATTGTGAGCCTCAAACACCACTGTTTCTTCCTCCTCATGTAAATTTTGTGAATAAAAATGCCCTCTGAAAAATAGGCGAATCAGAACATAACACCGACTGTGACGTTACAGTTGGGATCACTAATAGTTACGCCCCCAACATTTGCATATACCAGCCCATGTTCTGTGCCAGCCGAGCCAAACCATCAGAAGTTCTGCAGGTATTGTGAAGAAAATGGCAGATCATGGAAATAATTATGTTACAGGCTGTGCAGGGGATGTGAAGTGCAGAGATGGGTTGGTGTCTTTATTCAGAAAGGCACGGAAAGCAAATTACACGTTTTAATAAAATAACGCAAGCCACTAAAGGGACATGGTTAGCTCCTTGCTAGCGGTAGCCTGTTACATTGCAGTACATAAGATTTCACTTACCACATAAACACAGTAAGGAGAGATGACTGAGGATGATGGCGAATGATTTACAGATCCTGAGCACCACTGACAAGCATCTGATCTTGTTAAATGTGTGGTAATTACTGCCGCTCCATACAGAGGCATACATTTCATCTAACATTAGGGGGGGCAATAAACATAAAATGTATCAAGAGCCATTTTTGAAGGAAACACAAATAATACAGCCAAAACTGTACTTGTATGGATATATGTGTACACAGCATGTGTATAGCATGGAGACCATGTTTAAATATGAGTTTGGTTCATATTGTTCACCACGCGGTCATATTATAATTATTATTTTGTGTCGTCCGCATAGTATTTAGATTTCGTCTAAGACTGAAGACTTCTCTTTAGATATTCACTGATCTGTCACTTAATATTATATTGATAAAAACCCAACACATCGGTAGGTCTACAATATTTGCCTAACATCAGTTCAGGCTTATCGCCGTGTTAGTTATGGTGGTGACAAGTTACAGAATTAATCTTGGTAACTTTATGATCGCTCACAGAAAAATACATCGGATATCATCATTTTTTGTCATGACTGATTTATTAATGATCCAGCATCATCTGTATTATATAGAAATAATAATTTCACATGATGTGTGTGTGTATATATATATATATATATGTATATATGTACTCGTGTATGAATCGGTAAAGGTGGAAAAGAGGCAGTGGCCCAAACCACTGTGAGGCAAGGGAGGGGGACTGAAAACATTTCTGAACTTAAAGTGCTTTTTTAGTGTTTATTTTGTTTTATTACTTACACAATTATTTTAAGTATATGTCCATTATATTATTTACAATACACAGTCACTTGTAATGATATTATTGGGGGGGTCAACCCTCTGATAGCGGGGGTCCTGTCCCTCCCGGGATTTACGCCTATGGCTCCATCGTATAAACAGAGTTTGTGCGAATCGCGAAACTAGAAAGTGAAAGTATAAAACGATTGTGAATTTGAAAGCAGTTTCAGTGCCCTGCATATTAATATCGCATTTATGTCCTCTCAGAAATTGAGTTGAATAAGTAAGAAGATGCAGAATCCCATCCATTTGACTGCCGTCGTGAAAACATCGAGAACTACAATCTTTCCCCACAGACTAGCCTCCTCCATACGGAGTCATTTTTGTTTTCTTAAACCAAAGTTATATTGTATATGGAACGGGTGTCTGGTGTCCTCCCTCCCCTTCTTTGGACACATGCATTCAGGCACTTCCTAAAAATGCATGACTAATGTGCGCATCTGATGTACAGCAGCCTGAGACCCAGTGTTCTCACACCCACACAGCTCCAGCTCCTCCATCATCTTATTTCCACTTTCCATTTCTCTCTCATGAACATGTCCACTAATTGCTCCAGCAAATATCTTACTCGACATCCTGATGAATGCCAAACCACATCTGTGTAATTCAGTTCCTTTACCACCCCAGATTTTCAAGCATTTATTTAATGTACAATTGTTCACATTAATGCCACCCCTGGGAGTTTTTACCATTTTACCGGTCCTGTGGCTCAGCGGTAGAGCATTGCGTTAGCAGTGCAAAAGGTTGTGGGTTCAATTCCCAGGGAATACACATACTGATAAAAAATGTGTAGTCTGAATGCACTGTAAGTTGCTTTGATAAAAGCGTCTGCTAAATGCATACATTTAAATGTAAATGTAATGGAGGTTGTCTCTCTGTTTCAGCTTGTAACTGTAACGGAAAGAGTGCCGAATGTTACTTCGATCCTGAGCTGTATCGGGCCACTGGTCACGGAGGTCACTGCCGCAACTGTGCTGACAATACGGATGGGCCGAACTGCGAGCGATGCCTGGATAACTACTACAGAGACCCCTCCGGCCAGCGCTGTCTCTCCTGCAGCTGCAACCCTGTTGGTGCGTATAAAGACATACTGCACCAGTCCAAAGTGGAGGATGCATAAACAACCATGCTTGTTCAGTTTTTTATCCTTTTATTTTGGTGTAAATTTGAACGGGCCCCCAGAACTTGACTTTGTAACCGTTTGTTTTACTGGTTCTTCATCTACAGGTTCTCTCAGTACCCAGTGTGACAACACTGGCAGATGTAGCTGTAAGCTAGGAGTGAATGGGAGATAAGTGTGACCGATGCCAGCCTGGGCACCACACACTGACTGCGGCAGGCTGCAGGTAAAGTGCTTTAGCTCATCCATGCTGGCATGGCTTCAACCACCAACCTGCGACACTTTTTTACTTTGTAAGGACCTCAGAAGCTGTCCTTCATTTCGGGAAGATTATATTTGATTTTCAGATCCATTTATCAGTTGATTCCTTCTCCTTGACCGTCTTGCTCCCTCTTTTCCCTCTCCAGACCCTGCTCTTGTGATCCAGCCGGAAGCACGCAGGAGTGTGATGTCCAGACAGGACGCTGCCAGTGTAAGGAAAATGTGGATGGATTCAACTGTGACAGGTCAGACTCATTACTTTAGAAAAACATTCATGCACATGTTCACATACACAATTGCAAATGTTATGGCTTTTTAAACACGCCTGCTGATAGTGCTGTCCATACCTGACTTGTTCACAAGGACCAAAGTTAGAATTACTAGGATTGTTTAAATATGTTCTCAAATTAGAAGCGAGTCATCAACAGAATTAACTCGAACATCAACGCTCCAAATACCCCATAAAGATTGTCTGCCTTTCAGCTCCTGCTCTGTTATGAGGATGTCTGTCAAAGCTTTTATAATCAGATGTTTATAAGGGGCGTCTGCCGTCTACACCATTTTTCTTATGGAAAGTCCCTATGTGGGTGGCACACAGAGGCTCTGAGGCCATGTGTGTCTGAGAAACAGAATTAGGACTCTCAGTGTCAGATGGAAGAGAAAATAGCTCCGGGATGGCAAAGGTTTCCCCGCAGAGAGCCCTCAGCCGGACCATGTAGGGCCTCCAGACTTGCAGTCACCAAAGTTGAACCAGTCTAGTGTTCTGCTTGTTGACTGTGATGGGCCTTCTCTACGTGTTTCATTATGTGTCTGTAATGTAGTGTGATTAATAAAAAAAAAACTTTTTGAAAGGAGTCTCTTACACTTACCAAGGCTGCATTTATTTGATAAAAAAAAAAAAAAATTATTGTATTAATGTATTTTAAAATTACATTGATTCCTGTTATGGCAAAGCTGAGTTTTCAGCATCATTACTCCAGTCTTCAGTGTCACATGATCCTTCAGAAATCATTCTACTGTGCTGATATGGTGCTAAAGATGTTGTTACCAGTGTTGTACTGCTTAATATTCGAGTAGAAACCATGATTTATATTTTTCTTATATTATTTGCTGAATGTAAAGTTCAAAAGAACAGCATTTATTTAAAACAGAAACCTTTTGTAGCATTATGTCTTCAATGTCACTTTTGATTGATTTAATGTGCTCTTGCTAACGAAAAGTAATAATTTTATTTTAAAACAAAACATAAACCGCAAACTTTGTACAGTAGGACAAAATAAACATTACAATAAAGTACAATAGTTACAACAGTTCAGTGTTCAGTAATCAATATTTTTTTTCACAAATATTGATATTGTGATTAATTCAGTTGAATAATCTGGATATTTTGTCATTGATTGGCAGTCTTAATTTAAACATACATCCCAAATATTTGGGATTTCCAGTTTGATTTTCCATAATCCCGGCTCTACTACTTGCTTTTGCCTTGCACTTTTTTCACACAAAAAAACCCTCTAACCCTTTCATTCACATGTCAGCTGTGACATTCCTCTCAGTCACCAAGTTTGGCCACACATGAACTGGATAATCCCTGCAGTATATACTCATGAGACACCCAGACAAAGGGGGAGAAGTGAAAAGACAGATTCAGGAAGGACGAAAGGAGTGTGTCTGAAGCGACAGCTCTTGATTTATGTGTGACCTGTTTTTAGAGGCCTTACGATGATCTCACTGTTAACTAATGGCCTGCTTCACTCACTCTACACGTTATGACCTGTGGGGCCCACATACAAATCAAAAAACTATTTTTCAATAACTTAATGCTGAATAAATATCACATTTCACAACACCTTTTGTGAGAATGTTTGGAAACACTTTAGATGGAGCACATATTCACTGTTAAGTGTTTTCCCTCAATAAACTCCTGATTTGCTTCTTATAAATAGTTAGCAGGGTAGTGGTTAAGTTTAGGTCGGGTCTGGTTAAGGGATTATTTAGAATATGGTCTTGCAGAATAAGGCATTAATATGTGCCTAATAAGTACTAATATACAGCCAGTGCGCTAGAAATATGCATGCTAATAATAAGCAACTAGTTAAAAGTGAGACTTGGATGCTAAACTAAAGTGTTACCAAATGTTTTATCCACAGATGTATATATGATGGTTTTAAAACATGTTATAGAAGTGTTATTGTAATTACTATAACAATAATTAAAATAGATATCATGATGGGAAAGAAAACAATATTTAGTAATAAAATAAATAATTATTATTATTGAATTATTAAAATGATTTCAAGAGTAACATGTTAAATATTATATAAAGCTAAATTAAAGAGAAATCCACAAACACTGATTAGTCAACCGGCTTTCATCATTCACTTTTTCACTTTTTAAGGACCTCAGAAGCAGAGTATGGAAAAAGCATTTGCATTTCCAGACTTTTGCCCCTATAAAATTTTTTATAATAGAAAATTAAGAATATAACGAAAATAAAGTAGTGTATTTTCATGGCATTCTTTAGTGACTGTAAAACATGACATAATTAATTCAAGGTGGACTTCATTATGCATAATGCAGTTTATAAGCATTCTGGTTTCTTCTCACAATATTATTAGCACCGTATTTCATAGCCTCAAGGACTTTTGCAAAAAGGGAAATTATACAGACTTTTGTGTGCACAAGAAAACATTAAACCAAACAAGCCTTGAAATATGACAGTGCCTTAATGAAAACCAAATTTTGAACATTGTGATATTTTTTTTTTTACAGCAACAGTTTTTATAGACCCTTGAAATTGGCAAATAGGACAATGCACACAGCCGTATTATGCCATCAGCCTATTTCATGTCATGGTTTCTCCACCGCAGCAGAGGATGTGCTAAATTGGAAATTAGGCCATGATATTAGAGGGACTACCATAGGAAAGCCCAATTTTGAGCAAGTAGATCTCTATTAATTCATGTGCATTCATGCTGTTATTTTATTCATAGTAAGATGGCAGTGATGCACAAAGGAAACGGGTTGCTGTATATAAAACTATAAATTGAAATGCGTAAGCATGCTAAAAATCCCCATGCACTTGTGAATAGTTTCTCAAGAGCACAAAAAAGTTTTCTGTGCATGGAAACATCTGTGTTTATAATTATTATTATTTTTATTTAATTTAGGGGCTCTGTATTTTGTCACTTCACGAAAATCAATGAAAATATCCTTGAGAAAATAAAAATATCTACAGATGACTGCTCTATAAACCAAAAATAAAGCTGCAAGTAATGCTGCTGATGAACCTTTTATGTTAAATATGGTCTGAAAATATTTAGGGGGTTTGGAAATTTAAGTCTGGAAAGATATGGAAATTTATAGGAACCCTGGAGGAAATCACATGGCATTTCACAACACCTTTTGTGAGAAGTTTTCAGCCACAGATGTGTGTATGGTGGTTTTAAGGCATGTAAAGAGAGAAATTAATAAAACTGTAGTAATAATTGTATTTATGTGGACAACAATTTAAATATATAATTAGTATGGCAATAATTAAAATGTCCCTGAACTTTACAGATGAACTAATCCACTGTCTCATTACTAATAACCTTTTGCGTCATTCTCTCAGGTGTAAACTGGGCTACTTTAATCTAGACCCCCAGAATCCTCAGGGATGCACTCCATGCTTCTGCTTCCAGCATTCCACTGTGTGTGAAAGTGCGGATGGCTACCACATACACAAAATCACCTCTACCTTCGACAGGGGTCAGTATTCATCCAATAGAGTGACAACACCCTCTATAGCATCAGCAATTAGTATATAATGTAAAATCAGCCACAGTTACAAATGATTGTGACATGGAGAATGAATAATATATCTTCTGTATGACTTTGAATAGATGAAGAGGGCTGGAAGGGACAGCAGAGAGACGGCTCTAGTGTTCCCGTGCAGTGGTCACCCACCTCTGGAGAAATCTCACTCATCTCAGAGGACTACTTCCCCATCTACTTTGTGGCTCCAGGTATAATCACAGATGTGGTTTCCTCTGTAGGTTAAAGGGGCAGAAGGTTTACCGAATAAGACTGGTCTGATCATCTGGGATTTTTTCTTGTAGAGAAATTTCTTGGTAATCAGCTGCTGAGCTATGGTCAGAACCTCACGCTGAACTTCAGGATTCAGCGACATGATGCTCGACTGTCAGCGGAGGACATTGTGCTGGAAGGGGCTGGGCAGCGTGTTGCTGTGCCACTTATTGCCCAGGGCAATTCCTACCCAGGAGAGGAGACACAAACCTTTGTGTTTAGGTGAGGTCTTTGAGTTCCTTTTTTAATTTAAACTAGGGCTGGTAATTGCTTAAATCAAACGAGTCAAATGTTTTAAATTAAGATTTACATATTCAAGTGCATAAAAAATACACCAAAACAGTAATATATTGTAAAATATTATTATAATTTAATAGAACTGTTTCCCATTTTAATATATTTTAAAATGTAATTTATTCCTGTGATGATAATAGCTGAATCAGCAGCCATTACTTCAGTGTCACGTGATTTGTGATTTATTTATAATATGCTGATTTGGTACATATTAACCTGGGTTCTTCAAGGAATATTATGTTCATGTTGTAAATTACATGCATTCAATTATTTATAAAAATCAAATGCATCAGAATACAGTGATATTAATTGCCATGTTTAGTTTTCATAATCAGCTCATTTATCTTTTTGCAGCTCACTAGATTTATGCATATGTGTAGCTTATCTGATTTACTTGAAATATTAAATGTCATTTAGACTCCATGACACAACTGACTATCCTTGGAGACCCACAATGAAACACGCCGACTTCCAGAAACTTGTCTACAATCTGACTTCGATTATGATTCGTGGAACCTACAGTGCAAGAAGTACGTCTACTAATTCACTGAAGCAGAGCTTTTGTTTTTAGACACTGTATAAAGACTAAATAGGAAGGTGTTTTAATTAGTTTGATTACCATGACCTTGAGCTCTCTGTTGCGAGGCTCTTAAGGTAATTTGAACTGATGCTTAATAATGTTTCTGCTGTAGGTGCTGGTTATTTAGACAACGTGTCCCTCGTCACTGCCCGCCGTGGCCCTGGAACTCCAGCTCGTTGGGTTGAGAAGTGTACATGTCCTCCGGGTTACTTGGGGCAGCATTGTGAGCAGTGCGATCTGGGATATAGGAGGAGCCAACCTGAGCTGGGCCGCTTTAGCAGTTGCGAGCCCTGCAACTGCAACGAACACAGTGACACTTGTGACCCTGTGACAGGTTTGTCATCACAACTGACTTATTTGTATTGCATTGCCATAGTGTTGATATATAATTTACTTATCTGCTCTCAGGAGACTGGATATTGATTTCACGGTTTATTATCTGGATGTGGGCATTACGGAAGGCCATTTGCTTTGGATGCATGCAACATGAAAGCCATTGAAATAATAAAAGATGTGATTTAATTATATAATGTCAGGACTTTGATGTTTTTTTACCCAGAAATTTGGCATAAAAGTCTAAAAAGTTTTAAGAGCTGTGAAAATACACATTTTGGGATTTTTAAAATAGGCCATGCTTACACAAAATTGGCTGTGTACTTATTAGACCGCAGTAATGGTGAGTAGCAGTGCTACTTTTGCCTTTTGTGTTTATATAATGTTGTCATCTTGTGGTGATGTGTGGTATTACATGGTAACTTTGTTTTGTACTTGCAGGAATGTGTAACTGCCAGCACAACACCGCCGGCATGAGCTGCGAGAGGTGTAAAGACGGGTTCTATGGTGACTCTACGGTCGGCTCATCTTCAGACTGTAAACCCTGTCCCTGCCCGGGTGCGACGTGTGCCGTGGTGCCCAGGACCAAAGAGGTGGTCTGTACAAACTGCCCAACTGGAACCACAGGTACAGGCTCTGAGCATTCAATCTGTTTGGAGATTCAATATAGTAAATAAAACAGCACCAATATAGAACATGATCATCCCCAACTTTAACTGTCTCCAGGTAAGAGGTGTGAACTATGTGATGATGGCTTCTTTGGGGACCCTCTTGGTGAAAATGGTCCAGTCAGGGCATGCCGTGCCTGCAGCTGCAATAACAACATTGACCCCAATGCTGTGGGCAACTGTAACCGAGAGTCAGGCGAGTGTCTCAAGTGCATTTACAACACTGCCGGCGTCTTCTGCGACCGTTGCAAAGAGGGTTTCTACGGTGATGCACGTGCCGCAAATGTAGCTGACAAATGCAAACGTAAGTGAAACAAACAAAAAAATACTACCATTCAAAAGTAAGATCATTCAAAAATAAATGTATACTTTTATTTAGCAAGAATGCTTAAAATTATTCAAAAGTGGCAGTAAAGACATTTAATATGATACAAACTATTTTGAAATTAATGTTCTTGATTATTTTGATATCAGTTTCCACAAAAATATTAAGCAGAGCAACAGTTGTTTTTTTTAACACTGATAATAATAACAATAATAATATTTTTTTCTTGAGCACCAAGTCAGCATCTTAGAAGGATTTCTGAAGGATCATGTAAAGACTGAAGTAATGGCTGTTCAGCTTTGCAGAAAAAAATTACATTGTAAAATTATTATTTTTAAATAATAATTGTAATATATTTTTATGTAATAATATTTCACAGCATTGCAGTGTTTTTTAGCAATAATAAATATATAAAAACCAAAAATAAGACGTTTAGGGACAGTAAGATTTAGTTTTGAAAAGTCTCTTTATCACCAAAATTGCATATATTTGATCAAAACTACATTTAAAAACTGTGATATTGGGAAACATTGCGATTTAAAATGTTTAAAAATGAGTTTTTATTAAATTTTTTCCACCTCTGCAGCATGCTCGTGCTCTCAGTACGGTACAGTGGACAGTAAGACGACTTGCTCTCAGGTGACGGGACAGTGTCAGTGTCATCCCCATGTCATTAACAGAGACTGCAGTGCATGTGAGCCTGGTTTCTACAACCTACAGAGCGGCACGGGCTGTGAACGGTATTTGAATTATTTCTCTCTCTCTCATTCTTTCATTGACCTTCGACAAACCTGCAAGTTTAACACAAATCTTTAAATTGGCTTCCCCAGATGCAACTGCAACCCTATTGGCTCCACAAACGGTCAGTGTGATATCGTTAGCGGCCAATGCGAGTGTCAGCCTGGGGTCACAGGTCAACAATGTGAGCGCTGTGAGGTCAACTTCTTTGGATTCAGTTCGTCGGGTTGCAAGCGTACGTTGTCCTGTTATTTTGCCTTATCAGCACTAAATGCAGAATTGCTTTATTCATTTAGATTTGTTCCATTGAACCATTGGTTTGTTTGTGCAGCTTGTGACTGTGACCCAGAAGGCTCGGAGTCTGCTCAGTGCAAGGAAGACGGTCGTTGTCAGTGTCTCCCAGGCTTTGTGGGAGCTCGCTGTGACATGTGTGAGGAGAACTACTTCTACAACCGCTCCACACCAGGTTGCCAGCAGTGTCCCAACTGTTACAGCCTGGTCAGAGACAAGGTCAGAGGTCATCTTATGAACACAGCACTTTTTGTTTTATAACAGAACAGATCACTTCTAATACCTCTGATTTTTTTTTTTTTTTCTGTACAGGTGAACCAGCAGAGACGGAAGCTTCATGACCTACAGAATTTGATTGATAATCTGGACAACACTGAGAATACAGTGAGTGACAAGGCCTTTGAGGACAGACTGAAGGAGGCAGAGAAAACAATAATGGACTTACTGGAAGAGGCTCAGGCTAGCAAAGGTATTGTCTGTTCATATAGTCATTTTATAAATATTTCTTATAGTTTTAATAGTATTTATCATTATTATTTTAAATAGTATGACATGCTATACGTCTGCTATTTACATTATTTCAAATTTTTGTAATAATTAATAGGACCTCAAATTGGATAATCATGAAATCAAACCTAAAAGATATTTGAAAAAGCCAAAAAAGGGATGGAAATTGTATTTAATTATATTTTCATTTAAAGGGGTCATATGACGTTGCTAAAAATAACATTATTTTGTGTATTTGGTATAATGCAATGTTTTTATGCGGTTTAAGGTAAAAAAACACATTATTTTCCACATACTGTAATTCATTGTTGCTCCTCTATGGCCCGCCTTTCTGAAACGTGCCGATTTTTACAAAGCTCATCGTTCTGAGAAGCGAGGCATGCTCTGATTGGCCAGCTATCCAGTGCGTTGTGCTTGGCTGAATACCTCAAGCGTGGGACTGAAATGTTACACCCCTTACCGTATTGTGATGCCGTGTCCCAGCACGACAACACAAAAACAATAAAACTCATTATAAACAAGGCATTTGTTGCATCCAGTGGGGAGTCTGGGGACATAATTACTGATTATAATGACTTCTACTGTCTTTTTATGCATCGCGCCGCGTAAACATTACCATGTCTGTATTTGTGATCAGAGAAACAACATCAATAATCTCTACACTGCTAAAAACTCGTGTTTGAATCGTCAGTAGCAGAAACGTACTTGCAGGCTGTCAGACAGAAGCACCAGACTGTCCTTACAATACTGCAGAAGTATTAAAAGTTCCACCTTTCATTGCGTATACTTTTGGGCGGTGTTATGCCAATCTTCCCACACTGTGACGTAGACATGTGGGGGCGTGTTTAAATGAGCCATTTTAGGGGGGCGTATCCATGCACAAACAGCTTGTAACACTCCAAAGAGATAAGAAAACTTGAAATCGCATCATATGAATGATATTTAATAGTAGATCAGATACATTTTACTTTGCATCATCATTATTCTTTTATTTTTCATACAGAAGTGGATAAAGGCCTTTTGGACCGTCTAAACAACATCAACAAGACCTTGAACAACCAGTGGAACCGACTGCAGAACATCAAGAACACTGTGGACAACACAGGAACGCAGGCAGATCGAGCACGTAACCGAGTCCGTGACGCAGAGAACCTGATCAGCACTGCTAGAGAGGAACTGGACAAAGCCAAGGAGGCCATCAGTAAAGTGGTGAGATTTCTGCTACACCGCCAAGAGAGCATGACGTAATGTTCCACATATACCTTCAGCTAATGGTAGTAGAGTCCATTAAAATGTCTCTTAGTCTTAGTCTTTTTGTCTGATCCCATAGGACATTAAAATACCCACAACCTCTGGAGATCCAAGCAATATGACACTTCTGGCAGAGGAAGCCCGCAAACTGTCCGAAAAGTGAGTTACAATATTTCATACTGTTAATATTTTCATACCACCTAATACAGTTGTATTTAACATTTTTCTGCGGCTCTTTACACAGACATAAAGCAGATGCAGATCAGATTGAGAAGATCGCGAAGGACGCCAATGACACATCCACTAAAGCCTATAATATGCTAAAGAAGGCGCTCGACGGCGAGAACAAAACAAGCAGCGACATTGATGAACTCAATAAGAAGTATGTCGTGGACATCACATTTTATGCTACTGTCTTGTCAATATTGTGTCATCTGATTTTAAGAAAACATTTCAAATGCAGATGGTCTAAAATGCTGTTCAAATGTGCTCAGATACGTGGAAGCAAAGGATCTAGCCAAGAACCTGGAGAAACAGGCTGCTAAACTACATGCTGAAGCAGAAGAGGCAGGAAACAAAGCTCTGAAGATCTACGCTAACCTGACCAGCTTGCCCCCAATCGACACCAAAACATTAGAGGTGCTGGTTTCATAATGGATTGTAATTCTTACTGAATCAACTTGTATGCGTCTATAATCCAATCGCTTGAATTTCCCTCAGGATGACGCCAATAAGATAAAGAAGGAGGCTTCAGACTTGGACAAACTGATAGACAAGACTGAGAAGGAGTACAACGACCTGAGAGAGGACCTGAGGGGCAAAGAGACAGAAGTCCGCAAACTATTGGAAAAAGGAAAGACTGAGCAACAGGTACATAGGCTTTTTGACTTTTAATGTACTCATTTTGTTCTGTCTTTGTTCTATGGAGTAAAATATAGTGAAAGAAACAATGAGAGTATTTAGTTGCAGCTCTTTCACATAGTTAATATGTAAGAGTCAAGCACATGCCATGAGGTACCCGGAGCCACTTAAATGATACCGATGAGAGACAAGTGATAGCGTTGGTCAAAGTCTATAGTCTCATCCTAATCTGATTGAGTTAAATGTCATGCTCTTAATGAAAGAGCTGGAACATGAACTCAGACATTGTTCTTATGAAACCTGCTCACAGTGTGAGTTACTTTATGTTTGATAACGTTTGGCATTTTATAAAGAGCATTATTTTTAGACTAGATGTGAAATATATTACGTATTTGTTCCCCCACAGTATTGCTTTTCATTCCGATAAGTAAGTATGTTCATGATAAACCGCTCTTGTAAGTGCAGGATCTCACTTTCTGAATGTTAGCCTGACAAGTCATTGAAGACAGCTGTGTAAAAACTCAACCTTTCTGTGTTTTCCAACTCTTTTTCCACCCGTGTTTTCTTCAGACGGCTGATCAGTTGTTGGCACGTGCAGACGCAGCAAAGGCTTTGGCTGAAGAGTCAGCGAAAAAAGGAAAATCTACTTTCCAAGAAGCCCAGGACATACTGAACAACCTTAGAGGTCATTGCCTCTATAACTTTTTGATATTTTAATATTTAATATTTTAGAGAGAGCATAAAGATCTAAATAAAAACATAAATACATATTTAAATAATAATATATATATAACAAAAATGTATTTTCAGACTTTGACAGGAGAGTGAATGACAACAAAACTGCTGCTGAGGATGCCATGAGGCGAATCCCAGAGATCAACGCGACAATCAATGAAGCCAATGAGAAGACTCGACGGGCCGAGGCGGCTCTAGGCAATGCAGCTGCTGATGCTAAAGAAGCTAAGGGGAAGGCAGAGGAAGCTGAGAAAATCGCTAATGATGTGCAGAAGGTACATGTTGAGTTTCAGATGAAGAGCATCAAACTATAAAAGAAGTTGTGGGATGTCCGTTTCCTTATCAAACAGTAATTTACTTCATTCAATTTGCTTGTTTTTAATCAGGGTTCTGCAAAGACAAAGACAGATGCAGAAAAAGCTTTTGAAGACACCATGAAACTGGATGGAGAGGTGAACAACATGATGGACCAGCTCACAGCTGCTGAGAAAGAGCTGGAGAAGAAGAAAGCCGAGGCGGACGCCGACATGATGATGGCAGCCATGGTGGGTTATGGCCTTGACTGTTTGTGTGCAGCTTGTTTTATAGCCACATTTTGACTTTGTATTGACTTTGCTGTCCTTCGCAGGCTTCTGATAATGCTAAAGAAGCTGAGGGCAATGCCAGAAAAGCCAAAAATGCTGTCAGGACAGTGCTGAACACAATCAATGAATTATTAGGCCAGCTCGGTAAGACTGTCTAGTTGCTAATCAATAATCCACATTTTTGTGATGGAAACAATAACCAATAATTGAAACCAAAAAAAGTTTGAAATCATACTGTGTATTTCCTGTGTCATGCAAGATCTCGTCCCCCTTCCTCAATGTTTATTCAAAGATGTTATTATGTGTTATCGTGATATTTTATTGTAGCTTATCAAGAGCTTTTCCAGTTATTGCCATTTGGAACTATAATTAGAACCACTAAAAATAGTCTAAAGTTGTTCAAACAAAGCTGAAATTAAAATGAATGAGAAATGACAAAAAACTAAATTTTAATTAAAACTGAATCTTAAAATAATTGTATAACAAATATTAAAATAAAAGCTAATTCCAATAATATAATATAAAATGGGCACACTTTTATTTGAAGGTCCAATTCTCACTATTAACAAACAATTAACTATGACTTTTGACTCAAACTCCTATTTTGTAAGGTAGTAAGTTAAGTTTAAGTATTGGGTAGAATGTGGACATGCAGAACATGTGCTTTATAAGTGCTAGTAAACAGCCAATATGTTAATAAAAGACATGCTAATAAATACTAGTTAATAGTGAGAATGGGTCCCTATACTAAAGTGTTACCAATTTTACAATAACACTGGTAGCTAATAGACTAAGATGTTATCTGGCTAAACAAGATGTAAAGAAAAGAAAATATTTAGTTTGAGCATTTTTAGCTTATACCATATCCTTGTTATATTGTGCAAGAAGAACTCCTTTCTGGGAAATGTAATGACCTCTTAATGCACATTTTGTATATAACACCACCTTATCCTCTTCCAGGCAACATCGATAAGGTGGATCTGAGCAAGCTGAATCAGATCGATAGTGCTCTAAAAGAAGCCAAGGAGAAGATGGGAGGAAGTGAACTGGACAGGAAGCTGAAGGAGCTGAACGACATCGCCAAGAGCCAGGAGGATATGATCAGCGACTACGACCGTCAGATCCGAGAGATTCGAGCGGACATCGCTAACCTCAACGACATCAAGAACACTCTGCCCGAAGGCTGCTTCAACACTCCGTCTCTGGAGCGGCCTTAAGCCCTCCACGCTACACCGCTCCATCTGCCTTACACTCCCTGTGTTCTTTCACATCCCTCGTCCGTGCCGCGGACCTCCACCCTCAACCAAAACAGGCTTTGTTTTGTTTCGAAATCTTTCTCGCATTTTATTTCCTTTTATTGGGTTATTGTTTGTTTGTATTTCTACACATTTCTTCGAAATCATGTTTTACAAACGGAAGACAAAAGCAGCTTTGAATTTTTTGATATGCAGAAATGCTACGTGAAGAGAACTCCGAGTAATGGCCATGTGTGTGTGTTTATGCGTATTAGTGTGTGTGTGTGTGTGTGTGTGTGTGAGAGCTGTTAGAGGCCTCGAGTTGAACCCACATGACTGCACCACCTCCAGCTCTTCCTCTCAAACTTTTACAATCGAATCAGAATTCCGACCTAATCAGAAGCCAAGGCGTTTGTTTGAGGAAGTTTGCTACTTAAGCTAGTGTATATCATCATCGGTAACGCTATTCGCTCCAAGCTAACAGTGAAGGAATCTTAATTTGTTCATAACGCGCATCTTCTTTCGCCCCTCGTGCTAGATTTGGTACCGAGAGAGAGTCGATCACGCAAATACAGTATTTCAGTTCATGTGTATATAAATAGTTCAGTACTAAAAGTTGAGAAAATCCCTGCATGGCTCAGCTGACTTTATACATTTCATGGTTGCCAGACATTACAGTTTTGTGTTTGTTTTGATTTTTTTCAGACGCTGCTGCTTATTACTGGTGTCCTGCAAAACGCATTAACATGAGCAAAACTCAACACTATGCAACTTTGTACATTGGCGTAGCGAGACTTTTATCTGATACACTGGTGCTAATAATTATTTCAAATGTTATATTTTTGCGTGAATGTTTTTTTTTTCTTTTTTAATTATAATATAGATTTGAGTAACTGTTTTTTTTGTGTGTGTAAATATGCTTAAATGATTCAGGAATGGCTGAATTTTAAACCCAAGACCCAACCAGCCACCTCATTGGTTCATTTGCGAGAAAAAAATACAAAATCAGCCAAAACTTCTGCATAATATATATAATTATATATATATATATAATGTTCTGTGGTATAATACGCTTGCCTGTATACATGGCTCAGTGTTGCATCATAGCTCTATCATTTATTTTATTTGTGTTTAAATTTCAGCGGATGGTGATGTCTTGACCCTTTAACTTGCACACCCCCACACATGATCCACACATATGTCTCTAATATTTCATATTTATCGGAATGATTTGCTTTACTTGAGATGGCAAGCACGTTGCTAGTTAACCATCTTTTTTTAGTACCTAAACGTTTGGATGCAATCCTCTAAATCTGGATGTCGCATCTTAAGTTAGAGATCTTTGATGGTCTAGTACGTTTCACTGTTCGTTTCTTACTGTTACCACGTCCGCAGTTCCTTCAGTTACAGTCTTACTCGAACAGGCTTGCTAAATTGAGCGGTTCCTCGGCTGACATATTGAGAGATTCACCTGTGTAATGTGCCACTATAAAGCATTCGATTAGATGTAGACCTCCCCTCTCTACCACTGTGGACATAAGTGCAACACGTACACGTTTATGTATAAAACAGTATTTTTAATTTATAAAGTATCAAGTATTTTTGATCTGTTGTTATGCAGTTGGAGTATGTGTTTGCTGCACAGTCTTTATGTGGTCCTTTGGTTCTAGAGAGTGTAATGGTTTTTTATAGACTTCCTTCCTTCTGTTTTATTCAAGGCATTCACAAACACACACCCAAAGGACCTGACACACCTCTGCTTGTTACCCATTTGCCTGTAAATTCAATTGTAACATTTGAATAATAAACTGGTTATTACAGGACTCGCCAGTGTGTCGTTCTGCTTCATTTTCTATTCTTTTCTATTACTGTGTGTGATTGAGTGCCCCAGAAAATCAGGTTAAGTATCCCCAAATATTATGACAATGCAAGGAACTCCTTTTCTAAAAAATAAATTTTAAGCTCTACAAAACTTTTACTTTTTTTCATTTATGCATTTGGCAGTCACTTATATTGCATTCAAGGTACACATTTGATCAATTCTTGCTTTCCGTGCAGCATAAACACTTATAATGAATAAGGAATTAATATATATACATATACATTCAAGTCAAGGGGGGGCAGTATATATATAGCAGCGCCTCTGATTAAAAGTAACAGTAAATGCATTTAAAATGCATTTAAACTTTCAGTTCATCAAAGAATCCTAATCTAAAATGTTCCTGACATGTTTCTTGAGCACCAAATCATCATATTAGAATGATTTCTGAAGGATCATGTGACACTGAAGACTGGAGTAATGGCAGCTCAAATTTAGGTTTACCATCACAGGAATAAATTACATTTTTAAATATATTCAAATAGAAAACCATTATTTAAAATTTTAATATTTCATATTTGTATGCCTTGGTGAGCATAAGAGACTTCCTTCAAAAACCTGAACAAATCTCACGGTCCACAAACTTTTGAACGATAGTGTATATACTGTACAGTTGACTTTTATGACTTTCAAAAATACATTTTGTAAAAAAAAAAAAAAATGTACATGGTTGTTCTATAGCACCCTCTTGTGGTCCTCTATGGGTCCCTGAACCCTGTTTGAAAACCCCTTCTGAAGATTATTTACAGTACATTAATTAAACATAAATATTCCAATCATATGTATAGTCAAAAATATTTTTCAGATAATAAAGATATAGTGTACAGCATATTAAACCATATTCATATCAAAATAGTGCAGTAAACAGCATTGTGTAGGCCTGTCTGTCTTTATTGCTGTGCAGGAAATGACACAGACTCATTACCAAATCTAGTTGGTCAGTAATACAGACTTCACTCATGACACAAAATCAACACTATTAGCAATATCATTCCTAAATACGTTTGGTAAGACTTCGCCGTGACTCAGCAGCCATCATCATATGCGGTTGCATTTCATATCCGATTAAATATGATTAAATGTGTTTTTCTCCTCCACAAGTCAGAAAGTACAAAATGTGAACTAGACACATAATGAAAAGCATTGTGCCAGTTTTGGCCTAAACAGAGTATCCAAAAGTCATTTACATCTTTAACATAAGGGGCTCTCTTTAATATGCTGGCGGTCATGACTCTAAAAAAAGAAATAAAGAGGGTTTTTCTGAAAATCCACAAGACTGATGACTGGATTGAAAGGAGCTATCGTGTGAACGGTCATCTGCAGAGTCAAATCCTGAAATCAGTCAAATCAAATGAGTTTATTATAACTTTTATGGTCATTCAACTTAATTTAAATCTTTATTACAAAATAACTGACTTATTGCAAATGCACACAAAAAGAATTGGGAAATTAGGGCACATTAATTTTTCTTATTAGATAAGAACATATCAAAACAAACTGTTTTGTTCTTAATTTGAAATCTTATATTATAGTTGTATCAATACAAATCTATCAAACCTCTTTTGTGAAATGTTTTGTAAAGAAATAGTGAGTTGTATCTTTCTTTAAATAATATTAAAAAATTCATTTAATTTTGTTTAATATATTCCACAATACATAATGTAATGACATTTATCATTTTTATTTGTATTAATTTTATTTGTACTTTATTTTATTTTAAATAAATCCAAAGTGACATTAAGGACATTTCCGATATTATAAATAAATATATATAATTTCAAATAAATTATGTTCTTTTGAACTTTTTAGTTCATTGAAGAGTCCTGAAAACGTCCCAGGTTACGTATGTAACCCTGGTTCCCCGAGGGAACGAGACGCTGCGTCGAAACGCTAGGGGAACGCCATCAGCGTTGTCCAGCTCTGAATCATATGTGTAATCAGTCAAAATTGACGGCCAGGCGTCAGGTGCGCTGGACGTCACGACCAGGATGCTTAAAAGCACGTGATGTGCAGCCGGCGCCAGCTTCCAGGAATGAAGCATAGCCCAAGTAGGGATGCCGGAAGTATGGCCCTGCGACGCAGCGTCTCGTTCCTCGGGGAACCAGGGTTACATACGTAACCTGGGACGTTCCCTCCGGGAACATCGAGCTGCGTCGAAACGCTAGGGCGAGATATCCACGCCGCCATACTTGCAAATCCCTGCTTAGTGTGTGGAGTGCACAGCTATGGCAAGGGAAAAGACAAGCCAGGGGTGGCTCGCAGAGCCAGGTCGTAGAACCTGGAAAGTTAGGGCGAGCCCACCCACCAGCGTCACAGATGTCCTGCACAGGTACACCTGCCAGAAGGCCTTGGAGGCCATACCTTAAGTAGTGAGCCTTGATTCCCAAAGGCGAGGGGAGATCAGAGGACTCGAGGTCATAGGAGAGCACCACTACTTAGCATAAGCACCCTGGCCTCCACGGAGAAAGCGTAAGAGAGTTGCCTATTGAAAGGCCACCAAGAGGGGCGTGGTAGGTGCTATAGCCGCCACGTAGACCTTCAGGGTGGAGTGGGCTAACTCTGCGGAGAAAGCAGGGCCTGCGAGCTCCAGCACTGTCCCAACAGGCAGTTTAACTGGGTCAAGCTGGCGGTCTCCGCACCCAGTCTCAACTTCAGGGCGTACAGTTTCCTTATTGAGGGAGCTCTAGATTGGAGGATGGTCTCAGCAACCTCAGTTGAGAGACCAGAGGCTATGAGTTGTGCCCCTGGAGCCACACCCATAGTTTCCACAACTCCGAGCGGGGTGAAAGATCATGCCCGCTGCCAGTGAGAGGAGATCCTCCTGACGGGAATCCCCATGGAGAGCCGTCGGGAGAAATCGGGTCAGAGACTATACTCGGCCCGGCCAGAACAGGGTTTTTCAATAGAAGGACCCCGTCCATGCGCACTCTCTCTAGAACTCCCAGGAGCTGAGCGATCGGGAGGCGTACAGGCGAAGCCTCAGCCACGATTTGTACCATAGCATCCAGCCCCTTAGCGGAGCTGGATGTCTGCCTCGATAGGATGGCTGCTCCTATCCTTACGAAGGGAAGAACCCGATATTAATACGCTTTGCCCCCAAAGCACATTTCAGGAACTTCCTGTGATGGGGAAGGAGTATGCATCTTTAGATCGCGTGACCACCAGTCCTCGGATCTGGTGAGAGACACGTGCTTGAAGAGAGCTTTCTGAACTTCAGTCGTGTGACTGAGCGGTTCAGGTAGCTTAGATCTAAGACGGACGGACGCAACCCCTTTCCCGGAACAATGAAGTACGGCTGTAGAACCTGAACTCTTTGTCTAGAGCAGGGACCACCTCGATGGTCTCCTCCCTCAGGAGAGTGCTCACTTCTTGTTCCATTACCAGAGCCTGCTCGCCCGTGAAAGGCTGTGGCAGGCGCCACATAGCCTTGTTCTACAGTGTGCGTGACCCATCGAGACCCATTTGGCAGCAGTTCCACGCTGCCGAATAGTCTACTAAGGGAACCAGTCTCGAGACTGGTCTCTGGTGTGTAGAGCGGCTAGCTCGGTGCCCTGGAACGGAGGACCGGCAGGGGCGGCCGATCTAGCTGCTCTAGAGACCCCGAAGGGGTGGCGAGCTTCCCAGCTCCGCTACATTTCTGGGCGGAAGAGACTGAGAGAAAACGCTCGCTGGAGACTGCTGCGCCCTGGACACTGGCAGGGTTGGCAGACTGATCTCCTGAGGGCACTGAGGAGGCAGGCACCGTGTGTGCGGTGTGCACCGCTCTTCCCAGAGGGCCTGCCCTCACCAGTCCTGGGCTTTGGCATCAGGACTGCCTCAGAAGCCTCCTATTGGAAATGACGGTCCTCAGACCTATGTCATCTCTAAGGAAGACTAGGAACCAGAGTCTGCTCAGGCAGATCCCAATAAGACACGCTTGGCAGGGCTCCCACACCGCCAGGTGACTTACTAAGGGAACCAGTCTCTTGAGACTGGCCTCTGGTGTACTTAGCGGCTAGCTCGGTGCCCTGGAACAGAGGACCGGCAGGGGACGGCCGATCTAGCTGCTCTAGAGACCCCGAAGGTGGCGAGCCTCCCTCTCCGCTACATTTCTGGGCGGAAGAGACTGAGAGAAGCTCGCTGGAGACCGGCCCTAGAACACTGGCAGGGTTAGCAGACTGATCTCCTGAGGGCACTGAGGAGAGGCGGGCACCGTGTGTGCGGTGTACACCGCTCTTCCCCAGAGGGGCCGGCCCTCAAGGCCCTGCATCAGAGGCGTTCTGGCCGAAGACTATCGATCCGCAGATCCGTCTTGCCCGGGCGCGTCACTCTGACTCGATTCTGGCGAGTACGAGTGACATTCCCGAATAAGGAGCTGGAACACAATTAGGGCTGCTCCGCCCAGCAGCCCAAGCTGACCACCTCAACCTCCTTGGAGGAAGAGGTAAACATTGTGCTCTCACTTGAGAAGTATCCCAAGAGGCTCTTGTATGTCATATACAATATAATTGTATATATTTCTCTACAATATATATATATATATATATATATATATTTATATATATGTAGAAATATATATCTAACTTTCATAGTCGGATAAAATGCATAGTTAATTATTCAAAATTAAATGCAGTCAAACACCCAGACAAGTAAACACGGTCTGAAAGTGCATAAATTAACCGAGAATCACCATAATCACCATAATGGAGCCGCTCGGAACAAAACAAATAAATCTTCTTGGAGAGAAACTGCTGCAGATTAGCGCACTCTCACTCAAGGGGGAAGAACTACAGCTTAGGCTTCCGCCCCGGGAGAGCGCTAGACCTGGGGAATACAGGTGGAAATAGGGCGAACCCGTCTCCAACCCGTCCGCCAGATCTATGTGCGATCCCCGTGATCTCACTCGCCGCGGTGCCTCAGCAGCAGCGGGAGCGCGAGATTTCATAGGCGCGGACACACTCCTCGGAGCGTGCCCGGCGGGAGCACAATGCATTGCAGCGAACGCTGGCTCTGATGGGAAAAGAAGATAGGGGATCACCCGTCTTAATCTTCCCATCTAATCCATCTGCGAGCACAGCCACTGCTCCGCCTCAGCGGCAGCATGGCAGGTGCTGCGAGGACGCAGGTGAAAAACTCCCTCCTCAAAGAGAGTTTTCGCCTCCAGTCAGAGAGGAACACACAGTCTGTAACGTGATCTACTTTCGCCCTCATTGGCCTTTGATATGTCTGCTTCTAGTCTTTCTTTGCCTATCTTTTTAAGAATAAACTTTCTTATTTCCTATCTGATAGTAACAGACTCACAGAACACATTCGACTGACACACACAGAGAGCTTTGCTGAATGACAAAAAAGCTGGCGCCGGCTGCACATCACGTGCTTTTAAGCATCCTGGTCGTGACGTCACCGCACCTGACGTCTGGCCGTCAATTTTGACTGATTACACATATGATTCAGAGCTGGACAACGCTGATGGCGTTCCCCTAGCGTTTCGACGCAGCTCGATGTTCCCGGAGGGGAACTATGGCTTCTATACAAAACTTTAAGCTCCACCAACTTTCAACATTTATTTATTTTATTTTATATTTTATTTTAAACATATGCCACAATATACATTAATGCAATAACATTAAAAAAAGACAAAACTTCTGTAGGCCTACAGTAAAATGTCAACTAGAGTGTCCCTCACAGCACTTCTATGTTTTTATCAACCCTGTCTTGTGGATGTGGCCACAGGTTCTCATTCACATCATAATGGATTTTATTATTTAAAGATTTTGGACAAAATCTTCTGATATGGCAAATCCAGTCCTGACTTTGGACATAGCAGGCATCATCTATAGCCTGGAGAAGAGGAACTTGTTTGTGAGGAGCCTATTGAAAACTAGGTTGCTGCTGGAAGAGGTGTTAGTGAGGCCAGCAGGGGGTGCTTACCCTGTGGTCTGTGTGGGTCCTAACGCCCCAGTATAGTGACGGGGACACTATCTTGTCTTAGAGCACCGTCTTTCGGATGAGATGTTAAACCGAGGTCCTGACTCACTGTGGTCATTAAAAATCCCATGGCACTTCTCGTAAAGAGTAAGGGTGTAACCCGGTGTCCTGGCCAAATTCCCACCATTGGCCTTTGTCAATCATGGCCTCCTAATAATCCCCATCCACTTGATTGGCTCTATGACTCTCTCTCCTCTCCACCTGTAGCTGGTGTGTGGTGAGCGCACTGGCGCCGTTGTCCTGTGGCAGCCGTCGCATCATCCAAGTGGATGCTGCACACTGGTGTTGGTTGAGGAGAGACCCCCACATGATTGTAAAGCGCTTTGGGTGTACAGCTATGCTCTCAGTGCCTTTGCTATGAATTCTGGGCCCATTGCACTGATTTTGCTATGGGATCCCCTCAAAATCACATTTAGTGGGGGGTGGTCGGCCCCACAGAGAACACTCAGTCCTCAGTTGCTTCACGTTCATAATCTAAATGTATGTTCATAATTTTCCATAAAACTATGCTTCTAGAATAATGCAACCATTACATGGCATTTTGAGCATTTGTATCAATTGATAGTTAGATCATTATAATGAAATGAATAGACACTCAATTCAGATGTAATGTATGAGCTGCATTTTGAAATAGTAATACTTTGATGTTAAGTTGTGTCATTTTGAACCAGAGATATTAGTTCAATGAACAAAAGATCTTTAGCTCATGTGTATTGTATCCAAGCATTTGGAAAAAGTTTTAAGTGTTTTGAAAAATGTGAATTATGCGTCTAGAGTTTTGAAAAATGACACGGAGGTTTTGTTATTAGTGCAAAAATGATTGTTAAAAACTGTAATGCAATGACATTCATACCTTCATACCTATTTTATTTTAAATATATGACACATTATATATTAATGTAAGGACATTAATATTTGATATATTCACTCCAGTGTATATACAAAATATTTGCATATTCACTGGAGAGAATAAATACACATCAGTACAAATTCTATAGATCGACATCAAATTAAATATGCAGTGTTTTCTTGATGTAATAACAAAGAGGAAGGTTATTTCTTGTATTTTGATTATTCTCAGTGATCTATGAGAGGACTTAGGTGTATGTGCGCGTGTGTGTGTGTGTGTGTGTGTGTGTGTGTGTGTGTGTGTGTGTGCGTGCGTGCGTGCGTGCGTGCGTGTGTGTGTGTGTGTGTGTGTGTGTGTGTGTGTGTGAGTGAGCGCGAGGGTGTGGTGCTGGCAGCGTCCTGCGAGCGGCAGACAGGGTGTGCATCACACTACCATGCCGTTATCTGCGGCCGGAGGGCAAGGGTATGAGCATGTTTACCTGGAGAGCTTTAGGTTGGGCTCACTGCGTCTGTGTGAGGAACAAGGTGTGGAAGATAAAGATGTGTGGCACTGGATGTTTGGGTGTGTTTTGGTAATGCGTAGCTGAGACACCTCTGACTCAGCCCAGTGTCTTTCCTTTCCTCTCGGAGAGTTCGTGACAGGGCGTATCCAGAAATTCACTGCCCTCAGGCCTTGGATTTTTCATGAGTGCAGTGTATTTGGCTTCTACCAGTGCGGTTCAGTTTGTGCCGGTATTTTGATGACAGCTGTTGTTTTGATATCCAAGCAACAAAGATGACTAATGTTTTTTTCTTTACCACAAATTTGCAAGATACTGTAAATAACTAAAAAGATGCAAAATAGCATATGATTCAATGATACAGTAAATCATTATCCATGCACCCAATTCAACACTACAGTGATTCAGTGCCAGTACAGACATTATATCATAGTAAACCACAAACACTGAAAAAATAAGATCAAGCTCACAATACGTGAGGGGCTTTCTAGGCCTTTAATGTCTGTAGTGTGTTCTTTAAGTTCACTTGATGTATTGAAAGTTGTTTTTATTGCTTTTAAGTAGTGTCCTAACATGTAATGCTATCTTTTTGTGGATCAGTTATTCTGCATAAATATACCTGTAGAAGAAAACTGCAATCGCAGACTGTTTGCAATTGCTATATTTCTATGGCTTCGGTTTGGTGGTTTGGTCAGTTGGGTGTGGTTCTCTTTGCCATCATTCTCTTACAATGATATGAACTTCTAGAACTTATTAATAATGATTATTATTATTATTATTATCTGCAGGTACAGATGTACACAGGCTGTCACCCGAAGTTGATTCAGTTAAATCTTCACTAAAAACATATCTTTTTCTTTGGCATTTGGCTCAATGTAATCCTTTTAATTCAGTGCGTTCTCTTCTTGCTCTATCTATTTTATTGTACTGTATTTCCTTCTTAATTTTTGTATTTGATTGATTTACATTTTAGATTGTACAGCGCTTTGGTCATCAGCAGCTGTTTTGAATGTGCTTTAGAAATATGCCTTACCTTATTATTTTACAATTGTAATATTGTACCATTTTTAAAGAGAATAAAGCTTTGGCAGAAGGAAATTGGAACAACTTTTATCTCTTAAAATGTTTTTTTTCATATAGCCTAAATCTGTATATATATAGCCTATATATATATATATATATATTTATATATATATATATATATATATATATATATATATATATATATATATACAGTTTTAAATAAAACTAAATATATACAAAATATATTTATATATATATATATATATATATATATACATACATTTTGTATATATTTCGTTTACTCGCATAGCCTATATTGAAATGTTTCAGTACTTTATACTTGACATTTTAGAGTCATTAGATACATTTTTACCCCCAAAAAAAATACATGGACATGAATTTAAATATAGGCCTAGGCTACATTTTTAGAATTGGTTGATGTATCTTCTTCTGCCTATTATTTTGTCTATCGCTTTATTAATAAGAGTAGGCCTATTATGGATCTATTAATATATATTAATACAAGCATTAATATCCTACTTGTAATATCATAGTACACACTCAGATCCAAATAGTCTGAAGCGTTGATGAACAATGGGTTGAATTGTTCTGGTGCTGTGGTTAATGGCATGTAATCAAACATGTCTTTATGAGAGGACTGGCATGATACATTTCCTATCAGGCACATGTGCTGTGTGAATCACTCGTGAGTAAACGAACAGTTGAGACATGGAGCTTGACGTGCCCGCGCTTGTCAGGTAGGAGTTTTTAAATGCGCGCGCAGGGACCAGCTGCCCGTCTCATCGTGCTGAGGACTAACAGACCGACAGTGTCCGTAATATCCACCAGACACTATAAAACAGACAACGCTGCAGAAGGCTCAATCTTGTTTCTTGGATGTGGAAAATGAAGATCAGTTGGATCTTTCTTTGCGCAGTTTGCATCTGGTCTCCAGTCCACGGAACAGTCCGATGTAAGTGAAGTTATTTTGCCTGCCTATTAATTCATTTTTGGCATTATGATAGTGTGTTGACAAGTGGTACGTTAAGTAGGCTAGTACTAATTTGCTTTGCAAGTGTTGCTAAAATCTTAAAGGGGTATTTGTGAGCATGGCTTTTGTTTAACTTAGGGCCTCAGTCCAATAAAGCTACTTTAAGGTGTGAAAGTGGGACAACTAGCAAAATAAGTTTGTGTATTTAACATTTCTTCATGTCTTCAGTTTTCTCTCTTTTTTATTTAACAATGTAAAAGGGTATAGTATCGAGTTTAATCCATTTTGCATCGTATTTTAAAGAAACACTAATAACAAGTGATCAGAAAGTTAATTTTATCTGTATTTACTGTAGATTATAATTACAGTGAGTGTACAGTGTAACAAAAACTACTGACAAAGTTATTGACTCATGCATCCAATCAGATCATAATAATCTAATCATAACCATAATACTTATCATAATCATGTTCAGGGGGAAATATGTTAGATAAATCAGCACGATTGAAATGGTAATAATGAAAAACCTCTATTATGAATGTCCTGGTCTATAGCCTACATCTAGGCAACTTTCTCTCCCAAAATCATAAATAATTCATAATTCTGTAATTATTATACATGTAGTTGACTTAATACTAACTGAAATATTTATTTATTGTTATTTCACATTTCGAGGGATCTCAGTCGTCGTGTTTGGGTAAATCTCTATAACGTTAGTAACAGGAGACTAACATTACAGCAAATATGATTTTAGCGTTTTGCATTTGCTCTAAAAGCAAAATGTTGACATTTATTATAGCGTTTTCACGACTTTCTAAAAGTGGAAAAAATTCTGAGAGATTTATTATGGCAGTCAGAAGAGAAAAAGAGATCACATTCAGTCAGAGTCACTCCCTTACACCCTTGAGGCAGTGTTACCTAGCTTTTTTAGACAATGTGATACATCACTAAGTTTTGTTGTAATGTACAATAATAATAATGAACAAAGAACATATAAAAAACTTTTAAAAAGAAAAAAACTAAACTTATCGAAACTGGTACACGACATAAAAAACAGTCCTGGAGCCCTTTAAGGATGACTGTTGTCTAACAGCTGGGATGTTTTGTCTCTCATTGAGAGGCTGTTGTTGTTGCTGCCTGCCTGTGTTGCTCACCTGTGAGAGACCCTGATGTTGCCCCGTTAGGAGGAATGGAATGTCTGTTCTGGATGAGGTTTGGTTCATGCTGACTTCACATTACCTCATTATACCTTTGCGATAAATTACATACAAGAGTGAGCTTGTCCTACCCTCAAAGCCAGTCTATTATCTATCATCCATTCTCGTCTGTGTGCTCAACATACTGTAGGCCTGGCTGAACATGGACTAGGTTGTTTTATTGCAGGTAATCCTACATGATCTAAAGTGTTGTTTACACAGCTGAGGGTATTTCTGCTTCCCTTTTAAAAGTTGTCCACCCCTGGATGTCCGGAGTGTCTTTCAGAAACTTGTTGATCCTCAGACATGTATGGTTTTGTTATTGTATTCCCCGATAGCTAATGGTTTGTGGCTTTGAGTAATTGTCGGTATAATATCCTGGATAGTGAGTGAATATACCTTAGGGTGGGGTGTAATTTACTGCATTTGTGGCAATTGTTTGTTTTTATAGGTAGAAGGCGGTCTTTAGATGTTACTTTCCCATGCTCACAGCAATACCACTAAAAACTTGACTGGCGCCAGTTAATTTTGACAATGTACAGCGATACTATTTTATCAAAGACTGTATAATATCTACTTATTCAGCTCATTCCTTAACCACAGAATGTCTTTATAGGTGCCTGCTTTGAATAGGGAAAAGTTATTGACACCAAGTAACCCACCTTGGCATGTTGTCTTGCAGCCTCCTCTACCTGTTCATGTCATGGTAAGGCACGGTACTGCAGAGAAGATCACCTGGGACTCATCTGTATAAACTGCCAGGGAAACACTGAAGGGCGGCACTGTGAAAACTGTAAGGAAGGATACTACCACCAGAGAGCAGGAGACAACTGTGTGCCCTGCAACTGCAACACCGCAGGTGAGCTGCTACTTAAGACAAAGTGTCTTTTTTCACACTAACAGAGAGTTCTTATATACAAAAAATACAAATGCATTTACTTTCCTTTTATGTTACAAGTGATACAGGAAAATAATTGTCATTTTTGATGAACAATCATTTAGAACAAGGGTGCCCAAACATTTTTTTTTAAAGACGAACCCCTGAGAATTTAAGTTAATATTTCAGTAATTTAACAGCACATTTGCATGTCCATGGTTCTTTGATTGTCAAAATGATATAGCATTTATATTATCACATATTGTGGTAGGACCTTTCATCTTATATAAACTTATAACTGTATTTCTAAAAGTATATTTTTTATAAATTATATAAACATGTCAGTTTTATTAATGAACCGCTCGTAAATCCACTTTACCAGCTCTTCAACAGTGATGCTATAGAGCTACCATAAAAATGAAAGTTCAAAGACAACATTTTAAAGATGGCTGCACATTCGTTTCTCTGATGCATTAGGTTTATAAGCACAGTGGGAGATTTAGTCATGTGGAACATTGTATTCAATTTTTATTTGACTAATGTTTCAGAATCTGGCCCCCAAAATATTTAAATCACACTTAAAAATGTCTAAATTCCATTGTATAAGTACGCAAAATATCAAATTGCACCTGCATACAAATGATACCAGAGCTTTTTTTTCCTAATTGACTTTACTGAGACACTTTTAATTAATTTTTTAACTAATTGGTCCCAAGGTAATTTTTCATGGTATGAAGTCAGTTTCCCTCAAGTTCGCACTATAACCATTGATATAGTTCATCATATTAACATTTGAACATGTTCCTCAAAGTTTGACAACTAAGATTTTTATATTTATTTTAAACAATACATATATCTTTTCATAATTAAAAATGTAGTAAATTTAATTTTGTGAAATATTTTGTGCTAAATTTTGTTAAAATAAATGATACTTGCTATCTTGCTATTTAATGAAAATGAGTTTGTCCTTTTTTAATAGTTTTCAAATATTTGAGGAGATGTACAAAATGCATATACTTTGTTCTATTCAGGTTCTCAAGGGCCAGGGTGCAACAATGAGGGACAGTGTAGCTGTAAACAAGGAGTTCATGAAGACAAATGTGACCGCTGTCGTGATGACTCTCCAATCACTGCCAGTGGATGTGAACCTTTGAGGTGAGAACAGTGAGCCTTACATCTCTGACTGGGATCTAACCCATTACTATGCTGGATTATTTGGTTCAATCACTGTTCTTCTTATGCAGGCTAATCTGTCGGTCACGTAACAGCGGCCGTCTCACATATAATGCAGAGGAGTGCCTGCCCTGCTTTTGCAATGGCCATTCAAATGAGTGCTCCTCAGCTGAGGGATATTCCATTCACAACATCACTTCAACTTTTGAAAACGGTGAGCTTGATGTGCAATCTCTGATTTTAGTAAATCACGTTTGGTTTTAGTTGTTGATTTAAATCAAATGTTTGTCTCATCTCACAGGACACGAGGGCTGGCGAGCTGCCACTGCTCAAGGTGTGAACCCTTCTCAAGTGCAGTTCAGGTGGTCTCCTACTCACAAAGACATTGAGGTTATCTCGAAGGAGATCCTTCCAGTTTATCTGTTTGCTCCAGGTATGTTGATTAGATTTTTTATTACTTTCATTACAATCAGTGATGTATTGACATTTATTTGACTCCTGTGCTTCTGTGTTTAATGTAGCACACTACCTGGGGAATCAGGAATTGAGCTACGGTCAGACGCTCAACTTCTCTCTGCGTCTGGACAGAGGCGTCCGTCGTCCTTCCATCTCTGATGTTATCCTAGAAGGAGCAGGTCTTAAGGTGTCTGGTTCGCTAGGAGACTTGAGGACGGTGGTTCCCTGTGGCAAGAAAGTCACCTACACATTCAAGTGAGTCACATCGTTTTTAATAACTAGATCTTTGCATTTTCTAAAGAAATGTGAGGGGTGCTTACCTTGTCCTTGGTATGTCCTTGGTATGATGTCCGTGATCCACCATATCAGTTATTGCCCAATTTTATAGATGTTTTGGTTGTTTTGTTTATATACAAATCTGACAAATGACTGAGGCTGATAATAAATATTCTAAAACATATCATACTTCATAGACTGGACGAACAGCCTGGCAGCAAATGGAAACCACAGCTCTCATCCAAAGAATTTCAAACACTTCTGAGCAACCTTACAGCCATTAAAATCAGAGGAACATTCGGTGAAAATGGTGAGTGTTTAATTCAAGGATTCAAGGATTTATTTGTCATATACTCAATTATACAGAATATAATCAGCAGTGAAATGTAAGTCAGGTTCGCTCAATGGACAGCGCAATTGTATGTAACAACACAAGAGAATATACATAAATATAGGTAAAAATAAAAAAAAGAATAAAGAAGAGTAAAATGTGCAATAAAATACAATGTGCAGGACAGTATACCGTAGATTTAATACATAGTAATAGTATAAGCAAGGATCTCAATCTCTCCCCTCTATCACCGAGCTGCATTGTTGGAAACAAGTGCACACATAACATAATACAGAATAAAATAAGTGTATATCTGCTTTCACAACAGGACGTGGTTATCTGGATGATGTCTCTCTGGTGTCAGCTAAAGTGGGTTCCGGCACTCCTGCCACCTGGGTAGAAAAGTGCAGATGTCCTGCTGGTTATGATGGACTGTTTTGTGAACGTTGTGCCACTGGATACAGGAGACGTTTCCCCGGCCAAGGCCCCCAAAGCCCGTGTGATCCCTGCTCCTGTCAAGGTGGAACATGTGATCCAGAAACAGGTTGGTTATTTTGGCGTTTAACACATGTGGGTGTTTTAGTTATGAGAAAAAGTCTGAGCTGAGAAATGTGGATTTGTTGTGCTTACAGGAGGCTGTTACTCAGCTGATGAGATACCAAATCTGCAGATGTGCCCTAAAGGTTATTATGTAAACCGCCAACAGTCCAACTCCTGCCAGAAGTGTCCTTGTCCCGAGGGAGAGGCTTGCTATGTTATTCCAGGAACCCAGGAGGTGATTTGTGCTCGTTGTCCCCGGGGGACTACAGGTGAGGCACACAGAGTAAAAGAACAAGGAAACATGACGCAGATGTTCTTAAAGGGATAGTGCACCCAAAATTGAAAAGTCTGTTATTATGTACAATGTACATGTAGATTAAAATAATAGGCTCTGTCGATTTGTAAAATGCCAAAAAGTACTATAAAAGTAGGATTATAAAAGTCAAAACATTAGTAGAACATTGGCTGAAATTTATATGGAACTATAAAATAACTGTGAATCTTATTTCTGTATGAGTTTAGACTACATTATTGTGCTGTTAATCACAATGGAGGGATCCCCCATCTTTACTAATACAATTTATTTAGGCTTGCGTTGCGAAATCTGTGATGACAGTTTTTATGGAGACCCCCTGGGAGAGTATGGCCCTCCCAAACAGTGCCAGCCTTGCCAATGTTATGGCAATATGGACCAGAATGCTGTCAGCAACTGTGACCGCCGGACAGGGGAGTGTCGGAAGTGCTTGGATCACAGCACCGGCCCCAAGTGTGAGAACTGTGAAGGTGGATACTACCACAGTTACCCCACAGAGTCATGTCAGGGTATGAAAAAATAACTATAACGGTTACAAGCCTGAATATACAACACGTTCTCACTACCAACTCGTCACATATTTATGCTTGGTCAGGACCCATTGGCATCATTTTTTGACGCACAGGGATATCCTTTTAGCGTCACTTTTCAACATGCAGGGTCCTCCTTTGGGTTTATACTTATTTAAAGAAATGGAGGACACTGCACGTCGAAAATTATGCTAAAGGGGTACTCTGTGCATCAAAAGGTGATGCCAAAGAGTCCTAATGAAGCGTCAATATGTGACGAGTTAGGAGTGAGAATAAAGAAGTGAAATGCAAAATCCATAATAGTAAAAGTCCCCTCAGTTTTGCTCTTTTCTCCCTGTAGCTTGTAACTGCAACCGACAGGGTTCTGTGTCAAATGCATGCAATGATAAAGGACAGTGCAAGTGTAAGGAAGGTCACGATGGACTCAAGTGTGACAAATCAACATGTCCTTCCTGCTTTAACCCAGTCAAGAACAAGGTAAGACTTTGCAGAACTTAAAACAAAAATAAAGAAAAACAAACAAATACACATATTTATATGATGTGGGGCATAATGTACATGAAATGCATGTATGAAAAACATTTGATTGAAGTCTTTTATGTTCCCCAAGTCCATTCACCAAGTCCACCAATTATTGATTTTCATGAAATACATTAAAAACAGTGATATTTTGTTAAATATGATTAAAATAACTTCTATGGTAATATATTTTAAAATCTAATATATATACCAAATATGTATAACAAGAAGAAAAGCCTGTTCACTCAAGGTTAAAATGGTTGGAAACACTAAATGATGGCATTTGCTGTTGTGTTGGATCCAGTCCCTGCACACCTGTTAAAGAAGAAATATATGAACAAATGTTGATGGTAAATAAATGGCAAACACTGTGTTTTTTTGTATCAGATAGAGGTTTATGCAAGACAGCTGCAAGAAATGGAGGATTTATTTAAAGGAATTGGAGGGGATGATGCTCCAGTCAACGATGCTCAGATGGATCGGACTATTAGGGCCGCAGAGGTCATGGTGCAAAACCTGGAATTTAGAGCAAATGAACTCACAAGTATGACAATTATTTATTTATCTTGTTTAATTCATTGTGTTTAGCTAGTTTATTTAATACTGGCTTTTTTATACCAAACAGACACTGAGAAACAGCTTCAAGATAAACTGGCGAGCATTAGCCGATCCCAGTTGAGAGAGGACAGAAAAATGGAGGCTTTGTTGACAACAGTGGATGGGATCAGAAACAAGGATCAGCAGTACAGAACAGAAGTCTCAGAAATCCGTAAACTCATCAGTGAGATCAGGTTAAAACTGCAACAGGCCAAACGGGACATCCAACAGGCTGTGAGTATTTCATTATTATAATTATATGGGTGTTGTTATATTAATATGGGTGTTTTTAGCTTTAGGTTTTCAGTGTTTAGTACACATAGAGGGTTAATAAAAGTATAATCATTGTTTTGAACGTTCTCAGCATTTCCCTCATTCCCTGTGTGTCTATTTCAGGAGTTTCCCTCAGGTGATGCAGTGCCAGGCGCTGACACCTTGTCTGGTTTGGTCGAGAGAGCTGCTGATCTTGCTGAGCAGTAAGTCATGTGTTATTCTCAAATGCCACAAACAGTGAAACAACACAACATGCTGTGATCTATAACTGCATGAGCACTAATGGTCAAAAAGCATCAATAGCTTTCCAACATTTTGACACCATGTGAATGTGAAGTAGTTTTTATTGTACAAAATTAAGTCATAAATCAAATACTGAAATTTGTTGTATTTATTAAAGTCTAGAATTGGATTGGATTTGCTATCTTAACTATGCATGATTATTTATTTGCATGACATTTGCTGGATCTTTTTGTATTTATTGTTGTTTCCCTTGCTGTCCATGGTAAGATAGTCAAGAACCATTGCATTATAAATGCCGTTAACCACTGACTAGACTTCCATGTTACATTTCATTTTTGTTGTGCATCCAAGATATGTGACTAATTGAAAAAAAGACTGACTGAAGGGTGTTTTCTTGCCAGGCACCAAGGTGAGGCAGTGACAGTGGAGACCATTGCAGCCAATTCTCTAGCAGAATCTGAGAAAGCCCTAGACCTCATCCGTGGTGTCATCAGCCGAGAAAACAAAGTCAAAGATGAGCTCAGGAACCTCAAAAAACAGTAAGCTGCTTTTGTATTAGAAACACTGTTAAACCAGATCATCGAAGCATTTACCTTCATAAGTCTGTGACCTTACTTTCTAATGCTGTTGTTTTCAGGCATGAAGCAGATGTAACTAAAGTGCTTGACATGGATAGGAAGGCCGTTCAAATTACTGATGCAGCTGGAAAGGAGAGCGGAGTGGCTCAGAACACTCTCAAACAGTTATCTGACCTGGAGAAGAAACTTCCAAAGCCCCTGACGGTAGTCAATCTGAATTATATATTTATGTTTATAGACGAGTTTAAGGAAAAATAGGGAAGATGCAAGTCTTTGTTCGAACCCCCATTCACTTCCCCAAAATGTTTGCTGTTCATACTGGAGTCTATAAAAATACACAATATAAAATAAACTATGTGTACTATTATCTTTCTGTTTCTACAGAAGGACGTTGCTGGTGTGGTTTCCAAGTTCGATGGTCTGAAGGGTATGGTAGAGGGGAATGTATCACAGTATCAGGACTTCAGAAGTACATGCTCAATGAGCAGAAAGAGACAGCTGATCTGTTAAATAAGGCCAAGAGTTTCCAAAAGGTAAACCTGATCCTCTGTTAAACGTTTCTGATAGTGTAGATGTTCAAACCGATTATTACAAAGAACAATATAGTCAACCAAGAATTTGCAACAAGATTTATGCATCTCTGTGCAAACAATGAACTTTGTTGTTCCTTGGGTCAACAAGAAAATGAACAATTGTTTTTGCTTTATTTAAGGTTCAAGATAAACTTCTTGCCAGGGCAAATGCAGCTGAAGCAGTTAAAAACAAATCTCTGGAAATCTTTGCCAACAACAAGGATAGTCTGGATAAGACACTAGAGACGCTCAAAGGTACGGATGAACACTAGACTTCTACAAGCTATTCAATATTATGTATGCCTACAGTTGAAGAGTTTGTCGGTCAAACGTTCTTAATATTTTTGAAGGAGTCTCTTATGCTCTCAAAGGCTGCATTTATTTGAATAAAACAGTAAAACAGGAATTTTGTAAATAAATATATTTTGTATTTATATTTTCACTTGTTTATTTAACAGAGACAGTCTATGACTGCCCCAGAATTAGCTAAAGAGATAATTTAATCTGCAGTCTCTTTTATTATTACAATAACTGTGTTCTATTTTAATGCATTTTAAATTATATTTATTTCTGTGATGCTGAGTTTTTACTTACTAGCCATTGCTCCAGTGTTAAGTGTCACATGATCAGTGTTTCAAAAATAAATGTGCCGCTTAATATTTTTATAGAAACCAAGATACATTTTTCAGGATTTCGTCATGAACAAGTGATTAGAAATAGATAATAGAATTGTTGTATCATAATATATGTCTTAACTGTTACATTTGATCATTCTAATGCATCCTTTATGAATAAAAGTATTAATTGAAAAAAATGTTACCTACCTGAACTTTTGAGCAGTAGTGTATATATCTCCAGATTATGTTGTCATTATTTAAACTATCCAACACAATCAACCTTAACCCTTTTTTAAAAGATATGCATTGCTCTATTGTGTGTTTACTCAGGATTTGATGACCAGATCAGTGGGAATAAGGATCTGGCTGATGCCGCTATTAGAAAACTTCCTGCCATCAATGCCACCATCCAGAAGGCCAAAGCTGACAACATTAAGACTCAGGACATTCTGGATGCAATGTCCACTCACTACAGAGATGCTCAGGATACTATCGACAATCTTACAAGCACTGCAACCAAACTGGAGGTATGGCGACCTGTTACCTTTGTGCTTACCCATTTTATTTATTCAAAAATGTATTTGTGCCATTGATATTCTTACATAGATTTCACAGACTGACCAGTTCACTTTCTCAGAAAATCTGTCATTAAATTTCTTTAATAAATGACCCGAGTTGAGTGGGTCTATGGACAGAACATTTTGAATGTGCTCACAGGGTGCTTGTATGTGTCTCCACAGGGAATGTCAGCTGCTCTTTTCCGCCCTCTTCGGATATTTTGGAAGCTGCCACTAAATTGAAAAAAGATGTGGATGGACTGAAGACAGGGGCTTCTGTAACTGCAGACAAACTGAATGCAGAGAAAAACAAGGCAAAAGCACAGATAACTGAAGCAAAGAATGTAAGAATATCTGCTTACATTAAACTCTTTGAGAAATTACAAGTAAATGTGGAAATGTATGCTACATTTTCTTTTCTTTGTTATTAATCAGGCTGTCATGGAATCCACTGGGGCACTTCAAAATGCAAAGAATGCCAGGGATGCTGTTAGTGATACTTTAACAACAATCTCTGATATTATGAGCTCACTAGGTGAGTTATAACAATGATTCACTACATGCAACACAAGCAGTTTATATAATATTATAGTATTGATATTTTGAATTAGCTTTTGTTCAGTGTGTTTATGTTTATCTTTCATTGTATTCCATTTATTTATTTTTGTTACGTGCCTTTGTAAATTTTCTCTTTAGTTTTAATTTATTTTACTTCAGTTTTAGTAATTTTAGGACTTCGACTTATTTTATTTCAGACTATGCAGCATTTTTTTTTTTTTTTTTTTTTTTTTATATTTTAGTTTAGCTTTATTTCAATTAACAAAAACAATTTTAATAGTTTATTTTAGTAAGATAAAATACATTTTGTAGAAACACTTAACACAAGCTTTGTCAGAGAATCTTAGTCTTTTCTATAAAATATCACTCAAGACAGTCGATAATGGCAATCCAATTTTTTATCCCAGTGATGAGCAAGGATTCACCATGACTGTAATACTGTTTTCCAGGAACTTCTGGGGAAATGAACAACACACGACTGGCCGAGCTAGAGGACGCCGTCACTAAAAGCCGCAGCCGCGTGGAGAAGGAGCTGAGGCCCAGACTCAGGGATCTGGAGGAGAAGGAAGCCCAGCAGAGAGCCTCCATTGCAGGCATGATCAATGACATTGACACCATCCTGGCTGACATTGCCAACTTAGAGGAGATCCGTAAAAGCATTCCCAATGGCTGTTACAACATACCACCTATTGAAAGGCCGTAAAGGCTTTGGGTTACTACAGGGCCAAATAACAATGTTACATAGTTTAATCTATGAACTTACTGGCACTACTTTTTAACCAAAGAGAGTTTATTGTCATAACATGATTTTGTACTGTGTGAGAATTTTTTATTATTTATTTTTTCACTTTAATTAGTTTTGCTAATTTCGAAAATTATTACTGTGAAGTTTGAAATGAGGTAAATTATATTTCTGTTTTGCATGAGTGCCAAAGATATTTCAATTTTGGTGATTCATAGATAAATATATACCATAACTGTAATTGTTCTAGATACAAAGTAACATCCAGTTGCTTTTCCATCTGCTTCAGCATCTATTGAAAATGCACAAAAAGAAATGCACAAACTAACAATTCTCATTCACTTGTGTTCTCTTTTGTTTTATTAAATTCAGTATTGTCATCAAGGACAAGTTATTTTTATGGAAACATACTTTTTCAGTTTTTTTCATGCTTACTGAATAGCCACTATAAAGTAGAAATATATTTGTATAGGACATTATGCAGACACACTTACGCATGCTTTACACCCTAGACAACTTACTAAAAAATGAATAATATCGACCTCTAAAATTAGCATCTTAAAAACAGAACCTTATAATGTTACGTGGTGTTTTATATGTAGACAAGGAGATTTTTATCTATAATTAAGTTAAAAGAAATAGGTTAATACAATACAATAAACAAATAATATCATCAACAATATGTATTTTTGTTGCTTGTGGTTTTGAATGGAGGCATGAAGAATGCAAGGAAGCGTGAAGATTGTAGAGCTACAGAAAAATGCAGCATGCCAAAACCATGAAAAAATATATTATTTGTGGTGTATTTCCCAAATTTCTTTTATGAATTTACATTAATACACAATTGTTTCCTACTGATTCCTGATACACTAGTTTTTATAGTGACTGCTCAATGAAAATGAAAAAAAAAATCATGATTTTATGTTGATGCAAACAGTGAGGTATCATTGTGTGTTTAATATTTCTCTATGTATTAGAGAAGTTTAATCCGTTCAAAAATGAAATGGAGGTGTTAGATTTCTCCTTTAATGTATGTGACAATGGCCATGACCAACAACAGGTACAGTAAACCATAGTAAACGCTGGGTATGAAGTGGTTAAACAAGGAATATCTAATAAGACTATCTAATAAAGGATTGAAGATTAACATTCAGGCTTCTAGTTTCATTTATGAAAAGTCTCTGGTTAAAATGATCAAAATTAAACAATTTTTACCAAGGACTTAATTCATCATCATATGAAAAACAATAATCACAGTAATATATTGTAATATAAGTTTTCTTTATATCGTAAAGCCGGAGCCTCCCATAAACTCTAAAATCAATTATGCACAATATACATAATTCCCTGAATCTGTCATTCTTCTCATCTAATACACTTTGACTCATTTTTAAAGATTGTGTTAGATATGCAGCAGATTGACATTTCATGTCAGCTCAAATCATAATTGAATCATTTAAAGAATGTTCCAACTTTAAAAAGAGTTTAAAAGCCATAGACTTTTGTCATCTCTTCACAAAACAAGCGAAAGTGCAAGGAATCTCATCCTGAAACGAATGGTTTGATGCACAGGCATTGACCGGCTTTAATAGACATCACATCTGTGGCATGCTAGCAGGTTAATGTTGAGCAAAAGGAGCTGAGGAGAAGTAAATGTGCACGGAAGCAAAATTGGCATTCTTTAATGTGCAACCAAATACTCCACGTATACATGAATGCACATTGAAGACAAAACAGTGAGGCATGATACAGTATATGAGATGTTCTCTGTACATACAGTTAGTTGATTGATGAGTAGAAAATGTATTTAGAGATGATGAGATGAGTCTAAGCAGTTTTTGCAAATACTGTAACCACAGACTACGGTCTACGTGGTATTTTAAACACTCATGCGCTGAAAGAAAACCCTTAGGCATGCAACTATAAGAACAGAGAGTATTAAATCAACAGCAAAGACCGACATTATAGCAGGCAATGAAAACACTCTCTTTCTGTCATAGTGGCAGCGAGGCTCTCTCCTCTTCCTCCTATTGGGCACCAAAGCCCACCCAGTCCCTTAAAGCTGATTGGTGGAGCAGATCCCTCAGGCACAGTGCTGTACATCCCAATGAGACACGAGTAAGAGGCGAGGGCAGATTAATGCTCCTCTACATGGAAAAGCAGTGGTAGCACAGGAGGATTATACTCTAGATTACACACAGAGAGACAGACAGGGATGACTGACGGCTCGGAAGTGGACTTCCCCAGCCTATCCAGAAGCATTGATGTAGAGCTGACTCTGCAGGATGTAGTCGATGACAGGCTGGCTCAGGTAATCCACCACGTGACCGTCTCCATGCTGAAGAGCCAGTCTGGTGAGGAGAAAAGCAAGAGGGTTACAGTATAGAACGGAGAGATGAATTATGTGTAGACGGCGAGAGCACGCACCTGCTCTTGGTGGAACTGACGACTGACATTGGGTAGTCGATTTCATCCTTTACCATGATTATATTGTCCTGTGAGAGGAAAACCGAAGCTGTATAAATATCACAAAACAGCAAATACACTCTAAACTGCATGCATTTACTGTGCACTAAAACAACTACCACACAGTAAATAACTTAGGTTGTACAATAATACCTTATGTTTTCGAAGCACAGATGAATGGTTCATTATCCTTTCTGTATCAGCTCCATCCCGAGGAACCACCACTATCCCGAAATCCCCCACAATGACTTCCATCTAGAAAAATATAACAGTCACATATTTAGTTCAGTTGAACAAAACATATCTGGATTTATATTACAATATTCTGTATGCTAAAGACACATTGTTAGTGCCACAAAAAAACTAATGCTATTTACTTTATTTATGTTTCTATAGTCTTATTGTCATCAATGCATCAATGCATGCTATTCTGAAAAGTTGGTACTAATTTCCTTAATCCATATCTTGCACAAAAATGTAGTACCTTACGTATTATATTTATCATTTTTATACAAACATTAATACATTAGTATAATAATTAACATAGATCAAATATTTAGTATTTAGTTTAAATAAATGTAACTGAAATAAAAACAAACAAAAACGACATCAACATTTTTTTTTTGAAAACACTAATAAAAAATGCCAAAAGACAACAAAATTACTAAAATGTTAACAAAAATGAAATGAATTATAAAATATACAAATAACTATTGATTCAAACTATAATAGTATCTCAATGATAACCCTTAGTAGTGTGGAAATCACAGTTACATCATACTGCCAGTAGGTGGAGACAAAGGACACGTATCTTGACTCGACTGATTCAGAACTGCATACAAGCATACTGTCAGTCCTCTGTCCTGTGTGTCTTGTGTTCCCGCCTCTTGTGTCCTTATTTGGTTTGTTTCCTGTCCTTGTTCAGTGTCATTATTAAATAATTCTTGTCCAGCTGTGTTTGTCTAATTATCTATGCGTATCCTGTGTATTTATAGTCCTGTCTGTTCAGTTAGTGTTTGTCTGGTCTACTCGTTATTCTGTTCCTGTGTGTCTGCCTTTTCTTGCCTTGTTTGGATTTATTAAAGACTGTTATTTGAGTTTATCCTCATCTCGTGTTCCTCGCTCACCCTGCTATAAGTAGTGGTGGGCAGAGCGAGGCTTCGCAAAACACTGAAGCAGTCGAAGCAAATGTGTGGAGGCTTCGACTGGCTTCGACTGACACTTAGTGGTAATTTTTAAGTATTGCTCTGAAACAGCGTCGACAAAGAAACGGTTAAAGATTTTATGAAAAAATATAAATTGTTCTGCTGTTGATAGACTTAGTCTACTTCTTTTTTAAATAGAATTTCTTCAGCTTTTGAAAAAATCTATTGAAAGTTAGGTTGAGACAGATGTGCAATTGTGTGATTTGTTCCGACCCTGTCAACCAAAAGCAGAATCGGCAGGTATGCCACGTCTCGAAACACTTGTGACACGCCCCGACGCTTCGAATCGCCGTAGTCACGTGACATGTGTGTTTCGAATCACGCTTCGGAGCAGTGTTTCGAAACATCTGCGCTTCGGGATCTCGACACCATGTTGAAACGTCAGTTTCGCATCAGCCATCCCTAGCTGTAAGCACCGTGACACATACTACTCCTGGTATTTTATTATCTTTCTATGACAAAATAATTAATAATATGCTAGTATGCTGTTCTGAATTCGTCACTTGACATAAAAGAATCGTTCAAAACACAAATTCATTCTAGAACAAATTCAAGTGATTATGTATATGATTGAGTCACTAAATCGCTCACTTAAAAGATTAATTTCGCGACTCTTGGTTCTGCGTTTGCTTCGACTGGAACTATTTTGTAGGTGGAGCAAGTCATTCAATATTAACTTGTTACTTATTTGGCTGTTAAATAAAAGCAGTATCATAATGGATACTGTACCTTGTTGGTCAAGATATACAATTTGAGACTTGCATGTGATATTACATTTCACTGCTGGTTATATTCTGTATAATTGTGTATGTGACGAATAAAAATCTTGAATCTTGATATTGCTTAATTTAGGCGAACATATAAAATACACACTAGAATAATATATTTTATTATATTTAGAGGTTTGTGACTAAGAAACATAGGGAAAGAGAAAGGAATTATATCTTACATCACTTTCGTTCCACAAGCCAGGGATGCAGAACGATTCCAGGAGATCGCTGCCACAAAGGAGCAGGATACGCAACTCTGAACAAACCACAATCACAGTTACACATCACACCATAAAACACACAAGACACAGTAATGAGATGTTTTCCCTCCGCTGTGGGGGTAAACAAAACAGCTTTGATAAGATGAAAAAGAAACAAGCCACATTTTCCCCATGAGGAAGAATGAGGCACTATACAGCACACAGATGCCTTCTTCACAGTATAGACAAACCATCACATGACTTATAGAAAGATTTCGACTGTCTATTTCTCAGACAGCTGTTTGGCTGTCTTTGTCTTATTTGATGTTGTTTATATTTTCCTGAGGAGAAATATGCAGTGAGTTTTTTCTCTCCCTGAGCAAACTCAGTATTTTCTGATGATGACTCAAAGTGACAAGCAAGAACTGATTTGAAAACCAAAAACCAAGGCAAGGAAAATCACATCGTCTCACCAATTTCCTCGTAGCGCATTGCAGTACCAAGGTTGGCATTTTCATCTGTTCAGAAAAATCAGAAAAGCATGGGAGGTCACAGGGATGCTTGATTCATTGGAAGTCAGCGGAGTCATGCAAAATTGATACACATTCTGTGTGAAGCGTATGAATAATTCAAAATAATTATACGGAATTATGTGATTTCTACATGAACTAAACCACAAAGCTGTGGCTTATCTTTGTCACTGACATTTATTATTTTGACTCAAATTAAAAGGAGTTGAAATGGTGACATTAAAATTACACGCTTGAAAGTCTGGGGAGGGGGGATTTAATGCTTTGATTTGGTGTGATTAATTATTTAAAAAATCCAATAAAAATGAACACACAAGTTAAATAAATAAATGTACTTTTTGTAATGTCTATTGAGTGGTTTTGTCATAATAATGTAAATTCGTGAATGATCTGGGGGGTTTTAACAAATATTTGTATATGTGATTTATTGTGATCAATGTGATTAATTACTTTGCATTTCATATAATGAATACAGTTAAAACATGTTTAATGTTTTAATATACCAACTTACCAACAAAGGTAAAACGCTCCATGTGTGGGCGAGCACAGCAAATTTTGCCCAGGCTTTCGCTCATCTTTCCCCAAAGCTTAACTGGAGAAAAAGAGACATAAGTCAATCATGAAATGCCTGTTTTTCAGAACCCCAAACATAACAAACATCTGAGCATTTAAAAATCACTTACTAGCCACAGACTTGTTCGCTGTGTTTTGGTAAACAGTAGTAGTTTCATTCTGGGGCTGGCCAATCATAGGGGTTGTGGAAGGTGTGTTCACATTGGACAGAATGCACCCTGTGACTCTCTGCAGGGGAACAATACAGTTTATTACTTCGAGATTAAGTACACGTAAAAATTTGATAGCGTGCAGATCAAATTTGGGACTAACCTTCATTAGGTCTCGGTGATGCTCCAAAACGCTGCAAGTGGTCTGCCAGGTTTTCTGGTAGCACTCCCAAGGATCCACTCTGCAGAACACCATTAATCCATCAAATATTTTATGCCCATTCTACAATATATATCCAGCATCTATATAACTCAAGGCTGCTGACTTATATGTAAGTGCTGCATAGCATTCATATGAGGGCGTGGCTGAGATGCCTTCTGACTGATTGACAGTTACCTGATCCAATCAGAAGACTGAACTGCCAGCTGACACATGGTGAGACGATGTCTGCCTGAGACAAGGCCCTAGAAAAGCAGAAAAGAAACCAAAAACAAGGCAAAGTGAGTCCTCAAGTCATCCACCTACCAATAAAGAGAATTTCTGAGCTTCAAACCATATTAAACCAGTAGATGGCGTCAAGGGACCGTCTTATAAATGATCCATGAGCCATGAAATAATTTACTAAACTAATATTTTCAACAATGCTGATTCATTTAGGGCATGAAACAATGTTATAAATAAGTCACTGAATCGTTTCTTCATTCAAAACACTGAAACACCACTACTTGTGTTGCTCAAAGATTCGCAATGGGGCAATGTCGGGGCTATGCTAGTTGGCGAAGCAAAAATAGACAAAGCAACTGGAAATGTATCTATATAAAAATGCAACTATAAACGTTTTTGTTCACTGAAGTGCAATTCTAAATGTGACGTTGACCTCAACATCTACATGGGTGTGAATGTGATTAATATACAAATCAATGGCACTCTGCTCCTGAGACATTGCTTAAACATACAATACTAAAATAACTTTAGACCTTAAAACGAACACATTCTCTTACCGGTTTGCCATAGGAATCATGTACTGGTGAGATGATACCCCCAATCACAATGAATCGTCCAGTCTTGTGTAGGTACTCTCTGGCTTTTTCTGCAAACCAAACAGTTCAGCTTGTTATCTCATGAGCATTTTTTGTTAACACACTTTCTGCCTTGTTCTAAAGGTAGCTTGGATGAAAGGAATTCTCTTAGAGACATAAAAAAGCGAAACAATGCCTTTTAAGTGAGGAAAGCACCTCTTTTTTTAACTCTGATGACTGATATCTGATTTCTCTCACGATGTAAGCAATATGTTTCATCTGTATAATATAACCTCACACCCCCAGCCCCATCAAAATATTGACAGAAGTGAATGTCAGAAACAGGATCTCCTGCTGGGGAATATGAGGCAGACATACACTGAAATAATCTGAACGAATCTCTAAAGAAAAATATCTCTAGTGTGCAAAAGAAACTACAAAGAAAGGAAAAATGAGGCCACAACGAAAAGCAGAGGCAACAGAAACCAAGATATTCAATACTTAATAAATGAAATGCTAGCATTTAAGTGTGTTATATTTATTTGTATCTTTAGTAGTATCAGATATCCAAGCGGTTCAGCATGATACCACTGATCTCCGTCAGAAGCATTGCTCAGAATAAGCCATACAGCCGTTCTTATTTTTGTACCTCAAAATATGCAAAGGCATGCAGTAGGAGAAGAAGGCATAAAAATTAGGTCACAGACACACAGATGCTTTTGCTTCAAGGGAAAACAGTGGAATTGTATTGATCAAACTGTGGTGGTGGTACTCCTCATGTTGCTTATGCTCAGAGAAATACAGCTGCAGTAACTGAATTAAGGAAAGTACAAAGCACCTAAGGTTTTTTCTCTGCTGTTTACTGGCACATTGAAACATGGAGATGGAAGAGCCAATGGAAGAAATCTCTCTCTGAGTGTCTTTTACTTATATTTACATTTATGTATTTACCAGACGCTTTTATCCAAGAGACTTACAGTGCATTCAGTCTATACATTTGTTTGTATGTGAGTTCCCTGGGAATTGAACACACAACATTTTGTGCTGCTAACAAAATGCTCTACCACTGAGCCACAGGAAAACACTTTTACGTTCCCACATGCACTCTTAGTTTCTTTATCACAACCTGTATGATGGTATAAATCATACTTACCAAGCTTTAATCCTCATGTTCTTTTGAAATGTACTTATATCTATAGATGTGAAAATTCATTGCATTTATTCATGTTTTATACCTGAGCTCCCCAAACACGTGTCACATATCAGTATTAATTGAAGGATAAATCAAGCTGACATTTTGTTTATAATTATGAAGTCATGAAGTATCAAACCATTATTTCTGAGCAAGACCCTGCAGGGCTACTCAAATTGAACATAAGGGCATATACAGGTTAATTTATGTGATGATTTTTTCCTTTTAACTACACAGGGTGGGCTTATTAAAATGGTGGTCTTTTATTTTGTATTATTATTATTAGGCCTATTATTATTTTATATTTTGTCAAAGATATTTATGGAGCAGTGACTTTCTATCTTAATAATTTTAATAATTATAAAATAATATTTTTAGAGGTTTTCAAGCTTTGACATATCTGTTCAATATATTGTCCAATAAAGGTATAAACCATTAATCTCAATACTGAGTTGAACATTTAATTGAATGTTTAACTTTTCTTTAAGTAAAATGTAAACTAATGACTAATATGATAATTACACTTTCAGACACTTTGGACTGTATTAAGAACAAAGATGAAAGTCAAGATGGATCTCTGAAAACTTGTAGAATCATGTAGACATGACAAGTTATTTTGCGGAGTTAAATGGATGCAAACATAAATTAAATTTTGAAATACATAGATTAAACCTAGCACTAAATAAATTTAAATTGCCATAGGCCTAAATTAATATCAAAACCTACTTCATCGTTTAATGTCATATATGATGCAAGAAGGTCGGTCTATAAAGTCTCTTAATAGGACAACATCCGAGTTTCAATGTACTTATTCACATTCACATTACGTTAACTGTACAGTAGATTGTATTTGTCTTCACACGAGCACCCTGCCAAGCACCCTTCGCAGAAGTAATGATTAATTACACTTGTTGAAATATCATAAATCATAGTTAGCCTATACTGCTTGCGTCCACAAAACCGTGGATGAACGGTTTCTTTGCTAAACCTGCGGCTGCGCAGCACCACCATCTACCGAGAGATGATTCGATTATTCTGGGTTTTGAGACCGTCGCCCATTTCAGCACCTTCGCTGTGGACAGCGATCGACATTATAAGAATTCACCTCAGAAACATCTAATCGATCACCAAACCTGACTTCACAATGTCTGAAATCATCACGGTCACTAAGAACCCCTTTACATACACATACAACACACGGCTACATTAAAAATCAGCTCGCGCATCATCCACTCCCTCCAGAACAGGCGAAACACTTACCGAACATATGGATGTGTCCCTTCGTGATGGGGTTGAAACTTCCACATGACAGCAAAATGACATGCGTTTTAGTGGTCTCCGTCATTCTTGTTGTGGTGACCTATCGTTTTTTAACATATGTCGCGGATATTAAGGCCTTTTGTTTTGTTGTGAGACCGCAGCAGGAGGCGAGGTTCATTAGGCTGCGGCAGGCGCGAGAGGCAGAGCGTCACTGTGATCCGCTCCTGCGCACTTAAAGGAACATGCGCGTAAGCACGCGAATCAACGCTTTCGGTTCTGATTCATCTTAAAGATTCGATTTCGGTTTAACGATTCCGATGCTTCTAGAAGCCTACTTCTTATTTCAGTAGTCACATTAGAACATGACAAAAATATTCAGATTTAAGAACATAAAATTACTGAAAATAAGTTGTGCAACTTTTTCACAGACACTTTGTTACTTGAAAACCTGTGCCCATTTAATATATATATATTGATTTCATTGCATTATGTTTATTCTTAGAAAATTACAAAATCACACAAATCGGGGTTTGCTATTGCAGTAGAACAAACAAATAGATTATAAATAAATTAATTTTAATTTTAAAAACGAAAGATAGATAGATAGATAGATAGATAGATAGATAGATAGATAGATAGATAGATAGATAGATAGATAGATAGATAGATAGATAGATAGATATATAGATAGATAGATAGATAGATAGATAGATAGATAGATAGATAGAATGTAAAACTGATAATATTTTAATTGATGTAAAATAAAAAAAATGGACCACAAAATTGCACTATTCATATTTTATGAATTTCATTGCATTATATTCTTACCTAGAAATAACAAAAAACTGAAACCTGATTTTTGTGGTTGTTATTGCAGTTACAAATACATAGATTAATAAATTAATATATTATTAAATAAATGTTATTTTCCAAGTAAAATATATTTCAATGTGATTATTGTTATTGCACAGTTTTACATCAGATAAAGGCCAACTAAATAGCTGTTTGAAATCAAACCAAGAGTGTTGTTCTGCATGTGTGTTTAAAAGGCAGAAAATTATTAAAATGAACCTTTAAAAATATTAGTGGAGACATAGGCTATAAGATCGTATGCCAGAAATGGACACAAACAGTTGTTTCTGAACAGCTGTGGAGTTTTCCGTTTATAATATTCTATGATCCCATGCAGCTGGTAAAAACAAAATAATAATAATAATAATAATAAAATTCAATTAAAAAGATCATTTATTAATGTCAACATTTCAAGAAAAAGTCTGTAGAAAAATGGAATATATATGTTAATTTTCTACATTATCTACTTGACTCTAAAACACAACAATGCATTATTTGAAATGCAGTAAACACCTGTGAAAATTCCATTAACACATTGTGCCTTATTTTTTATAGATAATTTTTTATACTTTTCTTAGAGTGTACAGTACAGAAGAATGGCATCCCCTGTGGGCAAATTGCATTTGCACCCCATGTTTGTCAACACTAAAAATACATTCAATACACACATGTGCAGACAAGCAGCCAAGAGAGACAAGCCAGTGGCCCTCATTAACACTGGCTGCCTCTGTCTCAGACTAAAGATCCTGCGGCTGTAAGAAGTGAATCATGGATCAATTTGGATTAGTCTCTCTCGGACTATTCTCAAACCAATCACAACTAATCATTAGAAAATACTGTCCGATATATTATGCAAATGTAATTAAAAGTCCAGCTGCTAAACCAAGCTGCTTGGACTAATCGCTTCTGCTTGTATTATTCTCATCTGTAAGTCACTTTGGATAATAGCATCTGCTACAGTCAAAAAATAAATGTAATTAATTAATTGACAGCACATATATCAATTTACACCTCAGTGCAGTTTTGAATCGATGCAATTTTTCCTTAGTTCAGCCTTAGCTGTATTCCATTTGGAGTCTTGTAAAGAATTAGATTTTAAATTGTCCCTCACATATTTGGCATAGCATCAGTAATGTGCTTATCAGCAAGATAAACACTGTCCTTGATGACAGGCATTTGAATATAGAAGCACTACAGTCACAGTGTGACTCATCAATTGCAAAACAAGCTCTTCAAAGCTATCAAATGAGGAAAACAACTCAGTTTAACAAATCATTATGAGATATTATGCATTTTTTGGTTGAAATTGTTTGTAATACAATTTGCAGGCATGGAATTTCGACAGTTTTGTGGCTGTTTAATTTGCCAGTGGGCTAGTTTTGTTATGTACATCTGGCAACCCTGAGCAGCATTCTTTTATTTATTCAATTCTTTTTTTTCATTTTTAGTCTGACAATACTCTTTAAAATATATATTAGTGGTTTAAACTCAGAAATCATTTCACAGTAGTAGATTTGTATTTCTTTCATGTACATTTACATTTAGTCATTTTGCAGACGCTTTTATCCAAAGCGACTTACAAATCGATGACAATAGAAGCAATCAAAACCAACAAAACAACAATAATAGTCTCGGTTAGCCTAACGCAGTAAACATTAGGTTGTTTTTTATTTATATACACATACATTTAAAAAATAAAAAATAATAGAATAAGAAATAGAATAGAAAAAGAATAGAGAAAGCTAGTGTTAGAGGCCTTTTTTCAGAGAAAACAAGTATATGTTTTGAATTTGATCAATTCCAATTCAGATTCTGCTTTTCGATTCTGATTCTTATCGATTCCCATTTTCAATTCCAATGTGTTCATTATTTGTGTCTCCTTTCACGAAACATTTAATTGCTGCTGAACACCATCAATAAAAATCATCCAGCTATATAAAAACTGGACTCGATTAAGAGCTGTTTGTGTGCAAATAGAGCTGCACGATTCTGGATAAATTTAGACTTTTTTAATGGAGGTTCTTTGAAATCTCTTGAACGGAATGATTCAATGACTCACTCAAGATTTACTTGTGTCATTACTGGACGAATCAGTGTTTTTGAATGAATCTCTTGAATCAATGATTTAAAGAAACCGCCCCTTTTCGCCAGCTAAAATAAAAGATGTGCACACAGGAATTGATAGGCAGAATTAAAATTAAAATTTTACAACAAGTATCTGATTCCTGACCTTAAGTATCCGATTATAGAATTGGAATTGATTTTCGATTCCCAAACCCTAAACAAGCAGTTAGAAAATGAATAGAGAGTTCAATTGTTAGAGGTCAACTCAACAAATAGATCAAATAGAATTAGAATAGAGAGTGCTCAATTAGAGGTTCAAATAAAGATGGAAGAGATACGTTTTTAGCCGTTTCTTGACTTTCTGACCGTTTTAGACTCATCTGTTCAAATTGAGTTGGGCAGGTCATTCCACCAGGAGGGAAGCATTCACCCTCTGGGGTCTGAGGGGTGTTTGGGGCCCTGGAGAAGTTTTGACATGCCCTGAAATTTGTGTTTTTTTCAGTATCTTAAGAACATATTAATGGCTAAAGTTTGATTACACTGTATAGTCAGCACAAACTACAATATGTAGCAGCATGAATGTAAATAGTTGTGTTTTTGAGAAAACAAAGTTTATGCTTGGTTAGTAAAAACTAAACATTTTAAGTCACTGAAATAAGGCCATAAAACACATTTGTTGACATGACTTTTGAGAACTGGATGTGGTAGAATTGTACCTACCCCGCTGATAGGCCAAAAATAGTATAAGAGGTTAAACTGTATGGACCCATTAGTCTTTCAAGTATTTAGTCTTGCTACGATGCACAGTCTGGATTTGGATGAGCTATATTTATAAAAAGTAATTACTGTTACCTACGTGAGCGAGTGGGCGGGGTCTGTGACGTAGTTCAGCGCGCTCCTGTGTGTACGTCTGGACCGTTTTCTACCAATGACGATGTGATGGACAATATGGCGCCGGGAGTAGATTAGCTTGTGAACCTGTCGTTGTCTAAAAGACTGGCGATCCGACAGGATGAACCTCTGCGCCCAATACTTACGGTGAGTCAAATCTGGAGATTCTCAGGCTCGAATTGGCGACCGAGTCCGTGTTTCTATCATTGAGGCCGTATCGGAATGTTGTTCGACTGGCATTGGCTGTCAGTGCTAGACGCTAGGCTAGTTAGCATGCTAGCCTGTAAACGGGACACGAAACTGAATACAAACAGAAATGGCTGACATTTTGCCCCAGATATTGCAAAAACGATTGATAGTTAGACGGTCGGGAAATCGCGACATTTACTTGACGTAACGATAATTTGTGCCTAACGTTACATAGCAGCTGTTGTGGGAGGGCATGCTAGATGCTGTGCTATGTTAGCCCGCGTTAGATACAAACACACCATTGGATGGTCAGAAAACAATCTAGTTACACATGCTCGCTACATTAGTCACATACGGTTTCAAGTGACTAATCATCTGTAAAACTTGCCTGAAAAAAGTCAATGATTCATGTGTGGCTCATCTGCTGTACACCGATTTCATTTTCCTTTCATTTCAGGTTGAATAATAAATAACGTAACGTTACAGTGATGAGCCAATGACTGTGAACTCGTAATCTCGTATAATATATATTTATAAAACAAATATTATTTTGCTTTTGACAAGTTTGTTTGTTTGACTTTTAGCTCTGTCACGCATCGATTTGGACAGATAACTTTGAGATTCAGAACAAAACTAACATATTTTTGAGGAGTTTTCTTTAGGCTTATTGAGACCTTATCTTTGTGAATGTCTGGTATGCAAACCATTGTTTTTGCATCTGACATGTCTAAGTAACTTTGCGTTGGTTCAAAACATGACATGAATCGAGCGAGGGAGTTTGTACATTAATTTAGTGGCTAGTAATGGCAAATCCAGGCCATTTGAACGTGAAAGGCTGTAAGCGGTGTGCTGAGATGTTTGTTGTTGAGGAGTGTTGTGAAGGAATGATGGTGCTGTGATGACAGTAAGATTGCACATTTCAGCTCCAAACTGACAGTGAGCTGAGAGAACATGACTTTAGTACTCTGGTTTTGTACTTGCTGACATGAGGATAAGAGACAACAGAAAATGTATGCTTTAATCTGAAGCGTCATCTAGAGCTTGGATAACAGTATTCACCTGATCCAGGTGTGTGGTTTATTCTGCTTGTTTTGATGTGACGTTCATTTAGTGTTCATTCCCACACATATATGGCATGGGGCTTTTTGACATCATTAGACGGGTGCTTTTTGAAACAACATTTTTCAAATTCCCCTAAAAAGATTATGCATGATGTCATTTAAAAAAATTAGGGAAGCACCGAAATAATAATTCTTGGCTGAAGCTGAAATTAACAAAATGAAACATTGGGATGAAGGCCGAATACCAAACATGGTTGTTCGCTTTTTCCCCATGTTTTATACCAATTTTTTTTTGCCATTGCATAAATTAAATAGCCAACGTGCTATTTACTGTTTTCTCTTCGTGTATTTGTCTTTAACTGTTTTGTCGTTATTTATTTAAGACTGAACACTTTTTAACATGGTAGCAGACATTGTACCATCAAAGCACAATTTAATTAAAAATTAATATTAATAAACAAATGTGGCTTTTGAGACTCCCTTCTTGAATCAGGCATGTGATTGGCTAAAACCAAGGAAAATGGAACGCTTTCATATTAGAATGCTTTCTGTAGGATAATGTGAGAGATACATTTTGATTTAAAAGAATTCCGAAAGAAAAGTCACTCAGACATCAGTTCATCCATACCAGGAGATCTACCGTTTGGTATGAGTGAGACCGCTTTATGAAGTCGACAGTCCAGTTGTGGTCATATGTTAGAGACTTTTCAGCTGATTAAACTATCACTTGCCCAACTGGTCCAGTGCTGCACATTTTATACATTTTTATTGTGCTGGTGACTTGTGTGTGAACTGCTGCTCTAAATATGACCAGTTTAGCATTATCAGGCTGGCTTTTAGATGGTCTTACAATCATCTGCTAGAATGTATTAAAATTCTTAACCAATCAGTAATATTTTGCATTGCATTAGAGCTGCAGCTAACGATATTTTTTATTGTCGACTAATCTATTGATTATTTTTTTTATTAGTCTACTAATCTATCAATTTTTATTCAATTAATCTATTTATTATAATGCACATTGTGGTGCATTCACATTTCTGTTTGGGACTGACTGAGGTGAGAGACTTGAAAGGTTTTATTTATTCAGCAGATTAAAACATCTGCTTGAATACATATCTGTATATGAATGAACAGCTGAAGTCACAACCGCATTCAAGACACTAGAGCGACAGAATCAAAAATGGTGTCATAACACCGGGAAGTTTTATCACAGCTGACAGCCTGTTTTTAAACAAAAGAGCCCAGACGAGGCTTGTTCTATCCATCACACAGTTAAACAACTAACAACGACTTTAAAAGCTTTGTTAGCGAGTGCAGAGAGCGCGTTTGGTGCACGCGGCCCGCCCAGGCAAAGTATATGTGTGGGAAACACTGGTAGATATCAGAGAACAATTTAAAATACTGTATCAATGCATTCTATGGCACATTTAAGCTCCTTGAAAACACTATAAAGCACCATAAAGTTTCCGTGCACTATATTTTAAGTGTTTTGAAGCTGTTCCATAGTTCAGTGTGAGTTACAGATGAATACACACCCGCTAGTTTACATCGGTTACACTCAGATGTGGCTCACACGTGAGGCTGTAGTGTGAATGCATCCTAGCCGCCTTAGATGTAAGTCTACATTTACACTAGTGCATTCTTGTTTTAAAATGAAATCGATCCTCGTCCTACTTTCCACTATCTCTGACAAACGACAGACCGGAAGTCATTCATTTCCAATGGAGAGTAGTGCGGGAGCAGCATAGATTTCCGATCATATGCAGATGACCGTTCATGCTACACGACTGAGTGTTACATTGTAGCATAGGTAATTATACCAGTGGTAATTATACGGCTATCAGACAGAACAGGCAGGTTGTGATGAGTAACAGAGCAGAATAAAGATGGAGTAAAGTGTGGATGTGCTGTCCTTGAAGGACGTTCAACTCGTTTTTCTTTTTTTGTATTATGCTTAGCCTATCATTTTAAATGACAGACTGTGTCGAATTCATTTATATTTCTCTGCAACACTTTTCCTACTGTGTTAACAGCAAGATGGTTAAATGTAATTTATTTTGACAAGACTAGCTATTAAAATAGCTATTAGGCTAAAACCAATTTTTTTTTCTATTGAGTTGTAGGCTGGATGCTAGCCTAAACTAATTGTATCCTAACAAGATGAAGAAAAATAAGGATTACAATTTTTGTATGACATTTGTCTCTGTGACAATTTTTTCCTACTGTGTTGGCAGCAAAATGTTATTGACATTTTCCTGCCAATAAATTCAAGACTCTTGACAAGACGAATAAAATAACAAATACAATTTTGTGCAGACTAAACTTTTATTTGTTAGCCTATCTCTCTTTTTTTCAGCAGAAATGTAAATATGAGATTCTGGAAATGAAATCTAAATTTAGCCGGGAATGGTCGGGTCGGGGAGACTCACAAGACCAAAACACAAGACTTGAAAAACCTCTTTAGCGCTGACATTGTATATCTCCAGCAGCTACAGCAAGTAATCAGTAATGGCGGAGGCGGACCGCAGCTTCTCACTCAAGATTGTGTCCATGCTCACAGGGCAGCGTCACAAATGGGTGGGACTTTTCCCCCTCGGTGACGTGAACAGAGGGAGAGACAGTTTGACCATTACAGGCTGGCCACACAACTGTGTTCAAACACTTTATAAAAGTGATTTTTGCATGATAGGTCCCCTATAAGTTTTGATATATTTACAGTAGGACATTTACAAAATATATTCATGGAACATGATCTTTACTTAATATCCTCCTAATTATTTTGGCATAAAAGAAAAATCAATAATTTTGACCCATACAATGTGTTGTTATTGTTGTTGGCTATTGCTACAAATATACCTGTGACTTGAGACTGGTTTTGTGGTCCAGGGTCACAAATATGTAAACTACTGGCAGACTTTTTGCAACAAAAAAAGCTCTGAAATGTAATTATGCATATGTAATGCAATCATACATATTGACCACTAAAATATCCAACAAGACGTTATTATTACTGGCAATATTTTTAATTAAACCAATGGAATTGCCTTAAATTTGCTGTCTGTCATCACTCATCAATGTGCTTGACCAATAAAAATTAGGTACCAAATGTTCTCAAGTTTGAGAATATATATGATTAAAGCCTCTGATCTGCAATGCTGTCTTGTTCGTTCCAGAGATGTGTTCACCAGACCTTGCCCAATGATTCTCTCTTCAATCATCTCCTCATTAACATATTCATTTCTTGTTTTGAGCAGGCAGGCAGAGGCCCTGAAGGCTGACATGACAGGTATGTGCTAGTTTAGTCTATTTTATTAGGACTTTTGTCAATGTCTTTTAGTCTCTTAAGATGGTATTTTGAAGTGTTTATCTAATGTGTCATCTTTAAAACATTAATATTTTAACTGCAATGGTTAAAAGTTGTACATATTATTAGAATTATTGATCTGATGTATTAGCTTGCTTGGAGTCTACTGCTGTATTTAGCATTTGTCATCTTATCCCTGTCACTCTGGTAACCATGGCATTAAATGTGGTTACTAAGACATGCAGATCTTTCTCTAAATGAACAGAAAGGCACTGTTAGACACAGTCAGTCACATTATACAGTGCGGTTGCAGCATTAGCTTTTTAACATGTTCCACTCCTCGTGTCATTTAGATTCAAAGCTCGGTGCCGCTGAGGTCTGGACATCACGGCAGGCTCTTCAAGACTTGTACCAGAAAATGCTGGTTACGGACCTGGAGTACGCCCTGGACAAGAAAGTGGAACAAGATCTGTAAGAATACCAATAATAATTTTTGTATAACTGACATGCATCTGATTTTGTTGAAAATATCTGGTTGACGCTGATCTCGCTTTTGTTTCAGCTGGAACCATGCTTTTAAGAATCAAATAACCACACTACAGAGTCAAGCTAAGAACAGGGCCAACCCCAATCGAAATGAAGTACAGGCCAATCTCTCCCTGTTTCTTGAGGCAGCTAGTGGATTCTACACACAAGTAAGCTTCGTTATTGTACAGAGCTCATTGTTAAGCAGATTGTGGCTGAATCAACCTCAGACAAGCTTGATGTCTTGTGACCAATTGTTATGCCAGTCTGATGTTTTATGTTGAGGTAGGGCCCTATGAAATCGGTTTTATTTTTTCCCAAATTCCATTAGATGTTTTCTCCAAATTCGCTATTTTTTTCCATTAAAATGTTTCTGTATTTAGTATTTTTTCTGTATTAATGATTAAATAAATTTTAATGAATCAATAAGCATGTCTAGCTAATTGAAGTCATGAAACGTACAATATTAAACCGCAACATATTAAAGGTTCTCGAGCTTCAGTATTTGTGTAGTAAGCGAAACTGCGCCATTATTTCACACGAGACATGCAGAACATGCAGGATTCATTTTTGAATGTTATTTTTGCAGCTTAATATTCACTGACACTTTTCTATATCGCGCTTTGGAGCGAAGTGTAAACAAAACATTTGGCAAATTCCATGTTATACAGTAAATTCAGTTTTATGACTGGTTTGCGATTCCGTCTGCGTTTTTCAGCGTATTGGAAATCATAGGGCCCTGTTGAGGCCAGAGCTGGAGTGCTTTTTTTATACATTTAAAAAATATCTCTTTTTGGATCCTCAGCTGTTGCAGGAGCTGTGCACGGTGTTTAATGTGGACTTGCCTTGCCGTGTGAAATCATCTCAGCTTGGCATCATCAGCAATAAACAGAGTAGCACCAGTGCCATAGTGAAGCCCCAACCCAGCTCCTGTTCCTACATCTGCCAGCACTGTCTTGTCCATCTTGGCGATATTGGTGAGCTCACTCAGGACTTATTGCTTTTTTGTAGCTAGTTTATGGAGAACATCAGCAGACCGCTTTGCTGCTCTTATGAATATAAAATATTTAGAAGCATAGAAATTGGGAAGAGTTTAAATGGTTGTGGTTTATTTTTCGCAATTCACAGCACGTTATCGGAACCAAACCAGCCAGGCTGAGTCGTACTATAGACATGCAGCTCAACTTGTTCCCTCAAATGGTTGGTATCTGTTTGTTTTCGTTCACACCACTGACATTTGAATATAAAACGAATGAAGTAAAAATGAAATCTTCCCCTCTGCTTTCAGGTCAACCTTACAATCAACTGGCCATCCTGGCTTCCTCCAAAGGAGACCACCTCACAACAATCTTCTACTACTGCAGGAGCATTGCTGTCAAATTCCCCTTTCCTGCTGCCTCCACCAACCTACAGAAAGCTCTTTCCAAGGCCCTTGAGAGGTCAGAATATTTACATTTATAAAATCATAATATTTTGCTCACATTATCATTTGTAACCAGTGATTAATTCTTCTTTGTCTCTTTAACCCACAGCCGTGATGAGGTCAAAACAAAATGGAGCGTGTCTGATTTTATTAAGGCCTTCATGAAGTTCCACGGCCATGTTTATCTCTGCAAAAGCATGGATAAGTTGGACACCCTGAGAGAGAAATTAGAGGAGCAGTTCCAAGTAAGTCCAAAACCATCGTCTGTAGCACTTCATGTCATTTTTCCCATTAACTTAAGGTGGCAGTTATTCGACAGATTTCAGTCTCATTAGTCTTTCTTAGTTTAAATTTGCATGCTCATTATTCTCCTTACTAATTCGCTCCACAGAGGCTGATTCTCCAGAAAGCCTTCAGCTCCCAGCAGTTGGTCCACATCACAGTGATAAACCTGTTTGAACTGCACCACCTCCGAGACTTAAGCAATGAGACGGATGAGCACAGCTACAGCTCAGACGAGCAGATCAGCTGGATCCAAATCCTCGGCCTCTTCAGTATGTCATTCTTATCATGCTGCTCTTAACCCATGTCTCACGGTCTTACTAAATCCTATGTTAAGCACATTACCACTTCATTTTAAAAGATATACACACTACCACTCAACTTTATGGTTGAAATTTCTTTCTTGTTTCTTGTGCTCACCATGGCTGCATTTATTTGATCAAAAATACAATAAAAACAGTTATGTTGTGAATATTACATTTTAAAATAATGGTTTTCAATTTTTATATATTTGAAATTAAAAACATTTCCTCTGTTGGTAAAGCTGATTTTTTTCATTCAGTATCACATGATCCTTCAGAAATCATTCTAATATGCTGATTTGGTGCTCAAGAAACATTTGGTATTATCAATGTTGAAAACAGTTGATCTGCTTAATATTTTTGTGTAAACTATGATACAGTTTGTTTCAAAATTGATGAATACAAAGTTCAAAACACAAGCATTTTATTTGATATATAAATTTTAATGTCAAACAACTTTACTGTGGCTTTAATACATTTAATGCGTCCTTGAATAAAAGTAATCAGTACTTTAAACTAGAGGTGGGCATAGATTAATTTTTTTAGATTAATCTAGATTAAAATGGCTCATTTGAATTCTGCCGAAGGCATTCAGAATATGTGTGCTACCCAAATAATGACTAAAAGTAAGTCTTTGAGAACGGGTTTCTCAAGCCAGGTGGCGCATTAGACCAGGGGCTCATCTCCTGTTTCCAAAATGCATCACAAACTTTAATCTCTTCCCGTCCCAATCCCACGAAAAACTGGGGAAAATCCGTCCTGCTTCCACTCACGGAAGAATGACTCCCATTCCCTCCACTCCCGTGTTGTTGTTGTTGTTGTTTTTTTGCCGATAACTGTCAATTACAGTAAAAATATAGTACAGATCACAGCGTGCCACCTTATTAGTTGAATAAAAACCCAAAATGTCGTTTTTGTTATTATATTGAACTGAAAGCCATCTTATTATGCACAGTGTTGCACAGATTAAATTTCATGTAAATCATCCATGCTAACACACATGTCTTCTATTTTTTTTTTGACATTTCACTCTCTAGAGATATATTTTTCTATGTACTGTATTTTTAGATATATTCGAGTTTCAAGTTTCTCGCTCAAGTTCACATGAGACCTAAAGCGCATCCTGTTTGCTTAAAAGCGCAACGCTTCGCTATTCTGAGTGCACACAATAAACGTAGAGTCTTTACAGATTCGAAAGATGTATTAGGCTACTTTTATCTGTATGACCAAAATGACGGAGATTTTAAGAGCAAGTGAGCGCACGAGCCTGTCCTGCAAACGCTTCCCACACAAACACTTCAATAGCGCATATTTCTCTAGGTTAACATCATATTGAGCGGCCATGTAAAGTTGTTACTACATACATCTTTCAGATGAAAAGCCATATTTGAGGTTGATGAATGATAGATGAGCGTTTGGATGTCCTGCCCGATTGTATTACCACATAGACCAGCCGTTAACAATCTGTCCATCACAGACTGCGAGCCTCTAGTTCAAGAATCGCTCGCCTCTACAGTGCAATTCGGCTAGGTATACATCCGCTAAAATATCAGGGTGAAAGTCATCATAGCTTGCGTAGTATAGACCCAGCTCCCAACCCAACTTTGAGAATAGATTAACGGCGATATTTTTTTTTTGCGCCGATAAGAGTCTCAGTTAACGCAGCACGTTAACGCCGATAACGGCCCACCACTACTTTAAACACATAATTTAATTGCGTTAAACGGTCATGGGATTCCGTTCTTAAATACATTCAAATGTTCTCCTCAAATCTATCATTGTTTTTATGGGTCTCATGAGATAAGACGATTGTCCTCCAATCAGGAAGGGGCATTAGGCTTGGTCAATTTTATGACTCGCACATGTCCAAGAAAAGAATCTTCTCGTGTTCCTTTGATGTGAGAGTCTATGGTAATGTGGGTCTGACCACTCAGGTTCTACAGTAGGGTTGTGACGGTGAGGCAGTTCGTTAGAATTTTACCTCTTTTCCTCACTTTTATTTGATTTTAAATAGCTTGTAAAAGCCTGTGTGCATTTTACTTTCACTTTTCAATTAGCGGCAATTCGGCGTCAATTGATTGAATTGACAACGAAACTGTGACACCACTGTATCGTATTGAACCGAACCGTGACTTTTGTGAACCGTTGCGCCCCTAGAAATCATCAATCATATCATTACCCTCGGTAAAGTATAAATAGTGTGAAACAAAATAACCCAGGATTACATTTACTTGTGTTTTAAAATGACCAGGGTTGACCATTCTAATTTTGATAAGACAATTTCTAACTGCAGCCTTAAAACAGATTTGAGACTATTGAAGAAAATCTAAATGATCATTTATTTAATAATATTTTGTAAAATGTGGTGATAGATCCACCAAATAAAACATGTAGCCCTAGTTTGTGCAGTGTTGTAATGTAATTGTCTTTTCCTAGTGTCTTTCCTGGGCGTGATGCTAAGCCGAGCTTTACTCAATAAGAACCGAGAGGAGATCATGGGAGAGTGCCCTCTTCCTGCCATCAAAGTGTCTCTGGATTGGCTAAGGCTTCGACCGAGCGCATTTAATGAAAGTGCCATGGACAAGCGACAGTAGTAAGAAAGGCTTTTTTCCTTCCACCATAGAACTGAACACTATTTGTATATGTAGGTTTTATTTCAGTTTCAAAACTGAAGCTAAAAATGTAGCATTTTAATATGTCTGTATTTGATGGGGAACTTGTGGTAGTTTCTTAAAAGCCTGAGTCTCTTGAATCCACAATTTTCACAATGCCAGCAACAATACCCACAATCCATTACACGACATGTCTGTTTTTGACTTTCAAAATGGTTCTGCCTGAGCCAAGATTTTGAGGTATTTGATAACATGACACGTCTTTGGCATCTCACAGCATCTGGCCATGGCTGGTGTCCATTCTGAACAGCTTTCAGCCAAAGGAGGAGGATGTGTCAAATGCGTCAGGTAGTGAGCACTGCATCACACGCTTTTTGCTTATGAACATTTCTTTTCTCTTTCTTAATGGTCATGATTGTTTGTTTTGCAGTGATTCCATTGCCCGAGGAGTTTGAACTGCAAGGGTTTCTGGCCCTTCGGCCTGCTCTGCGGTAATTCTTCATGATTAATTGATTTCTGTGATCGTTTTAACTCTTTATTTCACAAACATGACTATTTTAGCTATATCTGTTCTTTTAAGGCTGTTATTGAACGATTTCAGAATCCTAGACTTCTCTAAAGGGCATCAGGGTATCGTGGTTGGCAAAGAGAGCTTGTTAATTCATGCCCGACACCAGAGACTCATCGGCCTGGGCAAGTGGGTGGCTGACAACCAACCGCAGTGAGTCGTTCTTCATTTTCATTTCATTCTCATCGGCCTGGGCAAGTGGGTGGCTGACAACCAACCGCAGTGAGTCGTTCTTTCATTTGCTTTAAAAACTATATCATTTATAATTTTTCCTCTTAGTTTTTTATTATCTTTGCTTTACTCTTTTTCTTGCCCTTTTTTGTATTTGCTTTTAATTTTTAACTTTTCCTGTAATGTTCCTTTTTCTTTTCTTGCTTTGTGTTTTGTTTCCTTTTTCTTTTTCTTAGCTTATCACTTCTGTTTGAATTTTTGTTCCTCAGGTTTTTGTGTGCAAAAACTGAATTTTTACTTTTGGCACCAACAGGTTGTTCCAGTGTCGCATAAGTGATGGCCTTCTGCTCTTCATCACTGATATCCCTGAGATGGTTGTGGAAGAGCCACAGGAAAAAGACACACCTGTCCTCCAGGAGTCATCTAATGGTGAGCAGACACCTAACGACAGCACACAGGGCTTGAAGTCGGTCCTATCGGCCGGAAAGAACCAGAACAGTGGGCTGGATGGCAGCGAGAGACCTGTGGTCACCTTCAAAGAGAACATCAAACCTCGAGAGCAGAGTAGAGAACAGAACCGGAACCAACACCAGAGGGATGCAGGGAAGGACAGGGCTGGAATTAATAAAGGAAATGGAATACAAGGGAAGAACGAACTGAAGAAAGAGGCCAAGAGAAAGAGCGAGGTCAAGAAAAACAGTCATGATAAAGCAGCTGATGCTGGGAAACAGGTGAGACTTGCACAGGAAACGGTCTCATTTTGCTGTAGTTCTTTTTCAAATGTATAAACTCCTCCTGATCTCCTCTTTGATTTTCTGCAAGGTGAAGACTCCGATTGAGATGAGGAAGACTCCAGTGTCTGAAGCGAGGAAGACTCCAGTCACACAGACTCAAACCACATGCTCTTCACAGTTTATCCCCATCCACCACCCAGGAGCTTTCCCCCCTCTGCCCAGCAGACCAGGTGCCCTCAAACACTTTCTTATATGCCACACCTGAACATTATTAACACGTGCTGTTTAGTCAGTGCTTACTTCCTCCTTTTTGTGGTTTTCCTCCTTCAGGTTTCCCCCCGCCGGCATACGTGATCCCTCCTCCTGTGGCATTCTCCATGAGCCCGGGCTTTACCTTCCCACAGGGGTATCTGTACCTGCACCCTTCCTCCAGACTGCTTCCCACCCTCAATCTGCCAATTCAGTGCAGACGGGGAAGCCCTCACACATTCCCTACAGCCAGCAGAGGCCCGCGGGCCCTGTAGCCCTAAACCAAGGCCCTCTACAGTCTCAGCAGACACAGCCTCCCCCTCCTCAGACATCCCAACAGGCCTTGCAACAATCTGTACAGCTTCAAGTACAGCAACAGCAGCAGTCGCCCACAAAGCAGAGCTCTCAGCTTGGAAAAAGTCCGCCACATCATCACAGCATGCAACAGGTAATGTGACGCTTTTATTTTAAGCAAGGTGTATTACATAAATAAACTAAAGTAACCATGCCATTTTTGTTTTGCCTTATTATGCCCATTTCATTGGTTCTTGTGGTGCTGAGGTTTAATATCTGCTCTCCTGTTTCCTTGACAAGTCCGATTACCATGGAGACTACTTAGAAACTTGGATGTTGCTGACCTTGTTGGGTAATCTCTCTATTTTCTCCATTTGTATTTTGTCCTTGCAGTCTTACATGCAGGTGGCTGAACAGTCTGGTCAAATGTGGAACCAGCACCAAACTCAGCCCACCATGCAGAAAATGCCCATGCAGATGCCAGTCAAACAGCCTTTCTTCATGCCCACCCAAGACCCAATGAAACTCTTTGAACACCCCATGAGCATGCAGCCCCCTCAGCCCAGTGTGGACAAGAAGATGAAGTTTCCGGAGGTCAAAATGCAAGATTTCTATTGGGAGCCTTCTTACCACATGGGAGGAGAGGGCAGAAGCGGAATGGTGGATAGAATGGGCAAACGTCAGCCTGGAGTCTTCTGCTCCGACCAGGAGAACATGCCCAGAGGCCCTCCATACGAAGTTAGCATTCTTTGTCTTCTCTGTTTAGACAGTTGTAGAATGTTAAAAACTGAGTGTCAGGCTAAATATAATGTAATAATAGCATAATATCCTGTTACTCTGTATTTAGTATGCATACTGTGCACACAAAATGGGAAATATCAATAGAAACATTAATGTTTTATAAATATTTCAGATAATATTCATGCATACATCCATTCGTTTATGTATTTGCATAAACTACCATTCAAAGTATAAGGTGGGTAAGATATTGAAAATGTTTTTGAAAGAAGTCCCTCATGGTCTCCAAGGTTGCAATCATTTGATCAATAATTGCATATGAAAATGATCATGCAAGGGCAGGGTTTAAGCAGACTGAATGTGTGATGCATTTAGGAAGTAGACAGGTTGAATTTTCATTTTATGACAAGTAAAACAGGCCTAACTGTTTTTTATTTTAATATATATTACATTTGAATTTATTTCTGTGATGGCAAAGATTGATTTTCAGCTGCCATTAATCCATTCTTTAGTATCACGTAGGCTATTCCTTCAGAAATCGTTTAAAGGTACAATGCATAAGTTTTCGCCACTAGATGTCGCATTTTCAAAACAATAACAAAGGCGAAGCTTGATGACGCTGTGAAGGATGTTCACGTAATGGATAATGGATAAATCTTTTTGTTATCTGTACCTTCCACAGTTATTTTAAACAGCGAATACAGAGAATGTGATCAGAGAACTTACATTGTGAAAGAACATAATGACTGACTTAAGTCTAGCGTGAGTTTAAGCACTTTCAAAAAACTCCCCTTATAATCAGTAAAGCTATCAATACACTGTTTTATGAATTAATATTTTACATCTCTTATATTTGTTGTTTATGATGAAATAATTCACACAAGAGCTGAATTTGTGTCAGCTAGCGCGTACAGTGAACAAAAAAACTCACCTGAACTCCTCTGATTGGCCATTGCATTCATAAGCTCAACACACTCCTGTGTGATTGGTTATAATGCACAACACTTTAAAAACATATAAAAAAAATCATGGCACAACACTGAACAAATCTAAATTTAATGCTGCGATAAACACTTTTCAATTCATTTTCATTTTATTTTCAACAGCCGTAATAGATTTAGTTTAACTGTACAGCAGCATTTGTGTCCGTGTGTTGCTGTAGTTTCTACAAGCGGAAACTGGAAATATGCAGATATTACATCATTGATTGGCGACTATGACCAGGGACGAGTCATTATTTAAAATCGGAACATTGGGATAACATAAATACACAACTGCATGAAATATATAACACTGTGCAAGTAGTTTTTGGATATTTTATTACAGAAATCTTATATATTGCATCTTTAATATGCTGATTTGTTGCACAATAAATATTTCTTAGCAATGTTAAAACGTTGGGCTGCTTAATGTTTTTGTAGAAACCGTAATTGCCAGACATTTTAAACCAATTTGGATTTAAAATATTTTTATTTCCAAACTTATTACTTTAATCAATCATGAATTTAAAACATACAACATGAGTTCAGGCATGCAATACAGTTCATAAATGTTTTAAACGTTTATTGTTTCATAATGTGTTCACATAATTTATTAATAGTGTACTGATTGGCGCAGTGATCCCCAAGCGTTAAGCAAGCATTCCTTTCCGAACAGTCCTTATTCTCAGTCAATTCCTTCCACTTGCTTTTGGTTTCTACAGGCTTAACGTCTGCACAATATCTATTATGACTCTGATTATCATGGGTTTCTGGAATAAGCTGGGTATCATTTACAGCCATGTTTGGTTTCATTGAAACTTGATCTCAGCAGTTGTTGATGCACATGCTTTCTAATTTTTCATCTCTTCTTTCACATTTCCACCTTTAACTGCCGTGAAATGTGTTGTTTGAAACGTATTTACATTTGAGTAAATCAAACGTCTTTATCAAAGATCATGAACAGAAGTCGGGTTGAGAATCGTGCTGATCTTCACAGGCTGCTGTTTTTCTCTCAGATAGCTATGACAGGCCGCTTCCTATTTTCTTACATCCTGTTTCTCTCATCCCTTCCTCTCTCTCTCTCTCTCTCCTTCCTTCCTTCTTCTTTGTGCCTCGTCTCTCACTAGGACAACAAGAGCTCCCCTCTTCTTCCCCCAGACCTGTTAAAGACTCTGGCAGACTTTGAGGAGGAGGAGGAATTGCTCTTTACTAAACCTCATGATTTCTACCAGGCCTTGGCTGGCCCTCTTAATTCTGCTCCTGGAAGGAACATGTTTGTATGTAGTTGTCCTCATATCACCTCGTCAGGCGGGAGTGGATATTGAGATTTTGTATAGGCTTCTGTGGATTAAAAATCAATAATCTGGTTCCTGTGTACAGTACCAGTTAAAAGGACACACATACTCAATAATTATCATATTCCACATATTAGAATAAAGTATAAGAAAAGTAATTGAAACTAAAGTACAAGACAAATGTTTGGGACAAATACTTTTTAAACCATATTGAAAGAGGTTGTTCATATTCAAATTATTTACATCTTGGTATTATTGTCTATTGAAGTAATTTAATAAGATAAAAATCAGATTCAGTCTACTGTGTCCAATGTTGGACTTGTACTGTATGTTTAGTGTGCAATATTTACTGTATCTTATATCTGTTAAAATAATGTTTGGCTTTCTGGAAATATAGTGTTTCCTAGTACTGTTGTCTGCTAGAAATGACTGATCTATTGCAGAGTTCTCATCTTTAATGCTTCTCTTCTTCTGTAGTTGCCAAATCAGTCACGACTAGACAGTGGAGCTGATGTGATTGGCCAGTCCTCTCTTCTCCCCCGATTTTCCATTCAGGTAAAGCTGCTTTGGTCTCTCAAACATAAACCTTGTTCCTCACTTGCATTATGGTTCAAAATTCACCAGGTGGCAGTGTTTTCATTCAAAACATAACCAGATGTTGTGTTTGCTAGGATGGATGTTGCTCTATTTTTACTTTCCAATCATGCTTTGACTAGTAATGAAAATAAAATATATATTTCTTGCTAGAACTGACTGGTAAACACATTATGAAGTAAAACAACCAAGTTATAATCTGGCTTACATCATTTCCCGATATCATTCTACCCTCTCCACCATATCTATCAATAATAGTAGCAAAAAGGGCCAAAAATATAAAAGTGCTAAAAGCCAAAATATTGATTACATTATTTTTTTTTGTTTACAGGATAGCTCCTACCAGAACAACAGCATTTTTAGCGAGGCCTATGGTAAAAATATGGCTCCTTCGTCTAAGCCAGACGTACCCATGATGCACCAAGAGCCTTCACTCTACTCCCTGTTTGAAGGAACTCCATGGTCCCCCTCTCTTCCTGCTAACTCAGGTACCATATTGTGATTTTGATTGACTTTTAAATATCATATAATGATGATTTTGTTCAAAGCCATTATTTTAGATTGTACAAGTGAACTAATAGAATCGGTTTGTTACTAATCTGTTCCTATCTTTTGTTATAGATCACTCTACACCAGCCAGTCAGTCCCCTCACTCTTCCAACCCAAGCAGCCTGCCTTCATCCCCACCCACCCACAGCCACAGCTCCCTACCCTTCTCCAACTTCGGCCCTATCGGGACGCCTGACAACAGAGACCGCCGTGGAACTGATCGCTGGAAGGCTGAAAAGACTGGTAATTTCCATGCAATTATTACGCATAATTGCGTAATAATTATTTAATGGTGTGCTTCACTATATATATATACACACACACACACACACACACACACACAGAGAGAGAGTCTGGCGAGTAACCAAATAAATAGATGTTTGGAAAATGGCACAGCTTTTTAAATATCTAAAAATACACTCTTAACATCAGTCAGTCAAGCATTATAAATATGTTATGATAATCAATTATTTAATGATAGAACTTTAGTAATTAGAATTAAAACTTGGTAACCATGTATGAATGTATGAACTGAACTGGTGGTGGTGCTTTTTTGGTCATTCAGTGTTTGTAAAAAATGAGGGGGAAAACTATTAATAATACTGATAAGATAATAATCATACTATGAGTTCTACTAAGAACAATATAAAACGCACTAAGGATTAACGAGCTGCTGGATTCATGAATATTAATCACGTTATCTGCATTCGCTCTAACTGATTTGCTGAAATCAAAACGGGAACAATAATAGGCGAGCGCCAGCCGATGGGATTGCCATTTGCGCATTAGCTGAAGAATTCCAAACGAACTCTGTTATTTTGACAGAAAAATACAACAAAGAATCTCTCTCTCTCTCTCTTTACTGGCAATGTGCCAGCGCGTTTGTATTTTGTATTTCTTCTTGCTGCTCTAAATAGTGGTTGCTTGTGGCAACACAGCAGAACTTCCTGTGTTTGCATTCTGAGCAGCGAAGAATAGTTGATTTCCGGTTTTCAGCATGAAGCAAAGCTAGCAGGCATAACTATAGGTCTTGTGTAAGAACTTGGTATCGGATCGGAACGTGGGTTAAAGTACTCGCCGATACGATGCCATCATTTTTTGTGGTTTCGAAGGAATCGGAATACTTGTATCGGAATCGGAACAACCCTAGTGTAAATACATCTGGTTGTTGAAACAACATATGTAAATTTTCCTCCTCCCAAAATGTAAACAAAATAAACGTTTGAGACCGTGTTATAGGCTATATGACATTGTAGTCAGATAAGACAGCGCTAATGCAACAAGCATCACCGCGGACGAGTAGCTGAGTATCTCTTTAGCAAGCAGTCGCTCTCCTATTGTTGTCTTTGATATTGAAATGAGCTGATAATTCATAAAATGCAGCTCTTTTCATTTCATTGATGCAAATTTGTTACATTTAAATATAACGCAGGAATTGAAGTTTGGATTTATATCCGTTTTGCTATGACACGTTTTTGTGGCCAAGTGTAAATGAAAACGTTTTAACAAATCAGATAGATATCCGATCAGAGAAAACGCATGAAATGACCAACAGGCCTATTCATAATCTATGAAAAAATACTATTATAAACTAGGTTAGTGGACAATTTAGCAGCAAAATTTATTCTAGAAAAATCATGAGTGCACAATTTTATCACTAAATAAAATTGGACTAAATCTGGTAAAATGTTACACATTGCTCTTGGTATTGTTGTAAAAAATTATTTATTTATAAATATAAACTACAAAATAAAAGATAAAAATTATTTTTAATCTATAGCACAGTAATGAAAGCAGGATGATAGAGGAGTCCTATTTATCATATTTTGCTGCCTCCATTAATGTGCTATACCATAGATTTTTAATAGCCTTGATAGGACAGAACAAGAAACGCTATAAATAATCTTTCATTGCACAAAACCATTATAATATGAAAAGCTCCAATACAGATTGGCACAAAGCACTTATGCGCTTCCCGTCACAGAATGATGCGCTTGAAGCAGCACGGAGTCACAGCGCGCAGCTCCGGAGAGAGACGTTCAAAGCACAAAGGAAAGAGATAATGATGCGTAGCTTATTAAATCGGTGCAATAGTTTGAGCCTTTTCTTTTAATAGTTTAACATTTTTGTCATTGTGCGCTCTTGGAGAGCATTTCCTCGTCTTGACTGTCTGAACCGAATGTGACAGTTTGAATGCTGAATGGAGGATGACAGACAGATGCAGCGGAGAGAAGAGTTTACCTGAATTAACTTGAATTTAACGACTTAAATATTCTTCTGTACCTCACATTAAACTATGGAACGGCTTCAGAACACTTTGACTTTATGGTGCTTTAAATTGTTTTTGTGCTTTCAGGGGGCTTAACAATAACACAATAGTATACGCACAATATAGGATTTGGATTGGTCCCGATCCGCAGAAAATGCCAGAATCAGAGCCGATACCAATCTTGAGTATCGGATCGATGCATCCCTAATTCTAATGTTTTAGTAAATTATGTAGAATTAATACACATGTAATTGCTGTAATTGTTATGCTTTTATTATTTACAAAATTAAAATGGCCACAAGTAGTAATTAATAATAATCATATTCGTTAATGTAAATGGTTGGTATGACTGTCTTCAGGTGTGAGTGGCTTTGGGTTGGACTACCTGCAATCTGCCTCGTCCTCGTCTGTGCCAGATACCAACAGCTGGCACCAGGGGGCGCCAACCAGCAGCTGGGCGGCCCAGGACATGGCAATGGAGGACTCTTCCACCGTCCTCCTTGACAGTTTCAAGGTAGCACGGGATGGAACATTTTAGTGTTGTACTATTTCCTACACATTCACGGACCAACAACAGAGTTGTTGTTCTAACCGTAGATATGCAACGACATGTATTTTGCCTTCACATTCCCTTTCTTCTACCTATTTCCACAGTCAATCTGGTCGAGCTCTATGATGCAGCCTGGTCCGTCTGCTCTGGAGCAGCTCCTGATGCAGCAGAAACAGAAGCAGCAGCGCGGCCACGGCAACATGAACCCGCCACACTGAGAGTCCACGGGAAGACACACTTGTGTGAAACATGATTCAACAGAAGAGGTGAAACACCACAAGCTCCAATCGGAAATTTCCGGCATTACCTGCGCGTGGAGGCTGGAGACGGCGAACGATGTGAAGCGGCAGGCTCAAAACGAACCGCTCACCTGACCGACGAGGGACGTGCAGCCCTCTCCTCTCCTCTATCTCCTCTCACTCACTCTGTCTGTCTCTCTCCCTGTGAGGGCGTGCAAGCACCTACCTGTCACGCTGCTCAGCACGTAGCCGCGCTGACTCTGAGGGGGACACACTCTCTCTGATTGCCTCCTCGCTTCCTCTGGGGGTTCAAAGGTCATTCTCCTGTCTCATCTGGACTTAAGACTCTGGACTAGACACCCTCATGCCACCTGTTTAAATCCCAGCACGTTAAGGAGTTAAGGGTGCGAGCGTGTCAGAAAGGGATGTGAATTGACAGCAGATGTGGTGTTACGAGGGACAAAAAAAGAAAGAAAGGAGGACTGGTTTTGTGTTTTATTCCAAGTCTGGATTCATTTTCTCAGAGGGATTCGTGTCGCTGTGTTCAGCATTAAACACATGTAAAAAATCTAATGAATGAAGGAAGATGCGAACGGCGTGAACGCGCGCTTCTAGAGAACGTGCTCAGATATTAGGACTTAGATTGACACAGGCATGGATCATGGTGATGTCATGTACATTCTGTTGATTTGTATGAAGAGTTTGCAGATCGGGACAGGGAACATATCTAAAGTTCGAACCATTATGAAGCTCATAGCGACATTATAGCTCAATCAGTATCAAGCGGAGTTGGGGGTTAGACAATAGATGTAGGATGTAGTATCATTAGCTGCAATAGAGACTGCAATTATTAACAATACTGTATTTTGTGACTTGTTCTGTAGCAGTTTTAGCTCTCTGAAATATTATTCAGTACATATAGTTTACTGCTAACGGGGGAGTTCATTCGATATAAATGTGTACCTCCCTTCCTCCCTCCTCCTCATTTCTTTATTCTCTAGCTTATACGCATAATGGCTTCTTTTGTTCATGTTCTGCCTTTTTATTAATAGTTTTATCAGCTCTCTTTGTGCCTGGTCTGTGTTTTCTCTATTCCTTTTGTTGTTCTTTCTCTATTTTTGTTTTAAGGAATCGTTAGCATCGCTATCCCGGTTGGCACTGTAGAGATGAGGCGAACAGGTCTAGCTGTGGCACTGTTAGCTCGGCGGAAAGGGATGTGAAGCGGGGAAGCCCGTTTTCCCACAGCAACCTCGCAGCCACTGAATTGTTCTCCTTTCAGGTACAATCTCCACAACCACTGTACTCGGTTGAAAAAAAAAAACACAGAACAACGTACCTCCGAAAGGACCCTTCAGCTCCCGTTGCTTTTAGCACTAAAACGTCTTCTCTGAGGAAGAGCGTCAAGCCCGATTACTGCTTCGTTCTGAAATCTTGTAATGTATATCATTGGCTGCCTCGGGTTAGCGTCACGTGGCCGTGTTTCTCAAGCTAGAAAAGGGTCACGTCATCGTAGACGCCCTTTTTGCACCCCGTTTGTTTTTTCTTCTAAATAAAAAGCAAATATTGTTTTGAAAACTTAACGGTTCTCTTTTCAGTAGAAGATATAGCACTGAGTAGGCCTTTGAGACCTTGTGAGAGATGTTCTGGGGCCAGGGGTTTCTGTTGGATATGCCGAAATATCTATAAAGCGTTCACAGTGGTTATTTCTTCCTGGTTACGCAAGATGTTTTTGTTCGGCGAAGGTTATATGAAAGACGTACTCTCTTTTTATGATGAGAATAAAGCGTGTTTTTATTTTTGAGTAGAGAACATTTTATTAAAGACAAACTTTAAATGATGTGTCTATTTGCCGAGTGATTGTGCTTCTCTTGTTGCATTTAAAATTGTATAAAAAAATAGAGGAATAAATAATTACACGGAATCTTAAAAGTCGAGTTGGGTCAAAATATCAATCGCAGAAGAAAAAAAGTTTTCAGTGGTAGCTGCGCGTCCCATTTTGTTCGTCTGTTTTCCTTTTTATAATCGTTCAGTAAGGAGTTTCAGACACCTGTGCTCTGATTGGTTTCTGTGGACGCCTAACATTCTTTTATTTTGGATGGACTTGTGGTGCACAGTCTTGTGTGAATGTGCTTTTTTCGATACCCTGCATTGTAAATGTGGATTCTTTTCCCTGTTGTCCAGTATCCATCCTTTAACTGTGGCTTCTGTAGTAATGTACATTACAATGCTGATCACAGGACAACAGCCTTGTGCCTCTGGGCCGTAATATAACATTCCAATAGTAAAGCTAAAAGAAAATATAACAGCCAGCTTTTTACATTCAATTTACCACTAAGAACGTTTGACCCAACCCTAAATTCTAGTCTGCCACTGATTCTGCATGAAATCCATCTTTCAGAATGCCTTGTATTTTGGATGAGGGAGATATCCAGTCAAGTTCGTTGTTTGTTTTGTTTTTTGTTTATTTTAGAGGATTTTGTCAGGGAATAGTTGGGAGTTAGGATATCTCCTTCTATAATGGGCTTGATTTATTGTGTTCTTGTCTCTTTGTGGACACTTGTAAACGCTGGAATCAGCTATGCCTTTAATAAAATAAACCATGTCCTCATATGCAGACTTGAGTCTTTTTTGTGCATAACACTTTTTAATTCTACCTTTCAGTTTCTTATGATGTGAATAGACACATGATTACAAGGTCATACATTTAAACAGCTGGAATTCTGCCTTGAGTACTATTAAGATACATGCATTCATCATTGCTTCATCATGTCTGACCTCTGTAAGAAATCTCTGGTCAGTTCACATTGGTTTATATGGTGCATTCTGGACATTTTTACTGAGTTCACTAGCATGATTTTGACTGCAACAGCCATAGAAATGCTTTACTGTATACATTCATACTTGAAGATCACTTATTGGGACTTGATAACCTGCTGTATTTAGACTGTGTTTAATTTTTTTAAGCTGATGGATATTTAATTGTCCTATATTTCTCCATAAGTGAAACAGGTTTTAAAAAGTAAACTTTGAAATATTAGTTTCTAAATCAAGAAAGTCTGCGAAAAGGCAGGATTGCTGTATGACAGCAGCTAATGCAGGTGTACATCTATCAACTGTGATTGACAAGTTAGTGATATATTTACCACAGTCAATTATAATCATGTAAATGTAGGGGCTCCAACGTTTATTTAATATATTAGTTATCATGAATTAATAGTAATCAACTATTTGTACAGTGTTTGTTTTGGTAAAACTTAGAAATGTATTCTTTATTTTACATTATTTATTTTCATAATACATTGTTGATTTATGCAACCAATGTGAAATGTGTGTGGAAATAAAAAAGTTTATTTCATTAAATGCTGTAAAAAGTTGTAGTTGTTAATATAAAATTAACTAATGAATTGGTTCATGTAGAGAAATGGAACCACCCTATTTTATCAGCGTTAGCATTTATATTTATTTCGTCACTAAGCAGTTAATTACTATAAATTTGAGTTGGTGCGAAATTGGTTTACTTGAGGGGGAAATGGGGTTTACTGTAAATCACAGAGGAATGAACAGTGAGCTTGATGCTGTCTAGAAATGGAAGGGCATGGGGTTGTTCTTAGAACATCTCTCAGCTCCTCACCCACTTCCTGACAGGAAACCAGAGTGGTTGAAGATCTGCTTACCACATACGCCAGCTGCCTTATCATCTCACTCCTTAATGCAAACTCTATTGAGCCGTTTTTGACAAAGAGTATTTCAGTGTGTACTCGGGGGGCACATTGTGTGATTCTTCGATGAGCCCCTGCAAAAACTCACAAATCATTTGTCTTCAGAATGCATGTCTGTTTCCTACCCTGTTATGATGCTAGTGTATGCATATAGTGGGAAAAAAATATTTGATCCCCTGCTGATTTTGTTTGTTTGCCCACTGACAAAGAAATGATCAGTCATTAGTTTCAATGGTAGGTTTATTTGAACAGTGAGAGACAGAAAACAACACACTAAAAATCCAGAAAAACGCATTTAAAAAAAAGTTATGAATTGATTTGCATTTTAATGAGTGAAATAAGTATTTGACCCCTTCACAAAACATGACTTAGTACTTGGTGGCAAAACCCTTGTTGGCAATCACAGAGGTCAGATGTTTCTTGTAGTTGGCCACCAAGTTTGCGCACATCTCAGGAGGGATTTTGTCCCACTTCTCTTTGCAGATTCTCTCCAAGTCATTAAGGTTTCGAGGCTGATGTTTGGCAACTCGAACCTTCAGCTCCCTCCACAGATTTTCTATGGAATTAAGGTCTGGAGACTGGCTAGGCCACTCCAGGACCTTAATGTGCTTCTTGAGCCACTCCTTTGTTACCTTGGTTGTGTGTTTTGTTTTGGTAATTGCCATTCTGGAATACCCACCCACAACCCATTTTCAATGCCTTGGCTAGCTTCAATGCCCTGGCCCTGATGGTACATGTCCCTTTGATGCGGTGCAATTGTCCTGTCCCCTTAGCAGAAAAACACCCCCAATAATGTTTCCACCTCCATGTTTGACTGTGGGGATGGCGATCTTGGTTCATAGGCAGCATTCCTCCTTCTCCGAACACAGCAAGTTAAGTTGATGCCAAAGAGCTGGATTTTGGTCTCATCTGACCACAATGCTTTTACCCAGTTCTCCTCTGAATCACTGGTGCTTTCTTGAGCAGGGGGACCTTGCGGGCGCTGCAGGATTTCAGTCCTTCACGGCGTAGTGTGTTACCAATTGTTTTCTTGGTGACTATAGTCCCAGCTGCTTTGAGATCATTGACCCTCCCGTGTAGTTCTGGGCTGATTCCTCACAATTCTCATGATCATTGAAACTCCACGAGGTGTAATCTTGCATGGAGCCCTAGACTGAGGGAGATTGACAGTTATTTTGTGTTTCTTCCATTTGCGAATAATCGCACCATCTGTTGTCACCTTCTCACCAAGCTGCTTGGCGATGGTCCTGTAGCTCATTCCAGCCTCGAAGGTCTACAATCTTGTCCCTGACTTCCTTGGACAGCTCTTTGGTTTTGACCATGGTGGAGAATTAGGAATCTGATTGAGTGATTGATTGTTTCTGTGGACAAGTGTCTTTTATACAAGTAACAAGCTGAGATTAGGATCACTCTGTTGTAAACTCTGTTCTTCTAAAGTGTAGAAAACTCAGAAGAGAAGACCAGGAGACTTCGGATTGGATTGTCAGCAGAATTCTTTATTCTATGACATGTCATTGGTATCTGTGGTCATCGAAATCTCATTCTTAAGTAATTTACAGGGTGTCTTATAGGTATTTTTGGAGGAGGGATTCTTGGAGGTGGAGCCAACTCCCTTTAAGAGAGTATTCCTAATCAGCTCCTTACCTGTGTAAAAGACACCTGGGAGCCAGACATCTTGCTGATTGATAGATTGAATACTTATCAATTTATTGCAAATCAATTTATACCTTTTTTGAAATGCGTATTTCTGGATTTTGTTGTTGTTCTGTCTCTCACTGTTCAAATGAACCTACAAATAGCATTATAGACTGATTTCTTTGTCAGTGGGCAAACTTACTAAAACAGCAGGAGATCAAAATTAATTTTTGATAATAAATAAATATATTACTGTACCTGTTTGCAGTAGTGGCCCCTTTTTTATTTTTATTTTTTAACAGGCTAAGTGCACGCTATACATGCACTATTAGTTAGAAACCAAATTAGGGGTGTCCTCGACCAAGGATTTTCATAGTCGAATCGGAATTTTCGAATCTTGACAATATTCGACTGATAGTCGAATCATATGTTTGGGGGCGGGGCAAAATACATTACCCAGAGTCAAGTCAGACATTCGACAGTTATTATTACTGACGTTAACACAGGGACAATGTGTAACGGACACCTCGCAGATACAAACAGGCTAAATAATGTTTTATAATTTGATTAAAACATAGTTAACATTACACATTGCGAACATTACTACATTGCGAAACCCTAAGAATGAACTTTTTTGTCAATAGTGCTCTTATTATAACGTTATGTAGGCTATATGCCATAGTAATTTATGTTCTGCATTTCTGTTTTACGCTGCGCGTGCTGAAGATGACCAGTAAAATTAAGCTTAAGCTCCTTTTTTTGTAGTGAATGGGATTTAACTAATTTCTCTCATACAGTATATGCTTCGTTATTTATGTTACGACTTTACAGGCTATCTGCACAAAATGCCCCAAGTGCACAAACGTGTCTGCGCGGCTCTGAATGAACTCCTTTTGTGGATGCGTTCTTCATGCAACAACGTGCAGAAACAGAGCAGCTAAACTCAAAATTAACAGCGTTTTATTATAATAGTGTTCTCATTATAATGTTATGTATATGACAGTCCGAGTCCGGCCTGTCCTGCTCGCGACGCGTGCTGAAGAGATAATCACTGTAGTAGCCTTCTACAATGAAGTGCTTTTACTGCAGCGCAATTCAACCAAATGCATGCAAGATAAATAATAATAGGCCTATATACACTATATATAAAGCGGCCAAAATGTTTTGAAATAACTTGTACCCTACCTGATAAAAAAATGCTGTCTTTCACTCTGCCTGTCAATTTGAGTCTTTTTAAAGATTTAAATCCCTGCTGTCATGCTCATCTGTCGGTCACGGATTATAAAAAGTGAAACTTAAAACTATAGGGGTTGTTGGATTTATTCATGCATGTAAAAATATTTATTTATAACTTCTTTCTTTCCAGATTCTTATTTACAGCATTAATAGGCTGTATTAACTTATTGGGAGAAAACCGGTATAGTTTTCTGTGAAATCAGACATTTGAGCACCCCCATATAGCCAAAATGGTATGATCATAACCCCCCTCGAATATTCGACTGGGAGTCGAATCAGGCTCCTCCTATCGATGCATCGAATCGTCTTTAATCGATTTTAACCATTTTGAACGCAAACGACCCTTCGCAAGGAGTTTGACTGACAGGCGAATTGACCAATCATAATGACAAATCTGCCATTTTTGTCCGACAAACAACCAAACCAGACTGGAGAGTAGATTAACATTAGTGGGTATGAACTTGAAAAATGGTGTGTATTGACGTCTTTCCGGTTGAAACAAGATACTTTCTGATGTCCCATTTCATTCATGTTTACTTTATGCTGACTAGTAAAGAGGAAGAGACGATCGGTTCACGTGCCGCTTGAACTGGGTGCAGCGAGCTGTCACGAGTCACGACACAATAAAGAGCCACAAAACAGTATTTATTGTTTTGATGTTTTTTTTTAAGACCAAATTTGAAAGCTTAAACTTAATTGAATTCCTAAAGTCCTGCTCTGTCTTGTCTGTTGACGCATCGTCAGTTTTCTCTTTGCTCTGCGATGTGTATTTTGCACTGTGTGAAAACAAGCGTGAAAGTGCTATGGCTTGTCAGACATAGCTACTGTAATGTATTGTAATTTTTTTAATATGTATATATAAATATATTTTTATATGTATAGCTGTATATTATTCCATTGCTATTTAAATGGATTTATTAACATTGAGTTATATACATTGTATTGTATTGTGTTTTATTATATTGTTCTCCTATAACTTCTATATACACATATATAAAGGTGAAACTATTCATTACAAGAACTTAAATTGAATATGGTGTAACATTCATGTGTTGTTGTTATTATTATTATTATTATTATGGAAACCACTCACTAATCATTGTTACTGCATTATTCTTGAAATATGCAGTTTTATATAAATCTGTCAACTCAAAAAAATACCTACATTTAATTTAATAACACTTTAAAGTGCTTTTGTTACAAATAGTATGTTCATGAAATCAATCTGAACAAGTTATTACATTAAATTACAATAAGTAGTTATGTAAATAACAGCTGCACAAAGTAATATGCCAAGTATAAGTTCAGTATTATTCCTCCTGATATTCTTATGCTGGGTGCTTAGATCGTCCTAATGTAAGATAAGAGAAATTATTCTCTGAAAGTTTCTTAGTTTTCTTATTTAGGTGCCTTTTTCTTCAGTTATTCTGAAGTAATTCTATTTCATGTGTCTTTTTGTGTGCTCTTTCGCACAGAGGAGGACTGGTGGTTTTTGTTTCGAGATATGTCATTGTGGACTACAGTACCACAGTGATTCAATTCAGGTTTGGTCTCATACAAAAACCTCAGAGGTTAACTGGCTGCCACTGCATTGGATGGTTCTTCTGTGGTGGTTCTATCATCTTAGATGTAAAGACCTCCACTGCAGTTTTGGGTTTTATCTCATGGCTATGGATTTTTAACAGTTTTAGACAAATATGTCTGTTGAGAAGATTGTTCAGCCGACAGCATTTCTCTCTCTTCTGTGTAAGACCACCCCTAAACAGAGGACGTGGGTTTTTGTATTGAGGTTTTTCAATGTGTTGGGACTACCACAGTGATACATTCTTCATTAGGCACTGTACAAAATCTCATAGCTCTGTTATTTCTGTTTATAAACTGTACTGTTACATTTAAACCAATATCTGACTGAAAGACTGAACTATCACAGAACTATTCTCTCAATCTTGATGTTTTTGTCTTGAAGGCTTTTGTTCCAGACACCTGTTTGTATGTGAATGGAGCAGACATGGGTATATCACGAGGATGACTGACAGATGGAATTACCTTTGAAAGAATATCAAGCTGGACTTCTTCAACTGGGTATTTCACATCAAAAGTCCAGATGAGTCTTCAGGGCATTTCTTAAGACTTGCGGATACTTTTCATTACAAAAGGATTTTGTCAGGGGGCTGAATGAAGTGCAGACCCACTAACTTTTGGAAATCCCATCCGTCTCACGGTCAATCCAAGTAAGTAAATCCACTTTCAATGTTATCATAATTTAGTTTTCCAAACAATACACCTGAATTTGTGAAAACGTGAACTTTGGTCAGTTAGTTGTTGCTAGCAGGGCTCGGTTAGGTAAGTTTGTCAGTCCCAGTGCTGATGTAGACACTGGAGTGTTTTTGTAAGGGTTACGGTAGCGGTGCATTTTCAGCTACTGACCCCTTAACATTCGGAAAGCCGATAACCCTCAAGGTCTTACCAAGTAAGTACTTCTTTTTAACTGTTGCAAGCTTTTACACCAACATGTGTACTGTAGAAAATTGTGGAAAACTCTGCAAAATAGCTTGAAATGGTTGGTTAGTTGGTTGTGCTGCGTTCAGCTCCTGATCGTGGTATGTGTGTGTTAACTTCGGCTGTTGCTCCAAAGAAGACCTTTCTAGTAGAGTAATTGCATTTGTTCATAAGACTAGGGATGTTTTGTGCATGAATAGATGATTGCAGGAGTTTTTCTCTGACACCATGAGCATAGTTTTGCAACTGCCACATATGTGAAAAGTACAGTCTTGCCAAAGGACTAAAAAAACCTGATGAAAACTGCTTATTTTTCTTTGTTCAGAAGATGTACCAGCAACTCCTCCGTTTCTGTCAGTCTTGTCCAGTATCAATGACAAAGGACCGGATATTTGTCTGGCCGCCGGGTTCTTTCCTGGAGAAAAGACCATGACTTTGAAATTGACTGATGGTAAAGATCCTGTGAGTCTTACCACCAGCAATGCACCCTTGCTCAAATCGACCAAAACCTATTATTATGCTGGATTCAATGATGTTAATAAAATCCAACAATGTGAAATGGATGGAAAATAGGCAGACAAAAATCCTGACCCAGACACACCACTCACCACACCAGGTTTGTACTTAAAATGATGGTTATTGTTTATTTGTATTTTTTTATGTTATTTAATTTTGTAAATAGATATTAGAAATTATTTGTTTTGTTCTACTAAATTTTTATTCTGCAGATATACCCGAAAAACTGGCTCCACAGTCTTGTGAAACAAATACTGGTACTTCTGCCTCAGAGTTCATAAACACTGGTTAGTAATAAAATACACAAGATATTCTGTGTGTATATCTTGTATTTGTGAACTTATCTACATTGTGCTAAGATTTACAATATTTAAATTAATTTAATATCAAAGGATGATACATTTATTGTTGTTTTAATTTTTTTTCCAGGTGATCCAAAAATGAACTCCATGAATCTTCTTGTGACAGGTCTGAGAATTCTGCTTGCTAAATGTGTTGCAGTTAATGTGATGATGACTGTAAAGGCATTCATATTTTGAAAGTTCAATCAAGCCAAATCATCTGAATAATAAAATGTTTAACTGTAACTTGATCAAACCCTGACAAACAAACAAATTGGGTTATACAGTCAGCCACAGAGTCTGCATTTATCTATATTCTGTCTAATAATGTTACATGGAATGAAACTGTTAGTAATGTCTTTCCAATATATTGAATATCGACAAACATTGCTAACCTTTTTAAGATTTAGAAACATTTATGAATTCAGTGGTATAATGTGCGTATTGCTTTGCTATGGTGTATTTTCGGCTTTAGTTGCAAACAAGTGCAGGTTCATTTTTTTCATACTTTTATATTTGTACACTTTTTTTCCACATAAGTGATGCGTTTTTAAGACTTTTGCATTGTCTAATTGTGTAACTGATAACTATTTGACTTAACAGTTGAGGCTCTGATCTTTGCATGTAATATGAGTTTTCAAAAATATATAAAATAATAAAATGTCTTGATAAAAGAGAAGTTTCATGCGTGTATGTCTAAACCACAGTTTCAACAGCACATTCGCTCTGGAGGCAGATTCTAACCACAGTTTCAGATAAAGATCTACTGCTCGCTTTGGGTTCCAAGAATTAGTATGTTTGCTGCTACATTTCCCCCCCTCTGTTATAAAAGAGAAAACAGATGTAAAGTCTTACAGCTACAGTTTTGGGAGCTTTTCTTGTAATTAATTGCTTAACTTGTACGTCAAATGATTTAAAAATGAATATTCCTCAAAAAAGTTAGTCAAACCACTGTTTTGATGATTAGCCTACATTTGTGAGACATAAGTACTAAGTCTGTTGAGAGCACATTTTTCAGTTGTATTTATAATTCGCTTAATTTGATTATTTATGAACTATTTATTAATGAATATTAAGTGATGTTCTCATTCTCTTTAATGAAAAGGTGAGCTGAGCTTGCTACACATCTAAGACTGTGAAATAGTGTACTGTCCTCCTGTGGCGGTTAGTGGGATTTTCCCGCGTGTTTTGACAGGCGGACTTGAGTGACGTCTAGTGGCCGACTGAGCATTGACATGAGCATTGAACATTTGTTTATGTGTGAACCTGCAAGACTAGCAAACGCTTTTGGCTCGAGGGAAACCTGATTCTACTCTGGCCTGGACCATGTCCCGTTTTCAGTCTGGATTTACCCTGCTGTAAAAGACACTTTCTATCACAAAATAAAATGTATCTTAGCTCTCAGCAAATACATTTCTATGGAGGGATGGGTAACTAGCTTAAACATTTGTTTTTGCTTGATACTCGATCAAATATAATAAAGAGGCACTGAATATTAGGTGTTTTGTTCGAGCACAAACGTTAATTTAGAGCAGGGCTGTCCAAACTCGGTACTGGAGGGCGGTGTCCTGCAGAGTTTAGCTCCAACCCCAATTAAACACACCTGAAGCAGCTAATCGAGCTCTTACTAGGCATACTAGAAACTTCCATGCAGGTGTGTTGAGGCACGTTGGAGCTAAACTCTGCAGGACACCGGCCCTCCAGGATTGAGTTTGGACAGCCCTGATTTAGAACTTAAAACACCTTAAGACATTTAGCTACATTAACAACAAAGATGAGTGAAGCAAATGTAAATGTTAGCCTATTATTATTTCAGAGACTGCTTCTGTAGGTTCACAGAAATGAACAAGAAATAAGGCCATGTGTAACATTAAAACTAGGCCAGTAGAACACTGATGTCTATGTGAAGAGGTGAGTTACCGTATATTTCTCATTTGAATGATTGTCTTCACTTGAACTAAAATGTTGTGCTGGGCAAGGTGGCATTTTAATTTTCTGGTTTGGATTAATTTTTATTAAAGATTGAGGTGTCTGACACATTTAATACATGTTTCTTTCAGAGGATGTGCAAACATGTTCCAGGATCTGATATACATTGGGAGTATAAGGACACTAAGGTAAGGATTTAAACTATTTCAGAATTGTGTTTGTTTAACCACAATATCACATTTAAATGTATTAGTGAGGTTTTAAAATCAAGATCATTGATGAATGATATTAATAATGTCATCACTCAATTTAAACTTTTTTTTTGGCATGCATTTGATAATTCTAAAATTTAGGGAAATTTTATATAAAAATCTAGAAGTGTTTTGAGCATTTTAAGCTTTTATCATTGATCTTGAATTTTGGGTAAATTATGATTTGAAGAGATACAATTTTAAACTATCTTCTTTATCTGTGTCTTGTGTGCGGAGGTTTTATGTCTGAGAATGCAACACTGTGGTCATCTGGTTCTGTCTCCAAGCTCTTTATGGGATCTGGAACAAAGTTAATTGTGCAGACCAGTGAGTATTATTTTAAATAGCTTTTATTGTTGCCTTATGGCATGACATTTTGGCTTGAAACTACTTTTTAAATAATAATAAATAATTATACAAAAGGTAGTGAAATGAGTGAGGATTTTTCATATGATCATTACTTTGTGATAATTTAAAGCATATCAATTAAGTGTTTTGTTCAGAGTTTGCACATAGACATGTAGATCAGTTGTTTGCACTGAAGGATATTTGCTATGGTGTTTAGTGTTGTGTGAATGACCAGGGATTCAATAAGATCATCTTTGGCACCGGTACAAAACTTATAGTGGAATCAGGTGAGATTTATAATTCTTTATTGCGTTTAAGTCTTCAGTGATGCAAGAACATGACATTATGGAATGATTAGTTTATAATACAGACATATATATTCCTTCACTCATCAGCTTATTTAATTTCAAAGCATGAAAAAGAAAAGTACAAACATAATTCTGTCTGCACTTTATTGTATATTACTTGAAACGGCAATGTTTGACTAACGTAATGATTAATATAGTACATAAAGGTTTCATTATTTTCTTTATTAGAAAAATATTTTAAATAACAACAATTAAAATGAGTAGAAAACTGTTCTGAGAGTGGAATAGGAAATCTAGTGTCAGTCTTTAAAACTGTAAGTCTCTTTGGATAAAAGCGTCTGCCAAATGCATAAATGTATTTGTCAAACTAAATATATTGATAAGTCACTGAATTCAGATTTGAGATTAAACATAAAATTGATTGCAGGTCCTATTTAGTGTTTTGCTTCTAAAAATCAATTTGAGTAATTGTAATCATAAGGTTTAATCTTATTTTATACTTTTTGTAAAATCTAAAAAAGTAATGTTGCATCAACATTAAAAGATCCATTGCTGTTGTATTTGAAAGTGTTTAGTATTCAGTTACTTTTCTTTCAGCTAAATTAATACTGATTAATAAGGAAATATACATTTATTCAATTATTGAAATTGATTTCAAAACATATCTATTTTTTCTAAACGACTGCATGGTGGATTTGAGGCATTTACAGGGAGTTTCTGTTATGGTGTATAACTTTGTGTGACTAGAGGGAATGACAAGCTTGTTTTTGCAAATGGCATGAAACTAATTGTGCAATCAAGTAAGTTTCTACTTCCTCTAATCTTTAAATCACTAAAAATGTTATCTTAGAAATGACTTGTAAATACTAAAAAGCAGTTTGCAAAAAGTGGTTTAATATAATGCAACATTTTGTGTGCATTTTAAAACAACATTTTTTATCTCAATACTTCAAAATATGTTGTATAATTAAACATTTAATGGTTGTGATTGTTCACTACATTTATCATATATGAGTACAGCATTCTTGAAGGCTCCGCTGAGATTTGTTTCAGAGCAGGGGTAGAATTAAAACATCCTATATGTTACATATGACATGGCACATTTTCTTAAACAAACAAATCTAACAGAATATTTACAAATAAAAATGCATAATCTTATGATTGGCAGCATGTAGTTTTAGAGTTTGCCTCTGATGCATAGGTTTATGTATGGATGTATAGTCATGTGTGAATACTGGCAGCCTTGGAAAGATAATCTTTGGTAAAGGAACCAAACTTTTCATCCATTCAAGTAAGTTTGCACTTTAGCAAAAATTCAGTTGAAACATCAACTTCAGAGTTTTTTTATATTGAGAAAGTTCTGTTACTTTGGTGCTAGTACATTAGTAATTACATTACTAAATTACAAAAGTACATTCGTGCTTTAGTAATTGGGCAAATGTTGAAACTCTATGAAAGGTGATTCTGACGGGTTGCTGAGAGAAAGTCAGAAAGTTAGTGTATCTTGAGTTGCTCTCTTCATGAAACAAATACACCAAAAAGCATATGCATCTTATTTATGAAATTTTGATGATCTAAAATGAATCTCTTTTAAACATGCCCTGTTATTAAAGTATTAAATCTTAAATTTCAGATTAAAATCTATGCTTTGAAAAATAAAGAAAAGCTAATAAATGCATATCAATAAAATGTTGGTATAAACTATATTACTAAAATAGTAATTATAAAAGTAAAAATGGTTCTGTTGAGAGAACAAATAGCAGTTTCAGTGTTTGGCGGTATTTGGTATGAAGCGCCGCTTTGTGTGTCTAATAATGCAGACAGACTCTATTTTGGAAAAGGAACAAAGTTGCTAATTCAAACCAGTAAGTAAAATGCATATTAAAATGATATGTTTGACAATGGAAACTAAACTGTTATGAATAATACTAATATTTTCAATTGTTAAATTCCTTAACAATGCACTACATAAATAAATATACATAGTCAAATTCTTCCATTTAGATACCGTTGGAGCATTTCTGCATTGGTTTAGCTTGTAACATTTATCATACGGTAGAAATAGTTTTTGTAGTGAGATAGTAAGCTGTGTGAATGTCGGTGCTGGAAATAAGCTGATTTTTGGTCAAGGGACCAAACTCTTTGTTGAATCAAGTAAGTAAAACATGATGTCTGTTATAGATACAGAAGAAGAACTAAGAAAGCATAGACTAAATGTGCTGAAGATTTTACCAAGATCATTATCATCTGGTGGGACTTCTTACATTTCTGTTTAAACTTTTGCAGTATCTTTGAATCATTTGAGAACTGAATATACCTTTAAAAAATATCCATTGAGGAAATAATAATGAGGTCTGTAAATGGACAACTGTTTACAGTAATATCTGGGAGTGACACAAAACTACAAGTGTAATATTACACAACACCATAATGTAAAAAAGTTATATCAATGACTATTTCTTAAATCAGTTTGAAAATTGTACCTTTAAAGTCTAAATCTTTTATTTTTCTGCAATGACAAGCAGTGCACTGAGTATTTGGTGCAGGTTGTAGAGCTGTGTGGATGCAAATACTAACAAGTTGTTTTTTGGAAGTGGAACAAGGCTCATTGTTGAATCAGGTATTTGTGTTTGAGTATTTAAGTATTTTACCACAGAACACTTTATGTGCACATTGTGTCATTGAATTTAGTGATGAGCCGGGAAAGGTTAAGTCTTGTTTAGTAGTTCATCGGTTGATCTTAAAAGGTCTCTAAATGATTGTCGTGTAAAGATTGCATGAAATCATCATGAATATACAATATATTTACCGTAGCCGCTTATTTTGCTATCTAAAGTTGCATAAGTTTAGTGACTGAGACTAATCGGTCTGTAATGGGTAATGAATGTGGTGTTTTGCACTGTGTGAATGCTGGAGGTAACAAGCTGTTCTTTGGGTCAGGCACAAGTTTACACATTCAGTCAAGTGAGTATACAAAAAGCAACACAAGCTATTATATTTAGATGGTGTTTCCATTAGTTCCATAAGGACAATAAGGCTTTATTTAAATCATAGTCAGTACTAAACAAACACGCATACAAGTGTTATACTGCACAACAGAAAATGCATATGTAAAAGGAATCATTTTTCCCTCTTTATAGCTTTAGTTATACTTCTAAATATGCAAAGAGAGGTGTGCATGGGGTATTTGGTATAGGCCGTAGCTCTGTGTGAATCTAGGAAATGATAAGATTATATTTGGCGGCGGAACAAAACTCGTTGTTGACCCAGGCAAGTATTTATTTCTGAAAGTTACAAAACACTTTTAAAACGCTTTGTGTTTTATACCAGGTGTATTGTTTTATTTGGTTTAGTCTTAAGAGAAGGTTAGTATGAGTATTCTAATTTAAATCACCTTTTTCATGTGCTCATTGCAATAAAATTATTATCTTCTAGAGGGATAAGTTGAAAACAAGTGGAAAAAGTATCCCCTGATGGCCTTTTGTTACATACAAACTCATTAGATTAATCCATTCGTAAAGTCTAAATTAATGTATAGTTTGTTTGCCATGGATTTATTATGATGTTTCTAATAAAATATACGTATTATATAAATTCAGACAGTTATGAGCTGTTGTGCATTCCACTCAATATTGCTAAGGAGTTATTTTTGAGAGAGCAGGGAGATATTGCTAAAGACTAAATTGGTGTGTGACTAGTGGAGACTTGAAAGTCTATTTTGGCTCTGGAACTAAACTGACAATTGAAACCAGTAAGTGCTTGGTATATATTTGTATTAATGCATAACATATTACTATTAATATTTTACCTATTATATTTCACTGAACATCTTTCTGAGTGTGTCAGTATGGGTAGTAGTAAGCAAAATGTTGTGCAAATTAGTGAAAATTATTGCAATTTTCAGTTTGTTTTTACCAAAACATAGAGACGTTCCTATAGAATAGAAGGTCTAAAGCCATGGGTTTTTGATTTGTAGTCTGACATTGTGTGAATGCTGGAATCGCAGGAAAGGTGTTGTTTGGAACAGGCACAAAACTGATTATCCAAAGCAGTAAGTTCTTAAGGATCAGTGACGTTTACATTTCATTATTTTATTTAGTATGTCCTTAGAGTAAAAATTGAGTTGTTTTAATTAAAATGTATTCCCGGCCCTGTTTTCTTTAGAGGAATATTTAAATACGTTTTTGTTTCTATGTTGATGTTGTTCTCAGGAGAAAGTGATATATATCAGGACATCTGTTTTAATAACATAAATATTCTACACTTAAGTTCTATGTTTATAGACTATTCTCTGTTGAAGCTGGTGTTTATTTTCCCTTAAACAATCAGCATGTTTTTGTGTAGCTATATAACTGTGTGTGACTTATTCTGGAGCACAGAAATTAATATTTGGAACAGGGACAAAGCTCACTGTAAATACAGGTAAATTATTTCTATTTGTACATTATATTCAGATCACATCTCTTAAATACTCAAACTAACACGCAAACAAGAATAATCTTGTTTCCAATTTAATTATTACTCATAGTGCACATATTTGGATGTCAAAGTTAGATATAGCATGTAAATGTATAAACGGTGTACGCGTATAAAGCGTTTATAGTCTTGACTGTTACAGTGAAATACTCAGCCAGTGATCTGTAATCAGTTATAGTTATGATGCTTCACATTGTGTGACTGATGGATATGGAAAAGTGATCTTTGGTTCTGGTACAAAATTGCATGTTAATACAAGTAAGTATGCAGAATCAAACACGGTTGACCTTTTTTTGTTTCACATTGAAATATTAAGTGGATAGTATAAGAGCTGGAATGCTGTAATGTGATTGCGGAAAAGAGCTCATAAAACTCTAGTGATAAGTGACTTTAGACTTTTTAATTTGTGAAAGCAGCTTAATCAAATGCAGATTTGTGACTGTTGGAGGGTTTTAGTTGTGTGGTGTCATGTTGTGTGACTTCTGGAGGAGGTTATAAGATCATCTTTGGGTCAGGCACAAGGTTAATAATTGACACAAGTAAGTTTATTCATTTCAACAGTACATTAAAACTGCACATACTTGCATTCCTTTTCATGTTTATCATATTTGCTTACAGAGCTATTGCTTGTGCATTTGTCTTTGTCTTTACCTAGACATTGAGCAGTTTAAAATAATTGTATCCAACAATCAAGTCGATAATTCAGGGGAAAGATGCTAAACATTTTATAGCATTTTTGTGCTAATGAAACGGATCCATAAAATAGTGTTGCCAGTAAATCCAGTGTTTTAATGGAAATGTCTTATAATCATATCCCTATATACCTCACACTATTATTAATAGCAAGGGTACATTTGTGAATTATTCTTCATTAGTTTTGGTTCACTTTTTCATGCTACATAAATCATTGGTTTAAGCGTAGAAAGTTATTGTGATGGTAAACTGCATTGTGTGACTTCATCTGGGTTCAATCAAATCTATTTTGGCTCTGGAACCAAACTGATAGTTGAAACAAGTAAGTGTCTATAAATAATTAGAGAACATTACCGCCATTTGGTATCCAGATCATGATATAAAAGTGAAATTGCTGTAATTTAGACTTACTCGTAGTCCCAGTGCTACAAAGCTGCGGTTTAATTACATTTAAAACATTTTTTTAAGTCCATTACATTTATAAAAATGCTTTTAATTAGAATTGATTTGTTTTCACTTTGACATTAATAAGGTTATGGCAGGGGAATTGATTTGAGTCTCTCGGGAGTCAGGGCAGTTTATGTTCAGTGATCTGTTATTGTGTGACTTCTGGAGGTGGAGGCTACAAGATATTTTTTGGGAAAGGCACACAGTTAATAGTTGAAAAAGTAAGTTTTTTATATATATATTGGATTGTCATTACTGCTTAAAGTGTGCTAAATTTGTCTTTTTTTTTCTTCTGAAAAGCCCATGATTCAAAGAAAAATCATAATTCATTCTGTCCATGACTTCTCAGTTAATATTGCAATGGTTGGCATAGTTTCACATTTCAAATTTAGTATTGTTGACAAACTTAGGAAGGTATTGGACATTTTTACTTTGTAGTATACCCTGTCTAAATGGAAAATGTGAAATTTTGAAGCTTGCTTGGCAACACTTTACAATAACGTTAAATAAGTAAGCGTTAGTTGAAAGCGTATGTCAAAGTTAGCATTAACCTAAATTGATACATATTGTAAATGTATTGTTCACTTGTATTATATTTTCATGTTACTTATTGCATAAACTAATGTTAACTAATTAAACCTTATTGTAAAGTGTTACCGCTTTCTTTTATAGTTCATGCTGTAGTATTTAGGAGGTTACTGTAAAGACAAAATACTGTGTGTGACTCAATCTGGTGGCATGAAAATCATTTTTGGCTCTGGAACCAAACTGACAGTTGAAAATAGTAAGTGTTTTGCCCATTTAAAACTTGCTGAGGAATAAACAGAGAAAAAAGTAATTTCTTTGAAGGTTATAGTATGTAAACATAAAATGAGTAATTAATTTGTCAGCATAAGCAACGCATGCAAAAAAGCCATTCAGTGATATTGCGGTCCGGAAATGAGGTTTAAATAGAAATATAATTTTAGAGTTTTTATAAAACACAGTGTAGTAATTGTAAGTTTTCAACAAAACTTATAGGTTAGTGTTGCATATGACAAGAGATTTTGATATGTGGTGTGACATTGTGGGTATTCTGGAGGTGCAGGAAAGCTTATTTTTGGGAAAGGCACAAAATTAACAGTTGATTCAAGTAAGTTCATTATATTTGGTATTACTCACATCATTATGAACATAGCAGTTGAAACTGAGGCAGTTGAAACAAAATTGCAAAATTCGCTTTTGAAACAAAATTGCAAAAGTCAGCGTTTTCATTTAAAAAGCTGTTAGGAATATTAGGTAGTATAACATTAGAGCATCTCTTGAAATCTGTATCAGGTTAAAATGTTGTAAAACGTACTTGGTCTTATAAGTTGAAATGCATTAAGGATATTAAACTATAGCCGTTACACAGGACTAAGTTGGACTTTATAGTTATACTCGTAGAGTTTGGCAAAGCGATGGCACTTTGGTTGTCTAACTAGTTTTTGTTGTTTGGTTTTGTAATGTGTGAATGCTGGTGGAATCAATAAGCTTATATTTGGCACTGGCACAAAGCTGCTCATTGAAACAAGTAAGTTAATTATAATCATCTTCGAGTAGAGTACAGCAAATTCCTGATGTTATTAACATTGTCCCAGTTTTGGTGAATTAAGAAAGAACTTTGTTTTGGGAAAAGGTCATTGTTAACTAGTGTAAACTTTTGAGTATTTTATAGGTAAACTCTAAAAGCAGTCCGCATGTTTTTGTGTGGTGATTTAACTGTGTGTGACTGGTACTGGATTACAGAAAATAATATTTGGGAAAGGCACAAGACTCACTGTAAATGCAGGTAACATTAATTTCATTTTGCGCTCATGTACTCAAGAGAGCGCTGGTATAAGTATATATGGTAACATTTTACAATGATCAATTTGTTAGCATTAGGTATCATGAAATAAACATGGCCAAATTTACAGCATTTATAAATCTATATTAATGTTACTTAAAAATTCTATTGTTTGTTGAAATAACAGCCAGTGATCATTCGTATTGGGAAGTCCATCACGTTCTGTCCACGATACTGTCATTATCCATATAGCTTTTTGTTATTACTAATTTAAAGAGTAATTTATCATATATTATAAATTACATATCAGCAATGTATATTAAGACATCAATTTAATAAGTTAATCATATGTGGTCATTAATAGAGATTAATGCATATTCGAGACAGGCTCAAAGTTGATAGTTGAAACAAGTAAGTGTTTTTTGAGATTAGTAAAGAGGAATGTTAGTAAAACACATTTTTATACATGTATCAGGAATGCATATCAATATACAATTTTAATGAATTGTATTTTAAAACAGTCCTCAAGAAAAAGCACAACTGTTATTTAGCAGTGTGCATTTCACTAATGGTAATTCATTAAGGTGATGTAAAATGCATATTTAATATACTTTATCAATTTAGAAGTTGTCATATTAATCCGATTCATTGAGGAGAATGAAGTTTCCGGTCAGGTAGTTTATGCTTAGTGGTCTTATATTGTGTGACTAGAAGTGGACTTGACAAGCTTGTCTTCGGGAAAGGCACAACATTGATAGTTGAAACAAGTAAGTTTGATTATCGGTTCTACTTAATGAGTTTTTGTCACTAATTAATCTTGCTCCTTTGTTCCAGAGAGAATGCTTTTTAAATAATACAAGTAATAATGACTGTAAATCTATAATTACAGCATGCATTATTCCCAGCATGTATTTGTGTAGCTGTATAACAGTGTGTGACTCAGACAGGAATACAGAAAGTGATATTTGGGAAAGGCACAAAGCTCACTGTAAATTCAGGTAAACAATGTTTTCCACTCTTATTTATTCTAAAGAGAAATGGTCATAAGAATAAATCTGCATATCCCAACAAATAATTTAAATATTTTAGACATATCAGATATATAGCATGACTGTAAGCATGTTATCTTTATAGTTTTCAATGAAAAACCGTTGATTGTGAAGAGTCACACACGGAGTTCGGGAATCAACTGTAAAATACTGTACATTTAACAATATTATGTGTTTAAAAGTACAGAAAATATGCCGTTAGTTTAACTTTTTTTATTTGTTTGTTTTATAATAAGGGAACCTACAATTAAGCAATTGACAGGTTTTTACAGTAGCATAAAGTTATTGGTTTGGTAAACTGCATTGTGTGACTTCATCTGGTGTCGGGCAAATCTATTTCGGCTCTGGTACTAAACTGAATGTTCAATCAAGTAAGTGTTTTAGAGGCTAGTAAAGATACAATAAACTTCTTTTTACATAACACTAATGCATATTAAGATATAAATTGAATAAGAAGTTTAATCATTTGAAAGTTGACTGTTAAAACAAGTAAGTGTAAGTGAGGTTATGTAAGAGGTGTGTATGGTAATGGTAATTAATTTGTGTGATTTTTAAAATGCACATTTAATATACCTTATCAATTGAAAGTCTTCATATAAGATGAGATTCATTGAGGAGAACTAAGATTCAGGTAGTTTTTGTTTGGTGGTCTTACATTGTGTGACTTTTGGAGGTGGAGGAAACAAGATTGTCTTTGGAAAAGGCACACAATTGATAGTTGAAACAAGTAAGTTCCTGATAATCAGTATTGTTTCTTGAATTCATTGAATTTGAAATCGTTCCTGATGACGCTGTTTTTCTCCATATGTTAACCTCTTGTCAGATGTCCATGTTATGTCTCAGGAGGCCTATTAGAGACATTTTACTCTTTACTCTAGCCTGCCTTACGTTAAATGATGGTATGGCAATGCGCTAGATATGGAAAAATAGATCATGCAAATAAAGCAGTTACTTTGACAAGATATAGTATGAAAGTATAGTATACTTGTAAGTATGTCATCTTTTGGTCAGATACGGTATAATGGATGTTTAAAGAATACTACAGCATACAGAGAATTAATTTTGACTTTGGAAATGGAAATGTTGGATCTTATTGGGAGAAATGCACTACAGAAAATACTAGTCATGTCAAACATCTCTTTATTTTAGCTGAGTTTTACATAGTGATCTGAAGCGTCTCGGGTATCCCTAGTTTTCACTGTTTGGTTTTATAATGTGTGACTGGAGGTGGAATCAATAAGCTTATATTTGGGAAAGGCACAGATCTGATTATCGAAACAAGTAAGTTGATCATTAATCACTAAACACAATTGACATGAGGTTGTTTGACATGTTTGGTTTTTTAAGAAAAGCTTTGGTTTTTCTTTCTTAGGATAATGCTTTAAGTTATTAATAGGACAGAATCTATTAACATGACATCATAACATTGCTTTAAAGCCTTAACTAAACATTAAAGAAGCTCTTTTTGTATTACATTTATATTGAGTTTGTTTCCCTTATGCAGTCAGCATGTTTTTGTGTAGCTATATAACTGTGTGTGACTGACACTGGAGCGAGGAAAGTAATATTTGGGAAAGGCTCAAGGCTCTTTGTAAATTCAGGTAAAACTCGTTCCTCTTTTTATAAGAGATAACACAAACACATATCAACTCACAGTATAGTGGACATAGAAATAGATTAAGGTTGTATTAATATATGCAATTAGAAACTTAAGAAATATATTTGTCAACAGAAAAAAAATAATCAACTGAAAGACCTCATAAACTCATAATCTTATAACTAACCAGTTAGCGTTATGACGTTTCATACTGTGTGAATGATGGAAGTGGATTTGGAAAGCTGATCTTTGGCTCTGGCACACAATTATATGTTAATGGAAGTGAGTATACAGAATCCCACATTTTGTTGTTAGTAATAATGTTAATTTGACATAAAAACAGAAAGCGACTATAAAACCTTTTTCCCACAAAATAGAATACATAAGATGTATAGCAGGTGATAAAACTTTATTTATGTTTTTATTAAACTTTAAAATTCCTTAATGCAGATTCATAAAACGGTGCGATGTGCGATGGTACATGTGTTAGAAGGTTATGGTATTGTGGTCTGATATTGTGTGACTGGAACTGGATATAAGATTATCTTTGGGGCAGGTACAAACCTGATAATTGAATCAAGTAAGTAATATTCTCAGTACATGTACATGGCTATAATCTATACATTTAGATTCATTGTTATTTATTATGAACTGTTACTAGCGCTTCAAAAAATGCAAAATAATTATCTGTCCAAGTGGTGAAGCCGATACTAACACATAAGAAAACTATAAATCAACATTAAAAAAAAAAAACACTGTAAAATCTACAGTAGAAATGGCAGCTGTGGTTGACTGAACTTCATATATTTGACTATTTAATCCTCGCGAGAGACTAACATATGAAATAAATATATAAGCTATGCCAACAAAATCATGCGTATAATTGGACAGCGCTTCAATACTGGATAGCTTAGTAAGATTTAAAAAATACTTTTGTGAAATGAAAACCGTTCATTGCTAATTATTCATTTATGAAAGGTGGATTGAGCCACTCAGACCAAATAGTTTTTGTTTCATGGTTTTACATTGTGTGACTTATGGAGTGGAAACGACAAGATTATCTTTGGGAAAGGCACAAATTTAATAGTTGAAACAAGTAAGTTCATGATTTTCAGTATTATGTGTCATGAATTCATTATATTTGATATCTGTCCTTTTATAATAGTCATCGATTTGAAGCAAATTCTATACCACTGAGGGATGTTACAGCAATGGGCTGAATATGAAAAAAAGAAACAGATCATGAAAAGAAAGTAGTAAGTTGACAGTTAATAGAATTGATGTTTAAAGATTACAGCATAAGTAGATGATTTATTTTGACTTTAAACCCAATGGGAATGTTGGATCATATCAGCAAAAACACACTACGTAAAATGTTCCTTTTTACACATTACACCCAAAATCCAGTATTATAATATGATCTAGATTCAGATTATGTTTCTGTTGGTCAAACATCTATTTTATTATCAGAGGGGTTTTAAAGTTTCTTTATCTGGAAAGAGTGGTTCTGATTTTGATGAAGTGATCTAAAGTATCCTTGGTTTTTGGTGTTTGGTTTTGTAGTGTGTGACTGACAGTGGATTCAGTAAACTTATATTTGGGACAGGCACAAATCTGATTAATTGAAACAAGTAAGTTCATTATTCTGTATTACACTCCAAACGCACCACTGACATGCATTGCGAAAAGGTTTTTGTCTTATGATAAAACTTCAAGTAATTAGTAGGCAAGATCTACTAGCATTAGAGCATAAAACTAGTTTGAAGCCAAAACTAATAATATTTTAGTACTAAAGCTCTATATTTTTGTAAATTCTATATTGAGTTTGTTTCCTTAAGCAGTCAGCATGTTTTTGTGTAGCTATATAACTGTGTGTGACTAACACTGGAGTGAAAAAAGTCATATTTGGGAAAGGCACAAGGCTTTTTGTAAATTCAGGTAAAACTTTCTTCTTTTTAAAAGAGATAACACTAAATCAAGCCTTGACTCACTTTTACAAGAAATTTGTAAGATATATAATAGCGTGTGAGAACTTTATTTTTCAATTAAACTTTAAAATTCCTTAAAGCAGATTCATAAAACTGTGATACTTGTGTTAGATGGTTTTGGTGTTGTGGTCTTATATTGTGTGACTGGATCTGCAAATAAGATCATCTTTGGGGCAGGTACAAGCCTGATAATTGAATCAAGTAAGTTTATTAATGCTATGCATAGACATATATTTATGATTATATGTATATAATTATATTCGTTTATTATTATGAACTATTATTTGCTTCTTTTGACTTAAAAGAAATTACTGTAAAAAAAAAATTAAAAGCAGCAACTGTGGCTGACAGAACTTACACAACTTTGCACATACGGTAGCAACATTTCAGTACATACACAAAGCATATTTCATTTAGTAATAGATTGTTAATTTAACAACCTACTGAAGTACTAAAATCAGTTTTGTACCCTTATAATACACTGATAACCTCCATAAAACACAGGTGGTCATGAAAACACAAGTGGTCATGAAAAAGCACATGTAGGATCTGCGTTCAAGTTGCTTTTGCACAAGTTAAGTAAATATTAATATACAGAAGGTGCACGGCGTCATACACCGAAATAAAAAACCTACTTTAAAAAAAACTAAGAAACAGTGAAAAACCATCAAATGTGAAGTGTCACAAAGAATTGTAGGGTTGTCAATTTTAAGTTTTTCACTCTAAAATATTACTTGTTTTTTCACTTCCAAAAACTGTATATACTGTAATATATACAGTTATATACTAAACACTTCCAAAACTGTAATACACTTAACAGTATTTTACTGTAAAAGTATGTGAAATGTCCTGTTAGATTTATATGTTATATTATAGTTTCTCATGTATATAGTAAGGGAACGTACTATAAACAAATGGATACGTTTTTTTACCAGAGCATAAAGTTATTGGTTTGGTGAATGCTATTGTGTGACTTCATCTGGTGGCAGGCAAATCTATTTTGGCTCTGGTACTAAACTGATTGTTCAAACAAGTAAGTGTTTTAGAGGCTAACAGGAGAGTAAAGATGTAAAAACTTAAAATAAAAACATATCAGTAATGCATATTAAGATATGAATGAAATACATGTTAATCATATGTAGTCCATAGAAACTAATCCTTATATAACCTCACATGCAGTATGCTAGCAAAATGAAAAAATTTGACCAAATGTACCAAATGTCATGCACTTTGAAATGTCTATTTAATACCTTTATCCACGGCACATTGTCACATTAATCTTAAGAAAGTCTTAAAGTCCTAAGAAAGTATTTTAGATAGTTTTTGCTTAGTAGTCTTACACTGTGTGACTTCTGGAAGTGGAGCTTATAAGATTTTATTTGGGACAGGCACAAAGTTGATAGTTGAAACAAGTAAGTGTTTTTTAGTAAAGAGATAAAACATGTTTTTATACATAGTGTTTTTTGAGATTAGTAAGTATATATATATAGCAGTAAAATAGTTATTTACTGATGCGCTGTTAAGTCATTCATCATTATGCTTTAAAATGCATATTTAATGTACCCTATCAATTACAAGTTGTCATTAGTCATTAAGATTGATTAAGGAGAATTACGTTTCTGGCCAGGTAGTATTTGTTTGGTTGTCATGCATTGTGTGACTTCTGGAAGTGGATACAAGCTTATATTTGGAAAAGGCACACAATTGATAGTTGAAACAAGTAAGTTCATGATTATTGGTGCTAATTATGTGCTCTGATTTCATTTTTGACGCGATTCAATCTGTTTTTGTTTGTTTCAGATAGAAGGTTTCTGAAATAGGAACAGTGATAATGTCTTTAAATCTATAATTTATCTGTGATCTGTCATTTATTATGGCATCAATAATCCTTTTAAAGTTAGTACTGGGATGGTCATAGTTTTAAGGAATTAAAACAAAATGTACCTGGTACCCTGTAATACAACATGGATATTAAGCAAAATGTATTTTAGTTTTATTTGAAATCATTTATTTTTTAGTGGCAGAGGTACAACATATTACTGAGGAAGTTAGCGTAGAGATGAAATATAATGTGTGACTCAAAGTGGAAGCTGGAAAATCCATTTTGGCTCTGGAACTAAACTGACCGTTGAAAGTAGTAAGTGATGTGTAAAAAGTGTTGAAAACATTTGTTGGGAATTATTATTTCCATAATATACATTGTTTGTTTAATGTATAAAGCAGTATATTTGACAGTAGGATAGAACTACCAACTTAATGTGATAATGAGTTAGATATAAAACATTGGATCATACAATTTTAGCGATAACTTGGAACAGATGAATAACATTGGAGAACATTAATAGTGTGCATGAAGCTTTGTATTATTTTGGTTATATCTAGAGTCTTATAGTTGTTATAGTGTGAGGGATTTTGTGGTGTTGTGTCGTACTGTGTGAATGCTGGAGGTGGACAAAAGCTTATTTTTGGAACAGGCACAAAGCTAGAAATTCAAACAAGTATGTTTTTTTTCTGTTATTTTTATTTGTACAGTTGCATGGTATTTGTGCAGGTTTGACTTCTGAGAGTTTATTTATCATTGAAAAATAATTGCTAGCCTTTTAGCTTGAAAACTTCTGAAAAATACATTTTTCTCAAGTTATATTATGTCAGTCCACATTCAAGATGATGTTCATGGTTTATTTTCTGTGGTCCAGCTTATAGATTCTGGCATGTCTTCATTGATTATCTTTAATATGGCCTTCAAAAACTGATCAGTCTTCCCATTTTTCATGCAATGTTAATTTAACAAACCCACATTAATTCAGTGTTTACTAAATCTGCTCTATATCTTTAGTCTAAGGCACAAACAGTGATCCTTAACAGTCTTGTGTTTCTAAGGCTAATTAGTTTTTGTTCTGTGGTCACATACTGTGTGACTACTGGAGCTAATCTCAATAAACTATTCTTCGGGACAGGCACAAAATTAATCATCGGAACAAGTAAGAAGGAAAAATAATATTTGATTAATCTGATGGGTGCACATAAAAGCAAATAATTCATTTGTATTATTACTGAGTTATTGTTATACACTTTAAGATAGCATGTGGCAAAGAAAACATTTACAGAGATTTGAAGTCAGATGTTTTTGTTCAGCTATATAATACTGTGTGACTAACACTGGAGGTGGTAAAATGATATTTGGGACTGGAACAAAGCTCACTGTACAGTCAGGTATGGCACACTAATGTATTCCCCAATTTGCTTTCCTTATCTCTAAAATATCCTGTTTGAAATCCTGATTTCAGAATTAAACATATGATATACAATATTTAAAGATCTAAAAAAATCTAACATAAAAAACTAAAAACAAAACATAGTTAAATGAATAGCATATAATATCCTTGAACTTTGCAAGCTTTACTGATGTGTTATGCGGAAATACACATCAATTAATGTAGAAAACATGCATAGTATTCTATTCCAAATATAAAAATAAACATTAACATGTTTGACACGTATTTAACAGATAGATTTTTTAAGTTAACAAGCACATATAGCAAGCGCGTTTATTCAAACTGATTGGCGTTGTATTGAAGATATATATTTTGTGCACTGTTTAAGCTATGTATTGGTATTTTACTATGGATTTGATCAATTCTAAAGCACTCTGAGTAATTGTTGAGGCATTAGCTACTGTGTGACTAATTCAGGGGGCAAAATAACATTTGCCTCTGGAACATCATTGACTGTTCATTCAAGTAAGTGTATATATTTTTAGAAATAATTGACAAAGTAAAATTCTTTATTGATCACATTTGTTTATCATTGACAAATGATTGCTAGTCTTTGCTGGAAAGCTTCTCACGGTACATTTGTTCCGAGTTAAATGATGTTGGTCCACATTCAAGAATATATTTATGATTTATAGTCTATAGGCCAGCATAGTAGTTTCTGGCATGCTTTCATTAAATAACTTTAATATGGCCCTCAAAATATTCCCTTGTTTCCATGCAGCTGTACCTGTTTCTCATTTTTTATTTAACTGGAAAACATTAAATTGTATTTCCAATGTTAATTCAACAAACCCATATTTACTATGGGTTCACTATATTTTATGTATTTAGTCTAAGGCACAAACAGTGACTGTTAACCTTACTAGTCTTGTGTTTCTAAGGATATTAGTTTTTGTTCTGTGGTCACATACTGTGTGGCTTCTGGAGCTAACGTCAATAAACTATTCTTCGGGACAGGCACAAAATTAATCATCGGAACAAGTAAGAAATAAAACAAGCCTTTTTAATTTTATTAAAACGTATGATGAATGTTAATGGTTTTAAACCTGATGGGTAAATCTAGGATCCCTATTCACATATCAAATTAACATAATTCCCGATGTGTCTTAAAATAATTAATAAAACTATTAAAATAATAGTAATACAAATTATTACAAAAAAATGATTTAGTATTAAGTGTTTACACTTTAAGCTAGCATGTGGCAAAACATACATGTTTTACAAAGGTCTGTTTTTGTTCAGCTATATAATCCTGTGTGACTAACACCGGAGGATTTAAAATGATATTTGGGACTGGAACAAAGCTCACTGTACAGTCAGGTATGGCACAATAATATATTATCTCTAAAATATCCTGTTAGATGTGCTGTTTCAGCATTGAATTGATATTTAAAAATATATATAATCATACAAAAATTCAACATTTTATTAATGTGATTGTTAATGCAAATAAATATACAAATTAAAAACAATCCGTTAATAAAATGAACTATTAGCATAACTTAAGGTGAGGAAACAGAATGGCAGGGTGAAAATGTTATGAAGCTCAGCACTGTGTCAACAAACTATGGAGGGAAATTTGTCCTCGGTGAAGGCACAAACCTAGTTATTAATACAAGTAAGTGCCTGCTTTAAGAATGCCAATAATATGGTATAAAATCATCGTTTTGTTAAATTGCAATTCATATTCAACAACAATAATGGATATTGCGGATATACATCTATTGTCAAAGCATGTTTAAAAACAAATTCAAACAAAATGATTTATTATCTTAATTGAAATGCCCTCAGGCGCACTACATATAGTTATAGATATGAGGTTTAGCAGTGTGTGGATGCTGGAACTAGAAAGCTGATCTTTGGATCTGGCACAAAATTACATGTTTACTCTAGTAAGTATCTTCTCAAACTCCTCAAATCAGATTAAATATTTATTTCACATTGTACACTGATTTGGCAGTGTTTAGATGCTACTTATGCTGGATATGATGGTAAATCAATTTATGAGGTGTAGTTTAGTTGTGTAGATTAAACTTTTGTTGAGGAGTTTTTATTGTGTGACTACATCTGATGTATACAAGCTTATGTTTGGGAGAGGCACAAAGTTGATTAATAGTCATCCACTATTTCTCAGATGAAGCTGTATTGTAAAACGGTCTTTTCGAAGCTCAGTGTAGTTGGATACTGACCTCTGGTCTTGGTGATTGAGAGCACAGAAAATGTCATGAAGTTTAGCACTGTGTGTCTAATAACTATGGAGGGAAACTCATTTTTGGTCAAGGTACAAATCTCCATGTTGACAGAAGTAAGTGGTTTTAAGTATTGCTATATTAAAATATTCATTATTTAATATGCATAGTACATATAGAATACATTTGATACGTTTGTGATGGAATTAGTTAAAACAGTTTAAATTGGACAAGAAGTGTGGAATGATAATGAAAGAATGTGTACGAAAGGACATTTATATAAGCAAATCAAATTACAGCTAACGGCCACTGAAAAAGCTATAAATTATCATAAAATGATTAATCAACATAATTAGTAGATTTTTGGCTAAGTATCATGGGCCTTAATTAGATAATGCATACATATTTTGTTAAGAGTCAATCAGTCCTCTGTAGAGAGTTCTAGTTATCAGGTTTAGCACTGTGTGGATTCTGGAAGTGCATATGGAAAAATAATATTTGGGTCCGGCACAAAACTAGAAATTCACACAAGTGAGTATCCAGATCCGTATTATCCATCTACTTGTATTTTATGTTGTTTCCCACTTTCATCTTTTTAATCTATATTTCAAAAATATTATTTTTGTTATATTAAACATCTTTAACAATCAGGATCATTTATGTACAATAAATAGATCTGCTATTGCACCTAATTTTCCAAGTGCAATTGCAAAATTTGTAATACCTAATATCATGTAGAGTAATTGCTGAGAGGAAATGTAGTGTGTGACTGGAAGTGGAAACCGTAAAATGGTTTTTGGCTCTGGAACCAGACTTACTGTTGAAACAAGTAAGTCAATAATAATTCCTGTGATGAATTTCTAAAAAGAGAAAAATTCAGCAGTGTAAGTAAGGAAAAATACTTCCAGCTGTTTTTCTTCTGAAAGTTTTTCCACGATCTAGCACTCATTTATGTGTAGAATCCAGTCTATTGGGATATAGATAGTGTTTTGTGGGTGTAGAGTAATTGCAAGGGAGAACTGCAGTGTGTGAATACAGGTGGAAACTACAGAATCTATTTTGGTTCTGGAACTAAACTTCATGTTGAAACAAGTAAGTGATGAATACATTAACAAACACAGAAGTGTAATTAACAAAATAATAATCTTTGAGACAGGCACAAAGTCCATTTCATCAAAATATCATTTTAGATATCATAGTTTAGGTTCTAAGTAGATTATGTCTGAAGTTTAATAAGTTTCCCATGAGTAGTTTTGTAGCTTGTTTGTTGGTAAAAATTCAAATACTTAAACACTTCTTCAAATTTGTCAAAGATTGTTGTATTTTAGTTACATTCCGGGGAATACGAAACCATTAACCAACTAAAAACAAACTCAGCTGAAACATTATTCTTTTAAAAATCTTTTTATTTTGATTGCGAACTTAAAATAATCCTTTCCTCAGGACAGTACAATGTAGAAATAATCAAAAGAGGTAATATGTATGGTTGCTAACACTGTGTGTCATATTCTGATACGATAATCTTTGGTCAAGGAACGAAGGTTATCATAAATTCAAGTAAGTAGATACAAAGCAATCTGAATTATTCATTTATCAATTGACATACCGTTCAAAATAATTCTAGTATTGTCCTGTTGTAATATAATTCAGTTGTGGATCTGTAAAGTTCTGTTAGACCTGTTTGTCAGGTCTGATAGATTTTGCTGTGCAGTGTAATAATGTGTGACTTATGGAAGTGGAATAAACAAAATTATCTTTGGGACAGGCACAAGGTTAATCATTGAAACAAGTAAGTTTGAAATTTTTTTTTAAAGGCCAAACTTTATTTTAAGATTCAATTCTCGCTATTAACAAACCATTAACTATGACTTTTGCCTCGATAAACTCTTAATTTGCTGCTTGTTAATAGTTAGTAAGGTAGTTGTTAAGTTTAGGTATGTGAGCATGATTAGGGATGTAGAATATGTTCATGCAGAATATGTGCTTTATAACTACTAATAAACTGACAATATGTTAATAGGCATGGTAATAAGCAGCTAGTTAATAGTGATAATTGGTCCCTATACTAAATTCTTACCAAAAAATTGACCTGATATAGGACTCAGTAAAGCATGAATCCACATGTGTAAAGTTTAGTTTGTTTTGTATTAGTAGTTAGCATGTTTTAGTGCTGCCATGTAAAACTGTGTGACTGATGCAGGAGGATGGAAAGTGATATTTGGAAAAGGAACCAAGCTTACCATTAACTCAGGTAGTGCTTCATTTTCATAACAACAACAACAAAACATAAAACGCTTTATATAATCCAACCTTTTTAGCATTTCATTTACATTTCTGAAAAAAAATCAATAAATAACCACACGCAAAAAAAACTCACAAATATACCATTACAAATATATTTTCAAATTTGCTTTGAAATTCCATAAATAAAAACTCTGAGTTCTCAGAAGTGCAATATCATCTTTATGCGTTCTTATAGGTTTTACTAAATCAGTGGTAGATGTGTTTAAAACAGTGGCACTCATTACTTTATTAATAATCGTAAGTTTTTGTAAAGCAGTGTAACTCTGTGTGACTAACACCGCAGGACGTATAATATTTGGGAAAGGAACCAAACTTACTGTTGATTCAGGTAAAGTTCAAATCTATCATTACAGCATTTTCATTTCTTATTTTATGCATTTATATCAAATTTCCTTTCCAAATCAAAGTGGCAGTTCTGTTTCGTAATAATCTTTTAATCAGATAGTCTTTAGAAGTTTTTCTGTAGTCATGTTGATACATTTCTACATCCTCGTCCCGGATAGTTTTTGTTGTGAAGTTTCTGGTTGTGTGAAATCTGGAGGATTTGACAAGATTATCTTTGGAACAGGAACAAAACTAATAGTAAATTCACGTAAGTTTTTATTTCCTACTAATGAGTTTTGTTTGATAAACCTGGATTTGGTCTCAGATAAGGTTTGGAGATTAGGATTAGTTTTAGACAGGTTTTTAGAGACTGAATATACTTTCTCTTGAGAATTTTGAAATGATTGGAGAATGTGGGATTGGAGAAGATCAGTTTTGGAAAAGGCACATATTATCACATACTATTTGAGTCAAGTAAGTGTACTGGATCAATGTTTTCTGATCTGAAGCAAAATATAAAGTAATTCAAATTAATAGCATGACATATTTTTGAACTTTGCCAAACTTTACTGTGTAAATGTTTACAAAAAACATTTGGCGCATGCGTTTATTCAGAGCAACACTGAAAAAAAATGGTGTAGAAAAATGTTTTCTGTTAAATTGGTGGTAAACGTCACATAAATACAAAGAAATGAAAATACTGAAATAGTATTTTCCTGTAAAATGTACTAATACTCTATTTTCTTTTCTCATTTTGCTTTTTTACATTGTTTTCTTTGTGTGTAGATGTTTGACTATAGATTGTATTAATTCTAAAGCACTCGAGTAATTGCTGAAGCGTTAGCTACTGTGTGACTTATTCAGGAGACAAAGTAACATTTGGCTCTGGAACATCTTTGACTGTTCATTCAAGTAAGTGTACGAAATCTATTACATTTAACAGGACAAAGTAAAAAGCTGTATACACAGTTTATACACAGTCTAAACAGTCAAGTTTATAAAAGAATGATGTCACAATGTGATTCTAACGCTGAAGATGAGGAATGAAGTACTATTTATGAGTATAGTTATTCTGGGACAGTTAAACACTGTAACAGTTATTGCTGCTTTGTATACTTTGAAATTCAAGATTTCAAATATAAATTGTTTGTAACAATATGTCTGTTAGGTATCAAATTAAAAGGCCTTATTATATTGCCAGAACTGCACTAGATATTGCCAAGGTTTGCACTACTGTGTGACACTTGCTGATAAAATTATATTTGGTCAAGGCACAAAACTGAACGTCAATTACAGTGAGTATTTAAATCATGTCTGCTTTCTGCATTACACATTTATCATTGCTCACATATATATATATATATATATATGTATAGGTGTGTGTTTAATAAAATATTGACACAGTAAAGAAACTGTAGATGTAGGCTATATATAGAAAGAGATCAATTTAAATTTAAATTTAAAAATCATATTAAATATATATAAATACGTTTTTGTGGTGAGGTCAGGTACTGTGTGAATGATGGGACCTGGACGATTCATTTTGGAAAAGGGACAACTTTGTATGTAAAATCAAGTAAGACATTTTTGCCATTTTTAAGTAGAGTAAAATGCATTAAAATTGTTTACAGTAACTTTAAAACATAACAAAAGATTTAACAATAATAAGCTAAATGTTTGAAAGTAACAAAAAATTACTCAAATTAATCTCAAATGAAGAATCAAAATCTAAAATGTTATTGCTTTTTAAAATATTTATTTTGGCTTTTTATAATCGACGCACAAGTCGAACACGTTAGTCACAGTTCATGGTAAACTGGCCGTGTTTTTGTTGGGATTGTTTCTGTTGTGTGGATGGTTCTGGGATGAAGATATTTTTGGTCAAGGAACAACCTTAACAGTTGAATCAAGTAAGAGACGTTTAGTTTGTTTGTATTACCACTTTTAATTTCCTCAGGGACCAGTTTAAAAAAGACATTATCAAGACTTTAACAACAAGTTTTCATGTATACATAGATGGAAACATTCATAGCAATACAATCTGACCTTCAAGACTATCGTAACTAAACAAATCTAATGCTATTAAAGGAACATCAACAGTGATAGATAATAAAAAATCAAAACACGCAATGGATCAACGCTTCAAATTTAGTTGCATAAATAATGAAGTACAAGAGTCCTTGTTGTCTCTGAGGAAGAGTTTTTGAAGAGATGTTTGTTACTGTGTGAATGATGCAACACGAAAAATCATCTTTGGATCAGGAACAAGACTGTTCGTAGAACAAGTAGGACAATCTTTTGTTCTGTTTTATACATTTATAGTACTCTTTATTTCTCTCAGCAATTTCTAATTAATAGAATTCAATAATGAAACTAAGGCCATGGCAGCAGTTCAAAATGAGGAACATGAGTTTGTTGAGGGTCGAAGCAGTGAAATATAACTTTAAGATCATATTCAGAACAGAGACTAAATTAACCGTTGAAACCAGTGAATACAAACATCTATCTTGATATTTATTATCTCTGCTTTTTATATTTCGATGATTCCTGTTATGAAGTCTTAGCTAATGGAACAGTAATTATTGTACATAGAAAGATAAATATTACTGAGGCTTCAATGAGCTTGTTTTTGTGAGGGATATTTCTATTGTGTGAATATGGGGGTTAGTAGGATCTTGTTTGGAGATGGGACAATGCTATACGTACAAACAAGTAAGATTCCATATAATTTTGTTTTTAGGTAGCTAAGAAAGTTTATTACTTTGGTATTTTGATACAGTATGATTTATGAAAAACTCATATTTGGTCAGAGAACACAAATAAATCTTTGTTCCAGTGAGTAGATTTATTGTATATTAATTAATGGCATTCTCAGTATAATCAGCACCTACAGCATAATACATATTTTAGTTCCAATTCCTGGTAAACTGGTCCCATTTTTGTTGTGACTGTTTCTGTTGTGTGGATGCTGCTGGAAGGACTAAGATCATTTTTGGTCAAGGAACAACTTTAATAATTCAATCAAGTAAGAGTCTTAAACAGTTTTCACATAAATTTCACAATGAGATGCAATTAACATGGTTTAATAAAAATAAAAAACAATAGTGCCAGCGACTCATTGACCTTGACACTGTATAAAAATACACAATATAAAAAATTATTCATGACATGATCTTTATTTCTTAATAGGCAACAAGACGTAATCAAGTCTTTTATCACATTCTCATAATTGAACTGTATTCTACTGTACTTAATGAAAGGCCTCCCGAAGAACATTTTGTCAGTGTTTGTTACTGTGTGAATTATCAGAACAACAAGATCATTTTTGGAAGTGGAACAACACTGACTGTTGAATCTCGTAAGACAAATTTTATTCATCAGTATATCATAGATGTACTAACTAGACCGTAAAATCCTCAAATTGCCAGTATTAGAACAATGTCTTAGTTTACCACGAAATATCAGTCTTAACTTACGTCAAAGTAAAAGAGGTATACAAGTTAATAGAATAAAAAGCCTCATGTATTAAGTTAAAAAGGCAAATAATTCTAAATAATATTATATTTTCTGTTTAACCTGCAAATGAAAATAGTTTGAAATTACCTTTACTAACCTGTGTTGGTATGAAAACACTGATATTTTTTAATATATTTCGGTTTACAGTTAAAACAATTGAGCATGTAATTGAAGTTTTCACTAAGAAACTGCTTGAATTTGATGTAATTTGCTAAACCGTAACAAAGGTAGTTTTTGTGAGGACTCTTCATATTGTGTGATTGTTGGTGCAACCAAGATCATCTTTGGAGAAGGGACGATGTTACATGTAGAAGCAAGTAAGAGACTGATCATGATTCTTACTTTATACTTCTGTTTGTGTCCAGAGGACAGCATTTGTAGATTGTAAATAAATTGATACGATATCATATTTTAAGACAAGAATATGCATAGAAATAAGGAACATCCAGGCATTGGAGTTGAATCCAGGTTGTTGCTCTGGTTTTCAACACGGTGTGAATTACGGCAACAAGATCATATTTGGTCAGGGAACACGCTTCATGTTTACTCCAGTAAGTACAGTGCAATTCTTAGAGTGATAAGAAATAAAACAATTATATTAATGTATAGTTAGAAAATATTTGTAAATATCATGGAAGCTTAAAACAGTGAAGTGTGAAATAAATTTCAAATGTAAACAACATTTCTGAGGGACCAATATAGCATCTTTACTAAAAGTATGAATAACATCCATGTTTTTAATGTCAGATTTGAATTCTAAATCACATTCTGTGCCAAAGTCATAAATACAAATACAAAAATCATTTAATCTGACAAACCCAAAGAAAAAACAAAACAAATTTATGAATTTCAGAGTTTTATCAGTAAAAATCAAAACTGACCGTTACACAGCAAGTGCTTAGAGTTTTTGCTGAGGCTTTTGTTAGTGTGTGAATTATGACAAGATCATATTTGGAGCTGGAACAACGCTTATTGTGGAATCTCGTAAGACAATTTTTTTTTCTTTGAATTAATCTTATTAATACAATAACTAATACAGTATTAATTCATACCGTAAATACAATATTTAAACTCTTATCACCATCAATTTCTGCTTTGCATTTAACTTAAATGCTGAAATGTATAAACAGTCCATGAATAAAACTTAAAAGTGTTACATATTTTCTTAAACAAGAAAAGTTATCAACAGAATGAATGATAGCAGACAGAACGGAGTGACCATAAAAGTTCATGGCTGTCATGTATGACATTATGGAATAGCACATTTTATTTGTAATTTAACATTGAAATCAGTTATGTTGATTAATAAACACTTATATAATTTGTAGGTTTTATTTATAAATAAAATGAATTTGACATCATTTATAGTACTAATGTTCCCAGAAGTAATACAGAAGCTTTTCCAAGCCATGTTTTTGTAGTTAAGCAGATAACTGTGTGACAACTGGAGTAAAGATAATATTTGGAAGTGGTACTCATCTTATTGTGGAGTCAAGTAAGTGAATTTATTTCATCAAACTCGTTCCACATTTTAACGTAAGTCCACTTATTTCTGTACTTTCAATTAGCAACACAATTTGACCTCCAAGACTAATCACAACCAAACAAATCAAAGGCAAAACATAAATAAATATATATCTAAATGTGCAAGTGATCAAAGTTGTCAGGTAAATAAATTGAAATAAAAATTCATATTGAATATTTAAATATTTCTAGGGTAAAAATAGATATATGAATAAGGTTTTGAGAATGAAACAGTTTTTGTGGTGAGGTCAGGGACTGTGTGAATGATGGGAACTGGAAGATTCATTTTGGAAAAGGGACAACTTTGTATGTAAAGTCAAGTAAGATATTTTTGCTATTTTTATTTAGAGTAAAATACAATAGTTTACAATAACTTTAAAACATAACAAAACCTTTAAGACTTAACAATAATAGGCTAAATGTTTAAAAGTAACCAAAATGACTAAAAGTAATCTCAAATGAATGTTCAAATCCTAAAATATCATTATTTTTATTAAATATTTGTTCTGTTTATAATCGACACACAAGTCGAACACGTCAGTCACAGTCACGGTAAACTGGCCGTGTTTTTGTTGGGATTGTTTCTGTTGTGTGTATGATTCTGGGACGAAGATAAGTTTTGGTCAAGGAACAACCTTAACAGTTGAATCAAGTAAGAGACATTTAGTTTCTGTTTTTATTACCACTTTTAATTTCCTCAGAGACCAGTTTAAAAAGACTTTATCAAGACTTTAACAACAAGTCTTCACCTGTACATAGATTAATAGCAACACATTTTGACCTCCAAGACTATCACATCTGAGCAAATCTAAGGCTATTAAAGGAACATCAACAGTGATAGATAATAATAAAAAAACATCAAAACACGTAATTGATCATAGCTTCAAATTTAGTTGCATAAATAATGGAGTACAAGAGTCCTTGTTGTCTCTGAGGAAGAGTTTTTGAAGAGATGTTTGTTACTGTGTGAATAATGCAGCACAAAACATCATCTTTGGATCAGGAACAAGACTGTTCGTAGAACCAAGTAGGACAATCTTTTGTTCTGTTTTATACATTTATAGTACTCTTTATTTATCTCTCAGAAATGTCTAATTAATAGAATTCAATAATGAAACTAAGGCCATGGCAGCAGTTCAAAATGAGGAACATGAGTTTGTTGAGGGTCGAAGCAGTGAAATATAACTTTAAGATCATATTCAGAACAGGGACTAAATTAACCGTCGAAACCAGTGAATACAAACATCTATCTTGATATTTATTATCTCTGCTTTTTATATTTAGATGATTCCTGTTATGAAGTCTTAGCTAATGGAACAGTAATGATTGTACATAGAAAGATAAATATTACTGAGGCTTCAATGAGCTTGTTTTTGTGAGGGATATTTCTATTGTGTGAATATGGGGGCTGGCAGGATCTTGTTTGGAGATGGGACAATGCTATACGTACAAACAAGTAAGATTCCCTATAATATTGTTTTTACGTAGCCTAAGAACGATTATTACCTTGGTTTTTGATACAGTATGACAACGATATTGGCAAATATGACAAATCATATTTGTTCAGGGAACACAAATACATGTCTCTTCCAGTAAGTACATTTATTGGATATCGATAAATGCCTTTCTCAGTATTTATGAGTATCATATGTTGTAGTTAAAAATACTTCAACTACAGTGATATTTAATTTACATGAAAATGGATAATGTTGCAGTTTTAGTCACATTCAAAATATGAGTATTATTTGGCCATTCAAAATAAACATCCAAACAGACATTTATTCCACTGCTTACTCAGTAAACAAGATAATTATAGCTGAAATACTGAAACAATTACTCCTAAAATAAATCTCAGTCCCCAAAAATATAATATCATAATCAGAATACATATTTTAGTTCCAATTCCTGGTAAACTGGTCCCATTTTTGTTGTGACTGTTTCTGTTGTGTGGATGCTGCTGGAGGGAGAAAGATCATTTTTGGTCAAGGATCAACTTTAATAATTCAATCAAGTAAGAGTCTTTAAATAGTTTTCACATAAATTCTGCAATAATGAGATGTGATTAATACCACGGTTTAATACAAATAAACATATAAAAACAAATACTGCCATTGAAACATTGAAACAGTATAATCTTTAAATAAATACTCTTAAAATGATATTTAATTATTATTTGGCCATCAAGACGCGATCAAGTCTTTTATCACATACACATGCAGTACTTGTACTGTACTTAATGAAAGGCCTCCCCAATAATATTTAGTGTGAATTATGTATTAGCCAAACTGTAACCGTAAGTTTTTGTGAGGACTCTTTATATTGTGTGACTTTTGGTGCAAACAAGATCATCTTTGGAGAAGGGACGATGTTACATGTAGAAGCAAGTAAGAGTCTGATCATGATTTCCTACTTTATACTTCTGTTTGTGTCCAGAGGACAACATTCGATTGACAGAATTGATAGGATAGTGCAATTTTTATACTGATAATAGAAAACGTATATAAATAAATGTTTAAGTATTAAATATATCATTGAAGCTTACAATGGTGAAGTGTGAAATCATTTAAAATGGCATTTTGAACTGAGTGACCAGTATAGTGTCTCACTTCCCATGCCAAAGTCAAGGTCATAAATTAATAATTAAAAACATATATATTAGTGAATCTAATCAATCATAACGAAGAAACAAAACAAGAATAATTTCTGAAGTTTAGCTGTAAGATAATCAAAACTGACCACATCACGGCTCTTTTAATGTGCTTGGAGAGTTTTTGCTGAGGCTTTTGTTAGTGTGTGAGTTATAACAATATCATATTTGGAGCTGGAACAATGCTAATCGTGGAATCACGTAAGACAATTTTTTCTATGAGTTCATGTTCTTAATACAATAATTAATACAGTATTATTTATTATAATTAAAATGAATTTGAAATCATTTATAGTAATACTATTCCCAGAAGTAATACAGAAGCTTCTCCAAGCCATGCACCATGTTTTTGTAGTTAAGCAGATAACTGTGTGACAGCTGGACAAAAGATAATATTTGGAAGTGGTACTCGACTTATTGTTGAGTCAAGTAAGTGAACTTATTTCATCGAACTCGTTCCTCATTTTGAGTCCACTTGTTTCTGTACTTTAAAAAGTAAACAATCAAAAGTATTTTGATTTAATTATATTTTATTAAGACAATCCAAAATGTATGTTTAAATATCAGTCTAAGTACTATTTAGGGATGTTAAAACAATTGAAATTGAAATATAATTGTAAAATTGCATTAGGCATTGTACTTATTATCAGCTTCCAAAAACAGGGTGGACAGGTTATTGCTTATGGTTATAGCAATGTGTGACAACTGGCGCAAGAACAATCATTTTTGGAGAAGGAACTAAACTCTCAGTTGTAGCCAGTGAGTATTCAGATATTTCAGTTATTGTTCCATTTAGGGCTGTTATATTCCCTTTAAATTCACTGAGGTTTCATTATAACCTTATAGCTTTAGATTTCAGTAATTGCGTTTACACATTAGTAAGGTAAAAACTGAATCATATTATTAATTTAAGTGAAAAAACTGAGAAAAGACCATAGTGGACATGCACTTATGATTGCAGTTATTTGCAATCAGTTGAGGAAGTTTTTGATATGCAGTTACTGTCTGTGTGACTAATAATTACAAGTTAATCTTCGGAAGAGGAACACAAGTGCATGTTGAAGCAAGTGAGTAATATAGTCTTCCCATAACTATATTATTCTATTGCATGATATTTATTATGTTTTTTAGGTGGCTTAAATCTCTTAAGTGCATTAGCATTTGGACTAGACTTTATTCAGCTGATAATTTAATGCAACATGCTCTATTGTTTGAGGTATATGAGATCTTGTCTATAGAGGGAACATAGTAAAAACAACATTATATGCCCAACTTATCTACATTTTGGCAAAATCTCATCATGAAAGATTGTTGGCATTGCACATAACTTTATTCCCCTTATATTTGAACTACTACTTTTTTAGTTGAAAATAATGTCCATTTGTTTTCTTTGTTTGTTGTTTTAGAAACAACAAACTCAAATAAATAGAAATGTTTATGTCTACAGGTGAAGCGTGTAGTAACATGCTTTCTCGAGCAATAGCAAATGACGGAGAATGTTTGAGAAACCTGTTTGAAAACAGACATTATTTAGTTGAAATTCAGAAATGACACACTTTACCCCATTCAGTTTTTAGGCCCGTTAATATAACATAATAATCATATAACAAAAAACATGTTTGGAACTCTAAATGTTTTTTGGGACCCTTGGGATGCTCTTTTTGTTGAGGGCTTCAGCAGTGTGTGAATGACGGGACATACAAACTCATTTTTGGAAGTGGAACTTGGCTCTCAGTGGAATCCAGTAAGACGCATACTTTTTCCCATCAAATCAAATTGAATTCATTTAAAATGTAAATTATTAACACACTGCTCATTACTTTTGACAATAATTTAATTGTTACATCTAATTACCAATAATGCAATATAGAGTCACTGAAAAACCACCCAGTACAGCACAAATTATACACAATATGTTTACTACTGTATTTTAAAAGTCCACCCATATCAAGTATTATAATGCGTTATGTTTGCATAATAATCTGCAATATATAATAATAACTTTGGTAGTACAGAGAGCTAGTTATATAGAGATGATCAATTATTGATAGAGTGTATGTCAGTGTGTGACATCAACTGGAATAGGAAAAGTTATATTTGGAGCCGGGACATGGTTGAAAGTTCAGAGTAGTGAGTATAATGCCCAACATTTTAGTACTTTAATATTTGTGTTATGTTTACTTACACGTGATGTGCAGAGTATGTCTGTCAATGTTTTGCATTGATGGCTCATTAGCACGCTCAGTTTTTGTGCTTTGGTTAAGTGCTGTGTGTATACCGGCAGTAAGACTGTATTTGGAAAAGGGACCCAATTAATTGTCACTGCACGTAAGTCATGTTTTCTGTTCAGATATCCAACTTTTTTTTTAGTTTCTTAGAGTCCATTAAAGAAATAATCAAGCATGACCACAAAAGCCAAACAGAATCTAAAATACATCCAATAAAAGGCAAACTAATCCATTTTATTCCTAAGTATTTTCTCTATCTCATAAATGAACTGAAACAAGTTCTCATTGCAAAACAGGTTATTTATTCATGAAACGGGAATATAGAGCCCACTGATTAACTTGGTATAATCAAGCAAATTCAGTATAAACTTTAATATAACGAGAAGGAGTTATGCTAAATATAATGAATAAAGTATGTTCACCTCATCTTGGGAGTAGTACACTAGTTAATGTGGTGACTACATATACTGTGTGAATGATGGATTGGGAAAGATCACATTTGGCTCTGGGACGAAATTAATTGTTCAGTCAAGTAAGTTATTTTATTATAATTTAAACAGGCTTTTTACTAACACTATAATATGAAAATATCTCGTTATAATATTCAATTGCAGAACTATTCTAAAATCTTTAAAAAAAGTATTATTCTTTCTATTATATCTTTCTATTCTTTCTATTATCATTAAAAACAAACTTAGTATTAGTATATTTCTAGATTTTTTAAATGAATGAAAAATGACAAAGTTAGCATTAGATATTTGTAATGGGATCAGATGTTGTGTGACTGATGGAGTTCGATTAATATTTGGAAAAGGAACAGAACTCAAAGTACAACAGAGTAAGTTTTCCAAGCTTAAAGTGAATATTTTCTAACTAATGGTGTCCATTCACATTCTGCCGTCTATCAGCTGTATTTTATGAATACATTCTTTTGTAGGCTGTTTTTCGAATTAGTTTCATTCTTTTTCCAATCAATGTAAAAATTAAAGCAGATAGAAACATTTTTGCAAGAAAATTATTTATATGGCAATTATAGGTCAATTTTTTGTGCACAATGGTTTCATTGTGTGACATCAAACTGGAAGGTGATTTTTGGTTCAGGAATTAATCTGAGAGTTGAACAAAGTGAGTATTAATCAAAGCATTGGAAATGTATTGTATGTTATTCTTGGCTCTCGCTTTAGATTAGAATACATATTATTTGAATTATGTCCCTTTTATGTCAAATATTACAGCATTTTAAAACTTTTATAGAATAAACTAATTTCTAGGATTTTTACTGACTTTATTTGAGATGTAGTTTGGCATTGTCAAATCTGATCAGCAAAATTGCTTTTCGATTCATTCAAATGTCAGATTTTAATAGACTCTTAAGCAACCAAAACATGCAATAGTTTTTAGTGCATGTCTGAATGCTGTGTGAATACTGGGTTTAAGATTTTCTTTGGCAGTGGAACCAATCTTGTCATACAATCAAGTAAGTAAAAAAAAAAAAAATATTCATGATATTCACTTTTTGTACCTTGCCCTAATATGATTCCGCATTACAAAAAAAAAAAAATAACACCAAGATATTCAAGCACAGCTTGTTTATTCAAACTACAGTGTTTCTATATTATTTATTTATTATATATTTTATAATATGCTATTTAATACATGAAGTGAATTATGGCCTGTTTAAAATACAAGTTTTTGTTGCATGCTCAATGGCTGTGTGAATACTGCCAATAAGATTTTCTTTAGTAAAGGGACAAAACTCAACGTAGAAACAAGTAAGTCTGAACATTTGCAAACTTAAATGCTATTGGGTAGTTTAATGCAAATAATCATAGTTAATGACAATTATACTGTCAACATTAATGAAAGAGCTAAACTTTAATATTTATATATGTGACCCTGGACCACAAAACCAGTCATAAGTGTCAATTTTAATTGGCTGAGATGCAACTGTTTGAAAATCTGGAATCTGAGGGTAAAAAAAATTAATAAAAAAAAAACATTGAGAAAATCGCCTTTAAAGTTGTCCAAATGCAGTCCTTAGCAATGCATATTACAAATCAAAAATTAAGTTTTGATACATTTGTGGTAGGACATTTGCAAAATATCTTCATGGAACATGATCTTTACTTAATATACTAGTGATTTTTGGCATAAAATTAAATTCAATCATTTTGACCCATACAATGTATTTTTGGCTATTGCTACAAATATACCCCAGCGACTTAATACACATATCCAGGGTCACATATCATTATTGCAATAGTTTAATTATTTTTACAACACTGGTTTTAGTAACTTTATTCATAAAAACTATTGATTCATTATATTTCATAATAGCTAAAGATCAAATGTTTTTGGTTTGACAAATATGAAACTTAAGAGTCTATTGTAATTTATTCTACTCTTAATTTTTCGAAAAGGAGCTTGCATTAATGCACAAAATGCACTGTCGAACATTAATGAAAAGACCGTATTATATCAATATATAACAAATGTTCATTCAATGTGACTTAGCAGCATACACAAGTTTCTGTAGTGAGTTTATATGCTGTGTGAATCAAGGATTTGGCAAGCTGACATTTGGTTCTGGGACTAAATTAACTGTTCATTCAAGTGAGTTCATTTTTGTCACCATTATTTTACTACACTTTACTACAAACAGTACTGAAGAAAATAGTCACCGTTTAGCAGAGAACTCTTTTAAACATTAAATATGATTGATTGAACAAACAACATGAAATTACACCTAACAATGGATGTTAAAGTGCTTACATTTATTTCATAAAATAAAACATAACTTAGTTCACAACACTGCAGACAATGCTAGATGGTTTTTGTTATGGACTCAACATATGTGTGACTACAGCTCAAAAGATATTCTTTGGGACGGGGACAAAGCTCACTGTAGAAACAAGTAAGCTGGACTTTATAAATCAATAAAACCCTTTAAATACAAAAGATAAACTGAATATCAAAACTGACAAATGCAGAAGTACTTGATATTATACTGATGTTTTATAATTAATGTTTTATAGTTTACTCGTTGTAGTTGAACCAATTTTGATTCAATCTTATCATTTGTAAACAATTTGAGATCCTTTTAAAACAAACCATTTTCATTATCGAAATATAACTGAACTCCTTCTCTGTCCATCAAAACATACAAATGCTTAATTTTTTAAATGAAGTATGTCATAATTAGAAGATGGTTAATTAGACAGAGGTTTTTGTGATGGAGTCAGCACTTGTGTGAATGCGGGCAACAAGATTATATTTGGGAGTGGGACAAGACTAATAACACAAACAAGTAAGAGTAAGCTTATATTATCAGTGTCACTGTCCGTGTTAATGTAACATAGAAAAACTAAATTAGCTTTATCCAATAGCAATACAATATACAAAGCTTTATTTAATCCTCATCTAAACTTCATCGTGGCACTATTCTGACACTTTCATAAGAACTTTATCAATATTTTCATTATAATTAAATGTGTATTTGACTCAGTTGGACTCTGTAGAAGGCCATGTTTTTGTGTAGACAAAGTTTACAGTGTGACATCCGCTCAGTGGAAAGTAGTATTTGGAGAAGGAACTAAATTGACAGTTAAAACAAGTGAGTATAAAATTAGTACTGATCCTAATCCAGCTTCATATGAATGCTTATATTGAAATAGTGCAGTGTCATTGATGAATTAATTGGCTAGAAATGGTACTCTGTAGAAATGGTAGCCTATAACTCCATACAGTACGTGTAATAACTGAAAGGCATTAGTTTTTGGCACATGCTCCGAGAGTGTGTGAATGTGAATAAGATTATCTTCGGCAAAGGAACCAAACTTGTTGTTCAGACTAGTAAGTAATGCATTTCTGAGTCAACATTAATACATACTAACCTCGTAAAAGTTTGATTCATACTGATGTCCAAGAATAGATCAAATCTGTTTTGTGATATTTACATGTTTATTTCAAATTGAACAGAATCATTCAACAAACGTAAAACATTATAAGTGTATGTGATGTCACTGCCAAGACCAGGAATTATAACAAAACTTTCCAAACAAGTCGTACATAAAAATAAAATATAATTACCCTCAAAAGATGGGACTTTACTGGCCAAACATGTGCGAGGGTAAATGTACCGCACTATACTGATGTGTGAATGGAGCAGGCAACAAGATCGTATTTGGAACCGGCACCAGTCTCACTGTTACTTCAAGTAAGATATTTAATTTAATCAAAAAACTAAATGTGTATAATAAAACGTACGATTGTTAACACTTTATTTTAAACTGAATAAAAAGGTCTATCATAAAAAATAAACAAATCCATGTGCAAATGCATATGTTGAATAATTCAACAGTTTAGTGGTAACTTTCACTAGTATGATATAAAGTGTACAAATATAAAGGTCAAACCAGCCGCATTAACAAAATATATATATTACATCATACTATTATAATAGGGTATAACGTGTTTTGTGAATTAAGATCCAGTTGTTTGAGTGTTTCCAGACTGCTGCTAGTTTTCGGTGTTTGGTAAATGACTGTGTGAATGATGGATATAAGATTTTCTTTGGTAAGGGGACCAAAGTCATAGTACAATCAAGTAAGTTATCATTTTACCAAATCATACAGTTAATAATTTTACGCAGTTTGACGGAATAAAAACAATGAGTGAAGTTTATCACTGTTAATGTAATGTGTAATATTCGTTATCTGTATCGTTGAAAGAAATTATTTGGCTATGGAGGCTTATCCCTATTATAAAAAAAATTAAATTAAAAAGTCTGCATTTTATCAAATAGTAACTCTTTTCAAAATGAAATATTAATGCAAAACTAAAATAAAACAATGCAATTGTACATTATAATAAAATGCAATTGGCAATGTAATTACATCTAATATGGGTCGCTAAAGTACTTGCATTTATTTCATAAAATACACAATTACTTTAAGCTCACCACACTACAAACAATGCTAGATGGTTTTTATTATGGACTCAGCACATGTGTGACTAATACTGACAAGATCATCTTTGGGACGGGGACAAAACTGACTGTAGAATCAAGTACGTTTGCATTTCTAAATCAATAAGCACTTTATCAGTATGGTCATTATAATTAAATGGATATATGAAAGTGTGTTTAGAAAATAAATTAAATTAACATTTGAAACAAGTTAGTTTGAACTTGATTAAACAAAACAACAACAAAAGCAGCAAAAGATTGTTAAAGTACTTGCATTTATTTATTTCATAAAATATTTAAACAAACAAACTTAACTCGCCACACTACAAACAATGCTAGATGGTTTTTGTAATGGATCCAACATATGTGTGTCTAATGATCGAAAGATAATCTTTGGGACGGGGACAAAACTCACTGTAGAAACAAGTAAGTTTGCATTTCTAAATCAATAATCACTTTACCAGTATGGTTATTAAATGCATATATGAAACACTGTGTTTAGAAAAGGAACTAAATTAACATTTGAAACAAATCAGTTTGAATTTGATTAGACAAAACAACAACAAAAGATCGTTAAAGTACTTGCATTAATTCAATTTATTTCATAAAATATTTAAACAAACAAAACTTCAATCTCAACACACTACAAACAAGGCTAGATGGTTTTTGTTATGGATCCAACATATGTGTGACTAATAATCAGAAGATAATCTTTGGGACGGGGACAAAGCTCACTGTAGAAACAAGTAAGTTCATTATTAAAAGTATAATTAAATGCTCAAGTAGGGTCCTAAATGGACATTTACTAAGTGAAATCATCAGTGTGTGTATTGGACTTGTAGTGTAAGTTTTTAGTTTATGGTAGATGGCTGTGAATGTTGGCTACCAAATATTCTTTGGAAAGGGGACCAATCTTGTCGTACAAACACGTGAGTTTTATACCCGTTTAGTTTTCTCTGGACATTATTATGAGAAGCTTCAAACACTATCTAGGACTAAACTGACTGCAAAATCATACTTAATGCTTAAAATATTTCTTTCTTACATATAATACATAACCCTAACATACAATGCAATGCATGAAACACGTTTTAGCACTTTATATTTGTTATGTTATGTATGTCACTATTAGATGAGGTTAATTAGACAAAGAGGTTTTTGTGATGGAGTCAGCACTTGTGTGAATGTTGCCAACAAGATTATATTTGGGAGTGGGACAAGACTAATAACACAAACAAGTAAGCTTATGTTATCAATGCTAATGTTATATTGGAATTGTATTCCTGAATTTAAATCTTACATTGAAATCACAACTATCATAACTACATTAACTTGACAAAAACGTTATCTAATTATCATCAAAACTTCATCTTGGCATCACCCTGACTCTTTCATAAGCACTTTATCAATATGTTCAATATAATTAAACGTGTATATGAAACAGAAGAAACAGTGTGACTTATGAAAAGTCTGTTTAGAGAAAAATTTAATTGACATTTGAAACAAGTCAGTTTGAAATTAGCACTGATCATAATCTAGCTTTATATGAATGCTTATATTGAAATAGTGCAGTGTCATTAGTGAATTAATTGGCTAGATTTGACTTGCTATAGTGTAATCTGTAGAAATGGTAGCCTATAACTCCATACAGTACGTGTAAGTTTTTGGCACATGCTCCGAGAGTGTGTGAATGTGAATAAGATTATCTTCGCCAAAGGAACCAAACTTGTTGTTCAGACTAGTAAGTAATGCATTTACAAATACTTACCTCCTAGATGTCTGATCATACTGATGTCAAAAAAGATCAAATCTGTGTTTTAATGTAAAATTGAATGGAATCATTCACCAAACTTAAAGAAAAGTATTTGTGATATTGACAAAGATCAGGAATTATTTCAAGTTCATAAAAATACATTTGCTAATGATAAGTTATTGCGTTAATCACTTGCGTTATTCTTTTCTATCTTACAAAATGTTTCAAACTAATCAAACAAGTATTATCTAAAAATAATGATGGGACTTTACTGGCCAAACATGTATGAGAGTAAATGTACCGCACTATACTGATGTGTGAATCGAGCCGACAACAAGATCATATTTGGAACCGGCACCGGTCTCACTGTTACTTCAAGTAAGAGATTTTATTTCATCTTTAAAAAAAAAAGTTTAGCTTAATAAAAGTCCCCACCAATGTCGAAAGCAAACCTATGCCCTTGAACAATACAACAAAAATAAACAAAATTATGTTAAAGTACTTGCATTTATTTGACGAACAAACTTAAAGCTCGCCACACTATAAACAAGGCTAGATGGTTTTTGTTATGGATCCAACATATGTGTGTCTAATACTCAAAAGATATTCTTTGGGACGGGGACAAAGCTCACTGTAGAAACAAGTAAGTTTGCATTTCTAAATCAATAAAAACCCTTTAAATACAAAAGATAAAAACTGAATATCAAAACTAACAAACGCAGAAGTACTTGACGTTATATTGATGTTTTGTAATCATTTACTCATTGCAGTTTTTATCTACATATTTTGATTAAATGTTGTTTCATTTATAGACCATTTGGCATCCTTCTAAAAGCAAACCATTTGCAGCATTGACATATGATTAAACCCCCTCTCAATTCCCCTTCTCTCTGTCCATCAAAACCATACAAATGCTTAAATGCTTATTTTTTAATGAAGTATGTCATAATTAGAAGATGGTTAATTAGACAAAGAGGTTTTTGTGATGGAGTCAGCACTTGTGTGAATGCGGGCAACAAGATTATATTTGGGAGTGGGACAAGACTAATAACACAAACAAGTAAGAGTAAGCTTATATTATCAGTGTCACTGTCAGTGTTAATATTATACAGAAACATACAGTATGGCAAATTTATTAAAATTAAATCTTACACTTAAATCAATACTATCACAACTAAATTAGCTTTAGAATAACTTTTAATCCTCATCTTGGCATTACCTGGACACTTTCATAAGCACTTTATCAATGTTCATTATGATTAAATACATTTATGAAACAGTTGGAACAGTGTGAAGTCTACACAATGAAAGTATGTTTAGAGAAGGAGCCAAACTAACATTTGAAACAAGTCAGTTTGAAATTAGCACTGATCATAATCTAGCTTTATATAAATGCTTCTATTGAAATAGTGCAGATGTCATTAGTGAATTAATTAGCTTGATTTAACTCTGTAATCTGAGATGGTTGCCTATATATTGCCAGTATATAATACCTGGAAGACATTAGTTTTTGGCACATGCTCCAATAGTGTGTGAATGTGAATAAGATTATCTTCGCCAAAGGAACCAAACTTGTTGTTCAGACTAGTAAGTAATGCATTTCTGAGTCAACATTAATACTAACCAAGAGGTCTGATCATACTGACGTCCAAAATATATAAAAATGTTTTGTGATATTGACGTTTTCACTTATTTCAAATTGAATGGAATCGTGCATCACATTTAAATAAAAAAATACTTAAAGTATTTGTGATCTTGACAAAGTTCAGAAATTCTTTAGAGTTCACAAAAATACATTTGTTAATGATTTATAGTTTTTATTATAAGTTATTGCTTAGCATTATCTTAATCACTTACACCATTCTTTTCTATCTTACCGAATATTCCAAACTAATCAAACGAGTAATGAAATATAACGAACTGATGGACCTTACTGGGCAAACATGTGCCGAGGGTAAATGTACCGCACTATACTGATGTGTGAATCAAGCAGGCAAGATCGTATTTGGAACCGGCACCGGTCTCACTGTTACTTCACGTAAGATATTTCATCATTAAAAAATGTCATCATTGACAAATGTTTAGTATAATACGTGTAATCCTTAAACCATTTATTTTAAACGTAAACTAAGATGAAGATAAGGGATAGTCATACACGAGCACAAAAATCCATAATCCGTATTTGCATAAATTAAAGTATTCAAATATTCAACAGTTTAGTGGCTTCACGTATATATATTTGAAAAGTATAAATGTAAAGGTCATACCAGCCACAGTTTAATATGTTTTGTGAATTAAGATGAATCCAGTTGTTTGAGTGTTTCCAGACTGCTGCTAGTTTTCTGTGTTTGGTAAATGACTGTGTGAATGATGGATATAAGATTTTCTTTGGTAAGGGGACCAAAGTCATAGTACAATCAAGTAAGTTATCATTTTACCAAATCATACAGGATACTTAATTTCATGCAGTTTGGCTGGATAAAAATAATCTAGTGAAGTTCATCACAATCGATAATGTAGTATACATTATCTGTATTGTTGGATACATTTATTTGGCTATGACGTCATATCCCTTTAATTTTCTCCAAATATGAAGTAGTTCATAGTACCACATTTATTTATGTTCATTACCTTAAAAAGTATCATTTTATCTTTATTGTTGGATGACAATATTTGGACGTGGATACTTTAATGTTCTTCAAATACTATTCATAATCAACCATATTCAAAATGTAATCCTGTACAATCATGCTTAAAATGCACTATGAAACATGTCATACACCAAACAAGAGGTTGGCTAAAGTTGTATTCTGGGTAAATGTACCATGCTGTACTAATGTGTGAATGCAGACTATGACAAGGTCTTATTTGGAAAAGGCACCAGACTAACAGTTGATTCAAGTAAGTTTGCTGCTACTTACAGTGAACTAAGACAGAAAGGTGCAACAATTAAAAAGTTTGGCAATTCTGAGACTTTTATCAAACCAAACAAGTGCTTGATATCTAGTATCAATGCAAAATGGTTTGAACCTAATTTTGATATACCGTAGATAAAACGTTTGTTTCACCTTAAAAATAATAACGTCTATGTATGACCTTTAAATAACTATGAATTAAAACATCATTGCCACTTTAAAAACTACCTCAATGAACTGCTAACTTCAGATAAATGCACTAAAACTATCAACATCTTTATAAATCTTAATAATAGCTAACTATTTGATACTGAAACATATCCCAAATAAAGTATTCATCGTCAATGAATGAATAAATAATAGTCCTTAAAGCGTGGCTTCGATGTGAAGAGAGTCTGTGTTTATGTGGACACATCAACCATTGTGTGACTCAAGGGATAAACAAAATTATCTTCGGGAAAGGCACTCAACTCACTGTGCTTTCAAGTAAGTGTAGATCAAGCTTGTTTTCCTGATTCTATATTATTAAAACAATGTAAAATGTACACGCTGACATTACATCACATGCTTTCATGGGAATTTGATGCCAATCTTAAATGGGTGTTATAGACTTAATATTCCTAAGACATTTAATTAAACAGGAAAATGTTTTGATTGAACTAAATTGATAATCTGACCAAAATAAATGTGATATTAGCACTCTAAAATATAATAGTTGTACACAGTCGATCGCTTTAAAATCCATCATGGCAAGATGTCGTCTATGTGACAGTTTTAACTTATAGGTGACTTTAGCACCACTTCTTTTTTATGCTAACTGTTACGCTGGTTGTACATTGATATATTCATAGTCATCAAAATACTTTTTGCAATAGTAAAATACCCTAAATATTGTTTTGAAATATAAACAAGCAATTATTTCGATTTTAAAGTGACCCTTCATTCCAGTGTTGTATAATGCTGTTCAGTGCTATCAGGATGTCAATACTTTTTTACACATGGTGAATGACTGTGTGAATGATCAAATTAGAATATCATTTGGCAAAGGAACCAAACTCATTATACAGTCAAGTAAGTTGCGATATCCAATATTTAGCTAATAATGTCTTGTAGACGTGTTTCTGGTGTTATACTGGTGAGCACAACTAATGCTTGGTCATTTTGCTTTTGCAAAACAAACAAACAACCAACCAAAACCATGCGGTCAACATGGTATCACATAATTCAACTCAGTAGAATTTCATAAAGTTTGCTTAAAACTCAAGTCTGTGTTTGAAAAAAAGATTCATATTTCAACATTGAACCCTACCGTTCATTGGTTCATATTGCTAGAGTTAGAGTCCTTAGAATAAACGTACTGTGCTTTACTGATGTGTGAATCCTGGGGGAACCAAGATCATATTTGGGACAGGCACCAAACTAACAGTTACTTCAAGTGAGTTTATTGCTTTTTCAAATGACCATAGGAACCATATTCTTTAGGTTTATTGGGAATTTAATGACTGGTGTAGCTTTGGTAGTTTAGACATTTAAGACGTTATATTATAGAAAGTAACTTACTTGAAAAGTATAATATTAGATTATACGTATTGTTAAATGTGATATTTTATTCACTTGGCTCTTGAAATGAGCTGTAATGGTCAGCTATCACAAAATAATAACAGGACGGTATGAACATCTTTTGGTCAGCATTCAGCGAGCGATTTTAGTATGTATCCTGTAACAAAATCTGTTTTAATACTTGTAATGTGTAGTTAGTTCAAAGGTATCTAATACTTTTAGACTTAATTTGGTAAGTTTAGTTGATTGATTGCATCATTAACATTTGCAGAATGCAGACAAACGGCTGACTAAATGTAGTTCTTGGGTTCATTATAATAGTAGTAAAACATTTCTCATTCATGACAAGTTTAAAATTGTCATGGTTTTAGTTGTTTTTAGAAGACTGGGAGACGTTCAATCCATGTACACACTGGTAGGATGTTGTTGGTATTTGGTACAGAGTCAATAACTGTGTGAATAACCAATTTAAGATCATCTTTGGCAAGGGAACCAAACTTATAGTACAAGCAAGTAAGTTTTATCATTAAAATTTTATTTAATCACTCATTTATTTTGACTTAAAATATTTTATGCAACTGGTGCATTGAAAAACTTACAATGTAAGCAGTATACAGTATAATATGTATAGGTGATGATAGGGTTTCTTTTTCTCAATATTTTTACAGATATCATCATCATATAATGTTCTATCCTTTATTTGAAATGGAGTATAATGGACAGTTACCATTCCTAAGTAGATCTGATAATTGTACTGATGTGCAAGGCTTGGAAACGATGCCAATTTTAGAGATTTATTACTATTCTTCTTTTTAAAAATCAAATAAGACCGTGTAAAAAGAAGAGTTTTTAAAGTAAGAGAATTGCTTAGACTGTGTAAAATGAACAAACATACTTTGAATGATTATATGTTCAGTCACAGTTATGTGAACATGGTCAACAGTTGTGTGAATCAAGGTGGATACAAAATGACATTTGGAAAAGGCACTAAGCTTACGGTGTTTTCAAGTAAGTTCTCGGTTCTCACAAATAATCATACGTTTTAAAATATGCACTTTTTATGATGATCATCAGAACAATAATTATCAGAACTATAAATGAACAGTCATTTCTTCCTAAAAAGATTTGAAGGTATTGATTATTGGAAATTAAGTGTAGCATTACAAGAAAAAATATGAAGTTGCGAGTTTATAAAAGCAGTTTTTCTTAAGTTTCAGTGATTTTTGAAAAGCTGTAATAGAACTTTAGGAACAACTTCTATTTTGTTTTAGAATCATAAGTTAAAACTTCATTGAAACCCTAATCTTTGATACAAATAGATTAACATGTTATTCCTTAAAGTTTTGACTGCATCTTATTTTAGATGGATTCTGAGAGAAGTGCTTGTAATGCCTTTGTTATCAGGGTATTATAGTTTTTAGTATATGGCCAATGGCTGTGTGAATACGGGACGTAAAATTTCTTTGGCATGGGGACACAACTTCTTGTACAAATCAGTAAGCTGTATTTTAATATTAGTATTGAATTTATTCTGTGATAATCCCATAATTTCATCAACCAACTGTGACTAAGATTATATTGTAAATAATAATTGATTATAAAGGGATAGTTATTTTTTCATAATGAAAATAAAATGCAAAACATAGATTTATCATGCAAACTATCTTATGCACAAATTCTGTTCAGTGATTTTGGACTTTGGTGCAACTAAACTAATAAAAAACTCACAATTATAAAGGCCTTGAGTATGAAGGATAAAGTGCCAAACAAAACCATTGTGTGAATACTGGGTTCAACAACAAACTCATATTTGGGGCAGGCACCAAAACAATAATAAATTCCAGTAAGTTGTTTCATCTTAATCTTTAGTTGTTCAATATATACAAGATGGCTGCTTACACAAATGTCAAGACATAAGTGTATGTGTACCCAAAGAACTTTAATGTCCATTTATATGCACTTGTTGCTACCTGTCCATATTATTTTCCCATGATAAATGCCTTTAATATAAAAGAAAATCATTATAACAGTAATTAATCATTGTATGTAATTCTATCGTATTTAAATCATTATATGTTAAATCTAACATGGTCCCTGGTGCTCATGGACGTTATTGTCTCACTACGAACCACTGTGTGAATCCAAACACTGGAAAAATTATATTTGGGAAGGGGACACAACTGTATGTCCAACCAAGTGAGTACAATATGAAAAGCTTATAATTTTAATACAATTTGGTATCTAATTTTAGAAACATTGGTAGTGTCTTTTACTTTTACATTTTCAGTACCACAAAATTTCAAACGAAACAACTCATTGTCACAGATAATGTCACAGACTTTAATGATTAATCTAATTATTAATATAATTTGCTAAACTCGTGTCATTTACCTGTCAGAGGACAGCGTGTGCTTTGTATTTCTGTATTGCGGTTTGTAACTGTGTGACTCAAAATACATACAAGCTAATATTTGGCCAGGGGACTCGGCTCATTGTGTTATCGAGTAAGTTATGATTTCATTTATCTTAAGTTTACTCTAATTGATATTACAGTTCTGTAATTGATATTATATATATTTTCACTAATCCACTAATAGGACAAGCAGTCTTCTGTTTTTATCATTTTATTTAATGTAATATATAGTTTTTTAATTTATACGATTATTAAATTGACACTAATATTTGAACTGCATTGTTAAGTGTCTCTAACATCAAAATGAGAACTGAAGTTTTGACTCAGTATTTATAACACTGACAGTCACTGTGTGACTGACAACTTGGGCAGAATTTTATTTGCGAAGGGAACTCATTTGTTCGTACAGACAAGTAAGTAAAATCTTAATTGCGTTTAGAAATAATTCATCTGAAAATCAAATAAAAACAATCAAATAAGGAAATCAAGTCATTTAATAAAGACTACCCTAGCTTTAAACAGAACTAGAGTGTCTAACTTTGTTACACAGAAGTCTAAATAAACATAATCATTATTTAAAGATTTTAACATCAGATTTTATATCTTAATAACACAAGGCTTTTATTTTATATACAAACATAGAAACAGCTGGGAAATTGCAGCTGACTTCTGTTAGCACGATGATACAGTAGTAAGAATCTTTAATTCATTAATAACTGTCAAAAAAGTCCATATCTTATGATGTGCAAGACTGACTCTGGCTGACAAATACAGTTTAATGTTTAATGTTACACGTTTTATCCTTTCTAATCATTATATATAGATATCATCCAAATGCATGTTTCTTGTGCTGCTATATCAGTCTGTGTGACTTCTAGTGTTACAGTTATCTTTGGAGCAGGGACAAAATTAACAGTACAATCAAGTAAGAGAATAATTAATTTTAGTCGAACTCTATTTTGTAATTGATTGATTAGGAAGTTAAAAAAAGAGGTGGATAATGTACACAAAGAGAGGTTTGACATTACTTATGAATTCATATTCTATCACAATTTGTAAGGCTACTCCTTAAAGGATTAAACAAATAATCTGAAGAAACAAATATACTTATTCAAAATCAAGCATTTTCTCAATAAACAACAACATTTAATATTTTACCAAGTAACCTTTGGTAGTCACTCTAAAGCATTTTGCTTAAATTCAGTTATTCATTTGAAGAAATGGCTAAACTGAGAAAGTCGGAAAAGTGTCTAAAAAAGATTTAATGAGTTTTTAGTATTCTAAAATAAACTAAATCTGATATTGATATATATATATATATATATATTGATTTTGTTAGGAACTATAGTACGGGATATTGAGCATGTGTAATATTGGCCACATGTTGGTAGAGTATTATTACATGTGTGCAAATCATTGTGTGACTAACAATGCTAACAAAATCATATTTGGGAAAGGGACGCATTTATCTGTGCACCCAAGTAAGTAGCGGCAGATAGGTAAGAAGCGGTGTTATAATATCGAAAGTATATATTTTTCGTAAAATTAAACTAATATTTTTTTGTAATTTAACTTGCAGTGCTATATCCAAACGGATGTATAATTTTGCGCATAGCATAGGTATGTATATAGATTTATTGATATGGATTTGCTAGTATAAACAAGTGCTACGTTTAAATGACATGTTTTTGTGTTGAATTTAAACGCATTCTGACATCAGCAGATTCTAATAATAAACACTTGGGACTGGGACACTGGGACTAGTAATTGTAATCGTTACCATTACAGCAAATAAATCGTATTAACATGTAATCACAATGCATACAAGCAATTTAACGTTTTAAGTCTAAAAAATGTCATTGTGATTTAATGCAACTATGCTAAAAGATGTAGAATAAACAATTTTGGACTGTTCATTGGGCAATGGCATAATTGCTTAAAGCATTGCAATATATTCTAAACTAGATCCTGAGGAATCTGGATTAATAACATTGAATACAGAAACTTTTTCATGTTTAAGTTCCCTTATGTCGAACTTGTGAGCACTGTCGTGTAAATACAACTAACAGAAAGCTAATACAAATATAGTGTCCATTAGTGAACCAAGAGATTATAAAAACGAATGAAATCTTATAAAAATATTGCATTGCTATGTAACAATTACATTTCATATTATTTTAAGTTAGTGCCTTGCTCTGGAAAGACTAAACATGGACATGCAGTAGTAAAAGTGTGAATGAGTTTTTGAGATGAGGTATTAGTCTGTGGGCATAGAAACATTTGAAGTAGGGTAAGAACTTGTCATATTATTCATATTGTAAATGTACATTGAGTAAAATGACTGATTTCATTGATTTGAGGCAAATATTCTCAGATCAACATTCAAGTTATATTTGAGAATATAAGATTTTTTTGCATTTTAATGTGAAATGTATATTTGGAAAAATGGTTCAAAAGAAATGCATTGAATCACCAGAGTACTGTTTGGACTTACATAATCAAAGTTTATTGTTGCTGAATATACTTTCTAACCCATTATGTCATAATGTTATTAGCTATTTTTTGTCTGCATTAAATACATATGCTTTTTGTTTATGAAACTAATGCATTTTGAATTTCTCTCTTATATTTTACAGAAGAAAAAAAAGAGCCAAGCATTTTCAAAATTGAAGACTCGTGTCTGGCAACTGACTTCACAGACCATACAGCTGTAACATTCTTGGATAGAAATGTTACACCGGTGCGATATACAGGCAAAGATTACTACAGCAGCTTCGCCTTTCAAGCTGGAAATAACTGCTCAGAACGAGGTTATTATCACATGCATTAAAAAACAAACATTTATGGCTTAATTCCAGTATGTTGCATTATATTAATCTGTTTTATTCTACTTTCAGCTACCTGTGATAAAGGATCAGATGGCATTAATTTCGAAACAGGTATGTTTACTGTATTTTTTATTTGCACATTCATAGTTCGCACTCCCATAGATGTCCGATCGTGAGACAACTAGCTTTTTGAAAAACATTAAACACAGAAACGTGCTGGACTGAACCACAAAATCCATGATAACCCATTAGACATACTAATTGCATTTTTATTCTGCAGATGAAAAAGTCAACTACATGTCACTGGGTCTGTACTGGCTGAGAATTCTCTTCCTGAAGACGGTTGCGTTCAACGTCCTGATCACTTTCAAAGCATGGATGAGCTAACGTGAGTGAAATGTTATATCTTGTGACAATGGGTCTCATTCACTAACTGCGGGTTAACACGTTTGTGTGTAAAAACATTTTTATGCTGAATTCAAGATTTATTAATAAGTTTGCAGGATAACATTTAGAACCAACTGAAACCACACATAAAAAAAGACTCCTAGCTAACTATATAGTTTTTTACAATCATTAAACAAAACAGATGGCATACGTTCTAAAAACGGTCGATCGCATGTAGTCGAGGTCTATTTGAAAGGTATTTGATGAGTATCATCCGGGTTGTGAATGGCACACTTGGCTTTACATGAAGATTTTGCAGCACACGCTCTCAGATTTTTTTTCTACAAACATATACAGTAAGTATGCAAATATTGGTGAATGAGACCCAATGTTTCATTAGCACACTTTACAAATTATGTGCTGTTTTCATTATTTTTGTTATTTTTGAAGAATTACAATGTATTATTTGTCTTTCAGGTGTCAGAATGAAAATCCTCGTCATTTTTAATCCGCTGGATTTATCAGTGGCTTCACCGAAGACCAAACATCACATTCGAGAGCCATCGGAGCTGCACTGTTGTTAAATGATGATCAGGGGTTATGAAAGTTATGCTATAGTCCTTATGATTTTAAGAATGATTTACTATATACACATTTGAATGTCATTTACTTATGCTTTTATAATATTGGCTCAACTATTGTAGTTTAGGATACAGTAGAAGTATATAACACCGTGTAATTGTTTCTAATGTAGACATAGCTTGTTTCATTGCTCTGTATTTTAATGATTTCTACATTGTCTAAAAATAATGGATGAATTTACTTTGAAGATAGATTACATTTGAAAAATTGTCTAAATAGCTTTTGGCTTTTGCAGCATATTTTTATCCACATTATGTTGATTTTTGCTTTTTTTGACAATGGCAGGTTTTAGTAACGACTATATGTATTGTGCAGAAAATATGAAAAATAAACTGTGTAAATGACCAACTTTGAGTTTTTTTTATAAGCACAAAATCCAACCAGATGAAGATTTATAGGTATACTCCATGTTAATTAACGTTAAGTAACCATTAAATTGATTAAATGATAATCAAATGTATTACAATGAATAAGATCAGATTAAAATAAAAGGTTTCAAGTGCATTATGAATGACAATAGCTCCATCCCAAATCGTGTTCTTGTGCTCCAATTTATAGTTTTAATTGTGAGATTAGTGCGTTCACACTGAAAAGTGCACTTCAAATACCCAGATGATGCACTTAAATAACAGAAAAAAATAAAGTGTGGAAGGTTGGACACTCTGTCCCATTTTTAATTACATAGTGGAGAAGGGGCGGGGCTATCAGATTCCGATGTTGAATGACAAAACCTTGGGGAATTCATACACTACATAGTGCATAAGTACACAGTGTATACTTAAGTGTATAGTGCATCATTTGGGGTGCAACTAATGATTTAAAATTGAACTTGGAGATTAAGTATTGCTTATTGAAAATTATACTTTGTATATTTAAATCAATTGATAATATGTTCAAATGTTTAAAAATGTAATTGTATTTATCTGTTGGGGGATCAGAAGACCAGTCAACACTCTAGCCTTTGCATAGTAACTGCTGGTTACAGCATCATACACCAGCTGCCCTCGACATGAACAGAATACCAGAAGATTAAAAACTAAAGCCTTCTCTTTTCTCATCTTTTAAAAGATGACCAACTTTGATAATTGTGGTATTTACAAAACAAACAAACCTCTCAAACATGCAGACTACCATTACAGGCCGTTCAAAATAAAATGGCTGCTGAAGAGGAAATAAGGCATAGTTTAGCTTGTAATATACTGACGGGGTACATGCAAGCAGAGCTGGGTAGTAACTGATTACATGTAATCTAGAATCTGTAATCAGATTCTAAAAATGAAGGACTTGTAATTAGATTAAATTGCATTTTAAAATATTCATAATCAGGCTACAGTTACTTTTTTATTGTTTGTCTATTTACATCACACAATAGCAATAAAGGATTCATCATTTATTGATTCGCCCAAATTATTATTTTCCATCTTTTATCTTTCCTAATATAGCCTCTAACTTACATACATTCAGAAAGTCTTCAGTTCTGTAGACATTCATACAAAGAGCAACTATTTCTATTAGAACTATTTCTCAACTATTGATAAACACTAATACATTTTTATTTCAATTATCACTTAGTGGTTATTTAACCATGTATTACTATGTCTTTAGAAGGCTTTTGTCTTTCAAACATATTAAAATGCATACATTCAAGTTGCATGTAAACAAATAAAATATTACTTTTTTTTGTAAGTGTTATATTACCTGTACATTTTGATGATGTAATATTAGCTTTTAGAATATTTTTCTTTCCCTTTGTATTTGTATATCAATATAGTACAAGATTATCCTATTTAAATCAATGTGACAAACAAGTTAGATCAAAAGGGATCTAAAAGTAATTAAAAAGTAGTCTGTATCTACAATTTCTGTCATGATATTTATAATTAGTAACAGACTACACCTTTGAAGTTATCTACCCAGCTCTGCATGCAAGGAATTACTTTACTGTGTTGCCCTTTCACATGTCTTTCACTGGACTTGTTATAAAGTCACAAAAGTGAGCAGAAAATTCACTACATGTATTTATAATCACATTTCAACATTTTATATATTGAAACAAAAAGAAAACCTTACTTGTCATATGAATGTTTTATCATTAAATATTTGACATTATAGGTGCATCTCAATAAATTAGAATGTCGTGGAAAAGTTCATTTATTTCAGTAATTCAACTCAAATTGTGAAAATCATGTATTAAATAAATTCAATTAAGTCGTTGGTTATTTTAATTGCGATGATTTTGGCTCACATTTAACAAAAACCCAACAAATTAGAATATGGTGACATGCCAATCTGCTAATCAATTCAAAATACCTGCAAAGGTTTGCCTTCAAAATGGTCTTTCAGCTTGGTTCACTACGCTACACAATCATGGGGAAGACTGCTGATCTGACAGTTGTCCAGAAGACAATCATTGACACCCTTCACAAGGAGGGTAAGCCACAAACATTCATTGCCAAAGAAGCTGGCTGTTCACAGAGTGCTGTATCCAAGCATGTTAACAGAAAGTTGAATGGAAGGAAAAAGTGTGGAAGAAAAAGATGCACAACCAACCGAGAGAACCGCAGCCTTATGAGGATTGTCAAGCAAAATCGATTCAAGAATTTGGGTGAACTTCACAAGGAATGGACTGAGGCTGGGGTCAAGGCATCAAGAGCCACCACACACAGACTTGTCAAGGAATTTGGCTACAGTTGTCCTCAGAGGCGTCTTACCTGTGCTAAGAAGAAGAACTGGACTGTTGCCCAGTGGTCCAAAGTCATCTTTTCAGATGAGAGCAAGTTTTTATTTCATTTGGAAACCAAGGTCCTAGAGTCTGGAGGACGGGTGGAGAAGCTCATAGCCCAAGTTGCTTGAAGTCCAGTGTTAAGTTTCCACAGTCTGAGATGATTTGGGTTGCAATGTCATCTGCTGGTGTTGGTCCATTGAGTTATTTGAAAACCAACGTCACTGCACCCGTTCATGCTTTCTTCTGCTGACCAGCTTTTTTAAGATGCTGATTTCATTTTCCAGCAGGATTTGGCACCTGCCCACACTACCAAAAGCACCAAAAGTTGGTTAAATGACCATGGTGTTGGTGTGCTTGACTGGCCAGCAAACTCACCAGACCTGAACCCCATAGAGAATCTATTGTCGAGGAAAATGAGAAACAAGAGACCAAAAATGCAGATGAGCTGAAGGCCACTGTCAAAGAAACCTGGGCTTCCATATCACCTCAGCAGTGCCACAAACTGTTCACCTCCATGCCACGCCGAATTGAGGCAGTAATTAAAGCAAAAGTAATCCCTACCAAGTATTGAGTACATATTCAGTAAATTAACATACTTCCCAGAAGGCCAATAATCCAAAAAAATTAAAAATGTATTGGTCTTATGAAGTATTCTAATTTGTTGAGATAGTGAATTGGTGGGTTTTTGTTAAATGAGAGCCAAAATCATCACAATTAAAAGAACCAAAGACTTAAACTACTTCAGTCTGTGTGCATTGAATTTATTTAATACATACGTTTCACAATTTGAGTTGAATTAATGAAATAATTGAACTTTTCCACGACATTCTAATTTATTGAGATGCACCTGTATTTATTAGGTATCGTACAGACAAAGCCACTGAATTTTTTCTCAAATATTTATTGTGACATACATCACCTGACATATTCCCCAATCTTTGTCAGTATTTGGTTGTGACCAGTCACAAAGCATGTTGGGTAATCAACACCAATACAAAAGCTGCAATACATGTGTATGTATGTAATGTATAGGTATATTAAAATGAATGTTTATTTACCATCATGATCAGATGAATTAAATCATAGTCATTTGTATTTCAATGAATGACAATAGATCAAAATGATAGCATTATGAAAGGTAATGACTTGAAATGTGAGTATTAATGAAAAATGTAGTAGGTGTACTGAAAATAGTATTTGATTTGTGATTTTAATCTATGTATTGTTTGGTATTGAGTTAAGTCTGTATGGTAGTTTTATGTTAAGCAAACTTATTTGCGCTGTGAAACCACTGTCCACAAGTGAAGCCAAACAACTATGTTTTGAGTGGGCCAGCTGGAACTAAAACATGACAACATGCTAAATATGGTTTATCTTACTATTAAACGCACCAATAAGATAAGTCTGGTTCCAGAACTAGTTCACACTAGTGTTGACACAGCTATTGCATTTTGAGGGAACCAATGTGCACCACTGCTGCAAAGTATCTGTCCACAACCTCAGCACAAGCTCAACTTATCAGCAGAATGGTAACCACATAAAATGAATTACATAATCTCTTGAGAATCTTCAGTAAACATGTACACTAATGAGGGTTTCCTCTACTCAAAAACACATTTGACTATTAACACTAATAAAATACTACCTCATGCAGAATCATGCAAAGCATGTTGGAAACTTTCTAGGCAGTTATTAACAAAAAAATGATTAATGTAGGCCCAACAGAAAATTATTAACATTTACAACTATTTTCCAAATTTAAGAGGACTGAAATTGTGACAAAATGTTCAAGAATTGTGTTGCTTTGTCTCTTTTTAATTAGGAAAATTTAATAAAATACAAAAATCCTTTTTGAGTGCAGTTACCAGACCCAAGAACTTATATGTATTAAACAAAACATTATTTGTTTACATGGACTTGTTGTAGAAAAAATGTGTTAATTGAACAAATTTATTTTTGAGTTTAAATAGCAATAGTACACAAAATCATGCAAATGCAACAATATTTATACTTTATTCACTATACCACCTGAACAAAACACAAGACTGGTTATTGAACTGCTTCTTTATTTACATAAAAAAACGAACTTACACTAGCACTCTCTATTCAGAATAGTGCAAGTAAATAGACTACTGTATTCTATTTCAGCTTGTTTTCTTTTTATTTATTATAAAAATAATAACTTGACCTTCTAACACCGGCTCTCTCTAATCTGTTTCTGTTCTGTCTACTTTATATTCTTTTTATTTCCTTATTATAAAAACAAACAAAAACAAACCTTACTACGTGTAGGCCTGCTGTATTAGACAAACCGGGACTTTTCACAGCACTTACATATTGCTGATTTTTTATTGGTTTGATAGCTTCCATTGTCCTGATTTGTAAATCTCTTTGGATTAAAGCATCTGCTATGCATTATGATAAAATGTAAATGTATATTAACTCACACCATAGAAAGTCTGCCATTTTCCCAATTATTAACCTAAGCACATACTCCACTTACCAGCACAATGGGAACACAGAAAATATCACCCATAAAAAAATAATCTAAAGCTCCTAATACAAAAACATTAAACCCTAATAAGTCTTAAAAGATCAATATTCAAGTTCAATATTCGAGAGTACACTTTTTTCCATTTTAATTTGAAATTGTCTTTTATTTTTCTCATTTCAGTGTTATCCACTCCCAGAGCATGATAGGAACTAGCATTCCACTGTCTGTTTGCAATTAAAGCCACATAAATTATTTATGTCAAATATTCAATGTAACTCAAATGTATTAAGTAAATTGCCATTTCCTAATCTGAATGAATAAGCAGTTCATTATTCAGATACTGTTATTCTGGACTAAAGCGATGCATAAAAAGACATCAGGTTCTTGGCTTCTAGCCAGTCTTTTTGCTACTATGAATGCTGCTGCACAACATAATGATAATGTTGCATGGCATTGCAACACATTTGCAACATGGTCACACCGTGCAAGCTGCTAAGTAGCGCATTAAACCAGACCAGCACTATTAAAGATCACCCTTGTTACTCTTCTAGAGCTCTTTAATACATATTTTGCAAATATTAGGGGTGAACAGCCTCCATCTTAGTATTGGTGCAACAGAGAGCCAAGTATCTCTGTCTCAAGCATGCTCCAATTTACACAAATGACTTTGCATCTTTGCAGACATGATCACTGGTTACTAGTTTCAGAAGCTCGCCAAACCACATGCTGAGAGGAAGCAAGCTGCCTGGAGTCAACAATGTTTTTGACTCAGAGAAAAAAGGTTCAAAAGCTGTCACTGGGTTAGTTCCTTTTCAAAAGTACCTTCTTATTACCCCTTAATGATTCATACTCAAAGGTATTTTTAAGAAAGATACTGCCTTAGAGACAGCTTAATTATTACCAGTAAGGCCTAACAATAGCTTGCTTGTACTCTCTGAAAAGTGGTCTAGTTCCATGCTAACGTTCAGCCACTTTCTTATTTTGGTTAAACCCTAGTTCATGACACTCACAATGAAAACACAGATCTGACCTCTACACGTGTCTAGGATCGGAAGAAGTGAAAACCACACACCCTGGCCACCTGACACCTTCATTGTGTCTTCCTCCAAGTCATAACTGATATACTTTTAACAAAGACACTTTTTACCTTGTCTTTTTTCATATATTCGTCTAAGAACTTTTGCTGACTGTTTAGTCGTGTGATATGTAATATTTTAATTTATAAATGTGTTGAGTGTTCAGGATTGAGATACAGTACTCAGTAAGGGAAAACATAAACGACCTCTTGCTGAAGTACTCTACCTGCACTTGGCCTGAACTGAACTCTACATATGGATCTTAAATTGCATCTCAGTAACCTTACATTTACAACATGCCTGGAATTTTATTTGTATTTAAAGCACTTTTGGTTATTTTAAATTTTCCAAAAACAGTACTTTTTAAAAGATTTTAGCATATATTCACATGAGATAAACAGTCATCATTTCAGCAGTCAAATAAAAGCGGTTTTATTTTACATTGAGTGGTGTTCTATATGGAACTTTTATCTCAGTTACCGTCAATTCAGACACTAATTTGGATGAATTTCTCTTTTGATTCACTTCAGCTCAGTCCATTCGTCTAATCAGTGCCCTGATCCACTCATGTACTCAGTCTGGGATGAACTTATAGATCTTGATTTGTCAAAATGAAAGTATTTTAAGAAGCATTTGAAAGCTTTTGCTTGTGGAACAAATCAACTAGGTCCGTCTGCAGTGACAATAAAATCTGTGACAATTTTATATAAGATGAATGTCTGTCAATAGCATCTCAAAACATGCTTCAGACTAAATTATATCTAAATATATAATATATAAATATATAAAATATAAAATATTTTGTGTTAAACAAAAACAAAGACGGTGTGTGTAAAACAATAGAAATGCACATTTGAACAGTCTGTCTTATCTTCCTTTAAACTTTGACCTTGTAAGTGCATTTTGGTTTTAACATTTCTAACACTTACAATTAAATGGAGGGATAAACATTATTTTAGTTTTGCTTTAATAATACAAAATATTAGACAGGTAGGAACATAAAAAGTATCTATGGAGTTATGATAATATGTTGTTGTGGAGAGACCACAGACAGTGTAAAAAGCAAGGCAGAGAATGCTTTCTTTGCCGTCTTAGGTTTGATGGAGCAAGAAATCAGATTCTTAAACTCATCTTGTTTACTAATTCTGTTTGATACCTGAGTTTGTCTGTTAGACTAAAAACAAAACTGTTGAACCAAATAAAAATGTGCTAAACGATTGTAAGGCAGTCTCTTCAAAAGCTGTATGAATAATCTATCATAAAGGCTGGGTAATAACATTGTTTCTGACTCAAATCAAGCTGTATAGTGAATTTGTATTTTTACCATCTAATCGATGCTGCAAGGTCCCAAGATTTAATTGAGTGAGACTGAGTCTCTTTTGTGTATCAAGCTGTTTTAGAAACGCCACTAACAGCAATCATGTCCCCACCCCCACCCCCACCCCGTGTGGGCTATTGTGAAATGTTGTATTTTGTTTTGATCAATGTGGTAATAATTGTGAACAAACATGCGACATACAAGAAAAAGTAAAAACTCAAAGTTTATGCGATAGTAAGTTGCTCCCACTTAATATTGTGGCCCTAATACCTGTGTACTTTCATAGTGACTAGATGTGTACGTAGTATGTAATCCCAGTGTAAGTACACATTGGGACATAGTATCTACAGCTGTAATAGGGGTAGGTTTAGGGATATGTAAAGTGGAAGGAATTGGATCTCGAGTTGGTGGAGTTAGTGCACCACTGTAATACAAGTGTACTTACATTGTAACTCCTCAGGAACTGTCCACTTAACATAAAGTGTAACATTCTGGACACCAACCACAATTTATATGTAAAGCCTTACTGGCCGCTGCTGTGTAACATCAGATTAATTACACGGTAAATCCATAGGAATTTTTTACTTAATATAACATGTAACATTTTCTTTACCAAAAAGTGCTGTTAGTCCTGTTACTCATTTGTACTTACACATACCATTCAGTGGGTTGTTACATATATGTAGTTACACAAACATTAGAGCTAGATACTATGTACCAATATGTTCTTACACTCTGGTTACGTACTACGCACACATCTATTTACTATGTAAGTACATTAGGTATTAGGGTCACTTAATATAATGTGGGACCCGTTAAATACATTTCCGACTCTTTTTAAAAAAGGTGTAAAAATGATCTCAAATCATTTTATTTTGTTTTATAAAATGTTTTTTATTCTTGAATGTTTGAAATGTTTTTCATTACAGAGAAGTCAAGTGACATGTTTGGTACCATATTTTCTAAATGACCCAGTTATGGCTCACAGTGAATATAGTGCACTTACACGATAGCACTGATGTCGAAAGGTGGCTTTAGGTCGCTTCAAGGGTCCCTTCACATGGGACTCGAGGTGGGGTCTCCCCTGCTTGGCCACATGATGATGATTCTATGCAGGAGACCTGTTGTGATAAATATGGACAGAATGCATTGCCATACTAAACATATACAATTTTAGGCAAAAAGGGGTTTAAAAATAAAGAAAATACATACATACATAAACTATATAAAAAGCATTTCTTATATGCACACAAACAATAACATGCATATATATTTTATTTATGTATTTTATCTGTTTATTTATTTTAGCATTGAAGAGATGTTCCCCGTCAGGCTGAATGATATATGATGTGAAGGTTTGTATTATAATTTTCTCGATTAGACTATTGTTTATTCTTTTCATTATAACAGTAAATCATTAAATAAGATAGTGTGTTCAATTTTGTCTCAATTTGCATGTTTCCATGACACAGGCCCGGCAGCATGTCAGTGAGAGAAGTTGACTTGCTGTATGTGATCTGATGGCCGACGGAGCAGATGGTTATTATGCTGAACACCCGGACTGATGCCTCATACACAAACCTGTCATTCACAGGTCACTCGCTCACATTTCTCACTCGCATGCGTGTGCTTTCTCACACAGCTATGGTACTTTTGAGTCTATGTGTGTGTTTGTCTTAACGGGTAAATGTTTCATAATCAAAATAGAAACAAATGCCCAGTGACAATATCATATTTTTATTTTTTTATTTAGTGATACAAATTAAACAACATTAACTAGGTTATCCTGCCCTTTTGATCTTTTGACCTATTTTTGACAGGTTCATTCGAGTTAAGGCTGAGTAGGGAGATTTTTTTGTTTTAAAATATAATTTTTATATGAATATTACATTCAGATTGAAAGTGATATTTAATTTTGTAGGATTGTTTCATTTTGGACATACAACCTTGTGTCTTGCATATTTGTGAACAAAACTTTAAGCACAAAATGTAAAATAGAATAGCATGCAACATGGGAAAATTATCTAAATGTATTATTTCCATAGCTTGAATAGTGTTAACATTTATAAACACTGTATACAGAATGCAAAAGTACAATATAAAGTTAAAAATATGAAAACGTTAAAGTCATCACAACATTTGGAGTCTTCTGAAATGCACAAGTAAATCAGTTATGTACATCCAACCATGTATGCTAAACAAATTTTGGCTACACTTTATTTTAATTGTTGTGTAATTATACGTTTAAGCACTGAGTAATATTGATTAACTGATTGTTCTTACTATATGGTTAGGATCAGGATTAGGGTTTGTCTTAGGGTGATTTGCATGTAATTATACATCATTTATTGTCATTATAATAGTAAGTACATGTAAGATCTGTAACAAGGACACCTTAAAATAAAGTGTTACTCTTTTTTTTTTAAGCAACATCTGTAAATAACGGGCAAAAGACATACACGCCCAAATGTCTAAACTTGTCCACATCATCCGGGAAGTGTGTTGTGTTTTCCATGGTTTAAAACCAGAGCTGTGTGAAGCGGAAAACCGAGCTCTCGAGACAGAGCAGCTGTCAGATCTAAGTCTGTAAACCCACACAGACATAAAGCCCACATCCACAGCACCTGTTTTCCACGCAAACAAAATCACTCACACTTCCTGTTGATGTTTTTCTGTGTCATCTTCATTAAAGGATTACAAAATATTACAATTTGAATTTAAATATATCATCATCTTATCATCTAGCAATGGAAGGTATGAGATGAGAATGCAGTTGATTTATAGAATATAGGTTGGTAAAGCCTGTTTATTAATCTCATGTTATGTTTTGTTTATCTGCATTGTATAGCAGTCTGAAAGATGTCCTGCCTTTTTTTTAATTAATGACAATAAAAATGTTATTAATGTAGCATGCTAAGTAATGTCAAATGTGCTTTTTTTCCAACAATTAAGTTCCATTATTCTGTTGTCATTCTGTTTTATAAGGTCTATCTCTATAGTATGCAGAGAGGTGAGCACTATAGCCGTGTGACCTTAAATACAGTACATGAGGTCAGGATGACCTCATTACACCTTTTGCAAAAATAAAAAGCATTCATGGTGATGAAAGACATTTTAGGGGCAGGACAATGATGATTCGGAAGCAGTGGTTGTAAAGTACCACTTTTGATGAAGTGACACAACGTCACAACAATTTTTACAGTTTTGAGCAAATTGATATCTATTTACAGTAAATGCAAGCTTTAGTCAAGATAAATAATACTGCTGTAAGGCCCTTGACTGGCATTTATTCAGATCTGGGGAAGGACCCTTATGAAACACATACTACATGCACTAATATGAAAATTAAAAGAAACCAGTTGTGAACAATTGTGAAACAAAATTGACCTGTACACTGCAGTTTTTATGTGATGGGTTTCGATGTTAGCAATGTGTCATTTATCAGGAATTTGCCAGTAATTTAACGTTTTTGCACAAACAACTACAACAGCACCACTAACTAGCAGACTACTATAGATATAAATCAAAACAGTCATAAATCATATTTTTGTATTATTTATCACAACAATTTAACGATTTTTCAGTGTTAATATTACAAAATGTACATTGTTCATGGGAAATATAAAACACACAGAACTATGTCATTAACTAGGTCATTAGCTAAGTTATTTTGCTCTTTTGACCTTTTTTTAAGCTATTTTTGACAGGTCTGTCTAAATTAAGACTGGGCAAATGGTTTTGTATGTTTAAAAAACAAAACTATATTTATATTAATATCTAACTCTAATTGAAAATGATGTTTAATTCTTAATCTTAAGTTGCATACATACATGTCTGTGTGTATGTGTATGTGTTCTTTTTCATGGTGCAGTAGTAATGTGAGAAGCCAGGCTAGAAATCATGTATAAATAAAAGTGCTAAACAGCATATTTATAGTTCTTTTAAAAGACACCTAAACGCCCTTAAGATACTTCTGGCATTATTTTGAAAGAAGGTAAGTGGGACTATGAAGGATTTGTATTATTATTTTTTTTGCAATATTATATTATTGCATAGTGAGTGGTAGGCCTACTGTTTCCTTTTACATGCATTTACAATGGGGTTTAAAAGTTGAAAACAGCACAACATGAAACTATGAAAAGTATTCTACAGAAGGTGGATTCCAGCAACCCGAATGATATAAGCGAAAAGATGTGAAAAAAGAACAAAAATACAATTGGTGAACAACCACATGGAAAAATATCACACTCTTTTTCCAAAACTTACAGAGAGACCCAAATAATTTCTTGCATTCTGATACTATCTACCCCTAACTGTTGTAAAACATCAGAAAAAACTGACAGTTTTGAATATGCATTTCAAAAAGTTATAGTTTATTCTTAGATGTGTCTTCAGGTGTTTTGAACTGAATGCATCTAGAAACTTATTGCACTATAAAATGCATGAAATGTATGATGAAATGTATAAATGTCATTGCATAAAGCTTTTTTTAAATGACTGCAATGAACTGTTTAAAACTGCAGCAGTTGATATAATGTTGTGTTCATTCTGTAGTTCACATCATGAATATTTATACTACATGCACAAACATATTTTTTTAATGAAGATGGTGCTGTAATGCAAGAACCCAAGCTATAAATTATATAGAAATAAAATGAATTAAAAAACATATCATCATAATTATAGTTAAGCTAACCCCTGGCATCATTTTGAAAGTAGGTAAGTAGGATGATTTGAATCAATGAGGTTAGTGTATTATTTTCCACAGGAAGTGGGCGCTGTGCAGAAATAAGACATAATGCCTAACTTCCTGCCTACGTCACATGCGTCTGTGGTTGTTTCTTCTGTGAGGCAAGCAAGACAGGATGTGTGTGTTTGCGCATGTGTGTGTGGGTGGGTGGGCGGGTGACAGAAATGAGGACAGGAAGACTGATGCATGCACATTTTGCACATTTTGCACATTTTGCAGCTTGCAGAGAAGGAGAAATGTAGCACATGCACGACTTTGGTCTATAATATGAACCTTATAATCTGTCACCATGTAGGCCTAGTTCACCTACAATAATTTCATTAAAATGCACGCTTCCTTTTTCATTAGGGTTTTTAAACTGTTGTATCTACTGAATATATTCAAAGTACTTTCCGTAAACATGAATAATTCTGAAACAGAGGGTGTGATTAGTCATAAAAGTACATCGAATGTACTTCACATATAAAAGACACTGCATAACAGAAAGAGTGATTTATCGTTTCTGTGAATGATTTTTTCCAATGCTTAACTTATATGCTTTGCTTGAAAGTATGAATCATTATAAACATTGTGCTCATTTTAGATAAATAAGTACCAGTATAAGACACACACACGTAGAAGTGTGAATAAAAAACTAATTGTGTTACAGTTTTAAATTAATTATTTATTTATTCCCATTTTGCATTGCATTTCACATTCTATTTTTTTTTACAAAAATAAGTCTTTATTTTAAAGATATCCTCTTGTTTGTACTTATTTGAATCATTAGCATGTAATATATGCATCAGCATTTCATGATATGCCGTATGTGCATGCGCATTCATGTGCAAAACACATTCATAAAGCCTTGTACAGATCACCAGACCTCTAAACTGCCATCAGGCGTCAGTGGTTTGGACTAATTCCTCAGCAAATCTGCAGGACTCCTGATGTGAAGACAGTGCCAGAAGTGTCCAACAGAGGGCCTACAGCAAGAGAATCCTCCTAATCAAAACTAAGTACCTACTGCCACCTATTGTCCTTATAGCAATCTGCAGTTCTGTGCTTAAAACTACATGTAGTGCTTGATAATGAACACTAGATCACGCCCTTGTACCATGAATCACTCATGAGAGTTAACGTCGATTTGCTTGGACTCACAATTGATATTGGCATTGTGTGAAAATACTTCATGTTCTCATTTATTATTACAGTTATTTATTATAGCACAATTTATTGATTGTAATATACAATGGTTTGCTACTTTTTATGATTAGTAGTGTTTATATCGCCCTACATATAACCAAATCCTTTTGTTCTTTCATTTTCGAGTCACATAGCCTACTAAAAACACTCTGTTGGTTTTTATATAGCTTTAACAGTGCCTATAACACCACTTTCATGCAGTGTTATTTTTTGCATTTTTATTTATATCTTACATACGTAGGTTATGTATGTGTGTAGCCTATGTGTGTATACAAACAAACATGTATGGGCCTATATTAGGGTACAGTATCTCTTAGAATAATAACACACACACACACATACACAAGTACACACGCACTTGTTTGAATAATTAGAAAATGTGAATACATTTTCATATATCTTTTTTTAGAATAACAGTTTTTAATTTCAGACTTTCACATTTGAATTTACATAAATTACATATTTTTACCTGTTATTTTGTATTTTTATCTATAACTTACTTGTATGTCTGTATACACTATATATTTATTTACGTGTTTCTTTTATTTATTTTTTATTTATCTTTATTTAAAATATCATTATGTTGTTATATTAGCCTATTATTCACTACCGTTTTTGGTTGTTGTTGTTGTTTTGGTTCAGAGTTGCTGTTTATTTGTGCAGAATAAGTACATATATATGTCATCAATCATTCTATCATTCTTCAATCATTCTATATCCATAATTGTATGGTGTGACCTGCTTAGTTGGAGAAAATATATATATACACACAGTGCACAAACACACATTTAAATGTATTAATTTTTCAGTTTTTTTTTAGAATAGCAGTTTTTCATTTATGGGTAAAATAAGGTCTGTTACCATCACTAAAGTGACTTTCACACTTTGTTCTGCAACATACATGACACACTTATACATAAAATATTAATTTTACAACAAATTTTAAAAATTAAGTTACTAAGAAGTTAATAAAAGCACTCCAAATATCACAAGAATATGAGTTTGTGGGCTTGATGAATCAGATGTGTCTTTTCTTGCTAGCATCTTCATATAAAACCGAACTGCAGTGATAGATCTATATGTGAAGCATACATATATGTGTGTATTACATCTATGAGTGAATTTGATGCAGGCAGCTGGGCTAAAAGCCAGTGGAGGGAGACAGCGAGAGCTGCAACAAAATTCAGGGGAAAAAATTATAATTTAGCTAAATATTGTAGATCAAAAATGTGAAATCCTTGACAGAAAGATCTGTTGATTAACTGTGCCGAAGGCAGCAGACAGATTTAGTAGATTGAGAGCAGACCGATGACTGAGGGTCTATATGACAAGATCCTGAATGTATGCATTTATCTCACAAAAGGAACAATTATTATATTCATATATATTTTATTTATATATTAATATTTATATGTTATTTGAACTAATATATTTAAAAACTGAACTCATTCACTTTGCTTTAACAAATTCAGAGAAACACAGAGAAATCACATTGGAAAATACCATGCGTTTTGATAATATCACACAAGTTAAATTCAATTTGTTCTTTTGTTGTGGCCAGGTGAAGTAACCAAAACATTATTTGACCCTTATAGAAAATAGTCAAACATTACACAAAAATAATAACTGTGTACTGTAATAATTACACTCAATCAATTTAGCAAAAAAACAAACAATTACTGCATTATATAAAAATAACAATATGAAATGAATGTGATTCATTCATGATGAAATGAATGAATCAGGCGTTTATTTCAGTGACTGAGCTCGAGATGTCTGTGATGAGGGTTGGTGATGATCAGGAGCAATGAACATTTAAACAGACTTTCATCAGCATTTCTTGTAGTACTTTCAAATGTCATCTGTAAGATTAGAGGGGAATCCCCCCCCCCCTTCTGTTTTCCCCCAAATAACCATAAGATAATGTCAAGATGCATTTTTTCACCATGAAGCTTACACTGATGATGTACTGAAGAGAAAATGGATTTCACAGTAAATGATCAAATTTTCAGCAGTAAGAAAAAAAGTTTTAAAAGCTGTTTTGAAGAACATCACAGTTATACATGATATAAAAACATCAGGGCCTATAGATAGGGAGTACGTGTTATTTAATAAAAATATAATTATATTTTCAGAATGACAATTTTCTTCTCAAACATAGTCAGTGGGGTAAAACGCCCCCAGAGGGCAATGGGCAATGCTGTAGTTATTCTGTTCTGAACATTAAATCCTTTGTTTTTTCCATCAAATGTATTCTAAATAGTTGGTTGACTAAAAATATTTGGACTTTATATTTAAAAATGACCTCAAGTTAGCATCAGGTAGCTAGTTCGCCAGTTAGCTTCAGCAAACTTTTTTTTTTTAAATAGGCTATTATAATTTTTTTATTCCTAATTATTGATTATATTGTTTTTTCATTTTAAGCTAAAGCTGCCTGTACTCTGATTTTGCTGTAAAGGTTTGAAGCAAATTGCTTTGTCAGACTGGGGGGCATCTTACCCCACCCATGGGGGCGTTTTGCCTCATAGGTGGGGTAAAACACCCCCTTAGCACAAATGTAATTTTTGTAAAAAAAATTATAACATGAAAACTCATTTTTCATGTTATAAAACTGGACATTTTTCATATTTGGTGTATTATATCATTATCACTAAAACAATAATAACTTTTCCAAACACATTTAACATTTGTATCACAGAAAAAAAACTTGCACAATCCTTAAGGGGGGCGTTTTCCCCCACTCTACCCCACATTTTGTTTGTTTGTTCTTATAAATGGATGATCAACTCTATTTTAAAGTCATAAGTCACTGTGAGCGTTTCAAACGACATGCATGAGATAAATGCATTTAGGTCCACAGTAATGAATTTTGCACATCAGCAAATATTTCAACTACACTATATCATTAAACACATTGGGACCAGTTAGATTTTTATGTTTTCATTTTTATTTATTAATTTTAAAGGAATTAATACTTTTATCCAGCAAGGATTCATTAAATTGATCATAATCAAATGACATTTATAATCTAAATAAAAGGTTTCTATTTCAAATAAATGCAGTTCTTTTGAAGTTTCTATTTACCAAATAATCCTGAAAAATCACGGTTCCCACAAAAATATTCATCAGCGCAACTGTTTTCAACATTGATGATAATCAGAAAAGTTTTCAGCAAACCAGCATATTAAAATGATTTATGAATTTCGTCTTGTTTTTATGTTTCACCAAAGCCTCATTTATTTAATCAAAAATACATTAACATTTTTGAAATATTATTACAACATTCCCACATTTCTGTTAAAAGAACATAATATAAAATGTGTTTATTGGCAATTTGAGAAATAACCTTGCACCAAAGCCTTCTGAACGCCAGGTGGTGCTGTTGCTTTAAACATTCAGCTTCAACAGAGACGATCTGATCTCAGTGTCATCTAAAGCGTTTGGATCCTGTCAACCGGAGCTGATCATGTCAGCTTTGCTGTCGGCGCCTGGAAGACGCTACACGCTCTCCACAGCTGTAGGTTCATTTATCAAATGCGTGTAATCACGTCAACTTCAATTAAGTTAAATTAGTTGTTAGTGAAATAAATTGTCTTGCCATACTTGACAAGTGTTCACCTCTTAAACGCAATGCACAATGTCTCTTTATGCACAGCGTAGTTCATATGAGCAACAAGAGGGAAGAAGAACAACATGGAATTTTCATGGAAGTTTATGGAGAGCAGGATAACTGGAAATGGGCCAGAGGTGTTTGGGATTTGACCTGAATATACCCACTGAAGAAAATGGCGTTTATCCTGGAGAAAAGGTAAGCTGACTGGGTTTCTGAAATATAAACTGGGGACAATTCCTTGTTCAGTGGTCAATATATTAGTGATATCTCACTTGTTATTATCTATTAATCAAATGTTGTATTTATTATTAATATTTTATTTGGATGCCATGTACTAATATTAGAAGCAAAAAGAACAAAGCAGCATTAAGCTATCACAAAAAATATGGTTTCACAAAAGCACATTACAAAAATAAAATGAACTATGATATAAATAAAACCATTTAACAAATATTTCTAACGTTTTCTAATTGTAAATGTTTTCATTTTCAAGTGTGAATGTGTATTTTCTCTACTGTATACAATACTCTCATGACTTCTTTTTCTAAAGTTATTTTATGTTTGTGCTTTAGAAAGTGTATCTTTAGTATCCTGAATGTAGGCTTATTATTTTGCATTGTAGGCCCACTTTAAAAATAAATTATATATGCTTTCTGCAAGTGTGTAATTGTTGAAAGTATAATTGATTAAATTGTTTGTTTGTATTTTCTTAATATTTCACCCCTGTGGTATTATTATATGTGTTTGGGAATGAACTTTCCAGGAAGTATTCTGGAACTGTTTACATACAAAATCCTGCATATAGTACAAACATTATTACTTTCATTTATGTGGCTACTCTGAAACCAGTAACGTTGTCTCTTTTGGTAATTGATTGTAATATTCTGCTCTCATTCAGGTTAAATTCTTCCTTGCTGAAGTAATCCATTAGCTTTAAGCACCTTCTAGTGAAATTATTCCCTACACGGTTGCCCTGCTAACCAGCGGTTTTTGCAGTGTGTTTGTGTGGTGTTTTGTATGTGGTGTAAAATGGAGATTCCCAGAGACAGGACACCAAAAACTGGGACTGTCCCTGAAAACCAAGATCCATGGCCCATCAGCCAGAGGATGCTCATCCTGTGGTCTGTGTGGGTTCTGCATAGTGCTAAATGCACACTTTGTGGTTAGTTAAAACCTCAGTTTTCTTTTAAGAAAGACTAGGGGTGCAAGCTTTTCTCTCCCGCCAAAATGGTGGATGTTTGGTGCACTCATTGTAGCTGCTGTCAGATATAGGCTATTGGTTGCAGGACTTTCCAGAGTGTGAATATTTGAAGATGTTGTTGTTGTTGTTGGGATTGTGGTTGAATTGTTGTTCTCATTCATCCATGAAACGCTTCTTCCATGCTGAAGACCCCATCTGGACACCAAAGTAGTGCAGCTTGGAAATCGCACACTTACAGACACTGCCAAGACTGAAAACAGCATTACAAAATAAATAGAGCAGTTCACATATCACGTAGAAATACGTTTACATTTCAAATGCACAGTCACTCTGGAATGTTACATACAGTAAGGGTTTTTGTACAGTGTACATGTGTTTCCTGTTACTGTGGGCCTCAAGGCACAGTAATACATAGCGGAGTCCGTAACTGCTGTAGAGGAGATTTCCAGATGAACACGTTTCTGTACTTTATCACGTTTGACTGACAGATGTGGGTAAGGTGGATTGGCTTCTGTCACATATCCAGAAGCCTCATCAGTCATTATTAGAAACTCTGGTCTTGATCCAGGTTTTTGTTGGTACCAGTACAAACTGTCTATTGAGCCTTCATAGGAGCATGACAGTGTAATGTTTGTATCCTCCTTTAACACTGTGTGTTGTTTTGTCTGGTCTGATTCCATACCCAGTAATTTCGCCTGTTAAGATATACATATTTAGCACATAGTATTAAAATAAAAAAACAGGAAGTATATTTCATTTTACTCTAAAACAACAACAAATTAAAGCTAATTTCTTACCACAGTGATTGAAAAGTATGAACAGACAGAGCAACAACATCGCTTTAGTGAAGATTTCTCAAGATCACTGAAAGTCTTCTTCTGTCTTCGGAGGTATTGTGCCGTTCTTTAGTTTGCAGTGACTTTCTCCTCAGCTAGCTCCACCCACTTGTTCTCATATGTATACTTTCACAGCTTTACATATACTTCAGAGGTTCACCACGTTCTTCCTTTATGCATAGTTTGGTACAAAGCTTCTCCATTTGATATTCTGGATACGGTGTATCAAGTATGTAATTTGGTATGCTGGGAATTGGAATGCCGAAAAGTCACTTCTTGGTAAAGTTTGCATCTGCTGAGAATACAGCATTTTCTGTATCTAGAAGAAACATGATGTGTCTTGTATTTAAACAGGGTTTGGAACTCACTGAAACTGTGTAATCTTTCTGTTATATTTTTATAACAACTTCAGAGCTGGTAACTTGCTTTATTATAAGAATATTTTTTTCTTAAAATAATCTAGTTTAAGTACTTTTGCTACAAATTATTATTACTGTAAATTGTTCATAAATTCTTTCTAATGGTTACATAAATCGTTTTTAAAATGAGGATCTTGTTTTTCATTTAATTTAACTTCTTTCTGTTTTTGTACAGTGTAGTTGTGTTTCCTGTCACTGTGGGCTCCAGGGCACAGTAGTACACGGCAGAGTCTTTCACTTCTGTAGAAGAGATGGTCAGAGTCATGTTTTTGGCTGCTTTATCAGCTGCAGCGGTCAGACGGAGCTCTGATTTGGGGTTGGTCTCAAAGAACATAATGAGGTGCTCAGGTTTGGATCCGGGATACTGACGATACCACTGTAAATTGCGAACAGTTTCAGTGTAGCTGCAGATCAGTGTAACATCTTTTCCTTCTAAAACATGCTTCTGTGTGAAGACTGGTTTTATGACATCTTCACCAGCAGTCTCTGTTTAAAACAAACAATGTTTTAATTAATAATTTCTAATGGACTAATTCAGATTGTCAACAGTATAAATAGCAGAAAACATGAATTTCCACAATAATTGTTATGAATCACTCACCTTTATGAGAGAGAGAATATAATGAATGTGAGGAGCAACATCTGCACTAATGAAAGACGATGACTTTGAGAGTCGAGAGCTAAACTGAGATGGAACCCTTTGAGCTCTTCTGCTGAAGTTGACAGAACATTTAGCTCCTCCCACACAGTGCCTACTCGCTCATCTCAATGAAGTACGGTCCAGTATATGAATAAACTGTAATCTACAAGCTAAAATTGCATTTTGTTACTCTGATTTATGATATACAAAAATCGCGGTGGAACTGTAACAGATGTCAAATGATTCAAGCATTAAGTTGCTTTTCATATCATTAAAAGGCAGTCTGGCTATTTAAGGGAATCAGGGCACTCTACACCTGTACATGCATTTAAAATGTATTCCAACGTTTAGCAGTTGAGTGTGCATCATCATCTTCTGTAAATATACTTCTCACTCTGTTTTTGTACAGTGTAGTTGTGTTTCCTGTCACTGTGGGCTGCAGGGCACAGTAGTACACGGCAGAGTCTTTCACTTCTGTAGAAGAGATGGTCAGAGTCATATTTTTGGCTGCTTTATCAGCTGCAGCAGTCAGACGGAGCTCTGATTTGGGGATGGTCTCAAAGAACATAATGAGGTGCTCAGGTTTGGATCCGGGATACTGACGATACCACTGTAAATTGTTGACACTGACAGTGTATTTGCAGATCAGTGTAACATCTTTTTCTTCCAAAACCTGTTTCTGTGTGAAGACAGGTTTTATGACATCTTCACCAGCAGTCTCTGTTTGAAACAAACAATGTTTTAATAAATTATTTATAATGGACTAATTCAGATTTTCAAAAGTATAAGAAGCAGAAAAAAAGCATTTCCACAATAATTGTTATTAATCACTCACCTTTTAGTAGAGAAAATATAATGAATATGAGGAGCAACATCTGCACTAATGAAATACAATAGCTTTGAGAGTCAAGAACAGTTCTCTCTCTGAGTATGACTGACTCAGTGTAAGTCTTCTGTGTTTTTAAACAACTCAACTGAGACTGAACTAGGAGAGTTCCTGGAGCTCCACCTTCTGGAGAATGCATGTGAAATTACCTTTTGCAACAAAATCTTGTAGTTTAAGCAGGGCCGCTTTAAGACTGCACTGGGACCCAGGGCTATGACTTACTGCAGGGCCCCCATCACAATAATGATATATATATATATATATATACACAGTGGTGTGAAAAAGTGTTGGCCCTCTTCCTGATTTTTGTTTTTGCATGTTTGTCACACTTTAATGTTTCAGATTAAACTAATTTAAATATTAATCAAAGATAACACAAGTAAACACAACATGCAGTTTTTGAATGAAGTTTTTTATTATGAAGGGAAAACAAAATCTCAATAGGATCTCAATCCCCATCTCAATAGGATTCAGGTCAGGACTTTGACTAGGCCACTCCAAAGTCTTCATTTTGTTTTTCTTCAGCCATTCAGAGGTGGATTTGCTGGTGTGTTTTGGATCATTGTCCTGCTGCAGAACCCAAGTTCAGATGGCCGGACATTGTCCTTCAGGATTTTTTGGTAGACAGCAGAATTCATTGTTCCATTTATCACAGCAAGTCTTCCAGATCCTGAAGCAGCAAAACAGCCCCAGACCATCACACTACCACCACCATATTTTACTGTTGGTATGATGTTCTTTTTCTGAAATGCTGTGTTACTTTTACGCCAGATGTAATGGGACACACACCTTCCAAAAATGTCAACTTTTGTCTCGTCAGTCGACAGAGTATTTTTCCAAAAGTCTTGGGGATCATCAAGATTTTTAGTATCATCATTTTGAATAACATCAAAGCTGGTAACTTGCTTTATTATAAGAATTATTTTTTATTCAAATAATCTAGTTTAGGTACTTTTGCTCCAGAGTTGTATTATTGTATACATGTTCATACATTCTTTCTAATGGTTACATAATTAGTTTAGGATTTAAAAATTAGGATTTTTTTTTTCATCTTTCATTTAATTAAATTTCTCATGTTTTTGTACAGTGTAGTTGTGTTTCCTGTCACTGTGGGCTCCAGGGCACAGTAGTACACGGCAGAGTCTTTCACTTCTGTAGAAGAGATGGTCAGAGTCATGTTTTTGGCTGCTTTATCAGCCGCAGCGGTCAGACGGAGAGCAGGCACTGATTTAGGGATGGTCTCAAAGAACATAATGAGGTGCTCAGGTTTGGATCCGGGATACTGACGATACCATTGTAAACTCTGAACATTTCCAGTGTAGCTGCAGATCAGTGTAACATCTTTTCCTTCTAAAACATGCTTCTGTGTGATGACAGGTTTTATAATATCTTCACCAGCAGTCTCTGTTTAAAACAAACAATGTTTTAATTAATAATTTCTAATGGACTAATTCAGATTTTGAACAGTATAAATAGCAGAAAAAAAGCATTTCCACAATAATTGTTATTAATCACTCACCTTTTAGTAGAGAAAATATAATGAATATGAGGAGCAACATCTACGCTAATGAAAGACAATGACTTTGAGAGTCAAGAACAGTTCTCTCTCTGAGTATGACTGACTCAATGTAAGTCTGCTCTCTGTTTTTAAACAACTGAACTCAGACTGAACTAGGAGAGTTCCTGGAGCTCCACCTTCTGGCAGAATGCATGTGAAATCACCTTTTGTTACAAAATCTTGTAGTTTAAGCAGGGCCACATTAAGACTGCACTGGGACCCAGGGCTATGACTTACTGCAGGGCCCCCATCACAATAATGATATATATATATATACATACACAGTGGTGTGAAAAAGTGTTGGCCCTCTTCCTGATTTATTTTTTGTGCATGTTTGTCACACTTTAATGTTTCAGATTAAACTAATTTAAATATTAATCAAAGATAACACAAGTAAACACAACATGCAGTTTTTGAATTAAGTTTTTTATTATGAAGGGAAAACAAAATCTCAATAGGATCTCAATCCCCATCTCAATAGGTTTCAGGTCAGGACTTTGACTAGGTCACTCCAAAGTCTTCATTTTGTTTTTCTTCAGCCATTCAGAGGTGGATTTGCTGGTGTGTTTTGGATCATTGTCCTGCTGCAGAACCCAAGTTCAGATGGCTGGACATTGTCCTTCAGGATTTTTTGGTAGACAGCAGAATTCATGGTTCCATTTATCACAGCAAGTCTTCCAGGTTCTGAAGCAGCAAAACAGCCTAAGACCATCACACTACCACCACCATATTTTACTGTTGGTATGATGTTCTTTTTCTGAAATGCTGTGTTACTTTTACGCCAGATGTAATGGGACACACACCTTCCAAAAATGTCAACTTTTGTCTCGTCAGTCGACAGAGTATTTTCCCAAAAGTCTTGGGGATCATCAAGATTTTATAACAACATCAAAGCTGGTAACTTGCTTTATTATAAGAGAATTTTTTTATTCAAATAATCTAGTTAAGGTACTTTTGCTCCAGAGTTGTATTATTGTATACATGTTCATACATTCTTTCTAATGGTTACATAATTAGTTTAGGATTTAAAAATTAGGATTTTTTTTCATCTTTCATTTAATTAAATTTCTCATGTTTTTGTACAGTGTAGTTGTGTTTCCTGTCACTGTGGGCTGCAGGGCACAGTAGTACACGGCAGAGTCTTTCACTTCTGTAGAAGAGATGGTCAGAGTCATGTTTTTGGCTGCTTTATCAGCTGCAGCGGTCAGACGGAGAGCAGGCACTGATTTAGGGATGGTCTCAAAGAACATAATGAGGTGCTCAGGTTTGGATCCGGGATACTGACGATACCATTGTAAACTCTGAACATTTCCAGTGTAGCTGCAGATCAGTGTAACATCTTTTCCTTCTAAAACATGCTTCTGTGTGAAGACAGGTTTTATGACATCTTCACCAGCAGTCTCTGTTTAAAACAAACAATGTTTTAATTAATAATTTAAAAAGGAATAATTCAGATTGTCAACAGTAAAAAAGAGAAAAACAGTGTTTCTACAGTAATCGTTATGAATCACTCACCTTTTATGAGAGAAAATATAATGAATGTGAGGAGCAACATCTGCACTAATGACAGACGATGACTTTGAGAGTCGAGAGCTAAACTGAGATGGAACCCTTTGAGCTCTTCTGCTGAAGTTGACAGAACATTTAGCTCCTCCCACACAGTGCCTACTCGCTCATCTCACCCTACAAGTACGGTCCGTATATGAATAAACTGTAATCTACAAGCTAAAATTGCATTTTGTTACTCTGATTTATGATATACAAAAATCGCAGTGGAACTGTAACAGATGTCAAATGATTCAAGCATTAAGTTGCTTTTCATATCATTAAAAGGCAGTCTGGATATTTAAGGGAATCAGGGCACTCTACACCTGTACATGCATTTAAAATGTATTCCAACGTGTAGCAGTTGAGTGTGCATCATCATCTTCTGTAAATATACTTCTCATTCAGTTTTTGTACAGTGTAGTTGTGTTTCCTGTCACTGTGGGCACCAGGGCACAGTAGTACACGGCAGAGTCTTTCACTTCTGTAGAAGAGATGGTCAGAGTCATGTTTTTGGCTGCTTTATCAGCCGCAGCGGTCAGACGGAGCTCTGATTTGGGGTTGGTCTCAAAGAACATAATGAGGTGCTCAGGTTTGGATCCGGGATACTGACGATACCACTGTAAATTGTCGACGCTGACAGTGTATTTGCAGATCAGTGTAACATCTTTTCCTTCCAAAACATGCTTCTGTGTGAAGACTGGTTTTATGATATCTTCACCAGCATTCTCTGTTTAAAACAAACAATGTTTTAATTAATAATTTCTAATGGACTAATTCAGATTTTGAACAGTATAAATAGCAGAAAAAAAGAATTGCCACAATAATTGTTATGAATCACTCACCTTTTAGTAGAGAAAATGTAATGAATATGAGGAGCAACATCTACGCTAATGAAAGACAATGACTTTGAGAGTCAAGAACAGTTCTCTCTCTGAGAATGACTGACTCAATGTAAGTCTGCTGTGTTTTTAAACAACTGAACTGACACTGAACTAGGAGAGTTCCTGGAGCTCCACCTTCTGGAGAATGAATGTGAAATCACCTTTTGTTACAAAATCTTGTAGTTTAAGCAGGGCCGCATTAAGACTGCACTGGGACCCAGGGCTATGACTTACTGCAGGGCCCCATCACAATAATGATGATATATATATATATATATATATATATTGTTATTGTATAAAGAAAATGTACTAATAGACTAAATAGTCTTCACTGTATATATTCAATATACATTCATTCTTATTTATTTTACAAAAGTGATTCAGTCAAGGACAGTCAAGTGATTTTATTTCTAATGTTTGATATACATTATTGACACAAATGAAAACAGCTATATTAGGCTGCTTTAGAGGAATAGTTCACTCAAAAATGAAAATTCTGTTGTTGTTCTAAACCTGTATGAAATTCATTCTGCTGTTGAATGCACAACAATATATTTGAACAATTAATCAGATAGTTGCTGGGCCCCATGACTTCTATAATGTGAAAAAATACACTATTGGAGTCAATGGGGACCAGAAACTGGTTGCGATCAAAATATCTTCTTTTATGTTGAGGAGAACAATGAAATTCATAGAGGTTGAACAATTGAGGTTAGTATATGATGACAGTATCTTAATTTTGGGGTGAACTGTCCTTTTAAGATCATATCATATAATCCAGGATCTCATATAGCCTAACACCACACATGCTTTATCTTTAACTATTAACGTTCATTTAAGACACAAATAACTGTGTTTACGAGGATACTCGCAAAGAAGGGCATTTTTGTCAAAACTTTGTGTATTTAGAATGTATAAGCACAAGAAGCAAAAAGTTTAGTCAGTTGCGATACGAGCAGGTGCTCGACGTGCGAATCAGGCTGACACCGTCGTAATGCACGAATTTTCCAGAATTAATTCTGCCCCACTGCTTAATATTCATTAACAGTTTTAACCATTTCTTTTAAAATCTGCTTAAAACGCGTTTAAATGATAAGCTTAGCCGACTTCTTGACGTGCAGAACGATTGATAGGCCTATATTTCTAGCGGATTACTCCAGAACGAAGGGAAGAGTGGAGGTGAATGCAGACATAGGTTACAGGGCAGCGATCACCTGATAGATACGTGCACATATCATTCAAACATGAAATATAGAATACATGCATTTGATTGGTAAACCAAATTCAGACTTTACATTTAAATCTGAAATGGTGGCTCTGCATGGTGATCGGTGCTCCAGTCAATTTACCCCACAACAAATCACGGGCCCCCTCTTTGCTCGGGCCCCGGGGCTCCTGCCCCGCCTAGCCCAATGGTTAATACGGCCCTAAGTTTAAGCAATGAGTCATGAACAACATATAAAAGCTTACTGAAAACCTTTGGCATAGTACATTTTATAGTAAGTAGAATGAAATTATTAATTGAGCAAATGTTTAAAATATTTGAATGTAACTTTTTAAGTTATGATTATATGGTACCCTAACGTTTACTACAGAGAAAGACAACATTATAGGCCTACAGCAAAGGGCCTACACCAAAGAGACACTGCAAGTGAGGAAGCCTACAAACGTGACTATACAATATGCAAGAAACAAGTTTGTGTACAGTGTAGTTTGTTTTTCTGTCACTGTGGGCTGCAGAGCACAGTAATACAGAGCAGAGTCTGATACAGCAGCAGAGGAGATCTCCAGATCCACACTTTTATTATCATGGAGTCTGATGGACATACTGTATGTGGATGAGGCTGGTCAGCTTTGTTGACATACTTAGAAGACTCATCAATCAGCAGCAGAAACTCAGGTTTTGATCCAGGCTTCTGTCGATACCAGTGGAGACTGTAAGCTGATCCGTCATATGAACAGGACAGAGAGGTGCTGCTTCCTTCAGTTAAAACTACAGATGGCTGATTTGATCTGATGACATTCCCATTAGATTCACCTGCAAAGATGATAAATAATCAAGCAATGTAATGGATTATGCATTTTTATTTACTTATTTTGGTGATTTTATGGAATATGGTGTAAAATGTGTATGACTAACAATACTTACAGTAGCTGAGGATAAAAAGGATGAGTAACATGTTTCTGTAGTTTGAGTTCAGATTTCTATCAGGATCTGTATGAAGGAAAGTCATTGATGTCTTGATTTCTTCCACTGAAGTTGACACAACCTTCAGCTCCTCCCACACATACCTACACTCATTTTACCCTAAAAGTACAGACAGTATATAAATAAGCTGATATTTTACAAACATTGCAGTGGCACTGTACAGATATTATTATGTTGCTTTTTATATCTGCTCTTTAAAAAATTTAAACAGTTGAAAACGTAAAAGTTTAAGGCAACAAGCTTTTCGCAACTTATTTTTGTGGGAGAGTTTTGAGTTTTCTTAACTTTTTGTTGTATAAACTGAATACAACAAGTTGAGAAAACAACAAAATCTGTTGAAGATGGTTGCCTAAAACCTTTAAGTTTTCTCAATTTTTTTTTTTTACAGTGATTAAGTAGTCTGATAATATTAATGGTGAGGACACTGCCAATTGTACTGTACATATGTTTGAAAACTATTTCAAAAGGTTGAAACTGGTCCAGTTTATAAAGCATAGTTTTAAAATCTGCATTGTGCTTCATCGTCTTCTGTCTTAAATATCCTTTCTCACTCTGTTTTTGTACAGTGTAGTTGTGTTTCCTGTCACTGTGGGCTGCAGGGCACAGTAGTACACGGCAGAGTCTATCACTTCTGTAGAAGAGATGGTCAGAGTCATATTTTTGGTTGCTTTATCAGCTGCAGCGGTCAGACGGAGCTCTGATTTGGGGATGGTCTCAAAGAACATAATGAGGTGCTCAGGTTTGGATCCGGGATACTGACGATACCACTGCAGACTGCGAACAGTTGCCACTGTAGTTGCAGGAAAGTGTAACATCTCTTCCTGCAAAACATACTGCTTTGAGGAGAATGATGTTATCACATCAGCATCAGCATTCTCTGTTTAAAAAAAATAAACAATCAATTAAAAAACATTCAAATTCATGGACTAATTAACAATATATAAATAGTTGGTTTATTAAAACAGTCAAAATCAATAATCTGGAAATTATTCTTATGCATTACTCACCCTTAAAAAGAGAAAATATCATGAAGACCAGGAGCAACATCATCAATGAGACAAAAAGTTCTGTAAAGTCAAGACAGATAGTTTCTTCCTGACTGACTCAGTTTGCATGTGTTCTGTTTTGAAATAACATGATTGTGAGCTCCACCTTCTGGCAAAAGCCATGCTTAACTGAGGCTCTGATGTAAATCTGATTGAATAATTGTAAAAAGTGTGTGGTAACCACTGATTAAATATGTCATTCTTTTTTGGATGTAACTGAAACAACCAAAAGTTATAGTACAGCAACATGATATCTATCTACTGTACTTTAGTAACTTTTAAAAGGATTCTTTACTCTAGATGTGGTCTTACTGTAACTGAATCTACAATAATTATGTGGGTAATAAAGGCTCTGGAAATATCTTGTATATAGAAACCCAAAACCTTTCTGTGGTAAGATAAAATATTTTAAATACATCTATAGTGTAGTTATTTATTTGAACAATCTAGTAATTTATCCGAGAGAAATGTGTTAAGCTTTATTTCAAGGAACAGATTTAATTTATTTAATCTTGAATGGTGATTGGTTGTTTTGGTAATTTATAGTCCATTGGTCCAGTTTATAAAGCATAGTTTTAAAATCTGCATTGTGCATCATCGTCTTCTGTCTTAAATATCCTTTCTCACTCTGTTTTTGTACAGTGTAGTTGTGTTTCCTGTCACTGTGGGCCTCAGGGCACAGTAGTACACGGCAGAGTCTTTCACTTCTGTAGAAGAGATGGTCAGAGTCATGTTTTTGGCTGCTTTATCAGCTGCAGCGGTCAGACGGAGAGCAGGCTCTGATTTGGGGTTGGTCTCAAAGAATGTAATGAGGTGCTCAGGTTTGGATCCGGGATACTGACGATACCATTGTAAATTCTGAACAGCTTCAGTGTAGCTGCAGATCAGTGTAACATCTTTTCCTTCTAAAACATGCTTCTGTGTGAAGACTGGTTTTATGACATCTTCACCAGCATTCTCTGTTTAAAACAAACAATATTTTAATTAATAATTTCTAATGGACTAATTCAGATTGTCAACAGTATAAAATGCTTGTTGAATTACTCACCTTTTAGGAGAGAGAATATAATGAATACAAGGAGCAACATCTGCACTAATGAAAGACAATAACTTTGAGAGTCAAGAACAGTTCTCTCTCTGAGAATGACTGACTCAATGTAAGTCTTCTGTGTTTTTAAACAACTGAACTGAGACTGAACTAGGAGAGTTCCTGGAGCTCCACCTTCTGGAGAATGAATGTATGATCACTTTTGATACAATATCTCATCATTCATCATGGGATGTACTGTATTTAAAAAAGAGAGAGAGAGAGCTTACAGAATTTGTATACAGTAACTTGTACTGAAGATTGAAATGATGAAATAAAGAAGTATGTAATAAGGTACAGTAATAAAGACTGTCACTGTCCAGAGAAATACAATTTATAGTACAATTTATGTTTACTGTGCAAAAACAAAAACAAGTAGTGGCCTTAAATGACCGATAAATAACAAATAAACGGAGCAAAACATTTGCTAAAATGGCAGGCTACAGAGAAAGACCACCTTGTAAGGAAAGGAAGGAGGGGAAGTAATGAGACTGGCTGAGGGGAGGCTTTAATATATGATTATTATACAATATGCAAGAAACAAGTTTGTGTACAGTGTAGTTTGTTTTTCTGTCACTGTGGGCTGCAGAGCACAGTAATACAGAGCAGAGTCTGATACAGCAGCAGAGGAGATCTCCAGATCCACACCATTATTATCATGGAGTCTGATGGACATACTGTATGTGAATGAGGTTGGTCAGCTTTGTTGACATACTTAGAAGACTCAACAATCAGCAGCAGAAACTCAGGTTTTGATCCAGGCTTCTGTCGATACCAGTGGAGACTGTAAGGCACCTTCTGGCAAAAGCCATGCTTAACTGAGGCTCTGATGTAAATCTGATTGAATAATTGTAAAAAGTGTGTGGTAACCACTGGTTAAATATGTCATTCTTTTTGGATGTAACTGAAACAACCAAAAGTTATAGTACAGCAACATGATATCTATCTACTGTACTTTAGTAACTTTTAAAAGGATTCTTTACTCTAGATGTGGTCTTACTGTAACTGAATCTACAATAATTATGTGGGTAATAAAAACTCTGGAAATATCTTGTATATAGAAACCCAAAACCTTTCTGTGGTAAGATAAAATATTTTAAATACATCTATAGTGTAGTTATTTATTTGAACATTCTAGTAATTTATCCGAGATAAATGTGTTAAGATTTATTTCAAGGAACAGATTTAATTTATTTAATCTTGAATGGTGATTGGTTGTTTTGGTAATTTATAGTCCATTGGTCCAGTTTATAAAGCATGTAGTTTTAAAATCTGCATTGTGCATCATCGTCTTCTGTCTTAAATATCCTTTCTCACTCTGTTTTTGTACAGTGTAGTTGTGTTTCCTGTCACTGTGGGCTCCAGGGCACAGTAGTACACGGCAGAGTCTTTCACTTCTGTAGAAGAGATGGTCAGAGTCATGTTTTTGGCTGCTTTATCAGCCGCAGCGGTCAGACGGAGCTCTGATTTGGGGTTGCTCTCAAAGAACATAATGAGGTGCTCAGGTTTGGATCCGGGATACTGACGATACCACTGCAGACTGAGAACATTGCCACTGTACTTGCAGGAAAGTGTAACATCTCTTCCTGACAAAACATACTGCTTTGAGGAGAATGATGTTATCACATCAGCATCAGCATTCTCTGTTTTAAAAAATAAACCATCAATTAAAAAACATTCAAAATCATGGACTAATTAACAATATATAAATAGTTGGTTTATTAAATCAATAATCTGGAAATTATTCTTATGCATTACTCACCCTTAAAAAGAGAAAATATCATGAAGACCAGGAGCAACATCATCAATGAGACAAAAAGTTCTGTAAAGTCAAGACAGATAGTTTCTTCCTGACTGACTCAGTTTGCATGTGTTCTGTTTTGAAATAACATGATTGTGAGCTCCACCTTCTGGCAAAAGCCATGCTTAACTGAGGCTCTGATGTAAATCTGATTGAATAATTGTAAAAAGTGTGTGGTAACCACTGATTAAATATGTCATTCTTTTTTGGATGTAACTGAAACAACCAAAAGTTATAGTACAGCAACATGATATCTATCTACTGTACTTTAGTAACTTTTAAAAGGATTCTTTACTCTAGATGTGGTCTTACTGTAACTGAATCTACAATAATTATGTGGGTAATAAAGGCTCTGGAAATATCTTGTATATAGAAACCCAAAAACCTTTCTGTGGTAAGATAAAATATTTTAAATACATCTATAGTGTAGTTATTTATTTGAACATTCTAGTAATTTATCCGAGAGAAATGTGTTAAGCTTTATTTCAAGGAACAGATTTAATTTATTTAATCTTGAATGGTGATTGGTTGTTTTGGTAATTTATAGTCCATTGGTCCAGTTTATAAAGTACAGTTTTAAAATCTGCATTGTGCATCATCGTCTTCTGTCTTAAATATCCTTTCTCACTCTGTTTTTGTACAGTGTAGTTGTGTTTCCTGTCACTGTGGGCTGCAGGGCACAGTAGTACACGGCAGAGTCTATCACTTCTGTAGAAGAGATGGTCAGAGTCATGTTTTTGGCTGCTTTATCAGCCGCAGCGGTCAGACGGAGAGCAGGCTCTGATTTAGGGTTGGTCTCAAAGAACATAATGAGGTGCTCAGGTTTGGATCCGGGATACTGACGATACCACTGTAAATTAGTGACACTGACAGTGTATTTGCAGATCAGTGTAACATCTTTTCCTTCTAAAACATGCTTCTGTGTGATGACAGGTTTTATGATATCTTCACCAGCAATCTCTGTTTAAAACAAACAATGTTTTAATTAATAATTTCTAATGGACTAATTCAGATTTTGAACAGTATAAATAGCAGAAAAAAAGAATTGCCACAATAATTGTTATGAATCACTCACCTTTTAGTAGAGAAAATGTAATGAATATGAGGAGCAACATCTACACTAATGAAAGACAATGACTTTGAGAGTCAAGAACAGTTCTCTCTCTGAGAATGACTGACTCAATGTAAGTCTTCTGTGTTTTTAAACAACTCAACTGAGACTGAACTAGGAGAGTTCCTGGAGCTCCACCTTCTGGAGAATGAATGTGAAATCACCTTTTGCTACAAAATCTTGTAGTTTAAGCAGGGCCACATTAAGACTGCACTGGGACCCAGGGCTATGACTTACTGCAGGGCCCCCATCACAATAATTATATATATATATATATATATATATATATATATATATATATATATATTGTTATTGTATAAAAATATTGTATAAAGAAAATGTACTAATAGACTAAATAGTCTTCACTGTATATATTCAATATACATTCATTCTTATTTATTTTACTAAAGTGATTCAGTCAAGGACAGTCAAGTGATTTTATTTCTAATGTTTGATATACATTATTGACACAAATGAAAACAGCTATATTAGGCTGCTTTAGAGGAATAGTTAACTCAAAAATGAAAATTCTGTTGTTGTTCTAAACCTGTATGAGATTCATTCTGCTGTTGAATGCACAATAATATATTTGAACAATTAATCAGATAGTTGCTGGGCCCCATGACTTATATAATGTGAAAAAATACACTATTGGAGTCAATGGGGACCAGAAACTGGTTGCGATCAAAATATCTTCTTTTATGTTGAGGAGAACAATGAAATTCGTAGAGGTTGAACAATTGAGGGTAAGTATATGATGACAGTATCTTAATTTTGGGGTGAACTGTCCTTTTAAGATCATATCATATAATCCAGGATCTCATATAGCCTAACACCACACATGCTTTATCTTTAACTATTAACGTTCATTTAAGACACAAATAACTGTGTTTACGAGGACACTCGCAAAGAAGGGCATTTTTGTCACAACTTTGTGTATTTTGAATGTATAAGCACAAGAAGCAAAAAGTTTAGTCAGTTGCAATACGAGCAGGTGCTCGACGTGCGAATCAGGCTGACACCGTCGTAATGCATGAATTTACCAGAATTAATTCTGCCCCACTGCTTAATATTCATTAACAGTTTTAACCATTTCTTTTAAAACCTGCTTAAAACGAGTTTAAATGATAAGCTTAGCCGACATCTTGACGCGCAGAACGATTGCTAGACCTATATTTCTAGCGGATTACTCCAGAACGAAGGGAAGAGTGGAGGTGAATGCAGACATAGGTTACAGGGCAGCGATCACCTGATAGATACGTGCACATATCATTCAAACATGAAATATAGAATACATGCATTTGATTTGGTAAACCAAATTCAGACTTTACATTTAAATCTGAAATGGTGGCTCTGCATGGTGATCGGTGCTCCAGTCAATCTACCCCACAACAAATCATGGGCCCCCTCTTTGCTCGGGTCCCGGGGCTCCTGCCCCGCCTAGCCCAATGGTTAATACGGCCCTAAGTTTAAGCAATGAGTCATGAACAACATATAAAAGCTTACTGAAAACCTTTGGCCCAGTAAATTGTATAGTAAGAAGAATGAAATTATTAATTGAGCAAATGTTTAAAATATTTGAATGTAACTTTTTAAGTTATGATTATATGGTACCCTAACGTTTACTACAGAGAAAGACAACATTATAGGCCAACAGCAAAGGGCCTACACCAAAGAGACACTGCATGTGAGGAGGCCTACAAACGTGACTATACAATATGCAAGAAACAAGTTTGTGTACAGTGTAGTTTGTTTTTCTGTCACTGTGGGCTGCAGAGCACAGTAATACAGAGCAGAGTCTGATACAGCAGCAGAGGAGATCTCCAGATCCACACTTTTATTATCATGATTTCTTCCACTGAAGTTGACAACCTTCAGCTCCTCCCACACATACCTACACTCATTTTACCCTAAAAGTACAGACAGTATATAAATAAGCTGATATTTTACAAACTCTGCAGTGGCACTGTACAGATATTATTATGTTGCTTTTTATATATGCTCTTTAAAAAATAAAAACAGTTGAAAACTTAAAAGTTTAAGGCAACAAGCTTCAGCAGATTCTTCAGTTTTCGCAACTTATTTTTGTAGGAGATTTTTGAGTTTTCTTAACTTTTTGTTCTATAAACTGAATACAACAAGTTGAAATCTGTTGAAGCTGGTTGCTTTAAACTATTAAGTTTTCTCAAATTTTTTTTTTACAGTGATTAAGTAGTCTGATAATATTAATGGTGAGGACACTGCCAATTGTACTGTACATGTGTTTGAAAACTATTTCAAAAGGTTGAAACTGGTCCAGTTTATAAAGCATAGTTTTAAAATCTGCATTGTGCATCATCGTCTTCTGTCTTAAATATCCTTTCTCACTCTGTTTTTGTACAGTGTAGTTGTGTTTCCTGTCACTGTGGGCTCCAGGGCACAGTAGTACACGGCAGAGTCTTTCACTTCTGTAGAAGAGATGGTCAGAGTCATGTTTTTGGCTGCTTTATCAGCTGCAGCGGTCAGACGGAGAGCAGGCACTGATTTAGGGTTGGTCTCAATGAACAAAATGAGGTGCTCAGGTTTGGATCCGGGATACTGACGATACCACTGTAAATTGAACAGCTTCAGTGTAGCTGCAGATCAGTGTAACATCTTTTCCTTCCAAAACCTGCTTCTGTGTGAAGAGTGGTTTTATGATATCTTCACCAGCATTCTCTGTTTAAAACAAACAATATTTTAATTAATAATTTCTAATGGACTAATTCAGATTGTCAACAGTATAAAATGCTTGTTGAATTACTCACCTTTTAGGAGAGAGAATATAATGAATACAAGGAGCAACATCTGCACTAATGAAAGACAATAACTTTGAGAGTCAAGAACAGTTCTCTCTCTGAGTATGACTGACTCAATGTAAGTCTGCTCTGTTTTTAAACAACTGAACTGAGACTGAACTAGGAGAGTTCCTGGAGCTCCACCTTCTGGAGAATGAATGTATGATCACTTTTGATACAATATCTCATCATTCATCATGGGATGTACTGTATTTAAAAAAAAGAGAGAGTTTACAGAATTTGTATACAGTAACTTGTACTGAAGATTGAAATGATGAAATAAAGAAGTATGCAATAAGGTACAGTAATAAAGACTGTCACTGTCCAGAGAAATAAAATTTATAGTACAATTTATGTTTACTGTGCAAAAACAAAAACAAGTAGTGGCCTTAAATGACCGATAAATAACAAATAAACGAAGCAAAACATTTGCTAAAATGGCAGGCTACAGTAGTTCTCAGAGAAAGACCACCTTGTAAGGAAAGGAAGGAGAGGAAATAATGAGACTGGCTGAGGGGAGGCTTTAATATATGATTATTATACAATATTCAAGAAACAAGTTTGTGTACAGTGTAGTTTGTTTTTCTGTCACTGTGGGCTGCAGAGCACAGTAATACAGAGCAGAGTCTGATACAGCAGCAGAGGACATCTCCAGATCCACACTTTTATTATCATGATTCTGATGGACATACTGTATGTGAATGAGGTTGGTCAGCTTTGTTGACATACTTAGAAGACTCAACAATCAGCAGCAGAAACTCAGGTTTTGATCCAGGCTTCTGTCGATACCAGTGGAGACTGTAAGCTGATCCGTCATATGAACAGGACAGAGAGGTGCTGCTTCCTTCAGTTAAAACTACAGATGGCTGGTTTGGTCTGATGACATTTCCATTAGATTCACCTGCAAATATGATAAATAATCAAGCAATGTAATGGATTATGTTTTAGAATGAATTTAAAACATGTTGTTTTTTTATACTATAGTGATTTTTCTGTAATATGGTGTCAAATGTGTATGACTAGCAGTGCTTACAGTAACTGAGGATAAAAACTAAAACAGAAGAGATGAGTAACATGTTTCTGTAGTTTTGAGTTCAGACTTCTCAATGAAGGAAAGTCTGTGTTTCTCAATTATTTCTTCTGCTGAAGCTGACAAAACCTTGAGCTCCTCTCTCACAAACCTACATTTTCATCTTACCCTTCAAATACTGACTGTATGTGAATATATTTTAGTTTACTCTCTAATTAAAATGAATATTTTTAAATACAGTATGGCTATTGTTAAATCATATATAATAATTTCACAAAAAAATAAATGTTTCATTTGGACAATATGCTATGTGGAACATATACAGTGTTAAAAGTACTGTAACCACAAGTTTCAAAGATCTTTACATTGGTTGATGTGCAATTACCAGCTCTCTTAATTATTATTTATTTATTTTTACTTATTCTACACAGTGGTACATGTTGGTAATGTTTGGTAATTACAGTGTGTCCTGATTGTCTTTTGTACAGTGCAGTTGTGTTTCCTGCAGGGCACAGTATGAGCAGAATAATGTATTTTTGTGGAAGATATGCTCAGATTCATAAGTTTGATTCCTTTATTGGCCACAGTAGTGCTGTGTTGATAGGCTACATCACAGAGATTTCACTATACAGTATTGATACAGCTGGCCCTGTATCGATATTGTGGCACGTGTGATTTGAATAGAAAAACACTGTTTAAAATGGAGTTAAAAATTATTTCCATTTTTTTATTTACATATTTCTAAAAAATAATGAATAGAGCATAATGCATAGGCTACAACAAGGTTTAATCTGGCCGCAGAGGAACACAACCGGGGTTGCCTGATATAAAGAGACATAATCCCCGAAACAGAGCTTCCCACTTGTGCAATACGGAAATATCTGCTAAGTGTTACTTATCTTTGTCAGCCTGGCAACCATGTGTACGTGCACTCTCTCCACTGTGGATAAACGTACTTGCTTTCTGAAAACACAGGTTAGCTTGCAGTTTAGAAATCTCCACTTCAATATCTATTCTCAGGAAAGTGTAATTCATCAAGTGTTAATTTATGAGAGAGAGAGAGAGAGAGAGAGAGAGAGAGAGAGAGAGAGAGAGAGAGAGAGAGAGACTGTGTATATAAGAATTACCACCGTTTTGCCACATTACGCTGTTAACAGTGAAGCTGTGGCTTTAATTCCTTTTGAAGCAATGATGTTACCAGCTTGTTGTTGAGAAAGATAATGTAGCTCTTGAGCGATTAAGCTCAATAATTTATAAGATTGCGAGGCAGGGCAGCGCTAAAAAGATTGTGTTCCTGAATGTCTGTGACTTTTACGTGTGTGCTTTAGATACAGCGCATTAGTTTAGAACTCTTCTAATTCATTTTTATGTAGAGAGTGTGTTAATTTGTGCAATGATAACCTACCAGCAATGTTATGATGATTTTTTTATATATTAATGAGTACATTACAATTATTTCTTCGATTAGTACATTATTATTTATGGGCTTGAAAACAAAATTCAAACAATTAGAATAGTGCACCTAGTGGGGAGTGCATAATGTAAACATTAAACATATGCCATTACCTATATTGTACTGTGGTACTGTTGTGGAGGCCCTTCATAATGCAGAGGTCAACTGCCTGCTCTGCCAATAGTTAGCAATGGCCCTATAATATGCAGTGTTTAATAAACAGCTGTTTTACTAAATTCTTCTGAGGTGAAATTCTGTGCAATCCTGTCAAGTCAAGTCAGCTTTATTTATATAGCGCTTTTAACAAAACAAATTGTATCATGATACATATCGTATCGTGACTTTGCTGGTGATACACAGCCCTAGGCCACAGCGTACAGACGAAGCTTGGGCTCTGACTGAATGCTGCTCTGATTGTGAAAACTATATTTGGATGCCGGGATCACTGTAGACTGGGAACATTGCCACTGTAGTTGCAGGAAAGTATAACATCTCTTCCTGCCAAAACATACTGCTTAAAAAACATCTGTTTAAAAAAAATCAATCTAACTAATTAATCAATCTAACTAATTATGCATTACTCACCCTTACAAAGGGAAAATATCATGAGGACCAGGAGCAACATCATCAATGAGACAAAAAGTTCTGTAAAGTCAAGACTAACAGTTTCTTCCTGACTGACTCAGTTTGCATGTGCTCTGTTTTGAATAACATGAATGTGAGCTCCACCTTCTGGCAAAAGCCATGCTTAACTGAGGCTCTATGATGTAAATCCGATTTGATAAAATAAAATAAAAACACGGACACTATGTAAAATGTGTGTGGTAACCACTGGTTGTAATTATTTTTGGATGTAACTAAAACAAGCAAAGTTGTTGTATAGCAGATTGCATATTATATATCTGTCTACAAAAGTAACTATAAATCACTGTAGTAACTTTCAAAGGAATTCAGTTGTCTAGGTGTAGGCTTAACTGAGAATATAAAATAATTCTGTGGGTGATGCACGCACATAAAATATATATAAATATAAATAAGTACAATGTAATTACTGTGTTCATATTATATTGCAAAACACTTCTGCTGCATTGAGGTGGATATGGGTAAGATTAGGGACAGGTTTGGTGGTATGGGTAGGTTTAAGGGAAGGTTAAGGTGTACGGGATTGGTCAACAGTGTAATTAAACATGTAATTACAGAAATTAATTACAGATGTAATAACATACAGGTATGTTAAAAATATTAGTACAATGTAAAAACATGTATGTACACAATACGTGCATTGTACTAAATGATTCATTTAAATAGAAGTACATAGCCGTTAAGGCCACTTAAGATAAAGTGATATTTCAAATATTTTAAATACATCTGTACTGTAGTTATTTTGATAATGTCCTATTTTATCAATTCTAGTAATTTATCATAGAGAAATGTGTCCTAAACTTTTGCATTTATTCTAAACTTTAGCTAAAGGAACCAATTGAATATCTTTTTTCCTGAATGTTTTTTTTTTGTTTTGGTATTTTACAGTCCATTTTTGTATTGATTACTACTATAGTCCTAAATGATATATTTTTGTGTTTGAGGGACATTCTTGCTTAGAGTAAAAGGAAATTCAATCTGATAATGGTCAATAATTACCAATGGCCAGTAATGTACGTTTAAACACCAAATTAGATCAGCAGCATAATGGAATATCACAGAGATCATATGCAGCAGATCATGTGCTATGCAACACAAATAACAAGGAGGTTTTTGTACAGTGTAGTTGTGTTTCCTGTCACTGTGGGCTGCAGGGCACAGTAGTACACGGCAGAGTCTTTCACTTCTGTAGAAGAGATGGTCAGAGTCATGTTTTTGGCTGTTTTATCAGCTGCAGCGGTCAGACGGAGAGCAGGCACTGATTTAGGGATGGTCTCAAAGAACATAATGAGGTGCTCGGGTCTGGATCCGGGATACTGACGATACCACTGTAAATTTTTGACAGCTTCAGTGTATTTGCAGATCAGTGTAACATCTTTTCCTTCTAAAACTTGCATCTGTGTGAAGAGTGGTTTTATGACATCTTCACCAGCATTCTCTGTTTAAAAAGTTATTTGTTATTTGTAATGGAGTAATTTAGACTGTCAACAGGATATGAAGAGAACACTTCCATAGTAATTCTTATAATTCACTCACCTTTTAGTAGAGAAAATATAATGAATACCAGGAGCAACATCTTCACTAATGAAAGACAATAACTTTGAGAGTCAAGACTTTCAGTTCCCTCCTAGAGATAATGCATGTTAATACATGTCTGCTCTGGTTTTAAACAACTGAACTCAAGAGTGGAAAGATTCCTAGAGCTCCATCTTCTGGCAGAAGAATGCACATATTCAAGAATATTGATTGCTACAGTGACATCGGTATGTAATTACTAGGGGTCGACCGATATGTGTTTTTCAGGGCCGATACCGATACCGATTATTACAGATCAAGTAGACCGATAAACGATATTTTGAACCGATATACGTGTCTGGTGTAAAAATGAAAATTAATGCCAAAATTAATAATAACAAGAGCTCTGACAAAAAAAAAAACGTTCTTTAAATGCTTTTAAACATGTCTTTAATTCTGAAAACTGTTAATAACAACAACATTAAATAAACAGTAATATTAAAAATATTAATAATAACATAATTACAGAGATCACTCAGACGCATTCTGTAAACATTTTGTAAAACTTAAAGTAAACGTATTTAGCGTGACAGTGATTATTCTCAACAAAAGTTGTAATAATTGTTGTAGTTGTATTACGTATACAGTAATATATTCGGCTAAACCGAACTTATATTTTGACAGGTTGCCATGAGGACCTTTTAAGTTTCTGTAGCCTATGTATATATGATATGACGATCGTTTTACTCAAATGAAACAGTCAAATGCTCATGAAGTGACTCTGCGAGCAGTTCTGGGGATGTTGTTCATGTATTTATGTCCTCATTTAGTGAGACGGCAGACGCTGAAGTCACCGAGCATCACGCCGCTTCAGTATGTATGTGTGCAGTAAATGAAACCGCACGTCTGTGTCATTCATTAACAGAGATGCAGAACATGCAGGATTCATATTTAAAGTGTTTTTGCGGCTTAATATTAATAGATACTAGTCCATAGCGCGAGTCGATTTAAGTGTACTGACCTACTTTTGATTAATTCATCCAAACTTGACACATTCCGTGACATTCCGCGTTATACGGTAAATTCCATTATATGACTGCATTCCGCGATTCCGCCCGCATTTTCCGCAGAGATCGCTGGACATCATAGGTTATATTGAGGTGTTTTGTAACTTCAGCAACGTCTGCTGCTGCTTTACCTTTGAGAGACAACTGATGCGTGATCACTGGCGCAGCTCCAGTTAGCAAGTGCTCTCGGTGTGAGACTGCCTTCAGTTTTCCGCTGATTGGTCGGACTCGTGACTCTCTACATATCAGATGAGCGGTGGGCGGAGATTGCTCTCAGAGATTGAGAGATCGCCTCACTCTCACAGAGTGTTGAGCTCAGACAGGCTGCATCGAGCCAAATAGTGCATTTAAACATTAAATAGTTTCACCTGTATTATTTATTCACCAATAAATAATGTCACCTGTAAATAGTATGTTTGTTTGCATTAAAAAAAAAAAAATTATCGGCAAATCTGTTTTTAAAATGGCCGATATCGATAATCGTTGTTTTGTATGATGCAGTTAGATTTCCTGTCACTGTGGGCACCAGGGCACAGTAGTATATGGCAGAGTCTGTCTCTACAGCAGAGGAGATCTTCAGATCCACTTGTTTGTTGTCTTGATTAACTGCAGCAGTAAATCTGGGTGGTCTGTCGTCACTCATAACTCCATGTGAAGATGTAAAGGAGGAACTCCGGTTTGGATTTAGGATACTGTCTGTACCATTGTAAACTCTGTACAGTACCCGTATAGTCTTTGTAACTGCAGGACAGATTAACACTGTCACCAACATGTCTATTTTCATTCAGTGACAAGGGTTTTATTGTGTCTGCCTCTGTGTGCCCTAGTAATGGAGAGTAAAGCCTAATTAGACAGTAATTAAATAGTAAAAAGTAGTAGCAAGTAAGAAAAAGCAACTGGTCTAGATAGGAGAGAAAACTGTTCAACTGTATCTTACCTGTGCACATCCAGAAGAAACTGAGGAGAGTGAAAATAATCATGACAGCAGAAATCTGAAGAAGAATCTGAAAGACTTGAGTATCATTCAGACTGGATGCTTTTTAATTCTGACATCCTCTCTCAGATTCAAATCCTTCTTGACATTAAGCTCCGCCCTATAGTAAAGTTATTTAGTTTAGCATGCTTTTTATGGTGTCTTTATATTTAAACCTGTTAAAATGACATTTAACAGTCACTGCATATTCAGAGGTAAACACTTTTTTAAATAATGTTATGAATATTCTAGCTTTATCAATGCATAAACTCACACATATATGTATTCTGAAATAACCTCCATGCTTTATTTTACTTAATTGATTCAAGTGGAGTCATCACACTTTAATTTGTTGAAATCTTTTGAAAATAGTTTGAAATCTGATGTCAGATCTATGTCTGCTGCTAATGATTTCAGGTTTTTGTACAGTGTTGCAGAGTTTCCCGTCACTGTGGGCACCAGGGCACAGTAGTACAGTGCAGAATCATCCGTCTCTGTCTGAAAGATGCTGAGATTCATGCGTTTATTACGTTCATCAGCCACAGATGAAAGTCGAAGTGCAGGCTCTGACCGGCCATTGAGCTCAGTAACAAATATAAGGAATTCTATTTGAGACCCTGGATATTGTCGATACCACTGCAAGGTGTTAACACGTCCACTGTAATCACAGGTGAGGGTAACATTGTCTCCTGCTGTGACGTGTTTCTCTGGGATCAGTGGCTTTATTGTATTTGGCCAGTTCTCTGTGTGAAAGAAGAAACAAAGATGCTAAATTATTCCTTTGGGCAAGATACATACCGTACATGTTGTTCACACTGAATATGTAATAACTAGATCAAATGTTAAAAAAATTATGAATAACTGACCTTTGAGCAGAAAAATAACAATTAAAAACAGGAACAACATCTTACTAATAAAGAGAAAAAAATGACTGTGAGAATCAATGCTGCACATTTCCTCAATATAGCAGGAGCTTAATAATGAAAAACATGAATCTTGTAGCTCCTCCCTCTGGCAGTGAATTATGGTAAGTGAGTAATAGATGAAATTATCTTTATTGAAGTATTTTAGATATCTCCGACAGTTCAGAATGAGTCTAAATAAAAAATTAGCATATGCTAAAATATCCATAAAATACTCGACGGTGTCAGATTGACTATTATACTGAAGTATATAGTTAAACAATATCTGGAATAATATTATCAATAACACATTTATCTACAGAAAAAAATACATCTTGCCAGCAAGAACATTTCAGCATTGATGCAAGCTCTCTGTTTTGTAGTAATATTGGGAAAAACTAATTACATTAACAAAATTAATCTAAAAACTGAAACAAACTGACGGTATCTTGGAAATGAAAATGAATCTCTGACTTTTGAGTAGACCAATCATCACCAATACAAGGGCAAAACCTGACATGCAATAACCACAACAACTCAGTTAATCTGCACATAAGACAAAACTCACATCAGGAGATGCACAGAAAAACTCAATGTGCAGATAGCGCCACCTTCTGGCAAAACATATCTGCTATTTCAGTCATATGGGAAATGCCAACCGTTATTGAATGTATTGAATGTTGTTATGTTGATTGTTTCAGAAAAATGACATATTATTGTGGTGATTATGTGCGGACTTTGAGACTGGATGAAGTAAGTGTTTGAGGCTTCATCTTCATTTAATGATGACATGAGAGGTTTTTGTATGATGCAGTTAGATTTCCTGTCACTGTGGGCACCAGGGCACAGTAATATATGGCAGAGTCTGTCTCTACAGCAGAGGAGATCTTCAGATCCACTTGTTTGTTGTCTTGATTAACTGCAGCAGTACATCTGGGTGGTCTGTCGTCACTCATAACTCCATGTGGCAAGATGTAAAGGAGGAACTCCGGTTTGGATTTAGGATACTGTCTGTACCATTGTAAACTCTGTACAGTACCCGTATATTCTTTGTAACTGCAGGACAGATTAACACTGTCACCAACATGTCTATTTTCATTCAGTGACAAGGGTTTTATTGTGTCTGCCTCTGTGCTCCCTAGTAATGGAGAGTAAAAGCCTAATTAGATAAAAGCAACATTAACTGGTAAAAATTAGTAGTAAATGAGCAAATAAATTAACTGGTTTAGACTGGAAAGAAAAATACAATGTTATCTTACCAATACACATCCACCAAAAACTGAGGAGAGTGAAAATAATCATGACAGCAGAAATCTGAAGAAGAATCTGAAAGACTTGAGTATCATTCAGACTGGATGCTTTTTAATTCTGACATCCTCTCTCAGATACAAATCCTTCTACATCTTAATATTTAGCTCCGCCCAGTGAAAAAAAACATATTGTTTGCCTCCTATTTAATGAAGTCTGTACTTAAACCAGTTCATGTGACCTGTGATTCAAAGTCTCTGCCAACTTATATTAAATAAAAGACGTGATAAGATTGTAATACTTTATTAAGCTTTATCTGAAAATTGGTGCAGTTATTTCTCTTTCACATATCTTTTTATTGCAAAAATACAATAATGATACAGAACAAACTGAATATTGGAGATCTAGTTGCTAATGTTTACATTTTTATGCATTTTTTCTTATTTCATTTTTGTCATATTTGTGATAACTCTCAAGTGTTCATCATTTCTTTTTTGATCAGTTTATTGAACTTTTATATTATACTTATTTTTATATTATACATATATTCCAGGTAGCATTACAGTGGATTTGAGATGTTGATCCTTAAGAGATGCTTGTGTTACTGATGACTGATGCAGTCAGAAATAATACATACTGTAGAAAACGTGCTTGTTAAGAATCTGTCAAAAGCATGATAATATACAGAAAGATTTTGTGCAGAGGAAAAGGGTTTCCTGTCACTGTGGGCACCAGGGCACAGTAATACTGTGCAGAGTCTGATACTTTAGCAGGGCTGATTTCCAGTTCCATGAGCTTTCTGTGTTTGTCAGCTTTAGCAGATAACCAGTTGGCTGATGGATCTTCTTTAACTGGATCTCCAGATTCAGTCATGGACAGAAGAAGTTCTGGTTTGGATCTTTGATACTGACGATACCACAGTAGATTATAAACAGCACCGGTGTAGTTGCAGTAGAGAGTAACACTGTTACCATCTTGAGCTTGTTTTTCAGAATCATGAGACGTTATTAGATCACCAAGAGAGACTCCTGTCAAAAAAATAATATATATATATGTAAACCCTAAATCATTTAAAATGTTAATGAATTTCATATTTGTATGAAGAATTAATATGAAAAGAAAATCATTCTCACCTGCAAGTGCTGAAAGGAACAAAAGTAAATAGACCCACATAATGGTGTTTTATCTCACAGAATGACACGGCACTTGGATATCAGAAGTGAAAAATACACTCTCAAAGAGCTCCTCCTACTGACAACTTTGAAGGATTACATATATAATTTATATTCTACCCAAACACCAGGGATGAGAATCATAAAGAATTCAACAGCACCTTTTCAAATGTATCTCTCAGTAAGCTAGATGTAACTATGTGATTGATTCACTTCAAAGAACTGACCAATTCATCCAGGAATGATTCCTGTACGTTTTTGGTTCAATAAACGGAACCAGCTTATAAGAGCCATTTGTTATTTAGCCTAAATACATAATGCCTGTTTTGTGATATGTTTGCGATAATTTTCTGTATATTTTATTTATTTCATATTATTTATTTGACTCAAGTGGAGTGATCACAATTGTCTGTTGAAATCTGCTTCTAGTACTGGTGTCAGTTTTTGTGCAGTGTTGCAGTGTTCCCATCACTGTGGGCACCAGGGCACAGTAGTACAGTGCAGAATCATCCATTTCTGTTAAAAGATGTTCAGATGCATACGTTTGCTGCCTTGATTAGCTGTAGATGAAAGTCGAAGTGCAGGTTCTGACTGGCCACTGAGCTCAGTGGCAAAAATGATAAACTCTATTCGAGATCCTGGATATTGTCGATACCACTGCAGTGTGTTAACAATACCACTGTATTGACAGGTGAGGGTAACATTGTCTCCTGCTGTGACGTGCTTCTCTGGGATCAGTGGCTTTATTGTATTTGCATCAGCATTCTCTGTGTGATAAAGAAGACAATGCTATGTTATTCCTTAAATTAAAATGTAAATGTGTTGTTTATACAGAATTTCACATAACATTTGAAATAAAAGTACAAAAAAAGGTAAATAAAAATAAAGTATGAATAACTGACCTTTGAGCAGATAAATAATGATCAAGACAAGGGACAGCATTTGACCAATGAAGGAACAAAAAAGACGATGAGAAGCAATGATGAGCATTTCTTCTTAAGATTTCTTCTTAACTCATAGCAGGCGCTGGGTAATGAAAAACATGAATCGTATAGCTCCTCCTTCCGGCAGAATATGGGTAAGAAGAGCATTTTATGATTTCATTCAGAACCATTTGGAATGACTTTAAAAAGGATCATCAAACCAATTATAGTGTAGAATATACTGAAATATATAGTTGAATCTAGAATATTATTGTCAGTTACAAATCTTTGTATACATTATTCACATCTTTCAAGCAAAAAGGAGAAAAAAGCCACGTATTAATGTATTTTTATAGTAGTAGCCCTTTATTGTCACTAGTACAAGTACCAGCGAAATTAGCCATCAACCTGTCCATACATACACAACATACATATGACAACGGGGTAGACAGAACAGGAGACAGGGTATTTAGAAAATACAGCTTTTTACATGAGGAGAGAGGAGGAAAAAATTTTTTAACCCCAGACTATGCTCCATTTGGAGTACAGTCTGAGAACAGAAAAAAAACACCTCAGCACAAAAGCACATATACCATAAACACATGACATTGCAACAGGGGAAACATATCCAGCTCTGGCAAGCAGCCATCCGGTCCAGTGCCATGCGGCGCCCGGTCTCAGACCTGCTCGCCCTAGTGGCGGTACAAAGCATTTCAGAGGCAGTTGAATGGGGAGGAGTAATGTCTGTAATGGGGAAGGGAGCAAGAGAGTCTTCACTGCATCGCTCTCTCAGGGTGGTGAAACCAGACGGCCTTGGCCAAGGCGCTGGTACGGGAGCCAGAAAGATAAGATTAAGTTGTTATGACTTTTTTGTCCATTCTGATCTCTGAAATCACCAAATTTCACTTCCAAAGCAGCGAGTTTCATCATGATGGTATCCATATTCCGGTTTATAGTCTCAGTCTCATTGCTGACCGCTCTTCCCACAGCTTCAATCAAACGGCAGCCTTGTGAGACTTTGAACAGCTGTTCCCGTCTTCTGAATTTTTCGATAACCCAGGGTAAAGCCTAATCCAATCAGCAGAATACCTGTTATCATGGTGCCGAAAAGGTAGATATCTTCAGCGTCCAACATTGCCACTTCTCCCACGCATCCCTCGTATATCCGCGTCCCGTCAGGACAAACAGGTTCCCAGAACCCAGACTTCTCGTTGAGAAGATGGTGTCAATCGCGCTGAGAGACCAGTTGATCAAATCCATAATTTTCTAGTTTGGAGAGCCGTGCAGAAGGAGTCTCTTCAATAGATGACATTATAGTAACTAAAACAAATATTCATATTACTAGACTTTTAGCTAAACTCTGGATATGAGTTACTTTTAGATAGCGAAAGTGAGAGTTTTTATGAACAATTAAAATGAAAACAAATGCCTTTGAAGCGTAACTAAATGAACTAATATCTCTTACAAAATGAAGGTCATTGTATTGATAGTTCACAAAGAATCAATAACATCCCATTTTGATTGCTCAAAACGTTCTTATAATGGACAAAATGTTTCTTTGGATTATTAAAATGTTCTTTACAGTAAAAACTAAAGTAATTTAAGTATTGTTCGCTGAAAGTGTCTTCGGGAAACTAACAATGTTTCTATGGCATTGCTGTGGAAAACTCTGAACTATTCAACAATATCTTGCACATCAAATGTCCAAATGTTTAAATCATTGACCATTAAGCACAGTATAATTCCAGGGTCAAAATCTGTGCAAAAATGAAAAATTACCCACAGAATAGAACGGCACAATTATTTCATTAAAGAAACAAATTTTTCAAAGGGGCTCCTGGGAAGTGAACAGACAAGTGTCCTCTGTCACATGTTAGTCATATAGCGCCACCTCCTGGCAAATACTGTCACGTTTAATGTTTTCTGTACAGTTTTAGTCATGTGAAGATTTGCATGTTTGGTGTGAATATGCATGATGTGATCTGTTCCTGTGAAACGTTGGGCTGTTGTGGTGATGCATTTGGCGTTTGAGAGAGGATGAAGCAAGTGTCTGAGTCTTCTTCATTTAATGATGACATGAGAGGTTTTTGTACAGTGCAGATGGGTTTCCTGTCACTGTGGGCTTCAGGGCACAGTAGTATATGGCAGAGTCTGTCTCTAAAGCAGAGGAGATCTTCAGATCCACTTGTTTGTTGTCTTGATTAACTGCAGCAGTAAATCTGTGTGGTCTGTCGTCACTCATAAGTCCTCGTGGCAAGATATAAAGGAGGAACTCCGGTTTGGATTTAGGATACTGTCTGTACCATTGTAAATTATTTACAGCACCCGTATAGTCTTTGTAACTGCAGGACAGATTAACACTGTCACCAACATGTCTATTTTCATTCAGTGACAAGGGTTTTATTGTGTCTGCCTCTGTGCTCCCTAGTAATGGAGAGTAAAGCCTAATTAGACAGTAATTAAATAGTAAAAAGTAGTAGCAAGTAAGAAAAAGCAACTGGTCTAGATAGGAGAGAAAACTGTTCAACTGTATCTTACCTGTGCACATCCAGAAGAAACTGAGGAGAGTGAAAAGAATCATGACAGCAGAAATCTGAAGAAGAATCTGAAAGACTTGAGTATCATTCAGACTGGATGCTTTTTAATTCTGACATCCTCTCTCAGATTCAAATCCTTCTTGACATTAAGCTCCGCCCTATAGGAAAGTTATTTAGTTTAGCATGCTTTTTATGGTGACTTTATATTTAAACCTCTTAAAATGACATTTAACAGTCACTGCATATTCAGAGGTAAACACTTTTTTAAATAATGTTATGAATATTCTAGCTTTATCAATGCATAAACTCACACATATATGTATTCTGAAATAACCTCCATGCTTCATTTTACTTAATTGTTTCAAGTGGAGTCATCACACTTTAATTTGTTGAAATCTTTTGAAAATAGTTTGAAATCTGATGTCAGATCTATGTCTGCTGCTAATGATTTCAGGGTTTTGTACAGTGTTGCAGAGTTTCCCGTCACTGTGGGCACCAGGGCACAGTAGTACAGTGCAGAATCATCCGTCTCTGTCTGAAAGATGCTGAGATTCATGCGTTTATTACGTTCATCAGCCACAGATGAAAGTCGAAGTGCAGGCTCTGACCGGCCATTGAGCTCAGTAACAAATATAAGGAATTCTATTTGAGACCCTGGATATTGTCGATACCACTGCAAGGTGTTAACACGTCCACTGTAATCACAGGTGAGGGTAACATTGTCTCCTGCTGTGACGTGTTTCTCTGGGATCAGTGGCTTTATTGTATTTGCGTCAGCGTTCTCTGTGTGAAAGAAGAAACAAAGATGCTAAATTATTCCTTTGGGCAAGATACATACCGTACATGTTGTTCACACTGAATATGTAATAACTAGATCAAATGTTAAAAAAATTATGAATAACTGACCTTTGAGCAGAAAAATAACAATTAAAAACAGGAACAACATCTTACTAATAAAGAGACAAAAATGACTGTGAGAATCAATGCTGCACATTTCCTCAATATAGCAGGAGCTTAATAATGAAAAACATGAATCTTGTAGCTCCTCCCTCTGGCAGTGAATTATGGTGAGTGAGTAATAGATGAAATTATCTTTACTGAAGTATTTTAGATATCTCCGACAGTTCAGAATGAGTCTAAATTAAAAATTTGCATATGCTAAAATATCCATAAAATACTCGACGGTGTCAGATTGACTATTATACTGAAGTATATAGTTAAACAATATCTGGAATAGTATTATCAATAACAAATTTATCTACAGAAAAAAATACATCTTGTCAGCAAGAACATTTCAGCATTGATGCAAGCTCTCTGTTTTGTAGTAATATTGGGAAAAACTAATTACATTAACAAAATTAATCTAAAAACTGAAACAAACTGACGGTATCTTGGAAATGAAAATGAATCTCTGACTTTTGAGTAGACCAATCATCACCAATACAAGGGCAAAACCTGACATGCAATAACCACAACAACTCAGTTAATCTGCACATAAGACAAAACTCACATCAGGAGATGCACAGAAAAACTCAATGTGCAGATAGCGCCACCTTCTGGCAAAACATATCTGCTATTTCAGTCATATGGGAAATGCCAGCCGTTATTGAATGTATTGAATGTTGTTATGTTGATTGTTTCAGAAAAATGACATATTATTGTGGTGATTATGTGCCGGACTTTGAGACTGGATGAAGTAAGTGTTTGAGGCTTCATCTTCATTTAATGATGACATGAGAGGTTTTTGTATGATGCAGTTAGATTTCCTGTCACTGTGGGCACCAGGGCACAGTAGTAAATGGCAGAGTCTGATACTTTAGCAGGGCTGATTTCCAGTTCCATGAGCTTTCTGTGTTTGTCAACTTTAGCAGATAACCACTGGGCTGATGGATCGGCTTTAACTGGATCTCCAGATTCAGCCATGAACAGAAGAAGTTCTGGTTTGGATCTTTGATACTGACGATACCAAAGTAGATTATAAACAGTACCGGTGTAGTTGCAGTAGAGAGTAACACTGTTACCATCTTGAGCTTGTTTTTCAGAATCATGAGACGTTATTAGATCACAAAGAGAGACTCCTGAAGAAAGACATACTAAATTCAATATTGTGATCAAATTAATGTAATTCTTACAGTTTTAAATCAAAAGAGTTGGTGATTAAATAGAATAAACAAGTCTCACCTGCAAGTACATAAAATATTACAACTGCACAGAGCAGCATGATGGAATGAAATGACAAACGCTGGTGTGTTTTTCATGACTGGAACACTGTGATTTAAGTCTGGAGCTCCACCCTGTGGCAAGATTTGACCTTCTATGACTAGTCTTGAGCTCATTGTGTGCATGAGGGATCCAGAAAAAGAAGAACGCCCTCTGAACGCCCTCTTCTGGGTGAAAACAAACACATTTAGACCTTCATGAGGACTTGGACAGTTTTTATTTTTACTCTGTGATGATGACTTTTGGAAAGTTAGAAGGTTCTTGTGTCCCTCATGAAGTGGTTCTAAATGTTTATATTTGGGTGTTAGTTTATAGAAAAATTGAATAAAATATGTAAAATATATAGGAATTATTGGAAAACCTCATAATGTGAACATTTATTGCTAATTTATTCTGTTTTAAGAAAATAAAATCAAACATGAAATTAAAGCTTCTTGTATAACTGAAACAAAATGGTTGGATTATTCATTGAAGTGTTAAACAGTAGTATAAAATCAGTAACACTCACACAAAAAAACGTCATCTGACTGATTTCAGGGTTTTTGTACAGTGTTTCTGGGCTTTCTGTCACTGTGGGCCTCAGAGCGCAGTAATACACAGCAGAGTCTGTCACTTCAGCAGAAGACATTGTAAGATTCACTTGTTTCTTCTCTTTTGAGTCTTTTGCTGACAGACGAAGAGAAGGCTCAGATGCCTCTGAATTTGCATTTACAAGTATCAGGAACTCTGGTCTAGATCCCACATATTGCCGATACCATTGAAGATTGTTTACAAAACCGCTGTAGTTACAGGACAGTGTCACGTTGTCGCCTCTGAAAATATGCCTTTCAGGAGACAATGGCTGTATTGTGTCAGCAAAGGAATGTCCTGTATGGACAAAATGCAACCGTTAATGCAACTATTAATTAAATGAAAAATATAGGTAAGCACTTTGTGCACACATTTATATACAATAAAGCACATGAAAAAAAACATTGTAAACAAGAATAAAACCATACATTAAATGAATTACCCATGAGTAATGTTAGTGGTATCCAACAAAACAGAAACATGATGTTTTCTGATGAAGAGTGATTGTAAATCTATCAAAGCAGGATGACTCTAAATGAATCAGCCTTCAAACATTCAACTTTGTGAATTTGCTCCTCCCTCTGACTGAGGCTTTATCTTGCCTGATGGGTTGTCCTTTTCTTAAAATCAAAGACCTAACATTGGTTCTTTACATTTGGAAAAATAAGAACAGTTGCATCATTGATCTATTGTGCTTGATTGAAAGCTGGTGAGTCACTATGTTTATGTAATGAAAGATGTTTGTATGTATTAAGTTTTTGTACAGAGCAGGTGGGTTTCCTGTCACTGTGGGCACCAGGGCACAGTAATATACAGCAGAGTCTTTGACTTCAGTAGAGGAGATCTCCAGTTCCGCTTCTGTGATTTCTTTTTTAGCCTGCGCTTTGAGACGTAAAGTGGGTTCGGAAGAAACGCCAGACTCTGCATTAAACATAAGGTACTCTGGTCTGGATCCGGGATATTGGCGGTACCACTGAAAGCTGGGCCCAATGCCACTGTATTTACAAGAGATAACAGCACTTTGTCCAACTGAAACATGCTGTTCTGATAAGAGAGATTCTATTGTATATGCATCAACACTCTCTGTAAAAGAAGAGAAGAGAAAATATTTTTAAAAGTAATTATCATTCAACTGTCAAATCTGATGCAGAAGAGAGTTACTGTAACACGTTCAGTCGACTGGTACTGATGTTAATGCAACAATAAACATTAAACTATTACTTACCCTTAAGCAGTGAACATACAACGAAGACAACGGTAAACATGGTCACTGTTCAGTAGTCTGAAAGCTTGAAGTGTCAAACTCAACCTTGAGTCATTCACATTTAGCTTGAGCTGCTGTTTAACGTCAGGCTGCAGAGCTCCACCCTGTGGCAGCAACAAATATCTTTGTGTTGGGGATTCAGTATGTTATATCTTATATTCATGTTATATTCATACAGAAATCACATTGAAATGAAGATGTAGCTTATCAGGAATCTTTATTGACTTAGAGTAATTTAGAAAGATCTTCAGAGACAGAATAAACGCTGGATTAGAGTTTAATTCTGTACTACATTGAAGAGCACCATCCTGTGGGGCAAACTTGAATGACTACTTCAAACTTTTTAGCTTCATGATAGTGAGGTCCAAAGTCAGAAAAACAGGAATTCTTATGTAATTTAGACCTGGAAACAAATGAATGAATGAACAAATAAATAAATAAACATGTGAGTATTGAAAACTGTAAAACTATGTTGAACTAAAATGAAAAATAGATACATTTTTATGTTGTCTCCAGACTTTTGGATACCACAGTATGTAATATTAACGTTAAAATAGGCCTACTTGTATGACGCTGTTTCTTTAATGTGAAGATAATAGTGTGCTTAGTTTACTTTGTTGCAGCTGTTTGATTGTAAGACAATGGGCAAATGTTTACACTTGTACTATTTTATTTAGTGTTTTTTTAATGTAAAATCAAGCTTTTGTTGTCGAGGCTTTCATATACATGTCAATTCAGATTTATTATATGTATATGAAAGGTTTTTGTACAGCGTTCTTGTGTTTCCTGTCACTGTGGGCTCCAGGGCGCAGTAGTACAGAGCAGAATCTGTTTCTTCAGCAGAGGAGATTGTAAGATTCACTTGTTTTAGGTCTTTTGAAGCTTTTGCTGACAGACGAAGTGAAAGATCAGGTTCTGAATATTCTGTAACGAGAATGAGGTACTCTGGTCGAGATCCAGGATACTGACGATACCACTGCAGATTACTTACATCGCCACTGTAGTTACAAGAAAGAGTCACTTTTTCACCTCTGAAAACATGCTTTTCAGAGTATAATGGTTGAATTGTGTTTGCAAAGCAAATTCCTGCAAAAAACAACAACAAAAAACTGTATTATTATTATTATTATTAAACAAAAGATTTTAGCATCACAAACACATAACAACTGCTTTCACTTCAGCCACAAACTATTTTCCCATTGTTTAATCTTTATGAAGTCTCTAAAAATCAGAACATCTTACCTATTGATATCAAAAATGATATCCAACAAAGGATGAACATGATGGATGTTCTGCAGAGAACAAGTAATGGCAAAGTAAACTGACTCTGAGCAGCCTCTTGCACTGTCAGTATGCTTTGAGAGAGCACCGCCCTCACTCACTTCCTAGTCTTTTTTCTGATAATGACTGAGTTGGTCTCTACATGACAAATATTTAAAGGGATTTATAAGAAGTAAAGTTTATTAGAATAAGTTTATTATAATAGATGCAGTAGATGTTTCATGAAAACATGAAAAACGCTAAATCGAAATTAATAATGTTATGTTTTAGTATGGGGTAAGTTAGTGCAGGTTAATCTCTCAAAACAGCATCTGTAATCCCAGATCTACTTGTCTAAGGTCTTGATTAACTTTGCCAGACTTAATTAAACTTTTGAGTGCTCGACTCTGGTTGCTTATGATTTGAGCAAGCATGTTTCCTGGAGGTTCAGCAGCATGCACAACTGCACCACAAATCAATATGCATGTTTATTGATTTGTATACAGTCGACCATGATATCGCACTGTTTTAAGAGCTATGACTGTGCAACAAGATATTGCATCTATACCGCAGTAAAACAGTGAGGGCATGTTTTAAGATAAAGCAGCTTACAGCTGACAATATCATACGTCAATGAGATTTGTGCATTTTTGTAGTATTAGATGCACATCTAAATGTCCCTTTCTATTAATTGATCAAAATAAAAAACATCCTCCAGACCTGAGATACTGCATATACCATAATAGAAACACACCATTGACAGTGTAACAGAGCCTGAGGTAGCCTATATTTTCACCCCTACAATTAAACATTATTGTGAGATGTCTGTGTTGTTCCTTATAGAAAAGGTATTAGTGCATTCTAGTAAACAGAAGTTAATTGTATTGGAAAGACAAATACCTTTCTGAACAGAAGTATGGATTAATGTAAAATGTTAAACTATATTTAGAATACTTGCACATTTTTTAATCTTACTCTTATTTTTTCTCAATTTTTTTTTATATCACACTTTGATCAGTGTTAATGACCATGAATATGAATTAATCACCATTAATATCAATCATTCTGTGCTGTAGAAAAAAAAAACAGAGACACTATAGTCAAATGTGAGAGTCATATCTCAGGTTTGTGTACAGTGATGAAGGGTTTCCTGTTACTGTGGGCACCAGGGCACAGTAGTATACGGCAGAATCTGCTATCTCAGTTTTGGAGATCTTCAGATCTAGTTGTTTTTCATTCTTTTGAACGTCAGCAACATAGCGGTCCTTCTGCTGTGGTCCCAAACTTTCAAAAGCTTGCAAGATAAATTCAGGTGCAGTGTTGGAAGACTGTCTGTACCACTGAAAACCGTTAATATTGCTTCCGCTGTAGCTGCAAGAAATAGTAACCGTTCCTCCTTCTAAAACATGCTGTTTAGTAGAGCGAGATGTTATTGCATTTGCAAGAACATTATCTGGAAAAACAAAAAGATAAGAAGATAACATTAATTCAGTGTTAGTTAAAATGTATTATATATGCTTAACGAACAACAACATGTAGCTTTGGTATAAATATAATCAATCACCTGTAAGAAGTGCCAGGACTGTAAAGTAAAAGAACAACATTGTCATACTGAGGTACAGAAAGAGCAATAGCAGTCCTAACTTAAGTGCCTTTAAGTCCCACCCTAAGATTTACTTCCTTGTTCTCAAGTCTTTTTTTTAATTGCTAGAAAAGAAACAGCACCACGTTGAAATACACGATTTATCTGTTTGCAGCGGTAGATTAAACGAAGCAAAGTTTCTACCTTTCTATCTTTGCTGAATACACAGAGGTCAACAAAAGTAGCAGTGTGGGAGTTGGTTGGATAGACATTATGTAAAATTGAATGTACCTGTCTTATTTTATTAGAAAAACAAAAAAAATCAGTAACAATGTTCTCTTCCAGTGAATACTGTCAAAAACAAACAAAAAATGCTCCAGAAAAAAATACTTCTAAGGGACATGTAAACTGAATAATGTAAAAATGTATTTATATGTTTACATTACAATTTTTGAATCATGTTTTTTTCTTCCCCCCTTCTTTTCCTTATACAGTATGTGTCACACTAAATGTAAACAAACAGTACTCTTGTGAACACTGATTTTTCATGGGGGAGACATTTTAAACATTTTAACTATCAACTACTAAAATGTCAAGCACATGAAACATATGGACTGTTTTGATGAAACCTTTGGAGATCGACAGTTACGATCACATCCTCTCTCTTATCTCAAACATGTTTTTTTACGGATGAACATCATATGGGTTTTGTGCAACATGAGGGTGAGTAAATTATAGAATTACATTTTAAGTGAATTATTTATTTTGTATTAGTCACACAAAGCGGTAGCACTTTACCGTATTTAGTCATTTATGTTGACATAAATCTCAGCTACAAGCACCAAACATATCTGTGCATAGAACAGCTGGGCTGAATGAAATGACTCGTCTTTCCCGAGCACTATGATTTCAGCCTAGAGCTCCACCCTGTGGCAAAATAAAGTTTTTAAGGTAATCTTTTTTTTTTGTACATGAATGAAGTGTTAATTTTCCACATAATTTTTACATAGTACATAATGCTGGTGCTGCATACCAACTTTGTTTAATTCCAAGAAAACTGTGATGAATAATCAACTGTGGATGAATAGAGTTCTGTGGTAATTAACCATCATGCTATCACTGAGGCTGACTTCTGTACTGTAGACTAAAACAAATCTACTGTATTGTATATTATTCCGAAAGTTGTGTGGTGAGTTTTGAGATCATTATTTGCATTATAATTCTTAGTGCACAGCACCCACTTTTAAGCAACTTGTGAGACAACAAACAGATTATCTTTTTTAATTACTGGGGTTTGGAAAGATATTTTTATTCTATGCTGACCTTAACCATTTCTGCTGAAGATAACAAACCAAGGTTAACATAAGTGTGGGTATGCCAGGTTTTTGTACAGTGTTCTTGTGTTTCCTGTCACTGTGGGCTCCAGGGCGCAGTAGTACAGAGCAGAGTCTGTTTCTTCAGCAGAGGAGATTGTAAGATTCACTTGTTTTAGGTCTTTTGAAGCTTTTGCTGACAGACGAAATCCGGTTCTGAATATTCTGTGACGAGAATGATGTGCTCTGGTCGAGATCCAGGATACTGATGATACCACTGCAGATTGTCTACATCGCCACTGTAGCTACAGGAAAGAGTCACTTTTTCACCTCTGAAAACATGCTTTTCAGAGGATAATGGCTGTATTGTGTTTGCAAAAGAAATGCCTGTAAAATAAACAGAGTATTGCATCTTTATTAATAAAAAATTATATATTTAGCATCAAAAAACTCATACTTTTGTATGAGTCTTCATATTCTCATATTGCATTAGCAAAAACAATATCTGAGAAATTGTAAAAACAGAAGATCAATAATAATAGTGCACCTTCAGTAATTGTATCTGTTCGTTAATATATTTTTACAGGGGTAGATAGTCTCCTAGCAAATATATATATATTAACAAATGTAAATTTCAAATTTGCATACCTGTTAGAAGTGCCAAAACGCTCAGGTAAAACAACATCATTATGACTGGGGGAGATCATCTGCAAAATGAGATTAGGAGAAACAAAGCACTGCCTTCTGCTGAACCCATTCTCATCAAGCTCCTCCCAAAGGATTGTGCAACCCTCTGTTGATTCTTGGAAATGAATAGTTATATATCCCACAACTGAAAGCTGAGGAAATTGTAATCTCTTTATTGCCAAATAAAAAAATGTTTTATGTTTGGTTTGATTTATTTTTAAGTACAATTGAAACCAACACATTAAAATGAACAAGTAAATATATCAACATAATATCCATCATAAATGTATCATAAGGACATTGGTGAATTGAGAAGAAGTGGGTTGTTACCTGCTTAATTTTTGAAAAAAACAACGTTTATCTTTGCTGTGTATCTTTTTTCAACAATTTGAATTATTACTGTATTGGAACAGAGTACAACATTAATTATGTCATGCAAGCTTTTGAAATCAAATTTCAACTCTCCAAAACAGAACAAATATTTTAACTGTGAAAGGCCTTAAATCTAAAAACAAAAAAAATATTTGAGATCTGTAGATCCACTTGTTGGATGTCTTGATCAAGTTTGCCTGAAATTCTTGTTTAGTCTGGAAGTTTGTGTAGATACGGAAGTAAGGTTTTGATCTTGGATATTGTCTGTCTGTACCGCTGCACATTCAGCACTCTCCCAGTGAATCCTTTGTAACTACAGGATATGGTTAGATGTTCACCTATAACAGTGCTCATAATCGGTGATAGTGGGAAAATTGCATTTGCCTCAGTCACCTAACAAAATTAAAATATAAATAAATAAATAACTTTGTTATGAAACAACATAAATAAATTTGTTAATATGCATGCCTATAGTTATTCTACAGTATATAAACAAAAGTAAATATCAAATTTAAATACATAGGAAAGGCAAAAACAGTAAAGTAAAACAAAATCATTATGGAGATGATATACAAAATGAGATGATATACAAAATGTTATGTTCTCTCAAATGTGTTGTTTGATAATGCATTGAGTTAGTGTTCAGTGATGCATTGAGTTTGATTGTGCTAAAAGCATTACGTCATGCCTGACCAATAGGTGTTCGTTTACTGGGGTAAATTGGAAGTAAAGAGATACGATAAGTTGATGCTACTCGCTGTCAGTGTGTGATCCTTATTAAACGCAACAGGGCCCTCAGTCAAAGCCCGGTTTCATGAAACTTAAGCTATGCAGTCTTTAGCAGCCGCAGCAGCGAAACACCGGTCGGCAGCGCCTCAGGAAAACAAGGAAAGAGCCCGGCGACCTGAGATGGGTTTGGAGACAGCACTCAGGGTTTCTCTGTCCCATCCTTCAGAACGATTCCGTTCTCCTCCCACCATCAACAACAGTGCTCATAACAGTGATAGTGGGCAGATGGCATTCGCCTCCCTGTAAAAAAAAAAAGTATTTTACAGAATTGTTCTGTATTTTTTCCCCCATTTTTAAATACAGGGGGAAATTGTACAATTACAGAAATAGACTGTAAATTTACACATTCTATTTAAAATAACATGGCAGACCTGTGAATAACCATACAAGTTAAGTACAAAAATAAAATCACATAAAAAAACAATCGCGAATTTATCAAAACTTATAAATATGCATTTTTATTTAACAGATTACCTTTTATAGTAATTAAATGTTATACTTTTTAAATGGTATTTTTACAGGAATAAAAACTGTCAACTGTGATATCTGGTCCAAAAATTAGTTACATCCTTTCTTACTAATTACTTATTTTATCATATCATCATACATTATTTGTTGAAATAAGCGGACGTTTATGATAATTATGAGGAACTAGAGGAAATCTCCACCCGGCGGAAGGATACCTCTCCTAGTCTAGGCACACAGTGGAGCAGCTGTGAGGCGCGGCGGCGGGAATCACTCACTCGACTCTCTCTCAGCAGTCATTCATGGCTGTGGATCAAACATAAGCAGGTAAAATGCATAATTTCTGAACAATATTGGTTTCTGGAATTCGTAACTTTGTTTTGACTGTCGTTGTTAGTGTTATTATTAAGCTTAATTTGACTGTGTTTGTTTTTAAACTTGGACTCGGAACGTTAGGCCCAATGTTTATGATTTTTACATTTGAGGTCTCGTTTTATTTGAAGGTAACGTAACGTTAAGTTACGTTAGTAACGTTATAGTTATGTTTGTTGCTTGACAGTAGTCAAGCTGTGCTCCTATTTTGGTTTCAGATGCATTCTGTCGAATAACGTTAAGCGCCATTTTTCCACATGAGGAAATTTCCTCAGATATTATCATAACGCCGATTTCTATTTAATCATAGGCATATGACGTGACGTCTGAATTATTCAATGTAACGTTAGGTAAAGAGGTGAGACTAGTATAATTTAAAAGATGTAACTTATATGCTTATATTATATTCGTTGTGGTGTTTCTGTGAAAAAATCTAAAAGATCATACGTCAAGACTTGAAATGAGGCACATTTCCTGAAAAAATATTTCACATCCCACCCATCTAACGTTAGAAACCCGTGTAACTTACAAGAGTGTCCTTCACGTCATAAAGCCAGTAGAAGTGAGGAGAGCGCTTACACGAATCAAAACTACGTGAACATACAAAACTACATACAAAAGTATGTGTTTTAATTTGTACATGCATTTATTATTTGCATTCAATTTGTGCAACTTTCATATTAGAAAAGTAACTGTCCTTCCTTTCATTCATATAAGAAATGTGGATGGGGATAACGAGAACAAAACGGACCCAATTCAGGTGGTTGCACTTGAACCGTTAACGAGACTAAACCATGTTCCGTACACAACGATGTTCTGTACACAACGATGTTCTGTACAGATGACCCTTTACCGCCGATCGCGGAATAAATCATTCCTGGTCATACATTAAATATATATCTGTGTCATCTTCATTTAAATACTTTCTGGTCATACATAAAATATATATCAATTTCTCCCTCTTTCACCCCGGATCATGACAGAGATTTGTTTCCGTGAGATTTCAGTAAGTTTTTTAGGTGCGCCCCCTGCGTTTGAAAATTGGTGGTGGGCAAGCTAAACGTGAGACTGCCGCTTGGGTGGGGAGAGAACTTGAGCAGCAAAAATTTAAATTTAATTTATGCTTCCCAAAGTACTACAGTCTTTATTAAATTAATATTATCACAAATTGTTAAATAAATACCTTTTAATATTTTAATATTTAAACGTCAATTATGGGCGATGACCACATGGCGCCACCCTCCGTCTGAGTGGTGCAACAGGTGCTGCTTGCCCATCATCCCAATAGTATCTGCGCAGTGATGATGTTTATATTCATAACGAATCAATTTAAGTTACCTTTAACTTGCATTAATTATTATTTTTTCTTTTTTACATTTTAATTGTCATGCTTTAATAAATTAAACGAACTTACTGTTAAAACTCAATTGATTGTGTTATTTCCAGTGGTGGACAAAGTACAGAGATCAAGTACTTGAGTAAAAGTACAGATACGTATAATAAAATATTACTCCAGTAAAAGTACTGCTTTTTCAATTTTACTCGAGTGAAAGTACAAAAGTACTCAATTTTTTATGTACTTAAGTAAAAAAGTACTGATAGACAGATTTATTTAGCAATTTTATATAGACTACTTTATTTAATTTTATATTAGCACATATTTTTATAATCATACTGCCCAAAATACCTGGGTTTTTCCCAAAATAACCACTATATAGAGTCAAGATATATATTTTGTTGATATGGACTACGTTGATGAGAGTGATGTAGTAATGTTCACTGTGAAGCTTACACCGCCATGTACCTGAGAGAAAACAGATTTCACCATCTAATTTTCACCAGTAAGAAAAAAGTGTTTTAGAACTTGTTGTTTTGCAAAACGTCAGTTATATATGACATCAGAATTAGGCCTGAAATTAGGAAGAACATTTTAAGGAAAATATAATTATATTTTCATAATGATTTTTTTTTCTTCTCAAACCTTGTCTGTGGTGTAAAAACACCCCTGGCCCAATGCCCCCAGAGGGCATCACTTCCCACTCTGATAATTACTGTAGTTACTACGTTCTGAACATCACATCCTTTCTTTTTCCCTCAGATGGAATCTATCTAGGTGGCTGAATAAAGATATTTGGACTTTATATCTAAAAATTTCCTCAACTTAGCACCAGCAAGCTTGTTAGCTAGACAGTTAGCATCAGCTAACAATATTTACTTATTTTCAGTATGGTTATGAATAAACATTCATATCTGTCTACTCGGCTAGTTGATCTAAACAATATAAAAATGTATACTGTTGATAAACAATATAAAAACAGACGTCACATAGGTCTAAATGCGTAGCATTTTAATAAAACTGCTAACGTTACAGCAGCAGGGAATATGAACGTGCATGAATTATTTTATTGAATCGGTGTTATTTTAATGTTTTGTTTTTTGACCTAAAACATAACGTTAGAGACACTGATGTTGATCTGTCTGCATTCAAGCCAGGGCTCGAAATTGCGACCATTTTGGTCGCATATGCTCCCGAAATGTAATCTGTGCGACTCCAAAATATATTTGGGAGCATTTGTGCAGTGCAAATAATTGCTGTGGTGCGACCTCTACAGTTCTCTGCTAAAGCGTTCAAGAATTACTGCACAGCATGTGCCACGTGACCGAGCTAAAGCAGGTTAAGCTTTTCATTCGCTGCGCTGTGCTTTTTCTGAGCCCGTGCACCAAACGCGCGAACTAAAAAGCCTGTCTAAGGGGGTCGCTCACATATCGCGCCTAAAAACGCTAGGGCGCTGCTTTCTCCTTTTTCCAAAGCGCTCGGGCGGTTGCGCCCGAGGCGTTTGTCGTTGCTAAGCAACCATCAGCTGCGCTCTCCGTTACACCTACGGCATTCTGAAAAGTTCAGATGTTTTATCTCGATGCGCGCGGACGCCGCCTGGAAAAACGGCGCCGCACCGCGACCGCGTCGCTTCCATTATGAGGCGCATACGGCGTCTACATTTGAAATAACGAACTTGAGTGCGCAAAAGACGCGATATGTGGGCGGCCCCTAACAGCGCCTGATTACTCAACTAAGTTATCTTTTGAGCCAATACTGTCAAAACACACAAGGTTTACATATAGACTCAGTTGGTTATGTTTAAAATGAAATTAAACCGGTGAGTGGAACCGGCGCGTGCCTGTATATTAGATGCGTGCAGCTCTTAAAGGGACAGTATTAAACATGCAGCCGACTGCCATTAAAGGGATAGTTCACCTACAATTTTATTTCTGTCATTATTTACTCACTGACATGTTGTCCCAAACCTGTATTAATTTATTTCTTGTGGTGAACACAAAATAAGATATTTCAAAGAATGTGGGTAACCAAACAGTTGCTGGTCCACTTGATTGTAGGATATAAAAAAATACTGTGGAACTCACTGGGGACCAGCAACTGTTTGGTTTTCCACATTCTTCAAAATAGCATGTATGTTCAGCAGAAGAAAGAAACTCACTCAGGTTTAAAACTAATTTTGAGTGAGTAAATGATGGTATTAATATAAAACACTATGACAGAATCGACAGACAGATGACCGAATTTATTCTTTAATGTTAAAACAACAAAACCATAGAGAAAAACATAACTCGCTACTCTTGACTGAAAAAACAATACAGTTACTTTAATAGGAATCAATCTATAGTGTTTTATTTTTATTAATTGTTCATTCAATTTCTTGAATGCTCCTACTAAATATGCCTATTGTACCTGATAATTAAACACTGTTTGTATATTATGTGTAGTTGTAATGTGTATCTTTGTTCTTATTTTTTCATAACAAAGATAAAATAATGACAAAGATTTTTATCTTCGCCCACTTTGGCCTAAATATCCACCATTCTTATTTATATTTTGTTTCCTTGAAAGGCTTTGTCTTTATAATAGGAAATTAGTTTGGCAGTACTGCTCAGACAAACTGGTAAAACAATTTTATTTTTAGACATTTCACGATTTTATCACAGTTCTTTGTCATGTTAATGACAAAGAACTGTGATAAAATCGTGAAATGTCTAAAAATTAAAATTATATGATATTTTGCCATATCGCCCACCCTGCTTGGAACTGACCGGTTTTGTGACCGCACTTGCACAAACTGCATTGAAATCATTTTCCAAAATTTAATTTGTGTGGAAATATTACCAAGTCTGTAAACAGCCATTAACAGAAGCCAGAGATGCTGAAGACAGACACAAAGAACATAAAATACCGTAGCAGCCTGAGCAAGCTCAACGTTCACTATGCAAAATATAGAAAGGAAATCCTAAATATTGAATTGGGAGTGGGGGTCTATATGAATGTATTTCTGAGGGGAACTGTTTTGAGAAAAGTTTAAATGACATTTTCTTCTCATCTTGCATGTATAAAAAACAAAGCACTGCAGCTTAAGGATCAGGTTCAATTGAAGCTTTTAATCATCAGGAAGGATGTTGCCCGCCCTTCCGCTCAATTGGCGGTTGTGTTGCTCCTTAATATTCAGTGGGTGCTCCTAAAATAATTGTGGTGCTCCTAACTTCTTGAAGTTGGGAGCACCAGTGCTACCAAGTAAAAAAGTTAATTTCGAGCCCTGATTCAAGCATTTCAGTGGGCTTAAATAGATCACCCTTTACAGCAGATTTAGTTCACAAACAACTGACAGTTTTGACCTAAATATTATTTTCAGTTACAATAATTAATCCTAAAATTCGACATTAGTAACTTACTTTTCACAGCATCAGTAGCGCGCGCTCACAAGATCTCCCGGTTCTTTACTTGTGAGTTCAGTTCACTGAAGAAGACTCGCTCTAAACGGATCATTTGAATCAGTGTGTTTTCGACTCGAGAACAGCTGCAATCAATCATTGCAATTCGTGAATGAATCGTTTGTTGCGATTTACGAACCGATTGAACAGGTTCATTGAAAAGAATCAGTTTGTTCATGAATCAGACACCGCTTCTGCGTCTCGGAGCACGTGATGTATTATAAGGAGTAACGATATGTTTTATGAAATGGAGTGAAGTAAAAAGTACGATCTTATGCTTTGGAATGTAGTGAAGTAAAAGTAAAAGTTACTCAAAATAAAACTACTCCAGTAAAGTACAGATACTTGAAAAATGTACTTAAGTACAGTAACGAATGTTTTACTTCGTTACTGACCACCACTGGTTATTTCATTGCCAAATGTTCATGAAGTTATTTAACTTAACATTCGCAAAGTTAAACACAATGACAGTCACAGGATACTCAGACATTTAAGTTATTTAATAAGATTTCCGGACAGCAGATTCCCTGGACAGAGCCAGAGTCCATGGTGCTACAGCAGAGGCCATTGAAGGGTTCTTCAAATTGTACGAGGCCCTTTATATGAAGCACAGTTTGGAGGACAAGCCACATCTCCTCTACAACTGTGATGAGACTGGCTTTGGAGACAAGCCTCGGTCCAGGGAGAAGGTCCTGTGTCAGACTGGGAGGAAACACATCTACCAGCTGCAGCAGATGACCAGGGAGCACATCACGGTCCACTGCTGTGTGAATGCCTATAGGCTGGATGGGCCCCCCAACGCCCTCTATGGCATCCAGGTGAAGGATTACATGGACTCCGAGCTCTTCTTGAAATGGCTTCACTATTTTATCAGGTATGCTCCTGAGGAGAGACCACTCATTTTAATCATGGACCAACTCATGTCTCAAAAGACGTAATCATATTCTGCAGAGAAAATAAAGTGGAAATTCTCTGCCTACCTGCCCACAGCACACACATTCTTCAGATGCTGGATATTGCGGTTTTCAACCCACTGAAGACTGCTTTTTCCACCATGGCTTCCAGGATGGGTCTGGTGCGAGGGGACATTGTTGTGGGGAAGAAGCAATTTTCAGCTCTCCTCAAACATGTGTACCCCACTGCTGTCACAGCCCAAAACGCCAAGGCTGGGTTCCGCAAGGCTGGTATATTTTCTCTATCCAGGGCTGCTGTGGACACAACCCAGGTAATTTTGACATTAATACAATGATAATTCATCCTCTAAGCTACTTGCATTACTTTTCAAGTGTATTAATGAGTTTTACATGCGTTTTATTTTTTAGGTGGTGTGAGTGCTCCCATCTGTAGATGGAAGTGATGCCACACTATTCAGCACACCATCCAGTCCAGCCGCCACTCCGTTAGCCACACCATCCAGCCCTGCCGCCACTCAACCCAGCACTAAACCTACGGACACATCTACCATAACTCAAACACCTTGCCCCACCTGTAAAATCAATAGAGTGGCTCACCAAAATGACCTGGTGGCAGCAGGTGTAATCCCGGAGAGTCTGGCTAACGTCCTCATGAGTCCAGCCCTGGAAAGGAAGGAGAAGGTGAGGTGTCGCATTCCGTTGCCAGCCTGTGTCATCACCAGCGACGAGTACTTCGACCTGCTGATAGAAAGAAAAACTGAGGAGAAAGAGAAAGCTCAAGGAAGAGATGGCAAAGGAGCAGGAAAAGAGACAAGCCCAGGAGGCCAAAAGGCAAAAGCAGGCACCTCCTCTGACTGAAGATGGAGAACACTGCTCTCGTAGAGTGGTCCCACCTGGCTCAGGAGATGAGTCCATTGATGAATGGGTCCAGTGTGACCTGCGCCATTTGTGGTTCCACCTGAAGTGCGCGGAGTTGGAGGAAGTGCCAGACACTGACTGGCTTTGCCATAAATGTTGTCTGTCCACATTAAAAACACACATTACACACACAATGTAAATAGTTTTTTAATCAGTTTAGTTTAGTGTTAAATGTAAATACTTGTACACAAACAAACACACACACGCGCCCGCATCCTGATCATTTATGTTTTGAAGTCACATTGGTTAATAATTAAATGTTTTGAATCAGTTCAAATTGTTTGCTCTTCATTGTCTTCAGATATATATGGTAACGTTATTTACTAGAGTTGAGCCGGATACTGGCTGAAACGAGTATCCGCACGGATAAAGGCACTTTGCCGAGTACGAGTATCATACGAGTAATACGAGTCAATATCTGTGCCCGGATTGAATAAACATTCTCATTGGGTAGCTGACTGTGTCTGCGTTCTGTGATAGGCTAGTCACAGCGCCCTCCCTACACACATACAGATTTAGGGCCCGTTCACATATCGCGCCTAAAAAGCGTGGAAAAACGCTAGGCGCGCTGCTTTCTCCTTTTTTCCAAAGCGTTCGGGCGGTTGCGCTCCGGAGGCATTTGTCGTTGCTAAGGGGAAGAAGCACCTTTTGCAGCGGTAGAGTAAATGAAGCAAAGTTTCTACCTTTCTATCTTTGCTGAATACACAGAGGTCAACAAAAGTAGCAGTGTGGGAGTTGGTTGGATAGACATTATGTAAAATTGAATGTACCTGTCTTATTTTATTAGAAAAACAAAAAAAATCAGTAACAATGTTCTCTTCCAGTGAATACTGTCAAAAACAAACAAAAAATGCTCCAGAAAAAATTACTTCTAAGGGAAATGTAAACTGAATAATGTAAAAATTTATTTATATGTTTACATTACAATTTGTGAATCATGTTTTTTTCTTCCCCCCTTCTTTTCCTTATACAGTATGTGTCACACTAAATGTAAACAAACAGTACTCTTGTGAACACTGATTTTTCATGGGGGAGACATTTTAAACATTTTAACTATCAACTACTACAATTTCAAGCACATGAAACATATGGACTGTTTTGATGAAACTTTTGGAGATCGACAGTTACGATCACATCCTATCTCTTATCTCAAACATGTTTTTTTTACGGATGAACATCATATGGGTTTTGTGCAACATGAGGGTGAGTAAATTATAGAATTACATTTTAAGTGAATTATTTATTTTGTATTAGTCACACAAAGCGGTAGCACTTTACCGTAGTCATTTATGTTGACATAAATCTCATCTACAAGCACCAAACATATCTGTGCATAGAACAGCAGGGTTGAATGAAATGACTCTCTTTCCCGAGCACTATGATTTCAGCCTAGAGCTCCACCCTGTGGCAAAATAAGTTTTAAGGTAATCTTTTTTGTACATGAATGAAGTGTTAATTTTCCACATAATTTTACATAGTACATAATGCTGGTGCTGCATACCAACTTTGTTTAATTACAAGAAAACTGTGATGAATAGATCAACTGTGGATGAATAGAGTTCTGTGGTAATTAACCATCATGCTATCACTGAGGCTGACTTCTGTACTGTAGACTAAAACAAATCTACTGTAATGTATATTATTCAGAAAGTTGTGTGGTGATTTTGAGATCATTATTTGCATTATAATTCTTAGTGCACCCACGTTTAAGCAACTTGTGAGACAACAAACAGATTATCTTTTTAATTACTGGGGTTTGGAAAGATATTTTATTCTGTGCTGACCTTAACCATTTCTGCTGAAGATAACAAACCAAGGTTAACATAAGTGTGGGTATGCCAGGTTTTTGTACAGTGTTCTTGTGTTTCCTGTCACTGTGGGCTCCAGGGCGCAGTAGTAAAGAGCAGAATCTGTTTCTTCAGCAGAGGAGATTGTAAGATTCACTTGTTTTAGGTCTTTTGAAGCTTTTGCTGACAGACGAAGTGAAAGATCAGGTTCTGAATATTCTGTGACGAGAATGATGTGCTCTGGTCGAGATCCAGGATACTGCGATACCACTGCAGATTGTCTACATTGCCACTGTAGTTACAGGAAAGAGTCACTTTTCACCTCTGAAAACATGCTTTTCAGAGGATAATGGCTGTATTGTGTTTGCAAAAGAAATGCCTGTAAAATAAACAGAGTATTGCATCTTTATTAATAAAGAATATATTTAGCATCAAAAACTCATACTTTTGTATGAGTCTTCATATTCTCATATTGCATTAGCAAAAACAATATCTGAGAAATTGTAAAAACAGAAGATCAATAATAAAGTGCACCTTCAGTAATTGTATCTGTTCGTTAATATATTTTACAGGGGTAGATAGTCTCCTAGCAAATATATATATATATATATATATATATATATATAACAAATGTAAATTTCAAATTTGCATACCTGTTAGAAGTGCCAAAACGCTCAGGTAAAACAACATCATTATGACTCGGGGAGATCATCTGCAAAATGAGATTAGGAGAAACAAAGCACTGCCTTCTGCTGAACCCATTCTCATCAAGCTCCACCCAAAGGATTGTGCAACCCTCTGTTGATTCTTGGAAATGAATAGTTATATATCCCACAACTGAAAGCTGAGGAACTTGTAATCTCTTTATTGCCACTGCAAAAAAAAAAATTTTATGTTTGGTTTGATTTATTTTTAAGTACAATTGAAACCAACACATTAAAATGAACAAGTAAATACATCAACATAATATCCATCATAAATGTATCATAAGGACATTGGTGAATTGAGAAGAAGTGGGTTGTTACCTGCTTAATTTTTGAAAAAACAACGTTTATCTTTGCTGTGTATCTTTTTTCAACAATTTGAATTATTACTGTATTGGAACAGAGTACAACATTAATTATGTCATGCAAGCTTTTGAAATCAAATTTCAACTCTCCAAAACAGAACAAATATTTTAACTGTGAAAGGCCTTAAATCTAAAAACAAAAAAAATATTTGAGATCTGTAGATCCACTTGTTGGATGTCTTGATCAATTTGCCTGAAATTCTTGTTTAATCTGGAAGTTTGTGCAGATAGCTGTAGATACGGAAGTAAGGTTTTGATCTTGGATATTGTCTGTCTGTACCGCTGCACATTCAGCACTCTCCCAGTGAATCCTTTGTAACTACAGGATATGGTTAGATTTTCACCTACAACAGTGCTCATAATAGGTGATAGTGGGAAAATTGCATTTGCCTCAGTCACCTAACAAAATTAAAATATAAATAAATAAATAACTTTGTTATGAAACAACAGAAATAAATTTGTTAATATGCATGCCTATAGTTATTCTACAGTATATAAACAAAAGTAAATATCACATTTAAATACATAGGAAAGGCAAAATCAGTGAAGTAAAACAAAATCATTATGGAAATGATATACAAAATGAGATACAAAATGTTATGTTCTCTCAAATGTGTTGTTTGATAATGCATTGAGTTAGTGTTCAGTGATGCATTGAGTTTGATTGTGCTAAAAGCATTACGTCATGCCTGACCAATAGGTGTTCGTTTACTGGGGTAAATTGGAAGTAAAGAGATACGATAAGTTGATGCTACTCGCTGTCAGTGTGTGATACTTATCAAACGCAACAGGGCCCTCAGTCAAAGCCCGGTTTCATGAAACTAAGCTAAGCAGTCTTTAGCAGCCGCAGCAGCGAAACACCGGTCGGCAGCGCCTCAGGAAACAAAAGAGCCCGACCTGAGATGACAACGGTTTGGAGACAGCACTCAGGGTTTCTCTGTCCCATCCCTTCAGAACGATTCCGTTCTCCCCTCCCACCATCAACAACAGTGCTCATAACAATGATAGTGGGCAGATGGCATTTGCCTCTGTCCCTGTAAAAAAAAAGCTGTATTTTACAGAATTGTTCTGTATTTTTTTTTTTGGCCCATTTTTTTAATACAGGGGGAAATTGTACAATTACAGAAATAGACTGTAAATGTACACGTTCTATTTAAAATAACATGGCAGACCTGTGAATAACCATACAAGTTAAGTACAAAAATAAAATCACATAAAAAACAATCGCGAATTTATCAAACCTTATAAATATGCATTTTTATTTAACAGATTACCTTTTATAGTAATTAAATGTTATACTTTTTAAATGGTATTTTACAGGAATAAAACTGTCAACTGTGATATCTGGTCCAAAAATTGTTACATCCTTTCTTACTAATTACTTATTTTATCATATCATCATACATTATTTGTTGAAATAAACGGACGTTTATGATAATTATGAAGAACTAGAGGAAATCTCCACCGGCGGAAGGATACCTCTCCTAGTCTAGGGCTAGGCACACAGTGGAGCAGCTGTGAGGCGCGGCGGCGGGAATCACTCACTCGACTCTCTCTCAGCAGTCATTCATGGCTGTGGATCAAAAATAAGCAGGTAAAATGCATAATTTCTGAACAATATTGGTTTCTGGAATTTTTAACTTTGTTTTGACTGTCGTTGTTAGTGTTATTATTAAGCTTAATTTGATTGTGTTTGTTTTTAAACTTGGACTCGGAACTTTAGGCGCAATGTTTATGATTTTTACATTTGAGGTCTCGTTTTATTTGAAGGTAACTTAACGTAACGTTATAGTTATGTTTGTTGCTTGACAGTAGTCAAGCTGTGCTCCTATTTTGGTTTCAGATGCACTCTGTCGAATAACGTTAAGCGCCATTTTTCCACATGAGGTAATTTCCTCAGATATTATTATTATAACGCCGATTTCTATTTAATCATAGGCATATGACGTGACGTCTGAATTATTCAATGTAACGTTAGGTAAAGAGGTGAGACTTGTATAATTTAAAAGATGTATATGCATATATTATATTCGTTGTGGTGTTTCTGTGAAAAATCTAAAATATCATAACTTACGTCAAGACTTGAAATGAGGTAACGTTACATTTCCTGAAAAAATATTTCACATCCCACCCATCTAACGTTAGAAACCCGTGTACAAGAGTGTCCTTCACGTCATAAAGCCAATAGAAGTGAGGAGAGCGCTTACACGAATCAAAACTACGTGAACATACAAAACTACATACAAAAGTATGTGTTTTAATTTGTACATGCATTTATTATTTGCATTCAATTTGTGCAACTTTCATATTAGAAAAGTAACTGTCCTTCCTTTCATTCATATACGAAAGGTGGATGGGGATAACGAGAACAAAATGGACCCAGTTCAACAAATTTTTCAGGTGGTTGCACTTGAACCGGTAACGTTAACGTAGACTAACCATGTTCCGTACACAACGATGTTCTGTACAGATGACCCTTTACACGCCGATCGCGGAATAAATAATTCCTGGTCATACATAAAATATATATCTGTGTCATATTCATTTCTCCCTCTTTCACCCCGGATCACGACAGAGATTTGTTTCCGTGAGATTTCAGTAAGTTTGCTAGGTGCGCCCCTGCTTGAAAATTGATGGTGGGCAAGCTAAAGGTGAGACTGCTGCTTGGGTGGGAGAGAATTTGAGCAAAAATGTAAATTAATTTATGCTTCCCAAAGTACTACAGTCTTTATTAAATTAATATTATCACAAATTGTTAAATAAATACCTTTTGTTGAATAAATGCTTTGAAATTGGAATATTTTGGGCGATGACCACATGGCGCCACCCTCCGTCTGAGTGGTGCAACAGGTGCTGCTTGCCCATCATCCTGCGCGCAGTGATGTTTATATTCATAACGAATCAATTTAAGTTACCGTTAACTTGCATTAATTCTTTTTTTTATTGTCATGCTTTAATAAATGAAACGAACTTACTGTTAAAACTCAATTAATTGATTGTGTTATTTCATTGCCAAATGTTCATGAAGTTATTTAACTTAACATTCGCAAAGTTAAACACAATGACAGTCACAGGATACTCAGACATTTAAGTTATTTAATAAGATTTTCGGACAGCAGATTCCCTGGCCAGAGCCAGAGTCCATGGTGCTACAGCAGAGGCCATTGAAGGGTTCTTCAAATTGTACGAGGCCCTTTATTTGAAGCACAGTTTGGAGGACAAGCCACATCTCCTCTACAACTGTGATGAGACTGGCTTTGGAGACAAGCCTCGGTCCAGGGAGAAGGTCCTGTGTCAGACTGGGAGGAAACACATCTACCAGCAGCAGCAGACGACCAGGGAGCACATCACGGTCCACTGCTGTGTGAATGCAGCCGGGGACAGCATTCCACCGTTCATCATTTTCCCCGGCTGCCTCCCAAGTAATGCCTATAGGCTGGATGGGCCCCCCTATGGCATCCAGGAGAAGGGTTACATGGACTCCGAGCTCTTCTTGAAATGGCTTCACTATTTTATCAGGTATGCTCCTGAGGAGAGACCACTCATTTTAATCATGGACCAACACATGTCTCAAAAGACGTAATCATATTCTGCAGAGAAAATAAAGTGGAAATTCTCTGCCTACCTGCCCACAGCACACACATTCTTCAGCCGCTGGATATTGCGGTTTTCAACCCACTGAAGACTGCTTTTTCCACCATGGCTTCCAGGATGGGTCTGGTGCGAGGACATTGTTGTGGGAAGAAGCAATTTTCAGCTGCTCTCAAACATGTACCCCACTGCTGTCACAGCCCAAACGCCAAGGCTGGGTTCCAAGGCTGGTATATTTTCTCTGTCCAGAGCTGCTGTGGACACAACCCAGGTAATTTGTGACATTAATACAATGATAATTCATCCTCTAAGCTACCTGCATTACTTTTCAAGTGTATTAATGAGTTTTACATGTGTTATATTTTTTAGGTGGTGTGAGTGCTCCCATCTGTAGATGGAAGTGATGCCACACTATTCAGAACACCATCCAGCCCAGCCGCCACTCCGTTAGCCACACCATCCAGCCCTGCCGCCACTCAACCCAGCACTAAACCTACTGACACATCTACGTCACTCAAACACCTTGCCCCACCTGTAACATCAATAGAGTGGCTCACCAAAATGACCTGGTGGCAGCAGGTGTAATCCCGGAGAGTCTGGCTAACTGGCAAAGGAGGAGGAAAAGAGACAAGCCCAGGAGGCCAAAAGGCAAAAGAAGCAGGCACCTCCTCCGACTGAAGATGGAGAACACTGCTCTCTGTTGTAGAGTGGTCCCACCTGGCTCAGCAGATGATTCAATTGATGAATGGGTCCAGTGTGACCTGTGCCATTTGTGGTTCCACCTGGAGTGCGCGGAGTTGGAGGAAGTGCCAGACACTGACTGGCTTTGCCATAAATGTTGTCTGTCCACATAAAAACACACATTACACACACAATGTAAATAGTTTTTTAATCAGTTTAGTTTAGTGTTAAATGTAAATAGTTGTAAACACACACACAATGTAAATAGTGCACACAGAAATTGGATGCTAATTTCAAGTCATGGTATTTTTTTAAATCAGTTTAGTGTTAAATGTAAATACTTGTACACAAACAAACACACACACACGCCCGCATCCTGATCATTTATGTTTTGAAGTCACATTGGTTAATAATTAAATGTTTTGAATCAGTTCAAATTGTTTGCTCTTCATTGTCTTCAGATATATATGGTAACGTTATTTACTAAATGATTTGCTATCTTCACATGGTACATGCTTAACTCACATGACAATCCATATCACGACACAATGGCCAAGCTCAATGGTCATCTAGCTTATGAAAGCAGCAAATAACTTAAATTTTAAACAAATAAAAAGGTACTCACATTTTTTATTAATTGAAATGTTGTTTTCTTCAGTTAAAATAAATAAATACCTTACAGTTGATCCACTAAATGTCCATTTTTATCGTTGAAATCAAAGTATGCGCTCTGTACGGAACATCATTGTAGCCTGTACGGAAAACGTTAACGCTTATCATGCGGTACTTTTCCCCACTTTTCTCAAAAACTATCCTGAGTCAGATCAATGTCTGTAGTGCAATATTACCTTGTCCTTGTATCTCTGGGACCCAGGGTCTGTGTCTTTAGTAGATATTTATCAATGTTTTTATTTTATAACTTTTGCTAATAGATGAAAAAAGTATCAGTATCGCCACTAGATTTACAAATAACAGTCTAATCACAAGCAATACATGATCCGAGAAATCTATATGTTTGCTACAGCAAACTTTAGAGCATTTAGACATGCACATTTATATTTATCTGAAACCCACAATTTAAAACTGCTTGACCTTCTGCTAAGCTTTGCAGTTATGCACATTTTGTGGTTGCAGCATTATGCTCATTTATTTTTAGAGCCTCATAAAGACAGCCATATAGAGGTTTAATTCACTATTTATTGTAGTTCATCAGGTTGTTCGTTTAGTTGTTGTCCCCTAAATTTCAAATCAAATGTTACACCAATTTATTATTCAAATCTTCTGTAATCTGAGTGAACACTGCCATCTGCTGTACATTTCATGCTATTCATTTACTGATTACTAATTAATTACAGTAGCTATTTGGGGACTAGTAGTCTGAAGGTATATTTGATTTTAGATACTGTTGGTTTTATGCAGTTTATGTCAGTGCTATGAAACCCAAGCATCACTGCTAACAAAACTAAAGTGTGTTATGGGATATAAAAATGGTGGAAATAATGCCACCATTTGTCTGCAGTAATTAATTTAAATCAATCATCTGTGAGAGAACAATGTAATTATTGATAATACAGCATTTAGTTGGACATTTGAGAGGTCTTTATTGGCATTGATGGTTTCATAAAGAACATTTTATGAAACCTCTATGAAAGTTTATTTTATATTGGAAAAAGTTTATTTTGACATTCTTGCCACTAAGAAGAAATGGTTCTTTTAAGAACTGTTCACTGAAGGGTTCTTTCACAAATAGTTATTTTATGAGGTCTTTCTTTCTTTCAGTTTTAGAGATCTCCAGTTTGAGTAGTTTTTTGTCCTTTTGAGTTGCATGAAAGAGTCACTTCTTCTTTCGAAAAAATGATTTTCAGTAGAGAGGGGAGTTATTGCATTTTATGGAAACACTCTCTGGGAAAAAATAACAGAAGATCAATAATAATAATAGTGAGTAAAGAAAAGACTGAAGTAATAATCTGTTTTATTTACAATATTGAAAATATGTTTTTACAGTACAAACTCATCTGACTGATTTCAGGGTTTTTGTACAGTGTTTCTGGGCTTTCTGTCACTGTGGGCCTCAGAGCGCAGTAATACACAGCAGAGTCTGTCACTTCAGCAGAAGACATTGTAAGATTCACTTGTTTCTTCTCTTTTGAGTCTTTTGCTGACAGACGAAGAGAAGGCTCAGATGCCTCTGAATTTTCATTTACAAGTATCAGGAACTCTGGTCTAGATCCCACATATTGCCGATACCATTGAAGATTATATACCAGACCGCTGTAGTTACAGGACAGAGTCACGTTGTCGCCTCTGAAAATATGCCTTTCAGGAGACAATGGCTGTATTGTGTCAGCAAAGGAATGTCCTGTATGGACAAAATGCAACTGTTAATGCAACTATTAATTAAATGAAAAATATAGGTAAGCACCTTGTGCACACATTTATATACAATAAAGCACATGAAAATAAAAATTGTAAACAAGAATAAAACCATACATTAAATGATTTACCTATGAGTAATGTCAGTGGTATCCAACAAAAGAAACATGATGGTTTCTGATGAAGAGCGATTTTAAATCTATCAAAGCAGGATGACTCTAACTGAATCAGCCTTCAAACATTCAACTTTGTGAATTTGCTCCACCCTCTGACTGAGGCTTTATCTTGTCTGATGGGTTGTCCTTTTCTTAAAATCAAAGACCTAACATTGTTTCATTAGATTTGGAAAAATAAGAGCAGTTGCATCATTGATTATTGTGCTTGATTGAAAGCTGGCGAGTCACAATATTTGTGTAATGTGTTTATGTATTAAGTTTTTGTACAGAGCAGGTGGGTTTCCTGTCACTGTGGGCACCAGGGCACAGTAATATACAGCAGAGTCTTTGACTTCAGTAGAGGAGATCTCCAGTTCCACTTCTGTGATTTCTTTTTTAGCCTGCGCTTTGAGACGTAAAGTGGGTTCGGAAGAAACAGCAGTCTCTGCATTAAACATAAGGTACTCTGGTCTGGATCCGGGATATTGGCGGTACCACTGAAAGCTGGGCCCAATACCACTGTATTTACAAGAGATAACAGCACTTTGTCCAACTGAAACATGCTGTTCTGGTAAGAGAGATTCTATTGTATTTGCATCAACACTCTCTGTAAAAGGAGAGAATAGAAATTATTTTAAAATAATTTTTGAAATAACGGTCAAATCTATCTGATGCAGAAGAGAGTTACTGTAACATGTTCAGTCGACTGGTACTGATGTTAATGCAACAATAAGCATTAAACTATTACTTACCCTTAAGCAGTGAACATACAACGAAGACAACGGTAAACATGGTCACTGTTCAGTAGTCTGAAATCTTGAAGTGTCAAACTCAACCTTGAGTCAGACACAGCTGCTGTTTAACATCAGGCTGCAGAGCTCCACCCTGTGGCAGCAACAAATATCTGTGTGTTGGGGATTCAGTATGTTATATCTTATATTCATGTTATATTCATACAGAAATTACATTTTCTGAAATGAAGATGTAGCTTATCAGGAATCTTTATTGACTTAGAGTAATATAGAAAGGTCTCCAGAGACAGAATAAATGCTGGATTAGAGTTTAATTCTGTACTACATTGAAGAGCACCATCCTGTGGGTCAAACTTGAATGACTTCTTCAAACTTTTCAGCTTCTTGATGCAGTGAGGTCCAAAAGTCAGGAAAAAAATAAATTGATTAAAATCAGGTATTTCCTTTAAAAGGAAATAAATTCTGCAAAACTTAGCTCTGATGGGTCAATTCAGTGCTGCTGTTGAGCTGCTGAATACAGACTGTAACACTTCTACATAAACCTTTTGAATGGTTGCAGGAGAAGTGTTGTTCAGATATATGTTAAGTGAGCATCATATATCAGGTTTTTGTACAGTGTTGAAGTTTTCTGTTACTGTGGGCACCTGTTACTATAGTATATCGCAGAAGCTGCCATCTCAGTTTTGGAGATCTCCAGGTGCACTTGTTTTTTGTCCTTTTGGGCTTCAGCAACATGAAAGTTTCCAAGATAAATTCAGGGGCAGTGTTGAGATATTGTTTGTACCACTGCCAACTTCTTATATTTTCTATAAAAACTGTTTAGAACAAAAGAATAACAGTCAACAATGCACATTCAGTAGATGTATCTTTTTATTTAAATATAGTCTATAGATGTAATGCATTCGTATCAAATGTGAATTTATTTATATTTAAATAAAAAAGTACCAGTAAGAAGTGCTAAAACTGAGGCAAAAAATCAGCATCATGAGAGGTGAAGATCATCATATACAAGACAAGCAAACACGAGAGCTGAGTTCTCTTTCTGTGGAACGTTTTTAACTCCTGCCAACTATCATAAAGCTCCATACTGAAAATCGGACAAATATAATCAGTGGCAACATGATAAAGACATTATTTATACATTGTTTATGGAATGTTTACTGAAACATTTCAGTTGGACGTTCATCTAAGATGTTTAAGAGAACATTGACAAGTAACATGCCCGTAATGTGTGCAAAATAATCAAATAGAACTGTTCTGTTCACATAGCCAAGAAAAAAAGGTTTTAAATTATTAAAAACCTGCATTTTGAACATTCAAAAAACAATTTTTCAAAAGGTTTTTATAACTTAATGGAAATGTCGGCAGAATGTTCTTAGAACATATTTTTGTTAGCTGGGATTTTTCTGCTCATTTAAGCTCTTCTTTTAGCTTCAAAACGACTACTTTTATATACTACACAGATTTTTGATCTAGTTTTTGTCTAGTGTTTAAGTTAATTGTATTGGAAAGACAAATACCTTTCTGAACAAAAATAGGGGTTCATGTGAAGTTAATGTAATGTAAAGTTTTTTAATAATTTGTACCTGTTAATAACCATGAATAGGAATTCATTTTCATGAATTAAAGAAACTTTCTTTCTTTCTTTCTTTCTTTCTTTCTTTCTTTCTTTCTTTCTTTCTTTCTTTCTTTCTTTCTTTCTTTCTTTCTTTCTTTCTTTCTTTCTTCATGCACTCTTCATCCTCTCAGGTTTTTGTACGGTGCTAAAGGGTTTCCTGTTACTGTGGGCACCAGGGCACAGTAGTATATTGCAGCATCTGCCGCTTCAGTTTTGGAGATCTCCAGGTTCAGATGTTTTTTGTCTTTTTGTGCTTCAGCAACATAACGGTCCTTCTGCTCTGGACCCAAACTTTCCAAAGCTTGCAAGAGAAATTCAGGGGCAGTGTTGGGATACTGTCTGTACCACTGCCAACTCTGTATGCTACTTCCACTGTAGTTGCATGAAAGAGTCGCTTTTCCTCCTTCGAAAGCATGATTTTCAGTAGAAAGGGGTGTTATTGTATCCGCGGAAACACTCTCTTGGGAAAAAAATCACAACGGAAAAATAGTATTATTAGTGCACCTTATAATTGTATCTTCACTAATATACTTTTATAGACATATATAGATATATTAACAAATATAAATATCAAATGGAAATACCTGTAAGAAGTGCCAAAATGGCGAGGTAAAACAAAAACATGACTGTTGGAGATCATATACAAAATAAGATTTGGGGAAACAAGGCCTCCCACTGCTGTACCCATTCTCACCAAGCTCCACCCATGAGGATTGACTCTTAGAAATGAATAGTGGATACAGATATTTCCTACAATAGACATATATTGCCAGTGCAATTATTTTTAAATATTTGATTAGAAATTGTTCTTATATTTATTGGACAACTAAATCATTTATCAACAATTTTAATTTTTGGACAAACGATTGTCATGTAAGATTAATTAATTTAGACAAAAGTAAAATTTATGTGCATGAGTTAATCTCACCCAAATGAATCCATAAACTAATACAAAATAAACATAATGGTTGATGTATTGGATGCCAAAATCAAGATGACTGTTTCACCTCCACTTTTGTGAGATCCATTCAGAAACACAAAACTCCACCCTCTGAGTCAGATCAATGTCTTTAGTACATTATTTCCTTGTTTTAGTATTTTTGAGACAAGGGTCTGTGTATTTACCACAGTAGATATTTATCAACATGTTTTTATTTTGTATGAAAAAAGCACCAGTACTGTCTCTAGATTGACAAATAACAGTCTAATCACAAGAAATACATAATGGAGAAAACTATATTTGCTACTGCAAACTTCCGAGCATTTAGATATTCTCATTTGTTTTTACCCAAAACTGTTTAAACACATTTTAAAATGGCTTGACCTTCTGCTAAGCTTTCTAATTAGATATGTTTTGTGGTCGCAGGATTATGCAAACATATTTTCAGAGCATACAATAAAAACACAGTCATATAGAGGTTTTATTTACTATTTAGTGTAGTTCATCAGTTTGTTTGTTTAGTTGTTTTCCCCTTCATTTTGTACAGTGTTTTGGGGTTTCCTGTCACTGTGGGCTTCAGGGCACAGTAGTACATTGCAGAGTCTGATACTGAAGTAGAGGAGATGTTCAGATCCACCCGGTTTTTCTCCTCATTTACTTTAGCAGACACTCCAGGAATTGGAGGGTCAGCTGGCTGCTGAAGGTTGGCTTCAGTAACCAGAAACAGAAACTCAGGTTTGGAGCTGCTGTATTGGCGATACCACAGGAGAGAATCACTGCTGTAGGACCCGTCATAATTGCAGGTCAAAGTAATGGAGTCACCACTAGTAACAAGTTTAGATGAGGAGAGAGGAGTTATTCCTTCTCCGCTTGCATCACCTGAAAAAAGCAGAGCACTGCAGTTTATTACTTAAAGTATTAATATCTGATGACATATATTTGGAAGGTTTACTTAATGCCTGTATACTGAATGTCACTTATCTTACCTGAAAAGAGAAGAATGAACCAGAGATTGCATAGAAACATCATGGATCATCACAAACAGCTCAAACTCTATAACTCACAGACTGACTGATTTTGTGCACATTTCCTTTTTTTGAACTGTTACACCTACTGAAGATTTAAATCTTCTGTAATCTGAGTGAATACTGCCATCTGCTGTACATTTTATGCTATACATGTACTGATTACTAATTCGTTTGTTTTACTAATTACAGTAGCTATTGAGGGACTAGTAGTCTGACTGATGTAGAAGGTATATTTGATTTTAGATACTGTTGGTTTTATGCAGTTTATGTCAGTGCTATGAAACCCAAGTATCACTGCTAACAAAACTACAGTGTGTTATGAGATATCTTTCTTCATGCACTCTTCATCCTCTCAGGTTTTTGTACAGTGTTGAAGGGTTTCCTGTTACTGTGGGCACCAGGGCACAGTAGTATATTGCAGCATCTGCCGCTTCAGTTTTGGAGATCTCCAGGTTTAGATGTTTTTTGTCTTTTTGTGCTTCAGCAACATAACGGTCCTTCTGCTCTGGACCCAAACTTTCAAAAGCTTGCAAGAGAAATTCAGGGGCAGTGTTGGGATACTGTCTGTACCACTGCCAACTCTTTATATTACTTCCACTGTAGTTGCATGAAAGAGTCGCTTTTCTCCTTCTAAAGCATGATTTTCAGTAGAGAGGGGTGTTATTTCATTGGCAAATGCACTCTCTGGGAAAATGTAATCAGAAGATCAATAATAATAGTGTACCTTCAGTAATTGTTGCAAATATAGATTAATTAACACACGTAAATATAAAATTGACATACCTGTTAGAAGTGCCAAAACATTAAGGTAAAACAAAATCATTATGAATGTTGGAGATGAAATGCAAAATGAGATTTGGGGAAACACAGGACTGTCTTCTGCTGAACCCATTCTCATCAAGCTCCACCCAAAGGATTGTGGGATCCTCTGTTGATTCTTAGAAATGATTAGTGCTATTTCTCACAGAAAACAGAAATCTGAGAAAAAAAGTCTGTAATTTCTTTATTTTTTAATAAAGAATTAATTTAAAATGTATTTAAAATGTATTTTATTTTATATGCATGTTTCATATGACTATATGTATACTACTAGTTATACTAACAAATATACAAATCAAATTTAAATACTTGTAAGAAAGGCAAAAACAATGAGGTGAAACCAAATCATTATTGGGTTGAGATCATATTCAAAATGAGATTTGTGGAAACACAGGATGGTTCCTGCTGTTCTTGTTCTTATAAAGCCCTACCAAAAGATTGCAGGACCCTACAGTATGTTGATTCTTAGAAATGTGTTGTGAATACAGATATTTCCCACAACAGAAGTATGAGGAAATTGTCTGTCATTGTAGCATGTAATTAAAAAATCCTATGATTTTTTAAGTGTATTATGCATTTAATTTTCTTATATTTACAGTTGATTACAAACAACTGATTAAAAATAACAAGTAAAGTCATCCACATAATCTTAAATATATTTTAAGGGCTTCTGTAAACGGTGGAGTGTAAACGCACTACCTGTTTGTTTGTTAAAGAGAGTTGTCATTGATATAATTTATTAGCTCTTAATTTGTTAAATGTAAGATTTTAAGATCAAGAGAATATTTAATCTCCAAAAGATAAGAGGAACATGTTTTAACTGTGACATAAAAGGCCTTCATTCTAAAGTATATGTTTATAAGTATGTTTTTGTATAGGAACCTCTAAGTTTGCTGTGACTGTGGTCACAGTGCTCAGTAGTACACAGCCGAATGTTTCCAAGTAACGTATAAAAACGTGAGATTCACTTGTTGGAGGTCTTTGCCGAAGTGTGGTAAATGGTTGGAGTTGCCCCTGCTAAATGTCCATGTTGATAGTTTCTAATAAAGAACTCAGGTTTTGATCTGGCGTATTATTTGTGCCACTTCACACCTAGCACGCTTCCAGTGAATATTTTGTAACTACAAGATATGTTTACATTTCCATCGACAACAGCACTTGTAATAGGTGATAGTGGGAAAATGGCATTTGCCTCTGTGTTACCTAACAAAATAATAAAAAACTTGGTGAGGAAAGCAGCTTGATTGGAGTAATACAATACATTTAATAAGATTTCTATTCAATTCAAAATTATTTATATTAATTCAGAGGAATTCAGAATATGTTTGCATGAGTTAATCTCACCCAGATGAATCCATTAACTAACAAGTGTGAAGATAAACATAATAGTTGATGTATTGGATGCCAAAATCAAGATGACTGTTTTAGCTCCACTTTTGTAAGATCCATTCAGAAACACAAAGCTCCCCCCTCTGAGTCAGATCAATGTCTTTAGTGCAATATTACCTTGTCCTAGTATCTCTGGGACCCAGGGTCTGTGTCTTTAGTAGATATTTATCAATGTTTTTATTTTATAACTTTTGCTAATAGATGAAAAAAGTATCAGTATCGCCACTAGATTTACAAATAACAGTCTAATCACAAGCAATACATGATCCGAGAAATCTATATGTTCGCTACAGCTAACTTTAGAGCATTTAGACATGCACATTTATATTTATCTGAAACCCACAATTTAAAACTGCTCGACCTTCTGCTAAGCTTTCCGGTTATGCACATTTTGTGGTTGCAAGCTGCAGCATTATGTAAATATTTGTAAAGCATCATAAAATCACGACACAGTCATATACAGGTTTAATTCACTATTTAGTCTAGTTCCTCAGGATGTTTGTTTAGTTTTTTCCCCCTAAATTTCAAATCAAATGTTACACCAACTGATGATTGGAATCAGTAATATTCTGTAATCTGAGTGAATACTGCCATCTGCTGTATAATGCCACCATGTGTCTGCAGTAATTCATTTGAATCAATCATCTGCAGAGAACAATGTAATTATTGATAATACAGCATATTTAGTTGGACATTTGAGAGGTCCTTTATTGGCATTGATGGTTTCATAAAGAACATTTTAAATCTATGAAACCTTTCCATATCCAGAAGGATCATTATATTGGAAAATATTTATTTTAACATTCTTGCCACTAAGAAGAAATGGTTCTTTTAAGAACTGTTCACTGAAAGGTTCTTTCACAAATAGTTATTTTATGAGGTCTTTCTTTCTTTCTTTCTTTCTTTCTTTCTTTCTTTCTTTCTTTCTTTCTTTCTTTCTTTCTTTCTTTCTTTCTTTCTTTCTTTCTTCATGCACTCTTCATCCTCTCAGGTTTTTGTACGGTGCTAAAGGGTTTTCTGTTACTGTGGGCACCAGGGCACAGTAGTATATTGCAGCATCTGCCGCTTCAGTTTTGGAGATCTCCAGGTTCAGATGTTTTTGTCTTTTTGTGCTTCAGCAACATAACGGTCCTTCTGCTGTGGTCCCAAATTTTCCAAAGCTTGCAAGAGAAATTCAGGGGCAGTGTTGGGATACTGTCTGTACCACTGCCAACTCTTTATATTACTTCCACTGTAGCTGCATGAAAGAGTCGCTTTTCCTCCTTCGAAAGCATGATTTTCAGTAGAGAGGGGTGTTATTTCATTAGCAGAAACACTTTCTGGGGAAATATAAACAGAATATTAATATTAAAAGTGCACCTTCAGTAATTGTATCTGTTCGTTAATATATTTTTACAGGGGTAGATAGTCTCCTAGCAAATATAGATATATTAACAAATGTAAATATCAAATTTGCATACCTGTTAGAAGTGCCAAAACGCTCAGGTAAAACAAAATCATTTTGACTGGGGGAGATCATCTGCAAAATGAGATTAGGAGAAACAAAGCACTGCCTTCTGCTGAACCCATTCTCATCAAGCTCCACCCAAAGGATTGTGCAACCCTCTGTTGATTCTTATAGGGTTATTAGAGATATTTCTCATACCAGAAATCTGAGGAAATTGTCTGCCATTTCGTATATATATATGATTAGATTTTTTTTATATAATACATTGAAACCAAGACTTTAAAATGAACAAGTATCAGTCCTCTGTCGTGTGTGTCATGTGTTCCCGCCTCTTGTGTCCATATATGGTTTGTTTCCTGTCCCTGTTTAATGTGATTATTAGTTAAGTCTGTTCCAGCTGTGTTTGTCTCATTAGTCTGTGTATTTAAGTTCCTGGCTGTTCAGTTTTGTGTCATCTGGTCTACTCGTTACTCACCGGTGTTCCCGTCTGTGTCAGCCTTGCCTTGTCCTGCTCAGCCTTGTTTGTCCACATTAATGATTATTGTTTGAGTTTACTCCTCCTCTGCGTGTTCCTTTTTCCTCCTTGTGTGTGCACAGTGACAATAAGGGCATTGGTCAATTGAGGAGATTTAGTTTGTTACCTGCTTGTTTTTTTTGTTTATCATTTATCAGCAGTTTAAATTGTTACAGTATTGGGACAATAATTTGATCTTATACATTGTCTGTACCACTGCGCATTCAGCACTTTTCAAGTGAAGCCTTTGTAACTACAGGATATGGTTACATTTCCACCAACAACAGTGCTCATAATCGGTGATAGTGGGAAAATTGCATTTGCCTCTGAGTCACCTAACACAAAAAATAGTAATAATAAATAACTTGGTTATAAAACAACAGAAGTAATGTAAAAGTACATTTAAAAAATTACATTCAGTTCAGCATAAAGTAAACATGTATGTGATTACATTAATTTCACCCAGATGAAACCATAAACTAACAAGTGTAAAGATAAACATAATGTTTGATATATTGGATCCCATAATCAAGATGTTTGTTTCATCATATAGGCGCACCTCCATTTTTGTGAGATCTCAGAGACACAAAACTCCACCCTCAGAGTCAAATGAATGTCTCTACAGCACTTTCTTGTCTCCTTGTAGTATTGTAGACCAGGGTCTTTATAAACTTGTTTTCTTTTTGTAGATTTTGCTAATAACCTGCCTTTCAGTTACTAAATCATGCTTTTTTATTGCATTTGCAAAACACTCTCTGGGAAAATATAAACAACAGAAGAGTAACGTTATTAGAACAAGGAATCAATTGACAAAGGAATCACAAGAAATAAGTGTTCATGAAATGTACGCCACTGCAAATTTCATAGCATTTTGATATAATCACATTTGATTTTACCCAAAATCATTTAAGCATGATTTAAAACTGCATGACCTCTGCTGAACGTTCCAGTGGTATATATTTAGTGGTTGGATATTTAGTATAGTTCATGAGGTTGTTCATTAATTTCTTCTTAATTCTGTACAGTGTTGATGTGTTTCCTGTCTCTGTGGGCTTCAGGGCACAGTAGTACATTGCAGAGTCTGATACTGAAGTAGAGGAGATGTTCAGATCCACACGGTTTTTCTCCTCATTTACTTTAGCAGACACTCCAGGAATTGGAGGGTCAGCTGGCTGCTGAAGGTTGACTTCAGTAACCAGAAACAGAAACTCAGGTTTGGAGCTGGTGTATTGGCGATACCACAGGAGAGAATCACTGCTGTAGGACCCGTCATAATCGCAGGTCAAAGTAATAGAGTCACCACTAGTAACAAGTTCAGATGAGGAGAGAGGAGTTATTCCTTCTCCACTTGCATCACCTGAAAAAAGTAGAGCATTGCAGTTTAATACTCATTCATCACACATTATTAATGTGATTTTGATGACTTTTTTTTGAATGGTTACTTAAAGTATTCCATACAAATGTCACATATCTTACCTGAAAAGAGAAGAATGAACCAGAGATTGCATATAAACATCATGGATCATCACAAGCAGCTCAAACTCTATAACTCACAGACTGTTTATGTGCAACATTACCTTTATGTTGTTACTCCAAGCGATGAGTCAAATCTTCTGTAATCTGAGTAAACACTGCCTTTTTCTGTACATTTTTATTGCTCTACTAATTACTTACCAATTGCAGTATCTATTTATGGAGTAGTTAGTAAACAAGTAGACAGAATATTTTATTTTAGATTCTGTTAATTTTATACCAGTCATTTTGAGTCTATGGATGAAACCTAAACAGCATTACAGTCAAGGCTACAATGTTTTATGAAACATAAGACTGGAAATAATGCCACCATGTGGCTGCAATAATGAATGTAAATCAATCTCTTGTGAGGGTAAGGTTATCATTCATAGCATATTTTGTAGACCTTTTCGATTATCTTGGGGTTTTGGAGTATGTTTGGGTTACTACACTGAACCACCAAATACACAATTGTATCCTCTGTTATTGCAACAGAACCTTTAGAAATTGAAGGATATTTTTTTATTATGAAAAATACAGTTAGTTGACATGGAATGCTAGGAATATTACACATCTAGTAATATCATTATTATGCATGCCGTGTTTATGACTATATTAATTGGGATAATTTGAATATTTGTACTTTTAAAAGTAATTTCACCACAGGACTGTTTAAAATAAACTAGTAAGGTCAATAGTGGTGATTTAAATTGGCAAAAAACTTAAAGAAAATGGTGATCCGTCAAAGTACATATTAATTTTAACCTAAAATCTTGCCCAAAAACTCATTAATTTTCAAATTTAATTTGATCATATTTGTGTTGAAATAACCGTTATTTTTACATTCTTTGTTGCTATTTAAAAAATAAATGTCTTATTTGTGAAAGATCTTAAGCATTTTGTGTGTGTTTCGATTACTTGATTAATCTGCAAGCAGTAAACATGAGGCTATGACAAAAGAATGGAGATTCAGATGTTTTTTCCCACTTCACAGAGGTTTTTGTGCAGTGTTAGTGTGTTTCCTGTCACTGTGGGCTCCAGGGCGCAGTAATACAGCGCAGAGTCTGACACTTCAGCAGAGGAGATCTCCAGATCCACTTGCTTGTCTTTCATATTCATTTTTCCATCCATTCCAGGGATACGGGGATCTGCATATGTTACAATTTTTGTGGATGCCTCCATGACAAGGAGCACAAATTCAGGTTTGGATCCAGGATACTGTCGATACCAATGTAGACTGTTTGCACTTCCCTCATATTTGCATGACAGCATGACCGGCTGCTTTTCAGTGACATGAATGTCGTTCTGCAATGGTCTTATTGACTGTGCAGATGTATCTGCATAGAATAGAAAGCATTCAGTTAGAAAGAATAACAAGATAAAAACTTTCACAAAATGTAAATCGCATGCAAAGAAAATGATGAAATTATGTTTCCCCTTCATGGGAACTCGAACTGCGTCCCCTAGGGGTCGCTACGGGGAACGCCCTCAGCGTGACTCGGTCTGAAGATACATATGAAAAAACACCACCTGTTGGCCGGCGACAGCCCATGACGTCACTACCGGCGTACCACAATATAAGTGCCGCCGGGAGGATACATCATCAGCTTTTTCGTCTTCACTGACTGGTTTGTTTGAAGCGTGCAGAGTGAATCTGGTAAGAGTACAGTTTTCTAACTCTACTATGGCGAGCACTAGCAAGGCGTTTAGGAAGTGTGTGGATCCGTGTCCTCGTTATTTGACACCCGATGACACACACGACTGTTGCGTCTTTTGTTTGGGCATGGAGCACGCACGCGATGTCCTTGAGGGGGCGGTTTGCGTGCATTGTGAGCGGCTCTCTGTGAGGAAGCTCAGCTCTCGCCTGTCCCTCTTTTCGAGGAAAGAGGGGCAGCCGTCTGCTTCCCGCGATTCAAGACCCACCGTTGCCGAGGCACGGAGGCGAATGAAATCGTGGGGTTGGTGGGGTGGGATCCGATAAGCTGGAAAGGGACCGCCCCCTTTTCGCGCGTCGGCCGAGAACGAGAGTGAGCTGCTGGATTGTGATGATGCGATCTTTCTGACATCATTAGATACAGCAGCTAGTGCTCCGCTGCATATGAACGAGTTTTTGGAGGTTATGGATTATAAAATTAAATAACCCCCAGCTCGAGTGAGCCTTCCTTTCTTCATAAATCTCGATGTGGAGGTTGAGAAGGAGTGGGAAAGCTAGTTTTTCTCATATTCATAGGTTTCAGCATACTAGTTATGCTGACACTGAGGGGATGCGTGAAAATGGCTATGAGGGGATGCCCCCTGTGCAAGAGATGATAACCAGCTTATCTCTCTATGGCGAGACATCCTCTCTCAAGGCTCCCTCCTGGCCATCTAAGCCCCTGAATCTCGCTTAAATGGCAGGGCATATGCAGCAGCAGGTCAGACCGTCGCTGGTGCACGTAACCAGACTGACCTGCTAAAAGTCCTGGATAAGGTCCAGGTCTGAGCCCGAACAACCAGGGTCCTAACCCATCTCGGTCTGAGGATCAGAGATGGGCTTAGAAGGCTAGTCTCGATGACTCATGCCCCTCCCCTCCTGCGGCTAGGGTGAGACAGAGGCGTGGGTCAGAGAGAGGCAAGCCCTCTCATTCCTCTCTAATTCCCTGTAACCACCGTGAAACTCCACCGACCGAGGTTAGGTGGAAGTTTCCTGCCTAGAGGCGCCTCCCTTGTGAGCGGCGGAGTTCCCTCTCATTCTGAGGAATGAGTTCTCCGCCTCAGAGCTCTGTGATAGGTCGCCTCCGTGCTGGTCGAGCTAGCATTGCTCCCCTCACTATAGAGGGTTATCTATGAGCATGCCGCCTGCTGAGCTGCCTGAGTTCCTTCTCATTCTGAGGAATGAGTTCTCCGCCTCCAGAGCTCGATATAGGTAGCATTATAGGCTCTCATTCTGAGGAATGAGTTCCCAACTAAGAACTGCAGTCAGGTGGACTTATGATGACTTCAGGCAGGTTCTGTATTCTCGAACTGCCTTACTGATGGTCTGGACGTGAGTCCCCTCGGAGGTTTCTGGATCCTCCTGGATCTTCGTCAGTCATTCTGGTCACCACTGCAAGGGTAGAGCCAGTATTACTCCCCTCACGATAAGAGGGTTACCTATGAGTATGCCGCCCCTTCTGAGCGGCTGAGTGTCTTTTCATTCTGAGGAATGAGTTCTCCACTCTCCAGAGCTCGTTATAGGTAGAGCCAGCATTGCTCCCCTCGTTAGAGGGTCACCTTTGAGCATGCCGCCTGCGGAGCTGCCTGAGTTCCCACTCATTCTGAGGAATGAGTTCTCCGCCTCAGAGCTCTGTGATAGGTCGCCTCCTTGCGGGTCGAGCTAGCATTGCTCCCTCACTATAGAGGGTTATCTATGAGCATGCCGCCCCTGCTGAGCTGCCTGAGTTCCTTCTCATTCTGAGGAATGAGTTCTCCGCCTCCAGAGCTCGTTATAGGTAGAGCCAGCATTACCTATGAGTATGCCGCCCCTTCGAGCTGCCTGAATGTCCACTCATTCCGAGGAATGAGTGTTCCGCCTCCCAGAGCTCGCTGTTGGTAGAGCCAGCATTGCTCCCCTCACCCAGAGGGCCACCTATGAGCATGCCGCCCCTTCTGAGCGCGGAGTTCCTCTCATTCTGAGGAATGAGTTCCCCGCCTCCAGAGCTCATGGTTGGGCTCGACGCTCCTCTGAGCGGCGGAGTGTCTTCTCATTCTGAGGAATGAGTTCTCCGCCTCCTCAGAGCTCTATGATAATCGCCTCCTGCTGGTCGAGCTAGCATTGCTCCCCTCACTATAGAGGGTTATCTATGAGCATGCCGCCCCTGCTGAGCGGGAGTTTCCTCATTCTGAGGAATGAGTTCCCCGCCTCCAGAGCTCATGATGGGGCTTGCCGCTCCTTCTGAGCGGCGGAGTGCCTTCTCATTCTGAGGAATGAGTTCTCCACTCTCCAGAGCTCTGTAGGTCTCACTCTGAGGAGTGAGTTCTCCGCCTAGAGCTCCTCATTGGTAGCTGAGTTCCTCTCATTCCGAGGAATGAGTTCTCCGCCTCCAGAGCTCGCCGTCGGTAGAGCTAGCACTGCTCCCCTCAACCAGAGGGTCACCTGAGCATGCCGCCTCCGCCTGAGCGTCCGAGGTTTCTCCGCCCCCAGAGCTCTGTGATAGGTCGCCGCCTGTTGGTCGAGCCAGCATTGCTCCCTCAACCAGAGGGTCATCTATGAGCGTGCCGCTCCTTCTGAGCTGCCTGAGTTCCCTCTCACTCCGAGGAATGAGTAGTTCTCCGCCCAAGGCATAGAACGTTCTAATAAGTGCACACGCAAGACTTTGGGCACTTTTCTAAAATCCACTTAGTGGTAAGTCCGCACATTAAAGATTCTGCGTTCTTTCTAAAAATCCCGTAAGGGTAGGGTTACGCAGACTGCTTCGCGGCCTTTTTGAGCTGGTTAAAGCCCCGGTTTGTGCCTTGGGCCCCGCCTCCCCTGTCCCATATATGTTGGGTCCAAAAAGGGAAAGGGGTGTACACTACCAAGAGGTCTGTTGAGACAGTTCCTCAGTAAGCTTGGGAGAGCAGGTGGTAACCCCTGAGTGATCGGCCAGGACCTGGTGAGCCAGGTGCCTGGCCATATCCCCTGAAGGAATCTTTCTGATTCCAAGACCTGGAGCTCTACCCTAGGCCCGGTAATCCCGGGCGCCTAACAGGTAAGTACTAGAGCACGCAGCTCGGGCCTTTGGCCGAAGGGGATAATATCACTGACAGCATCAGCCGTCCCGGGGAAACTTCCTTAAGCCGGGTATAGTTGGCTTAGTGCTCGCCTTTTTGCGAAATTGGCTTGCATTCCCTCAGCATGGTGAAGTGGGTATAACGTTCCCGTGAGCGACCCCTAGGGGACGCAGTTCGAGTTCCCATGAAGGGGAACGTCTCAGGTTACGTATAACCATGGTTCCTCGAGTGGGAACGAGACACTGCGCCCCTGGGCTTTGAGCCATGCTGGGACGCAAGCTTCAGACGAAGAAGCTGATGATGTATCCTCCCGCGGCACTTATATTGTGGTACGCCCGGTAGTGACGCTGGGCTGTCGCCGCCAACAGGTGGTGTTTTTCATATGTATCTTCAGACCGAGTCACGCTTGAGGGGCGTTCCCGTAGCGACCCCTAGGGGCGACGAGTGTCTCGTTCCCCACTGGGAACCATGGTTACATACGTAACCTGAGACGTTAATTAACCACTATGAACTGGCATGAAAGCTTGTTAATACAATTAATTACGATTCTATCTTTAAACAAAGCTATATAGTACTGTTCAACACTTACATTCTGCTATTGAAAACACAAGCAGACAGCACAGAAGCATCATCTCGTCACCACAGAACGTGAATGAAAACTGCACACAGATGTGGATGTTTGTGAGATCCACCCAAAAGCTCCACCCATAGCTTGCAATGTATACACGAAAACATTCAGAGATATCACGTTATGTATCAGATTTAGTTTGAAATATTGTTTATTACCAGGCTACAATTCTATAACTGAATTCAATTATTCTGAAAATGCCAAGCTTTGCAAATTTATGTACAATTATTTATTATTTGAATGGAATTTTTTTATAATATTTGTATTTCTTTCATAAAAAAACTGAAATATAAGATAAAGATAAAATATATTATAAATAATAAAATATTATACAGTTTGAGTAAAATTAACCAATATCTTTATTTAAGCATATGATCACAGTGAAGGTAAACCAATGCTTTTAGAAAGTTTTAAGGACAAGTATTATTTTAGTTATATTATTGTCATAGAGGATGTTTAACATTTGACATAATAAGGACTTCCCATAGAGGTTTTTGTACAGTGTGAATGTGTTTCCTGTCACTGTGGGCTCCAGAGCACAGTAGTACAGAGCAGAATCTGTGACTACAGCAGAGGAGATCTCCAGATAGACCTGCTTCTCCACCTTGTTCACATTGCCATTCAGTCTTGGGAAAGGGGGTTCTGCGTGTAGTACGCTGTTTGATTCATAAACAAGAAGCAGAAATTCAGGTCTGGATCCAGGATATTATCGATACCAGTGTAAACTACGTGCTTGGCTATCATATTTGCACGACAGAATGGCTGTCTGTCTCTCAGTGGCATGTTCTGTGGTCTGCAATGGTGCTATTGACTGGGCAAAAGATTTATCTGCAAATAGAACGTGAAAAACATCAGGAAAAATACACACAAAATGTTCAGTAGAAGGTTATGAAAATCTAATTTTGTATCCTGTATTTACATAAATAGTATTTTTTTAAATATATATTTTTATAAAAAAGATCTAAATTAAGTAAATAAATTAAACCTACTCACCCTGTATGGCTAAAATTATAAGTAGGTATAAAAGAGAATCAATTTTTTCACTGCTAAAGAACAGACTGAAGTCAAATAAGAGATGAATCCCAACACAACATCGTGAAGCTCCACCTACATCATCTCTGTGTGATTATGATTACATGTGATACACTGTGATTATGATTACATCAAATTTAAAACAAAAGGTGCATAGTATCATGAGGGTACATATTAGTGCCTAAATTATACATAATATAACTTTTAAAAAGGATACTGCCCCAGTAAGGACTTTTGTACCTTTTTATTCTTCATGAGAGTATAGATTTGAAAATTCATTTTGATTAGTAATATGAAGTATTTCATATGAGAAAAGATAGAGTCTGGTATATCTATAAGCATCACATTTGATCACATCAGCAATCTTTATTGAGTAAAGTAAAAGTGATTAGACCACAGATTAGTTCATGATAAATAACGATTTATCAATATGTTTTGTATTTAAACTCCAGGACAATCTCTGAAACGCAGTAATGAGAAGAGTCAGAAAAACTTTCATCATTGTGCATCATAACATATAATAATGCAGTCGATGCACTGACAAAATTAGGACTAAAATGTCTCAAAATGTAGACTGCATACTGGTGAGAGTGGTTTACTAAATTAATATCCTTTAATTCTGGTTATATGTATTTCAGTATTCTGCTTTCTTGAACACGAGGTCAGTTGTTGCTAAGAAGACAATCATATACGGCAATTGAAACTCATGCCTAATCTTTGGCTCCCAAATGCTGGACCAAAATGCTGAAATATAAACATGCATAATCATCCACTGAGCACAGACACTGAATTCTATTTGAATGTGTTTGATTTTTGTACAGTGTATGTGTGTTTCCTGTCACTGTGGGCTGCAGGGCACAGTAGTACAGAGCAGAATCAGTTAATGCAGTGCCAGTGATCTCCAGATCCACACGAGTTTTCTCCCATTTAATCTAGCAGATATTCCAGGAATCGGAGGATCAGCTGGTTGCTTAAACGCAGCTTCATTAACTAGAAACAGGAATTGTGGTCTGGATCTCGTGTATTGACGATACCAATGGAGAGCATCTGTAGCAGCTGATCCATTGTAATTGCAGGACAGGGTGATTGTGTTCCCTTCTGAGACAGATTCATTAGGAGAGACTGGTGCTATTCCCTCACTAGACCCATCACCTAGGAGAAACAGAGAAAGATAGATGGAATAATGAATGGAGATGAACAGAACTACAGAAGTAAAGTACTTTACATTATTGTGTGTTCTTAGTAATGTTTATTTGATTAATTGCACGTGTCTTACCTGTTAAGAGGGAGATAAGCCACAGACAAAACAGGAATAGCATTACTGACAAGGAGCGAATGAGCAACTATGTCTGAAACCTCTGCTTGCCTGAAATAATTGTCTTGGATCTCCTCCCTTGTGCCCTTGAAGAAATGGTTCAGATTCTATTTATTTTTGGTTGAAGTCTGCCTTCTTGTGGATCATTGTAGCCATCACATCACAAGTTTCTATATCCATACATTGGTCTGGAGAAACACATCTCAGTAAAATAGTCATCAAATAGAATCAAAATCAGAGAGGATACTTGGGAATGTTTGAACTTTTGCTTTTTAAGGAACAAGAAAAACATCTGGCTCTAGTTAGTATTACATATCACATCACATTACGCTGTATACAACTTAGTGTATGTTAACACTCAAAACTGGAACAGGCGCTGCCTTGTGGTTGTCATAGGTTTATTTTAAGCAAGTTTATGAAGTTTATTTAATGTTTTGTTCATTTTATATTTTAGTCATTGGGTGTTAGCTGCTTTCACATGCAATTGATTGTTGTGGATATTTCTGCAATCAGTTTGCTTTGTACATTCAGTTTAACAGCATTAAACTGATTCAGCTGAATTTATGCATATGCATTTATATGCATTAAACACTTACATTATGGTCTTACTTAAAATATGTAATTTTTTGGAGCTAACTAATGGTTTTATGGTCACAGCTGCGCATTTCTGAGTTAAAAGTGGTTAACTAAATAAAGCTGGCCTATGGAGTTTACTCAGAAAAACATAGAAATGATTTGAAATAGTGATTTAATTTCAACACCATTTGTGTATTGCGCGTGGAGTATGGTTGGAGGTTTTTGTACAGTGGTGTTGTGTTTTCTGTCACTGTGGGCCTCAGAGCACAGTAGTACACAGCAGAGTCTGTCACTTCAGCAGAGGAGATGATCAGATCCACTCGCTTATCTTTCATACTCATTTCACCATCCAGTCTAGGAATAGGCGGATCTGCATATGCTACAGTCTTCTTGGATGACTCAAGGACAAGGAGCAGATATTCCAGTCCGGATCCAGGATATTGTCGATACCAAAGTAAACTCTGTACACTGACATCATATTTGCATGACAGATTGACTGGCTTCCCCTCAGTAACTTTTATTCTGTCCTGCAGTGGTTTTATCTCCTGTGCAAAGCACTCATCTGTAAAATGTGCGTAGAACTTGTTAATAAAAATAATAAAAATTGTAAAGTATGACAAAATATAACTACATGCTGTTGAATTATCACAAAAACAGACAGACATTTATATAAACTTTTACTTACACTGTATTATTGACAGCAGAATCAGAATGCACAGGAACACCATGACTGCACTGTAAAAACAAAATGCAAAATGAAGCTGAAATTCAATTAAAGTCTTTCTTGAATCTCTCTCAAAGCTCCACCCACAATCTGAAAAAATCTGCAAAAAGAAGGCACAACCTACTGTATTAAAATTAAAGTTGACAAGACATTAATATGGATAATGTCCATAATTCCCTTTTTTTTTAACAGTGCACACATCTTATCATCTGAGTTTTAAATATTTCTGTGAATTTGGCCAAAAATAAATAAAAAGCAGAGAAAGAATGACAAAAGAATGAGTGATTTTACATGGGTGTGATTACATGTTGTAAAATCATTGCTGAATTTCAAATTTGGAAGTTTACTTGTGTCATATCAGTCGGACGCACTTCTTAAAATATTCTGTATAGTTGTCTTCTACAGTAATGCTCATTTTTTCCACAGTTTATTTGTTTATATTTAATTTTTGAAGCGCATGTGTAGCCATTGCTCAAATGTGGGGAGAAAAAAAAGTGGATGTATAGCTTTAACGTACATGTCTATTTCAGTTTCCGACAGCTGCAGGTGTTACCACAAACTCATTATGTCCTAATTTGACTGTTACCTATATCAGGTTTGATGATTCCTCTGCACTTCAAAGGCAACACTAATACAGACAGAGATGAATATCAGTAGAAATGTGCTGGAAATGAGTTATTTTTGAACATCAAAGCACAGTGACAACCTAAGCTTAGTAAGACAAGGAGATGCATCTTAACAACTTTTTACTTTTATTTGTACAATGAAATTAGCACAGCAACACACATGCACGCACGCACGCACGCACACACACACACACACACACACACACACACTCATCTGAACTGATTCAGCACAGTGGTTAGTGTGTATATAAATAAAATTGTGATGTTTAAAAAACTTGGGAAATATCTTAGTGTATAGTCGCAGTGCTCCACTTGTTAAATACATTTCTCTCTGCTTGATGTTTTCGTACAGTGTAGTTGTGTTTCCTGTGACTGTGGGCCTCAGGGCGCAGTAGTACACAGCAGAGTCTGTCACTGCAGCAGAAGAGATCTCCAGATCCACTCGTTTTGTCTTTTTATTAATTCTTGGTGTTAAACGCTGTGGTATGTTGTCACTCATCAGCCCACTTTCATAGATGAAGAGGAGAAACTTTGGTGCAGATCTGGGATATTGACGGTACCAGTGGAGATTATCAGGTGCTCCACTGTAGTTACATGTGAGTGTTACATTTTTACCTTCTAAAACTTGTTTTTGTGAGTCATGGGATGTTATCATGTTTGTCAGGATGTTACCTGAGAATAATACAATTACAAGAAAAGGACATTAAATCAGACTGTAAAATAAAAATATGTATCTCTTCATTAATTGAAGTCATTAAAACATTCAAAACTGGAGAAATGATTCAAAACTCACCTGTATGAAGAACCAAAATGAGAAAGACAGGAAGGCACATGTTGGTCGGTGCTCTGACAGAGTGACAGTGTGATTCCACGTTAGAAAACAAGCCAAGTCAAACTAATCTTAGAGCTCCACCTCCTGACACATTGCTGTACCCACTGTGAGAAAAACCCCAAAACAAACAAACAAAAAACATTTTACTGTTGCTATTCATATATGACATGAGTTGATACAGACACTATGGTCAATATGGCTTTGACATGACATGGGATGAGAGTAAACCTTTTAGTGACTAAACACAAGAAATATTCACAGTGTATATAATTAAGAGACATGCAATATATTGCAATTTATTTTGTGTAAATAAACAAGGATTAGGGAAGAACAATTTTTTATATATAAATAAATGCACTTGCATAAAACATTTATTCACCTATTCAGGCTAGTTCTAAAGAGCTAGTCATTGGTGACTTCATTCTGCAGTGAGGATATAGATATTATCTGCATGCATCAACATTTTTTAAATGTTTGCTGGTCTGTCTGAAATTGAAGGATACAAATCTCCAGCCTGATCTCACAGGAAAACCTTGCAATTTTACATGGTGGGGATTTTGTATTATTTTATATGATGTGAATCGTATGAAAATGTGTCATTTTTAGAAAAATGTAAGCATGAAAGCCCTTCCCTTGCTCCACCAGTACATTTTATAGTTACTGATGCAAATGAGATTGAGAAATGAGATTCATATGAACTCATCACTAATGCATACGAATTAGCCACTAACTTAAAATTAAGAAAAATAGTTAAGAAAAGTTAAAAGGCATTAGGTTGTTGAAATCTCTGCTTATGTATATGATTTTCATTGTCAAATTTATCTACCCTTTAACCTTTTCTAACCCTTTTCACAAAGAGAGAAATAAACAGAACATAATTTTGCTCTCTCTTAATAATAATAAACAGTCTTCTGTAATGATTATTTACCTCATTTTAATCTAATAAAATAATGGCAATTAATTCACTTTGATTGGTCAGCCATACAGTACTAAATAATACATATATTTAATAATAATAATAATAATAATTTTCTGAACAGTATAATTACTGTTAACTGAGCATTGCAGTTTAATACTCATTCATCACACATTATTAATGTGACTTTTGATTGCTTTTTTTGAATGGTTACTTAAAGGATTCCATACAAATGTTACTTATCTTACCTGAAAAGAGAAGAATGAACCAGAGATTGCATATAAACATCATGGATCATCACAAGCAGCTCAAACTCTATAACTCACAGACTGTTTATGTGCACATTACCTTTATGTTGTTACACCAATCGATGAGTCAAATCTTCTGTAATCTATAAACACTGCCTTCTTCTGTAAATGTTTTTGTTATTGCTCTACTAATTACTTACCAATTGCAGTATCTATTTATGGAGTAGTTAGTAAACAAGAAGACAGAATATTTTATTTTAGATTCTGTTAATTTTATACCAGTCATTTTGAGTCTATGGATGAAACCTAAACAGCATTACAGTTAAGGCTACAATGTTTTATGAAACATAAGACTGTAAATAATGCCACCATGTGGCTGCAATAATGAATGTAAATCAATCCCTTGTGAGGGTAAGGTTATCATTCATAGCATATTTTGTAGACCTTTTCGATTATCTTGGGGTTTTGGAATATGTTTGGGTTACTACACTGAACCACCAAATACACAATTGTATCCTCTGTTATTGCAACAGAACCTTTAGAAATTGAAGGATATTTTTTTATTATGAAAAATACAGTTAGTTGACATGGAATGCTAGGAATTTTACACATCTAGTAATAGCATTATTATGCATGCTGTGTTTACGACTATATTAATTGGGATAATTTGAATATTTGTACTTTTAAAAGTAATTTCACCACAGGACTGTTTTAAATAAACTAGTAAGGTCAATAGTGGTGATTTAAATTGGCAAAAGAATTAAAGAAAATGGTGATCCGTCAAAGTACATATTAATTTTAACCTAAAATATAGCCCAGAAACTCATTTATTTTCAAATTTAATTTGATTATATTTGTGTTGAAATATCCGTTATTTTTACATTCTTTGTTGCTATTTAAAAAATAAATGTCTTATTTGTGAAAGATCTTAAGCATTTTGTGTGTGTTTCGATTACTTGATTAATCTGCAAGCAGTAAACATGAGGCTATGACAAAAGAATGGAGATTCAGATGTTTTTTCCCACTTCACAGAGGTTTTTGTACAGTGTGAATGTGTTTCCTGTCACTGTGGGCTCCAGGGCGCAGTAATACAGCGCAGAGTCTGACACTTCAGCAGAGGAGATCTCCAGATCCACTTGCTTGTCTTTCATATTCATTTTTCCATCCATTCCAGGGATACGGGGATCTGCATATGTTACAATTTTGTGGATGCCTCCATGACAAGGAGCACAAATTCAGGTTTGGATCCAGGATACTGTCGATACCAATGTAGACTGTTTACACTTCCCTCATATTTGCATGAAAGCATGACCGGCTGCTTTTCAGTGACATGAATGTCGTTCTGCAATGGTCTTATTGACTGTGCAGATGTATCTGCATAGAATAGAAAGCATTCAGTTAGAAAGAATAACAAGATAAAAACTTTCACAAAATGTAAATCGCATGCAAAGCAAATGATTAAACAGTGTTCAATTAACTACTATGAACTGGCATGAAAGCTTGTTAATACAATTAATTACGATTCTATCTTTAAACAAAGCTATATAGTACTGTTCATCACTTACATTCTGGTATTGAAAACACAAGCAGACAGCACAGAAGCATCATCTCGTCACCACAGAACGTGAATGAAAACTGCACACAGATGTGGATGTGAGATCCACCCAAAAACTCCACCCATAGCTTGCAATGTATACACGAAAACATTCAGAGATATCACGTTATGTATCAGATTTAGTTTGAAATATTGTATATTTAACTAAAGAATGATATAAGAATGGGGGAAAACCAGGCTACAATTCTATAACTGAATTCAGTTATTCTGAAAATGCCAAGCTTTGCAAATGTATGTACAATTCCTTTTTATTTGAATGGAAACATTTTTTGATAATATTTTTATTTATTTCATAAAAAAACTGAAATATAAGATAAAAATATAATGCATACAAACAAAAAAAAATACAATATATTATAAATAATAAAATATTATACAGTTTGAGTAAAATTAACCAATATCTTTATTTAAGCATATGATCACAGTGAAGGTAAACCAATGCTTTTAGAAAGTTTTAAGGACAAGTATTATTTTTGTTATATTATTGTCATAGAGGATGTTTAACATTTGACATAATAAGGACTTCCCATAGAGGTTTTTGTACAGTGTGAATGTGTTTCCTGTCACTGTGGGCTCCAGAGCACAGTAGTACAGAGCAGAATCTGTGACTACAGCAGAGGAGATCTCCAGATAGACCTGCTTCTCCACCTTGTTCACACTGCCATTCAGTCTTGGGAAAGGGGGTTCTGCGTGTAGTACGCTGTTTGATTCATAAACAAGAAGCAGAAATTCAGGTCTGGATCCAGGATATTGTCGATACCAGTGTAAACTACGTGCTTGGCTATCATATTTGCACGACAGAATGGCTGTCTGTCTCTCAGTGGCATGTTCTGTGGTCTGCAATGGTGCTATTGACTGGGCAAAAGATTGATCTGCAAATAGAACGTGAAAAACATCAGGAAAAATACACAAAAAGGATCAGTATAAAGTTATGAAAATCACATTTTGTATCCTGTATTTACATAAATAGTATTTTTTGTAAATATATATTATTATAAAAAAAGATCTAAAGTAAATAAATTAAACCTACTCACCCTGTATGGCTAAAATTACAAGTAGGTATAAAAGAGAATCCATTTTTTCACTGCTAAAGAACAGACTGAAGTCAAATAAGAGATGAATCCCAACACAACATCGTGAAGCTCCACCCACATCATCTCTGTGTGATTATGATTACATGTGATACACTGTGATTATGATTACATCAAATTTAAAACAAAAGGTGCATAGTATCATGAGGGTACATATTAGTGCCTAAATTATACATAATATAACTTTTAAAAGGATACTGCCCCAGTAAGGACTTTTGTACCTTTTTATTCTTCATGAGAGTATAGATTTGAAAATTCATTTTGATTAGTAATATGAAGTATTTCATATGAGAAAAGATAGAGTCTGGTATATCTATAATCATCACATTTGATCTCATCAGCAATCTTTATTGAGTAAAGTAAAAGTGATTAGACCACAGATTAGTTCTTGATAAATAACGATTTATCAATATGTTTTGTATTTAAACTCCAGGACAATCTCTGAAACGCAGTAATGAGAAGAGTCAGAAAAACTTTCATCATTGTGCATCATAACATATAATAATGCAGTCGATGCACTGACAAAATTAGGACTAAAATGTCTCAAAATGTAGACTGCATACTGGTGAGAGTGGTTTACTAAATTAATATCCTTTAATTCTGGTTATATGTATTTCAGTATTCTGCTTTCTTGCACACAAGGTCAGTTGTTGCTAAGAAGACAATCATATTCGGCAATTGAAACTCATGCCTAATCTTTGGCTCCCAAATGCTGGACCAAAATGCTGAAATATAAACATGCATAATCATCCACTGAGCACAGACACTGAATTCTATTTGAATGTGTTTGATTTTTGTACAGTGTATGTGTGTTTCCTGTCACTGTGGGCTGCAGGGCACAGTAGTACAGAGCAGAATCAGTTAATGCAGTGCCAGTGATCTCCAGATCCACACGAGTTTTCTCCCCATTTAATCTAGCAGATATTCCAGGAATCGGAGGATCAGCTGGTTGCTTAAACGCAGCTTCATTAACTAGAAACAGGAATTGTGGTCTGGATCTCGTGTATTGACGATACCAATGGAGAGCATCTGTAGCAGCTGATCCATTGTAATTGCAGGACAGGGTGATTGTGTTCCCTTCTGAGACAGATTCATTAGGAGAGACTGGTGCTATTCCCTCACTAGACCCATCACCTAGGAGAAACAGAGAAAGATAGATGGAATAATGAATGGAGATGAACAGAACTACAGAAGTAAAGTACTTTACATTATTGTGTGTTCTTAGTAATGTTTATTTGATTAATTGCACGTGTCTTACCTGTTAAGAGGGAGATAAGCCACAGACAAAACAGGAATAACATTACTGACAAGGAGCGAATGAGCAACTAACTATGTCTGAAACCTCTGCATGCCTGAAATAATTGTCTTGGATCTCCTCCCTTGTGCCCTTGAAGAAATGGTTTAGATTCTATTCATTTTTGGTTGAAGTCTGCCTTCTTGTGGATCATTGTAGCCATCACATCACAAGTTTCTATATCCATACATTGGCCTGGAGAAACACATCTCAGTAAAATAGTCATCAAATAGAATCAAAACCAGAGAGGATACTTGGGAATGTTTGAACTTATGCTTTTTAAGGAACAAGAAAAACATCTGGCTCTAGTTAGTATTACATATCACATCACATTACGGTGCATACAACTTGTGTATGTTAACACTCAAAACTGGAACAGGCGCTGCCTTGTGGCTGTCATGGGTTTATTTTAAGCAAGTTTATGAAGTTTATTTAATGTTTTGTTAATTTTATATTTTAGTCATTGGGTGTTAGATAGCTGCTTTCACATGCAATTGATTGTTGTGGATATTTCTGCAAACAGTTTGCTTTGTACATTCAGTTTAACAGCATTAAACTGATTCAGCTGAATTTATGTATATGCATTTATATGCATTAAACACTTACATTATGGTCTTACTTAAAATATGTTTTTCGGAGCTAACTAATGGTTTTATGGTCACAGCTGCTTATTTCTGAGTTAAAAGTGGTTAACTAAATAATGCTGGGCTATGGAGTTTACTCAGAAAAACATAGACATTTTTTTAAATAGTGATTTCATTGTAACACCATTTGTGTATTGCACATGGAGTATGGTTGGAGGTTTTTGTACAGTGGTGTTGTGTTTTCTGTCACTGTGGGCACCAGGGCACAGTAGTACAGAGCAGAGTCTGTCACTTCAGCAGAGGAGATGATCAGATCCACTCGCTTATCTTTCATACTCATTTCACCATCCAGTCTAGGAATAGGCGGATCTGCATATGCTACAGTCTTCTTGGATGACTCAATGACAAGGAGCAGATATTCCAGTCCGGATCCAGGATATTGTCGATACCACAGTAAACTCTGTACACTGCCATCATATTTGCATGACAGATTGACTGGCTTCCCCTCAGTAACTTGTGTTATGTCCTGCAGTGGTTTTATCGTCTGTGCAAAACACTCATCTGTAAAATGTGCGTAGAACTTGTTAATTAAAAAGAATGAAAATTGTAAAGTATGACAAAATATAACTACATGCTGTTGAATTATCACAAAACAGACAGACATTTCTATATATAAACTTTTACTTACCCTGTATTATTGACAGAAAAATCAGAATGCACAGGAACACCATGACTGCACTGTAAAAACAAAATGCTAAATGAAGCTGAAATGAAATGAAATTGTTTCTAGAGTCTCTCTCAAAGCTCCACCCACAATCTGCAAAAATCTGCAAAAAGAAGGCACAACCTACTGTATTAAAATTAAAGTTGACAAGACATTAATATGGATAATGTCCATAATTCCCTTTTTTAACAGTGCACACATCTTATTATCTGAGGTTTAAATGTTTCTGTGAATTTGGCCAAAAATAAATAAAAAGCAGAAAAGCAGAGAAAGAATGACAAAAGAATGAGTGATTTTACATGGGTGTGATTACATGTTGTAAAATCATTGCTGAATTTCAAATTTGGAAGTTTACTTGTGTCATATCAGTCGGACGCACTTCTTAAAATATTCTGTATAATTGTCTTCTACAGTAATGCTCATTTTATCCATAGTTTATTTTTTTATGTTTAATTTTGAAGTGCATGTGTAGCCATTTCTCAAGTGTGTTGAGAAAAAAAATGGATGTATAGCTTTAACGTAAATGTCTATTTCAGTTTCCGACAGCTGCAGGTGTTACCACAAACTCATTATGTCCTAATTTGACTGTTACCTATATCAGGTTTGATGATTCCTCTGCACTTCAAAGGCAACACTAATACAGACAGAGATGAATATCAGTAGAAATGTGCTGGAAATGAGTTATTTTTGAACATCAAAGCACAGTGACAACCTAAGCTTAGTAAGACAAGGAGATGCATCTTAACAACTTGTTACTTTTATTTTTACAATGAAATTAGTACAGCAACACACACACACGCACGCACACACACACGCACGCATGCACACACACACACACAATTATCTGAACTAATTCAGCACTGTGGTTAGTGTGTATATAAATAAAATTGTGATATATAAAAAAACTTGGGAAATATCTTAGTGTATATTCGCAGTGCTCCACTTGTTAAATACATTTCTCTCTGCTTGATGTTTTCGTACAGTGTAGTTGTGTTTCCTGTGACTGTGGGCCTCAGGGCGCAGTAGTACACAGCAGAGTCTGTCACTGCAGCAGAAGAGATCTCCAGATCCACTCGTTTTGTCTTTTTATTAATTCTTGGAGTTAAGCGCTGTGGCATGTTGTCACTCATCAGCCCACTTTCATAGATGAAGAGGAGGAACTTTGGTGCAGATCTGGGATATTGACGGTACCAGTGGAGATTATCAGGTGCTCCACTGTAGTTACATGTGAGTGTAACATTTTTACCTCATGGGTCATGGGATGTTATCATATTTGTCAGGATGTTACCTGAGAATAATACAATTTAAAACAAAAAATAAACAAGAAAAGGACATTAAATCAGACAGTAAAATTAAAATATCACAATCTCTTCATTAATTGAAGTAATTAAAACTGAGAAATGATTAAAAACTCACCCGTATGAAGAACCAAAATGAGAAAGACAGGAAGGCACATGTTGGTCGGTGCTCTGACAGAGTGACAGTGTGATTCCACGTTAGAAAACAAGCCAAGTCAAACTAATCTTAGAGCTCCACCTCCTGACACATTGCTATACCCACTGAGAGAAACAAACAAACTATTCATATATGACATGAGTTGATGCAGACACTATGGTCAATATGGCTTTGACATGACATGGGATGAGAGTAAACCTTTTAGTGACTAAGCTCTAAAATATTCACACTGTAAATAATTAAGAGACATGCAATATATTGCAATTTATTTTGTGTAAATAAACAAGAATTAGGGAAGAAAAATGTATTTTAATAAATAAATAAATGCACTTGCATAAAAATGTATTCTGCTATTCAGGCTAGTTCTAAAGAGCTAGTCATTGGTGACTTCATTCTGCAGTGAGGATATAGATATTATTTGCCTGCATCAACATTTTTTTAATGTTTGCCGGTTTGTCTGAATTTGAAGGATTATGAATACAAATCTCCAGCCTGATCTCATAGGAAAACCTAGCAATTTTACAAGGTGGTGATTTTGTATGATTTTATATGATGTGAATCGTATGAAAATGTGTCATTTTTAGAAAAATGGAAGCCCTTCCCTTGCTCAACCTGTACATTTTATAGTCACTGATGCAAATGAGATTGAGATATGAGATTCATATGAACTCATCACTAATGCATACGAATTAGCTACTAACTTAAAATTAAAAAAGTTTAAAAAAAGTCATTATGTTGTTGAAATCTCAGCTTATGTATATGAATTTCATTGTCACATTTATTTCCTCGTTAACCTTTTCTAACCCTTTTCACAAAGAAATTGGTTTTAAGAACATACTTTTGCTCTCTCTTAATAATAATAAACAGTCTTCTGTAATGATTATTTTCCTCACTTTAATCTAATAAAATATTGGCAATTAATTCACTTTGATTGGTCAGCCCTAAATTACTAAATAATAAATATATTTGTAATAATAAATATTATAATTTTCTGAACAGTATAATTTCTGTGTGATTCAGAATAGATGTGAAACATTATGTTGTGCAGCGATGCAGTGTTTCTATGGTATTACTATATTTTTCAGTTCTTAAATTAGCTTTGTTAAGACAGATTTAGGTTTTTGTACGGCGCTGCCAGGTTTCCTCTCACTGTGGGCTTCGACGCACAGTAGTAAACTGCAGAGTCTGTTACTTTCACAGATGAGATCTCCAGATCCACAGAGCTTTTCTTTTTATTTAATTTCACGGACATTCCAGCCTGCGTGTTTTCAGACTCCCCACTGTTTATTAGTATCAGAAGAAGGAAATCTGGAGTTGATCTTGGATATTGACGATACCAGTTCAAAGAAAGGGCTGTGGAGAAGTTGCAAGACAGCGTTATTTTATCCCCAATCTTCCCATGAACCTCAGTTTGGAGTCCAGCTGAAAAAGAGAAATGAGTAGTTGTAAGTGTAGGTTTATTACAGTCTTGTTGTTTGGTTGACCTTTGTGAACCTGACCTCAGGAGGATTTATTGCACAGTTCTAATGATGACCAATTTGAAATGTTTGCGGTTACAAGACTAAAGATATTAAAATGAAACAAAAATTGAGCTACTCACCTCCGAATGCAGATAGAAAGCTAAGTAAACACAGCAACATTGTTCAGGCCGATGTTCCGACTGACGGCTTGTAGCTAATCTATTTCAAAACCACTTCCTCAGGATGGCCTAGATGGTGTCAAAACACTAAAGCCCCTCCTACTGACCCCAAACACACATGTTTTAAGTCGAGTTTTGGGTCCAGTTAAAAAAAAAGCATCTAAATTAGTTGCATAAAAAACACGTTAACATAAGAAATTTCGATATTTTATTTTATTATGCAACAGAATCAGACTTAAAACACAAATTCATCACCAAAACAGAATACATCTAGACACATAATGTTACTAAATACATAATGTTAGGTAATGTTCTAAACCTTCTAATTTGTTTCATACCTGTACTTAATTGTGGTTTTAACAATTTATCTGATGATTTGGATTTATGTTACATAAATGTAACTTTCTGAGAAATTACATGGATATTTACTGTAAGACTTAGCTCAACAATCCAGAGCAAGCTGAGCTGTATTAAATTATTTTAGCTGAGCTTTAATAATCAGTTCAGTGGATGTTCTGGTTGTTGAAGAATCAAAATGAGGATCTGGTATATGACTCTCACCATCTCTTGATCGTGCACCTTTCCACAGTATATATTGTGGCTCACTGTTAGGATACTGTCTGTACCAATAAAGATCAACATATTCACTGCTTGTTTCATATGAGCAACTCAATGTCACCCGATTGGTTTCTTCTTCAATAATAACAGCTTGATTTGGTTCAATGCGATCACCAAGAGCAACTGGAAAGGAAGTAAAAGTGGTGAGTAAACTTATATAAATATAAATTCCATTTATAAGTTTTGAAATTATACATTATTATTTTAAATAAACATATACATTTTACATGAAATACCTGATGCAGCCATCAGAATTAGTACTACTGATCTCTTCATCCTGAATTTACTGATCAGATGTGTGCTACTGTTCACAATCTTTCAAAGTCACATCCTATCACATGTCACATGTCAAGTCAACTTTATGCATGTCAGTAGTGCTTGCTTATGATGTTGTTGAGCGTAGTAAAAAGTGCTGCCCTCTCATGGCCTTTGTGCACACTCTCTGGTCTCATAGGCTGATCTAAAGCAGGGATCTCCAACCCTGCTCCTGGAGAGCTACTGTCCTGCAGACTTCAGTTCCAACCCTGCTCCTGGAGAGCTACCGTCCTGCAGACTTCAGTTCCAACCCTGCTCCTGGAGAGCTACCGTCCTGCAGACTTCAGATCCAACCCTGCTCCTGGAGAGCTACCGTCCTGCAGACTTCAGTTCCAACCCTGCTGGAATACACCTGTCTGAAATGATCAAGTAGCCCTGAACACATTGATTAGCTGGTTCAGGTGTGCTTGATTGGGGTTGGAGCTGAAATCTTCACAATGGTAGCTCTCCAGAAGCAGGGTTATAGACCCCTGATCTAAAGCATTTTGTTCTCTGTTGAGCTCTGAGTAGGTTTTTGTATGGTGTTCATGCATTTCCTGCCACTGTGGGCTGCAGTGCGCAGTAATACGCAGCAGAATCCTCCACATCTGCAGGAAAAATTTCCAAATTCGCTAGCTTGTTATCTTTATCAACTGAAGCTGTTAGTCGAGGATGAGGAGGTGTAGCCGTTTGATTTTGTCCCGACTGCATGATTAGAACCAGAAATTCCAGTGTAGAGTCGAGATAATGTCGATACCACTGTAGATTATTCATTGACACAGTGTACTGGTATTTACAAGAGATCGTCACTTTTTCATTGACCTTTGCATGGACAACAGGAGATGTTGGGGTAATGCTGTCTTGTATACTCGCACCTGAGAAGAATGTTGAATTAGAATTTTCAAATCAAGTCACGTTTATTTGTATAGCTCTTGTACAATAAAGATTGTTAAAAGCAGCTTCTCAGAAATGATCAGGAAAATACATTTCATTTCAACTGTAAGCAACTCTACAGAAGACAACTGTCATTAATCCGTTTGTTAATTCAGTTCAGTAACTTTACTAATGTTGTACAGCAACTAACGTTAGTGTAAGGTTCGAATCAAATATGCACTGCTAATGTCTAAAGAAAAGACATGCATTTATAAACCTGAAATCTTACCAATGTATGCCATTAAAACTAGTAGCAAACAGAAAGCCATTGTGTAGAATTCCTCACTGAGCTTTGCAGAACTACTATAACAGCCTCCGTACAGACAACTGAAGCTCCCAGCTAGTGTTTTCAACACCCAATCACAGTGCTGTGATGTCTCTGGCAGGTGTCACCAGATGCTATAGACTTCTAGGGGCTGTTACAAACTCATAAACTGATGTTCTTGTGATATACCAATAGTCTAAACTAAATGTTATGTGAATTAATTTAGCTCACGGACTTAAAAAGCCACTACAAAAGACAGAAGTTTTAATCTAAGGCAAAGTTTTTATTTTCAGTAACATTGTTATTTTCCTCTTTTTTCAGGGTAAATTAGTATAATTATCTTAATCTGTTTAAGTTGATCCATTTTAAGATGTATTGTTAATATATATTTCAGTTGTATTACTATATTTTATTTATTTATATTTATTTAATCTCAATATATTTGTATATACCAAAATGTATAATAATTATGTAATATGTATTATATATTGTATGAACTGTTATTTTATTCTATGTACAGTATAAATGTTTTCACATAATTTTGTAATATAATGTTATTTTATATATAAATATTATATATATATATATATATGTGTGTGTGTGTGTGTGTGTGTGTATATGTTTTATAGAATATATTATGAAGTGGCAAACAGGAAATAATTATATAAAATTAGTATATATAGTTGTAAGTCTGAATATGGAAGTAAATCTGAATACATATTTATAAATCAGAATATAAAGATACAAATCTTAATATATACTGTACATGTAAATTATTAATATATACAATGAAATATGTGTCTATATATTGCAATTTATTTTTATATATTCAGAATTATAACAACATATTAACAATTAAACTGATATATCCAGACTATATTTAGATTTACTTCTAGATATTTATGATTTACATATATAATAATATTGTTATCTTTATTTTCAGATTTACATTTATATATTCTGATTTAGTTTTATATATTTAGACTTACAGCTACTGTATATTATGATTTAAATTTTACTGTATATTAGCAATTTACGCTTCATTATATATATATATATATATATATATATATATATATATATATATATATATATATATATATGTTTTTGTAGAAATTAGAAATTATATACAAATATTTTAGCTATTAGCTATTACATAATTTTTAATTCATGTTGTTGTTTTATACATCAGCATAATGGTGTTGGTTTTATCACATACAGACAGTGAGAATGGCAACAAACTATACTACGTGAGCTGTGAAGTTCAGGTTTTTGTTTTAATACTCAATATCCTGTTTTCACAGTGGGTCTCAAAGCACAGAAGTACACTGAAGAGTCAGACAGATGAAGGTTCAGGATAGTCAGTGTAGTTCTTCTTACAGCACAATCCAACTGGGACTGAAATCTTTTGTTGGGGAAGTCTTTGGAATTACTTCCATTTCCAAAATTATGTCTTACTAAAATATATTCTGGAGATAAATTCTTTGTTTGCCTGTACCACAGCAGAGCAGGCGTTGTGTCTGTTGTATTATATTCACAGTTCAGAGTCACAGTCTCCCCTGTGTAAGCTGAAGAAGAGCTTGTTGACTGACGTACAGTGTGCTGTCCTCTGCATTCTGTGGAGAGCAAAATGTTTTGTTAACTCACACTGCATCTCACATCACACTCTCAAACAACATACATAAATAAATCAAGTGCTGTACCAAGAAATAATAGAGTAATAAGCATATCCCTCAGCCAAGTTCTCATGATGGACCAAAAGCAATTTGCTACAGAGAACTAAAAGCAATTAAACATGCAACTGACACCTACGCTGAATGTCTGTACAGCCTCTGAACTGTCAGGGCTGGGTTTCCTTTCACACATCATAAATGACTTTCCTTGGTCAAAACTCTAGGTGCTCCCTGCTGGTATAATGTAAAAATGCAGCATCATGATCATGATCTCCTCAACTTCAACATGAAAAATATCAGCCTCGGGACCAAAGAGAAAGCTTAGAAATAAGATTAAAACATATTCATGACAGAAATCAAGAAATTATGTTGATAGTGGAAATATATTCTGAAATTATCATATTAACTTGGTCATAGTGTTGGTCTTTAATGAATTGGTTTACATTTAAGTGGAATTTAACAGGAATGTATTAATTTGCTCATGTCCGAAACAATCATCAAATTAATCTTTTCAATGTTAATATTAATATTTAGCATTACATATTATATTTTCACTGCATGATACGATATCATAAAGCCACAAAATACATATTTCACAAGTAATCTGGCCAGTGTACTGAGCCTAAAGGACCACTAGATGGCAGATTAAACCTAGTATAGTCAGCGAGAGGGCCACGATATTGTCCTTTTTTCATAATGACATATTTTTCTACTGTGTAGTATTAGGGCTGTTACACTGTTTACAGTTTACAGTATCTTAACTTATTGAAGGAGTATTACATGGTTGGAGTTCAGGAGAATGTGTTGTTTTTCTTCACCTTCTTTGCAATGTCCTAAAAAGAATAAAAGGACAGTGGAAAGAAACTGTTTGTTATGGGTCTATGTCTTTTCTACTGTGTATAGGCATGTTTTTGTACAGTGTGTAAAGGTTTCCTGTCACTGTGGGCTCCAGAGCACAGTAGTACAGAGCAGAATCTGTCTGTTTGACAGAGGAGATGATCAGATCCACACGGTTTTTCTTTTCATTCAGTCTCGCTGAAAACCGAGAACCCAGTTTCTCTGCGCTCTGGACCCGTCCGGAGGTTTGCAGAATTAATAAAAGATATTCAGGAGGAGCTGATTTGGGATATTGGCGGTACCAATGCAAACTAATTGCAGTTGAGTAGTTGCAGGATACAGTTATATTGGCACCCTCCTCATGAAAGACCTCAGTTTGGTCTGATGTAATAGGACTCTCAAACCTTCCACCTGAAAATTATGATAAACATAATTAGATGCTGTAATGATAGACCCTGAACTATAACACATTTTGATTTAATTAAGCCATTTAGAAAGTTTACAGTGTAATTATATTAAAATACGGTATATTATTAAGACAACCCCCATAATGAAAATAAAAAAGGTACTTGACTTCCATGTAATATTAAGTTATACTCACTCCCAACAGCACAGAGCAGGATCATTGTGATGAGCAGCATCATGCTGAAATGGCACGTCTGTGATGATGGCACTTGAGATCTTTACAGCTACTTGAAGCTCCTCCCCCTAACTCAGAGTGAATATTGAGCATGATACACCCATGAGATCTTAAGCTGTCAGGTTTTTGTACAGTAACATTTGATTTCCTGTCACTTTGGTCTGCAGAGCACAGAAATACACTGCAGAGTCGTTAACTGTGGAAAAGGGGATTTCCAAATCCACACGATTTTTGTCCACGTTCAGTTTTCCTGACAGGTGCTCGTCTGAAGTCTGTATTACATTTCCAGAGCTTTGAAGAATGAGCATGAGGAACCGAGGAGCTGATGTAGGATACTGTCGATACCAAAGGAGACTGTATGCCGAGGAATAACTACAGGATAGTGTTATGTTCTCAGTCTCTTTTACATGCAGTTCTGCTTGTTCTGAGGTAATGGCTTCTGCATGAGTTACATCTTAAAAATGAAAAATAAGATAAATATATTAAATATATAATGAGATAAAAAAAGATTTTCAGTAGGCTAATACAGAAAATATACCCACCTGCAAGAGTTAACATCCAAATAACTATGTACAGCAACATAGTGAGACTAGGCCAAGTAAAGTAACATAACATGACAAGTGACAAACTGAAGTCTCCTCTGGAAGCTCCACCTCTTTCCTCAGTATGGAATTTTTTGCTGTACTGTAGCCAGCCAATCACATATTGCTTTGTATTCTTCATTTGCCAGGTGAAGTAACCACATCTCCTGCTGCTCAGAATATTATTTAGTGTTTTGTGGTTTGAACATGAGTTTTTGTACAGCCTAATAAATACATTTGTCGCAGTGTTCTTCCAGCGCACAGTAGTAGGAAGCTGTGTCCTCCAGTTTTAAATCATCAATGATCAGAAAAGTGGATGTCTTTGAAGTTGCGGGATCACAGCGAGGATCTATGCTTTGAAAGCGTGTCTCTGATCATGCACCCTTGAGCAATAAAAACTCTGGTGCTTGTCTTGGGATCAGTCTACCCCAGAAGAGCAAAACATGAGAGCTGCTTGATCCAAACAAGCATGTGAGAGTCGCAGATCCCAGAAACAAGCAGATGTTTTTATGAGTTGAACTATTTGAGTTGTGTCTAAAATGTAAGTTATTTAATATTAATGTCCTGTTAATAAAGAGCTAAAGAGCCGTGTTGATTATATATAAAGCTTACTAATTATTGAATCACTAAATCACTTACTGCAGCTATGCAGCTGTATATTTAATCGCTGCAGGTGTTACCATATCCTGCAATTTGTGGTTTATTAAGACACAAATGTGGTTTGTTATTCATTTGATAACTCACTATTCAAAGCAAGTTTTCGGAGTAAGTTTTTGTAAAGCCTGTCAGGCACTTTGTAACACTGGGTTGCTACTCTTAGGGCACAGTAATACAGAGCCGAATCTGACAGAGTTACACTTTTAATGGTCAGTGAGGTGGATTTCTGGGATGTTGTTGATCCAAATCGTTGGGGGTCTGGTATGTTCTCATATGTCTCTGATCGTCCACCTTTAAGCAGTATATATTGAGGCTGTGTGTTAGAAAACTCTCTGTACCAATAAAGGTAAACATTTGTGCTGCCTGTGTCATATGAACACTCCAGTGTTACAGAATCTCCTTCTTTACTGGTAACACTGGTTTTCTGGTCACTTGGTCGAATCCAGTCTTGACAGATTACACCTGAAAGGAAATGTTTTTAATAAGATACAATTTCACTATTCATATATATATATTCTGAGAAATTTTACTAATATATTATAATTGTAGATTGTACCTGATGCAATAAGAAAAAACAGCAGTAGATATTTTTTGATTTGTTGACTGAGTATTTGGAGTCTGTCCATGATCCCATCAGAAAAGTCTTAAAGTGTTGAGTTTCTTGAGAGGTTGGTCTTTAAATATCAGGGGGTGGATACAAAAACAGGAAGTACAATTGGTCTTGACTGCTTGTCAAACAACATATGTCTTGCTGAGATGAGTTTTCTGTTCCTAAGTCTTTCAGCAGGTGGCGATGTACTATCATAAATGTACTGTAATTGAGCTGTGCATAATTTTATATATCTTGACTTCTGTACATGAAAGCCATGCATCTTGTGAGGGTACTGTATGTAACTATTTCTAAAAATGTCAGTACTTGATGAGTTATGCGTTTGAATAGTGTTCTTAGTTCAGCTTTGTCCCATGAATCAGATTTTTTTTTTCATTATTCTTGACTTATTATTATTGACTGATTGAAAATGTTTTTCAAATATTTTTAAGGTTTTATTTATTTTTATTTTGAATTATTATTTTTTAAGAAGACATGCAATGTGTGCTACATTCAACTTTAGTTTCACAGAGGGTTTTTGTACAGAGTTCTTGTGTTTCCTGTCACTGTGGGCTTCAGGGCACAGTAGTAATATGCAGAGTCTGTCACTGTAGCGGAGGAGATCTCCAGATCCACATGGGTTTTCTCTATATTAACTTTCCCAGAGAATCGAGGATCTCGCTCCACAATTTCTGACTTTTGTGAAACTTTTCCTGTGGCCTGTAGTATTAGCAAAAGAAATTCAGGAGCTGATCCGGGATATTAGCGATACCACTGCAGTGTGGATGCTGAGGAGTAGCTACAGGACAGAGTAACATTTTCTCCCTCTTTCTTATAAACCTCAGTCTGGACTGGCGTGATGCCATTCACAGAACTGCCACCTTCAAAATCAAGAGTCAAAATTCATGAAAATATGTATCTCAATGAGATGGAATAATAGAAAAGACAAATAAATTGAATACTTACATAAACTGATAAAAATGATTTTGTGGTGAAGTAAATACTACAGAAAAACAAATGTAATTTCTACATTAAATAATTTAGTTCAGGCAATAATTTAAATAAAAGAGTAAATTCAATATTAGTACTCAATTTAAGCTTGTATAATTTAAAGTTTGAACTTTTTACTTGGAATTGTTTGTTATTTTTTACAAATATTGTTTAAGTAAATATCAACGTCATGATCCCGTTGTTCCCATCATGCACTTGGGCATGAATAATTTATATTTTTTCGAGCTGTTTTCGAGTTTTGTTTTTGCTTTTGTTGTTAAGTTAAGCAACTGGCTCATTTGTAACATCTGGAGTAATTTTTTTACTCAAAATGACCCATTCATACTCAAACACTATTTACTGATTGTCACCTTCATTGTGCATCTCTATGTTCATTCATATTCCAAATATAGATTTTCAACATATTACTTTAGAAATATTATCCAGTGGTCTAGATTATTACATATGATGTTCATGTTGTAACTTAATTACATGCTTTGTATGCATTTTCTGTCGTTGCTGTATTGTTTGAGTAAAGTATATAAAACATGAATGAATGAAATGTATTTGAGTACTGTAGGATGGACTTAAAATAAATAAGTAGAAATGACTCATCTAACTCTATCTGGTCTCACATTAAATTTACTTATTTCCTTTACTAATTTAAGATAATTAAGTTAAGTAACTTTACTTAATTCTGCATTTAAATTTTACTTAATAAATATGCCTGCAAATACTTGCCAAATAAAAATTAAATAAATTTAACTTCTTATTTTTTTCAGTGTATAAGAGAACAAATCAAATCAGTTAAACAGAGCAACGTGTTTGATGATGAGTATGATGATCTAGTTCAGCAACTGTTCAACTAAATGTTCTGTTCTTCCCTTAATTGTCACACATCTCAAACAAACTCCTCCTATGAAAACTTTTATTGAAACGGCACTGAAAAACATAGAATGCGTAGCAGTAAAGAGTGGAGTCAACATGAACACACAGATCAGAAGAATTGTTGTGGAGTTGATCAAGATTTAAAGCTTATGACACTCCATAAGATACTTTTAAATATACATATAAAGGACTGTTCTCCTCATTTTTTTTGGAGGGGGAGCAGTTGCACTTCCAATACAAATCTATGCAAGCACCACTATTTGGTTCACAGGACTGATGTACTTTGGCAAAAATTACACTCATAACTATTAACACAACACATAACTGTCACATTTATGTACTTATGATATGTAAGACATTTTTATGTTATGGCTTGCAAATCCAGTTGTCTTTTCAAATGCAGCTGTCTGATACTTTCTGGAGAGTGATGCAATGTGTGATCTATCTTAGTTTGTGTACAGTGTTGTTGTGTTTCCTATCATTGTGAGCAGCAGAGCACAGTAGTACAGAGCAGAGTCTATTACTTTGACAGATGAGATCTCCAGATCCACTTGGGTTTTCTTGTCATTCCTTTTTCCAGAGAACCGAGGATCTTAAACCACAATTTCTGACCTTTGTGAAACATTCCTACTAGAAAATAGAATTACTAAAAGATTTTGAGGAGTTTGTCCGGGATATTGGCTATACCACTGCAGTATATGCAGAAGAATACTTACACGACAGTTATATTTGCTCCTTCTGAAAGGAACATCTCATTTTGGACTGGAGTAATGACGTTTGAAAAAATACCACCTGCAATCAAATTCATGCAAAATAATGTCAAATGTATTGAAACATCACAACACTTTAGTTGTTGGTTAAAAAAATATAATAACAATAATATAATAACAATAATTTATTATATTAAATCTGAAAACCACACAAGACAAAAAATAAAAACTTGCAAGCAGAGCATAATTTTGCACAATGTTGTATTCAGCACAAATTGTTGTTCAACTATTTATTCATTCCTTGTCAAGTACAGAAGAAGGTCTCAGATTTACTCCTGCCCTCATATCTGCAGTCTATAATAGATGAAATAGCATTTCAATATAGGATATGCCAAATATAAACGTGCAGGTCTTGAGTTTTACTGTAGTACTACTAACAGCCTGTAGATTATTGCATGTAAACTTTTGTTGTTCTATATTTTGGTCCCTTACTTTTATCCAGTGTACAGTATTGCTGACTGAAAGTTGTTCCATGGAAGACTATATTATCTGAGGTTCTTTTGAAGGAAGATTCTTCATAAAAACAATTATCATCTTACTGTATCATTTTCCCCTGAACACACATTTTCTTTTCCTCAAGCAGGTGTTACAATATTTGTGTTTGTGAAAGTGTTGTGGTTTTACACAAGATATGATTGTGGTTTCATTTTTGTTTGATTCATTTTTCAAGGCAAAAACTACATCTACAGTTTTTGTATAGCATCTCAGGCATTTTGTATCACTGTGCTTCATTATACCATGAGCTCTCGTCCGTTGGTATCCAATGCTCCTCTGACTCTTCAGCTACAACTCTTAGAGCACAGTAATAGAGAGCTGAATCTGACAGAGTTACACTCTTAATAATGAGTTCAGTGGATGTGCGTGATGTAGTCGACTGAAACCGACGGTCTGGTATTTCCTCACTGCTCCATGACCGGGCACCTTTATACAGTAAAAATTCTGGTTCTCTATTAAGATACTGTCTGTACCAGTAGAGATAGACATATTCACTGCTTGTATCATACAAGCAACTCAGTGTTACACGCTCTTCTTCTTTTCCGTAAATATTAGTTTCCTTGGGTTGAATGCTGTCAGATAAAACACCTGCAAGACAATTGGACAGATTTCACAACAGGTCAGGCTTTTCCACTTCCAAAAATACATAACATTTGTAAATGAAAATTACAATAACAAAACAGTTTTTAAATAAATGTAATGTTGTTGTAATAGAGTAAAAACATCAGCATGACTAATTCATTTTAATAAACAGTATGTTTGAGTCTGCTCAGATTAAATGTTTTATACCTGGTGCTGTTATTAGAATCAGTAGAAAGCATCGCTCCATGTTGGGAAGGTTTACTCTGTCTTTGTAAACTGAAGTTATGGTGTATGTGTGTTGTGGCCAGTTGTGCAACTGCAATGTGGGTGTGGTTTAATTAAACAACCTTCTCTGTTTTCTCTTATTAAAAGCAGAGATGATAAGATTGTGCCTTCAGTCAGGTTCTTGTACGGTGTGTTGAGTGTTTCCTGTCACTGTGGGCTGCAGAGCACAGTAATACAGAGCAGAGTCTGATACAGCAGCAGAAGAAATGATCAGATCCACACTGTTATCTTCTTTTCTGGGACTGATGGATATTCCAGAAACTGGAGGATTAGCTTGAGTAACTGATCCATAGTAATCCAGGATGAGGAACTGTGGTGGTGAAGCTGCATATTGCCGATACCAGTAAAGACTATTAACAGAACCTGTGTAGTTACAAGAAAGTTTCCCTCTCTGAGTCTCAGTGACAAATGATGCATCACTGTATGGGGTGATAGCATCTTTAGCTCTGTTACCTGCAAAACAAAACAAAATAAAAAAAAGTGTGGATCTGAACGTTGCTGAGCATATTTAAAATGAGAATAATGTAATGTAATGAGTTCATGTCATATTTTTACCTTGAGTTAAAGTCAGCAGTATAAGCACATGCATGAACATGATGAACAGGCTGCTGCTCAGTGATCTGTAATGCTGTTTACTGAAGGAGTCTGTATTAAGCTCCGCCTCCTAACATGATAATTGCATAAATAGCAAAAATTATGAAACACAAAACCAAAAACACTCGTGGAGTGGAACAAAAAATCTGAATCTGTGACAGTATTGTTGATTTTGTGTTCAATATGTACCTTGTGTTTTCATACCTTGTTGATTTTATGAAGTTGCACCAGAACAACGGCCAAAGGTTATTGATTGATCATTAATCTACCTCAAGCTAAAACTATATAAGTTATATTATTTAGATTATTAGTAACAATAACTTGTGATGTGATGTCATGCTTTTCATGATTAAACAGAGAGAGAGAGAGAAAGAGAGAGAGAGAGAGAATCATTTTAATCTTAACGGCTCCTATTTTATTAGCCCACCAGATGGCAATATACTCTCACTGAAGGAATATTATTGCTACTGTCATTATTGACACTTTTTTTCTTAATTAGGTTAAATTAGGATTTTGGAGCTTGGAGCCCATATATAGCTTATACAGTAAATCATGGAAATGTATTTATAAATATCACCTAACGCCAGAATGTGTTGATTTAATAGTCTTGTGGAACGGTTACTTTTCAACACAAGCAGTCTCAGCTTTCAAACCCATCTGCACACACACAATGTAAGCAACCAAATATAACTGTGCATCAGAAACATTAGTTTGCATTTTATTTTGGGGAGTTTTTTCATTCCATATTTCTGCAATTCTGTGGTATGATTTACCCTTTATGTAGGGAGGGTTTTTGTACAGCGTAGTGTGTTTTCCTGTCACTGTGGGCTCCAGGGCACAGTAGTACGTTGCTGAGTCTTTCACTTTAGCAGAGGAGATTTCAAGATATGTGTGGGTTTTCTCTTTATTCAGTTTCCCAGAGAATCGAGGATCTAGTTCCACAACTTTAGATTTCTGTAAAACTTTTCCAGTAGCATGTAGAATGACTAAAAGAAATTCAGGAGCTGATCCAGGATATTGGCGATACCAATATAGACTCGCTGCTGAGGAGTAGTTGCAGGACAGGGATATAATGTCCTTTTCTGTTTTGTATACTTCATTGTGGACCGGTGTGATGACGTTCCCAAAAATATTGCCTGCAGAAGGAAATATTACAATTTAACTTGTGGATAAACAGATTAGCAAGCAATAAACTAAAATCCTACCAGTCTGGAACAGAATACATACCCGCAAGAGAAAACAAAATAAAAACAAAGAGTAGGCCTATCATTGTTCAGGACAATATGCAAGTAAACCAGCAACACCTGTTACTGTTACTGAAGTACGCATTTCATTTTCCTCCAGTTAGAATGTCTCAGTAGCCCCTCCCTAAAGCTGTAATTCATAAACTCATCAAATATATGGAAACCCATTTCAAAATGTAAATGTTTTTTTCTTAAATATAAATATTTAGTTATGTCATTGCTGTCACATCTGATTAACCTAATGTGTCTTTGCTGAATATAACTTTATTTCTTTAAAAAAAAGAAAAACTTAATGACACCAAATATTTGACCGATATTTAAACCACACTTTAAAAAGTATCTGTTATGAGAATCAGGAGTTCACAATGTTTAACAAACAATATATAAATATGTTATATGTTCATACAATTAAGTTCACAACTACAAGTTTGAGGAAGCCTAAAGAGGTGGACCTTTAACCAACAAAATGTGGGGGTGCACTTTTTTTTCTTCAGCAGGTGTGACCGCATCCTGTTGTCTTGTGGTTTAAGACACATAGTTGTGGTAGATCAGTGACACACTAATTATGTGTGTGTTTTTGTAAAGCGTCTGTGGACTTTGCATCACTGGGCTCCTACTTTTAGAGCACAGTAATAGAGAGCCGAATCTGACAGATTCACGCTATTAATGGTGAGTGAAGTGGATGTCGGAGATGTAGTTAATTTATAAACTTGGCTGATACAATCACTCCACCAGACGGAGCGAGAACTTTACAGAACAAATACTGAGGTTCTCTATTAGGATATTGTCTGTAAAGCAACACATTAGTTTTGCTTTTATATGTGCAGCTCAACGTGACAGATTCTCCTTCTCTCCTCGTTTTTATTTGTACCTCTTCTTCTTTTGGCGCAATGTTTAGCAAATACACCTACACAAATACATTTTGCTTTAGTATGATAATGTAAAAGGTAACAGGCTCTTCTAATATAAAATACTAAATTAAAACATTTAAATAAAATCTATAATGTTACAATAATGATACTGTCACTTTTATATTATTTCTTTCATTTCTTTCTCAAGTCTTTAGCATGGTATGTGTATATAAATGACACTTTAAAAAGAGTACCTGTCATAAGAATCAGAAGCCATCTGTCCATTATTAATATTCTGGGTGATTTATTTTGTTTTAATCCTAA